>JASDDO010000022.1:805374410-807774410 GCA_030015575.1 Agapanthus africanus
CCAAGAAGTGCGGCACTATCAGCAGGTGGAGCGGGTTGAGCTCTTCTCGCCATAGTTCTGAATCAAGGACGAAGGATGAGATTAGCAACGAAAACAAGATTCAATGAAAACAAGGGATTCAATGGAAATAAGATTCAATAAAAGCAGGGATTTAAGAATTCAAATAACAAGGCAATAATGTGGCAGGACATGTTCCTATAGTTCAAGAGTTCTTAGGCCAATGTATTGGGTACAATACCCAACTACAAAATTGAACCCAAACCCAGCTAATATAAACCTATGCTCTAATACCAACAAACCTTGTCATGCCCCACTTTCTAAAATATACAAAGATACGAAACGCAACTCAGCCAGCCTTGCTATCTACGGTAAGGAAGTATCTATCCATAGTCACATTAAGACTGTCATGAAGTAAGCAATAACAGAATATAATATAACTATAACTAACACATGTCTATGGACATAATTAAACAATAATATAAATCAATAGTGGAAAAAATAATAACGATTAAGTCTCGAAAGATCCAAGGGAATAAAATAAGGAACAACAACAATATTGTCCCTTATGGGATCATAAGATAAATCCAATAAAATAGACGGTACCGAAAGAAAATAAACCATAATACCGGATAAATAAGAACTCCTCACACTCGGCAACCTTCTCGAATTTTCCCTTGTCCTGCGGTGCTAAAGCCAATAATTCGGGCCATGCAAAACCCAGACATCAGTGCATCAAAGATAACTTAATCATGAATATAACCATAATGGGATACAATATACTGTTGCAATAACTCTATGTCATATGCATAAATAATAAGCAATAGCAATAACGTATGAAGTAACACGCAAGGTAGAACAAAGCAATTATGTCAATGCGTATCCTATGGGTCCATGTCGCTAGGTTATCATCCTACGGTAAACAATGTAATCCTTCCTCGTATCATACCCATGGCGGATAAGGTATATCAATGTACAGATGTCCTTGTGACCATAATAAAGATTTTCCTTTGACCATAAGACAGATGTCTCACTGGACCATAATTCAGATGTCTTACTTGATCAGAATTCAGATGTCTCTCATGGACCATAATACAGATACCACCTCTTTGGACCATAATACAGATGTCTCCAATGATCAGAATATAGATATCCAAGTTTCATCTTTCACGTCAAGTAACAATATAATCTTTATGTCAATACTGAACTAACATGGATAAGTCATTACACAAGACAATCAATCGAGTCAGAAAAAATCAGAAATTAGTTGGCATTAGGTAAAAATTACATTGCAAGTATGGTTTAATATGATAACAAAGGCAATATAGACACATGCAATCAATCAGTATACCGGCATTCTCAAAACATCATTCTTAATGAACTATAATAAACAATGGAATCAAGAACAATATCAAACATAGATTCATCAATATCAGCAAATTCTTATGCCAGACGTCTGGTCCAAGTTTATACACAACAGACATCTGTGGAAGACGTCTGGTTCATAATGTTTTATATGACAGACGTCTGTGGGAGAAGTCTGGTTCCTAATTATATGAATGACAGACATCTGCAGTTCAAATCAGGTTGCTGTAAGTCTATTTCAGATACGTCTGTAGTTCAGACAGCAGATGTCTCCACAGGATTTTCTGAAATGGTCTGATATTTAAAATTTAAGGTTTCTATTAAATTTAATGCGTGCAATCACAACTATAATAATTATGTCGATTACTCTACGTTCCATTATTATATCGATTAAACAATATAAAGATAGTATCTTTTAGAATTCCACATCAAGTATTATAACTAGATTAAGATTGTCGACGTATCGTGATTCAGATCTCGATATATCATTAAACAAGGTTTATGATCGATTTAATTATAAGACATTAATAGTAATACTAGTGTTTTGCCAGATCTGATCCGGCCGTCACTAGTATGTTGCAAGTATTTAGAAATACTTGCTTTAAAGAAGAATACCACAATGACGACACAATGCTTGAGACGTCGATAAGATCTCAACTTGATTTCTTGAAGGATCGGGGGAAGAAGACAATGATGAAACCAATGCAATAGCGATGACGGTCTTGGTGATGATGATGCAGCTGACATTAACGATGTTGATGACGGCTGCTTGGTTTAGGTTTAAGGTTCGATTTTGATGGGGGGAAAGAGGCTATGGTTTTGAGAAAAGCAATAATATGGAGAAAAATAGCATATGCATGTTTCCTTGAGGGTTTAAATAGGATATGTTAATTTGCATGTAGGTCGGATATCTACATGAAGTCCTATATCAAATAGGAATAGAAAAGATATAAAACTAAATATCTTTCCCATCTCAAAACTATACATCTTTTATCAAATAAATATTTTAAATGTCCATATGTCTCATAAGTCTAGGATTACGGATTTAAGATAAAGAAAATATAATTACCATTCGAATAGTAAATAATGTATATCCTTTATAACAACCACATACTTATAACCCAATAAAACATTACCAAACCTAAGTCACCATAACCCAATAACAATTTGCCAATAAGCTCACGTAATAACCCAAACCAATTTTCAAATAATTATTTATATAACCAGAATATTAATTAATATCACTTTATTCAGTTAAAAATATCGTACAATTGTTATAGGATGTTACAACGGCACTGATAAAAGTTTCATGCTCTCGCCAATAGCCAAAAAGACGGCTACCACGTTAGCCGAGCTAAAGAAGTGCACCGAGAAGTATATTAGTGAAGAAGAGGTCATGAGGGTCTCGCAGGAAGGAGATAAGGGACGTAGGGACCCCGACGATGTCCACATGAAGGAAGAATCTCAGGGGGTCCATAGGCCAGAGATAGGAAGGATTCTGCTGCCAACATCCATCAGGTAGCAGAAACTCCTCCAACAAAGTTGTAGAAAAAGGAAACTTGTAACTTTTGACGGGATCGACGAGCGTGAGGTGAGATACCCCCACGATGACCCATTCATAATTACGGCAAGGATACATGGTTTTGACATCAGGAGAATATTGGTAGACACTGTGAGCTCGACCGACATTATGACCAGGAAATGTTTCAATAAGCTAGGGTTGAGGGATGACCAAATGAGGCTTTCTCGGGGTCTCTAGTTGGCTTCAATGGACACTCCACCACAGTCCTAGGCATAGTCGCCCTCCAGGTCGTTTTTTGTATGGCCCTGCAGCGAGTGACCGTCGAGGTTGAGTTCACAGTAGTAAAGATGCCCTCCGCATATATTGTGATCTTGGGGAGAAGGTATCTGAACAATGATCCGTGTGGTCGTTTCTACTCACCATTTGAAGATGAAGTTCCCAAATCCCGTAGAGGTAAGAGAAGTAAAAGGAGATCAGGTGGCTGCCAAAAACTATTATGGCTTGCAACTAAAGCCCAAAAACAGGGAGAGTGGGAACCTCCAGGTGGACAGTTTGGACACCAGAAATGACTTCCGCGAGGAGCGGGCTACCCAGACCATTGGGTCCATATCGGCACGACCTTCACTTCGGATCAAAGAGGTCGTTTAATACAAATATTGAGAAGTAATGCAGACACATTTGCTTGGGTACCCGCTGACATGCCCGGAATCGACCCCGCCATAACTTGCATAGATTGAACACCTTGAAGGGAATCCCCTTTTTGAAGCAAAAGAATAGGCGTTTCTCAACAAAGAAAGTCATGGCTATAGAGGAAGAGGTCTGGAAGCTGGGTAACGCCGGTTTCATTAAGGACCTATAGTACACATCTTGGCTAGAAAGCCCCGTTCTGGTGAAAAAAGCAAATGGAAAGGGGAGGATGTGCATTAACTTCACTGATCTAAACAAGGCTTACCCTAAAGACACATTCCTGCTCCCTAGGATTGACCGCTTAATCGACGAGTCGTCAGGGTATGAGATGCTGAGCTTCATAGACGCCTATTCCGGTTATAACCATATCCGGATGCACAAAGAAGACGAGAAGAAAACCATGTCCTTTACTGAGCGCAGTTAGTACCATTACCAAGTTATGCCCTTTGGACTGAAGAATATGGGGGCCAAATACCAGAGATTCGTCAACAAAATCTTCTCCAATATGATTGGCACGAATATTGAAGTCTACGTCGACGACATGCTCGTAAATTCCATCCACAAAAGGACCATGTGTCAGTCCTGGGGGAGACCTCTGCGGTGCTCCGGCAACACCAAATGAAGCTAAACTCGACGAAATGCGCATTTAGGTACGATCAGGGAAGTTCCTCCTCTTTATAATTACCTCCAAAGGAATAAAAGCCATCCCGGAAAAAATTCAAGCTGTGCTAGATATGAAACCCTCGAGAAAAATCAAGTACACTGCCAAGATAGAAGAATGGTTGCACTTAATGATTTCTTATCAAGGTCAGCAGACAAGGCCCTCCCTTTCTTCAATGTTTTGTGCAATGCAAGAAATTTCGAATGGTCTAAGGAATGCAACCTAGCTTTCTCTGAGCTGAAGAGATAGCTATCAACCCTATATATTCTAGTCAAGACTAGGACAGAGGAGGAGCTCCAGCTATACCTGGCGGTGTCAAAACGGGTCGTCAGCTTGGTCTTATTATGTGAACGGGAAAAAACCCAAAACCTATCTATTAGACCATCTGGGCTCTCAGGGGCGTAGAAGAATGTTACTCTAAAATAAAAAAAGGTAGCTTTTAGGAAAGTCACATTGGTGCGAAGATTATGTCCCTACTTCCAGAATCATCTGATTACCGTCGTGATGGAACAACCCCTTAAAACTCTGATGGAGAAGCCTGATTCTTCAGGGCGAATGCCCAAGTAAGCCATCGAGCTCACCGAGTTTGATCTCATGTACAAATCCAGGCAGAGCATCAAAGTTCAAACCCTCACTAATTTTATGGTTGAATGCACGATCCCAAACCTAGAACTAGTCTAGGTAGTAGGAACCGCTACCGAGCAACCACCTGTTTGAGATATATGGGTCGACAGGTCCGAATGTGAAATGGGTAGAGGAGCCGGGGTCCTAAACATAGGCCCCAACCATTTCCGAGTGCAGTATGCTGTGCGTTTCAACTTCGAAGCAACCAACAATGAGGCAAAATATGAGTCAGTCATCATAGGTTCCAATATGGTCCGAGCATTGGGAGAGGAAAGAGTCAGGATCCACAGTGACTCGCAGCTCACCATTTGACATATACGAAGGGAGTATGGAACAAAAGATGACCGAATGGCGCTATACGTAGTGCGGGTCTGAATGATAATGACCCAATTCAAAGAAACTGAGATCCTCAAATTACCCAGGAGCGAAAATATTCGAGCTAATACCTTGTCAAAACTAGCATCCTCCCCAGTGGTGGGCCTAGGCAGCTCAATATTTTTGGAATGGCTCGACGCATGAAGCATTAACGCAACCCAAGTCATGGCATTCGAGCTGCCAGAATCTTGCTGGATGGATGAAATCATATCCTTCTTCCAGCAGGAGGAACTCTCGCTGGACCCCAGAAGCAGGGTGAAGGTAATGTGGTAGTCACAGCATTATTTGATGCATGAGAACAACTTGTACAAGAGGGGAGGTAACTCAGCCGCTCCCAAAATGCCCAAGACCTACTAAAACACAGGAAGTCTTGGAGGAAATCCACGAAGGGAGTTGTGGGTCTCACCATGGGTACCAGACGGTAGCCCATAAAGCCTTACGTCAAGGATACCACTGTTCGAAAACGATGCTACAAGCTAAGGAGATGATCCAGAAGTGTGATAGTTGCTAGTGCTTCGACAAAATACAACAAGTGCCGGCCACCCCCATGACCTCAATTTCCTCTCCCTTTCCTTTTGAACAGTGGGGCATGGATATCCTAAGAGAATTTACCCCGAGAACGGGCGGGAAATGATTTAATATAGTGGCAATTGATTACTTCACCTAGTAGGTGGAGGCCGAGCACCTTCAGAAGATCACGGCAGCGAATATCATCCCCTTTACTTGAACTCCATCATTGCAAGATTCAGAGTCCCCAGTGTCCTTGTAAGAGATAACGGTGTGCGGTTCGCAAGTCATCGAATGAAAGGACCGTGCGAGGAATTCAACATAGAGCAATGGTTCATCTCTGTAGCACACTCGCAGATGAATAGGCAAACCGAGGTTACGAACAGTACAATCCTAGAAGGGTTGAAGAAAAAGAGACACAAAGAAAAATGAGAATGGCTCAATGTCTTGACTAAAGTCTTATGGTCATCCCGCACCACCTCCCACACCTCGACGGGAGAAACCCCTTTCTTCCTATCATATTGGACAAAAGAGGTTTTCCTCGCCGAGGTTCAAGTTCCGACATTTCGAGTCGATCGGTACAACTCAAAAGAGAACGAGCTGAACGGAAGTGAACATCTCGACCTGCGAGGAAGCCAGAGACCCGGCAGCAGAAAGGTTCGCCACATATCAAATTAAGGCCGCCCGCTACCATAACTCCAGGGTAAGACCCAAATCTTTCCAAGCAAGAAACCTAGTCTTACGAAGGAGAGACGTGACCGACTGAACTAACTTCCATGGAAATCTATGAAGAAATTAGGAAGGGCCCTACAAAGTTGCTAAGGAATGTACATACTCCAAACAATGGAAGACGCACTGTTTACCGCTGGAAATGGAAACAAACTGGAATAAAATGTCTTGCCTAAATTTGGGGGCAAATGATATAGGGTACATATCCATCCATCTCTATGAAGATACCAAGTTGATTTATAGTATCGTGTATCGGAGGTTTGAATGAATGTGACCGTTCTAACATGTCTTTATCAAATTCCCTCTCATTTTGTGAGGGGTTTTTAATTGTAGGGACGCTTTTTCTTACAGGCCCAAGCCCCTGAAGTTAATTACGTTATCGCAAAATGACAACAACTTTCTCCTTCTCCATAGACATCACTTCGTGTCGTGTTATAATTTGTTTATTTTGGGGTTGCTCTTGGATTGTATACAGAGACTAATTTTTTCGTCACCTGTAGGGCGCGGATTATTCCAAATCCGTATATTAGATTTGGGGTTGAACTTAGGTGATATGTTCCATCGGTTCAAGGGTTTAAGGATTGTTAATCTTATTTTAGATTAAGATCGACTTAAACATAGTTAAGGACCATTAATCTTGTTTTAGATTAAGGTCGACTTAAACATGTGAGCATATAGGCTTAAAGAAGTTTAAACTTCAGGGACTTGGTCTATTTTAGACTAAACGTTGGGCTTTATGTTACCCAACAGTGATAAGAACTAAGCCATACATTTTGTTTTGGACTTCACATAACCCAACAATGCTAAGAACTAAGCCATACGTTTTGTTTTGGACTTCACATAACCCAACAGTGCTAAGCACTAGGTCCAGAAGCTTATTCTTCATCATAGGATATAATATCCTTCCCGTTTCAGTGTTCATGTGGATATCACATGAGTAGCTATATCTCTTGGTGTTCACGTGACTTTCACGTGAGTAGTGCTAAGCACTTATTCATATAGCGCTCACATGGATATCACATGAAACACACTCTCTGCTTAGCTTCAGGCACTCACGTGCTTTTCACGTGATGCGTACTTTTCTTCTTAACTTCAAGCGCCCACGTGGATATCACATGATGCACATGTCTTTGGCTTCAAGTGCTCACATAGATATCACATGACGCACTTCTGTTTGCTTCATCCCAGCGCTCATGTGCTTTTCATGTGAGACTTTAAATCTCAGCGCTCACGTACCTTTCACGTGAGATTTTAAGTCTTTGATGGTTTCTTTTGAGCGCTCACGTAGATATCACGTGAGGCGCTTATTCATGTTTTCCTTTTGAGCGCTAACGTATCTTTCACGCGAGCCTTTATTTTCTAGGGTGTTCACGAGTCTTTCACGTGAGCCTTGCCATGTTCATGCAGAGATTAACTCTGAAAATTAGAGTTAAACTCTAAAATCTCAAATTTTCTTTTACAGATCTTGTTCATACAAGAACTAAGTTTTTCTTTTATTATGAGAAATAAGTTCGTAGTAAGATAACAACCCTATCTTTAGGTAAAATCGTATCTTGAAGAAACTAAGATCCTGGAATATAAATTCCATCTTTTTCTTTCTTTCATATTCTTTTCTTTTATTCATCTCGTTTTTTCCTAGATCTTGAGTTTGAAGAACTAGATCTTCCCGATGAGAATTAAATTATCTTTTTTATGTGGATCTCAGATCCAGAGGAAGAACTAAGTTCTTTTAAAGGGTTAAATCCTTATATCATATATAAGATAGCAGAAGGGAGATATTTTTATCTCTGTTTTTACCTAGGGTTTTTCTTGGAAGAAGGAGGATGATCTTACTTCAAAAGAGAATTAAATTCTCGGTTGTAAAAGCTTATAGATGGGATTATGTATTGCAGAAGTTTATAGAGGGTTTTCTGTATATGAAACTTGAAGTCTCGGGTTCTTTATATAGGAGAGGAAAAACTATCAATTAGTTTGAGAAAATCTCTTATTGAGTGATATCAATTAATTTAATTGATCTTAAAGATCACCTGGGGATTTCGGATATTAAATCCATTGACATATTTATCAGAGCTTAGCTCTTGATTTGGACAGATTATTTCCCTTTTGGATATCTTTTAAAAAAATTATATAGATCACAGATATTGATGTTTTGATCCAAGATTGAAGTCGATGGAAATTTTTGGAGTTTAATTCCGATTTTATTTTTAGGGATTTTACGTCGCTGTCATTTCTTGTTTTGAGGGATTTTTAGAATTTAATTCCATTGCTTGATGCTTAAACCATAAGCTTCCCAAGTTTGATTTCTGGAATTTAATCTCATTAGCATTTTTTTAACAGAGCTTAGCTCTAATTTAATTTTCGAAACAATTTCCTTTTTTAGGATTTTTGGGAATTTTATTCCATTTTAATTTTCTTTTTTAAACTTCTTGAATATTCATCCTATTGAGGGGTTTTAGGGTTTTAATCCCTATTATACAGAATTGAAATTTTTATTATTAAAGGACCCACTTTTTAGGACCTTGGGAGTTTAACTCCAGCTGCTCTTTCTTTAATAATCCGCCATTTTGATTTTTATAGGGTCCATGGCTTTGGGATTAATGATTCCACAGTCTGAATTTGCATTCCTTTGCTGACGCTTCTTTTGCCTTCTTTCAGGTATAATGGTTAGTCGTTTGTATTTTATTCGGAAGATTGTTTCCCATGCCGATATCCGCTTTTATGAACCAGCTTTTATCGACGCTCAATGCAAATTCATGCTTCGTCGTTATGAGGCTCATTGCGGGCAAAAACTTCATCGACGCTCTACTCTACTCCAGTTGATATTTTAAGCCATCCACAATACCATTCCTGAGGTTGCAGACGTGCGGCCTCTCCATGCTCTTGACTAAACAGAGGATAAAGTGGATTTTTTCCTGATGGGGCTTATCTCCAAAGGGTTGAAAGACCGTGCGACCGCCTTTTTACACGTAATCTTCCAACAAAGAGCAATCATGTCCGCATATGATAGAGGAGAAGACTTCAACGATGACCCTTACACTTCCTTTGGCGATAAGGCTTTTGAGACTTTGTTTGATTCCATTAATGATTTCACTCATCCTTATAACTCGGTCAATCTACTGCCGCTCTAAACCTTTGGACGATGTAATAGCTTTTGCTTTTATTTGTCTTTTTCTTATCTCAAATTGGTAGTTTGTACCCCACATTTTGATGTATAAATAGGAATTACTCCTTTGCTTTGTGTAGCATTTTGTATCTTTTCTTTAATTTTGATATATGAATGAAAAGATATTTTTGATTTGTATCTTCTCTCTTTTCTAATTGCCCTGAAATGTCTTACCTTAGTTTATTAACTCGTTCCGGAGCGTCCAATTCATCTCACTCTTAGGTAAAGACAAACTCAGCCTAACGTCAAATATGCACAACCCCTATCGATATAGGCATCCATTAGGTTTGTGGTGCTGTTTTTAGTCCATTACACCGTTACGTCAGCAAATTTCTTCTCGCTTCACATTTAATCGGGTCACTGGTTCGAGTAGTCACATACTTGCTGATCACCCAACCTTACCACTGTAGGATATAACGTCTTAAGTAACCTTCCTAGGCCGGTATGTCCGTATTGGTGTTAGATGGTTCGGCGTTAGGAGGTACCGTGGCGCTTTACCTTGAGGCCAGACTCCCTTCTTTGAGGAGTCCCTGGGAATTCAGAGCCGCATCCGTCCGAGGTAGGTTAACATCCAATGTTCCTTAGGCTTTGCATGTATTTCCATTAAGACCTGAAGTTAGGAATATGCCATCACTTCGCTTCATCTCGACCCTTGGGTCCATAACGACGCCAAAATCATACTTCACCAGAGTGAGTTGGACATTTGTGTAGTCTCTGTGTTGTGTAAGTGCCATCAAGATTCAGTTCTTCATGTGATGGAACGTGGGGAAACGCATCACTCCTTTACATCCATAAATTGCCTACATAAGTTGAAATTCGAACCATCTGCACGGCAAAGAGAATTTTATTTTATCGTTTTTCATTTTTTTTTATTTTTATTCTCCGCGATACTCTACCATTTCGGTTTTTCTTATCATGAAAGTCATGATTGCCCAATCATTTCAGCTATTTAGTCATGGTGCCCAATCATTTTGGCTATTTCATTTTATTTCTTACTCGCTGGTTTTTATTACGAGTTGCCCAATCATTTTGGGTATTTCATATGCATTTTTCCGAGTCTGATACTAATTTAGGCATCAGTATCTCTACAATTGGAATATTGCCAGGAGCGACTCATCATTTTCCATCTCTTATTTGGACAAAGGTGGCATAGAAGATGGGGTTAGGTTCCCGTCAACTAAAGCTTTTCAATTTTTATGAGCCGTGAGGGTCTCGTAAAGTTATCTTCTCTGTATGAGTCAAGAGGATCTCATAGGTGCATTTTCTCCTTAGGAATCATAGGGATTCCTAAGTGGTATTTTCTCTTATAAGTCGTAAGGATTTTACAACACTTTTTTCTCCCTGTAAGTCGAGAGGACTTACAAGTGTCGTTCACTTTATATGGATATTTCTCACCATTAGTGGGACTTCGTTGGAATATATTTGTTTGTGTCCATGGATTGTATATAAGAGTTGATATCGAACTAGTTTTAGGGAAGTTTATGGGATACGATGGCTTATGAAACAGGCTTAGATCCTTATAACCTATGACTTTTGAGTTTTATGAGCCGTGAGGGTCTCATAGGGGGTATATTCTTCTTACGAGTAGTGAGGATCTCATAAGTGCATTTTATCCCTAGGAAACATATGGATTTCTAAGCGCGTTTCTCCTTTGTGAGTCGTAGGGATCTCACGCAAAGGTCAATAAAACTTTGTAAGTGTATTTTCCTTTCTTTTCTTTTTACGAGTTTGCGTCTTTTCGGGTTTTCACAAGCTCGCCGGCAGTCCTGCTGTTTTCACTCATGGAGCCCTTTCGAGTTTTCATCCATGCTAATTTTAATTGTGGACATGCCGGTTTTTTTATGAAGCTTCATAGATAGTGGTTCAATATCGCTTGCCGGTAGGACTCTCAGAAGTAGTTTCGTCGCAGACGACCCAATTGTTTGCCGGTAGGACTTAGGGACGATATAGATTATTTATGCCCATAGATTGTATACGGTAGTTAATTTGGAGACTATCCATAGGACGACAAATATTAGTTTATGGACATTTCGGTCCAATATTACTATGCATGAGGTGGTGTACTAGTTTAGGGACATTTCGGTCCAACAACTCTCTGTTTGGGGCGACGAGCTAGTTATGAAACATTCGGTCCAACACTAGTTTAGGGATATTACAGTCCAACTTTCCAGTTTAAAGGCAAGGTGGTCCAACTTTCCAGTTTAGGGAAGTGGTAGTCCAACATCCCCGTGTTTGTGGTGAACTGGTTGGCTCTCAGAGTTCCAACTTTAGAAGATAAGGAGATGACATAAGCATCGTTATTTATTATTGACCTAAGTTGCAACCCTTCAAGCATAATACTTCTTGAGAAATCAACCGTTTATTGGTCAATATATTCTTTCTCCGTGCATATCTATGAGTTGGTAAGCTCCACTTTAGTAGATTTCCTCTATGACATACGGGCCTTCTTAATTCTTCTTGAACTTCCCACGTTTTGCACAGTTAAGGATCATGGGTCTTTTGAAAACTAGTATGAGATAGCTTTGGTAGAATGTCCTTGGTCTGGTCAATCTTTCATATGCTTAGGTCATCCTCGCTCGAAAGGCTTCCAGGTTTTACAATGCCACGAGACGGGTCTCGTCAAGTGCATCAAGTTCTTCGAGTCGAAGGTAAGCGTTATCTTCATTCGTAAGCTCGTGGTGAACTGCAATCCTTAGCGAAGGAAATTCTATCTCCAGCGGGAGCACTGCTTCGGCTCCAAACATCAAGGCATAAGGTGCTGTCTTTATAGCCATCTTGAACGTCGTTTGGTACGTCCAAAGAGCTTCATGCAGTCTTTCTTTCCAGTCCTTTTTATTCTTGGATACCATCTTCTTTATGAGCTTTGTCAACGTCTTGTTGAAGGCTTTAGCTAGACCGTTGGCTCAAGGGTTATAAACGGAGGAATATCTATAGTCAAACTTGTGTTGCTTGGCGAATCGGCTTATTTTGTGGCTTCTATATGCCGGTCCGTTGTCCGAGATTATACATCGCGGAACTCCGAACCAGTATATCATATGAGTTTTAAAGAAGTGGAGGATATTCTCTGTTTTTACTTTTCTCGGTGGTATCGCCTCTGCCAATTTGGAGAATTAGTCGGTTGTCTCCAATATGAAACGATGCCCACTTGATGACGCTGGTTCAATGGGGTCGATTATATCGGTTTCCTACGTTTCGAACGGCCAACTGGATATGATCGGATGTAGCGGGTTAGGGTGCTAATGTATAAAGTCCCCGTGTATTTAGCATGAGTGGCATCGCTTCACATATTCAATACAATCATGAATCATCGTAGGCCAGTAGTAATTCATCCTTTTGATTTTCAATTTCATCTTAGGACCGACTTGATGGGACCCGCAAAGACCGTCGTGAATTTCTTGGACGACCTTTTCGGCTTCTTTCGGGCCTAGACACCTCATCCATATATGATCAAAGGACCTTTTATATAACATTCCATCGATTATGGAAAAAGAAAATGCTTGTTTGATGAGCAGTTGCCTTTGCGATGCATCTTCAAGCATTCGTTGGGACTTGAAGTAGTCTATAAAGACATGCCTTCAATCTTCATCTTCTTCTTATTTTTTGGTTTGGAGAACCTTCTCCAAGTATCTATTCTTCTTCTTTGGGCATTTCCACTAGAGATTCTGAAGGAAATTCAGCTGGCGATAGGATATCGCGGCTTCGGACATTGATCCTTATATCATTGAGATTTTCATCTGCCATTTCTTTGGCAAGTTTTGCGAACGCGTCTGCTTTGCTGTTTTCCGCTCATGACACACTTTCCAGTACACAAAAGGGAATCTGCATTAGTAGTTGTTGTACCCTTTCGTTATATCTTATTATCTCCGGTTTGCATGTCTTATAGTCTCCGTTCACTTGATCGAAAACTGACTGCGAATCTCCATATAGGACAAGATCGTTGATGCGCATATCGATTGTGATTTCAAGACCGGCAACGAGAGCTTCATATTCAGCTTTGTTGTTGGTTCTTATTGTTGTCAATGAGAAGGCAAAGAGAAGTATCCCGCATTGTGGAGTCATGAAGATAAATCCTACCCGATTTTGATTATTAGGGTGTTCCTCTTCCATGCCTTCATTGAAGCTACTTCGTCGAAGTATAGTTCCCAACTGTACTTTCCTGTTTCTTCTACTTCTTCACTTGTGTTGAATGAATATTCATCCATCAGCTTGCTATTTAATGGAGAGTGGGCCAGAATCGGATATTCCACGAGGAAGTCGGTGGTGGCTTGTCCTTTTACCGCTTTGAGGGGCGATAAATAATCGTGAACTCCATCAACAGAAGGTCCCATTTAGCGAGCCTTCATGTCAACATAGCTTTAGACATGAGGTACTTGAAGGGTCCACCTTCGATATGTGATGGACTTCATGCGTCATGGCGTAATGTCTGAGCTTTGTGATGGCAAAGAACAACGCCAGGCAATACTTTTTGATAGGAGAGTAATTTCTTTCTGCTCATAGCAGGACTCGACTTAGATAGTATAAAGCCCTCTTCTTTCTTTGGTCATTCTCTTGTGCCCATAGCGTGCCTAGAGAGCTATCAAGGGAGGTTGTATAGAGGATAAGGGGCTTTCCTTTAACCGCAGAGGCCAAGGCCGGTGGATTCTGCAAATATTGCTTGATCTCCTCCGGTGCCTTTTGACACTTCTGGTCCTATATGAATGGGGTCCCTTTTTTTATTAGATGGCTAAATGGACAGCATTTCCCGGAGAGGTTGGCGATGAACCGTCAGATATAGGCGAGCTTTCCTTGGAGAGATCGCGGTTGTTTGAGATTCTTTGGAAGGGGCATTTCCATAATTGCCCTGATCTTGGAGGGGTCGATTTTGATCCCTCGGTGGCGAATTGTAAAGCCCAAAAGCTTTCCTGACGACACTCTGAAGGAACATTTCAGCGAATTCATCTTCAGGTTGAATTTTCGAAGCTGCTTGAATACCATCCTTAGATGCTCCAAGTGCTCTTCATACGACATGCTCTTGACCAATAAATTATCGATGTAGCATTCAACGATGTCATGTATCATATCGTCGAATATCTTGGTCATTGATCTTTGATATGTCACCCTGGCATTCTTTAGTCTGAAAGGCATGACTTTGTAATAGTATATGTCTAACGGTGTGCGAAAGGCTGTATGCTTCTGATCTTCCGGATCCATCTTTATCTGATTGTATCCTGACGATCCATTCATGAAGGAGAAGACTTCATAAGTAAAGGTGTTGTCGATCATCAGCTCAGTGACTGGTACAGAAAAATCATCTTTCGGACATACCTTATTGAGGTCTCGAAAGTCGATGCAGATCCGGACGTTCCCGTTCTTCTTTATCACGGGGACGATATTGGCAATCCAGTCAGGGTATTGGACTTCCTGGATAAAACCGGAATCTATAAGCTTCTTAATTTCGGCGATGACATTCATCTCGAGTTCGAGACGCATTCACCTTGGAGGTTGTTTGACAGGCTTTACTCCCTGCATTATGGACAGTTTGTGAACTGTTACATCTGGATCAAGACCTGGTATCTTGGAGTAATTCAATGCGAAGCAGTCTTTGTACTCCGTGAGTACTATTTTTAGATCAGCTATTTGTTAATTTGAAAGCAGCTCGCTGACGAACGTGGGTCGAGAATTTTCTTCGGTCCCTAAGTTTATCTATTTCAATTCATCAGCGTTGGTATGAATATCATCTTCCAGTTCTTTTGGCGCTAGAGACAGCTCTGAAATTTCCTCTTCTTCATTTGTGAAGCAGTCGAGGCACTGAAGCGTATCTTCACCTCCCTTTTCATTGAGGAGTCTTATCATGTGGCAAGTATGGGTGAGCTTTCACTTCTTTCGCTGGTTATACTCTGATTTGGCAAGGTTTTCTCCCATTGGTTCATGCTTTTGCGGAGGTACCACTTTCCAGTTGTCACTCAATGTGAACTTGCCTTTTCAGTATTGCTCTTCCACCCAGTCCTTAAAGGGAAAGCAATTTTTGATTGGATGGCCAATGACATGGTGGTAAGGACAGTAGTCAGGATGATCAATAGCATTAGCTTTATGAGGCCGCTTAGCTTAGGCAGTATTAACATCTGGTGCTTCATGACGAGATTAAATATTTTCCTCATATTATCCCGGGAAAAAGAATATCCTCGTCCCATCCTCTCTATAAGATGTGGAACTGAGCGACCATGTGGCTTGGATGTGGATGGCGTCCTATCTTCAATATGGCCACCTTGAATTTCTTCATTTATACAAGAATGTATAAGCATTTGTCGAGGATGAGAATTATGGCATGTCTTTCCCATAGATTTCTTGCTTAGGTGCGATCTTCTGGCTGCTTCATACAAAGCGGTCAAACCCATTCGATGGGCTTCTTTTATTAGCCTCTTGTTCCCGCCAAAATTTTCGGCCAAGAGCTACTAGTTCCCTTATAAAAAAAGGGGAGAGTCTTCAAAATTTGGCCTCACGTGTTAAACACATGAGTGCTTATATGCAAAGCATGTAAGCGCCGAAAGATAACAACTAATGGTCAAACAGGCCTCACGTGCAAAACACATGAGCGCTCATATGTAAAGCATATGAGCGCTGAAAATGAACATGCTAAAACGCATACTAGGGGTCACGTGTTAAACACGTGAGTTCTCTTGCTACTCACATGCAAAGCATGTGAGCGTCCCAATTTAAAATGCTCCTGTCAAATTCTAGAATTAAATTCTATTTGGGAAATATTTTCCCGATCTTCTTCAAACTAGAAAGATCTTCTCTGTTAAACAGAGGACCTTTGGATTAAAAATACAACGGTGATTATCTGGTAGAATAAAATTCTATCACAGGAAAATATTTTCCTAATCTTGTTAAACTAACAAGATATTCATATGATAAGAATAAAATTCTATGTTAACAAGATATCCATATTAAGAAAATATATTTCTGATCTTGTTAAACTAAAAAGATATGATAGAATAAAATTCTAATCTTGTTAAAACCAACAAAATATTCATAATCTTGTTAAACAAACAAGAAATCTTCTCTGTTAAACAGAGAGCCTTTGGACTAAAAATCTAACGGTGAATAAAATTCACCGATTGATCTATAAGATCATGGAATCAATCATGATCTCTCAATGACGGATTTTCTTAACAAATTGATTCTTTTTCTTCTCATATAAATAGGAGCAAGTAGAGGAGAAAAAAAGGAGAAGAAGAGATACACATATACACAGAAAGGGGGAGAAAGAAAGAAAAATAGAGAGAGAATTTAATTCTCTATAGAGAAGAGGAACCCTTTCCAAAAGCTCCCACAAAAAAAAAAGAGAATTTAATTCTCAAACCAAGAGTTTAACTCTTCTCAAAGAACTTAGTTCTTCCTCTGGTTAAGATCTGCAGAAGCATATCTCTCCACAAGTTGAGAATTTAATTCTCATCGAGAAGATTCTGTCATGCAGATTCAAAATCTAGGGGAAGAACTGAGTTCAAAAGAGTTTAACTCTTACAAAACATACGGGAATTTAATTCCTCTGAAACTAGGGTTTAACCCTTTAAAAAGAATTTAATTCCTGTAAAGAACAAAAGGAGAACATGATTCCTCAGAACCATAGAAGAACAACCTGGTGATTCATTAACGCTCAACGCTACGTAACAAAGATCACTGTTTTCACGTGAGCATCTCTGAGGAACAAAAAGGAACAACTGACATCGATTCATAGGATCTCACATGACCCCCTAATTGTGCTTTAGCACTTTCAAAAGGAAAATGGGAATAAACTCAAGACAGTTCCCATTTTGGGGCGCCTCACGTGATCCCACGTGACCCCCTAATAGTGCTTAGCACTTTCAAAAGGAAAAGAGGAATAAAATCAAGGCATTTCCCATTTTGGGGCGCCTCACGTGATCCTACGTGACCCCCTAATATTGCTTAGCACTTTCAAAAGAAAAAAAGGGAATAACCCCAAGACAGTTCCCATTTTGGGGCGCCTCACGTGATCCCACGTGACCCCCTAACAGTGCTTAGTACTTTCAAAAGGAAAAGGAGAATAAATCAAAAACAGTTCCCATTTTGGGGCGTCTCATGTGGTCCCACGTGACCCCCAATATGGCTTAGCATTTATAAAAGGAACAAGGGAATAACCCAAAGAAGTAGTGCCCGATTCTCAGGTGCCTCACGTGCTATACGTGAGCACTCCAAATTTCAGTGTTTAACACTGCTTTAGAGCCTCACGTTGGAGCACGTGAGTGCCAAGCAAATGTTAGTGTTTAACTGTTAGTTATATATATGCCCTAGAGGCCATTACTGTACATAGGATGTATATTGTAGTGGATGCTGGGACATATATAGGGAGGACTTTCTTGCTCGTCATGATAGTATACTATCTGGTTACTCTTTACCTTAACGTGTATACTGATTGTCTCTCTGTTACATGTTGGTAAAGCCCTTAGGATGTGTACTTGACTACCTGGACTATGATGCGGATCATACTAGTGGGGACATGGTAGTCCATAAGTACATCCTTCAAGGTCCCTAGTCGTGTGTGTATCGAAACGGGGCATCGATACACCAGAGTAGACTAGAGTATACCTTCTCGACCCATACAGATGGGCGATGGATGATCCCATATTCATTGGTGTTTGACATCAGAGATGATATACGGGTGCTTAGTGGAGACTAGGTACACTGGACGTACTCGCCGAGAACTCCCAGATGGTATTATAACTTACGTCAGATGGCAGTTCTCTGGTGACACTGGTACAGGTTAGTCTGTAGACCCAAAATCGTCATAGAGTCTTGTGTGATTCCCACTGTGCTTTGATTTCCACCTTACCACGTACAAGAGGGCATGCAAAACGGTGGTTTTTGGGTACAGTCCCGAGTCACATGGAGGCAATGAGCGATAGGAGGGGATTCGTCTCTCCCGGTATAGGGAGTTGATGTTGCGCTGTGTTCGATTGGCTATAACCGGAAATCCCTGGCCAGGATTGCTGAGATTTACTGGTAAGTGTTACCAGTAGTTTCTCGAACTGTTATAGACGTCATATCGACACGACTTATCGAGCTACTGGGGTCTGACGTTTACCACCCCTAGGCGAGATATGCGACATATCAGACGATCAGACCGGACTGTGCGGTAAGTGTTACTGGTTGGATTCACAGGAGTGTGAGCGGGCTTGCTCGTCGATCTTCTGATCGATCAATACCCGGGTGGCCGTTATGTTTAGTAGACCACTTGCGGCTTGTGGGTGTTTGATATGATCATCACCTGCTGCCGACGTATTGACGAGTCTTTAGAGTCCTATACAGAGGTTTCCTGGCTCAAGCGAAACGAAATAGGAGCGCATATGAGATATGTGCGGGACTGAGAATAATGCGTGTATGTGATACCGTATTCTATTCTCGCGATGAATGTATCGATTGGTTGTATGCGATATAACCTAGTTATCGAATCAAGGATTGATTCGATAAGCCGATACATTGGATATTAGTCGGTCATATGCGATATGACCGGATCGTTAAATCAAGTGTTGACTTAATGATTTAATGTATAATTATATATTTGATATATTACTTTGCATTAACTAATATTGGTTCACTTAAGATGTTTTTCTCACTTGTTTGTGCACATTGTATATATGATATATTTTTGTGCACAAGTTTGTATCATGTTTGATGATACATGCATACTTGGGTGTATGTTTGAATTAAACCATGGTTAGTTAATGATTAGGGTTTCATTTGCTTTATTTACTTATTCATTTATTTATTTATTCATTATGGCAAGAAATAAAATGGTGGCTTTATTTGGATTTCACTTGAAGCTTCATGAAGCTTTGAAAGTCAAAACCATTTTGTTTCTTTCCTTAACCCAACCATTCAACTAAACCCTAGTTTATTCTCTACACTTAACCATGGTTGCTAATATGATAAGAATCACTTTATTTTTCTTTTTCCCTAATTCTTATCATATTATCTTTTTCTTCTTCAAGAAGAAAGAAGCTTGCTAGCTTCAATGGTGACTTGAGAAAAAGAGTGAGAAATCCAATCCTAAAGTGAACCCACTTCCTATTTCTTCATCCTCTACCACTTGCCATGTAGTATAGGGTGTTTTCTTCACAAGTTTCATGACTTGGTGAAGTTGGAGCTTGATCTTGAGTTGCCTCGACGTAGATCATCTTCGGCATCGAAGTCGATGACCTAGCCCGATCATTTCTTCGACGAAACCATCACTAGAGTCCGGGATCCGATGATCGCAGTGGAGGGACTTCATCACGGAGCTATGTAGGTGGAGGAACGGATCTACAAAGGTTGTATTTCCGTTCACTTTTAGAGTAAAGTTGTTTACTTGCATAGTTATCGCCTTTAACTCTAGTCAACGATCCCATTAGGGTTTCTCGGCACCGGAAATTTTTGAATTTGGCATGGTTGATACCTTGTGGAACCTCCTGAGTGTGCCTAGGAACCCTATATTAACACTATGAGAGGCTAACCTTGGCCCAAATTAGCCAAGTCTCCCGAGGCCAAAAACCTTTTGATCACTAATCAACCGAGCTCTCCTTTGCTCAGGTCTTCCCAAGTCGATCTTACTTCAAAAGATGACTAATGATCTCCTACATATGGTATCTAAAATGATGTTCATTCCACCATAATCTTGTAAGTCTACGGTAGCGTCCCGGCCATCATTCTGACGCCAAACGCGGAACAAAAACTTTTATAACTGGCGCTATCGCATACTATAACCCGGATCTTGCCATTAACGCTAAACTAACAAACTGTAAAGAGGTAGAAAACCTATACCGATCGATCCGAGTCCTTCAGTCTTTAGCCATCATCCCACGCTCCTCGCGGCAACTCCGATCTCCTGTCTCCTCATCGAGGTGGCACCACGTCAATGAATCTTTAAACGGGCTCCCGCCTCTATACCGAGGCAACTCGGTCATCAAGTCTGCTAAAAGAGATGACCAAGATGAAGTAGAGAATGAGTGGAATACTTTGTCTCAAACACCCTAGGGTTCTCATCACATGAGAGGGTTAGGATAGAGGTTGAAGAAGATGCAAAGGCTTGGAGAGTGTGAGCTCAAGAAAACTCTAGTGAGCAAAAATAACCAAGCATCAAAATTAGCCTTGGCTGTCCAAATAATGAGTGGTGATATATATGAGGTTTTGTGATGAAATATCAAGGAAAAATATATTAACCAAATATCTCCACAAACCCTTCATAATATCCTACCCAAAACAAAACATATTAACTTTTTAATGACTCACTAGATGACTCATTACATGAGTCATTAGTGTACATTCTAGAATTAATGTGTCATCCAAAATGGCTCACACTTTTCAATTCCAATAATCATTTAAACCAAAATGATTAATCCAAAAAGAAATGTATCTTCTAAAATATTCTCGTAACGGATTACAAGAATACCCCTCAACTGTAAATACATACCTGTATCCGTATTCCGACCGAATACGAATACGATGAGACTAAAATATTCCGACTCAGTATAATACATGGATCCGGCTTAAAACAAAGCCCACCAGTATTATCTGTCCGAAATATGACACGTGCACAAATGCACGTGCATTTTCGAACCCTGCCATAAAACCATACGGCCTCTACAACGTTTCGCCCGAACTTGGGAAACAATCTGTGGGGGACTCTAAAGACTCGTCAATACCCTGGCACTGGGTTTAACCACAAGCCGTCAGCGGTACTAACTCTGCGTAACGGCTGCCCATGTATTGACAGAAAGGGAAGCTGATGAGCGAACTCATCCTGGAACCCTACTGAGCCTATCAGTGACAATATCCGTACAGTCTGGTCCGTTCGTCTATGAGCATCGCATATCGGGCCTAGGGGCCTGGTAACATCAGACCCCCAATAGCGGTATAACTCATGTCAGAGTGTAGCCCAGAACACCTTGAGATACTATTGGAGTACCTACCAGTAAATCTCCTGCCTCGGCCGAGGGCTTTGTGTAATGGCTCTCCTAGATATAGCGCGATCTCACCCCCAATACCGAGAGAGACGAATCCCCTGCCGATCCGCTCACTTTCATCCATATGGTTCGGGACTATACCCAACTAAAAACTGTTTGCATGACTCCTTTGAGCCGAGGTAGGGTAATAATCAAAGCACAGTGGGAACTCACACGAGACAAATGACGATCTCAGGTCGATGAACTAACCTGTACACATGTCACCAGGGAACTGCTATCTGACGCTAGGTATATTACCAACTAGCAGATTCCCGGCGAGTCCTGTCCGGTGTACTCATAACCCAATGAGCACCTGTATACATCTTAGGTGATCCAACTGACACCAGTGGCTTGTGAGACCGGCCATCGCCTCTCGTCGGGGTCTCGACTGTATACACTAGTCTACTCTGGAGTATCGATGCCCTGTCTCGAAACTCCCACGACTAGGGACCACTATTAAGGATGTGCTTATAGACTACCCAACTCTCACGTATATGATTTCCATCATACTGTTGGTAGTCAAGCAGGATCCTAAGGGCTCTATCAACGTGTAATAGTGAACAACAATGTCACCAAAAGCTGTACACGACTGATAAAGGAAAACCAGATAGCATACTATCATCTTGAGTAAGACTGTCCTACCGGTATAGGTCCTCCCTCAATCATTGCAATCACGTACCTGCGATCCAATAATTGACTTTGAGGGCACTACATCCAGCAATCTCCCACTTGCACTTAAGGTTAATTATTGCGATGTCGCATACTCACGGCCCGTGTGATACCGAACACCCAACTCCTCTACTAATCAGTTTCACAAAGCTCGTTTGTGAAACTATTGTGTTCGAGAAATAGCCTCAGTGAGTGGATCCGCCCTGATGTTTCTTTCTATGTCTCTCTTTTTCTCATGTTCGCGGAGAAAGCCATCTCCCGAATTGAGTAATACCTGTCTTAGAATATGTCTGGATGTCTGATGGGACCTGGTTGATAAATGAACTCCAAATCCAAACTTCTTAGACTGTATCATCAACTGAACCTAATTAGTATCCTGCGCCATGCCTTCCTTAGTATCCGCCTGGACCACCTGTCCAAACAACTGCCCCCTTCATCAGAGGGAAAACTATAACTCTGACAGTCACTTTGTCATCCATGTCATCTTGGAAGCCTAGAACGATAAGGCTGCCATCATCAAATCCGTAGAACATCCACTTATGTTCTAAAATAGCTTCCGAATATTTCTCCAGGATTGGATTAATATCAACCTATTGCAGCTAGTGCAAAAACAACATCTGGTGTGGTACTTGACATTTCATGATCAACTCAATTGCCTACGCAGGTGATCTGCCAATCATGCACATCCCTCTCCCCTTTAGTCTGTAAGACACCTTTAGAGAGGGAGGCTCCATTACCTGTAGGTACACCACCATGCCAGGAGTCGTCCATTCTAAATACCTTTAGAATATTGTCAAAGTACCCAAATTGGGAAACTATCCAAATCTAGATCTAAAACCATAGATCTAGTAACCAGAATGTCTGATATTATATCCATATCCTGTGTGGAGAAACAACTGTGTGACAACCATAGTATCAATCGTAGTATAGGAATCTCTCTTCCTACAAAGTGCATGTCATCCAAATACCAGGACATCACACCCTACTACCTTCTTAACAGATCCATCCCCTATTCTGATGAAGTCAAACCCATGACTGTTACATCAAAATTAGATGATCTTTCTCTGCTATATCTGCTCGAGTCTATAAATAGACATAAGCTACTTGCCCACTATGCTTCCGCTGCTCCCACTGACCACAACAACCCTCTGGTAGAGTCATATACACGTGCACTTCTAAAGCTAGTTTAGAACGACGCTATACTCATCCTCCTGCCGGGTCTCATAGTCTGGAACAACAGTAGTGTCAAGTCTAGGTTAACAAGAACCTCCCTGTCACCGTCCTTGAGGCTACCAGAGTACCTCTCGGGTGCCTGAGGTTACCTACCATATCTGCGGAGTGGCTAATGGAATGTCAAACCTGATTGAATCTTTAGGTCCTATTAAATTTTCCGTAATCGTTTGCGGTTCTGGAATCACTTTCAGTTCTATCATACTCCCACTACTGTTTTCTGAAGAAAAAATCCCATTTTACTAAAACTGTGGCGAGTCAAGAACAATATCACCATTGATCTTCCAGATGGTAGAAAGTCAACCCTCGTCATAGCCTGGGCCAACCCACAAACTGCCATTACAGAAACGTGCCTTGAGTTATCCAGAGTTTGGTTTTAATCATAAGCCGGACAACACCCCATATCTTAACATCGTTAAGATATGAACCATTCTATATCCAATATAGAAACTTTGTCAATTATTTAATTGGAACCAGATTCAAATCATGCAGCTGTCTCTAGTGCATGTCAACTTAATGGAAATAGTCTAACCAGCATTACTCAACTTAGGAATGCATCCAATTATGAGTAACCTGAAGGAGAAACAAGTTTCTCAAAAACCATTACTATCAACTGAATACCAATCACAAGTATCTACATCTTCGATTTCTTTGAAGAATCTGCGATACCTGGTTCTCTACTTTATTCTTGTACTTATAACTTCTCAAAACTTGGACCTTGTATTTCTACGAAACACTTGTCTAAAAACTAGAGAAGTCACAAGTAAACAGAACATAGTACGAGGACCAACCCTTTTGTCCTGATGGAACTGGAAAACATACAATACTCTGTATAAGTCCACTGAGTTGAATAACTCAAAACCTGTACATCGTAGGTTGAAAACTGTACTTATGGCTAAGAACTACTCTACTGTTCAATGCTCCTTACCCAATCGTCAACTGATATAGGTAAATGTCACGGACATAATTTCAAAAAGCTATATTTCACTTTATAAAAATAAACGTACAAATATATCAGTTTGAAATTGATGCACAACAACGGATATTCAAAACCAAATACTTGCCGTCCGGCAAAAACCCAGGCGATTTCCTCAAATATCACCAATTACAACGAATTCCGATATAATGAGCTTGATCACCTAATTCCCAATAACTTACTCCCACTCATCATCTGTAAAACTATACAGATGTGAGAATTATACCTGGTAAATACATACCATGGAGTAAGTATCTAATCGGGAAATCAGTTTTCCTTTAATAATGCACAGTGAAACTGAAACATGAAAATGTTTCATAGGGGTATCTTGGTATTCCTTAGTAATGCCTCTTCCAAAATCCAATTCATGACTATAGCTATATATTTCTTTGCCATCTCTCCAAATCCCTTTATTTGTCTTTATTCATTATCTTCTGTACACCCCTTTAGGCTAAGTGGTTTTCTTCCTTCCCTACCGTTCGGCACCAGCCAATGGTTTGGAAGAAGACTATCCAGTAAGCAAAATAGGTGTACTCTCCTAATCCTAGGAGTACTCGTAACCTGAGAGAAGGTGATGATAAAAGACAACTGAATAATACCTTAATCTATTTCTCCAGAACTTGAGAAAAAAGCAAAGGTGAAATAGGAGTGGCGATGAACTATACGGTTTGGTCGTGAATGATAGCAGTCACAATTTACTTTGCTCTCTTTCTAATCCCTTCATTTTTTTCTTTACTTATTACCTTCTGTACACCCTACTTAGGCTAATTGGTTTTCTTCATTCCCTACCTTTCGGCACCTACCTATGGTTTGGAAGAAGACTATCTAATAAGCGTAATAGGTGTACTCTCCTAAACCAAGAAGACCTCACAACCTGAGAGAAGGTGATGATAAAAGACAACTGAATAAACCAATTCAATTTCTCCTGAACCTGGATCCATCCTCGAAGAAGTCCCTTCGAGTTCGTATATAACCATACGATGGATTTATCCAATGGAAGTGGATGTTCGTAGTGATACGAGGTATTCTGGAGAAATGCAAAGGGTAAGAGAAGGAGCGGCAATGATGTATGCAACTCAGACAATCCAAAAGCCAGTATTTTAAGAAGGTTCGGTCAACTTGGTCACTGAGTCATAGTCTAGGGTCGATCAAAGGTCGTTGGCAAAGAGAAAGAGAAAAAACACTCTGCGTGCACTCTAACCTAGATCAGAATGGTTATCACTTTATCTAATCAGGAAACCTCCCACTATACTGTCAAATTCTCCTCCAAACCTGAAAGAAGAATCAATCGGGATCACCCGAAGAGTAAACCAACTCATCAGTGGGAATCGGGATCCGACTCTCATCGCATGATAACGTGAAAGAATCCACTCATGTTATCACACTCCAGAAGGTATGCGCAGGTCTGTCAAGTTTCAATTTCTTTAGAAACTCCCGATATGGATTTTTGCCCCATGCTCTTATGACCCTGACGTTGGCCAAATGCCATAAGTCACATGCCAAGTTCTACCCATCATTATCTTGTCAATTTGAACCCACCCGTACATGCCCCTGACATTGGCCAAATGGCAAAACGACTGTCCCAAACCAACTCATCTATCTATGCAACAGATGAATACCCAGCAGCTACCAAACACTATGCCTTGGCGTTGGTCAAAATACATAGCTTGAATACTACTGAATACCCAACTGAAATGACGGAGGGCTACGGATGGTTTTTGGCGAAAAACCTTTAACGTAACGAACTTGATATCGCTGAAGGAACCTGATAGCTTTTTACAAAAATAGTGGCGAAAACCTTTGCTAAAGAGGTCACTCCCAGTGAAGGGATCTCGGCTCTTTCCCCGTGGAATGAGGTGCAGGATATTCCAACTGAATACCGCAATGCAAAGCAACATGTAATCGACTATAGTGAAGTTATTACCCTGACGCAAACTTCTTCCCAAGGGGTCACTCCTGGTGAAGGGATCTCGGCCCTTGCCTCGTCGAATGAGATGCAGGATATTCCAACTGAATACCATTATGCAAAACAAAAGAAAACGTCCTTGTAATAACACTTTATAAAACTGTTCTAATAACGTCCAAACAGGTTTGTTTTCCTTGCATTGATCAAAATCAACGCAGTCCCATCAATTAATCACACCAGAAAAGAACGAAAATAAAATGTACGTATTTACCATCCGCATTCGTCACTGGGTCCCGTCATCACCCGTTAGGTTACTTAACTAACGACAGAGCGCGGACTGGACTAGCGCGGGTGTAAAACATATACAACATCTACTATTATATATGCCAATATACAATAATCGCTCCAGGCGTGATAAACGCAACATTACAGAAAAGTAATAAGCATCACAGAACAATACAGATAATCTGGGATCCCCGGGTTTCACAGAGCCGCTACTAAAACCCGACGTTCCCCTGGTCGTGTGGATAGCTTGTGCAATGAAACCTAGACCCCTATGGGTGCGGCAAGTTACCCGCCAAAACCTAAAGCGAGGCAGTCCCTTACAGCAAAATGAATGGACCACCCTGCACTTCACGGAATTCGGTAACTTGAGCACCCTTCCTTGGGTAAACCTGTACCCCCTACGAGTGCGGCGAATAGTCTGCCAATTCTAGAGTGAGGCCCTTTGCCTCTCAAATCCATGGGATGCGGATCTGTTGCACTCCAGAACTTGGCTATCCATGCACTCCGTCGCGGGGTAAACCTAGTACAGTAATGAAAAATATGCACAATGGGTACATCGACCTCAGCCCGGTCGTGCCCCAAAAGAATATTATACAAACATGCAGTGACGGCAGTCCACATGTTGGGCGCTCGACCCGCAATATCAAATGTGCAAATAAATCCAAACCGCACTACCATTGCACACAGCTATCCACTACGACAAATCCGCAATATCACAGCACAACACAGAACATCAACGCGAATGTCACGTTAGCAAACCCGTCTAAAAGAGCTATAGCAATTAGACATGATTTACCGCTCGAATGACATTCACGGTCGGAGATATAATATAAGTACTGTAAACTAACATGTTTAAAAAACCAATCGACAAAACTTCCCGAAGTGGGCCTCAAGTACAACTGCAGTACTCAAACAAAATCAGGGCCTAAACAAAATATTCCAGAAACCACAATTCCACATGTAAGACACCCAGAAGAAAAATGGAGTACTGTTACCACAAATCGGCGGCGGAACCGCGGCCAAACCATGGTTTGTGCGGCGGTTCCGAGGCGGTCTAGTGGACTCAGTCAACCAAATTTCTACAGTAGTCTTAAAAAAGCCTGCACGATTTTCTGAGATACTCAAAATGATTTTTAGACTAATTTAAAAATTCGACAGAAACTTTGACATGAAAAATGCAGATTTGAAAATTTCGTTCGATCGATATTTTAAACACGTTAGAACAAGTTAGTAAAGGTTAATGGCATGGCTATGATACCATGTAAGTCTACGGTAGCGCCCCGGCCGTCATTCTGACGCCAAATGCGGAACAAAAACTTTTATAACTGACGCTATCGCATATTATAACCCGGATCTTTCCATTAACGCTAAACTAACAAACTGTAAAGAGGAAGAAAGGCTATACCAATCGATCCGAGTCCTTCGGTCTTTAGCCATCATCCCACTCCTCACGGAAACTCCGATCTCTTGTCTCCTCATCGAGGTGGCACCACGTCAACGGATCTTTAAACGGGCTCCCGCCTCTATACCGAGGCAACTCGGTCATCAAGTCTGCTAAAACAGATGACCAAGATGAAATAGAGAATGAGTGGAATACTTTGTCTCAAACACCCTACGGTTCTCATCACATTAGAGGGTTAGGGTGGAGGTTGAAGAAGATGCAAAGGTTTGGAGAGTGTGAGCTCAAGAAAACTCTAGTGAGCAAAAATAACCAAGCATCAAAATTAGCCTTGGCTGTCCAAATAATGAGTGGTGATATATATGAGGTTTTGTGATGAAATATCAAGGAAAAATATATTAACCAAATATTTCTACAAACCCTTCATAATATCCTACCCAAAACAAAACACATTAACTCTTTAATGACTCACTAGATGACTCATTACATGAGTCATTAGTGAACATTCTAGAATTAATGTGTCATCCAAAATGAGTCATACTTTCCAATTCCAATAATCGTTTAAACCAAAATGATTAATCCAAAAAGAAATGCATCTTCTAAAGTATTCTCGTAACGGATTACGAGAATACCCCTCAACTGTAAATACATACCTGTATCCGTATTCCGACCGAATACGAATATGATGAGACTAAAATATTCTGACTCAGTATAATACATGGATCCGGCTTAAACCAAAGCCCACCAGTATTATCTGTCCGAAATATGACACGTGCACAAATGCACGTGCATTTTCGAACCCTGCCATAAAACCATACAGCCTCTACAACGTTTCGCCCGAACTTGGGAAATTATCTGTGAGGGACTCTAAAAACTCGTCAATACCCTGGCAGTGGGTTTAACCACAAGCCGTCAGCGGCACTAGCTGTGCGTAACGGCTGCCCATGTATTGACAGAAAGGGAAGCTGATGAGCGAACTCATCCTGGAACCCTACTGAGCCTATCAGTGACAATATCCGTACAGTCCGGTCCGTTCGTCTATGAGCATCGCATATCGGGCCTAGGGGGCTGGTAACATCAGACCCCCAATAGCGGTATAAGTCGTGTCAGAGTGTAGCCCAGAACACCTTGAGATACTACTGGAGTACCTACCAGTAAATCTCCTGCCTCGGTCGAGAGCTTTGTGTAATGGCTCTCCTAAACACAGCGCGATCTCACCCCCAATACCGGGAGAGACGAATCCCCTGCCGATCCGCTCACTTGCCTCCATGTGGCTCAGGACTGTACCCAATTAAAACCTGTTTGCACGACTCCTTTGAGCCGTGGTAGGGTAATAATCAAAGCACAGTGGGAACTCACACGAGACAAATGACGATCTCAGGTCGATGAACTAACTTGTACACATGTCACCAGGGAACTGCTATCTGACGCTAGGTATATTACCAACTAGCAGATTCCCGGCGAGTCCTGTCCGGTGTACTCATAACCTAATGAGCACCTGTATACATCTTAGGTGATCCAACTGACACCAGTGGCTTGTGAGACCGGCCACCACCCCTCATCGGGGTCTCGACTGTATACACTAGTCTACTCCGGAGTATCGATGCCCTGTCTCGAAACTCCCACGACTAGGGACCACTATTAAGGATGTGCTTATAGACTACCCAACTCTCACGTATATGATCGCCATCATATTGTTGGTAGTCAAGCAGGATCCTAAGGGCTCTATCAACATGTAATAGTGAACAGCAATGTCACCAAAAGCTGTACACGACTGATAAAGGCAAACCAGATAGCTTACTATCATCTTGAGTAAGACTGTCCTACCGGTATAGGGCATCTCTCAATCATTGCAATCACGTACCTGCGATCCAATAATTGACTTTGAGGGCACTACATCCAACAAATCTCTCCCTTCAATCTGGAATTCGTTTCAAGGGTACATCTCTCTATACCTCTGATACATGTTGTTGTAATTCTTCAACGTTTTCAGAGAGGTGGAGGGTCCCGACAACCAACAGCTCTTTGGAGCACTCCTAAAACCATGAGCACACCCCAATGGACCGCAATGTCTTTAAACTAGCTGTGGACCGCAATGTCCTTAAACTACGACCTCGCCGCCAAATGGTGATCTATGGACAGCAACGTCCTTAAACCAGCTATGGACCGAAAACGTCCTTAAACTAAAACAATAGAGCCTAAATGCTCTTTTGTTGGAGCCGAATGATCCCAAAATCCTGTTGAGTAGATCTTAGTCTAAAATTAGACTAACGTATGCTCAACAACCATTTAAGTTGATCTTAATCTCAATCGAGATTAACAATCCTTAAATCAACCCAAACCCAAATCTAAGAATATACGGATTTGGACTAATCTATGCCCTACGAGCGGCAACATAAATTAGTCTCCGTATACAATCCACGGGCAACCAAAAATAAAACAAACACACACGAGATGAAATGACCTTCTGGAGCATGAGAAAGTGGTTATCGCTATGCAGTAACTTAATTAACTGCAGGGGCTTGCGCCTGCAGGGAAGAGCGTCCCCACAATCAAAAACCCCTCAGAAATGAGGGGAAATCTGACGAAGTGCGCTACAACAGCCGCATCCGTCCAAACCTCCAATGCATGGTGCCATAAATCAAATTGGAATCTTCGGAAAGGTGGACGGATAAATCCAAATAGTATCTGCCCCTAAATTCAGGCAAGCCGTTCGTCTTCCCCGTTATCGGCGGTAAACAGATTCTGGTACGCCCGGTGGGACCTTTTCCTCTTTCCACTCTACACTTCGTGTGTCATCTTTTTCCGCGATCAAATAATCGCGGTATATATGTTTATGGTTGCCCTTGGGTGATGGGATACTGAAGCCGGCATTTCGTCTTTATGAAGAATGGCGTTTGCTCCCACCATAGCAACTCAGGGTCTGTCATATCAGGTAGAGTCAAGTATGGGCAACTTGCAGCCTCAAATCTCTGCAATCCGGCTCTTTAAGAAATCAACGGGCTTCTTTTTGTGTCGATACTCCAACCTCCCACCCTCGGTGCCTCAACACCGATGGAGGAAGCATAGAGGAAGTCTGTCTTCTACAGGTTGGTTCCCTAAGCTGCAGCTTTGCCGAAGGAATCAGTCCTCAAACAACTGGCACATGCCAAGGACCAAGGTCGACGCAGGGGGCAGAATATTCAAGTTCTCAAAGGAAATATAGGGCAGGCTCAGCAAAATCCTAAGGCTAATCAAATCCTGGCCGTAAGAAACGGTCGACATCGATATCGACATCATACAAAATGAGCTGGGGGAAGTTCTTCATATGGTCCTGTTCAACCCCAGTAATGAATGTTGTGGTTCCAACCTGGAATAGCTTCAAACTGTTGCGAAAGGTCAGACAGAATTCTCCCACCGCAATATTGAATAAATCTCCGCAGCCCATGGAGATCCCACGAGAGCAGAAACCAGTTCGGTCCCTATAACAACTTTCCTCATCTATATTTAAGGTGTGGAAGCAGGTGAAGGACTCAATCGTCGTCTGCGGCTCTTCCGCTAAACGTCAGCCAAATTTTGACAAATCCCCTTTCAAATACAAGAGGATTCATCCCAAGACGGATCCAGATACAATGGTTCCTCCCAAAACCAAAACGGCTTTTCACAAAAAAGAGAGGCTTAATAAAGATCAAGTGCCTGAAGCAAACCCCAAACACCCCAAGCCTGGGGGCACGGTAGTTTATATAGTCTATGTGGTGAATTCCAAAGATGAAGTTCGAGCTTCTACTAGTCACCGACCTCAAACTTAGTCCCTGACAAAAGTTCAACTGCAACGTGAAAAGCTGCAGGAGATGCTCGCTCAGACGGCAGCAAACGCTAATCCATCGCCTAAGGAAAATCCTAAGGACGCAACCGAGGAAAGAGTAGAGAAGGAGTCGGATATTGATTTCCTAAAGTGTGCTCTAAAAAAAAGAGATGAAGAGAAACGACAGAAATATCCACTAAAATGAACCAGATGGCCTTTCTGATTCAGAATATGGCTGGAACGATGGTTCAATCGGAACCACTGGCAGATGAACCACCGGTAGTCGGTCTTAAAGATAAGGATGATATTTCAAATCCTCTGCAAACCTCATCAACGGCTGATGAGGAAATGATTCCTAAAAGAAAAGTTGGACACATATATCTCTCAACAAGTCAAAACTCACTATGCCAGTGAAGCATCAAATAGGCCAATCAAGGCTGGTCGACCGTATCCGGCATGCTACGATCAAATACAGTACCTGCCAGAATACATACTTCTGACTCCACATATACAAAGGAACCGAGAATCCTCACCAGCACATCGCGCGATTTAAATCCATGTGCGTTAACACTGGAGAGAATGATATACTTCTCCTCTGACAGTTCGTCAGCTGTCTGGCAGGTATTGCCTTCGAATGGTATGTGGAACTCCCGAATGACTCCGTGAATACCTTCGATGAAATGGAGATGCTCTTCTGTCAGAAATTCGCTAGTGTGAATAAACACACTACCGTAACGACGTTGGTCAATGAAAGGGTTATACCGAATGAGACCTGGGTTCAATATGTTACCCGATGGCGAAATCTCTGGTCAAAATGCGAGCAACGTATCGACGAAGCTGCAGCTGTGGGAATGTTCATAGCCACCTTTGACCCAAATTCAAAAGGTGTTCCCATTTACGGCCCTTTTCAAATGGCTCGATTTGATCAAATGGATCAAGACTCTTTTTCATCCGAAGATAACGAGTGAAAAGCGGAGGCAAGATGGCATTTGTCGCCTACGCTCAACAAAATAAGCGGCTCTGAAGCAACCTGTTGCCAAAATAGCGACGGCATGGATACTCGTTCCCCGCGAGATATACACTGGAGGCATATTTCTCACTGGCGGAAGAATCTCTATGTAGAATGGTCCTTTCTTCTCAAAGGGCAGGAAGGATATTAAAGGGCTTACAAACAGGTCCTACAATCTAGTGGAATTACCCGCTAAAAAAGGTACATCCACAAGCAAAATGGATACGGATGAAAACCCGAAAGGGCGCCGTGAGTAAAAACAGCAGAACTGCAGGCGAACTTGTGAAAACCCGGAAGGATGCGATCTCGTTAAAAAAAGGTGCATCCGCAAGCAAGATGGGCACGGATGAAAACCCGAATGGGCGTCGTGAGTAAAAACAGCAGGACTGCCGGCGAGCTTGTGAAAACCCGGAAGGTCACAATCTCGTTAAAATAAATATACTTACGACATCCTCACGACTCGTGAGGAGAATCCCCCTGTGAGACCCTCACGGCTCATAGGATTCAAAAGCCTTAAGTTACAGGAATCTAGACCTGTTCTTAAGCCGTCATATCTCTCAAATTTCCCTACAGGCGGTCCATATTGACCCTTGTATACAATCTATGGGCATGAATAAATATTTCTTTGCCAAGTTCTACAAATGGCAAGAAATGTCCCCATATGGTGAATAACACTTGTAGGTCTTCTCGACTTATAAGAGGAAAACACTCTTGGAAGATCCTTATGATTTACAAGAGAAGACATCGCTTAGGAATCCCCACGATTCTTAAGAAGAAAATATGTCTATGAGATCCTCACGACTCGTAGGGAGAAAACCCTTTATGAGACCCTTACGGCTCATAAAGTCAAAAGTCTTAGTCGATAGAATCCTAACCCTGTCTACTGAGCCACCTTTGTCCAAATCGACAGGGGCAAATGTTGATTCGCTCCTGGCACTATTCCAGTTGTAGCGGTGCTGATTCCTAAATCGATATCAAATTCCGAGTCTTCTCTCAAGGCAAATGATGAGCCGCTTCTGGAAATATCCCAGTTATAGCGATACAGATGTCTAAACAGGTGTCAAACTCGGAAGTCAACCTCTCCGGTAAATGTCGTCCCTACAACCATCTAAAGAAAAACGGGACCCCGTTCGTATGGGATCAGAAATGCCAAAGTGCACGGGACAAAATCAAGCAATACCCATAGAATCCACTGGTACTGACCGCCTCGGTTAAGGGAAAGCCCCTCATCCTGTACACAACAACCCTTGAGGGTTCTTTAGGCATGCTATGGGAACAAGAAAACAACCAAGGGAAGGAGAAAGCTCTCCACTATTTGAGTCGAGTTCTCCTGGGGGCAGAAAATAACTACTCCCTAGTCGAAAAGCATTGCCTGGCATTGATCTTCGTGGTAACGAAGCTCCGACATTACGCCTTGGCACATGAGGTTCATCTTATATCAAAGGTGGATCTGATCAAATATTTGATGTCAAGAGCCATATTAACAAGAAGGCTTGCTAAATTGGCCCTCCTCTTGATGGAGTTCTCGATAGTATATCGACCCCTCAAGGCAATAAAAGGCCAGGCCATCGTCGACTTTCTCACTGAACATCCGATACCTGCCGACTCTTCCTTGAACTGAGAGTTACCGGATGAACACGCGTTTGACGCAATTGACAGGGAGAAAGAAGGGAATGATACCTGATGGGAACTCTACTTCGATGGAGCGTCCTCTTTGAAGAGGCAAAAGAAAAACACCCCCATGATTAAAGCCGGGGTATGCCTTATCGTTGTGACTCCACAAGGAGAGATAATACGTTTTGCCCTTTCTTTAACAGAGCCGAGAATAAACAATGAGGCTGAGTATGAAGCTTTGATAGCAAGTCTTAAGATTGTTGTCGACATGGACATCGAAAGCCTCCTTATACATGGAGACTCCCAACTGGTCGTTAGCCAAGTAAATGGAAACTACCAGACATGCAAACCGGAACTGATCAGGTATGGTTAAAGAGTGCAGCAACTGCTAACGCAAATCCCCTCTTATACCCTGGAAAGCATACCGCGTGCGGAAAATAGCAAGGCGGATGCGTTAGACAAGCTCGCTAAAGAACTGGCCGACGAAAACCTCGATGATGTAAGGATCATTGTGCAAAGCCGCCGGATTCTCGCGTCAGCAGAATTATCTCCGAAGTCGTCTGAAAGAAGGGGAGTGACTGAACGAGCAGTCTTCCAAATAGAGGAAGAAGAAAGGGCGAAGGATTAGAGAGAAGTCTTTGTAAACTACTTCAAATCTCATCATACGCTCGAAAATGCATCATCAAGACATCAGCTCATGAAGTGAGCTCTGTCTTTCGCCTTTGTCAATGATACTCTATATAAGAGATCGTTCGATTGCCTGTGGCTAAGGTGTATGGGACCAGAAGAAGCAAAAAGGGTCATTCAAGAAACTCATGATGGACTCTGCGGTTTCTATCAAGATGGGCCAAAGATGAAACTGAAGATCAAAAGAACCATGATGATTCAGGACTGTCTCGAATACACAAATTAGTATCACTCATGCCAAATTCACGGGGACTTCATCCACCAGCATCCAAATCTTCTACACCCAATGCTGGCTAGCTGGCCGTTCGAAATGTGGAGGACCGGTATGATCGGGCCCATCGAACCAGCATCATCCAAGGGACATCGGTTCATACTAGAAACAACTGATTACTTCTCTAAGTGGGTAGAAGCAATACTGTTAAGAGAAGTGAAGATGGAGAATATCCTCCATTTCTTCAAAACACATGTCATCTACTAATTCGGCACTCCGCGACAGATCATCTCGGATAATGGGTTGGCCTACAGAAGCCATAAAATCAGCCGCTTCGCACAGCAGCATAAAATAGATTGGAGATACTCTTCGGTCTATAATTCTCGAGCTAACGGTCTAGCTGAGGCTTTCAACAATACCTTGACAAAGATCATAAAGAAAACGGTGTCCAGAAATAAAAAGGACAGGCACCAGAGATTGCATGAAGCTCTCTGAGCCTATCGGACTACATTCAAGATGGCCACGAACACAATGCCATTTGCATTAGTATTTGGCACGGAAGCGGTACTTCCTTTAGAGATAAAGCTACCCTCTCTACGAGTGGTGATTGAATGAAATTCTCGGTGTGTAGAAATCACAACCAAAGATATTTTTGACCGCAATCAATAACGGTGTCGATTGTAGCGCGTTAGCGAGTACGGATCGTCCACAGGGAAAGTGAGATCCGTTCGAATTTGAATTAGATGAATTGAAAATTAAAGAAAAGAAAAGACAATTAAATTCAAGATTTTAAAGTGAATTTCAAGAATTAGCAAAATCTAGATCTAATAACAAGAAAACATTAAAATCAAGAATCAAGAATTTGTGATGATTTCCAAACCAACAATCAAGATTTGAAGTGTGGCTCGTAGGAGTAGATCGGATCTTTAGATGTGATGAGATCTAATGATTACATATTCTTATCCATTAACGAATTGATACTAGATCGATGACGATTTATCGAGATTAAGGATCTTGCGAAGAAACTAGGGTTTCCTCATCTCATCCTTTGTCCTTTCGATGAATCTCATTCACAAACTATCTTCTAGTAAATCAAATGATCGATCGTTGATCTCTAGTTTCGAGCGAACACAATCAAGAAAGCATTGCATCGAAACTAGGTCATCGATCATTCGATTCACAAGAATTTACAAACGTTATAGGATTTAAGAATTGTAAAAGAATCTAAATCATCATCATTCTATCGATCGTCTCGACTCCTTTACGAGCGGAGTTTTACTCAAACATCACAACAAGAACCACAATCATAAATTGAGATCGAATCATGATGCAAGAATTTAAAGAAAGCAAGATTAAAGAATTTCACCTTTTATTTATCAACAATTCCGTTACAATTCACTCAAGAACTACAAGAGAAAAGAACTCGATCGTCGATTTGGCTTCGCTCGTCTCCTTGAGTCGCGGATCGGCTTGGATCACTTGCTCGATTGAAGATCGGCTCTGCTCCTAAAAGGTTGAAGGCTTCTCGCTTGATTTGGTACTTGGGATCTTGAATTTGGTTTGGATTTTGGATTAGGGTTATAGGGTTTTGAGGCATAAGTTGTGTCACTCAACTTGTGGGTGGAAGATGAAGAACTTTCAACAACTTTAGAAGTGAAGCCTAGGGTCCCTTTTATAGCCTTAAGAATGATTAGCTTCCTTAAGAAGCTAGGATTAGGTTAGCTTCCCTTGTAAGCTTAGTCTAGGTTAGCTTCTCTCATAAGCTTGGTAGTTAGGAGGAAGGTTCTAGAATTAGTTAGTTAGGATTAGCTTCCTTCATAAGCTTGAAGGTTAGGGAGAAGCTTCTAGGCTTTAAGGTAGTTAAGGAAGCTTGCTTTGGAAGCTTGGAGTGTTTAGCTTTGATCAAGGAGCTTGCTGATCTGGCAGAAGACTCTGAAGTGTTCTGGAAATTGTCATAGCTTGAAGAGTTTCTGGACTTGGGAGAAGAATAATGGAGCAAATCAGAGGTGATGACGTGTCATACCCACCGCGGATCCGCGGCAAGTGCCTGCTAAGGCCGCGGATCCGCGGCCATTATGGTGCCTTGGTGCATCAACTTCTCTGTGGTGCTTTGTTCTGTCTTTGGGGTTATTCTCTGATGTGTTGAATCTTGTAATACCCTTTAGTTTATTTCCAGATCTCAAGTCATTGAGTTGGCGTATTTTTTATCAGCAATTTGACAATTTTGGCTCGGTTTCTGGAATTTCCTGCACAGACTTCGAAACAAGTGTTGCGCTACATAAGAATGATGCGATGCCATGATAAACACTCAATTTCCCTTAAAATGCCGGTTTTAGTATACAACACAGGTAATCTGTTATTTTACGACTGTTTTGCTAATATGTGCAATATGCAAACCGAACACATCTAAATGAGTGCAAATGATAGAGAAATTGACGTGTTAAAAATACAATATTTTTGACTGATCAAGTGGCAGTTTGGTACGAACTAACAGATGAAGAGAATGCCCATCTTCGGCTGGAGGAGCTAGACACCCTTGATGAAACTATTCTCATGGTGCAGCAAAAGCTAGAAGCTAATAAAGCAAGGATGACACGCTCATACGAAAGATTGACTAGGCCGAGAACATTCCGCCAAGGCGAACTCGTGCTAGTCATAAAAAGACCTATGATCCCCAATCGTGCTAAACGGGGGAAATTCGAGCCGAACTATGAGGGCCCGTACATCATAGACAAGGTTTACCAAGGCGGGGCCTACTTGCTCATGGATATGCATGGCGAAAGACCCTTCAGGCCAATAAACGGCCGGTTCCTTAAGAAATAGTACGCTTGACAAGTCACGGCTCAGGTTAATGATGGATGACGACGCTCGTGTCCGCTCTCTATCTTCCTGAGTCTAAACTCTATGAGTAGTATCCGACGAAACCTCTCCTTAACCCTCATACAGACCGTAACGTTCTTAAACTAGCTGTGGACCGAGATGTCCTTAAACTAACAATGGACCAAGATGTCCTTAAACTAATAACGGACCGAGATGTCCCTAAACTAACAACGTTGCCTCAAACATAGTGATAGTGGAATGCAAGTCTACAAGTCCCAGCGGTGAGGATTTCAACTCAAATCCCACTGGCAAACAGATGGGTCACACGAGGCGAAACTATTCTCGACACCAAAAAAAGGAAAAAAAGGGTACGTCCACAAGCGAAATGAGCGCGGATGAAAACCCGAAAGGGCTCCTTGAGTAAAAACAGCAGGGCTACCGGCGAGCTTGTGAAAATCCGAAAGGGCGCAATCTTGTTAAAATAAAAACACCCGCAAGGTCCTCTTTACCCTGTAAGGAGAAAACACCTACGTGAGATCCTTACGACTCACAAGAGAGCAACACACTTAGGGATCCCCACGATCCCTAAGGAGAAATTACACTTACGAGATCCTCATGACTCGTAAGGAGAATTCCCCCCTACGAGACTCTCACGGCTCATAGGATTCAAAAGACTTAAGCTACAGGGATCTGAACCTGTTCTTAAGCCATCACATTCTCCAGATTGCCCTACAGACGGTCCGATATCGGCCCTTGTATACAATCCACGGGCTCAAATAAATGTTTCCCCTACCAAGTCCCACCAACGACGAGGAATGTCCTCATGTGGTGAACGACACTTGAATGTCCTCTCGACTTATAAGGAGAAAACACACTTGTAAGATCCTTATGACCTATAAGAGAACACACACTTAAGATTCCTCATGACTCCTAAGGAGAAAATACACCTACAAGATCCTCACGACTCGTAGGGAGAAACAATTTTATAAGACCCTTACGGCTCATGAAGTCAAAAGCCTTAGTCGACAGGATCCTAACCCTGTTTGCTAAGCCACCTTTGTTTGAATCGAAAAAGGCAAATGATGATTCTCTCCTGGCAATTTCCTAATGGTAACGATGCTGATGCCTAAGATTGGTATCAATTCCCGAGCCCTTTCACGGCAAATGGTGATTCTCTCCTGGCAATATTCCAGTCGCAGTGATGTTGATGCCAAAATTGGTGTCAGATCTCAAGTTCCATACTCGTGGCAAAAAAAACCAGCTAGCCAAATATGCATAAAAATAGCCGAAATGATAGGGCAACTCACAGCAAAAATAAGCGAGTAAAATATATGCATATAAAAATAGCCGAAATGATTGGGCAACTTGCAATAAAAAGCAACGGGTAAAGAAAAAGAAAAACAGCCGAAATGATTGGGCACCGCGAAAAATAGCTAAAATGATTGGGCAATCACGACTTTCGCGACATAAAAAGCTGAAATAATAGAGCATCGCGGAAAGAAATAAAAAATGAAATGAAACTTTTGCCCTGCAGGTGAGATCACGTCGACCCCTGTATACAATCCATGGGCACAAATAAAAAAGGAACCACATTGTCCTACTAGGCTTCATCAAAGAGAAGCCAGATACCAATGGCTACATCTACAGCTTAGAAATCAACAACGGCGTTCTTTCTCGTTCCAACCAGAAACAGATACGACATCAACAAACGGAGCCTAGAGACTACCTCGGAGCCACGGCAAAGTCCCCTAGTTCCAAATCTCGACGGTTCACAGACAGCCTAGAGACTATCTTGGAGCCACGGCAAAGTCCCCTAGTTCCAAATCTCGACGGTTCACAGACAACCTAGAGACTACCTCGGAGCCATGGCAGAGTCCCTAGTTCCAAGTCTCGACGGCAGCATCCACGGCCTAGATATCAATAATAGCGTTCTTCCTCCCTCTAGCAGGATAAGAGCCACGACAAAGTTCCCTAGTTCCAAATCTCGACGGTTCACAGACATCCTAGAGGCTACCTTGGATCCATAGCAGAGTCCCTAGTTCCAAGTCTCAATGGCAGCATCCACAGTCTAGAGATCAACAACGGCGTTCCTTCTCGTTCCAACCAGAAGCAGACGTGACATCAACAGATGGAGCCATGGCAAAGTAACCTAGTTCGAAATCTCGATGGTTCACAAAAAAATCAGAGACAACCTCGACATTCATCGCAATATTGTAGACACAATGTCAACAAATGAAGCAAAGTAAGATCCCTAGCTTCAGGGTCTTGACGGCAACTCAAATGAGACCTAAAAGACTATCGGAGATCATCCCACTCCAGCGCGGAGTGGTCATGACTCATCGGGGCTCCCAAAATGAGCCTAAACTCAAGTAAAAAGCGACATGGAATATCCCTAACGCTTGCTCCTTCGACGGTAATATTACCTGGAAGATTACTTGAAGACGTCTTGTCCAGTCCTCGAAGGGATCAGAGACACAACAGTTGCAGAGCTACTTGAACAGTAAGATTGCGTATTGAGGAATATACCGGCCAACGCGACGGTACGATGGGTACAAAACCCTAGTACCACAGACCCTAACGAATTTCTATTAGCAGGAGTTAACTGTGGCGTTAGGACATCCTTACAAGAAATTTTCGATTCGTCTCAACTCGTAGGGAAAACAATGTCCTTGCGAGAACTTCTCGGTTCGTTCCGACTCATAAGGAAATTAGCGTCCTTACAAGAACTTCTCGATTCGTTTTGACTCGTAAGGAAATTAGTGTCCTTGCGAGAACTTCTCGATTCGTTTCGATTCGTAAGGAAATTAATGTCCTTGCAGGAACTTCTATATTCGTTTCAACTCGTAAGGAAATTAATGTCCTTGCGGGAACTTCTCGATTCGTCTCGATTCGTGAGAAAATCGGTGTCCTCATGAGAACTTCTCGGTTCGTTTCGACTCATAAGGAAATCGGTGTCCTTGTGAGAAATTCTCGATTCGTCTCGACTCGTAGGGAAAACAATGTCCTTGCGAGAAATTCTCGAATGTCTCGACTCGTAGGGAAAACAATGTTTCTGCGAGAACTTCTCGATTCGTCTCGACTCGTAAGGAAATTGGTGTCCTTATGAGAACTTCTCGATTCGTCTCGACTCATAAGGAAATTAGTGTCCTTGCGAGAAATTCTCAATTCGTCTCAACTCATGGAGAAAACAATGTCCTTACGAGAACTTCTCGATTCGTCTTGACTCGTAAGGAAATTAGTGTCCTTGCGAGAAATTCTCGATTCGTCTCGACTCATAAGGAAATTAGTGTCCTTACGAGAAATTCTCGATTCGTCTTGACTCATAGGAAATTTTTTTTCCTGCGAGAACTTCTCTACTCGTTTCAACTCGTAAGGAAACTAGTGTCTTTGCGGAAAATTCTTGATTCATTTCGACTCGTAAGGAAATAAGTGTCCTTGCTCGTACTTCTCGATTCGTCTCGACTCGTAAGGAAATTAGTGTCCTTGCGGAAACTTCTCGATTCGTCTCAACTCGTAAGGAAATTAGTGTCCTTGCAAGAACTTCTCGATTCGTCTCGACTCGTAAGGAAATTAGTGTCTTTACGAGAAATTCTCGATTCGTCTCGACTCATAAGGAAATTAGTGTCCTTGCGAGAACTTTTCGATTCGTCTCGACTCTTAAGGAAATTAGTGTCCTTGCAAGAAATTCTCGATTCGTCTCGACTCGTAGGTAAAATAGTGTCCTTGCTCGAACTTCTCAACTCGTAAGGAAACAATGTTCCTGCGAGAACTTCTCGAACGTCTCGACTCGTAGGGAAAAAATGTTCCTGCGAGAACTTCTCGATTCATCTCGACTCATAAGGAATACAATGTTCCTGTGAGAACCTACGGCTCATGAAGATGAAAAAATTCTTAGGCTACAAGGACCCTACACTTGTCTCCTAAGTCCTCAATTCAATAGCCATGCATAACTCTATACTACTTCACCTACGTACATACTTACGTGGGCAAAGTAGTGGGGGCATTTGTTCCCGCCAAAATTTTCGGCCAAGAACTACCGGTTCCCTTATTAAAAAAGGGGGAGACCTCAAAATTTGGCCTCACGTATTAAACACGTGAGCGCTTATATACAAAGCATGTAAGCGCTGAAAGATACAACTAATGGTCAAACAGGCCTCACGTGCAAAACATGTGAGCGCTTATATGTAAAGCATATGAGCGCTGAAAATGAACAGGCTAAAACCCACACTATGGGTCACGTGTTAAACACGTGAGTTCTCTTGCTACTCACATGCAAAGCATGTGAGCGCTCCAATTTAAAATGCTTATGTCAAATTCTAGAATTAAATTCTATTTGGGAAATTGTTTATACCAGAATATTGCATTTTATACCGCCCATTCTTATGCTCGTATGTTTATAGGTAGGTGCTTGTAATCCGTGTTTGTTACATATTTACAGAATACAGGTTTCCAGTACAAATATTGCAAATCAAGACAAAATCTCCACAGTTACACCAAATACAGAACATCTGTTATAGCAGATAAAAGCCGGGTTCCGGTCATCCAAATCCGTCCAGTGCCGAGTACCAGTTCCAGAGACAAGACATATGACAGTGGTCATTCGTGTCTCGGACAAGCACAGAGCACGAGGGGGGCAGCATAAGAATCAATGGGTGCGCGGAGCTCGAGAGAGATAGAAGTCAAAAGTGAAGAAATGATAGCAATCTTGGACTAAGAAATCTGCAGATATTCTGGAAGACTTTTGCGCAGTTTGTAGTTGTCAAACACGACGAAAAAAGGAACCAGAGATAACCACAAAAGATGGTGGCCCAACTCATCAAGACGGCCGCGGTTCCGCGGCCTAAGCAGGCTTAGGCCGCGGAAACGCGGCCGTACTAGCTCTTCAGGTTGTCGTTTTTTAAGGGTAGTTTGGGTACTTCATTTTATGCCAGATTCTTGCCCTAGGGTTTCTGTAAGCTGCCTATAAATACTCCAGAACTGAGCTAAGCCAAGGGCCCAATTTCATGTCCATTTCTTTAGCCTATTTTTGTTAGTTTTAGTTCTTCTTCTTCTTCATTCTTCCTCCATGGAAATGTAGTGAGAGCATTGAGTGGATGTGAATAAAGATGAAGGTTTTTGTATTATTTTTTTTGTTTAGCTTCCCCCTTGAGCTCTCTACCTTAACTTGATCTTGCAACCTTTTAAGTGAGCTTGCAAGTTTAATCTTTGGTCATTGGTCTCAAGGGGTTGTATCATTTTGTTCTCTCCTTAGTGCTTCATTTCACATGAGTTCTTTACCCTTCTCTTGATCTTGCAATCTCTTGATTGAGCTTGCAAGTTTAAGGGTTGGCTATTGATCCCATGCTTGTTTTGAGTTCTATGGTTCTTGTAATTACTTTCTTGCATTTTTCATTCTTGTCTTTAATTACTTGCAATTTATTACCATGCACTTTAATTACTTGCTTGTAATCTTTTCTTTTCTTTGTTCTTTTCTTTTTGTTCTCTCTTTTTGGTTCGTTTTGTGAATGGTTGTAATTATCGTTGTTAAGAATAAATACGGTATTGTAAGTTAATATTTCTTTGCTCATTTCCTTTTCCCGTTATTTTCCATTGAACTCTGCCCAAACGTTACGCAAGCGCTCCGTTAGGCACCCTACCCTACCAAGGTAACAGTGATTCCTAACTGTGACCGGTTGCGTTCGGTTTGGCCGGAGGAGAAAGCAAGAGACAAGAACGGACGGACAAGGGTAAATAAGCCGGATTCCACGAATACCGTGCTTAAATCCCCTAATCCACATTGTTGCCAATTGCTCTAGCTTCAATTGGTCAAGACTCGGCTCAAAGGTTTTGAGTACGGATTTCTTTAGCTTATAATTTCTTATCTTTTTCTTAACAACTTTATCTTGCATATAATACACATAGGTTAGTCTGAAAAAACATATACATATTCTTTATTGACTCGTCTAAAACTCGAACGGACATACAACCATCTCCCTGTGGATCGACCCGTGCTCAACCGGCTAGCTGCGAAGCGACACCGTCCTGATCGCGGTTATACTTTAGAACTTTGAACATCCGACACGCCAAAAGCGTGCGATCAAATGGCGCCGTTGCCGGAGAGACGGTAGCGTATTTTCTTTCTTGTTATTCGGGTTAATATTCTTTTTGTATATATAAAAATAAAATCTTTTTGTTGTTTTTGATTATTTTTGTGGGCAAGAGTGCAGATTTTTGCGGATTTGCAAACTGCGATTGTGGGAGCAAAGTGTACGTTCAAGGCTAAGGTGATTGCAAAGTACAGTGCCAAAGATCCGGGTAGTTTGACCCGCGCAAGCGAACATTTCAAGCTTACCGGATTTGATTCAACGGGGTTTTCCTAACCCAAAATCTTAACGGTACGTACTTTACTAACACCTTCTTCTCAAATCCGACGCATCCAATATACTATTCTTTGCAGGATTCTTTGCAAATTCGCTAGCAAACGCTAAAAATTGACTAACCCGTATTTGTTGTAGTGCTGTGCTTAAACTAAAAAACGATTGTTTGATTCTTTATAGAATTTTTTGAATTGCGCATTGCATACATTAATACGGACTTAAGGGCAAGCGAACCCCACAATATACGGTAAAGGATTTCATCACCTTTTCCGTGGCCCACAAATCACGAACTTGAGCATAACGTTTACCCACACAAATTTTAAAAGAAATTAGATTTTAAGCCTTAAGGACTTCGCGCTCACTAGGAGAAGTTAACTGTGTTTAGAACCTCGCTTAACGGTATATTGTTTACGGGGTGTCTAGGAAAGTGTTAATGGTGAAACCGCCAAAAGAGAAAGGGTTATTTAATTAAGGAATTTCGCGAAAGCGTTGGAAAACCTCCCCTTATCTCTGCACTTACCTGGCCTCGTGATCAGTGTATCTTGAGCCCGTTTCTCGACACAGTTTTACTTCGACAATCAAGTTCTGGAGCAGGTCTAGTTGACCTAGGCGAACCCTAGAACGATTAGGTGTGTGGTATTTTTGTGTCGTGATTGTTTTTGTCCAGATTCTTTTTGTGTGTATATTTCCTTCTTTTGTTATAAAAAAAAAAAATCACATTCTTTTTCCCCTCCTTTTCTCTGCCTTTCTTTCTCTCTCTTCATATCATGGGTACCCCACCTCGAAAAACTCTTGCCGAACTTTGGTACCCACAACCAGACATTACTTCTTACGGTTCTTTCTTTGGCCGAACTTCGAACGACCCCTCCATGCCCAAAATTTCATTGAGAGATCGGATAGACGCGTCTAGGACAAACAATTTGACTCCGCAATCCACTTCGTATCAACCATTTCATACATTCACCCCTTCTTACGTTGATACCCCTTCCTCGAGTCATGTTGCAACTCCAAGACCTATGTCTATTGCAGAACGTATTGAACAATCTCGTAGCCGATCTTTCACTCCTTTCACCACTTCAAATTCTTGGGATCAACAATTCCATTCACCTTCCTATCCAAATATTGATCCTGCTCCTGTCCAGCCATTCAATTCCTACCAATCCTACCCTACTTTTGCACCTTCCCTAGACATTGCATCAGAACCGCCATTTGGGAGTTTTCAGTATCCAAACAACTTTGAATCTTTTACTGAAACCCCTTCACAATCAATATCTAGTCTAGAACAGTCGTTGGAAGACTTTAGGGTAGCGTCAAGCCAACAGATGATGGATTTGAATGCATCCATGGCTGCTCTCATACAACCTACTGACCCGGTAGCTAGTTTCCAGCTAGCTCCAAATTTTCCAATGTATGATGAGGCGGTAGGACAGGCGGAGAATTTGAGTGGAGAAAGTGAGCTGTATACCCTTCCAAATCAAACCTACCCGTCTTAAATTGAATCCCACAACTCCTGTGTTGAAAGTCTATCAAGTGTCCCAAATGAATTATCAGTTGAAGATAGAATGTTTAATGAGTTGTGCGACTTTGTAGTGTTTGATTTTCCAGATTGTGAAAGGACCTTGCCAAGTGAAACTACACCCAATCCTTTTGACCTCTACACCTCCATCTTAGAACCTGAATTGATTGAAATCCATGCTTTTGATGAGGTGTCTGAGAATATTGATTTTCACTTGATTAAGGATAGTAACGCCGGGAATATTTTGGATGATGAACCTGTAGATTTGGCAGAGTTTTTCTCTCCAATTCATCATCCCGAGTCATTAAATGTTTTTCCCGAACCCCATATGCGTCTGGATTTTGATGAAATATGCATGGATGAGCTAAATTTTGAGGAGAATATTGAGGATAGTACTGAGGATGAAACAATTTTAATTGATGAGTCGGATTTTCCAATTCATCCTGTTCCTTTCATTGACTGTATGCACCCTCCCGAAACCTTAACCGATACCCTTCCTCAATCACTTCCCCCCACCCTTTCCATCGTTCCGACCATGCAAGAAACCGTATCATTTTCACTTCCTGTGTCTGGTTTACCAAGTTCGGCGTACCCATGGTTTCTTGCGAATCCTGAGGGATTTGACCCCATTTCTCGACGGGTTAATAGATTAGCACAATCGCTTTTCACACATCGGTCATCATAAATTGTGCTAATCTATTCACTCCATTTTCACCCTCAAGTTCGTATTCCACTTCTTTTTCCCTTCCGCCATTCTTCTTCTCATATACCGAGACCGTATCCCGCTTCTATCTCCATACGGTCTCGCATATTCTCCATTTCTTTTCTCTACGCCTTCTTTCACCAACCACTGCTTTATAAAGATAAAATCTTTGAATGGTTGGTGCTCACTTTTGGCCTGTGTAAGGCCTTGTATAGATTGATACTGTTCTTTCCTCCCTAATCCTGAACTTCAACGCTTAACAGTGGAAACACTGTTTTACTTAAGTTTGGGGGGACACTTTTTTTTGTATATATATATATATATATATTTTTTTTTTGTTTTCCTTTTCGTTTTGTATATAATTTGTTTCTAGGGAGCGCCGACAATTTTTGACCCTCTTGGTGTAGCCTGACAGTGAGGGCACTGTCAAGTTTAAGTTTGGGGGTGTGCTCGGTAAGCTTTCTTCCTTCGCATTCATTTGTATATTTTGCATTTGCATACCTTATTTAAAACCCACAAAAATTGAAAATTTTCCAAAAAAATATATAAAATCTTTGTCGTCAAGTTAGCCAATAGGGTAACTTAGATTTTTTCTGAAAGTTTAGTTGATATGTTAGAAATAACTAAATTCTAGACTTAGGAATTGAAAATCCTTAAAATAACCCTCATTCTGTCTAACTTTGGTAAGTATACGTCCTTACAGTTTTTGGAGTTCAGTTCTTGAGTTAAGTCAAGATGAGGGGAAAGTATTAAAGCTTTACTGAAGGATAAGTCTGAAAAATAGTTTCTTTTCTTGAGTTCAAATTTAGAAAGTATATACCCTACAAATTACACTTACACGCACCTTGAAACTTGAGATAGTAGAGGATACCTAGAAATACTCTTGTCTGAAAGCCTAGTATGAAAGAAAAAACGGTATTTAAAGCTAAACACCAAAAGAGCATGTTCAAAAATATATCCGGTCTTGAAAAAGAAAAAGAAAAAAAAGAAGAAAAATAGAATAAAGTCAAGACCTGGAAACTACTATTTACGCCTTAAAGTTCACACATTCAGTAATCGGTCGTTAGTGCCTCAAGAAGCATTAATAGTCGCATGAAAGGTGTGTGAGCAAATCCGTCCATCCTTAATGAAAAGAAGTAGTATTAGGTATTAGGGCAAGGGTATTATAGCTTGAATTGAATTCTTGAGTGTAGGGGTGCAAATATACACACACGTAGGGGTATACAATCGATGTTTGAATAAAAGATAGAAATAAAGAATAAGACTTGTGTTTTCTGTAAAGTTGATAAAAATCCCTGATTTAAGGCCGCACTTTAGAAGGAAAACTCAGGAGAACCAAGGTTAAATAGATAGGTGGTGTGAAAAATAAGGGTTGGATATTTCAAACTTAGGATGATAGAATTTCTAACGTAAATACTAAACTGTAGGAGTAGAATCGACGTTAACTTATGACACTAGCTTGACGGGATTTTGTGGGTGTAATCCGCTGAAAACCCTCAGGAGACAACACTCCTCCTACTAAGGACACCTAGAGGTTTAACGGCTTGTTGCACTCGCTCAGTGCAATCGCGTTCCCTGCGAAAGTGCGGTTAGGATTTTATTTTTGTGAATAATTGGTTTTGCTCGGGACGAGCAAAAGTTAGGTTTGGGGGTATTTGTTCATACCAGAATATTGCATTTTATACCGTCCATTCTTATGCTCGTGTGTTTATAGGTAGGTGCTTGTAATCCGTGTTTGTTACATATTTACAGAATACAGGTTTCCAGTACAAATATTGCAAATCAAGACAAAATCTCCACAGTTACACCAAATACAGAACATCTGTCACAGCAGATAAAAGCCGGGTTCCGGTCATCCATATCCGTCCAGTGCCGAGTACCAGTTCCAGAGACAAGACATATGACAGTGGTCATTCGTGTCTCGGACAAGCACAGAGCACGAGGGGGGCAGCACAAGAATCAATGGGTGCGCGGAGCTCGAGAGAGATAGAAGTCAAAAGTGAAGAAATGATAGCAATCTTGCACTAAGAAATCTGCAGATATTCTGGAAGACTTTTGTGCAGTTTGTAGTTGTCAAACACGAGGAAAAAAGGAACCAGGGATAACCACAAAAGATGGTGGCCCAACTCATCAAGACGGCCGCGGTTCCGCGGCCTAAGCAGGCTTAGGCCGCGGAAACGCGGCCGTACTAGCTCATCTGGTTGTCGTTTTTTAAGGGTAGTTTGGGTACTTCATTTTATGCCAGATTCTTGCCCTAGGGTTTTTGTAAGCTGCCTATAAATACTCCAGAATTGAGCTAAGCCAAGGGCCCAATTTCATGTCCATTTCTTTAGCCTCTTTTTGTTAGTTTTGGTTCTTCTTCTTCTTCTTCTTCATTCTTCCTCCATGGAAATGTAGTGAGAGCATTGAGTGGATGTGAATAAAGATGAAGGTTTTTGTATTATTCTTTTTGTTTAGCTTCCCCCTTGAGCTTTCTACCTTAACTTGATCTTGCAACCTCTTAAGTGAGCTTGCAAGTTTAAGCTTTGGTCATTGGTCTCAAGGGGTTGTATCATTTTGTTCTCTCCTTAGTACTTCATTTCACATGAGTTCTTTACCCTTCTCTAGATCTTGCAACCTCTTGATTGAGCTTGCAAGTTTAAGGGTTGGCTATTGATCCCATGCTTGTTTTGAGTTCTATGGTTCTTGTAATTACTTTCTTGCATTTTTCATTCTTGTCTTTAATTACTTGCAATTTATTACCATGCACTTTAATTACTTGTTTGTAATCTTTTCTTTTCTTTGTTCTTTTCTTTTTGTTCTCTCTTTTTGGTTCGTTTTGTGAATGGTTGTAATTATCGTTGTTAAGAATAAATACGGTATTGTAAGTTAATATTTCTTTGCTCATTTCCTTTTTCCGTTATTTTCCATTGAACTCCGCCCAAACGTTACGCAAGCGCTCCGTTAGGCACCCTACCCTACCAAGGTAACGGTGATTCCTAACCGCGACCGGTTGCGTTCGGTTTGGCCGGAGGCGAAAGCAAGAGACAAGAACGGAAGGACAAGGGTAAATAAGCCGGATTCCACGAATACCGTGCTTAAATCCCCTAATCCACGTTGTTGCCGATTGCTCTAGCTTCAATTGGTCAAGACCCGGCTCAAAGGTTTTGAGTACGGATTTCTTTAGCTTACAATTTCTTATCTTTTTCTTAACAACTTTATACTTGCATATAATACACATAGGTTAGTCTGGGCAAACATATACATATTCTTTATTGACTCGTCTAAAACTCGAACGGACATACAACCATCTCCCTGTGGATCGACCCGTGCTCAATCGGCTAGCTGCGAAGCGACACCGTCCTGATCGCGGTTATACTTTAGAACTTTGAACATCCGACACGCCAAAAGCGTGCGATCAGAAATATTTTCCTGATCTTTTTCAAACTAGAAAGATCTTCTCTGTTAAATAGAGGACTTTTGGATCAAAGATCCAACGATGAACATCTGGTAGAATAAAATTCTATCATAGGAAAATATTTTCCTAATCTTATTAAACTAACAAGATATTCATATGATAAGAATAAAATTCTATGTTAACAAGATATCCATATTAAGAAAATATATTTCTGATCTTGTTAAACTAAAAAGTTATGATAGAATAAAATTCTAATCTTGTTAAAACTAACAAAATATTCATAATCATGTTAAACAAACAAGAAATCTTCAATGTTAAACAGAGAGCTTTTGGATTAAAAATTCAACGGTGAATAAAATTCACCGATTGATCTAAAAGATCATGGAATCAATCATGATCTCTTAATGAGGGATTTTCTTAACAAATTGATTCTTTTTCTTCTCATATAAATAGGAGCAAGGAGAAGAGAAAAAAAAGGAGAAGGAGAGATATACATATACACAGAAAGGGGGAGAAAGAAAGAAAAATAGAGAGAGAATTTAATTCACTATAAAGAAGAGGAACCCCTCCCAAAAGCTCCTACGAAACAAAGAGAGAATTTAATTCTCAAACCAAGAGTTTAACTCTTCTCAAAGAACTTAGTTTTTCCTCTGGTTAAGATCTGCAGAAGCAGATCACCCCACAAGTTTAGAATTTAATTCTCATCGGGGAGATTCTGTTATGCAGATTCAAAACCTAGGGGAAGAACTGGGTTCAAAAGAGTTTAACTCTTACAAAATATATGGGAATTTAATTCCTCTGAAACTAGGGTTTAACCCATTAAAAAGAATTTAATCCCTGCAAAGAACAAAATGAGAACTTGATTCTTCTGAACCATAGAAGAACAGCCTGGTGATTCATTAACGCTCAACGCTACGTAACAAAGATCACGCGTTCCCACGTGAGCATCTCTGAGGAACAAAAAGGAACAACTGACAACGAGTCATGTGATCCCACGTGACCTAACACCGTTCTAGACACCTACTAGGTTTATAGCATTGATCGTAAAGTGAAAAACTCTCCCGAAGAATAATGACCATTATTCACAGTGGGATCGGGATCTAACTATCATTGTGTGATAAATTGGAAGGAATCCTACCAAAATCATCACACTCCAGATGATGTGCTTATAGACTACCTATCCCTCACTAGTGTGACTGCCATCATAATGCTGGTAATCAAGCAAAAGATCCTAAGGGCTCTACCAATATGTATAAGCGATATGCTATAAGAAACACATGCACATATTGAGCTAGAAACAAACCAGGTAGCATACTACCATTTCGAGCAAGACTGTTAATACAACTGTGGATATCCTAAGCTTCTATTAAGTAATATACAAACCAGTATGATACAATAATGGCCTCTAGAGTATATATCACTAACAATCTCCCACTTGCACTAAGGCCATGTATTAGCATATCGCAGACCTATCATCTCGAATAGCCTCTTGAACTGTGTCTAAGGGATGGCCTCTGTGAGTGGATCTGCAGTGTTTTTTCCGTATATACTCTCCTCACCTCGATCTTCCGGCGATCAACGATCTTCCTGATTAGGTGGTACTGCCTCAAGATATGTCTGGACTTTTAATGGGACCTGGGTTCCTTCACTAAAGCTATAGCGCCGTTGTTGTCGCAATACAGTGGTATTGGAACAACAATGGTTAGAACCACCTGAAGTTCAGTTAAGAACTTCCTTATCCAGACTAACTCTTTTGCGGCGTCACAAGCAGCGATATACTCCGCTTCAATCGTCGAGTCAACAACAGTATCCTGCTTGGAGCTCTTCCAACAGACCTCCCCTTCATTGAGGGTAAAGACATAACCTGACATAGACTTGGAGTCATCCATGTAACTCTGGAAGCTGGAGTCAGCAAAGACCTCGATCTGGAGGTCTTTTCCGCCATACACCAAGAACATCTCCTTGGTCCCTCTCAGGTACTTGAGAATGCTCTTTACTGCTTCACAGTGCTTCTTCCGTGGGTTTGACTGATACCGGCTTACCACGCTTAATATGTAAGCAACATCTGGTCGGGTACACAACATCGCATACATTATAGAGCCTACCGCAGAAGCGTAGGGTATAATCGACATGCGAGACCTTTCCAAATCAGTCTTAGGAGACATCTCTTTGGAGATGGTGATTCCGTGACAAGTCGGTAGACTACCGTGCTTTGAATCTTCCATACTAAATCTTTTCAGTATGGTGTTGATGCACCTTGACTGAGAAAGTCCCAACATCCTCTTAATCTATCATGATAGATCTGGATCCCTAGAATGTAGTTGGCATCACCCAAGTCTTTCATGGAGAATCTCTGTGACAAGAATCATTTGAATGATTGTAGCATAGGAATGTTATTTCCTATCAAAAGAATGTTATCCACGTACAAGATGAGGAATACCACAGTTCTTGCTACAATCTTACTATAAATGCATGGTTCATCTGGATTTTTGATAAATTCGAATTCTTTGACCGTCTCATCAAAACAGATGTTCCAACTCCGTGATGCCTTTTTTAGTCCATAAATGGACTTAAGAAACTTGCACACTTTCCCGCTGCACCCACTCTGAATGAAATCCTTTGGCTGATCCATATAGACGCACTCTTTCAAATTACCATTTAGAAAAGCGGTCTATACGTCCATCTTCCAGATCTCATAATCGTGGAAGGCACAATGGCAAGAAGGCTCCGAATGGATTTGAGTATAGCCACTGGAGAAAAGGTTTCATCATAGTCCAAACCAGGTTTTTGATGAAAACCTTTTGCAACAAGTCTAGCTTTATAGGTTTCAACCTGTCCATCTACACCAATATTCTTTCTGAAGATCCATTTGCAGCCTACGGGTTTTACCCCTTCTGGAGCAATGTCTAAAGTCCATACTTTGTTGGTGTACATGGACTCCGTCTCGGTCCATATTGCATCCAGCCATTTTACCAAGTCATCGCTCTGAATGGCTTGCTGGAAGCTAGTTGGCTCATCATTGTCAATGATGCAATTCTCTTTATCCCCGTCTATGAGAAAACTGTAGTATTTCTCGGACGGATGAAACTGTCTACAAGTCCTGCAGAGTGGCACGGGGATATCCTGTTCTTTCGAAACGTCTGGTTCTACCATACTTTCAGTAATAGTTTGTGGTTCTGGAATTTCTTCCAGTTCTATTGCGCTCCTACTAGTTTCTTTTTCCAAAAATTGATTTTCCAAAAAGTGGGCATGACGAGAAATAAAAACCTTTTGTTCCTCTACATAATAGAAAAGATACCCCCCAGAGTTCTTTGGGTATCCCACAAACTTACACAGTACTGAACATGCCTCGAGCTTGTCCGCATGCTTCTTTTTCACAAATGTTGGACATCCCATATCTTTAGATACTGAAGATAAGGTTTCCTCCTATTTCACATCTGATATGGTGTGGTAGGCACGGTCTTGGTAGGAACATTGTTCAAAGATATGCAGCTGAGTCTAGTACATATCCAATAGGGTTCTGTTCCGCCTTTCCGATACACCGTTGTGTTGAGCTGTGTATGAAGGAGTAAGCTGAGAGAGAATTCCATTCTCTTTTAAGTAACCCAGGAACTCGGCATTTAAGTATTCACCAACTCGATTAGATCTCAGTGTCTTGATACTTTTGCGTGTTTGTTTTTCCACTTCATTCTTATATTTTCGGAATTTCTCAAAGTCCTCGGATTTATGTTTCATCAAGAAGACACGTCCATACCTAGAGAAATCATTCGTAAAAGTAATGAAATAGGAATAACCACTTCGTGCATGTGTAGAAATTGGACTACACACGTCGTTGTGTATAAGTCCCAAGAGCTCGCTCTCTCTTACTCCGTATTCAGTGAACGGAGTTTTTGTCATCTTTCCTATAAGAAATGATTGACAAGTTGCATAAGATTGATATTCGAACGGATCCAAATATCCCTCTCTATGTAACTTCGTCAACAGTGTTTTATTGATGTGACCCACTCTACAATGCCACAAGAAAGCCTTATTTAATTCTGGAGACTTTCTTTTAAGTGTGTTTAGGACATTGAAAACCTGAGCTTGATTTAATACGTATATACCGTTATCTACTGTACCTGACCTAATCAAAGCTTGATTTAGGTGGATGTGGACCACATCGCTTCCAAATGTAAAATCATATCCTTCTTTAGAATGTAAAGATACAGATATGATATTACAAGCTAGACTAGGTACACATAAACAATTACGTAAAATCAATACCTTCCCACTTGTCAATCCTAGGTGATATTCCCCTATGGATACATCATGCACGCTCATTCCGTTACCAATCCTGAGAGTCATATCACCTGCCTTGATAACTCTACGGTTTCTCAAAACCTGTAATGAATTACAGATATGAGATCCTGATCCGGTATCAAGTACCCAGAAAGTAGAGTTAATTGACAGACAGTTTTCAATCACAAACAAACCCGAAGCCGAAGCCACAACATGCTTCGGATCCTGGATTCTGGCTTTCCAAGCCTTGCATTTTTTCTGCCAATGCCTTTTCACAATAGGAACATCCCTCCTTCCTTACTGTTAGTCCCGAAACTTTTGCCCTGTCCTTTCCTTCTACCATGCTGACACCGCCTATCGAATTTGTAGAGGTCTTCTTCTTTTCACCCTTGGCTTTCACCTTGGATCCAGAAGAGGAAGATTCCCTAATAAGCAGTGCAGGTGTCTTCCTGGTTTTCTTCAGGATGCCCTCAACTGGAAGTTTAACTTTCTTCCCTTGGGCGTAAGTAGAAGGTAGGGACTGTAGAATCAAGTCAGCATATGACTCGTTCTCTAACGTGGTCCCAGATCCATGAGCTATTTAATACAGCTGATCATTGTAGGGACGTGGTCCCCTACAGATGACCCGACAGCCAACCTCGCTTGAAGCAATTCCTTCGAGGTCTCATACCTTGCGATACGAGATTGCTCTCTATATAAATCTTTGTTATGGAGGAATATGGAAACTAAGCCTATCTTCTCGGGCTGCCTCTGGTTTACACCATCTATTGAGGCCAACACGAGGCACTTGTCATTCGCACTGTCTTTTTCCGATGTCTTACGGATATCATTATCTGCGAGGGTGGAATCTGGACTTGGGACGGTGGGGGCTTGAGTACTAATGAGGTGGTCCTGGTTATCATAGATAATGGATATCTAGAAAAACCTTTGCCAGTCAATATAGTATAACTCAGTCATTTTATTATCTAGTTGTAACCTAATCTTGGCCACACGGTCGCTGCAATTAGGAGAGAGAGAAGAAATCACTCAGCATGATGATCTTGCAAGTTTAAATTGGTTTTTAATTTATCTAAACAGGATGGCTCCCACTGTATCTCAAACCCTAAAAGAAGAATTGGTCAGGATTAATCTCACTCTACAATACTTGCTTAACCTTTCAGCCAGGCTGGTGTTGGTACTTCGAGGGAGGTTTTCCAATGCTTTCGTGAAGTTTCTTAATTACATAACCTATTTTCCCTGGAAGCGTAGCCCCGCTAACACCGTTCTAGACACCTACTTGGTTTATAGCATTGATTGTGTTAGTAACTCCTATAAGAAATGATTGACAAGTTGCATAAGACTGATATTCGAACGGATCCAACTATCTCTCTCTATGTAACTTCGTCAACGGTGTTTCATTGATGCGACCCACTTTACAATATCACAAGAAAGCCTTATTTAATTCCGGAGACTTTCTTTTAAGTGTGTTCTGGACATTGAAAACCTGAGCTTTATTTAATACGTATATACCGTTATCTACTGTACCTGACCTAATCAAAGCTTGATTTAGGTGGATGTGGACCACATCGCTTCCAAATGTAAAATCATATCCTTCTTTAGAAAGTAAAGATACAGATATGATATTACAAGCTAGACTAGGTACACATAAACAATTACGTAAAATCAATATCTACCCACTTGTCAATCCTAGGTGATATTCCCTTAGGATACAGCATGCACGCTCATTCCGTTACCAATCCTGAGAGTCATATCACCTGCCCTGATAACTCTACGGTTTCTCAAAACCTGTAATGAATTACAAATATGAGATCCTGATCCGGTATCAAGTACTCAGAAAGTAGAGTTAATTGATAGACAGTTTTCAATCACAAACACACCCGAAACCAAAGCCACAACATGCTTCGGATCCTGGATTCTGGCTTTCCAAGCCCTGCATTTTTTTTGCCAATGCCTTTTCACAATAGGAACATCCCTCCTTCCCTACTGTTAGTCCTGAAACTTTTTCCCTGCCCTGCCCTTTCCTTCTACCTTACTGACACCGCCTATCGAATTTGTAGAGGTCTTCTTCTTTTCACCTTTGGCTTTCACCTTGGATCCAGAAGAGGAAGATTCCCTAATAAGCAGTGCAGGTGTCTCCCTGGTTTTCTTCAGGATGCCCTCAACTGGAAGTATAACTTTCTTCCCTTGGGCGTAAGTAGAAGGTAGGGACTGTAGAATCAAGTCAACATATGACTCGTTCTCTAACGTGGTCCCAGATCCATGAGCTATTTAATACAGCTGATCATTGTAGGGACGTGGCCCCTACAGATGATCCGACAGCCAACCTCGTTTGAAGAAATTCCTTCGAGGTCTCATACCTTGCGATACGAGATTGCTCTCTATATAAATCTTTGTTATGGAGGAATATAGAAACTAAGTCCATCTTCTCGGGCTGCCTCTGGTTTACACCATCTACTGAGGCCAACACGAGGCACTTGGCATTCGCACTATCTTTTTCCGATGTCTTACAGATATCATTATCTGCGACGGTGGAATCTGGACTTGGGACGGCAGGGGCTTGAGTAGTAATGAGGTGGTCCTGCTTATCATAGATAATGGATATCTAGAAAAACCTTTGCCAGTCAATATAGTATAACTCAGTCATTTTATTATCTAGTTGTAACCTAATCTTGGCCACATGGTCGCTGCAATTAGGAGAGAGAGAAGAAAACACTCAGTATGATGATCTTGCAAGTTTAAATTGGTTTTTAATTTGTCTAAACAGGATGGCTCCCACTGTATCTTAAACCCTTTCTCAAACCCTAAAAGATGAATTGGTCAGGATTAATCTCACCCTACAATACTTGCTTAACCTTTCAGCCAGGCTGTTGTTGGTACTTCGAGGGCGGTTTTCCAACGCTTTCGTGAAGTTTCTTAATTACATAACCTATTTTTCCTGGTAGCGTAGCCCCGCTAACACCATTCTAGACACCTACTTGGTTTATAGCATTGATTGTGTTAGAGAAAAATCATTCTAGAAGTAGCGGATACTCACAGTAGGATCGGGATCCAAATATCATTGTGTGATAATCTTGAAGGAATCCTACCTATATGATCACACTCCAAATGGTATGCAGCACGAGCAATTTTCAGTTTCCTTAGAAACTCCCGATGTGGATTTTTGCCCCATGCTCTTATGACCTTGACGAAGGCCAACATATCATAAGTCGTATATCAAGTTCTACCCATCATTGTACAGGTTAATTTGAACCCACCCGTACATACCCTTGACGAAGGCAAAAATAGTAGTACGACTGTCCCAAACCAATGACGAAGGCAAAAATAGTAGTACGACTGTCCCAAACCAATGCATTTATCTATGCTATAGATGAATATCCAGCAGCTGCCAATCACTATGCCTTGGCGAAAGTCAAAATGCATGGCTTGAATACTACTGAATATTCAACTGAAATGATGGAGGGATATGGCTGGTTTTAGCGAAACCGTGAACGTAATAAACATGATTTAATCGAAGGAACCTGATAGCTTTTAAACGAGTGGTTTAAGCTCCGTATTTAAAAGTTTCTGTTTTGAAAGAAACCGAGTGGTTTAAAAATTGTTCCAACGATTTAGCTTTGGTTTGTTTGCTTTGAATTAATCTAATGCAATCCCATCATTTACACTTATTATCACAGAGAGAAACAAAAATACCACATCCGCTTATGCCATCCGCATTCGCCACTAGGCCCCGTCTAACACCGTTAGGTTACTTAACTAACGCCAGAGCGGGGGCCGGACTAGTGCGGGTGCAAAACATAAGCAACATCTACTATATAGCATATATATAATAGCCATTCATCTCATGCAATAATAGGCATTCCAGATCACAGATGAACATATTGGATATACCAGGAATTCTGCGTTTCGTTTAAGCCTGTAACGAAAGACGGATTCCACGGTCGTGATGAATAGCCAAACCCCACCCTAGACCCCTACGGGTGCGGCAAAATACCCGCCAAATTTCTGAAGTGAAGCAACCTCCCTCAATAAAATGAGTAGGCCACTCGGCACTTCAAAGAACCCGGTAGTTTGTGCACCCCACCTTGGGTCTAACCTAGGAGCAAAAACAGTAAAAGAAATAATACAACGGTGGCTACAATCTCAACCCGGATGTGCCCGTAAAATAATATTACATCACCATACAATTTTACATCAAATGAATGAAAACTCTTTTCTCACATTCTCGGCTATTCATCCACGACGATCCAATAAAGTTCATATACACAAACCACAATAACATCATAGATATGTGCAACCCCGACTAATCGACGTATAGCAATTAGCCAGCGTTTCAAAACAAATAGAACAACTTGAACATGTTAAACTAAGTTAAAACTAAGACTTCGAAATACCCCATATTGCCACAGCAGAGAATTAACAGTATAGTCAAAATTGGCAACAACAAACACCACCTGAAACCCTAAATCTAAGCATCAACACCACAGAACAAAACCCAAGCTATTTCACCATAATAAATCCGGTGGGGCTGGTTTAAATGAGGGTTTGGCCGCCCATGGTCAGGTGAAATTGGCTCATTTTTGTTCTACGTTCATCTCACAACAAGTAGAGTACTCTGCAATTGTTTAAAAAAAAATTTAGAGCCTACGAAAAATTTGACAGAAACTTGAATTCATGTTCCGATGTTTCGGAGTTATTTCAGTTTCATAGTTTTACACGTTGTCTAAACTGTTAGCTAAGGTTTAGTAGGCTTTGATACCACTGTAAGTCAATGTTGCGCACCCCGTGGGTTTGCGGGGAGGCGGAATACGCAGAAAACGATTTTAAGGGTGTCGCAACACCGACTTGAACATCAGGATCGATGCTAAACCCTAGCTAGCAAACTGTATGAGGTTAAATACTTGGTAAGAAGTGTTATATTTCACAGATTCATGTCCTTCGAGTCTTCTTTCTTCTATCCTCCTCCTTGTCATAAGCTCCGAGGATCGTAACGGATCGATACCTCCTCGTTGGCCCCCTCGAGTTAAAGACGATCCACCCGAGTTTCTATAGTCCGAGCTCCTACCTCAAATCCGAGGTAACTACGGCATCTAGTTCGCTAAACTAGATGTCCTAGATGATGTAGAGAGTGTAGATGGATTAGTATGTCTCTAATAACCCTATGTTTCTCAACACATGAGACATGAAGGGCTAGAGGTAGAAGAAGGGGACTTGAGGAAAAGCTAGTGAAGAAAATAGCAAGTGAGTGAGAATGACTAAGTCTTGTGACCATTTTTGATGAATAATGAATACTAATAATGCAAAACCAAAATATCTAGCATCCATCAAAATATCACAAGGTGAGTCATGCCATGAGTCATTAAGTAGCCATGTCTCACTAAATGCAAACCTCTACCTCATTTCCTCCACCTCATAATCTTTTAATTGAAAGAAAAAACCCTAATGGGGTGTCTTCATCTAGAAGCAATCCCGAGGAAATTATGAGAATGCCCCTTATCCGTATATATATATACCTGTATCCATATTCCGAAGAATACGAATACAAAAAGACGAAAATAATCCATCAATATAATACTAGGATCCGGCTTAAACCAAACCCACTAGTATTTTCCACCCGGACATCATACGTGCATAAGTACACGTATGTGATCGAAGCCCTGCCATAAAACCATACGGCTTCTATATCGTTTGCCCGATGCAGGTAAACCCTCTGTATGGGACTCCAAAGACTCGACACTACGCTGGCAGTGGGTTTAACCACAAGCCGCAAGTGGTACTACCTACACGTAACGGCTACCCAGGTAACTATCGATAAGAATGCCGATGAGCAAACTCATCCGAACTCCTACTGATCCTATCTGTAACAATTTCCGTACAGTCCGGTCTGTTCGTCTAAGAGTATTGCATATCGGGCCTAAGGGGGCGGTAATCGTCAGACCCCTAATAGCGCAATAAGTCATGTCAGAGTGTAGCCCAAAACACCCTGAGAAACTACTGGAGTACCTATAAGTAAATCTCGGCTTTCCTTGGCCAAGGAATTTTTGTAATGGCTTTCCAAACACAGCGCGATATCAATCCCCAATACCGGGAGAGACGAATCCTATCTAACCACTACTGCTTCCAAGTGCTTCGGGACTGCATCCAACTACTACCTGTTTGCACGACTCTTTTGAGCCGTGGAAGAGTAGTAATCTAAGAACAACGGGAATACACTCGAGGCGAAGTAGCCGTGTCAAGTTGACGGACTAAGCTGTACTCATGTCACCTGGGAACTGCTACCCAACGAAAGGTATAATACTCACCAGCAGCTCCCTATGAGTCCTGTCCAGTGTACTCATAACCCAATGAGCACCTACATACTATCTCCAGTATGACGTACTATTGGCTGTGAGACAGACCATCTCCCTTGCTGGGATGACAAGCGTATACACTAGTCTACTGTGGAATATCGATGCCCTATCTCGATAATCCTAAGACTAGGGACCTGTATAAGGATGTGCTTATAGACTAACCATCCCCCACTAGTGTAACTGTTATCACAATATAGATAATCAAGAAAAAGATCCTAAGAGCTCTACCAATATGTATTAGCGATATGCTAAAAGAAACACATGCACATATTGAGCTAGAAACAAACCAGGTAGCATACTACCATTTCGAGAAAGACTGTTAATACAACTGTGAATATCCCAAGCTTCCATTAAGTAATATACAAACCAGTATGATACAATAATGGCCTCTTGGGCATATATCAGTAACAATCTCCCACTTGCACTAAGGCCATGCATTGGCATATAACAGACCTATCATCTCGAATAGCCTCTTGAACTATGTCTGAGGGATGGCCTCTGTAAGTGGATCTGCAGTGTTGTTTCCATATCTACTCTCCTCACCTCGATCTCCCGGCGATCAATGATCTCCCTGATTATATGGTACCGCCTCAAAATATGTCTATACTTTTGATGGGACCTGGGTTCCTTCTCTAAAGTTATAGCGCCATTGTTGTCGCAATACAGCGGTATTGGAACAACAATGATTGGAACCACCTGAAGTTCAGTTAAGAACTTCCTCATCCAGACTACCTCTTTTGCGGCATCACAAGCAGCGATATACTCCGCTTCTATCGTCGAATCAACAACGGTGTCCTTCTTGGAACTCTTCTAACATACCGCCCCTCCAATGACAGTAAAGACATAACCCGACATGGACTTGGAGTCATCCATGTCACTCTGGAAGCTGGAGTCAGCAAAGGCCTCGATCTGGAGGTCTTTTCCGCCATACACCAAGAACATCTCCTTAGTCCCTCTTAGGTACTTGAGAATGCTCTTTACTGCTTCCCAGTGCTTCTCCCGTGGGTTTGACTGATACCGGCTTACCACGCTTAATGTGTAAGCAACATCTGGTCTGGTACACAACATCACATACATTATACAGCCTACCGCAGAAGCGTAAGGTATAATCGACATGCGAGCCCTTTCCAAATCAGTCTTTGGAGACATCTCTTTGGAGAGGGTGATTCCGTGACAAGCCAGTAGACTACCGTACTTTGAATCTTCTATACTAAATCTTTTCATTATGGTGTTGATGTACCTTGACTGTGAAATTCCCAACATCTTCTTAATCTATCACGATAGATCTGTATCCCCAGAATGTGGTTGGCATCACCCAGGTCCTTCATTGAGATCCTCTTTGACAAGAATCCTTTGATTGATTGTAGCATAGGAATGTTATTTCCTATCAAGAGAATGTTATCCACGTACAAGACGAGAAATACCACAGTTCTTTCTATAAATGCATGGTTCATCTGGACTTTTGATAAAGTCGAATTCTTTGACCGTCTCATCAAAACAGATGTTCCAACTCCACGATGCCTGCTTTAGTCCATAAATGGACTTAATCAACTTGCACACTTTCCCGCTGCTCGCACTCTGAATGAAACCCTCTGGCTGATCCATATAGATGCACTCTTTCAAATTACCATTTAGAAAAGCGGTCTAAATGTCCATCCGCCAGATCTCATAATCCTAGAAGGCAGCAATAGCAAGAAGGATCCGAATGGATTTGAGTATAGGCACTGGAGAAAAGGTTTCATTATAGTCCAAATCAGGTCTTTGACGAAAACCTTTTGCAACAAGTCTATCTTTAGAGGTTTCAACCTGTCCATCTACACCAATCTTCTTTCCGGAAGTCCATTTGCAGCCTACAGGTTTTACCCCTTCTGGAGTAATGTCTAAAATCCATACTTTGTTGGTGTACATGGACTCCATCTCGGTCCGCATTGCATCCAGCCTTTTTACCGAGTCACCGCTCTGAATGACGTGCTGGAATAGAGAGAATTGCATCATTGTCAATGATGCAATTCTCTCTATTCCCATCTATGAGAAAACTATAGTATCTCTCGGACGGATGAGACTGCCTGCTAGTCTTATGGAGTGGCGCAGGAATATCCTATTCTTTTGAAACCTCTGGTTCTACCATACTTTCAGTAATAGTTTGTGGTTCTGGAATTTCTTCCAGTTCTATTGTGCTCCCACTAGTTTCTTTTTCAAAAAATTGATTTTCCAAAAAGTGGGCATGACGAGAAACAAAAACCTTTTGTTTCTATGCTTAATAGAAAAGATACCTCTTGGAGTTCTTTGGGTATCCCACAAACTTACACGGTACTGAGCATGCCGCGAGCTTGTACGCATGCTGCTTTTTCACAAAAGCTGGACATCCCCATATCTTCAGACACTGAAGATTGGGTTTCTTCCCATTCCACATCTGATATGGTGTGGTAGGCACGGTCTTGGTAGAAACCTTGTTCAAAATATATGCAGCTGATTCTAGTGCATAACCCCAGAAGGATCGCGGTAACTCAGCATTACTCATCATGGAACGTGCCATATCCAATAGGGTTCTATTCCGCCTTTCCGATACATCGTTGTGTTGAGCTGTGTATGGAGGAGTAAGCTGAGAGAGAATTACATTCTCTTTTAAGTAGCCCAGGAACTCGGCACTGAATATTCACCACCTCGATTAGATCTCAGTTTCTTGATACTTTTGCCTGTTTGATTTTCCACTTCATTCTTATATTCTCGGAATATCTCAAAGGCCTCAGATTTATGTTTCATCAAGAAGACATGTTCATACCAAGAGAAATCATCCATAAAAGTAATGAAATAGGGAAAACCACTTCGTTCATGTATAGACATTGGACTACACACGTCACTGTGTATGAGTCCCAAGAGCTCACTCGCTCTTACTCCATGTCCAGTAAACTGAGTCTTTGCCATCTTTCCTATGAGACAAGATTGACAAGTTGCATAAGACTGATATTCGAACGGATCCAAATATCCCTCTCTATGTAACTTCATCAACTGTGTTTCATTGATGTGACCCAGTCTACAATGCCACAAGAAAGCCTTATTTAATTCTGTAGACTTTCTCTTAAGTGTGTTCTAGACGTTGAAAACCTAAGCTTGATTTAATACGTATATACTGTTATCTACTGTACCTGACCTAATCAAAGCTTAATTTAGGTGGATGTGTACCACATCGCTTACAAATGTAAAATCATATCCTTCTTTAGAAAGTAAAGATACAAATATGATATTATAAGCTAGAATAGGTATACACAAATAGTTACGTAAAATCAATATCCGCACACTTGTCAATCCTAGGTGATATTTCCCTACGGATACAGCGTGCATGCTCATTCCGTTAGCAATCCTGAGAGTCATATCACCTGCCCTGATAACTCTATGGTTTCTCAAAACCTGTAATGAATTACAGATATGAGATCCTGATCCGGTATCAAGTACCCAGAAAGTAGAGTTAATTGACAGACAGTTTTCAATCACAAACACACCCGTAGCCGAAACCACAACATGCTTCGGATTCTAGATTCTGGCTTTCCAAGCCCTGCATTCTTTCTGCCAATGCCCTTTCCTATGACAATAGGAACATCCCTCCTTCCCTACTGTTAGTCCCGAAATCTTTGCCCTGCCCTTTCCTTCTACCTTATTAACACCGCCTATCGAATTTGTGGAGGTCTTCTTCTTTTCACCCTTGGATTTCACCTTGGATCCAGAAGGGTAAGATTCCTCAATAAGCAGAGCGGGTGTCTTCCTGGTTTCCTTCAGGATGCCCTCAACTGGAAGTATAACTTTCTTCCCCTGGGCGTAAGTAGAAGGTAGGGACTGTAGAATCAAGTCAGCATATGACTCATTCTCCAATATGGTCCCCAGGTCTATGAGCTGTTTAATACAGCTGATCATTGTAGGGACGTGGTCCCCTACAGATGACCAGACAACCAACTTTGCTTGAAGAAATTCCTTCGAGATCGCATACCTTGCGATACGAGATTGCTATCCATATAAATCTTTGTTATGGAGAAATATGGAAATTAAGTCCATCTTCTCGTGCTGCCTCTGGTTTACACCATCTACTGAGGCCAACACGAGACACTTGGCATTCGCACTTTCTTTATCAGATGTCTTACGGATATCATTATCCGCGATGGTGGAATCTGGACTTGGGACTGTTTATCGCAGAAAACAGAAACGAACCGCGTAGGTCGTCTTGCCTGAATTTGGGGTCATATGCTGTTTGGATTTATCCGTCCACATCTCCAAAGATGCCAAGTTAATTTATGGCACCGTATATCGGAGGTTTGGACGGATGTGGCTGTTGTAGCATGACTTCATCAGATTCCTCCTCGTTTGCGAGGGGTTTTTGATTGTGCGGACGCTCTTCCCCGCTGTCGCAAGCCCCTGCAGTTAATTACGTTACCGCATTGCGATAACTACTTTCTCCTGCTCCAGAAGTTCGCTTCGTGTCGTGTGTGTTTGTTTTATTTTTGGTTGCCCATAGATTGTATACGGAGACTGATTGAAAGAATTAAAGTTAACCGCAATCAAGACGGTGTCGCTATGCAGCTAGCCGGTTGAGCACGGGTCGATCCACAGGGAGATGGTTGTATTTCCGTTCTTGTCTTAGACGAGTCAATAAAGAATTTGTATGAGTTTGTTCAATCTAATCTATGTGTATTATTTGCAAGTATAAAGTTGTTAAGAAAATATACGAAAGTGTAAGCTAAAGATATCCGTACTCAAAATCTTTGAGCCGAGTCTTGACCGATTGAAGCTAGAGCAATCGGCAACTACGTGGATTAGGAAATTTAAGCGCGGTATTCATGGAATCCGGCTTATTTACCCTTGTCCTTCTGTTCTTGTCTCTTGCTTTCGCCTCCGGCCAAACCGAACGCAACCGGTCGTGGTTAGGAATCACCGTTACCTTGTTGGGGTAGGGTGCCTAACGGAGCGCTTGCGTATAGTTTGGGCGGAGTTCAATGGAAAATAACGGGAAAAGGAAATGAGAAAAGAAAATCTTAACTTACAATACCGTATTTATTCTTAACAACGATAATTACATTCATTCACAAAAAAGTACAAAGAAGAGCAAAAGAAAAGAACAAAGAAAAGAAAAGATTACAAGTAATTAAGTGCATGAATATAAATTGCAAGAAAGTAAAGTAAGGTAATAAAAAGCAAGTAATAAATAAGCAATAAAAAGAACAAGAAACTAGAACTCAAGACAAGTATGGGATCAATAGCCAACCCTTAAACTTGCAAGCTCAATCAAGAGGTTGCAAGATCAAGAGAAGGGTAAAGAACTCATGTGAAGTGAAGAACTTGTTCCATAAGAAAATACGACCCTTGAGATCAATAACAAAACCTTAACCTTTCAAGCTCAATGAAGAGGTTGAAAGATCAAGAGAAAGTAAGAATCTCAAGGGGAAGTTAAATAAAAGAGAATGATACAAAAACCCTCATCTTCATTGATCTTCCACTCAAAAAGCTCTCACTACAATTTTCATGGAGAAAGAATGAAGAAGAAGAAGAAAAAGACTAAATTCTAACAAAAAGAGGCTAAAGAAGTTAACACGAAATTGGACCCTTGGCTTAGCTCAGTTCTGGAGTATTTATAGGCAGCTTACAGAAACCCTAGGGCAAGAATCTGGCATAAAATGAAGTACCCAAACTACCCCTGAAAATTGACCACCTGGAGACACTATACGGCCGCGGTTCCACGGCCTAAGCATGCTTAGGCCGCGGTTCCGCGGCAATAAGAGGGAATTGGGCAGTGAAATTTGGTCGGGGTCCCTGGTTTGTAGTTGTCTGATATGTGGTATATGACTTTTCTCAGAATCTCTTCACAATTATTCCAGAATTTTAGTAGAACAAAAAGGTGATGTGATGTGGATCTTTTGCCATGATTTTCTCGAGCTCCGCGTAGATTTCTTGGATTTTGTGTTGACTTAGAGCTTTGTGCATGACATGACAAATGATTTGCCATCTTGTCCCTTAAACTGGTATGTGGCAACACACGGATAGAGAGCGGAGACCCATGTTTTATCTGTTGTTGGCAGTAATCCGGAATTTGTCGTACTTTTCCATGATATTCACTGTTCAGAGCCGAGAACCTGTATTCTGCAATTATGTAGCAAACACTGATTAAAAGTACCTACCTATAAACACACGAGCATAAGAATGGGCGGTATAAAATGCAATATTCTGTTATGAACAAATATCCCTAAACTTAACTTTTGCTCGTCCCGAGCAAAACCAATTATTCACAAAAATAAAATCCTAACCGCACTTTCGCAGGGAACGCGATTGCACTGAGCACGTGCAACAAGCTGTTAAACCTCTAGGTGTCCCTAGTAGGAGGAGTGTTGTCTCCTAAGGGTTTTCAGCGGATACTACCCACAAACTCCCGTCAAGCTAGTGTCATAAGTTAACAATGATCCTACCCCTACAGTTTAGTATTCACATTAGAAACTCTATTATCCTAAGTTAGAAATATTCAACCCTTATTTTTCACACCTCTTATCTATTTAACCTTGGTTCTCCTGAGTTTTCCTTCTAAAGTGCGGCCTCAAATCAGGGATTTTTATCAACTTTACAGAAAACACAAGTCTTATTCTTTATTTCTATCTTTTATCCAAACATCGATTGTATACCCCTACGTGTGTGTATATTTGCACCCCTACTCTCAAGAATTCAATTCAAGCTATAATACCCTTGCCCTAATACCAAATACTAAGGATGGACGGATTTGCTCACACACCTTTCATGCGACTATTAATGCTTCTTGAGGCACTAACGACCGATTACTGAATGTGTGAATTTTAAAGCGTAAATAACAGTTTCCAGGTCTTGACTTTATTCTGTTTTTTTCTTTTTCTTTTTCTTTTTCTTTTTCTTTTTCAAGACCGGATATATTTTTCAATATGCTCTTTTGGTGTTTAGCTTTAAATACCATTTTTTCTTTCATACTAGGCTTTCAAGCAAGAGTATTTCTAGGTATCCTCTACTATTCCAAGTTTCAAGGTGCGTGTAAGTGCAGTTTGTAGGGTATATACTTTCTAAATTTGAACTCGAGAAAAGAAACTATTTTTCAGACTTATCCTCCAGTAAAGCTTCAATACTTTCCCTTCATCTTGACTTGACTCAAGAACTGAACTCAAAAATTGTAAGGACGTATACTTACCAAAGTTAGACAGAATGAGGGTTATTTTAAGGATTTTCAATTCCTAAGTCTAGAATTTAGTTATTTCTAACATATCAACTAAACTTTCAGAATAAAAATCTAAGTTACCCTACTAGCTAACTTGACGACAAAGTTTTTATATTTTTGGAAAGTTTTTCGATTTTTTGTGGGTTTTTAATAAGGTATGCAAATGCAAAATATACAAATGAATGCGAAGGAAGAAAGCTTACCGAGCACACCCCCAAACTTAAACTTGACAGTGCCCTCACTGTCAGGCTACACCAAGAGGGTCAAAATTGTCGGCGCTCCCTAAAAAAAATTATATACAAAACAAAAAGGAAAACAAAAATATATACAAAAAAAGTGTCCCCCCCCAAACTTAAGTAAAATAGTGTTTCCACTGTTAAGCGTTGAAGTTCAGGATTAGGGGGGAAAGAACAGTATCAAGCTATACAAGGCCTTACACAGGCCAAAAGTTAACACCAACCATTCAAAGATTTTATCATGGTGAAGCAGTGGTTGGGGAAAGAAGGTGAAGAGGTAAGAAATGGAGAATACGCGAGACCGTATGGAGATAGAAGCGGGATATGGTCTCGGTATATCAGAAGAAGAATGGCGGCAGGGAAAAAGAAGTGGATACGAACTTGAGGGTGCAAATGGAGTGAATAGATTAGCACAATTTGTGATGAGCGATGTGTAAACAGCGATTGTGCTAATCTATTAACCCGGCGAGAGATTGGGTCAAATCCCTCAAGATTCGTAAGAAACCATGGGTACGCCGAACTTGGTAAACCAGACATACGAAATGAAAGTGAGAGGTTTCTTGCAAGGTCGGAACGATGGAAAGAATGGAGGGAAGTGATCGAGGAGGGGTATCGGTTAAAGGTTCAGGAGGGTGTACACAGTCAATGACAGGGACATGATGAATGGGAAAATCCGACTCATCAATTAAAACTGGTTCATCCTCAAAACTATCCTCAATATTCTCCTCAAAATTTAGCACATCCATGCACTTCTCTTCAAAATCCAGACGCATATGGGGTTCGGGAAAAACATTTAATGACTCAGGATGATGATTTGAAGAGACAAACTCAGCCAAATCTACGGGTTCATCATCCGAAATATTCCCGGCGTCAATATCCTTAATCAAGTGAAAATCAAAATTCTCTGACACCTCAACAAAATCATGGATATCAATTGATTCAGGTTCTAAAGTGGAGGTGTAGAGGTTAAAAGGTTTAGGATCAGTTTCACTTGGAAGAGACCCTTCACAATCGGGTAAATCAAACACTATGAGTCGCACAACTCATTCATCATTCTATCTTCAATTGATAAATCATGTGGGATACTCGATAGACTTTCAAAACAGGAGGTGTGGGATTCAATTTGGGATGGGTAGGTTTGATTTGGAAGGGGGTACATCTCACTCTCTCCACTCAAATTCACAGCCTGTCCTGCCGCCTCATCATACTTTGAAAAAGTTGGAGCTAGGTTAAAAATAGCTACCGGGTCACTAGGTTGCATGAGGGCGGCCATGGACGCATTCAAATCCATCATCTGTTGGCTTGACGCTACCGTAAAATCTTCCAACGACTGTTCCAGACTAGACATAGGTTGTGAAGGGGTTTCGGTAAAATATTCAAAGTTGTTTGGATACTGAAAACTCCCAACTGGCGGTTCTGAAGCGATGTCTAGGGAAGGTGCAAAAGTAGGGTAGGATTGGTAGGAATTGAATGGCTGGACAGGAGCAGGATCAACATTTGGATAAGAAGGTGAATGGAATTGTTGATTCCAAGAATTTGAAGTGGTGAAAGGAGTGAAAGATCGGCTACGAAATTGTTCAATACGTTCTGCAATAGACATAGGTCTTGGAGTTGCAACATGACTCGAAGAAGGGGTATCAACGTAAGAAGGGGTGAATGTATGAAATGGTTGATACGAAGTGGATTGCAGAGTCAAATTGTTTGTCCTAGACGCGTCTATCCGATCTCTCAATGAAATTTTGGGCATGGAGGGGTCGTTCGAAGTACGACCAAAGCAAGAACCGTAAGAAGTAATGTCTGGTTGTGGGTACCAAAGTTCGGCAAGAGTTTTTCGAGGTGGGGTACCCATGATATGAAGAGAGAGAAAGAAAGGTAGAGAAAAGGAGGGAAAAAAGAATATGATATTTTTTTTATAGTTTATATATTAACAGAAGAATGAAATATACACACAAAAAGAATATGGACAAAAACAATCACGACACAAAAATACCACACACCTAATCGTTCTCGGGTTCACCTAGGTCAACTAGACCTGCTCCAGAACTTGATTGTCGAAGTAAAACTGTGTCGAGAAACGGGCTCAAGATACACTGATCACGAGGCCAGGTAAGTGCAGAGATAAGGGGAGGGTTTTCCAACGCTTTCGCGAAGTTCCTTAATTAAATAACCCTTTCTCTTTTGGCGGTTTCGCCGTTAACACTTTTCTAGACACCCCGTAAACAATATACCGTTAAGCAAGGTTCTAAACACAGTTAACTTCTCCTAGTGAGCGCGAAGTCCTTAAGGCTTAAAGTCTAGTTTCTTTTAAATTTTGTGCGGATAAACGTTATTCTCAAGTTCGTGATTTGTGGGCCACGGAAAAGGTGATGAAATCCTTTACCGTATATTGTGCGGTTCGCTTGCCCTTAAGTCCGTATTAATGTATGCAATGCGCAATTCAAAAAAATTCTATAAAGAATCAAACAATCGTTTTTTAGTTTAAGTACGGCACTGCAACAAATACGGGTTAGTCAATTTTTAGCGTTTGCTAGCGAACTTGCAAAGAATCCTGCAAAGAATAGTATATTGGAAGCGTCGGATTTGAGAAGAAGGTGTTAGTAAAGTACGTACCGTTTAGTTTTGGGTTAGGAAACCCCCGTTGAATCAAATCCGGTAAGCTTGAAAAGTTCGCTTGCGCGGGTCAAACTACCCGGATCTTTGGCACTGTACTTCGTAATCACCTTAACCTTGAACGTACACTTTGCTCCCCATAATCGCAGTTTGCAAATCCGCAAAAATCTGCACTCTTGCCCACAAAAATGATCAAAAATAACAAAAAGAATTTTTTTTTAATAAATATATACAAAAAGAATATTAACCCGAATAACAAGAAAGAAAATACGCTACCGTCTCCCCGGCAACGGCGCCATTTGATTGAAAGAATTAAAGTTAACCGCAATCAAGACGGTGTCGCTATGCAGCTAGCCGGTTGAGCACGGGTCGATCCACAGGGAGATGGTTGTATTTCCATTCTTGTCTTAGACGAGTCAATAAAGAATTTGTATGAGTTTGTTCAATCTAACCTATGTGTATTGTTTGCAAATATAAAGTTGTTAAGAAAATATACGAAAGTGTAAGCTAAAGATATCCGTACTCAAAACCTTTGAGCCGAGTCTTGACCGATTGAAGCTAGAGCAATCGGCAACAACGTGGATTAGGGGATTTAAGCACGGTATTCATGGAATCCGGCTTATTTACCCTTGTCCTTCCGTTCTTGTCTCTTGCTTTCGCCTCCGGCCAAACCGAACGCAACCGGTCGTGATTAGGAATCACCATTACCTTGTTGGGGTAGGGTGCCTAACGGAGCGCTTGCGTATGGTTTGGGCGGAGTTCAATGGAAAATAACGGGAAAAGGAAATGAGAAAAGAAAATCTTAACTTACAATACCGTATTTATTCTTAACAACGATAATTACATTCATTCACAAAAAAGAACAAAGAAGAGCAAAAGAAAAGAACAAAGAAAAGAAAAGATTACAAGTAATTAAGTGCATGAATATAAATTGCAAGAAAGTAAAGTAAGGTAATAAAAAGCAAGTAATAAATAAGCAATAAAAAGAACAAGAAACTAGAACTCAAGACAAGTATGGGATCAATAGCCAACCCTTATACTTGCAAGCTCAATCAAGAGGTTGCAAGATCAAGATAAGGGTAAAGAACTCATGTGAAGTGAAGAACTTGTTCCATAAGAAAATACGACCCTTAAGATCAATAAAAAACCCTTAACCTTTCAAGCTCAATGAAGAGGTTGAAAGATCAAGAGAAAGCAAGGATCTCAAGGGGAAGTTAAATAAAAGAGAATGATACAAAAACCCTCATCTTCATTGATCTTCCACTCAAAAAGCTCTCACTACAATTTTCATGGAGAAAGAATGAAGAAGAAGAAGAAAAAGACTAAATCCTAACAAAAAGAGGCTAAAGAAGTTAACACGAAATTGGACCCTTGGCTTAGCTCAGTTCTGGAGTATTTATAGGCAGCTTACAGAAACCCTAGGGCAAGAATCTGGCATAAAATGAAGTACCCAAACTACCCCTGAAAATTGACCACCTGTAGACACTATACGGCCGCGGTTCCGCGGTTTAAGCATGCTTAGGCCGCGGTTCCGCGGTAATAAGAGGGAATTGGGCAGTGAAATTTGGTCGGGGTCCCTGGTTTGTAGTTGTCTGCTATGTGGTATATGACTTTTCTCAGAATCTCTTCACAATTATTCCAGAATTTTAGTAGAACAAAAAGGTGATGTGATATGGATCTTTTGCCATGATTTTCTCGAGCTTCGCGTAGATTTCTTGGATTTTGTGTTGACATAGAGCTTTGTGCATGACATGACAAATGATTTGCCATCTTGTCCCTTAAACTGGTATGTGGCAACACACGGATAGAGAGCGGAGACCCGTGTTTTATCTGTTGTTGGCAGTAATCCGGAATTTGTCGTACTTTTCCATGATATTCACTGTTCAGAGCCGAGAACCTGTATTCTGCAATTATGTAGCAAACACTGATTAAAAGTACCTACCTATAAACACACGAGCATAAGAATGGGCGGTATAAAATGCAATATTCTGTTATGAACAGAGACTAATTTATGTTATCGCCCGTAGAGCGTGGATTAGTCTAAATCCGTATTTCTTAGATTTGGGGTTTTGGTTGATTTAAGGATCATTGATCTGTTTTGAGATCAAGATCGAATTAAATTTATACGAGCAGTTGGGGGCTCGGTTGGTTTTTTTTAAGGATACGTTAGTCAATTTGAGACTAAGATCTACTTAAGAGGGTGTTAGTATCATTTTTGTTTTACATCCAATAAGAGAGCACTTGGTGTCTCTTGTTTTAGTTTAAGGACGTTTCAGTCCCTTATCGCCATTTTGGGGGCGAAGTTGTAGTTTAAGAACGTTTCGGTCTGTAGATCACTATTTTTGAGGTGAGATTTTAATTTAAGGACGTTTCGGTCCCTTATCGCCATTTTGGGGGTGAAGTTGTAGTTTGAGAACATTTCGATCCGTAGATCACCATTTTTGAGGTGAGGTTTTAGTTTAACAACGTTACAGTCCGTTGTCGCCATTTTGGATGCAACGTTTAGTTTGAGGACGTTTCGGTCTGTAGATCACCTTTTTTGAGGTGAAGTTTTAGTTTAAGGACGTTACGGTCCATTGTCTCCATTTTGGAGGCAACGTTTAGTTTGAGGACGTTTCGGTCTGTAGATCATCTTGCGCGCACATGTATTTGTTATATGTTAAGATGAGCAACGATGATATGGGATACATCCAGTTTGGGATGTGGTTTGATCTGGGATGTGCACGTCAGTTTAGAAAGTGCACCAAAAAGAAGTTGGCTGTCGGGACCCGCCACCTCTCCGAAGACGTTGAGGAATTACAACGACTTGTATCAAAGGTGTAGAGAGATGTACCCTTGAACCAATTCCCGTATTTTAGGGAAAAGGGATTAATGGTCAACCCAGAAATCATTAGTCCTATTTTGAGACTAAGACTTCCTCGGTGGAGTGTGGGATGAATATCATTTTGGATATCATCAGTTGAGGGGTCATTAGTCATGTTTGAGACTGAGATTAGTTTGGGAAAACATGAGCATAGAGGCTCGGTCGATTTGGAGATCAAAGAGGTTTTGACCTCAGGAAGATTTAGCCAATTTAGGGCTGAAGTTGATTTCCCATAATGCTAAGCACTGGTGTATTTTTAGTACTCACGTATTCCCGCGTGAGGCTATGAATCAGTGTTAAACACTGAACATTGGAGGTGCTCACGTGTGAGCACGTGAGGCGCCCCGAAGTGGGAGTTATTCTCTGGGTTCTATTCCCCCTTTCTTTATAAGTGCTAAGCACTTGGTTATGTTCAGCACTCACGTGTTCCCACGTGAGGCTTTGAATCAGTGTTAAACACTGAACTTTGGAAGCACTCACGTGTGACCACGTGAGGTGCCCTAAAGTGGGAGCTGTTCTCTGGGTTTTATTCCCCCTTTCTTTTATAAGTGCTAAGCACTTGATTGGAGATCGCATGCAGAACACATGACTGCGGTCCTCGTTATAGTATTTAAACAATAATGAATCATCAATCTTTCCTTCTTGGTGTTTTGGAGATTTCGATCCCATGTTAATGACCCTAGGGTTTGGAGGATCTCATACCTCTTGTTTTGTAAAAATTAAATTATTTTTATAGCGTTAAAACCTAGTTCTTATATGTTTTGTAAGAATTACATTCTTCAAACTCAATTCTTTCCCTTAGATTTTGAATCTGCATTACAGAATCTCCCCGATAAAAACAGTGTCTTTTTTCTTTACCTAGTGTTTCAAAGGAACCAGTCTTTTTCTTTTTTAGAATTAAATTCTCTCACTGTATATTATTTAAATCTCCGGGGAGTTCTCTTTCTCTGCCGTCGTCTCTCCTTTTTTCTCCTCTCTTTTTTCCCTTTCTTCCCTCTCTGTTTGCTCCTTTTTATAGGAGAAGAGAAAAAATCAATTTTTTAAGAAAATCACTCATTAAAAGATCATGATTGATTCCATGATCTTTTAGATCAATCGGTGAATTTTATTCACCGTTGGATTTTTAATCGAAAGGCTCTCAGTTTAATAGAGAAGATTTCTTACTTGTTTAACAAGATTAGGAAATATTTTTCTAAGATAGAACCTAATTCTATCACATGAATATCTCGTTAGTTTAACAAGATTAGAATTTTATTTAAATGAATATCTTTTATAGAATTTTATTCTATCAGACGATCACCGTTGGATCTTTGATCCAAAGGTCCTCCGTTTAATAAAGAAGATCTTTCCAGTTTACGGAAGATCAGGAAAATATTTCCCACATAGAATTTAATTCTATCAGATAATTCATCCAAGATTCTTTGTTAGAGAAAGATCTTTCCAAATTATAAAGATTTAAAGAAATATTTTCCAATTATAGTGTTAATCCTGTTGTTTAGAATTTAATTCTATCAGCTTCAAAGGTGTTAAGAGCCCTCACGTGTAGTACGTGATCCCAATAGGATTAAGCTTGTTCTCTTATATGCAACAGCGTATAAGTGTATCACGTGTTAACACGTGAGCCTTTTTGGCTTGCCATCTGTTTGAATGCAGCACCTATATGCTTTGCATATAGTCCCTCACGTGCTTGCACATGAGGCTCAATTTTATCCTATCGATTGCTTAAATGCAGCGCCTATAAGCTTTGCATATAAGTACTCACGTGAGGGCACGTGAGGCTCTATTAGTCTAGCAGTTGTTTTAACTGTAGTGCCTATATGACTTGCTGTCACGACCCAATTATGGCACGTGACCGGCACTTAAATCACGTGACATCTAAAGACATCCTCGCAATCCAAGTAAACCGAAACCCAGAATCTAAACCCTTTTTGAAAAAAAAAAATATTGGAGGTGGGGTTTAAATAATCATCTAATAAAATCAATATAAATAACATCTAAATTTAACTAAATATGTTGGAAAACCGTTATGATGTTTTGAAACTTGACATCACCTCCTTTACGTTTTTATAAAGACTCGATACAACATAATAATATAGCATCCCAACGGAAGCTAGCTTTCACGTCCAAAGATGGAACAGCTAAACAAATCTATAAAAGATGTCGACTCTAAAGAGTGAGACATCACCACACATAAACTCTAAGTCATCACTTCTAAGTCCATAGTATATCATTTCTAAGTTGATGGAATTTCCACTAGATACAAGAATATATGAATAATCAAGAGTGAGTAGGATACAATAAAAGCTCACTTACCCATCAATCCCCAACAGAATGTGTGCCCAAACCGCTGATAATCCAAGCGGTAAAACCTGCAAGAACTGTGGCACAATGGGGATGAGATGCCAACTCAGTGAATAAAAGTGCATTTAAAGGTAGAAATCGAAATGCATGACGATACCTAGGTTATAAGTACAGTACTATCATAATCTATATCTATATACTATATGATATGCAAAGGTGCAATACTGACTATCATGCAATCACAAGTGTAATATCTCAATGTCATATGAATCACAATCAGGAATCTATTATCCGTATTAAAATTCCCTTCTTGTCTATAATGTCTGTACAAATATATGCAGGTACTGTCTCCCGGATCAGTCCTGGTGGAATCCAATAATCACATATCTACCGTATACCTCAAGATAATGATCACATCAATAAACATATGGATGTCTAGCATCGACATCGTAATTCGAAATCTCTCGTTTCCAGCATCGACACGTAAATACAGATACCGTCGACACCATCTCAACAGATGATCGCCACCCGATATCCCAGGCATCATTTCTCGAACGATCTTGTAATCAACAAAGCCTACCGTGTATCCAACTGTTTCCCCATCGACTCAGTTTGGATAAAACTGTAAATCCGTAATCGTATATCTATCGACTCGGTTCGGAATAAAACTAAAAATCCGTAACCGTGTATCCACTGACTCGGTTCGGAATAAAACTATAAATCCATAGCCGTATATCCACCGACTCGGTTTGGATATTAAAATCAGAAAACACAAACCTCATGGTTGACGTTTATCCATCATATAAAAATATCAAGTGAGGAATAAGAAACTTGCATAGATTGTATTGATGATATACTATATATGTATATATATATATATAACAGTGTCCCATACCACCGATATATATATATATATATATATCTATATATATATACACATATATATATCATCAGGAGTAGAATACTTAGAATCTCAAGAAATCAAATACATCATCTATAGTATTACAACATGAATAGGAAAAGACTACGTAATCATATCATATATAATGAATTCAATTCTAATGTGTCATGGCACTACTAATGATGTGTAGTGTAGCATACGCGTCTGTGCTCGTGCAACATGGAAATCATTAGTATTTGTGCAAAAGTTCTACGGTGTAACAGTCTACATATTAACATATATATAACAGAACGATTCTACAGTGACATGGCAATACCAATGAAGTGTAGTGTAATATATAGTTAAGTGCTTGTGCAGCATAGTACTCATTGGTATTTGTGCAGTGTTCTACCAGAGTATGTGTAACGTGGAAACATATAATATAGAATACATAATACAACCCTATAAGAAGTCTAAACGTACTTAGTGTAGTTACTTATTATGAGCTATACCATTATCTTCAGAAATGATCGGAACGTTAAGTTTAAAATAAGGAAGCTGCCTAAGATTTAAAAGAGATGTTTGTTTTAGAAATTGGCACGCAACCTGATAGTTTATTTAAAAGACAACGAACCGGGGTTTTTAAAATAATATAACTCATACCAGTATTACATCCTAACACAGAACATAATCAAACTCTACGAGTCGAAGAATAATTTGGCCGTTATTCGGCATACAAAGTTTATCATTTCCACTATGAATAAATCCTTATATTATAATTCATCATATCGCTGTATCCATATCATCTTATGTACGGCATGATCCCTCGTACAAACTCATCAAATCATATCCATATCGTACGGATCAAATATCACGTATATCTCATTTAAAAGCTATATATAAAACTTTATGCAAATAGAACATATACAAGATGCAATGCCATATCAATGCTTAACGAAAAGCTAAACATAAGTAGATATAATAATAATAATCATAAGGTTGCGGGGGTGCTATACGCCATCCACCCGACTCCCCCCATAGATGTAAATCTACTCACCGGAAATACGTCGTATCCACTCAGGAATCGCCAATCCTTTTCTTTTCCTCACGGCCTCCAAAATTCCCGTATTGGAATCTAAAATTACAACAACTTGTATAAGGAAACGGCTATATTCCGATACGAAAAAATCAAGAAACACAAGTTGTACGTGTTAAATACACTACGTACGACTATAGCAAACGATCTAACGTTTAACCTTACTGAATTTTAACCCAACACTGCATCGCGACTGAAAACAGAACACGTTACGTATTTCCCGTGTCGTATTATAGTTCTTAGATACCTTTTTCCGATATTTGCTCCCGGATTTTATATACAGTTAAACTGAATTGATTAAACAATACCAAATTAACCATAATTCTATATAGAGACCTACCCAAAAACCACACTACCCAACTCACCCAAAAATCCGGCGTCGCCGGAATTTGCCTTTGGGTCGCCGGCCAAAATCCGAGCCCTCTGGTTCGTGTTCCTATGGTTTTCTCTAGGTTCAACATACAACATTTAGGTCTTGTTTAGTTAAGTTAATTTTTCTCTAAGCTAAAACAGATTCAAACAGAACTAGTTTTTGCTAAAATACGATATTTGAGGCAAATCTTTGATTTCAAATTTAAACTACTAACATAATTAATTTCCTACTGTGATTAAAGATTTTTACCTTCAATTAACTTGTTGGAATAACCCTCCCCAAGATGCACAAGCTCCTGGCCTTTGCTTGATGATGAACTCCTTACCTAGTTCCTCTTCTTTTCTCTTCTCTTGTTCTTCTTTATTTTGTTTTGTTTTTCCCTTCTTTTTTTTGAATTCTCATAATTTTTAACTTGATTAATTTGATCTGAACCCCTTATATGAATGGTGATAGGAAGGAAGAGGTGTCAATGATCAAGTTGTGGTTGTTTCATGCAAGGAGGAGGTGTGGAGATTGTGTTGTGCATGAGACTAAGAGGTGTCCATGCTTTATCAACTCTAATATGAATTATCTTAATAAAATTCTGAATTAAAAACCTCATTTTACTTCTTTTTCACTTACACCCAAAATAATTTCTCATTTGCACAAATTCCAAAACTTTACATAGAAACCCTTCACAACTTATGTTATTATAAAACACCCTTTTTATTAAAATGAAACTAAAATTCACATTTAAACCCTTATAATTTATTTATTTTGCATAGCAAGATTTTAATTTAATTTTCTTTACATATATCTTATGAAATTGTCTTATTTGGTTTTAATAACTTTTTAATTTAGCCTTTTACTATTTAATTAATTAATTTTATTTGTTTCCAAATTTTCTGAATGTTACAATATTTCCCCTTTAAGAAAATTCGGTCCCCGAATTTAAAACTTAACTAAGCGTACTTTCAAAAAGATGTGGAAATCTCTTTCACCTCGCATCCTCTGTTTCCCACGTAATCTCCTCGTGATTCCTTCCTTGCCAAAGAACCCTTACAGATGGAAGTACCATTGATCTTAATTTCTTTGCCTGCCTGTCTAGAATAGCTACAGGCTGCACTGCGTAGGAAAAATCCGGCTCAAACTGTAAGGTCTGATGCTAGATCGCGTGAGAAATATCGTGAAGATGCTTGCGAAGTATCGAGACGTGAAACACCGGATGCATATCGGGAAAAATTGGTGGAAGTGCTAAGCGATAAGCTAGAGCACCCACTCTCTTCAGAATCTCGTAAGGTCCAACATATCTGGGTTTGCTTTCCCTTTTTCCCGTAACGCATCACACCTTCATCGGAGATACACGAAGGAACACATGGTCCCCCGCATCAAACTTGAGTTTACAACGTCGTCGACCTGCATAAGATCTCTGTCTGCAGTAGGCCGCTCTCATCCTGCCTCATATCAACTAGATCTTTTTGGTAGTCGTCTATACTACCTGTGGTCCCCAAAATGCTACTCTCGCTCAGTTCATCCAGCAACCATGCGATCGACATTTCCATCCATACAAAACTTCAAAGGGAGCCATCTGGATCGTCTTCTGAAACTATTGTTGTACGAAATTCCTATCAAAGGTAAGTGACGATCCCGACTACCACCAAAATCAAGGCTACAAGCTCGAAGCATATCCTCTAAATTCTGAATGGTCTGCTCTGACTGACCATCCATCTGTGGTTGAAAATCTGTACAAAATTTTCATCGTATACTAAGAGCTTCTTGAAGTTTCTGCCATAGCCTGTTAGTAAACTGGGTACCCCTATCTAACACTATTCTCGTTGGAACTCCATGCAATCATATCATCTCATCGATATAAATCTGAGCATACTGTGCAACCCATACGTCCTCTTCACCAGAAGAAAGTGAGCTTCCTTTATCAATTTATCTACACTCACCCAAATGGAATCATACCCTCTGCTAGTCCTGGGTAGACCCACAAGGAAATCCATGGAAATTTGTTCCCATTTCTACTCCAGAATGGTTAAGGGCTGCAATTCTCCAGCCGGTCTCTGGTGCTCTACCTTGACTTGCTGACAAGTCAAGCATCTCGAAACCAACTCCGCAACGTCCCTCTTCATTCCTTCCCACCAATAAATATCCCTCAAGTCATGATACATCTTTATGGAATCAGGATGAATAATGTATGCTGATCTATGGCCTCCTCTAAGGTCAGTCCATCCGAATCTGGCACACCATGACGAGTCCTAAAACGTAATACTCCACGGTCATCTATTACGAACTCCAACTCTCTGCCCTGCCTAACCTAAGACATAATCTTTGATATACGAGCATCCGCGGGCCGTGTCTCTCGAATACCATCCAATAGCTGAGGTCGGGTGTGAACATGTGCTAATTATCCTCCTGTCAAAGTGAACTCAACTGTACACGACTATCACATAAAAATCTGCCAGTCTGTAGAAGACTGCCTCTGTAAGGTGCGCAAACGAGATAAGCTACCTCCAGACTTCCGACTCAAGACTTCTGCCACAACATTTGCTTTGCCTGGAGGATACAAGATCTCACAATCATAATTCTTCACGAGTTCCCTCCATCTATGTTGCCTTAGATTCATATCCCTCTGCTGAAAATATACCTTAAGCTCTTATGACCTGTGAAGATTTGACACGACTCACCGTACAAGTAATACCTCCAAATCTTCAGCGCAAATACTACAGCAGCCATCTTCAAATCATGAGTGAGGTAGTTTTGCTCGTGCATCTTCAACTGTCAAGAAGCATAAGCTACAACCCAGTCGTGCTGCATCATACACAGCCTAAACTCACTCGAGATGCATCACACTACACAACAAAACCATCTGACCCATACGATAACGATAAGACAGGTGCATTTGTTAATCGAGTCTCTAACTGCTGGAAACTCTGTTCACATGCATCTGTCCAAAGAAATGGAGCTTCCTTCTTAGTCAGTCCGGTTAACGGTGCAGCGATCCGATAAAATCCTGCACAAAACGTCTGTAATAACCGGCCAGACTTAAGAAACATCGAACTGAAACAGGTCCGGGCCAGTGCTGTACCACTTCTATCTTCTTTAGGGTCCCTACATATCTTATCCCTTGCAACTACGTGACCCTAGAATTCTACAATATCCAGTCAGAAAGCACACTTGGAGAATTTAGCAAATCCCTTAATTCTGATACCCCGTAGAGTAATCTGGCTAATCTCACCTTCGAAGACTCGTCCCAATTTGTCGGAGGAAAGCTTACTGCACAATTTCCTTCTTAAACTAGTTGCACCTCGTCTGAACAAACTCCATCGGAAGAAATACATCAATTTCACCGATCTCGTATCGAAGCTCCACAACGGATTAAAATTCTAACCATCTCTCATCTTAATGTCTATAAATCCTGTTGGTCCATCTATACTGGTAACGTTGTCAGCCATTTAACTTCATGGACTCGGGAAGCAACATCTCAATAACCTCAGCAATGATTGTTACCATTTCTAACAATACATGACACCACGATTTTTAGAGAGAAGAAAAACACCACGTCTTAAGTCTGTCTGATCTCTAACACTGACTCTACCATCTGGTGCGGATCCCGAAGAACTTGCCCTACCATTTAAACTCGACCATATATGAATGAACGACGCATCTCTATATCATCAAAAAGTCACCCCAGTCAGTCCTTGTCCCAGAAAAGTCTGCGCTGATCGTATCTCTAACTGTAGCCTTATCGGCCCACATAAGATGGTGATCGAACAACCAATCATGCACTGATGAAGATAGATCAACGGAAAGAACAGAAGGAGAATCTCAAGATATAAATCCTAACGTATCTTAAGTGGAGTATCATATCGTAAATATGCCGCGGAACATATGTACGGTACGTCACTCTATTTAGTACCTACTCTATCAACAATGATCATCCTATATAACGAAAGTTCGGGTATAAGACCCCCAAAGTCAAGTCCAAGTCCTATAAGGTCAAGCCTAGGTAATAAAATATATTCCCAGACTCCATATAGTCAACCTAGACTCGAACAAAGGTTAAACCAAATGCATTGATACCAACTTTGTCATGACCCAATTGTGGCACGTGACCGGCACTTAAATCACGTGACATCTAAAGACATCCACGCAATCCAAGTAAACCGAAACCCGGAATCTAAACCCTTTTTGAAAAAAAAAATATTGGAGGTGAGGTTTAAATAATCATCCAATAAAATCAATTTAAATAACATCAAAATTTAACTAAATATGTTGGAAAACCGTTATGATGTTTTGAAACTTGACATCACCTCCTTTACGTTTTTATAAAGACTCGATACAACATAATAATATAGCATCCCAACGGAAGCTAGCTTTCACGTCCAAAGACGGAACAGCCAAACAAATCTATAACAGATGTCGACTCTAAAGAGTGCGACATCACCACACATAAACTCTAAGTCATCGCTTCTAAGTCTATAGTATATCATTTCTAAGTTGATGGAGTTTCTACTAGATACAAGAATATATGAATAATCAAGAGTGAGTAGGATACAATAAAAGCTCACTTACCCAACAATCCCTAACAGAATATGTGCCCAAACCGCTAAAAATCCAAGCGGTAAAACCTGCAAGAACTGTGGCACAACGGGGATGAGTTGCCAACTCAGTGAATAAAAGTGCATTTAAAGGTAGAAATTGAAATGCATGACGATATCTAGGTCATAAGTACAGTACTATCATAATCTATATCTATATACTATATGATATGCAAAGGTGCAATACTGACTATCATGCAATCACAAGTGTAATATCTCATTGTCATATGAATCACAATCAGGAATCTATTATCCGTATTAAAATTCCCTTCTTGTCTATAATGTCTGTACAAATATATGCAGGTACTGTCTCCCGGATCAGTCCTGGTGGAATCCAATAATTACATATCTACCGTATACCTCAAGATAATGATCACATCAATAAACATATGGATGTCTAGCATCGACATCGTAATTCGAAATCTCTCGTGTCCAGCATCGACACGTAAATACAGATACCGTTGACACCATCTCAACAGATGATCGCCACCCGATATCCCACACATCATTTCTCGAACGATCTTGTAATCAACAAAGCCTACCGTGTATCCAACTGTTTCCCCACCGACTCAGTTTGGATAAAACTGTAAATCCGTAATCGTATATCTATCGACTCGGTTCGGAATAAAACTAAAAATCCGTAACCGTGTATCCACCGACTCGGTTCGGAATAAAACTATAAATCCATAACCGTATATCCACCGACTCGGTTTGGATATTAAAATCAGAAAACACAAACCTCATGGTGGACGTTTATCCATCATATAAAAATATCAAGTGAGGAATAAGAAACTTGCATAGATTGTATTGATGATATACTATATATGTATATATATATAACAGTGTCCCATACCACCGATATATATATATATATATATATATATATATATATATATATCATCAGGAGTAGAATACTCAGAATCTCAAAAAATCAAATACATCATCTATAGTATTACAACATGAATAGGAAAAGACTACGTAATCATATCATATATAATGAATTCAATTCTAATGTGTCATGGCACTACTAATGATGTGTAGTGTAGCGTACGCGTCTGTGCTCGTGCAACATGAAAATCATTAGTATTTGTGCAAGTGTTCTACGGTGTAACAGTCTACATATTAACACATATATAACAGAACGATTCTACAGTGACATGTCAATACCAATGAAGTGTAGTGTAACATATAGTTAAGTACTTGTGCAGCATAGTACTCATTGGTATTTGTGCAGTGTTCTACCAGAGTATGTGTAACGCGGAAACATATAATATAGAATACATAATACAACCCTATAAGAAGTTTAAACATACTTATTGTAGTTACTTGTTATGAGCTATACCATTATCTTTAAAAATGATCGGAACGTTAAGTTTAAAATAAGGAAGCTGCCTAAGATTTAAAAGAGATGTTTGTTTTAGAAATTGGCACGCAACCTGATAGTTTATTTAAAAGACAACGAACCGGGGTTTTTAAAATAATATAACTCATACCAGTATTACATCCTAATACAAAACATAATCTAACTCTACGAGTCGAAGAATAATTTGGCCGTTATTCGGCATACGAAGTTCATCATTTCCACTATGAATAAATCCTTGTATTATAATTCATCATATCGCTATATCCATATCATCTTATGTACGGCATGATCCCTCGTACAAACTCATCAAATCATACCCATATCGTACAGATCAAATATCACGTATATCTCATTTAAGAGCTACATATAAAACTTTATGCAAATAGAACGTATACAAGATGCAATACTATATCGATGCTTGACGAAAAGCTAAACTTAAGTAGATATAATAATAATAATCATAAGGTTGCGGGGGTGCTATACGCCATCCACCCGACTTCCCCCGTAGATGTAAATCTACTCCCCGGAAATACGTCGTATCCACTCAGGAATCGCCAATCCTTTTTTTTTCCTCGCGGCCTCCAAAGTTCCTGTATTGGAATCTACCATTTCAACAACTTGTATAAGGAAACTGCTATATTCCGATACGAAAAAATCAAGAAACACAAGTTGTACGTGTTAAATACAATACGTACGACTATAGCAAACGATCTAACGTTTAACCTTACTGAATTTTAACCCAACACTGCATCGCGACTGAAAACAGAACGCGTTACGTATTTCCCGTGTCATATTATAGTTCTTAGATACCTTTTTCCAATATTTGCTCCCAGATTTTATATACAGTTAAACTGAATTGATTAAACAATACCAAATTAACCTTAATTCTATATAGAGACCTACCCAAAAACCACACTACCCAACTCACCCAAAAATCCGGCGTCGCCGGAATTTGCCTTTGGGTCGCCGGCCAAAATCCGAGCCCTCTGGTTCGTGTTCCTATGGTTTTCTCTAGGTTCAACATACAACATTTAAGTCCTGTTTGGTTAAGTTAATTTTTCTCTTAGCTGAAGCAGATTCAAACAGAACTAGTTTTTGCTAAAATACGATATTTGAGGCAAATCTTTGATTTCAAATTTAAACTACTAACAGAATTAATTTCCTACTGTGATTAAAGATTTTTACCTTCAATTGACTTGTTGGAATAACTCTCCCCAAGATGCACAAGCTCCTAGCCTTTGCTTGATGATGAGCTCCTTACCTAGTTCATCTTTTCTTCTCTTCTCTTGTTCTTCTTTATTTTGTTTTGTTTTTCCCTTCTTTATTTTGAATTCTCAGAAGTTTTAACTTGATTAATTTGATCTGAACCCCTTATATGAATGGTGATAGGAAGGATGAGGTGTAGGAGGAGGTGTCAATGATCAAGGTGTGGTTGTTTCATGCAAGGAGGAGGTGTGGGGATTGTGTTGTGCATGAGAGTAAGAGGTGTCCTTGCTTTATCAACTCTAATATGAATTATCTTAATAAAATTCTGAACTAAAAACCTCATTTTACCTCTTTTCCACTTACACCCTAAATAATTTCTCATTTGCACAAATTCCAAAACTTTACATAGAAACCCTTCACAACTCATGTTATTATAAAACACCTTTTTTATTAAAATGAAACTAAAATTCACATTTAAACCCTTATAATTTATTTATGTTGCATAGCAAGATTTTAATTTAATTTGCTTTACATATATCTTATGAAATTGTCTTATTTGGTTTTAATAACTTTTTAATTTAGCCTTTTACTATTTAATTAATTAATTTTATTTGTTTCCAAATTTTCTGAATGTTACAGTTGCATATAGGAACTCACGTGTTAAACACGTGGGGCTGTTTTAGTGGGGAACTTTCCCCCGCCCCTTTTTTGTAAGGGAACAAATTCCCCCCAGTGTTGCTTTCACGTGGTTTGCACGTGAGTGCAACGTTGTCTACCCTTACAGCCGTTGGATTGCCTAAGAGAATAGGAAGATGAACCGCTCCCTATCATGTCTTATAAATGTAGGGCTTTTTCCTCTGGGAAGACCACTGTTTTTTCATCTTCTTCCTTGCTTATTTTTCTTGAGAATTTAATTGTCTTTTTCAAAGCTTAGTTTTCTACTCGCTGAAACTTCAGAGTTACAGAACTCTTTCTTTGATAAGGATCATGATCGGAACCCTTTCTTTCTTTTTTCCCTGGATTTTAAATCCATCAACAGAGCGTCGCTCTTTTCTTAAATTTATTTCTTTAAGATCCAAAACACACATTTTTTGTAGATTTTGAAATCTTGAATCAATAGGGATTATTAATCCTCCTCTTAGGGTTTTACCCTGTCACCGATCATTAAGGATCCTTGGAATTTAATTCCATTTTCTTTGCCACCTAGCCATGGGGGTTTTCTGGTATTTAATCCCTTTATTAAAGGAATTTAATTCCTTATTCACGGAGCATGGCTCTGAGAGAGACTCAGAGGTTTTCTCTTGCGAATTTTATTCCCTAATGTTCTCGAATATTTTAGGGTTTTAATGCTCCAAATGCAGATTTGAATCTGTTGTGCTTTTTAACAGAACCCTCTTTAAGAGTCGTTTAAACTTTACTGTTTGATTAGAATCCTTTTTTATTCTCTCAATAATTATTTTGCCTCATCATTGGTGAGCCGCTATTTAGATTTTGTAGGGTCCATTGGTTTTGCAGGCAGTGGTCCTGTCACATCACGGTTTTCTGTTATTTTATTTTATGTTACCTTATTATTTATTATTATTATTATTTTTAAATGATTTTTTTTTATATTTTAGGAATGATGGCCCCGCTTCCCGACTTCCCTTATACTCGCTCAGAAGTCGCTTTTCCGCAATTGCCATCGGACGAAGAGGTCATGACGATGATCAGGGCAAATGACAGGGATCATACTAGTCTTCTCTTGTGGGGGACATGGTATGGTCATATCATCAAGGGCCGCCATAGTTTTACCTGCGAAGCGCCGACAGAACCTATCCGCCCTATATCATTGATGGAACGCCCACAGACTGAGTATGCGGTGGTGGCGACTAACTGGACTCCCGTGGGCCTACTCAAGCCGTCAATGACCGGGATACCCAACCAACCTATAGTGGCCATTGACATTCTGGGCGCCGAATGCGTTAGGGTGAAGCTCGACCATGGGGGCAGGTTTATAAGGTAGGCGTTACCCCCGCCACCCAGTGGACTACCTTCCCTGGGCTCGGTATATTCTCTCTGCCCAACGCGCACGTCTGCAGAAGGTCAGGTTGTATCAAGCAGTGCATGCTTCGCTGTTCTTTTATCACGCCCTTCAAATCTGGTGGGTTAAGGCTTTTTTGAATCAATGGAATCTTCCCACCAACAAGTTTCTGCTAGGGGATCGAGAGGTCTCCATTTCACTGGAAGAGTTTTGCGAGATCTCCGGCTTGCCGATCAGGGGAGAGCACTATAAAGAGTTACTGCCTCCCGATGAGTATGTGTTTGATACGGTGCCCGCTATGCTTGACGGCCTATCGACTGAGAACGACGTTCATCACAAATACCCGAGTTTAATCAAGGCCCTGGATATTTTTGAAAAACTATTTGTGACATCGGAAGGGAAAGGTGTCACCTTTGGCGTTTTCATTGCTTGCTTCCTTCGCGAGGACGTCTTATCCAAAAAGGCTCAAAAATTTGTGAAAATCGAAGACCCTTTCGGCTTCGGGCTGAGGAAACTTCCAGCCAAGGAGGAGGACCTGTCGCAGTTCTATATTCCAAACTCGTTGACCGTAGATTTTGATGCGATCGCGGACCTTGGCATGGACGAAGAAACTTTCTTCGTCAGCTTTATCAGTCTTTGGCTCAGCTGGTTCGCCATGCCTATGCATCACCGCTTTATGAGAGCTTCCATTTTTTATCCTGCTCATCGCATAGCTGGAGGAGCAGGATTAGCTTTTGGCATCACGGGGTTGTCGCATCTATATCACGGGTTAAGCGTTGTCGCTAATACTTCGAACCCGGGTATGAATACCGTGAATTTCTCCCTCCACTACTTCATGTCGTGGATCGAGATGCATGTGCTGTCAGCGTTTTCTGCGCACCAGCGACCCGACTTTTACAAATCATACACTTTCCCGCGGCTCATAAAGTTGGTTGATGCATCCTCTCCCGATCTGACGCAGTTAGGGGCCCTCCGCGTACTGCTGAACCCATACTCAAATGAAGGCGGAATGGTGTTTAGTGATCGAGTCCTTTCCGCTCCAGCGGGGCTCGTTTAGCAATTGTTTGATTTGTCGAAGGGCGGGGTCCCGGATTTAAAGCCCAAGGAGATTATGCATCTATACTCGATCAGGACGGGTGATTTGGTGTTCCTCCAGAATAACATTGCTATCTTCATGCAGTATAATCTGCATCGCTTCGCCCAGCAATTAGGCTACAACCATGGCGTTCCTCTAGAGGCATTTTTAGTCGAGCTTGCCCTATTTCTGGAGGTTACTCACGATATCATTCACCACTTCATGCGGTTAAACACTGGTTCCCGCTTCATGATCCCAGAGTCTGACTATCTTCCGAGGCCTGTGGGGTCCTTCAAGGGTTGGTATCTCCATCAGGTCGGCCCTATCATCACAGAGGAGAGAAAAGTGCTTTTCGAGTGTAGAGCTTCGTTCGGGCTTAGGTCACCAGCCCTCCATTGTAGCCACGGTCGGTGGTTCACCCTCCTTTGAGGGGGATAGCGGTTCAATGCTTATCCCTAAAGTCGCAGAAATAGAATCGACCCCTCGCACTGCTAGTATGCCGGTGGGTACTAGAGCCTAGGCAGAGGTTCCTGATAAAGCGCCCGCGGTGGTGTCACCAAAGGGTGATACCGAAGGCGAAGTTGGGCAACGCCGCTCCAAAGCACTAAGGGGGAGGAAGCGCTCCTCCGTTAGCGTTAGCACGGGCTCCAAGAGGCGAAAGAAATCAGTCGCCGACTTACTTGACACTTTGCTTGAGTCCGAGCCATTTATTCAGGATGAGCCGATATCTATGCAGGAGCCGGACGACGGTCTTCTTTTTCCTGGTTCTTCTACCAAGGAGGCCGCACAGTTGGCCGAGGCTTTAAGGCACTCACGAGATGAGACTAAAAACGTGTATGCCCCGAAGAAGTCCTACCCCCCCGGTTATATTCTATGACGTTGGTCCATCCTTATGACAGGTACACATGGGTCCTTTGTTAATGGAAGAAGAACGGGCCCTCAAACAGTCCATCTCGGTTGCTTCCGAAGACGAGCTTGCACTAAAAACGGGTAGTCATTCATTTGCGCTTGAAGCCCGACGAGTGTATTTAATGAGAAAAGAACAATGGCTTAAAAAAACCATACTTCAGGCTTCCTGACGTATAGGTATGCGTCTTTCTCGTGTCTTTCTTTTAGCGAGTAATCTGTATAACTTTTATGTCTTCTCATTTTTGCGAAAACTTTGCAGGGACTTCTGCAGCGGAAGCAGGTTTGAATCTGGATCGAGCCATGGCTGCGGATTCTATGAACATCTCCCGTGATGCACCGAAGGGTGTATAGGAGATGACTGAAGCTGCCATCCTTGCTGTGGAGCTTCAGGTGGTGGCTGGTGTCCCTTCCGTGTCTACTCCTTTAGCAGAGCTGATCTCATCGGCCATAGATCCCATGTACATCCCTAGTGACGTACCAGAGAGTGTAGAGGAGATTGCTGAAGCCGTCATCTCTGCCTTAGAGCCTTCGGTGGCGGGTTTTGTCCCTCTATTGGAGACTACCACGTCGGCTATAGATTTTACAAATATATCCAGTGATGCACCTGAGGGTGTGGAGGAGATTGTTGAAGCCATCATCCCTACTTTGGAGCCTTCAGTGGCGGCTTTTGTCCCTCTATTGGAGACTACCGTGCTGGCTATAGATTTTACAAATATCTCCAGTGATGCACCTGAGGGTGTGGAGGAGACCGCTGAGGCTGCCATCCCTCCAGCTCAGGGTGGGCGAAGCATTGAAGGTAATCTCATATACATATATATTTTGTTTAATGACCCTTCTATCATTTGACCCTTTTCTTTTCTTCAGAATTACGGGAATTGGCAGCTTCCATCGCGGACCTCTCTCTGAGGAAAACCTTTCAGCGTTTGCTTGACATGGCTGCCCCACAAGTAATACCCCCACAAAGCATAGTTCTTTCCTCAGGCCAAGGTTGGTATGATTTGCCCTTCTGGTTTTATATTTTCATAATGATACTGATATTCCCTTCATTTTAAACCACAGTTCTGGAGGCTAACGACGAAGTCGAGATTCTTGACGGGGATGGGGATCTCTCAAACACGCCTTGCATGACTGTTGGTAAGTGACGTTTTATCCTTGGTATCGTTTTGTTTACTCGATGTTTGGAAGCACAACTGACCGCACCTAAATCTTTACAGCTTTGCTATCCCTGACCCTATTAGAGTCTCGGATCCCTATGCTACCAGGCCCTTATGCCCGACGTGCGTCTGAAAGGATGGCAAAACAGAGCATTTATTCCTTGGCGGGACTCATCGAAGATCTTCGCGCTGGTACTTCTGTCACGGCCTAAGAATTTGCTGCTGAGGCCAACACTTCATTATCTGTTCTGGCCACTTATCATGACGAGACATTAGTGCGTACTTAGGTTGAGTACTGTCGCAAAGTGGAGGCCTACCTGCATGGGATTGAATGCATACGCCTTCCTTCCGACATCTTAACTGTAAAAACGAGCCTCCGAGGATGGATCGAATGGTGTGCGGCCAATCTCCAGTCTTGCGAGAAGAGGCTCAACCGGAAGTTTTCAAGGAGGGAGTTGGCTTTGAAACCTTTAGGGGAACATCAGGCTCAGCTTACTGCCAAGACCACCCGTGCGTATGAAATTTGGCGGGTGCTTCAAGAAACCATTACAGAGGTAGTGGCTCTTGACAAAGCTATTATTTTTACCCGTGAATGGTTAAAACCCATAAGGTTGCTGAGAAGGAGCTCGATAGTCGGTTTGCTTCATACTAGACTCAACAGACACAAGCAGGGACTCGTCTCGCAGCACTGGTGGAGCTTGAAGCTGAATTCCAGCGAAAGAACGACGAACCGGATGTCCTATTGAACCGTCTGCCGACTTGAAACATTTTTATCGATGTATATTCTTTTCCTTTTGCATTCGTTCATAAATAAGAGTATCTTGTATTCATTTTGATTCATGAAAAACATGTATTCATTTTGATTCCTGAATGAAATGTATCTTGTATTCACATAAATTCATGATTATAATACATATTTTATTTCATACTGGTATTTCTATTTTCTTCGATGTCTTGATTTGGCATGAAGTAGTTTATATACTCATTTCGTAGTTTGTAGTTTATTCACTCATCCCGGAGTCTCTAGTTTATGAACTCATTCCGGAGCTTGTTTAGTTTGCTTCCCTTGGGCTTGTAGCCAAACTTTTCCTAACATTACAGTTAACCCCTGCTCTTTATGATATAGGTCCGTTAGGGTCTGTGGTACTACGATATTTGTCTGTCGTACCGTCGCGTTGGCTGATGCATTCCCCGATTTGTAGACTTTACGCTGCTGTTCGAGTAGCCCCGCGACTGTCATTTCTCTGATCCCTTCGGGGACCGGACAAGACATCTTCAAGTAATCATCTCAGGTCATATTACCGTCGAGAGAGCAAGCGGTTGGAATTTTGCCATGCGGCTTTTTACTTGAGGTTAGGCTCAATTTGGGAGCCCCGATGAGTCATAACCACTCCGCGCTGGTATGGGATGATCTCCGATAGTCTCTTAGGTTTTAGTTGAGTTGCCATCAAGACCCTAAAGCTAGGAATTTGGGCTTCGCCTCCTTTATCGAAATTGCGTCTGCTGTAATGAGGCGAATGTCGAGGTGATCTCTAGGTTGTTTGTGAACCGTCGAGACTTAGAACTAGGGACTTTGCCATGGCTCCATTTTGTTGACGTCGCGTCTGCATCCTATTGGAGTGAGAAGAAACGTTGTTGTTGACACTATTTCTGCTATAATGAGATGAGTGTCGAGGTAGTCTTTAGGTTGTTTTGTGAACCGTCGAGACTTGACTCTCCTTTTGATGGAGCCTGGTAGGAAAATATGGTTCCCTTTTCGTTTGTGCCCATGGATTGTATACAGGGATCGGCGTAGAATCACCTGCAGGGAAAAACTTTCATCATTTTTTTATTTCTTTCCGCGACGCTCTATCATTTCAGCTTTTTATATCGTGAAAGTCGCAATTGCCCAATCATTTCTGCTTTTTATCGCGATGCCCAATCATTTCGGCTATTCTTTTCTTTTTACTCGCTGCTTTTTATGGCGAATTGCCCAAACATTTCGGCTGTTTTTATATGCATTTATTTTGGCTCACTGATTTCTGTTGCGAATATGGAGCTTGAGATCTGATACCAATCTTGGCATCAGCACCGCTGCGAATGAAATATTGCCAGGAGCGAATCATCATTTGCCGTGAAAGGACTTGGGATTTGACACCGAATTAGGCATCAACATCGCAACCACTGGGATGTTGCTAGGAGCGAATCATCATTTGCCTTTGCTAATTCGATCAAAGGTGGCTTAGCAAACAAGGTTAGGATCCTACCTACTAAGGATTTTTGACTTTATGAGCCATAAGGGTCCCATAAAGGTATTTCTCCCTACAAGTCGTGAGGATCTCATATGTATATGTTCTCCTTAGAAACCATGAGGCTTCTAAATGGTGTTTTCTCTTATAAGTCGTAAGGATCTCATAAGAGTATTTTCTCTTTATAAGTCAGGACGACTTACAAGTGTCGTTCACCATATAAGAACATTCCTCATGATTGGTGGAACTTGGTGGAGGACACATTTATTTATGCCCGTGGATTGTATACAAAGGCCAATATTAGACCGCCTGTAGGGCAGTTTGGGGAATAAGATGGCTTAAGAGCAAGTCCAGGTCTCTGTAGCTTAAAGCTTTCAATCCTATGAGCCGTGAGGGTCTCATAGAAGGAGTTCTCTTTATGAGTCGAGAGGATCTCGTAAGTGAAAATTTTACGAGATTGCGCCCTTTCGGGTTTTCACATGCTCGCCGGTAGCCCTGCTTTTTTTACTCACGGCATCGTTTCGGGTTTTCATCTGTGCCCATTTCGCTTGTGGATGTACCATATTTTTTTTCCACAACGAGATTGCGCCCTTTCTGGTTTTCACAAGCTCGCCGGTTGCCCTGTTGTTTTTACTCACGGCGCCCTTTCGGGTCTTCATTCGTTCCCATTTCGCTTGTGGATATACCGTTTTTTTCCTTAGGTTGCAGTCTTTGCCGTTGGAGTTTCGATTGCAATAGATATCCCAAAAGAAGATATCGTCGTATTTGGGGCGATGCACCATGTTTGAGATGGGGTACTAGTTTAGGGACATCTCGGTCCATTATCGCCATCTTTGAGGCGACACGCTAGTTTATGGACATTCTGGTCCCTTGCTATTTTAAGGATTTAGTGGTCCATTATCACCATTTTGGTGGTACCGGTTAGTTTAAAGACATTTCGGTCCGTTGTCTCCATTTTGGAGGCGACGGTTAGTTTAAGGACATTTCGGTCCGTTTCCAGTTTAAGGACGTAGTTGTCCTGTGTCACCAATTTTGGGGTGAAGCTTTTCCAAATACCACTTAAAGTTTTGACTCAGGAAGATAGTGAGCGGACACGAGCGTCGTCATCTATCATTGACCTAAGTCGTGACTCGTCAAGCGTAGTATTTCTTGAGGAATTGGCTGTTTATCGGCCGGAAATGTCTTTCTCCATGTCTATCCATGAGCAAATAGGCGTCATCTTGATAGACTTTGTCTATGATGTACAGACCTTCATAGTTTGGCTCGAATTTCCTCCATTTTATATGATTGGGGATCATAGGTCTTTTGACGACTAACATGAGTTCTCCTTGACGGAATGTTCTCGGCCTAGTCAGTCTTTCGTATGAGCACGTCATACTTGCTTTGTAAGCTTCCAGGTTTTGCTGCGCCATGAGACGGGTTTCATCAAGGGCATCAAGCTCCTCAAGCCGAAGATGGGCATTTTCTTCATCCGTCAGCTCGTATCAAACTGCCACTCGTACAGAGGGTAGCTCTCTCTCCAAGGGAAGTACCTCTTCCATGCCGAATACCAACGTGAATGGCGTTGTATTCGTGGCCATTTTGAACGTGGTTCGATATGCCCAGAGAGCTTCATGCAGTCTCTTGTGCCAGTCCTTTTTTGTTTCTGGACACCATTTTCTTTATAATCTTGGTCAAGGTCTTGTTCAAAGCTGTTGGCTATAGTGCCCTCAAGGTAATTATCGTAGTTGCAGGCAGGTGATTATGATGATTTAGCGAGGACCTATACTGGTAGAACAGTCTTACTCAAGATGATAGTATGCTATCTGGTTTATCTTTATCATCACTATTACATGTTGATAGAGCCAATAGGATTCTTACTTGACTACCAGTATTATGATGGCGATCATATACGTGGGGGCTGGGTGGTCTATAAGCACATCCTTAAATGTCCCTCGTCGTGGGAGTATCGAGACTGGGCATCGATACTTCAGTGTAGACTGGTGTATACTGATTGAGACACTGACGAGGGGCGGTGGAAAGGCCTCACAAGCCATTGGTGTTGTTTGTTCACCTAAGATAGTATACATGTGCTCATTGCATTATGAGTACACTGGACGGACTCGCCGGGAACCTGCTAGTTGGTATTATACCTATTGTCAGATAGCAATTTCCAGGTGACATGTGTACAGGTTAGTCTGTCAACCTGAGATTGCCATTTGTCTCGTATGAGTTCCCATTGTGCTTTGATTACTACCCTACCACGGCTCAAAGGAGTCTTGCAAACAGGTTTTAGTTGGGTAAAGTCCCGAGCCACATGGAGGCAGTGAGCGGATCGTCGGGGATTCGTCTCTCCCGGTATTAGGGGTTGATGTCGCATTGTGCACGGGTGGCCATCACCCGAAATCCTCGGCCGGGGTATACGAGAATTACCGATCCAGGATCGATATTTTCTTAGGTGGTGATGGTTTTCATACCGACACTAAATGTCGTGTTTCTAGGGGTCTAACTTCATCCACCCCCCTAAACTCGATATGCGATACTCTTAGACGAACAGACCGGACTGTACAGATATTGTCACTATCAGGCTCAGTAGGGGTTTGGATGAGTTTGCTCGCCGGCCTTCCTTTCGCTCAATATCTGGGTAGCCGTTACATACAGCTAGTGCCGCTGACGTGCTTGTGGTTAAACCCATTGTCAGCGTATTGACGAGTCTTTAAAGTCCCACACAGAGGGTTTTCACGGTTCAAGCGATATGGTGTAGATGGCGTATGTTGGTACATATAGGTGTCCGATTAAATATGTGTACAGGCTGCACAGACTTTAATTGGACAGTTGATAATACTAGCGGCTTAGGATTATGCCAGATTATTAAATCAGGTTTCGATTTAATAATTTATATATGTATTTATATATATGTATTCTAGTATTATTATTCACTATTCATTTTCTCTCTTGGCTATTCGTATTTTGGTACGAATAGGCGTATATATATTCGATACGTGTACCGGGTTGCATTCCGTATTTATACGGAATAGTTTCTAGAAGATGGCCACCTCATTAATTGATTTTCTTTTTAGAAAATCATTTGGGAAATGAGGTGGAGGGTGAGTTGGCATGAGCATGGGCTTAAGCATATAGAGAGGTATGACAAGGAATTGTTTATTGGTAAATTAAGATGATATATTTTTTGGTGTGTGCATGATTGTGAGAGAGAGAGAGAGAGGAGGCAGCCATATTCTGGTGATGCCTTGCTCATTTTTCTTTTCTACACTTGCTTCATTATTCTCATTCTAGAGACTTAGCCATCTTTTTGAGTTGCTCATGGAGAATTTGTGATGAGAGAAAGATTATAGTGATACATTCCTACACCTCCACTCTCCATTGCTAACAACCTTGGAGCGTTGGTTGCCTCGCTAGGCGAGGCTAAAGCTTGCGTCGTTTCCTTTAAGTGGATCATCGTAGATGGAGGAAGACCGGCAACCAAACTCGATCCACAAGCTTTAGGAGCTTGGTACGAAGGTTGAAGGCTGAAGGACATGGATCAACTCGGTATAACCATTCCTAACTTTTTACATTTCTTACTAGTATAGTGTTTAGGGTACATTCGAGCATCGGGTCATGGTAGCGCTAGTTTAGAAAATTTTTGTTCTGCATTTGGCTACGGTTTGATGGTCGGGGTGTTGCCGTAACCCGACATGGTATCAGAGCCAACCCTTAAACCCTTAGGTAGCTAGTTTAGATGATGTTAAAGTATCGAAATCGAAACAATCCAGAAACAGTACACTGCATAATCCAGGTTCTGTCGAATTTTGAGAGTCTTCAAAATTTTTTTTAAGCAACTGCAGAAGACTACTTGAGTGACCACTAGACTACACCCCAAAAACAAGCCAGTTTCACCCGTATTGAATCGGCCACACATGCAAAATTTCCGAGCTGGCCGACCCTGCACTTGAGTTAGGGTTTCGTATTTTAGGTGTATGTTAGTCTCTGGAATATTGGTTTAGTGGTATTACTTATTTTGCCCATTTTGGATATTTTGTTATCTATTGTTCAAAGGCAATTCGGGGTGTTTCGAAGTCGATAATTTAACACTGTTTAAATGTTTACAGTATATGCATTACTATCTGCGATCGTGAATATCATTCGAGCAGTACAACTTGTCTAATTGCTATATATTCTTTTAGACGGGTTTGCGAACGTGACATTCACGTTGATGTTCTGTGTTGTGCTGTGTTGTGGCTGGATCGTCGTGGTGGATAGCTTGGGAGCAATGTTAGTACAGTTTAGTTTCATTTGTACATTTGATATTGCGGGGCAAGCGACCGACATGTGGACTGTCGTCACTGCCAGTTTGTATATTATTTGTTTAGCACACAACCGGGTTGAGGTCGATGTCACCCTTATATATTATTTTCTTTACTATACTAGGATTACCCCGCGGTGGAGTGCATAAATAGCCGGGTTCTAGAAGGCAACGGGTCCGCATCTTATGGCGTTGAGATGGAGGGGACCTTACTCTAGAATTGGCGGGCTATTCGCCGCACTCGTATGGGGTATAGATTGACCCACGAAGGGGTGCCCAAGTTACCGAATTCCGTGAAGTGCTGGGTGGCCCATTCACGTTGTTGATTTGGGTTGCCTCACTTCTGGGATTGGCGGGTAACTTGCTGCACTCGTAGGGTTTAGGTTTTCATTGCACAGGCTATCCACACGACAGAGAACGTCGGGTCTCATTTGCGGCTCAATTGAAACCCGAGGCTCCAGAATTATCCACCATGCTGTGTTGATTCCATGATGCTTCTGTGATGTTGCTTATATCATGCCTGGGACGATTGTTATATATATTTATATATACTAGTAGATATTGTATATGTTTTGCACCCGCGCTAGTCCAGTCCCCGCTCTGTCATTACTTAAGTAACTTAACGGGTGATGACGGGACCCAGTGGCGAATGCGGATGGCATATACGTACATCATATTTTTCGTTCTTTTCTTGTGTGATTAATTGATGGGACTGCATTGATTCTGATCAATGCAAGGAAAAATAAACCTCATTGATGTTGTTGGATCCAAGTTTTTAAAAAAAACTGATATTACAGACGTTTTCTTTTGCTTTGCACAGCGGTATTCGGTAATGAATATCCAGCACCTCATTCGACGAGGCAAGGGCTGAGATCCCTTCATCGGGAGTGACCCCTAAGTAAAAGTTTGCGTCAAAGTAATAACTTCACTATAGCCGATTCTTTTGCTTTGCATCGTGGTATTCAGTTTGGAATATCCTGCACCTCATTCGACGAGGAAAAAGCTGAGATCCCTTCACAGGGAGTGACCTCTTTAGCAAAAGTTTTCGCCACTATATATTTGTAAAACCACTTGGTTCCTTCAACGATATCAAGTTCATTACATTAAAGTTTTTTCGCCAAAAACCATCCGTAGCTCTCCGTCATTTCTTATAAGTACTATTTAGTATTTGTGATGTGTTTGTTGGCATCCGTCAAGGCATAGGGTTACTAGGGACTCTCACAAGGTTCTACAAGGCATCAACCATACCCAATTTAAAATTTAGACATGCCGAAAAACCCTAACCAAGATCTTAGACTAGAGATTAGGCGAAACAAAGCAAGTAAACAACTTTACTTCTAAGAGTTTGGGATTACAACCATTGTAGTCCGGTCCTTCACTTCATAAGCTCTGTGTTGAGGTCGCTTCGCTGCGATCAACGAGTATCCGGACTATAGAGAGGCTCCACAAAAGATAGATGCAAGCTTGCTTCCGATCTTCGATAACAAAGATGATCTACCTTGAAGAAACTCAAACCCAAGCTCTTTCTTTGCTAATCAAGTATTAGCAAAGCAAACACCGTAATCTAAGTGGCTAAAATAGATGAGGATGATGAAGTAGGAATTTAGCTCTCATTTATTTTCTATTTCTCACTCATTTTCATCACTTCACAAAAAGCTAGAAAACTTTTCATGCAAGAAGAAGGATGAAGAAGAACCAATCTCTTTATGATGAATAATGAAATCCTAGTGAGGTTAGAAATGCAACCATGGTTGATAAAAGAAAAGCTAACCATTGTAGAGAGTTAACTAGGGTTAAGGGTTTGGGTTGGGTTAAATAATATCTCACAAAATATCAACACATAATATCTTAGCAAGAACCAAAACAAAAGCTTCCTGAAGATTCTAGAAAAAAATTAACCCAAATCAAACCCTAACCATGTTTAATCTCCACTAATCATGTTGCATTTATAACCATAACATGTTACAATATTATATATCACATATACAATATTTATTGTAACAAAATAAAATAATACAATTAACATATATCGTATATATATCAATGTATTACCCGAGTGAGAAAAAGAATCTTTTAGTGAGCTTATATTAGTTAATGCAATTTAATATATCAAATATATAATTATACATTAAATTATCAAATCAACACTTGATCCGATAATCCGGCTATTTCATAAATAACCGACTAATATAATCTGTATCAGTTCATCGAATCAACACTTGATCCGATGACCCGGCTATATCACATATACCCGGCCGATATCACATATCGCGAGAATCTAATACGGTATCACATACACATATTGTTCTCGGTCCCACACATATCATATATGCGCTCCTACTCCGTTTTGCCTGAACCAGGAAAGCTCTGTGTAGGACTTTAAACAATCGTCAATACGCCGGCAGTAGGTGATGATCATATCAAACACCCACAAGCTGCAAGCGGTCAGCTAAACGTAACAGCTACCTAGGTATCGAGCGATCAGAAGAACAACAAGCAAGCCTATACATTCTCCTGTGAATCCAATCAGTAACACTCCTGTACAGTCCGGTCTCTTCGTCTGATATGTCGCATATCTCGCCTAGGGGTGGTAAACGTCAGACCCCAGTAGCTTGATAAGTCGTGTCGATATAAGGTCTATAACAGTTCGAGAAATTACTGATAACACTTACCAGTAAATCTCAGCAACCCTAATCAGGGATTTCTAGTTATAGCCAATCGAACACACCGTAACATCAACTCCCTATACCGGGAGAGACGAATCCCCTCCTATCGCTCATTGCCTCCATGTGATTCGGGACTGTACCCAAAAGCCACCTTTTTACACCCCCTCTTAGACGTGGTATGATGGAAATCAAAGCACAATGGGAATCATACAAGACTCTATGACGATCTCGGGTCTACAGACTAACCTGTACCAGTGTCACCAGAGAACTGCCATCTGACGTGAGGTATAATACCATCTGGGAGTTCTCGGAGAATCCGTCCAGTGTACCCTGTCTCCACTGAGCACCCGTATACCTTCTCTGATGTCAAACACCAATGGATATGGGATCATCCATCGCCCATCATATGGGTCAAGAAGTGCATACGCTAGTCTACTCTGGAGTATCGATGCCCTATCTCGGTACTCCCACGACTAGGAACATTTGAAGGATGTACTTGGCGACTACACTGTCCCCACTAGTATGATCCGCATCATAATCCGGTAGTCAAGTACTCATCCTAAGGGCTTTATCAATATGTAACATAGAGACAATCAGAGTACATGTTAAGATAAAGAGCAACCAGATAGCGTACTATCATCTCGAGCAACGAAGTCCTCCCTATATATGTCCAAGCATCCACTACAATATACATCGTATGTACAGTAATGGCCTCTAGGGCATACATATAACTAACAATCTCCCACTTGCACTAGGACCATCTGTTGTGGTATCTCATACCCAATAATTAGTTGTAGTTGAAGTATCTCATACTCAACCATCCCATAAAAGACTCTACTGGGAAATAGGCCTTTGTGAGTGGATCCGCGCTGTTGTCCTTTGTGTCTACTCTCCTAACCTCGATCTCCCTGGAGATCAACCATCTCCATGATCAGGTGATACTGCCTAAGAATTATATCTGGATTTCTGATGGGACGGGAGTTCCTAGACCAAAGCCATAACTCCATTGTCACACAATGGTTGGAACGAAGTTCATCTCATGAACTTATATATATCCAGACTGCCTCTTTGGTAGCATTCTTGGTAACGATGTATCTTGCCTTTAATCATCTAGTATGTCACGGTATCTAGCTTGGATCTCTTCCAACATACCGTCCCTCCACCGAGGGTAAAGACAATGCCTGTGACTGGCATTCAGTCGTCCTTATCATCCTGTAATATTTTCCAGTGATTCTCCCTAGGATCGATTGATACCATCTCACTACAACTAGTGAGAAGCCTAACATCCAATTAGATCTATCTCATAGATCCGTAACCTAGGATTTAGAAGGTATCACCTTGATCATATATGGAGAATCTTTGTGATAAGAGGAGATTGAGCGAGCGTAGCATAGGAAACTCCTTCCCTATCAAGAGTATGTCATCCACGTACTCTACGAGGATCACCACCATACTCTCTACTACCTTTTTGTAAATACAAGGTTCATCTACCATTTTGATGAAGTCAAACTCTTTGACTACTTCATCAAAACAGACGTTCCAGCTCCGCGATGCCTGATTTATCGCATAAATCATCTTGCACACTTTTCCGCTGCTCCCACTTTCTACGAAGCCCTCTAGCTGTGTACTTATAGATGCTTTCTTCTAAAACATCATTTAGAAAAGCAGTCATGACACCCAACCACCAGATTTCGTAATCATGGTATGTAGCAGTGGCAAATAGGATCTGGATGGACTTAAGCATAGCTTTGAAAGTCTCAACTTTTCCATGTACACCAAGTAATCTTCTCAAGATATACTTGCTTCTGATGGGGATTTAACCCTTCAGATAAAGCAACCAAAGTCCATACTTTGTTGATGTATAAGGATTCCATCTCAGATCGCTAAGCATCCAGCCATTCTTATAGAGTCCCACTCCTGATGGCCAGCTCGAAACTAGTTAGGTCATTATCTCATGATGCAATCCTCGCTCCCACTGTCATAGAGTAATCGAAGTATCTCTCAGGTGGGTGAGGAACCCTACTAGATCGGCGGAGAGGCTGAGGTTCGTTGGATACTATTGAATCCTTCGGGTTTACCAAATCATCAGCTGCAGTTTGTATAGCTGGAACTCCTTCCAGTTCTACCTCATGACCACTAATTTTTTCATAAGAAACTCCCTTTCACAAATGTGGCATGCTGAGAAACAAAACATCTTTTGTTCCTCGGTTTGGTAGAAGATATTCCCTTGCGAATGCTTGGGATATCCAACAAACTTCCACAGAGCTGACTTTGCCTCGAGCTTGTCCGGATTTTGCTTTTAAACATAGGCCGGATAACCCCAAATCTTAACTTACTTAAGATATGGGCTCTTCCCATTCCATATCACATATGAAATGGTAGGCAACTGATTTGATTGGAACCCTATTCAATAGGTATGCAACTTCTCAAGTGCATAACTCCTAAAAGGAAATAGGAAACTCAGTAGCACTCATCATAGAGCGCACCATATCTAATAGGGTGTGATTGCTCCGTCCCGATACACCGACGTGCTGTAGTGTATACGAAGGAGTAATGCTGAGAGAGAATCTCATTCTCCTTTAGAATAGTCCAGGATCTCCGTGCTCAAGTATTCTCCTCCCTGATCTCATCAAAGTACATAATACTTATACCCGTTTTTGGTTCTCTACTTCTAACTCATATTCATTGAATTTCTCAAAAGGTTCAGACTTGTGTTTCAACAGGAACATATGTCCGAATCTTGAGAGATAAACAGTGAATTTAATGAAGTATAAAGAACCAGTCTTGGCATGTGTAGACAGAGGACCTTACATACAGCATCATGTATCAGTCCCAAGAGTTCACTAACTCTTTCTCTGTTTCCATTAAACAGAGCCGTGGTCATTTTATCTTTGTGACATGACCAACAAGTTTCACAAGATGTAAATTCAAACTAATTTAAATATGCATCTAAATGTAACTTCAACTAGTCGCGTCGCATTGATATGACCTAGTCTACAATACCTCAAGAAGGATTCGTTCATTTCTGAACTCTTCCTCTTATGTGTGTTCTATACATTAAGAACTGTGGTTTGATTTATAATGTCTATGTTTTTAGATAACGTGCCTGAACCGATCAACTCTTGATATAGGAAATATTCAAAACGTTATCCAACAATACAAAATTATATCCTTCTTTACTAATAAAGAGACTGATATGATGTTGTATATCAGGTTTGGTATCTAATAACATTTGTTCAGAATCAATGTATTTGTTAATACAGGGTGATAACTACCAACAGACTTGGCTGCAACACTATCTCATGAAACTTATCACCCGTTCTCAGTTCTCTACCTATCTGTAACCCATGTAACAAATTACATATTGTGGGATCCTGATCCGGTATCTCATACCCAGGACGTAAAGGATACTGAGAAACAATTCTTTGTAATGAACACACCCGAAAAAGATGCATCAGCATGCACTTTCTTCGTTTGGGTGGCACGGGAATTCTGGTAATTCCCTATTTTCTGCTCTGTCTTATAACAATTATAAGTTGGAGCGGGACCAACGTTCCCCAGCTCAGTATAACAAGCGGGTTCGGTCAATACATCCATATTATTATTTTGATTAAGGCGTGACATGGTCGCTACCTGGAGAAAGAGAGAGAAGAAAACACTCAGCATATGCTCTTCCAAGATTAGATTGGTTATTAATATACCTAATCAGGATGCCTCCCACTGTTTTAGTCAAATCTTCCTTCAAACCCTAAAAGGAAAGACTAGCCGGGATTAATTACACGCTACAAGTTCGCCAATCTTTCAGCCAGGCCAGTGTCGGTACTTTGAAGGAGGTTTCTCGTGCTTTCGCACGGACCTAATTAAAATAAACCTCGTTTTTCCAGGGGCGTAACCCCGTTGACACCTTTCTAGACACCTACTTGATCGGCTAATTGTAATGTGTAAAACTCTCCCAGGAGTAACTCTTACTCGCAGCGGGTATCGGGACCCAACTATCTCATAGAAGGTATGCAATCTCATTGCAAATTTCAACACTTGAAATTCCTAATAATATTTTACCCCAAGCATCCTATGACCTTGACAGAGGTCAACAAACCATAAGCTGCTAGTCAAGTTCAACCCGTCATTTTCTGATTGAAGTAAACCCACCCGCGCGACCTTTGACAGAGGTCAACAAGGTCGCACGACTCCCTAAATCAATCACATCATATGTTTATACAGATAAGCACTAAACAGCTACCGCACACTACGCCTTGATAGATGTCAACAAACGTAGCACGAATACTAATTATTACTTATCTGAAATGACGGAGGGCTACAACAAGTTTTTTAATAAAACCCTTTGCGTAATGAACTTGATATCGTTGTAGAATCGAGTGAATTTTTAAAAGGAATGTTTTTGAGGCCCTTTCTAGTTTTGCTAAAGAGGTCACTCCCGGTGAAGGGATCTCGGCTCTTTCCTCATCGAATAAGATGCAGGATATTTCATAAATACTACTATGCAAAGAAAAAACTATAGAAGCAATCAAAAGACAAACCGAGTATGCAGCATCTGCTAGTTTCGCTAAAGAGGTCACTCCCGATGAAGGGATCTCGGCTCTTTCCTTATCGAATAAGGTGCTGGATGTTCTACAAGAAACACCGCTATGCAAAGCAAGAACTAGAGATACCAGTTTTTAAACAAATTTCTACAACATCTTTAGATTTCTTTTATTTCATTAATCTAATTAATGAAGTCCCATTTTATTATGCTTCACAAACATCAGATTTGAAACGAAATCAACAATATATAATATATATCTCATATATACAATATAAACATTCGTCTCAGGCAGTAATATGATCTCATCACAGAACATTGCAGCAGAAGAACATATATGAAATATTGGATATACTAGGACGTCCGTATTTTAATACGAGCCTGTATAAAACACGGATTCCACGGTCGCGATGAATAGCCAAAACCCACATCCCTAGACCCCTACGAGAGCGGCAAGTAACCCTGCCAGTTCTAGAGTTAGGAGACCCGGTCTCGACTCCTTAAGATGGTCTCCTACTGGACCCCAGAACCCGGTTACTTGTGGTCCCTGCCTTGGGTCTACCAAATGCAGAAAAATAAATAATATACAATGGTGACATCATCCTCAGCCCGGAAGTGCCCCAATAAAAGAATATTACATACAAATGAATTTTATATAAATGAAAAAGAAAAACTCTCATCTCACATAAAAACCCCCGGCTATTCAAAACACGACGATCCAATATAACATATCACAGCAACACATAATATCTCATATCATCAACGTAAGTAAATATGCGTATCCCAATTGTCGTTGATGTATAGCAATGAAACCGGCGATACACCACATATTGCACTTACGGTCGCAGAAAAGAAAGTGTAAAACTACAACAGTTGAATCCGCAGCCTTCTTAGACATCGCATGCCTAACCAAATGAATTCCTTAGACATCTCATGCCTAACAATTATAAACCCCGCATTTTAGTCTCAATATAGAAAATACTTTTCAATATCTAGTCGGGCAATTCAACAAGATTCCCGACATCTGATCGAATGCTCGTTAAAAACTTTAGTAGACGGCCGCACCCCCGATGCCGTCGATGAAGTGCACTAAGGCTGAACACCGCCGCCGCGAGCACCCGAACGGATGCTTTTGGCGACGGGGTTCTCCTACAGTCACTTGGTCGGGTCTATGGGACGTGGCTATATATTAAGTTTATCCGGCGAGTATCCGCGTACGCTATGTGATTGCGACGGACTTTTGATCGCATCAAAATCTCGTGGCAACCGATCAACTGAGACTGAACTGCTAGATTTATAACATTCAAATTAGTTATCTCATAACTACTTGTGGATTCCAAATATTGTATCACATTCCAGATGAATAGACAATGTTAAACTTTTCAATCGAATAAATAAACACCCAAGATTTCCCAAATAGTTCTCAACACTTTAAATTAGTTTAAAAGCATCCATCACATGCCACAGTACCAATGGTCCAGCCGTAGAAGGGTCAAAGCAACGCCTCACATGTGGCAACGCCGTACTGCCACAAACCCTAAGGTTTAGAGGCGGTTCAGACAATCACATAATCGAGTTAAGGTTTGTGTTCTTCTAGAGGGTCCACCACGTTACTTGCACGACTAAGAACGTTCTTAAACTACGGAAAAATCCAACACTTGGTAATTTTCCGGCAGGGGAAAAAGTGAGTTATTGATATCCGTTCGAACTTTTTAACACGTTCTAAAATACCCGGAAAAATAAACGAAATTAAACTTTACGATCGAATCAACGAATACAAAAGATCTCTAGAAGACTCAACACTTGAGTAATATTAAAAATTCCCAGAAGCATGAAGAAATAGCTACGGATGTTACCAAAAGAAAAAAAATCCTAACACCCATGAACGGCCGCGGAACCGCCGCTCAAGGCATGGTCCTGCCGCGGTTCTGCGGCGGTTTGAGAGAATTAGAGGCTCGTTTTCTACAGTTATCCTTAGAATTCCCTGCTTAATTTTCTGAGTATTTTTAATAAAGAAAAAATCAATATTTTAAAAAATTTCCAGAGAGGGGTTCAAAACCGACGTTTCGGGGTTCGATCGGACTTTTAACTTCGTATACACGTCGCCTAATGCTCTAGTCTGGCTCTGATACCACTGTAAGGTTACTAGACACTCTCACAAGGTTCTACAAGGCATCAACCATGCCTGATTTAAAATTTAGACGTGCTGAACAACCCTAACCAAGATCTTAGACTAGAGATTAGGTGAAACAAAGCAAGTAAACAACTTTACGTCTAAGAGTTTGGGATTACAACCTTTGTAGTCCGGTCCTTCACTTCATAAGCTCCGTGTTGAGGTCCCTTCGATGTGATCATCGAGTATCCGGACTCTAGAGAGGCTCCACAAAAGAAAGATGCAACCTTGCTTCCGATCTTCGATAACAAAGATGATCTACCTTGAAGAAACTCAAACCCAAGCTCTTGCTTTGCTAATCAAGTATTAGCAAAGCAAACACCCTAATCTAAGTGGCTAGAATAGATAAGGATGATGAAGTAGGAATTTAGCTCTCATTTATTTTCTATTTCTCACTCATTTTCATCAAAAAGCTAGAAAGCTTTTCATGCAAGAAGAAGGAAGAAGAAGAACCAATCTCTTTGTGATGAATAATGAAATCCTAGTGAGGTTAGAAATGCAACCATAGTTGATGAAAGAAAAGGTAAGCATTGTAGAGAGTTAACAAGGGTTAAGGGTTTGGGTTGGGTTAAAGAATATCTCACAAAATATCAACACATAATATCTGAGCAAGAACCAAAACAAAAGCTTCTAGAAGCTTCTAGAAAAAAATTAACCCAAATCAAACCCTAACCATGTTTAATCTCCACTAATCATGTTGCATTTATAACCATAACATGTTACAATATTATATATCACATATACAATATTTATTGTAACAAAAAAAATAATACAATTAATATATATCGCATATATATCAATGTATTACCCGAGTGAGAAAAAGAATGTTTTAGTGAGCTTATATTAATTAATGTAATTTAATATATCAAATATATAATTATACATTAAATTATCAAATCAACACTTGATCCGATAATCCGGCTACTTCATAAATAACCGACTAATATAATCTGTATCAGTTCATCGAATCAACACTTGATCCGATAACCCGGCTATATCACATATACCCGGCCAATATCACATATCGCGAGAATCTAATACGGTATCACATACACGTATTGTTCTCGGTCCCGCACATATCATATATGTGTTTCTACTCCGTTTTGCCAGAGTCAGGAAACCTCTGTGTAGGACTCGAAAGAATCGTCAATACGCCGGCAGTAGGTGATGATCATATCAAACACCCACAAGCTGCAAGCGGTCAGCTACCCAGGTATTGAGCGATCAGAAGATCAACAAGCAAGCCTGTACATTCTCCTGCGAATCCAATCAGTAACACTCCCGTACAGTCCGGTCTCTTCGTCTCATATGTTGCATATCTCGCCTAGGGATGGTAAACGTCAGACCCCAGTAGCTTGATAAGTCGTGTCGATATGAGGTCTATAACAGTTCGAGAAACTACTGATAACACTTACCAGTAAATCTCACCAACCCTGGCCAGGGATTTCTAGTTATAGCCAATCGAACACAGCGCAACATCAACTCCCTATACCGGGATGGATGAATCCCCTCCTATCGCTCATTGCCTACATATGATTCGGGACTGTACCCAAAAGCCACCTTTTTACACCCCCTCTTAGACGTGGTATGATGGAAATCAAAGCACAGTGGGAATCACACAAGACTCTATGACGATCTCGGGTCTACAGACTAACCTGTACCAGTGTCACCAGAGAACTGCCATCTGACGTGAGGTATAATACCATCTGGGAGTTCTCGGCGTGTCCGTCCAGTATACCCAGTCTCCACTGAGCACCCTTATACCTTCTCTGATGTCAAACACCAATGGATATGGGATCATCCATCGCCCATCATATGGGTCAAGAAGCGCATAAGCTAGTCTACTCTGGAGTATCGATGCCCTATCTCGGTACTCCCACGACTATGAACATTTGAAGGATGTACTTGGCGACTACGCTGTCCCCACTAGTATGATCCGCATCATAGTCCTGGTAGTCAAGTACTCATCCTAAGGGCTTTATCAACATATAACATAGAGACAATCAGAGTACATGTTAAGATAAAGAGCAACCAGATAGCGTACTATCATCTCAAGCAAGAAAGTCCTCCCTATATATGTCCAAGCATCCACTACAATATACATCGTATGTACAGTAATGGCCTCTAGGGCATACATATAACTAACAGGATATGCATTAATTTAGGACAGTCTTCCAGTCTTGTTGGCTTCTGTCAAGGGCGAGTATGGGTGGGTCTAAATTAATCAGGACAATGACGGGTAGAGCTTGACTTGCGCTTTATTATTTGTTGGTATCCGTCAAGGTCATAAGCCGCTTGGGGTATAAACACACATCGGGAGTTTCAAACATACAAGAAACTTTCCAGTCATGAGCATACCTTCTGGAGTGTGATAACTTGAGTGGATTCCATCAAGTTATCATGCGATGATAGTTGGATCCCGATTCCTACTGATGAGTAGGATTACTCCTCGGGTGATTTTAGATGATCCCGACTAATTCTCTTTGTCGGTTTGGAGGAGAATTCAAGGAAACAGTGGGAGCCATCCTGATTAGATAAATAATTAACCATTTTGATCGAGGTTACAGTGCACGCTGAGTGTTTCTTTTCTCTCTCTCTTTGGCTGCGACCATAGCCTGACCCTTGACTAAAATTCATGAACCTAATTAACCGAACTTTCTTAAAACACTTTGGCTTTTAGAATGTCACGGAGTCGCATATATCATTGCCACTTCTATATCACCTTTGCATTTCTCTAGAACACCCCGTATCACTATGAACATCCACTCCTATTGGATAAATCCATCGTATAGTTACATACGAACTCGAAGGAACTTGATCTAGATTCAAGGATGGATTCTGGTTCTGTAGAGATTGAATAGGATTATTCGGTTGTCTTTTCCCTTTAGCTTCTCTCAGGTTGTAAGGGCTCCTAGGATTAGGAGAGAGTACACCTATTGAGTTTATTGGATAGTCTTCCTCCAAATCATAAGTAGGTGCCGAAAGGAAGGGAAGGAAGAAAACCAATAAGTCTAAGTGTGGTGTACAAAAGGTAATAAATAAAGACAAATAAAGGGATTAGAATAACGACAAAGAAAATTGTGACCGCTATCATTCACGAAAAAACCGTGTATAACCCTGTCACTCCTACATCCATTTTGGATTTCTCCAGAACACTTCGTATCACAATGAACGTCCATAATGCTTGGACATGTCATCATATTGTTACATACGTACTCGAAGGAATTCATTCCAGATTCGAAGATGGTTTCCGATTCAGGAGAAATAGAATAGAATTATTGAGATGTCTTTTCCCATTACCTTCTCTTAGATTGCGAGGGCTCCTGGCATAAGGAGTGTACACCTATTACGCTTATTGGATAGTTTCTTCCAAACCTTAGGCTGGTGCCGAAGGGTAAGGAAGGAAGAAAACCAATTAGTCTAAAGGTGGTGTATAGAAGGTAATAAGTAAAGACATAATAAAGGGATTGCAGTGAGGGCAGATAAGTATATGGTTACTGTCATGAATCAAGATAGTGGAAGAGGCATTACTAGGAATACCGGTTAACCCCTTTGAAATATTTTCATGTTTCAGTTTCACTGTACGATATTAATTGAAAACTGTTTTCCCAATTGGAATCTAACTATAGGGTATGTATTTACCAGATGAGTTTCTCACATCTGTATGTTATTACAGATGGTGAGTGGGAGTAAGATATTAGGAATTGGGTGATTAGATCCTCATTATATCGGAATTCGTTGTAATTAGTGATATTTGAGGAAATCATCTGGGTTTTTCCTGATGGCAAATATTTGGTTTTGAATATCCGTTTTTATGCACCAATTTCAAACCGATATATCTATACGTTTATTTTATAAAGTGAGATATAACTTTTTGATATTATGTCTATGACATTTACCTATATCAGTTGGTGATTAGGTAAGGTGCATTCAACAGCGGTGTAATTCTTCTTGGCCATAGTACAGTTTTCAACCTACGACGCATAGGGTTTGAGTTATCGAACTCAGGGGACTTGTACAAAGTATTTTATGTTGTCAAGTGTACATTAGGACAAAGAGGTTGGTACTCATACTATATTCTATTTACTCATGACTTCTCCAGTTCTAGACAAGTATTTCGTTGAAATGCAAGGTCCAGATATTTAGAAGTTATATGTATAAGAATAAAGTAGAGAACCATTTGTTAGAAGTATCAGGATTCTTCGAGATAGTCGAAGATGTAGAAACTTGTATTTGTTATTCCTTTGATAGTAATGGTTTTGAGAACTTGCTTCTCTTTCAGATTACTCATATATGGATGTGCTCCTAGATGAGTAATACTGATTGGCCTTTTTCCATTTGGTTAATATGCACTGGAGACAGCTGTATAATTTTGAATCTGGTTCAAATTAAATTAGTGCTTTTGTTTCTATATTGGATATATATAGAATCAATTTATATCTTAACGATATTAAGGTATAGGAAGTTGTCCGGCTGATACTTAAAACCAGAATCCGGATAAACTCGAGGCACGTTTCAGTAATGGCAGTTTGTGGGTTATCCCGGGATTTGACGAGGGTTAACTTTCTACCATCAGGAAGATCAATAGTGATATTGTTCTTGACTCGCCACAGTTTTATTAAAATGATTTTTTTCAGAAAACAGAAATGGGAGTATGGTAGAACTAGAAGTGATTCTAGAACCACAAACGCTTACTGAAAATTTAATAGAACCTAAGGATTCAATTAGATTTGACATTCTATTAGCCACTCCGCAGATTTAGTAGGTAACCTCAGGCACCCGAGAGATACTTCAGTCTTCTCAGAGACGGTGACAGGGAGGTTCTTATTTACCCAGACTTGCCATTGCTGCTATTCTAGACTATGAGACCCGGCAGGAGGATGAATATAATATCGTTCTAAACTAGCTTTAGAAGTGCACATGTATATGACTCTGCCAGAGGGTTGTTGTAGTCAGTGGGAGCAGCGGATGCATAGTGGGCAAGTAGCTTATGTCTATTTATAGACTAAAGCAAGTATAGCGGAAATAAATCATCTATTTTTGATGTGACAGTCATAGGTCTTGATCTCATCAGAATAGGAGATGGATCTGGTAAGAAGGCAGTAGAGAGTGATGTCCAGGTATTTGGGATGACATGCACTTGATAGGAAAAGATATTCCTATACTACGATCGGTTATACTGTGGTTGTCACAAAGGTGTTTCTCTATATAGGATATGGATATAATATCAGGGTTTCTGGTTACTAGATCCATGGTTTTAGATCTAGATTTGGGAAGTGTCCCAATCTGGGTACTTGACACTATTCTAAAATGTTTTAGAATGAACGACTCCTGGCGTGGTGGTGTACCCGCAGGTGATGAAGTCACCCTCTCTAAAGATATGTCTTTCTGACTGATGAGGAGAGGGATCTACATGATTAGCATATTACTTGCTTAGGCAATTGTGCCAATCATGTGATGTCAAGTACCACACCAGATGTTGTTTTTTGCACTAGCTGCAATAAGCATATATTAATCCAATCCTGGAGAAACGTTGGGAAGCAGTTTATGAACATAAATGGATGTTCTAGGGATATGGTAACGGCTGCCTCGTTCAGGAGACGGTTATCATTTCAGGCTTCCAAGGTGACCTGGATGACAGAGTGACTGTAAGAGTTATAGTTTTCCCTCTTTTCAGGGGCAATATGTTGGACAGGTGGTCCAAGCGGATACTGAGGAAAGGCATGGTGCATGATACTGATTAAATTCAGTGGATGATACAGTCTAGAAAGTTTGCTGGATTTGGAGTTCATTTGTGAACTGGGTCCCATCAGATATCCAGACAAATTCTAAGACAGGTATTGCTCATTTCGGGAGATAGCTTTCTCCCCGAAGTTGAGATATAGAGAGATACAGAAAGAAACATTGGAGCGGATCCACTCACTGAGGCTATTTCTCGAACGCAATAGTTTCGCAAACGGGCTTTGCGAGACTGACTAGTAGAGAAGTTGGGTATTCGGTATCACACGGGCTGTGAGTATGCGACACCGCAATAATTGGCCTTAAGTGCAAGTGGGAGATTTTTGGCTATAGTGCCCTCAAGGCAATTATCGTAGTCGCAGGCAGGTGATTATGATGATTGAGCGAGAACCTATACCGGTAGAACAGTCTTACTCGAGATGATAGTATACTATCTGGTTTGTCTTTATCATCACTATTACATGTTGATAGAGTCCATAGTATTCTTTCTTGACTACCAGTATTATGATGGCGATCATATACGTGAGAGCTGGGTGGTCTATAAGCACATCCTTAAATATCCCTAGTCGTGGAAGTATCGAGACTGGGCATCGATACTCCAGAGTAAACTGGTGTATACTGATTGAGACCCGGAAGAAGGGCGGTGGAAAGGTCTCATAAGCCATTGGTGTTAGTTTGTTTACCTAAGATAGTATACAGGTGCTCATTGCGTTATGAGAACACTGGACGGACTCGCCGGGAACCTGCTAGTTGGTATTATACTTATTGTCAGATAACAGTTCCCAGGTGATATGTGTACAGGTTAGTCTGTCGACCTGAGATCGTCATTTGTCTCGTGTGAGTTCCCATTGTGCTTTGATTACTACCCTACCATGGCTCAAAGGAGTCGTGCAAACAGGTTTTAGTTGGGCACAGTCCCAAGCCACATATAGACAGTGAGCGGATCGTTGGGGATTCGTCTCTCCCGGTATTGGGGGTTGATGTCGCATTGTGCATGGGTAGCCATCACCAGAAATCCTCGGCCACGGTATATGAGAATTACCGATCCAAGATCGATAGTTTCTCAGGTGGTGATAGGTTTCATACCGACACTAAATGTCGTGTTTCTAGGGGTCTGACTTCATCCACCCCCTAAACTCGATATGCGATACTCTTAGATGAATAGACCGGACTGTACATATATTGTCACTGTCGGGATCAGTAGGTCTTTGGATGAGTTTACTCGTCGGCCTTCCTTTCGCTCAATACCTGGGTACTCATTACAAATAGCTAGTGCTGCTGACGTGCTTGTGGTTAAACTCACTGCCAACGTATTGACGAGTTTTTAGAGTCCCACACAGAGGGTTTTCACGGTTTAGGAGATATGGTGTAGATGACGTATGTTGGTACATACAGGTGTCTGATTAAATGTGTGTACAGGCTGCACAGACTTTAATCGGACGGTTGATAATACTGGCGGCTTAGGATTAAGTCGGATTATTAAATCAGGTTTTGATTTAATAATTTATATATGTATTTATATATATGTATTCTGGTATTATTGTTCACTATTCATTTTCTCTCTTGGCTATTCGTATTTTGGTACGAATACGCGTATATGTATTTCGATACGTGTATCGGGTTGCATTCCGTATTTATACGGAATAGTTTCTAGAAGATGACCACCTTATTAATTGATTTTCTTTTTAGAAAATCATTTGGGAAATGAGGTGGAGGGTGAGTTGGCATGAGCATGGGCTTAAGCATGTATAGAGGTATAGCATGGAATTGTTTATTGGTAAATTAAGATGAGATATTTTTTGGTGTGTGCATGATTGAGAGAGAGAGAGGAGGAAGCCACATTCTGGAAATGCCTTGCTCATTTTTCTTTTATACACTTGCTTCATTATTCTCATTCTAGAGACTTAGCCATCTTCTTGAGTTGCTCATGGAGCATTTGTGATGAGAAAGATTATAGTGACACATTCCTACACCTCCACTTTCTATTGCTAGCAACCTTGGAGCATCGGTTGCCTCGCTTGGTGAGGCTGAAGCTTGCATCGTTTCCCTCAGGTGGATCATCGTAGATGGAGGAAGACCGGCAACAAAACTCGATCCGCAACCTTTAGGAGCTTGGGATGAAAGTTGAAGACCGAAGGACATGGATCAACTCGGTATAACCATTTCGAACTCTTTACATTGCTTGCTAGTATAGGTTTTAGGGTAGATCCGGGCATCGGGCCATAGTAGCAGCAGTTTAGAAAAAAAATTCCGCATTTGGCCACGGTTTGATGGCCGGGGCACTACTGTAACCCAACAAAAGCTTCGGCGAGACCATTGGCACGGGGATTATAGACTGAAGAGTATCTTTAGTCTATATTATGCCGCTGTGCGAAGCGGGTGATCTAATGACTTCTTTAGGCCGGCCCATTATCCAAGATGATCTGTCGTGGAGTGCCGAACTGATAGATGACGTGTGTCCTAAAGAAATAGAGAATATTCTCTGTCTTCACTTTCCTTAGCGGTACTGCTTCTGTCCACTTAGAGAAGTAATCAGTCGTTACCAGTATGAACCGATGTACTTTCGATGATGTCGGCTCAATGGGGCCGATTATATCGGTTCCCCACATTTCAAACGGCCAGCTGGCTACCGTTGGGTGCAGCGGATTTGGATGTTGGTGGATGAAGTCCTTATGAATTATGCATGAGCGACACAGCTTCGCATATTCGTGGCAATCCTGAATCATTGTGGGCCAGTAGTAACCCATTCTTTTGATCTTCAACTTCAACTTTGGTCTGGCTTGATGAGAACCGCAGAGTCCGTCGCGGGTTTCTTGGACAACTCTCCTTGATTCTTCTGGTCCCAGGAATCTCAGCCACAGACAGTCGAATGATCTCTTATATAGAGTATCATTGACGAAAGCGAAAGATAGAGCTCGCTTCATAAGCCGATGTCTTAATGACGCGTTTTTAGGTATTCGATGGGATTTGACGTAGTCTATAAAGACTTCCGTCCAATCCTTGCCCTTTTCTTTGTCTTCTATCCGGAGGACCGCTTGTTTGATCGTTTCTTCTCCTTCAGAAGACTCCGGAGATATTTCTGCCGGCGCGAGAATCCGGCGGCTTTGCATAATGATCCTTACGTCATCGAGGTTTTCGTCGGCCAGTTCTTTAGCGAGCTTGGCTAACGCATCCGCCTTGCTATTTTCCCCATGTGGTATGCTTTTCAGGTTGTATGAAGGAATTTGAGTCAGCAGTTGCTGCACTCTTTCGCCATATTTTACCAACTCCGGTTTACAAGTCTGATAGTCGTCATTCACTTGGCTAACGACTAGTTGGGAGTCTCCATATATGAGGAGGTTTTCGATTCCCATGTCGATAGAAATTTCAAGACCCACTATCAAAACTTCGTACTCAGCCTCATTATTTGTCCTCGGCTTTGTTAAAGAAAGGGCGAAATGCATTATCCCTCCTTGCGGAGTCACGAAGATAAAGCCCACCCCATCTTTGATTATTGGGGTGCTTTTCTTTCGCTTCTTCAAGGAAGATGCTCCATCGAAGTATAGTTCCATTGGACATTATATCCTTCCTTCCCTCCTTCGATTGTATCAAATGCGTTTTCGTCTAGCAATTAACAATTTAAGGGAGAATCGGCTGGTATTGGATACTCAGCGAGAAAGTCGGCGATGGCCTGACCTTTCACTACCTTGAGGGGTCGATATGTTATCGAGAACTCCATCAAGAGGAGGGCCCGTTTGTCAAGCCTTCCTTTTAGTATGGCTCTTGACATCAAATATTTGAGAGGATCCACCTTTGATATGAGATGGAACTCATGTGCCAAGGCATAATGTCGAAGCTTCGTTATCGCAAAGATCGGTGCCAGGCAGTGCTTTTCGATGAGGGAGTAGTTGTTTTCTGCCCCCAGGAGAACTCGACTCAAATAGTAGAGAACTCTCTCCTTCCCCCGGTCATTCTTTTGTGCCCATAATGCGACTAGAGAACCTCCCAGGATAAGGGGCTTTCCCTTAACCAGAGCGGTCAGTACCGGCGGGTTCTGCAGATATTTCTTGATTTCGTCCAGTGAACTCTGGCATTTATGATCCCAAAAGAACGGGGTTCCCTTCTTTATCAGGTGACTGTAGGAGCGGCATTTTCCAAAGAGATCGGTTATGAACCGCCGGATATACGCGAGCATTCCTTGGAGAGACCGCAGTTGTTTAAGAGTCCTTGGCATGGGCATTTCCTTAATCACCTTGATCTTTGATGGGTCTATTTCGATGCCTCGGTGTCGTATGATGAATCCTAGGAATTTTCCTGAGGAGACTCTAAATGCGCATTTTAGAGGATTCATCTTTAGATTGTATTTCCGAAGACGCTGGAACACTATTTTTATATGCTCCCAATGCTCCTCGTACAATTTGCTTTTCACCACAAGGTTGTCGATATAACATTCAAAAATCTCATGTATGAGTTCTTCAAAGATCTTCGTTATAGCCCTCTGGTAGGTAGCGCCTGCGTTCTTCAAACCGAAGGGCATCACCTTATAATAGAATATGCCTAGCAGAGTCCCGAAGGCGGTGTGCTTTTGGTCTTCAGGATGCATTTTTATTTGATTATACCCCGGAGATCCATCCATGAAGGAGAAGACTTCATGGGTAGACATGTTATCGATCATCAGCTCGGTAACGGATACTGGGAAGTCATTCTTCGGGCAAGCTTTGTTATGGTCCCGAAAATCTACGCAGATGCGTACCATCTCATTTTTCTTCATCACTGGAACAATGTTGGCAATCCAATTGGGATACTGAACTTCTTGGATGAAGCCATAGTCAATTAGTTTCTTGACTTCGACGTTGATATTCATCTTGAGCTCGAGCCGCATTCTTCTTGGCTCTTGTTTCATTGGCTTAACGTCTGGCGATATAGCCACTTTATGTATCTCTATTTCTGGATCTAGTCCCGGCATTTCGGAATATTTCCATGCGAAGCAGTCTTTATATTGCATAAGCACTTCCTTTAGTGTGGCTGCCTGTTTTTTAGACAACGGCTCACTGACGAACGTTGGCCTTGGATCGTTTTCTATCCCTAAGTGAATTTTTCTTAAGTTATCCACCGTGGTGTGTATCCCATCTTCCAGTTCTTTTGGCACCGGTGGAAACTCTGAGATCACCTCCTCCTCGTCCTCATTTACGAAGCATTTGAAAAGGTCATCCATAACCTCATGCTCTCCCTCCTTTGAGAATGTTATCGCGTGGCGGGTATGAGTTCGTTTCTAAGACCGATGTTGATATGGTTCTACTCTCGCGATATAGGTTGCTTTTGGCTCATGCTTTCATGGTGGGGTTACTCTCCAGTTGTTGGATAGAGCAAACCTGCCTTGTTCGTACTGGTCTTCGACCCAGTTTTTGAAGGTGAAGCAGTCCTCAAGGGGATGTCCTATTGCTCGATGGTAGGAGCAATAATCCGGGTGATGGACCTCATTTACTTGTTCGGGATACCGAGGCTCCGGGAGCTTCATCATTTGATATTTCATGACAAGGTTGAATATTTTCTTCATCTTGTCTTGAGGGAAAGAGTATTCCCGACCTTTCTTCTTCATCAGCGATGGATTCCAGCTAACCTTGTCTCGGCCGTGTTGCTTCTTAGATCCCCTACGCTGTTTTCGAACGTCATTCTCATCTATCATCTTGTTGTTGCCTCTGCGTCGGGCTTTTTCCATGCCACGAACCGCACAACGGGCTGAGGGTGAAGGGCATCGTAGTCTTCTCTTTCCGCAGACTGCTGAGTGAGACGTTGCATCCTGGCTTTCTCGCAAATTGCCATTTTGCTGCTGTGGTCATCCCGAATATTTTGACCTGCTTCCCTTATTAGCGTAGCAACCTGCTCTTTGAACGACGGACTTGATGTTCTTATGGAGGGATCTCGCTCTAGTTCAATGTTATGACCGTTTAGAAAAACGTTCCCTTCTTTACCGAAGCTAATTATGACGTGGAAATTATGGAATCGCGCTCGTTTATTTAATCAAATGTATCCGAGCCCAATCGTCTCCATTCTCCCGTTGGGCATCTTTCGCTGAGTCCCGAGGACGTCTCAAATCTTTTCATAGAACTGGGCTTGTCGAGCGGTTTGTTTGAAGGGTACACCTTGGCATCTTAATAGCCTTTTCAATCCCTCTGTGTAATGTCTGGTTAGACGGATTGGTTGATGCTTTTCAAATGCAAAATCAGCACCATGCCAGACTTCTTTTACCACTTTAGTCTTCCTAGATTGGTAGAAGAGAATCGCCTTTTCACCTCTTCGCCTAGGAGGGACGTAGAAGGTCTGCAGCTCTTACACGCTGTGTATATCGAGCGCATCAAGTTCCCTGTAATGCCTCTGCAGAACCATGGTAATTTGTAAACTCTGATTAGCTCCAGTGAAGGTCTCCATTGACGGGCTGATGGAGAATACTGCGTTGGCCTCGTCCTCAGAGTCACTGTCGAAGACCAAAATAGGGGCTGATGGTCCGGGCCTGTTTCCTTGGGGTTGCCCCGAGTAGACTATCTCTTCATCCTCCTCGGTATCCTAAAGATCAGAATTTTGGCGACGGCTTTTTGTTGGTTCCCCGTCTTATGATATCTTTCCGTGCCTTTGAAGTCTGGTAGGAAGTACTTTGCGTCTTCATATTTGCGAACTTCATGTACTGAGAACCGGTTTAGCTCCCCCGTAACGGTGTACTCGAGGCCGTCTTTGAAATACTTCATACACTGGTGTTGTGTAGAAGGGATGACGTTGTACTCGTGTAACCAAGGTCGGCCGAGCAAGGCGTTGTAGCAAGTCTTGTCATCTATAACATGATGTTTGATGTCGGTGACGAGCATCCAAAAGAGTAATGTTAATATCATGGACCCAAGCGTCTGTGATGACTGGGAGTCGACCCGGAGATGGTAATTTTATCCCAAGCCAGGTGTTGAACGTTCATACAAATCTCCTTCAGTACCCTCACATTGAGAAGATTGATGGAGGACCCGTTGTCGACCAGGACCTTCCCTATCTTAATTTCGTGGCAGTACCCAGTGACATATAGAGGACGGTTATGCTCGCACGTTCTGAGGAGGATATCTTCATCGCCGAATGTGATGTCAGCTGTATGAATCTCTGCCAGCTCGTCCTTCATCTTTTCTTCCACAAAGAAAGCTTGGAACTGATCAGGCTCTTGCAGTACCTTGATCAGAGAATCTCATACCTCTTTGGATAGGAGGAGAGCATCCAGTATGCTCAGTTGTGAGGGTATCTTCCTCAGATGTGCCAAGACAATGTAATCCACCTTGTTTTTCTTAGGAGGATCCTTGGCTGCGAGCTCTTTGATGACTCTATCATCGAGGGAAATTTACCCAGGGACTTTTTCCTTCCCCTTATCTCTTTTGCTCGAACCTTTGTTTGTAGGCCCGAGGTTCTTTTCAGGCAACATACGGTTACGCAGCTGAATGTTCTCACAGTTCTTCCCCTCTTCTTCTTTTACAGAGATGGATTCTTTGAAGAGAGGGCCGAGGGTTATTTCTTCCTCAGAATCGCTCGAATGTAAGAACTTGAGATTTTTCTTTTGTCGAACTGGTATCAACCATATGAAGGTTGACAATCGTTCCTTCACGCTCGTCTGTTACGCTTCTTTGTTGTCGACGGGTTTTGCGATTCATCCGCTTGAAGTGTTGTCAGTGAGCAACGTATCCTTTCCACCACTTTTTGAAGGCATTGGACTCTTCGGTAAGGTGTGTGACCCTCCGATGGTATAAGCAGTAGTTCAGATGTACATCCACTTCATCGAGGCACTTACTCCCGGGAGTGTTTTCCATGAGAGGGAGCAGCTTCATTCTCATCAACAAGGCTTTGGCGAACCGCTTCTCCGCTTTGATTCTGCTCTTGTTTATAGCAGGTGTGCTTTGGCTTGGGTGGAGTGCTTTACGACTCATGCTTACCACGGCTTCTTCATCCTGACGCCGACGCTTACTTATATGGTCATTTCACATTCTCGGTCAGCTTTTCTCTTTTAAAGGGCTTCGTTTAGCAGCCTGTCAATTGGGGCTTCTGACAATTCCAGGGATTCTGGCGCCAGTCCTGCCCCCATTTCCTCTGCGTTGCTTTCCAATGCTGAGGAAGTTTCTTTGTTATTTAATGACGAATGAGAAATCATGCAGCAACTTGCTACATAATCTTCGGTTTCTCCCGATAAGCCATTTCCCTCATCATCATCATTATCTCCGTTCTCAATTATATGGTTGAGAAACTCTTCGAAGGTGACCGGGGTCCGCGCCTTCTGGTTGTACTCCTCCAGTGCGTCGATGTACTTTTGCAGGTCCGTGCGCTTGTCGTCAGGCTGTACGGGCTTCTTGGTCTTTTTCTTTCCTTTCGAAGATTTTGAAGGCTTTACCTGGGTGTTTTTCCCATCGTTATCAGTTTTCGATATGGGACGCGGTTTCAGCATCCCTTCAATGATTTCGGGCTCCAGCGAGCATTTCCACATGATCGCCGGACATGCTTGAAGATCCTTCAACATTCTTTTGGTTTTAGCTGAAAGGACTACTTCCCATAGGGCTTCTTCTATAAATGAGCATGATGCCCCCGGCGTATCCACCTTTTTAGGAGCATGCCTCTGTGGCGGGTTCACCCTCCAATTCTCGGAAAGCGCGAATTTCCCTTGTCGGTACTGGTCCTCGACCTAGTTCTTGAAGATGTAGCAATCCTCAATAGGGTGGCTCGGCATTCGGTGATAGGAGTAGTAGTTAAGATTGTTGATGTCACCAGGCTGCGGTGGATTTTTTGGGTCCGGCAGAGTGATGAGTTTGTTGCGCATTGCCGGTACGAACAGTCTCCTCGTTATATCACGAGGAAACGAGTAAGCACATCCTACCTTCTCTTCCAGGGATTGGCGCGGGCGCGCGTTGTTTTGGCGAGCAATTGGTTTCAGGTCACTTGGTTGTTATTGAGTGTTGGTAACGAAGGCCGCTTTCCCTTTACCCTTTGCATTCCTAGGGTCCATTTTTGAAGAGGGAGGCCATAGCCCATCTGGTCCATTTCGGCCAGCTTGTCGATCAAAACCTGGAAGGTGGTCGAACTAAAGAACGTCATGAACTAGGACACAGTCGCCTGAGGATCGAGAGTCCCTATGAACATGCCCATGGCAAGAGCCTCTTCGATGCGTTGTTTGCATTTCGACCACAGGTTCTACCACCGAATTGCGTATTGAACGTAGGTCTCTCCTGGCTTCATCCTGGAATTGATTAATGTCGTGATCGGGGTGCGTTTGCTTGTGCTTGCAAACCGCTGTGTGAATAGTAGCTCCATTTCTGTGAATGTTTTGACGGAGTCATTTGGGAGCTCCGAGTACCATTCAAATGTTGTCTCCGACAAGCTGCCAATGAGCTGGCGAAGCAGCAATTTGTCGTCGCCTCCAATATTTCCACACAAAGCTCTAAACTGAGCAACGTGCTGATGTGGATTGCATGTCCCCTTATACACATGTAACTTGGGGATGGTATATCCCGGCGGGTATTTGATTTGGTCATACCAGCTCGGGTACGGTCGCCCAGTTCTGACGACTTGGTCCACCGCTTCACTTTCCTGATAAGCTCGTATTTGTTGAGCTATGTAATCATCAAGGGCAGCTTTGGAGATCGTTTCGTCCCTGGCTGTCGATAAAGTTGGAAGAGGGTTTGATGTTTCCCCTCTGTCGTCCTCAATAATTATCAGCAGGTTTTCAGCTGGAGGTTCTGGCTGGATCATCACTTCAACCATGTCTTGGAACAGGAGCGCCATTTGTTTTATATTAGTAGCTTATTCTGCGGCCTCCTTATCCTTTCTTTCCAGCACTCTTCGTAGGAACTCTGTTTCGGTCTCCTATTCCTGGCATTGTTCAGATGCTGCTTTCGGGATTTCCTTCTGCCCGGTGAGTGCTGTCATTTTCATCAGCATCTCCTGGAGATTTTGTTGTTGCTCCTGAGCTTTCGTCAATGACCGAGTTTGTGGTCGATGACTCACGGAAGCATAGCTCTCCTCTTTTCTGAAAGCCATGTACACCGTGTGCATGATCATGCCTCCAGACTTGGGGCGTTTGGATCCATCACTTTTGGGATTTGCCGCCGGCGGTGGGAGATTCTCCGGCCTTCTCTTTTTGTGAGAAGTCAAAGTTGAAGGAGCCATTGCATCAAGTGCATGTGTGAAAGAAGTCCTTCGTTGTATGCTGGATGGATGACTTTCCTCTTGTAGAACATTTATTTTCTCCGGTTGACGAAAGTAGTTCTTGTTGATCACAGAATCATGGATTTTGCGCCAGACCCTGTGAATTCGGGAGGAGAGCCATTGAGGGGACTGCTCCGTCTTTTCCGGCGTCATGTTTTCAGCAGGTGGTGGAGATTTCTTCAGCACTACGGTTGGGGAGTTCCTCCGCACCCTGCTAAGCGGTTTAAAGCTGTTCCTAGTTGGAACAGCAGCGTCAACTTCCACTATTGGAGCCGGTGGAGTAAGTCCAGAAGGGGAGTTTTCCCCAGTTTTCCTCACTCGGCGCCAGTGGCGACGTCGAGCATGTCTTGTAGACGGGATTGCTTCAGTTGTGGGAGTGGCTTCGTCATACGCCCCTGCTTTGGTGAAGGGTTACTACTGGTGCCAACCTGTTGAAGACTGACGTCCGTTGAGAGGGGACGACCAATCTTTCGAAAGCCGCCTTTCTGGTAGGGGAATCCCTTTTGACGACTTCACCCGTGGCAGGAGTTGGAACGACCAATCTTGCAAAGACCGATCCTTTAGTAGGAGAAGCCCCTTTGACGACTTCACCTGTAAAATTTTGGAAAATTATAAATATTAATTTATAATTTTAAATATATAGATAATGAGTTTATAAAAATGATATCGCTTATGAAATTTGGTATCGGATTTATATCGGAAAAAATGTAATTATTTTGGTAAATGTGAAGAAAAGTGTGTGATATCAATTAAAAATGATATTTTAATTATTTTAACATAACATCATATATTATATCAAGATAGTGATATTTAAGCGTTAGAATAAGTAGTTCATTTCTTTTTACATATGAATTTAGATTTTTACATAAAGGAATTTTAATTAAAGAAAAAGGATTTTAATTGTTGTAATTCTTTTATATGGTTGGTTATATTATAACCTAGGCTAAACCCTCACCCTCAACATACCTTCACACTCACTCTCCTCCCTCCACCTCCTTCTTCTCACTTTACACCTCCTCCTTCTCAATTGCCACCACCACCATACAATCCTCCACCTCATACTTTCTCTACATGAAACATAACACTTCCATCTTATCTTATCACAACAAATAGGAATTCTTTTAGCTTCCCAAGCTGAACCACCATAATTCCTTCAGCTCAAAAACTAAAGTTCCTAAGTGTTCATCACATCCAAAGAGTAAAGTCATGATTTCCTTCATAAAAGTTGTTCACATCTTCATACTTGAGCCAATACAAAACCATGATGCTTCCACTTACACTTCTTGAGCTGGAGCTCTTTGGACTGCCTCTCTATAGGTATATTTCCTTCTCTCTTTACTTGATCATTTCTTTTTGATATCTGTTATAGTATGTAGTATCTGAAAACTGTATATCTATTATATTTAGCATACTGAAATTAAATCTGGAACCACTAGGTGTAACCACTAGGAAAACTAATAAGACCATAGTATCATGAGACCACTAGGAGACAATACCTAAAGCCCGAGCCCCAATTTCCACACTTGACCCGGTGAAACTCATGTTTTGACCGGTATCATCGGGCCCCTTAAGGTATATCGTGTTGTTTTTTCTTTTGTAGCTTTATTTAGGTATTTTATAAGTTACTGTATTGTTTGATTTGTCCCAGTTTTCATACAGAGAAATCGGGGGATATTTTAGTAAGGTTTTGTTAAAGTTTCCGATATTTCGATACGGGTTTTTTCGTATTTCTGTGCCATCAATGAATTGTTGACGTTCGTACGTTAACAACAGGGATATCTTGTCGTTTTTGGGGTAAGTGATTGTAGGTTCTAACCTATGAGTATTTAGCTCGTTGCTTTGGTTTTTGATATGATATTTATTTCGATACGATTTAATTACGATTATAGGTACGATCGTGATGGTTTCTCAGACGGAGTTGACGAACATTTCAATTGTGGATTCAATGAGCTCGACAAGTTGGTGAGTAGATTTACATCTACGGGGGATGTCGGTTGGATGGCGTATAGCATCCCCGCAACCTTTTAACTACGATGGTTATACTATTTAGTTACTTGTTAATGTTATTGAGATGGTTTCGCATCTGGTATACTATTCATGTGCATATAGTTTCATACATAGTTTTAGTGACATACGTACGTGATAATAGATCCGTACGATATGGTGATGTGATAATGTGGATATTGTACGAAGAATCATACTGTACTTATGATGAAGAGATTAGCGTGCCGAATACGGCCAAGTTTCCTTTAGACTCGTAGAGTCATGTTTTATTTCGTTTTAAAACGTAATACTTGAGTGAGCTATATTTCTTTTAAAAATAATGATTCGTTTCCCTTTTTAATGATAAATGACAAGGATGCGATGCCAATTTCCAAAATGAATATTTATTTTTAACCTAAGGCAGCTTCCTTATTTCAAAACCAATATTTCGGTCCATTTTCAAAGATAATAGTATAGCTCATAGAAAGTAGTTACATTTAATGGTTACGCTTAGATTTACATTACATGTTCGCGATATAGTTATCGATGTTATACATTTACATGATACGAACACGCTGATAAAACACTGCACAACTACCAATGACTATTATGTTGCACAAGCACATACACACATGTTGCACTGCACCTCATTGGTACTGCCATGTCACTGTACGACCTCTATCCTACGTAATGCGTATGTAGATATCAATACGAGTATGCTTTACACACTTATAAAACACTTGCACAAATACTAATGATTGCCATGCTGCACGAGCACAGACGCGTATACTATATTACACATCATTAGTATTGCCATGACACAGTAGAACTGTTACGTTTGTTGCATGTATGATTTATTTACGTACTTTACTTGTATTACCTGTTGGGTATTGCGAATACCAGTACCATGAGTATTCGCATTCGATTCTTATGAGTTTTCAGGATGTTTTACTTTTGATGATATATATCAGTGGTATGGGATGCTGTTATATATGTATATATATAATATATTATCAGGAGGATCTATGAGATTTTTGTTATTCTTTACTTGATGGGTTATCCCTAGATGCAGGTTTACAGCTCGGATTATCGACGGCTTGGGGCACACATTCCTTTTCGTTGATTTCTTTGGTAAGTGGGTTATTGTTGTATCGTACTCAAACTTGTATAGTTTACATTCTTGTATCTAGTAAAATTCCATCGACTTAGAAGTGATATATTGTGGACTTAGAAGCGATATATTGTGGACTTAGAAGCGAGATTTAGAATTGTGTGTTGTGGGCGTCATACTCATTGGAGTCGACCTGTTTATATTGCTGATTTGGTTTCGCTTTTCTTTTCTTCGCCTTTGTGCGTTGTATATTGTTTGTTTGGTTGCTCCGCTGTTTGGGCATGGAAACTAGCTCCCGTTGGAGATGCTATTTATATTATTATATTGTATCAGGTTTTATTCAAAATTTACAAAGGAGGCGCTATCGAATTTCAAAACGTCATAGATGCTTTTTCAAACATACCTAGTTAAACTTAAATGTTTTTTTTAAACTGGTTCCATCTGATGAATATTTTAAACCTCACCTCCAATATTTTCAAAAAAGGGTTTAAATTCCGGGTTTCGGCTTATTTGGACCGCGTCGACGTCTTTAGATGTCACGTGATTTATGTGCCGGTCACGTGCCACTTTCGGGTCGTGACATCACCAGCCAAAGCTGGAATAGCTATCCGTTTTGGGATAACCCCTTCGGGTATTGCGAGCCTCTTTGCGGGCCTACTTGAGCTTTGGCTCAGCCTGTTGAAGACTGGGGTGGCAGACTTGGACGACCCGTTGAGAAAGGCCGTGGTAGTTGCAAGTTGATCGAAGACCGACCTCTTTAGAGCTTCCTGTGATGGCACTGGGGCGTTGAAGCTTGCTGGCGGGAGCATGGTCCTGAAGAACAATCCAATGGTGGCCTGAGTCACCTGTTCCACTGGCATTGAAAAGATGCAGGCCGCATTTGGCCATTTTGGAGGCAACATTTAGTTTGAGGACGTTTCGGTCTGTAGATCACCATTTTTGAGGTGAGGTTTTAGTTTAAGGACGTTACGGTCCATTGTTGCCATTTTGGAGGCAACGTTTAGTTTGAGGACGTTTCGGCCTGTAGACCATCTTGCGTGCATGTATATTTGTTACGTGTTGGGATGAGCAATGATGATATAGGATACATCCAATTTGGGATGTGGTTTGATCTGGGATGTGCACGTCAGTTTGGGAAGTGCACCAAAAATCAGTTGGCTGTTAGGATCCGCCACCTCTCTGAAGACGTTGAGAAATTACAACGACATGTATCAGAGGTGTAGAGAGATGTACCGTCGAACCAATTCCCGTATTTGAGGGAAAAGGGATTAATGGTCAACCCAGAAATCATTAGTCGTATTTTGAGACTAAGACTTCCTCGAGGGAATGTGGGATGAATATCATTTTGGATATCATCAGTTGAAAGATCATCAGTCATGTTTGAAACTGAGATTAGTTTAGGAAAACATGAGCACAGAGGCTCGGTCGATTTGGAGATCAAAGAGGTTTTGACCTCAGGAAGATTTAGCCAATTTAGGGCTGAAGTTGATTTCCCATAATGCTAAGCACTGGTGTATTTTCAACACTCACGTGTTCCTGCGTGAGGCTTTGAATCAGTGTTAAACATTGAACTTTGGAGGCGCTCATGTGTGAGCACGTGAGGCACCCCAAAGTGGGAGCTGTTCATTGGATTCTATTCCCCCTTTCTTTATAAGTGCTAAGCACTTAGTTATGTTCAGCACTCATGTGTTCCCACGTGAGGCTCTGAATCAGCGTTAAACATTGAACTTTGGAAGCGCTCACATGTAAGCACGTAAGGCGCCCCAAAGTGGGAGCTATTTTCTGGGTTTTATTCCTCCTTTCTTTTATAAGTTCTAAGCACTTGATTTGAGATCGCATGTAAAACACGTGACTGCGGTCCTCGTTATAGTGTTTTAAAAATAATGAATCATCAATCTTTCCTTCTTGGTGTTTTGGAGATTTCGATCCCATGTTAATGACCCTAGGGTTTGGAGGATCTCATGCCTCTTGTTTTGTAAGAATTAAATTCTTTTTATACGGTTAAACCCTAGTTTTCATATGTTTTGTAAAAATCAAATTCTTCGAACTCAATTCATTCCTCTAGGTTTTGAATCTGCATGACAGAATCTCCCCGATGAGAATTAAATTCTCAACTTGTGGAGAGATCTACTTCTGCAGATCTCAACCAGAGAAAGAACTAAGTTCTTTTTCGAAGGGTTAAACCCTTAAAGAAGCAAAGAAGAGTCTCTTTTTTTCCTTTACCTAGTGTTTCAAAGGAATAAGTCTTTTTATTTTTTAGAATTAAATTCTCTCACTGTATATTATTTAAATCTCTGGGGAGTTCTCTCTCTCTCTCTCTGCCGTCGTCTCTCCCATTTCACCTCTCCTTTTTTCTTTTCTTCCCTCTCTGTTTTCTCCTTTTTATAGGAGAAGAGAAAAAATCAATTTGTTGAGAAAATTACTCATTGAGAGATCATGATTGATTCTATAATCTTTTAGATCAATCGGTGAATTTTATTCACCGTTGGATTTTTAATCCAAATGCTCTCTATTTAACAAAGAAGATTTCTTGTTTGTTTAACAAGATTAGGAAATATTTTCCTAAGATAGAACCTAATTCTATCACATGAATATCTCGTTAGTTTAAAAAGATTAGAATTTTATTTATATGAATGTCTTTTATCGAATTTTATTCTATCAGACGATCACCGTTGGATCTTTGATCCAAAGGTCCTCCGTTTAACAAAGAAGATCTTTCTAGTTTAAGAAAGATCGGGGAAATATTTCCCACATAGAATTTAATTCTATCAGATAGTTCATCCAAGATTCTTTGTTAGAGAATGATCTTTCCATATTAGAAAGATTTAAGGAAATATTTTCCAAATATAGTGTTAATCATGTTGTTTAGAATTTAATTCTATCAGCTTCGAAAGTGTTAAGAGCCCTCACATATAGCACGTGATCCTAATGGGATTAAGCTTGTTCGCTTATATGCAACAGCGTATGAGTGTATCACGTGTAAACGCGTGAGCATTTTTGGCTTGCCATCTGTTTGAAAGCAGCGTCTATATGCTTTGCATATAGGCACTTACGTGCTTACACGAGAGGCTCAATTTTAGCCTATCAATTGCTTAAATGCAGTGCCTGTAAGCTTTGCATATAGGTGCTCACGTGTGGAAACGTGAGGCTCTATTAGCTTAGCAGGTATTTTAACTGCAGTGCCTATATGCGTTGCATATAGGCACTCACGTGTTAAACACGTGGGGCTGTTTTAGTGGGGCACTTTCCCCCACTCCTCTTTCGTAAGCGAACAGGGACGGCGGGGGCTTGAGTAGTAATGAGATGGTCTATCTTGTCATAGGTAATGGACATCTGGACAAACCTTTGCCAGTCAATATAGTATAACTCAGTCATTTTATTATCTAGCTGTAACCAAATCTTGGCCACCTGGTCGCTGCAATTAGGAGAGAGAGAAGAAAACACTCAGCATGATACTCTTACAAGTTTAGATTGGTTTTTAATTTATCTAAACAGTTTGGCTCCCACTGTATCTCGAATCCTTCCTCAAATCATAAAAGAAGAATTAGTCAGGAATAATCTCACCCTACAATATTTGCTTAACTTTTCAGCCAGGCTGGTGTTGGTACTTCGAGAGAGGTTTTTCAACGCTTTTGTGAAGTTTCTTAATTACATAACCTCTTTTTCCTAGAGGCGTAGCCCCGCTAACACCGTTCTAGACACCTACTTGGTTTATAGCATTGATTCTGTTAGTGAAAAATCTTCCGAGGAGTAGCGGATACTCACAGTAAGATCGGGATCCAAATATCATTGTGTGATAATCCTAAAGGAATCCTACCAAGATTATCACACTCCAAATAGTATGCAACACTGGCACGTTTCAGTTTCCTTAGAAACTCCCGAGGTAGATTTTTGCCCCATGCTCTTATAACCTTGACGAAGTCCAACATATCATAAGTCACATGTCAAGTTCTACCTGTCATTCTCCAGGTTAATTTGAACCCACCCGTACATACTCTTGATGAAGGCCAAAATAGTAGTATGACTGTCCCAAACAAACGCATCTATCTATGCTACACATGAATATCCAGCAGCTGCCAATCACTATGCCTTGGCGAAGGTCAAAATACATAACTTGAATACTACTGAATATTCAACTGAAATAATGGAGGGCCACGGCTGTTTTTGGTGAAACCGTGAACGTAATGAACTTTATTTGATTGAAGAAACCAGATAGCTTTTAAATGAGTGGTTAAGCTCCGCATTTAAAAGTTTCTGTTTTGAAGAAAACTGAGTGGTTTTAAAATTGTTCCAACAATTCAGCTTTGGTTTGTTTGCTTTCCATTAATCTAATATAGTCCCATCATTTACACCTATCATCACAGAGAGAAACGAAAATACCGCATCCGCTTATGCCATTCACATTCGCCACTAGACCCCATCTAACACCGTTAGGTTACTTAACTAACGCCAGAGCGGGGGCTGGACTAGCGCGGGTGCAAAACATAAGCAATGTCTACTATATAGCATATATATAATAACCATTCGTCTCACGCAATAATAAGCATTCCAGATCACAGATGAACATATTGGATATACTAGGAATTCCGCGTTTCGTTTAAGCCTGTAATGAATGACGGATTACACTGTCGTGATGAATAGCTAAACCCCAACCTTGACCTCTACGGATGCGGCAAACTATCCGCCAAATTCCCAAAGTGAAGAACCATCTCTCAGTAAAATGAGCAGGCCACTCGGCACTTCAAAGAAACTAGTAGTTTTTACACCCCGCCTTGGGTCTAATCTAGGAGCAAAAACAGTAAAAGAAATAATACAACGGTGGCTACAAGCTCAACCCAGATGTGCCCCGCAAAATAATATTACATCACTATACATTTTTTACATCGAATGAAAGAAAACTCTCTTCTCACATCCCCGGCTATTCATCTACGACAATCCAATAAAGTTCATATAAACAAACTACAATAACATCACAGATATGTGCAACCCCGACTAATTGATTTATAGCAATTAGCCGACGTTTCCAAACACATAGAACAACTTGAACATGTTAAACTACGTTAAAACTACGACTTCGAAATACCCCGTATTTCCACAGCAGAGAATTAACAGTATAGTCAAAATTGGTAAAAACAAACACCACCTGAAACACTAAATCCAAGCATCAAGACCACATAACAAAACCCAAGCCATTTCACTATAATAAAGCCGGTGGGGCCGGTTTAAATGAGGGTTTGGCCAGCCATGGTCAGGTGAAATTGCCTCGTTTTTGTTCTACGTTCATCTCACAACAAGCAGGACACTCTACAATTGTTTAAAAAAAATTAGAGCCTCCGAAAAATTTGACAGAAACTTAGATTCATGTTCCGATGTTTCGGAGTTATTTCGGTTTCGTAGTTTTACACGTTGTCTAAACTGTTAGCTAAGGTTTAGTAGACTTTGATACCACTGTAAGTAGATGTCGCGCACCCCGCAGGTTTGCGGGGAGGCGGAATACGCAAAAAAACGATTTTACGGGCGTCCCAACACCGACTTGAACACCAGGATCGATGCTAAACCCTAGCTAGCAAACTGTATAAGGTTAACTACTTATAAAGAAGTGTTATACCTCATAGATTCATGTCCTTCTGGTCTTCTTACTGCTTTTCTCCTCCTCGTCATAAGCTCCGCGGATCGTAATGGATCGATGCCTCCTAGTCAGCCTCCTCGAGTCAAAGACGATCCACCCGAGAGTCTATAGTTCGAGCTCCTATCTCAAATCTGAAGTAACTACGGCATCTAGTTCGCTAAACTAGATGTCCTAGATGATGTAGAGAGTGTAGATAGATTAGTATATCTATAATAGTCTTAGGTTTCTTAACACATGAGACATGAAGGGCTAGATGTAGAAGAAGGGGACTTGAGGAAAAGCTAGTGAAGAAAATGGCAAGTAAGTGAGAATGACTAAGTCTTTCGACCATTTGTGATGAATTATGAATACTAATAATGCAAAACCAAAATATCTAGCATCCATCAAAATATCACAATGTGAGTCACAAGGTGAGTCATGCCATGAGTCACCAAGTGGCCATGTCTCACTTAATGCAAACCTCCACCTCATTTCCTCCACCTCATAATCTATTAATCAAAAGAAAAAAACCCAAATGACGTGTCTTCTTCTAGAAGCAATCCTGAGGAAATTAGGAGAATGCCCATCATCCTTATATACATACTCGTATCCGTATTCTGAAGAATACGTATACAAAGAGACGAAAATAATCCATCAGTATAATACTAGGATCCGGCTTAAACCAAAGCCCACTTGTATCATCTACCTGAACATTATACATGCACAAGTTCACGTATAGGATCGAAGCCCTGCTGTAAAACCATACGACCTCTACATCTTTTGCCCGATGCAGGGAAACCCTCTGTGTGAGACTCTAAAGACTCGACACTACGATGGCAGTAGGTTTAACCACAAGACGGAAGCGGTACTACCTACACATAACGGATACCCAGGTAACTGTCGATCTGTGACAATCTCCGTACAGTCCTGTCTGTTTGTTTAAAAGTATCGAATATCGGGCCTAGGAGGGCAGTAATCATCAGACCCCTAACAGCGCAATAAGTCGTGTTGGAGTGTAGCATAAAACACCCTGAGAAACTACTGGAGTACCTACCTGTAAATCTCGCTTGCCTTGGCCAAGGACTTTGTGTAATGGATTTCCGAAAACAGCGCGATATCAACCTCCAATACCGGGAGAGACGAATCCTATCTAACCACCACTGCCTCCAGGTGCTTCGGGACTGCACCTAACTATTACATGTTTGCACGACTCCTTTGAGCCATGGTAGGATAGTAATCTAAGAACAGTGGAAACACACTCGAGCTGAAGTAGCAATGTCAAGTCGACGGACTAAGCTGTACTCATATCACCTGGGAACTGCTACCCGACGATAGATATAATACCCACCAGCACTCCCTACGAGTCATGTCCAGTGTACTCATAACCCAATGAGCACATGCAAACTATCTCCAGTATGATGTACTAATGGCTGTGGGATAGACCATCTCCCCTGGTAGAATGAGAAGCGTATACACTAGTCTACTATGGAGTATCGATGCCCCGTCTCGATAATCCTACAACTAGGGACCTGTATAAAGATGTGCTTATAGACTACCCAGCCCCTACTAGTGTGACTGCCATCATAACGCTGGTAATCAAGCAAAAGTTCTTAAGGGCTCTACCAATATGTATAAGTAATATGCTAAAAGAAACACATGCACATATTGAGGTAGAAACAAACCAGGTAGCATACTACCATTTTGAGCAAAACTATTAATACAACTGTGAATAACTCAAGCTTCCATTAAGTACTATACAAATCAGTATTATACAATAATGGCCTTTAGGGCTGTAACGACTCCGTTTTAATGTACAGAAAATCTGTGTAAAAGTTAATATGCAAATGGAGTATTTGCAATCTTGTGTATGCTATAGGTATTTAAATTGTTTTTGAACAACAAGAAAGCACTTGTAGCTAATTGGTAAAGCCTTGCATTGCTGTGACGTAGCCCCTGTGTTCGAATCCCCTCAGCCACATATTATTTTTGTTGATTTTTCCTTTAAACTTTTAGAAGCCCAAAAGATTATACGTGCACTGCACGTAAAATTAAAAGTCACACAGAAAACAAACATGTGTAAATTATTATTTAAGCAGCCGAGGACATGTAGCAAAGATCCAAGCCCCATCCACTCGGATCAGACCGGCGAGATTTCACCATGGGCCGGCGACGCCGGTTAAATCCATAGGGAATGCCCCAAAAATTTAACCCTAGCACCCCTTGGCCTTCCCCACTACTCCCATGCGGTTTGATTTCTCTGCATTTATCCCGAGAATGATAAATCCCCTCTTTAATCCATTTTATTGTATATTTTTAATTCATTCTTCAATTCTCAAAACCCTAATTTCTCTTATAAATACAAACATCACACCCTAACCTAGTCATTCAGAATTCCATTGCCAAAACTCTCTAAATTTTCCAAGTCCAAAAGTTGTACAAGTGGAGTTAGCTCAAGGTCGAGTTCCGGCGACGTTTCGGGACAAATCCGGCGATGACGCGACTCCACAACGATTGAAAACCCTTCCTCTACCTCTCCTCTCTTCTTCAATCAGTAAGTCCCCTCTTCCCTCTTCTCTCTCTAGTAAATATAATCATATTTTCAAAACTCGTCGGAAGCGGGGTTATTCCGACTTCCAATTAATTTCATCAAAAAACGCAATTTTTCTTAATAACAAATTTACCATCTTTTTACATATTGTTTATTAACCATTAAATAACATTTAGAACAAGTTTCAATACAAAATATAATGGTAAACAACTTTTATTTAAAATTTACGGTAAAATACCATCAAATTTACATGCGACATTACCTTATAGTTTACTCATATTACCTTTAGAAAACTCGCGAGGTAATGACCTATCTCATCAAAACACTCATTCTTTACATAGAACGATGGCTTGTAAAACATTAGTTTGGGACAAAATACGAATTTACATTTAAATACCATGAACTATCAAAAACTGTTTTCTTTAAAAAGTGTATTATTTAATTTCTTGCAAATGCGCCTCTACAACCCACTTTTGAGGACCCTGATAGAGATGGTATAGGTTATCGCATATCCTTGGGACTAGTAGAGTGAGATGCAGACCTCCTCACGGAGCATCCGATCTCGATAGAATTTTTATGCAATTTTTAAGAAAAATGTGATTTCTATTTAATAAATAAATTCTATTTTTAATAATTATATATATATATTAGCAAAATATTTATTTTAAATATATAATATATTCCATATTTTCTAATTAAAAGAAAAGAATCGCAAAAGATCATGAAAATACCCACTACTACAATATGAGGTTGCCCCTACGGACTCAGAAATCCGTAGGGGCAAATATTTCTTGTTGCGCCACGGCAGCGCCCCGGTCTCTTACTCGAGGCCAAAATGCGGAATCAAAAATTTTCCTAACTTGGAAACTGGCGCTACCGCGGACAATTACCCGGATCGTTTACCATTAACCTAATGCTAGCAAACAAGAGATGGGAAGAAAAGTATACCGAGTGATCCGAGTCCTCCGGTCTTCTCTTCATCATCCCGATTTCCCGCGGAAAGTCTTGGCTCCACATCGTCGCCTCCTCGCCGGAAAGGGCACCACATCGCCTTCGTCTTTTACGGGCTCCCGCCTCAATACCGAGGCAACTCGAGCATGAAGCCGGCAACTCGACATGCTCAAGATATGCTGTAGAATGTGGTGTAGAACGTCTATGTCTCTTTTGGGGTTTGGTGTTGCCTTGATGGAGGAATGAGGTTAAGGAAAAATGGTGCTTACATTTTTCCAAAACAAGAAGAAATGAGATGAAGAAATTTGTGTCATGCCAAAAATGAAATTTTCTCTCATCTCCTCACAAGAGTGGCCGGCCAAAAATCAAGTAGGAAATTGGCGGGAGGAAAAACAAAGGGAGGTGAGTGTAGGATCAAATGAATGGTGACCACATCCAAGGTCAAAGAAACATACACCATACTTCATTTCAAATCACACCATACTCATTTCAAATCACATTAAAGCAAGTAATGGATGAAAGAGAACAAAGATATCATAATCAATCTTTATGCATATAAAACCTCCACAAAGTGTTATTTGCAAACTTGCAAATTACCCCCTCCATCGGAAAAGTCCGGCCGGGAAAGAACAAAGGAAAACCGGCCGGAACGGAATGCAAACTGGCAACTCCAGAAAACTGGTCCCGTAATAAATTACAGGAAAAACCCCGATACTGTGCATACACACCCGCATCTGTATTCCGTCCGGATACAAATGCAATGAGACAAAATCTACATTGTACTAAACTAGGACCGGCTTAAACCAAAGCTGGCTAGTAAAATCCGTTCGATCCTGATTCGTGCAATACCGCACGTATCTGATCGAACCCTGCCATATACCTATACGGCCACTAGTACAAACTGTCCGATCCTGATCCGTGCAATACCGCACGTATCTGATCGGACCCTACCATATCTCCATACGGCCTCTACAGCGTTTCGCCCGAAAGCTGAGTAACTGAAAGTGTGGTGGACTCTAAAGACTCGTCAATACAATGGCTATGGATTTAACCACTAGCACGTCAGAGGTATAAGCCAATACGTAACGGGCCACCAGCTATTGACCAAAAAGGACGTCGATGAGCGAACTCATCCTGACACCCTACTGAGCCTGTCAGTGACAATATCCGTACAGTCCGGTCCGTTCGTCTATGAGCATCGCATGTCGGGCCTAGGGGGTTGGTAAAAGTCAGACCCCCAAAAGCGGTACAAGTCGTGTCGGAGTGTAGCCCAGAACGCCCTGAGATACTACTGGAATACCTACCAGTAAATCTCCTGCCTCGGCCGAGGGCTTTGCGTAATGGCTCTCCTAGACACAGCGCGACCTCACCCCCAATACCGGGAGAGACAAACCCCTGCAGATCCGCTCACTGCCTCCATGTGGCTCGGGACTGTACCCAACTAAAACCTGTTTGCACGACTCCTTTGAGCCGTGGTAGGGTAGTAATCAAAGCACAGTGGGAACTCACACGAGACAAATGACGATCTCAGGTCGATGAACTAACCTGTACACATGTCACCAGGGAACTGCTATCTGACGTCAGGTATAAGCCCAACTAGCAGGTTCCCGGCGAGTCCTGTCCGGTGTACTCATAACCCAATGAGCACCTGTATACATCTTAGGTGAACCAACTGACACCAGTGGCTTGTGAGACCGGCCACCGCCCCTCGTCGGGGTCTCGACTGTATACACTAGTCTACTAATGGAGTATCGATGCCCAGTCTCGAAACTCCCACGACTAGGGACCTTTTAAGGATGTGCTTATAGACCCCAGCTCCCACGTATATGATCGCTATCATACTGCTGGTCGTCAAGCAAGAATCCTAGGGGCTCTATCAACGTGTAATAGCGACATGTCAGGTCACCTAAAGCAGTACACGATGATAAAGATAAACCAGATAGCATACTATCATCTCGAGTAAGACTGTCCTAACGGGATAGGTCCTCCCTCAATCATTGCAATCACGTGCCTGTGATCCAATAATTGACTCTGAGGGCACTATCTCCAACAATCTCCCACTTGCACTCAAGGCTAATTATTGCGATGTCGCATACTCACAGCCCGTGTGATACCGAACACCCAACTCCTCTACTAGTCAGTCTCACAAAGCTTGTTTGCGAAACTATTGCGTTCGAGGAATAGCCTCAGTGAGTGGATCCGCTGTGAAGTTTCTTTCTATGTCTCTCTATATCTCAAGTTCGCGGAGAAAGCCATCTCCCGAAATGAGCAATACCTGTCTTAGAATGTCTGGATGTCTGATGGGACCTAGCTCATAAATGAACTCCAAATCCAAACTTCTTAGACTGTATCATCAACTGAACTTAATCAGTATCCTGCGCCATGCCTCCCTCAGTATTGCCTTGGACCACCTGTCCAAAATACAGTCCCTCATCAGAGGGAGAACTATAACTCTGACAACCTCCTTGTCGTCCATGTCACCTTGGAAGCCTGGAATGATAACTGTTTCCCAAATGAGGCTGTCGTTATCATATCCCTAGAACATCCACTCATGTTCTAAAACTGCTTCCGACCGTTTCTCCAGGATTGGATCAATGTCAACTTATTGCATCTAGTGCAAGAATAACATCTGGTGTGGTACTTGACATCTCATGATTGACTCAATTGCCTAAGCAAGTGATCTGCCAATCATGAGTATCCCTCTCCCCTTCAGTCTGTAAGACACCTTTAGAGAGGGTGACTCCATTACCTGTAGGTACACTACCATGCCAGGAGTCGTCCATTCTAAATGCTCATAGAATGCTGTCAAGGTACCCTGATTGGGAAACCACCCAAATCTAGATCTAAAACCATAGATCTAGTAACCAGTATGTCTGATATAATATCCAAGTCCCTTGTGGAGAAACCACTGTGTGACGACTAAAGTATAACCGATCGTAGTATAGGAATGTCACTTCCTACTACCTTCTCAACAGATCCATCCCCTATTCTGATGACGTCAAACCTATGACTGTCACATCAGAAACAGATGATCTAACTCCGCTATATCTGCTTTAGTCTATAAATAGACATAAGCCTGATGTCCACCAATGCTACCGCTGCTCCCACTGACTACGACAACCCTCTGGCAGAGTCATATAGACGTGCACTTCTAAAGCTAATTTAGAACGACGCTATACTCATCCTCCTGCCGGGTCTCGCAGCCTGGAACAACAACAATGGCAAGTGTGGGTAAACAAGAACTTCCCTGTCACCGTCCTTGAGGCTACCAGAGTACCTCTCGGGTGCCTGAAGTTACCCACTTTATCTGCGGAGTGGCCAATGGAATGTCAAACCAGATTGAATCTTTAGGTTCCTTATCAAATCTTCAGTAATCGTTTGCGGTTCTGGAATCACTTCCAGTTCTACCATACTCCCACTACTGTTTTTTTGAAAAAATCCATTTTTAATAAAACTGTGGCGAGTCTAGAACAATATTTCTATTGATCTGCCAGATGGTAGAAAGTCAACCCTCGTCATAGCCTGGGTCAACCCACAAACAGCTATTACAGAAACGTGCCTTGAGTTATCCGGAGTCTGGTTTTAAGCATAAGCCGGACAACTCCCCGTACCTTAACATCGTTAAGATATGAACTGTTCTATATCCAATATAGAACCAGAGGCACTGATTTAATTGAACCAGATTCAAATCATGCAGCTATCTCCAGTGCATGTCAACTAAATGGAAGGAGGCCGATCAGCGTTACTCAACTTAGGAATGCTTCCAATTATGAGTATCCTGAAAGAGAAGCAATCTGTCTTCATCATTACTATCAACTGAATGCCATACACAAGTATCTACATCTTCGATCACTTTGAAGAATCCCGATACTTGCTACAACTGGTTCTCTACTCTATTCAAATACCTATAACTCCTCAAAACTTAGACCCTGTGTTTGCACGAAGCACATGTCTAAGAACTAGAGAAGTTAAAAGTAAACAGAATATAGTATGAGGACCAACCCCTCTGTCCTAATGGACACTGGACAACATACAATACTCTGTATAAGTCCGCTGAGTCTAACAACTCTTTCACTGTGTGTCGTAGGTTGAAAACTGTACTTATGGTTAAGAAGAATTACACCGCTGTTTAATACTCCTTACCTAACCATCCACTGATACAGGTAAATGTCATCGACATAATATCAAAAGGTATATCTCACTCTATGAAAATAGACGTACAGATATATCAATTTGAAATTGGTGCACAACAGCGGATATTCATAACCAAATATTTGCCGACCGGCAAACAACCCAGGTGACTTCCTCAAATATCACCGATTACAACGAATCCCGATATAATGAGGATGATCACCCAATTCCCAATAACTTACTCCCACTCATCATCTGTAAAACCATACAGATGTGAGAATCATACCTGGTAAATACATACCCTGGAGTAAGTGTCTAATCGGGAAATCAGTTTTCTTTTAACATTACACAGTGAAACTGAAACATTGAAATGTTGCTGTGGGGAATCCTGGTATTCTTAGTAATGCCTCTACCATTATCCAGATTCACAACTATAACCGTATAATTCTTTGCCACCTGTCCAAATCCCTTTATATGTCTTTAGTCAATACCGTCTGCACACCCCTTTAGGCCAAATGGTTTTCTTCCTTCCCTACCGTTCGGCACCAGCCTATGGTTTGGAAGAAGACTATCCAAAAAGCATAAAGGGTGTACTGTCCTAATCCTAGGAGCACTCGCAACGCGAGAGAAGGTGAAGATAAAAGACACCTGAATGTACTTTATTCCTATTTCTCCTGAACCATAATCCATCCCCGAACTGGAACAAGTTCCTTTCGAGTTCGTATATAACCATACGATGGAGTATCCAATAAGCTGTGGATCTTCGTAGTGACACGGAGTGTCCTGGAGAAATACAAAGGTGATTTAGGATTGGCGAAGAAATACTTGGTTTGGTCGTGAATATCAGTCGCAATTTAGTTTGCCCTCCTACTAATCCCTTGCTTTGTCTTAACTTAATACCTTCTGCACACCATCGTTATGCTAATTGGTTTTCTTCATTCCCTACCGGTCGGCACCAGCCTAAGGTTTGGAAGAAGACTATCCAATTTGCGTAATAGGTGTACTACTCCTAAACCAAGGAGTACTCGCAATGAGAGAAGGTGAAAAGAAAAGACAACTGAATAATCCTATTCGTTTTCTCCAGAACCAGAAACCATCCTCGAAGTCCTTCGAGTTCGTATATAACCATACGATGGTTTTGTCCAATGGAAGTGGACGTTCGTAGTAATACGGGGTGTCCTGGAGAAAAGGGTAACAGTAGGAGTGGCAATGAGGTCTGCAACTCTGACAATCCAAAAGCCAGTGTTAAGAAGGTTCGGTCAACTTGGTCACTGAGTCATAGTCCAGGGTCGGGTCAATGGTCGCTGCCAGAGAGAGAGAAAAGAAACACTCAGCGTGCACTCTAGCCAAGATCAGAATGGTTATCACTTTGTCTAATCTGGAAACCTCCCACTGTACCTCAAATTCTCCTCCAAACCTGAAAGAAGAATTAGTCGGGATCAGCCGAGGAGTAAACCAACTCATCAGTGGGAATCGGGATCCAACTCTCATCGTATGATAACGTGACGGAATCCACTCACGTTACCACACTCCAGAAGGTATGCGCATGCCTGGCAAGTTTCAGTTCTTTTGAAACTCCTGATGTGATTTTTACCCCTAGGACCCAAGTGACCTTGACGAATAATCAACAAATCAAAAGGTCCTAGTCAAGTTCAACCCGTCATTATCTTGATTGCGTTAAACCCACCCGCACGACCCTTGACGAATAATCAACAAAGTCGCACGACTGTCCTAACCAATCCACATATCCATGCGACAGAAAGCATTACAGAGCTACCGCACACTACGCCTCGGCGAATAGCAACGACAAACGTAGCGCGAATACTAAGCAATACTAATCCGAAATGACGGAGGGCTACGAATGGTTTCTGGCGAAAACCTTTAACGTAATGAACTTGATATCGTTGAAGGAACTGGATAACTTTTATAAAAATATAGTGACGAAAACCTTTACTAAAGAGGTCACTCCCGGTGAAGGGATCTCGGCTCTTTCCCCGTAGAATGAGGTACAGGATATTCCAACTGAATACCACGATGTAAAGCAAAAGTAATCGGCTATAGTGAAGCTATTGCCCTGACGCAAACTTCTGTCCAAGGGGTCACTCCCGGTGAAGGGATCTCGGCCCTTGCCTCATCGACTGAGGAGCAGGATATTCCAAATGAATACCACGATGCAAAACAAAAGTGAACGTCCTTGCAATAACAGCTTTTTGAAAAAGTGTTCCAACAACATCAGAAAAGGTTTGTTTAAACTTGCATTGATCCGAATCAATGCAGTCCCATCAATTGATCACACCACAAAGAACGAAAATATACTGACGTACGTATATGCCATCCGCATTCGCCACTGGGTCCCGTCATCACCCGTTAGGTTAGCTAACTAACGGCAGAGCGGGGACTGGACTAGCGCGGATGTAAAACATATACAACATCTACTAATATATATACCAATATATAGTATTTCGCTCAAGGCGTGAATAAAATGCAACATCACAGAAATGTACAGCATCACATAACAATACAGATATCTGGAAGCCCCGGGTTTCACAGAGCCGCTGCTGAAACCCGACGTTCCCCTGGTCGTGTGGATAGCCTGTGCAATGAAATCCTAGACCCCTACGGGCGCGGCAAGTCACCCGCCAAATCCTGAAGCGAGGCAGCCCCCTTCAGCACCGTGAATGGACCACCCAGCACTTCACGGAATCCGGTAACTTGGGCACCCCTCCTGGGTCAACCTGTATCCCTACGAGTGCGGCGAATAGCCCGCCAATCCTGGACTGAAGCCCCCTCCGTCTCAATGCCCTGAGATGCGGGCCCGTTGCCCTCCAGAACCCGGCTATCCGTGCACCCCACCGCGGGGCAATCCTAGTACAGAAAGTAAAATATACATACACCGGGTACATCGACCGCAACCAGGTCGTGCCCCAAAAGAATAATACAATCAGGCAGTGACGGAAGTCCACATGTCGGACGCTCGCCCCGCAATATCAAATGTACATAATACAACAAAGCTGTACTAGCATTGCATCCAGGCTATCCCCCACGACCGATCCGCAACATCACAGCATAAACATAGAACATCAACGTGAAAATCACATTCGCAAATCCGTCTAACCGGGCTATAGCAGTTAGACCGGATTTACCGATCGAGTGACATTCATGGTCGCAGATATAATGTAAATACTGTGAAATAATGTGTTTAAAATATCCGATCGATTAAATAATTAACAAGCGGGCCCCAAAAGAAAACTGTAGCACTCACAAAAATAACTGGCCCAATTTTAATATCCCAAAAGCCCTATTTTCAGCCCATAAGACAACTGAAGAAAAATGACCAAGTGGGCCCACCATAGTGCGGCGGAAGCGCGGCAGAAAGGGGGGTATTGCCGCGCTTCCGCGCTCCAAGTAAGGGTTCACTTTGTCGTTTTTTCCCAGAGTTCTTAGAACACCCTGCACATCTTTCTGAGACCACCTGAAAAATTTTTAGACACCAAAAAATTTCAACAGAAACTGATGTGAACTAAAATACGGTTTTTGAGATTTTGGTCGATCGGATAAGTAAAACGCATTAGAACAAGCTAGATAAGGTTAATGGCGTGGCTCTGATACCATGTTGCGCCACGGCAGCGCCCCGGTCTCTTACTCGAGGCCAAAATGCGGAATCAAAAATTTTCCTAACTTGGAAACTGGTGCTACCGCGGACAATTACCCGGATCGTTTACCATTAACCTAATGCTAGCAAACAAGAGATGGGAAGAAAAGTATACCGAGTGATCCGAGTCCTCCGGTCTTCTCTTCATCATCCCGATTTCCCGCGGAAAGTCTTGGCTCCACATCGTCGCCTCCTCGCCGGAAAGGGCACCACATCGCCTTCGTCTTTTACGGGCTCCCGCCTCAATACCGAGGCAACTCGAGCATGAAGCCGGCAACTCGACATGCTCAAGATATGCTGTAGAATGTGGTGTAGAACGTCTATGTCTCTTTTGGGGTTTGGTGTTGCCTTGATGGAGGAATGAGGTTAAGGAAAAATGGTGCTTACATTTTTCCAAAACAAGAAGAAATGAGATGAAGAAATTTGTGTCATGCCAAAAATGAAATTTTCTCTCATCTCCTCACAAGAGTGGCCGGCCAAAAATCAAGTAGGAAATTGGTGGGAGGAAAAACAAAGGGAGGTGAGTGTAGGATCAAATGAATGGTGACCACATCCAAGGTCAAAGAAACATACACCATACTTCATTTCAAATCACACCATACTCATTTCAAATCACATTAAAGCAAGTAATGGATGAAAGAGAACAAAGATATCATAATCAATCTTTATGCATATAAAACCTCCATAAAGTGTTATTTGCAAACTTGCAAATAACCCCCTCCATCGGAAAAGTCCGGCCGGGAAAGAACAAAGGAAAACCGGCCGGAACGGAGTGCAAACTGGCAACTCCATAAAACTGGTCCCGTAATAAATTACAGGAAAACCCCGACACTGTGCATACACACCCGCATCTGTATTCCGTCCGGATACAAATGCAATGAGACAAAATCTACATTGTACTAAACTAGGACCGGCTTAAACCAAAGCTGGCTAGTAAAATCCGTTCGATCCTGATTCGTGCAATACCGCACGTATCTGATCGAACCCTGCCATATACCTATACGGTCACTAGTACAAACTGTCCGATCCTGATCCGTGCAATACCGCACGTATCTGATCGGACCCTGCCATATCTCCATACGGCCTCTACAGCGTTTCGCCCGAAAGCTGAGTAACTGAAAGTGTGGTGGACTCTAAAGACTCGTCAATACAATGGCTGTGGATTTAACCACTAGCACGTCAGAGGTATAAGCCAATACGTAACGGGCCACCAACTATTGACCAAAAGGGACGTCGATGAGCGAACTCATCCTGACACCCTACTGAGCCTGTCAGTGACAATATCCGTACAGTCCGGTCCGTTCGTCTATGAGCATCGCATGTCGGGCCTAGGGGGTTGGTAAAAGTCAGACCCCCAAAAGCGGTACAAGTCGTGTCGGAGTGTAGCCCAGAACGCCCTGAGATACTACTGGAATACCTACCAGTAAATCTCCTGCCTCGGCCGAGGGCTTTGCGTAATGGCTCTCCTAGACACAGCGCGACCTCACCCCCAATACCGGGAGAGACGAACCCCTGCAGATCCGCTCACTGCCTCCATGTGGCTCGGGACTGTACCCAACTAAAACCTGTTTGCACGACTCCTTTGAGCCGTGGTAGGGTAGTAATCAAAGCACAGTGGGAACTCACACGAGACAAATGACGATCTCAGGTCGATGAACTAACCTGTACACATGTCACCAGGGAACTGCTATCTGACGTCAGGTATAAGCCCAACTAGCAGGTTCCCGGCGAGTCCTGTCCGGTGTACTCATAACCCAATGAGCACCTGTATACATCTTAGGTGAACCAACTGACACCAGTGGCTTGTGAGACCGGCCACCGCCCCTCGTCGGGGTCTCGACTGTATACACTAGTCTACTAATGGAGTATCGATGCCCAGTCTCGAAACTCCCACGACTAGGGACCTTTTAAGGATGTGCTTATAGACCCCAGCTCCCACGTATATTATCGCCATCATACTGCTGGTCGTCAAGCAAGAATCCTAGGGGCTCTATCAACGTGTAATAGCGACATGTCAGGTCACCTAAAGCAGTACACGATGATAAAGATAAACCAGATAGCATACTATCATCTCGAGTAAGACTGTCCTAACGGGATAGGTCCTCCCTCAATCATTGCAATCACGTGCCTGTGATCCAATAATTGACTCTGAGGGCACTATCTCCAACATTTCTTGCCCCTACGGATATATTCGTAGGGCCAAATCATTGTCCCTACGGTGCCTTACATTCTAATTTTTTGTTTGGCCTTACAGAGCCGCAAGCTGTGGACCTACGGTTATGTCCGTAGAGGTATCTAAATAGGTTATTAATAAAAAAAGCACAGAAAAATTATATTCATCGTTCCCAAAATTTCTCTCTCTCACTCCCGTGCCTCTCGTCGCCTGTTCCCGCGCTTCGTCGCCACCGCGCTCGCGCCTCGTCGCCAGCTTCGTCGGTCTTCCCCACACCTTCGTCGACCTCCCGCACCTCGTAGCCACCTTCGCCGATCGTCGTCGACCACCAATTTCTACCGTCTCCTCCACCGCGCGCACGGTTTGTAAGTAAATCTCAAATAATTTTTAATTTTGGCGTTGTAGTCTAGGGTTCAGGCCAGGTTCGGGTAGGGGTGAGGGCATCGGCGTCGACGTCGGTATCGGGTTCGGTTAGGGTTAGGGTTAGGGTTAGGTTATGGGGTTCGGTTAGGGTTGGGGTTAGGGTTGGGGTTGGAGTTGGGGCTGGGGTGGGGCTAGGGTTTGGTTGGGGTTGGGGTTGGAGCTGGGCTGGGGCTAGGGCTAGGGCTCGGTTGGGCTGGGGCTTGGGCTGGGCTAGGGCTGGGGCTAGGGTTCGGTTGGGCTGTGAGATGTGATCTGTAGAGTGCCCTATTTATCCCTTGCAGTAGGTGTAAGCTTGTAGTGTAAATTTGCTTTGCTTGTTGATTTTGTTCCATCCCGGCAAAGCTTGAGGCTAATTCGAGGTCGAGTTTGTACTGGTGCATTTATTCTGTTACCTTCACTTTTGTGGACGTAACATTCGATGATAAGGTGATAGTTGTTCCAGATTTGGTGTCTGCAGGGAATTTATGTTTAATAATATATCAGTAGAACTGTAAGCAAGCTGTTTGGCATATTTAGAGGGTATTTAAGCTTAAGAAATTGTTTTTCTGTTATTTTTCTTGTGACATGTATACTATCGAATGTCTGGGCGAGCAACCCATGTGGGACAATATAATTTGATCTGATTTTGCTTCAAGGTCTTCTTTCTCCTTTAAATTATAATCCCTTTTATTTTGTACTTAGTAATGGCAGAATCTGCTTGTAGTTTATGGAAAACTATGAATCTTTTCGCCCGTTTCTTTCAGCCAGCATATGAAATAGTTGGTGGTTTGTGTTCATGGCCTGAATTCCTCTACATATATTATCATGTATATAATCTTATTGGTGGATTCATTTATATTCAATCAGCAAATATAGCATCTTTCAAGCATATTATCTTGTTCATCATTCTAATCTTATATTTTATCTGTCTTTGTCCTGTTGATCTTATTGACGGGAAGCTGTATGTTCATCTCCACTCCCAGATCCTTGATAATTGATTATTTTGAAGCATCATAACTATGTTTTGCGTTAATGTATCTGCAATGTTGTAAATATGTGATTATCTTTATAGCTTGACTTTAATAGATCTATATTCCTCTGTTTTTCCCGTCCTTTAGAGTTGAACGTGATCTTTTAATAACAAATATACTGCCCTTTAGAATTCAGATATGGACTGATAAGAAGAGATGATTGCTATCACGTTAACGACCACTTATAAAATTTCTCAAATCTTGATCTCAATGGTTTAAAATCATGTTACACATACAACACAAATGCACAATAAACGCATAATTAGAGAGTGATTCAAGATGTTTAAGTTAAAACCAATATATGATACTCGATGATAATATGAAACCTTCATATTCACATCGATACTCATATATGAAACTAAAAGCGCCACTTAGTCCCCGTCTATCGGTTAACATACGCGTGATGTTCGTCATGACATAGAACTATACGAAGATTGTTAAATATCGGACGGAATAGCTCGATACTAACAACCGTCGTACAGTCTACGCGACGAGAAAATTCAATTGTATGGTAACCCATAGATTTGTCTCGTGTGGACAAGTTAAGAATGTATAAAGCAAATACCTTCATTCACTTGTGTTTTCATCCGTTTCAAGATATTTCGTCGATACCTTTCCGCTGGTTCTTCGTGTATAAAGATAGATTAGATGTTCATTTCAACGTTGTTTCACAGTTTTGAAATGATTATCTATTCTATTACAGTGTACTCGGAGAACAGCGGGGAGGTGCTGCCGAAATTTACTCGAAACGGTTGAAAGCACAAGTGATGGGTGTTCGCTCTATACATTCACAATAGGATAGAAGCCTACCCCCGACAGCCGGAACACACACATACAACAAAAATACACAACAAACGCATAATTAGAGAGTGATTCGAGATATTCAAGTTAAAACCAATATATGATACTTGATGATAATATGAAACCTTCATATTCTCATCGATACTCATATATGAAACTAAAAGCGCCACTTAGTCCCCGTCTATCGGTTAACATATGTGCGATGTTCGTCGTGACATAGAACTATACGAAGGTTGTTAAATATCGGAAGGTATAGCTCGATACTAACAACCATCGTATAGTCTACACGACGAGAAAATTCAATCGTATGGTAACCCATTGATTTGTCCCGTGTGGACAAGTTAAGAATGTATAAAGCAAACGCCTTCATTCACTTGTATTTTCATCCGTTTCGAGATATTTCGTCGGTACCTTTCCGCTGGTTCTCTGTGTACAAAGATAGATTAGATGTTCATTTCAACGTTGTTTCACAACTTTGAAATGATTATCTATTCTATTACAGAGTACGCGGAGAACAGCGGTGCTGCTGAAATTTACTCGAAACGGTTGAAAGCACAAGTGATGGGTGTTCGCTCTATACATTCTTAATGGGATAGAAGCCTACCCCCGACTGCCGGAACACACACATACAACAAGAATACACAACAAACGCATAATTAGAGAGTGATTCGAGATGTTCAAGTTAAAACCAATATATGATACTCGATGATAATATGAAACCTTCATATTCTCATCGATACTCATATATGAAACTAAAAGCGCTACTTAGTCTCCGTCTATCGGTTAACATACGTACAATGTTCGTCGTGACATAGAACTATACGAAGGTTGTTAAATATCGTACGGTATAGCTCGATACTAACAACCGTCGTATAGTCTACGCGACGAGAAAATTCAATCGTATGATAACCCATAGATTTGTCCCGTGTGGACAAGTTAAGAATGTATAAAGCAAACGCCTTCATTCACTTGTGTTTTCATCCGTTTCAAGATATTTCGTCGGTACCTTTCCGCTGGTTCTCCATATACAAAGATAGATTAGATGTTCATTTCAACGTTTTTTCACAGCTTTGAAATGATTATCTATTCTATTACAATGTATTCGGAGAACAGCGGGGAGGTGCTGCTGAAATTTACTCGAAACGGTTGAAAGCACAAGTGATTGGTGTTCGCTCTATACATTCTTAATGGGATAGAATCCTACCCCCGACAGCCGGAACACACACATATAACAAAAATACACAACAAACGCATAATTAAAGAGTGATTCGAGATGTTCAAGTTAAAACCAATATATGATACTCGATGATAATATGAAAGCTTCATATTTTCATCGATACACATATATGAAACTAAAAGCGCCACTTAGTCCCCTTCTATCGGTTAACAAACGTGCGATGTTCGTCGTGACATAGAACTATACGAAGGTTGTTAAATATCAGACGGTATAGCTCGATACTAACAACCGTCGTATAGTCTACGCGACGAGAAAATTCAATCGTATGGTAACCCATAGATTTTTCCCGTGTGGACAAGTTAAGAATATATAAAGAAAACGCCTTCATTCACTTGTATTTTCATCCGTTTCGAGATATTTCGTCGGTACCTTTCCGCTGGTTCTCCGTGTACAAAGATAGATTAGATGTTCATTTCAACGTTATTTCACAGCTTTGAAATGAATATCTATTCTATTATAGTATACTCGGAGAACAGCGAGGAGGTGCTTCCAAAATTTACTCGAAACGGTTGAAAGCACAAGTGATGGATGTTCGCTCTATACATTCTTAATGGGATAGAAGCCTACCCCCGACAGCCGGAACACACACATACAACAAGAATACACAATAAACGCATAATTAGAGAGTGATTCGAGATGTTCAAGTTAAAACCAATATATGATACTCGATGATAATATGAAACTTTCATATTCTCATCGATATTCATATATGAAACTAAAAGCGCCACTTAGTCCCCGTCTATCGGTTAATATATGTGCGATGTTCGTCGTGACATAGAACTATACGAAGGTTGTTAAATATCAGACGGTATAGCTCGATACTAACAACCGTCGTATAGTCTACGCGACGAGAAAATTCAATCGTATGGTAACCCATAGATTTGTCTCGTGTGGACAAGTTAAGAATGTCTAAAGCAAACGCCTTCATTCACTTGTGTTTTCATCCGTTTCGAGATATTTCGTCGGTACTTTTCCGCTGGTTCTCCGTGTGCAAAGATAGATTAGATGTTCATTTCAACGTTGTTTCACAGCTTTGAAATGATTATCTATTCTATTACAATATACTCGGAGAACAGCAGGGAGGTGCTGCCGAAATTTACTCGAAACGGTTGAAAGCACAAGTGATGGGTGTTCGCTCTATACATTCTTAATGGGATAGAAGCCTACCCCCGACAGCCGGAACACACACATACATCAAGAATACACAACAAATGCATAATTATAGAGTGATTCGAGATGTTCAAGTTAAAACCAATATATGATACTCGATGATAATATGCAACCTTCATATTCTCATCGATACTCCTATATGTAACTAAAAGCGCCACTTAGTCCCCGTCTATCGGTTAACATACGTGCGATGTTCGTCATGACATAGAATTATACGAAGGTTGTTAAATATCGGACGGTATAGCTCGATACTAACAACCATCGTATAGTCTACGCGACGAGAAAATTCAATCGTATGGTAACCTATAGATTTGTTCCGTGTGGACAAGTTAAGAATGTATAAAGCAAACGCCTTCATTCACTTGTGTTTTCATCCGTTTCGAGATATTTCGTCGGTACCTTTCCGCTGGTTCTCCATGTACAAAGATAGATTAGATGTTCATTTGAACGTTGTTTCACAGCTTTGAAATGATTATCTATTCTATTACAGTGTACTCGGAGAACAGCGGAGAGGTGTTGCCGAAATTTACTCGAAACGGTTGAAAGCACAAGTGATGGGTGTTCGCTCTATACATTCTTAATGGGATAGAAGCCTACCCCCGACAGCCGGAACACACACATACAACAAGAATACACAACAAACTCATAATTAAAGAGTGATTCGAGATGTTCAAGTTAAAACCAATATATGATACTCGATGATAATATGAAACCTTTATATTCTCATCGATACTCATATATGAAACTAAAAGCGCCACTTAGTCCCCGCCTATCGTTTAACATACGTTTGATAATTTATTCTTTTCAACGACAAATGCGCACACAAAGCATATACACGGATTTTCTCCTTTGTCAGTAACTATCCCGTTCTTATATTTCTCAATATAGTCACCATAACCTACAATTTATATGTTATACAGTCTAACATGGCCCATGAGTACGTCAGAGTTAAGGACTGGATGTATGTGGATTGGCAACAACGTATGCAACCTAAGTTTGTCGCAGGAGTTGCTGCTTTCATTGAATTTGCACGCGCACATAATAAGATCATAATAGAGAAGATTCTCTGTCCGTGCGATAGATGTGGCAATAAGTTCCGGCAGAAGGTAGAATTGGCAGAGCTTCATATTGTAAAATATGGGTTTACTAGACTTTATACAACTTTGAAATATCATGGGGAAGGAGAAGAATGCAGTACTGCGGCAGAAGAAGAAGGAGAACACGATAATGCGGCAGGAGAAGAAGAAGAATTCGGTAATGCGGTTGAAGGAGAAGACGGTAATTTATTTCCATCAGAAAAATGGAGGATATGGTAGAGGCTGCCCTAGGTGAATCTATTCGTACTGAATATGACATTCCTTCCGGTCAAGGACCGCGTGCGGATAATTATGAAAATTTCATGAATGATGCTAGAAAACCAATTTATGGGAATGCGAAGTATTCCACGCTCTCATGGTTCATCCAGCTTTTCCAGATTAAGTGCCTAAATGGATGGAGCAACAAGTCATTCACAATGCTTGTTTCGTTCTTGAAAGATTCTATGCCCCAGGGAAATAACGTGCCCGACAGCTGGGACAATATCGACGTCCATCTTCGACCTCTGATCGAGGAGTTGAAATCTTTGTTCATTGATGGTGTAGAGACATATGATGCAAACACAAATACAACTTTCATACTGCGTGCGGCTTTAATATGGACAATTAATGACTTTCCTACGTATGGAATGCTATCAGATTGGTCCATACATGGTCACAAAGCATGTCCTCATTGCCATGAACACACAAATTCGAAATTCTAGAATTTTAGCAGGAATGTTTGTTATTGTGTCCATCAACGTTTCCTGCCTCCAGACCACCCCTATAGGTTAGACACGGTTCACTTTGATGGTCATTAGGAGCTTCTTGGACCTCCATCCCTATTGTCCAGAGAGGATGTGACTGCTAAATGGGATGGTTACAATAATGTGACTTTCGGGATGTATCCGACGAAACAGGTCAAACCACCATTTTGGAATAAGTTAAGCATTTTCTTCGAGCTTCCGTACTGGTCAACAAATTTAGTGCGTCATTCTCTGGACATCATGCATATAGAGAAGGGAGTATCAGAGCACATACTTAACTTGCTTCTTTGTAAAGACGGGAAATCGAAAAACAGCCTGAATGCTCGGATGGATTTACAAGAGTGGGGAATAAGAAGCGAATTTCACCCTAGACCGGTAGTAGGTAAACCGGGCAAGTTTGTACTTCCCAATGCCGCTTATCATATGTCACAACCGGAGAAGAAAGGATTCCTGCAGGTGTTGCATGATTTGAAAGTTCCCACAGGTTTCTCAGGATCATTCAGCAAGAAAATAAAAATTGTGAAGGGCAAGATCGATGGGCTAAAAAGTCATGATCACCATGTTATCGTGGAGCACCTTCTTCCATTAGCCCTCAGGACTTCTTTCCCGAATCGGTTGGTCTAGTAATCAACGACCTATGTTGTTTTATCAGAGCGTTGTGTGCTAAAACACTGGAGGTTGTGACGCTGGATAAACTAGAAAATTCTATTGCGTTGATACTTTGCAAGTATGAGCGTATTTTCCCACCGTCATTCTTCGATATCATAATACACTTGACGGTTCATCTTGCAACTGAGGCTAAGTTAGCCGGACCGGTACAATATCGATGGATGTATCTCGTCGAGAGGTACGTGTAATTTTTCGTTTTGGGAAATTTATAAATTTATTGTTGTCCTGTATGCCCTTATTTATTTATTCAACATATTTTCATTAGGTACCTCTACACTCTTAAGAAGTATATATGCAATAAAAATCGACCAGAGGGTTCTATCATGCAAGGTTATCTTCTTGATGAAGCAACCATATTTTGTTCCCGCTATCTGGACGAGAACATTGAGACAAGACTTAACCGGCCTCGAAGAATTCAAGATAGGCCATATGGTAAAGCCGAGTATAAGAGGGTAGACACTATGTTTATCAACAAGATATACCGGTTTATCTTGCTTAATTGCGCATGTCTTGAACAAATTAGAGAGTAAGTTTTTTTTGAATTAATTGTTATATCTGTGTTTGTGTGTGTATGAAATGATATAATATTATTGTCACCATTATTTGTCGAAAACAGAATTCATTTTAACGAGGTACGTGAGGGGCATCCTGATCGGAACGAAGAACAATTGGAAACATATCATCAGGATAATTTTTGTGATTGGGTCAGGAAGATCCGTTTATCTTTCCGAACCAAACGTTCCAAGTATGTTTGAAGCATCCTGGATGGAGTGTTGTATGCCGATGGAAACCCATAGATGTCTATGATGTCCTAGAATTCGAGGATAGCGATGAGGACGAAGAAGAGAGAAGGCTTAGAGTGCTCCGACCGTCTGTTTCGAAGGACGGGTTGTCTTCGGCCGATCATGAAGTTACGTGGGTTAGAAATGACATCGACGATGTAATCCAAGTAGATATGTATAATGCGCCTACGAAACGAAAAAGGTTATCAGTAATGTTATATTATTGCTTCACATTTTACGATCTATACATATATAGTCAATACTTTTAATGATTGTTCTAAAGCGTCCACGAACCGTTTATCTAGATTTGATGATGATGTCGGGAGCAGCGAGGGGCGGCAGGAGCTCCAGCCGCGGCAGAGGCAGAGGCAGAGCGGTTCTGCCGCCCGGAGAGCTCCGTAGGAAGCTTCAGAGGGCCGGTCTTGCACCCAGATCGGAGACCCCTTCGGATGCTTCCTTCCGTGTGGATTTTGCCACACATCCAGGTATACTGCACGCATATCCATTTTGAATTTAATATTACAGATATCCATGCTTGTTTATGTCAAAATTACTTATATTGTCAATGTTTGATTGTCTAGTTGTTGGTGATGCATCCACATCCGGGACAGAGGCTATTTCCGCTTCTCCAGGTATGTTTATATATCATATAGTGCATGTATATTGATTTAGAATGCTATATCATAAATATACACACATTCCTTTTGCTCTTACTTAGCAATTTTTATTATTGTCTAGCTGTAGGTGGTGACACCACCGCACCTGCGGGTATATTTATATATCCTATAGTGCATGCATAATGATTTAGAACGTTATATTATTGATCTACACATTCTTTTTGCAATTACTTATATAATCTATTTTTAATTGTCTAATTATAGGTGGTGCGTCCACATCTGACACAGGGGCCACTACTGCCACTTCCATACCCTCCGCATCGTCTGCAGGTTAGTATGAATAAATATAAAATATTTATTCATTTTACATATGCTCAATAGAATAAATATGAACTTCATGGAAATTTAGCGTCAATGTTTATTTTCTAATTGGAGGGGCTGCATCCGCATCCGGGACCCCGGCTGTTCCTCACCGGAGGAACTATCGTCCCGCTCGTGCCGCTGCCCGGGCCCAGGCCCGTGCTTTAGTCACCGGAGGTATATATCACACTTCAATTTTCGTTTAACCTTGATTTCTTAATACAACTTTGTCTTAATATTGATTGTCTTGATATTTCTTGCAGACGCAGGGCCTCTCCATCCCCAGAGGGGGACTCGAGGCCCGAATCAGTCCCATAGGCTGAGGCCTGATAGAGCTAGGGGAGAGGCAGCATTACCCCTCTTTTTTACCCTTGACTATCGCTATACCGGTCCTCATGCCGAGAGGTTCGGCCGGTATATGGGGGACGAGAGCCGGCTCATGAAGAACTATCCACTTCACGTTGAGTGGGGCGAGCAGCACCGGCGCTCATTCGCCCTATTCTTTGATCAGGCCGGGTACGTATTAATATATATTTTCATTTGGTTTATCCAATATATTTATTATTAACACTTGCAATCTAATAACAATGTTTTTTTGTATTTTCAGTCGGATTACGATTTTCAGCCTGTACCCGACCCTGATCACCCTGGGAGTGTGCTCGACCTTCATGCTCTGTACAATGGCCTGATGAAGAACATGCAGACCAAGGTCCGATACAACAGGAATGAGCTAAAGGCCGACTGCTACTCCCTGTGGATGGCGACCCCCGAGACAGAGAGAGCGGCCCTCCTATCTTCTCCGGCGTTTGCGAGAGTCGACGTAGAGACATGGCCTCTATTGTGCGAATATTTCGACTCCCAACGCAAACATGTATGTATTTTAAATGTAATTCATTGTTTAGGATATAATTTATTTTTTTGTGTTCCTTAATTAGAAAACTAAATTTTAATGCGTTGTGCAGAAACAGGCCGCTCAGAATACAGAGAACAGGAAGTCGGCGAAGAGGGGTCGCCCCACTTACATAGGTGGCTCATGGAATATTACTCGAGCCATGGAGTTATCGGTAAATTACAATAGACCGACCTTTGTGATATTCTGCAATATTAAGAGTTATTTTCTAATATATCTAATATTAAGAGTTATTTTCTAATATTGCAGATAGCTCAGACCGTGGCGCAAGGTGGTACACCGAGCGTGCTGTCCGCATATCTTGCCGTCCACGGCACCTCGACAGATCCCGCCACGGGCGAGCTTCGATGTCCCGACGTCGCTACCCAGGAGTATTGCGTAAGTGTTAATATTTATTCTACCCATATTTGAAATTTTAGTTTTGGAAGGTTCAAATTTAAATTTTATACTTATACTTTACTGCTTAATATGGGTGTAGGAGCGGGTGCTTGAGCAGGCCGAGGCCTCGGGGATCGATTTTACCGGACAGCGCGATCCGAGACTGCTGACCCCAGTCCTGGACGCCGCACACGGAGGCCACCACGGAGGTTGGGAGAGAGTCCGGGGTCTGGGCCCTAGCAGGGCCCATATGAGGTTGGACTCCACCCCGGCGGTTACTTCCTCCGTCTCCAGTGAGCGACGTGTCCAGCATGAACTGGAGAGCTTGAGGGCCACCGTTCAGGAGTTGAAGGAGATGCTGGTATGTATACTACTTTATAGTAAAATATCATGTCATATTATAGATATCAACATATCCATAATTAGTACGTAGCCTGAGCTTATTTGGTTGTAGACTTAGGTTTGATTAATCATACATACATATATAATTAAAATAAACTACAGTTTCCAAACTAGATATCCAAATGGGGTTTTGAAATAACTTGATAATGATACGAGTTCGAATAATACACAGTTCTTACACGCTTATTACACACGTTAGGTCCAAACGCGACATGGTACATCGGCCGAGCCTCCACATGCATCTCCTTCGGCTGCGGCTCCGCAAGCCACTACATCGGCTGCGGTTCCGCGGACAGCTCCTATAGCTCCACCGCCCGCTCAGACTCCCGCAGCCGCGGCTCCACAAGCCACTACCTCAACAGCGGCTGCGCAGACCACATCGCCATCTCCACAGCCCGCTCAAACTCCCGCACGCGCCGAATTGCATGATTTATTGACCGAGGAGCAGGCGCGCCAGATTCTAGCGTTTATCAGAGGTGGAGCTGGACCGAGCTAGGGTATCTTTTTGATTCTTATTTTTTGAAACATGTATTTATTTATATGATACATATTGTACTACATTTTGAAACATTTTGGACGATATTGATATTGGTTTATATTTATATCATATTCAGTTTTTTGGTTTCTTTTGTATATTATATGCGTGAGATTTGATTATGAATACTGTGATATATGTTGTGTGATAATTAATTTTATATTTGATTGATGTATATATTATTGTGTACAGGGCGAGAAAAAATCAGGCAGCCCTTTTTAAAAAAAACAGATCATATATACCTACGGATTAATCCGAAGGTACAAAGGTTGCCCCTACGGATTAATCCATAGGGGCAAAATATCAGAATAACTGATATTTTCCCCCCTGATCTCAGTTTCAGGGGGTTAGGTGTGCTCCTACGGATATATCCGTAGGGGTAAACACATGCCCCTACGGAGGTACCCGTAGGGGCAAAATATCAGGATTTCTGATATTTTGCCCCTACGGATATGTACCTACGCATGTATCCGTAGGGGCTATTACTTGGCCCTACGGATTCATCCGTAGGTACAAGAAATCTATTTTAAAAAACCGTAAATAAAATAATTTTTTTCCCCTACGGCCTAAGCCGTAGTGGAAAAGGTACCTACACATAACTCCGTAGGGGCAATTTTTAGTCCGTAGGGGCATGTTCAGGGCTTCGACTTGCACCTACGGCGTTTGTACCTACAGGGTATTTTTTTGCCCCTACGCCTACGGATATATCCGTAGGGGCAGTGGTATATATCCGTAGGAGCAGTGGTTTGCCCCTACGGATAAATCCGTAGGGGCAACCCATATTTGTAGTAGTGACCATCACATTCAATACAAGTAAAATTAAAAGAAAATACCATATACTATTCAAAATTAGGTTTATATCCACTAGAATATTTCATTTTATAAAAATTACAACTATGAAAACCCTAAAGACAATAAATAAATACTTGAGGTTTATTTTAATATGATTTAAGTATAACTCCAATTGAACATGAATCCATTTATACCAGAGTGAACATGATTTGACCGAACCATGGATATACATTTGACTGGTCTACATAACTATCCGTCTATATCCATTCCATTTACATGAACTACTAATATCGTGGTTTCGGCAAGTCTTACATCTATTAAACAAAACAATATAAATCAATACAAAATATATTATTGGGTTTTAAAGGGGTATACTGATACGGAATGTGTTAGAAGTGGCACGAGACGGTAACTTTAATACACCTAACCTGAATATCCATTGTTGTTGTTCTGTGGCTTAACGGTTCCTTATGCTCCGTATACCTTAGTCCATGGAATAGTTGGACTCCTCACGTATACACTGGCATATTCTGTACCAACCTACAAACAGCTGCGTTATCATAACAATAAAACATTGTACCAGATATATTCTCTTATCTATCTATTCTATTCCAACTTTTCTTTGGGACTTACCTAACGATTGTTCGCTGACGACATTCTTTCTCTCTTCTTTCTTTGGAATGTTTTCAGGTGAATCCGACTCACTGGAGATAAAGCCAAGTTTAGAGAACTTGGATTAGTTCAGCGAGGACCCCGAGCTCTAGACTCTTGTATATACCTTACATTTATGTTCATGCCATTGTTTAGGCATTGCTTTTATCATTGTATTTACTTTTCAGTTTTATTGTAAAGAAATGTTTAATAAATAAAAGTTGATGTTCATTTACATTTCCTATCTACTTGTGTATATTTAAATTATATTGCTAGTTGTGCTTAGCGTGTTTACTTCTAAGTAAATACGCAGCGGGCCAGTCACGACTTATTACTCGTACACTAGGAAGCGAGGCATGACAGGTTTCTGTGAGGAAGAGCAGTCACGAAATCCATGGTGATGTGTTGTCACTTCCATTCTGGAATAGATAACGGTTGAAGTAAACCGGCAGTCCTGTGATGTTCAGCTTTCACTTGCAGAAACACCAAATATTTAGCGATGCTTCTGGCTACTTCACGCTTCATCCTATTTCGAGTTGGCCAATCTACTGAGACACTAGAAAAGAAGTATATGGAAGTAAGTAAGAATCTAAGTAAGATTTGAACTCTTCATAATGTATTATTTTTGATACCCATGAACTCCTGCAGGAGATCGTGAGATTACATGGAGTACCAGTTTACATTGTCTCCGATTGTGACACCAGATTCCTATCACAATTTTGGCAGAGTTTGCAAGCTAGCTTAGGAACAAGTCTGAACTTTAACACAGATTCCCGTCCACAAACAGATGGACAGTCTGAGCGAACAATTCAGATACTTGAAGATATACTAAGAGCGTGTATGTTAGACTTCGGAGGATCGTGGGAAGATCACCTACATCTTGTGGAGTTTTCATACAACAACAGCTACCAAGCAATTATTGGAATGACACCATTTGCAACTCTATATGGATGGAAGTGTCGTTCACCATTAAGTTGGGACAATATCGATGATAGAGAACTCCTTAGACCTGAGATGATAGTGGTGACTGTAGATGTAGTTCGCACTATCAGGAAACGAATGTGCATAGCCCAAGACCGACAGAAACACTGGGCTGATGCAAAGCGCCGTCACTTGGAGTTCCAACCAGGAGATCATGTCTTTCTAATGATTTCTCCAAACCGTGGAGTGATTCATTTTGGAAGGCGGGCTAAGCTAAGTCCGAGATATATTGGACCGTTCGACATACTCGAACGAGTCGGAGAAGTGGCATATCGTTTGGCACTTCCACCTTCATTGGAAGGAGCGCACAATGTGTTCCACATATCCTAACTCCGAAGGTATGTGAGTGACCTCAGTCACATTCTTGATCACTCCGAGGTCACTGTTCAGCTAGACTTATCTTGTGAGCAACAACCCGTTGAAATCCTGGAAAGAAAGGTGAAGTCACTTCGGAACAAGGAAATAAACTTGGTCCGGGTGATGTGGAGAAAAAACACCCCAGGAGAATCAACGTGGGAAAGAGAAGACGATATACGTGCAAGATACCCTCACTTGTTTGTAAATTAGTCCTTAATAATTGTAAATTTTGAGGACGAAATTTTTGTAAGGAGGGTAGAATGTAACGACTCCGTTTTAATGTACAGAAAATCTGTTTAAAAGTTAATGTACAAATGGAGTATTTGCAATCCTGTGTATGCTATAAGTATTTAAATTGCTTTTGAACAGCAAGAATGAACTTGTAGCTTGTTGGTAAAGCCTTGCATTGCTATGACGTAGCCCCTGTGTTCGAATCCCCTCAGCCATATATTATTTTTATTGATTTTTCTTTTAAACTTTTAGAAGCCCAAAAGTTTACACGTGCACTGCACGTAAAATGAAAAGTCATACAGAAAACAAACATATGGAAATTATTATTTAAGCAGCCAAGGACACGTGGCCAAGATCCAAACCCTATCCCTTCGGATCCCACCGGTGACATTTCACCATGGGCCGGCGACACCGGTTAAATCCATAGGAAATACCCCCAAAATTTAACCCTAGCACCCCTTGGCCTACCCCACTACCCCATGCTGTTTGATTTCTCTGCATTTATCCAGAAAATGATAAATCCCCTTTTTAATCCATTTTAATGTATATTTTTAATTCATTCTTCAATCCTCAAAATCTTAATTTCTCCTATAAATACAAACATCACACCCTAGCCTCTTCATTCAGAATTTCATTGCCAAAACTCTCCAAATTTTCCAAGTCCAAAAGTTCTACAAGTGAAGTTAGCTCAAGGTCGAGTTCCGGCGATGTTTAGGGACAAATCGGGCGACGACGTGACTCCACGACGATTGTAAACCCTTACTCTACCTCTCCTCTCTTCTTCAATCAGTAAGTCCCCTCTTCCAACTTCTCACTCTAGTAAATAGAATCCTATTTTCAAAACTCGTCGCAAGCGGAGTTATTCCGACTTCCGATTCTAATTTTATCAAAAAATGCAATTGTCACGATCCAAAATTGGCACGTCACGGCCCTTAAACTACGCAACGTCTACAGGCGTAACGCAATTTAAGTAAGCCGAAAACCCAGCAATCTAAACCATCAAAAGTAATAAGAAATAATAGCATTTTTAAAACCTTTGAAATCTCAACCCAAATTCTTTAAAAGTCTAACTTTATTTCCTTTAAAATTTTGGCATCGCCCCTTTTGAAAAAGCCAGCCCTAAAAATGGGTACAACATAATTATAAGTAAAGCATCCCCAAACGGGAGCAAATATACGCCCAAAGGCGGAAAACAACCACCACAACAGATATACGACGCCATAGCGAAGAAATAAAAGACAATATAAATAAAACTGCATAAAAGACCTCCAGGTCACAAAATAATATACAATATCGTCCTCACATCAAGTCTTTAAGTCATACAAGATAATGGTAGATGGAGAGTACAGGATACAACGAATATACAATAAACATGAATGGATAACCACAAAACCCACCTAAAGCAAAACTGCACACTGTGAGCCGAAGCGGTAACCGTAGCAAAAGATAATATGATAGATGATGATAGCCCTGCCTCTGACTACTGTGAGGAACAACCTGCAAAACACTGTGGCACAACGGGGGTGATTCGCTAACTTGTGAATAGTAAATAACATATGCAGGTAATCGCAAGTATGCACGTACAGCACGAATCTAACATATGCAAGCTAAAAATAATAAAAAGTCATAGGTATGCAATAGTCATGAAAGGTACACTGCAGGTATAACTAATACATGAAACAATAATATGATAATCTGTATGCAACAATCATGGAAGGTACTCCATCAGGTACTACCAATACATGAAGTAATGATATGACATTGTATATATGCACCAGTCATGAAAGGTACTCTATAAGGTACAACTAATACATGAAGCAATGCATATAAAGTATGTAAATGCAACAGTCATGGAAGGTACTCTATCAAGTACTACTAATACATGAAGCGGTGCATAAACAATAAATATGGAGTATAGGATGAAACATGTCATTTCCATGGAATCCTGACATCGTGGTAAGACCAAAATCCATCGAGACAATCAAAATCCCAATTTCCTCAAATCAGCCCCCAAATTGGCTCTCATATCATATAAGTCTCACAAATTCTGAATGTACAATATCAAGTAAATATCATATATCCTGAATGTACAAAAAATCAAGTAAATCTCATATATCCTGTATCCAATATTAAGTGAATCTCAAATATCCTGAATCCAATATCATGTGAATCTCATATATCCTGAATATACAAAATCAAGTAAATCTCATATATCATGTATCCAATATCAAGTGAATCTCAAATATCCTGAATCCAATATCAAGTGAATCTCATATGTCCTAAATCCAATATCAAGTGAATCTCATATATCCTAAGTATAATTGCATGAATAATTAAGATGATGTATATGAATTGATATGTATACATATATATTAGCGTATCATTCCACTAATATATATATATATATATATATATATATATATGCATATATAACAGCATTCCATTCCACTGTTATATATACTTAGGAGTAAAAATATCATGAAAACCTGTGCCAAGCATCGACACATAAAGGCTGATCTATCAGGTGCTATCACCACGACTGACACCCTGATAGGTACGTATCATACACTATCCGAAAACCCGAGTGCCCAGTATCGACCCTCGTCCTTCGATGTATCTATACGTACATGACTCCCGTCGGTATCCCCACGGTAACCGCCGAGTCATAAGTACTGTCACCGGAGTGTATGGTTCCCCTGCCAAGCCTCATCGGCATGTTACATCAAAATCCTTTTCTTATCCCGGGGTACCTCCGGGCCCCACCATGTACCCTCATACGGCCCACGACGCTCCTTGCATGGGGTATATATATCAGAACCGATAAATCTCATGGTGGATGCTGAAATATCATATCAAGAGAAACCGGGTTTTCCAAATAATGCATAATTTCATGAAACTACCACGGTCCTCAAATCCAGAAAACATCATGAAAAATCCATATCTCAATGCGAAAATCCATTAATATAGTATACGCAACATAAAACTGAAATACGAGCATATAAAGGAAAAGCCGCTATTTAACTGCAACAAGTTAAAATAAATATCATGCGGTTCCTAATTTCTCCATGTCTATATAAGATCAAGTAAAGGTAAACATGTAGCTATAGCCAGATATATGTGTAAATATAAAGGTATAGCAAGGTATATGTATCTACCTATCAGTAATGATGTAATATACCCTCCAGGTGTAAGTGAAGTATGTATGTAAGGTATACATGTAGCTATGTTATTATGTGTGTATGTACCTATCGCTAATGGTACAATACCCTATAGGTATACAGGTAACTAGCATGTAAGCATGTCAAGACATATGTGTAAGCATATAGGTATAATATGTCATATGCATAAAGAAATATGAATCTTGTCTCAATGTCCCTAACAAAACAATATCATATCTATATGTGTGCTGTGCGTGTCATGGAAATTATTGACGGTGTGTGTGGCATACAATCAGTGCTCATGCAATATGAGCCGTCAATAATAGTGCAGTGTCCTAAGGGTACAAGTCCAAGCACAACAAGTAACTAAGCAATAAGGTGTATGCGCAACTCTATATATGAAATAGAATATGCGACAATGTTAACATCTCTAGCCCAAACGCATAACTCCATGCAGGCGATTCCCCTGTAGATGTTAAATCTACTCACCAACGCTCCTGACTAAGTGAAGCCAACCACCTGTTTTTCCTTCGTCGTAGCGCCCGAAGTCCCCGCCCGCGAACCTAAAACATTAAAATAATAAAACAAGTGTATATTAGCAATAGAGCCAAAATGCGTACAAACTACATTTGACCGACGCAACAACACAAAACATACTCTCAAGTGTCCGTATTGCGGCTAACGTGCGTAGAGACACGACGAAACCAACCCAAGAGCAAAATCACAGAAAGTGCACGATCCGTGTCATATAACGTATCGCGCGTAAACGCAATACAAGAAACTACCTATGTGATCCCAGATTTCGTATACAGAGAAAACTCAACAACCAAACAAGACCAAACACACCTAAACCACTGCAGACACCTACCCACAAAAAACCAAACCCTAACTCTTTCCCCAAGCCGAGGTCACCGAAATTAGCCTTTACGTCGCCGGCCGAGTCCGAGCTCCAGGGGTTCGTGCTCCAGGTGATGTCCTATGGTCTCAGGTACAACACAACTACATTGTTTGGTTTTCTAGTATACTCTCGAGGTCATAACAGATCACAGATGTCATATACTGACACTAAAAATATGATATTTGCACGAAAACTTAACTTTAAATGATCTAAACGGAAACTAACAAGCTACACAACACAATAAACACTTAACTAACAGCAAGAAATCATTACCTAACCAAAAGAACTCAAAGATCCAAGCTTTCCAAGCTCCAAGGCATCCAAAAGGCAAAACTAAGCAAAAGATGTGATTTTTGTGAGTTTGGATGAAGTTTTATGATGGATTTGTGTAGAAATGAATGTGTTCAGTTGAGATGAGAGAGAAATGAAAGAATAAAAGAGATAGAGAAAATGAGAGAGAGTGGATGATAAAGAGAGAGGGAGGTGAGTGTAGGGTGAGGGTTAGTATAACCCTGCATTAATGCACCATCAATGCATTCACACTACCTCATCATGCCACCTCCTCACACAAACAAAAACCTAAGAAAATATCTCTCTCACACCAAAAAATATCTAGGATTGGGGTAAGGATTAGATTAAAACAAGAATTAGGAGAAAGCAAAGGATTAGATTAGGGTTAAGTGTCAAGGTCACTAATCTAGATTAGCACAAACAAACCCTCACATTAACGTGCATATGTGCGTGCATTGTAGGGCTGTTAGGCACATGCACAAGGGTCTACGAGGCATCAACCATGCCCGATTTAAAATTTAGCCGTGCCGAACAACCCAAAACCGGATCTTTAAACTAGAGATTATGCGAAAACAAGCATGTTAAACAATTTAAAACTAAGTGAGAGGGATTAAAACCTTTGTTGATCCGGTCATTCACTTTTTAAGCTCCGTGTTGAGGCCTCTTCGCTGTGATCATCGTGTTCCGGACTCTCGAGAGGCTTCGCGAAGAGAAAGATGCAAGCTTGCTTCCGATCTTCGATAACAAAGATGATCTACCTCGAAGTTTCATTAACACAAGCTCTCACTCACTAAATGAAGTGAACACTCTCATCTAAAGGGCAAGGGTAGATGAGGATGATGAAGTAGGATTTTTTCTCTCTTTTATTATCTTTTTCTCACACTCATTCATCACTTGGAAAAAAGCTAGAAAGCTTTTTCCATGAAAAAAAGAAGAAGGAAGAAGAAGATGAATAATCTTGTTAGAATCCTTTTGTGATGAATAATGAAAGGATAATGATGAATAATGCAACCATGGTTGCTAAACCTTTATAGAGAATTAACCAAGGGTGAAGGGTTTGGGTTAGGTTAAAGATGAGTTACTTGTAAATATCTTTTTCAAAACAAAAGAAAAACCTTCTTGAAATTTCTAGAAAGCATTAACCCAAATCAAACCCTAATCTTGTTTAATCTCTACTAAACATGTTGCATTAGTAATCATATCATGTTACAATATTATATATCACATATATAATATTTATTGTAACAAAATAAAATAATACAATTAACATATATCACATATATATCAATGTATTACCCGAGTGAGAAAAAGAATCTTTTAGTGAGCTAACATTAGTTAATGTAATTTAATATATCATATATATTATTATACATTAAATTATCGAATCAACACTTGATCCGACAATCCGGCTATATCACATATAACCGACTAATATTTATCCGTACCGATTCATCGAATCAACACTTGATCCGATGACCCGGCTGATATCAAATATCGTGAGAATAGAATGCGGTATCTCATATTGCATTATCCTCGGTCCCGCACATATCACATACGTGCCCATACTCCATTTTGCCTGAGCCAAGAAACCTCCGTGTAGGACTCTAAAGAATCGTCAATACGCCGGCAGTAGGTGATGATCATATCAAACACCCACAAGCTGCAAGCGGTCAGCTAAACGTAACAGCCACCCAGGTATTGAGCGCTCAGAAGATCAACAAGTAAGCCTATACATTCTCCTGTGAATCCAATCATTAACACTCCCGTACAGTCCGGTCTCGTCGTCTGATATGTCGCATATCTCACCTAGGGGTGGTAAACGTCAGACCCCAGTAGCTTGATAAGTCGTATCGATATGAGGTCTATAACAGTTCGAGAAACTACTGATAACATTTACCAGTAAATCTCAGCAACCCTTGCCAGGGATTTCCAGTTATAGCCAATCGAACACAGCACAACATCAACTCCCTATACCGGGAGAGACGAATCCCCTCCTATCGCTTATTGACTCCATGTGATTCGGGACTGTACCCAAAAGCCACTTTTTGCACGCCCTCTTGGACGTGGTATGATGGAAATCAAAGCACATTAGGAATCACACAAGACTCTATAACGATCTCGGGTCAACAGACTACTCTGTACCAGTGTCACCGGAGAGCTGCCATCTGACGTGAGGTATAATACCATCTGAGAGTTCTCGACGAGTCTGTCCAGTGTACCCAGTCTCCACTGAGCACCCGTACACCATCCTTGATGTCAAACACCGATGGATATGGGATCATCCATCGCCCATCATATGGCTCAAGATGCGTATACGTTAGTCTACTCTGGTGTATCGATGCCCTGTCTCGATACACCCTCGACTAGAAACAGTTATAGGATGTACTCGTCGACTACCGTGGCCCCACTAGTATGGTCTCATCATAGTCCCAGTAGTCGAGTACAGATCCTAAGGGCTTTATCAACATGTAACATAGGGACAATCAGAGTACATGTTAAGATAAAGTACAACCAGATAGCATACTATCATGTCGAGCAAGAAAGTCCTCCTTATATATGTCCAAGCATCCATTACAATATACATCGTATGTACAGTAATGGCCTCTACGGCATACATATAACTAACAATCTCCCGCTTGCACTAGGGACATCTGTTGTGGTATCACATACCCAACAATTAGATGTGGTTGAAGTATCTCATACTCAACCATCCTATAAAAGTCTCTACTGGAAAAAAGGCCTTTGTGAGTGGATTCACGCTGTTGTCCTCTGTGTCTACTCTCCTAACCTCGATCTCCCTGGAGATCAACCATCTCCATGATCAGGTGATACTGCCTAAGAATTATATCTGGATTTCTGATGGGACGGTAGTTCCTTGGCTAAAGCCACAATTCCATTATCACACAATGGTAGGAACGAAGTTCATCTCATGAACTTATATATCCAGACTGCCTCTTTAGTAGCATCCTTGGTAACGATGTATCTTGCCTTTAATCATCTATTTAGTCACGGTATCTAGCTTGGAACTCTTCCAACATACCGCCCCTCCACTAAGGGTAAAGACAATGCCTGCGACTGACATTCAGTCGTCCTTATCATCCTCGAACCTTTCCAGTGATTCTCCCCAGGATCGATTGATACCATCTCACTACAACTAGTGAGTATCCTAACATCCAATTAGATGTATCTTATAGATCCAAAACCCAGGATTTAGGGGGTATCACTTTGATCTTATATGGAGAATCCTTGTGATAAGCGGTGATTAACCGAGTGTAGCATAGGAAACTCCTTCCCTATCAAGAGTATGTCATCCACGTACTCTACGAGGATCATCACCATACTCTCTACTACCTTTTTGTATATACAAGGTTCATCTACTATTTTGATTAAGTCAAACTCTTTGACTACCACATCAAAACAGATGTTCCAACTCCGCGATGCCTGCTTTATCCTATAAAGCATCTTGCACACGTTTCCGCTGCTCCCACTGTCTATGAAGCCCTCTGGCTATGCACTTATAGACGCTCTCTTCTAAAACATCATTTAGAAAAGCAGTCATAACACCCAACCACCAGATATCGTAGTCATGGTATGTAGCCGTGGAAAGTAGGATCTGGATGGACTTAAGTATTTCTTTGAAAGTCTCAACTTTTCCATGTATTCCAAGTAATCTTTTCAAGATATACTTGCTCCGGATGGGGATTTAACCCTTCAGATAAAGCAACCAAAGTCCATACTTTGTTGGTGTATAAGGATTCCATCTCAGATCGCTAAGCATCCAGCCATTCTTACAGAGTCCTACTCCTGATGGCCTGCTCGAAATAAGTTAGGTCATCATCTCATGATGCAATCCTCGCTCCCACTGTCATAGAGAAACCGAAGTATCTTTCAGGTGGGTGAGGAACCCTACTAGATCGGCGGAGAGGCTGAGGTTCATTGGAAACTATTGAATCCTACGGGTTTACCAAATCATCAGCTGCAGTTTGTATAGCTGGAACTCTTTCCAGTTCTACCTCATAACCAATAATTTCTTCACAAGAAATTCCCTTTCACAAAGGTGGAATGCTGAGAAACAAAACATCTTTTATTCCTCGGTTTGGTAGAAGATATTCCTTTGCAAATGCTTGGGATATCCAACAAACTTTCACAGAACTGACTTTGCCTCGAGCTTGTCCGGATTTTGCTTTTAGGTATAGGCCGGACAACCCCAAATCTTAACAAACTTAAGATATAGGCCCTTCCCTTTCCATATCACATATGAAGTGGTAGGCAACTGATTTGATTTGAACCCTATTCAATAGGTGTATAGCTTCTTAAGTGCACAACTCCCAAAAGGAAATAGTAACTTAGTAGTACTCATCACAGAGCACACCATATCACATAGGGTGTAATTGCTCCGTCCCGATACACCGACGTGCTGTGATGTATACGGAGGAGTAATGCTGAGAGAGAATCTCATTCTCCTTTAGAATAGTCCAAAAATACAGTGCTCAAGCATTCTCCTCCTTGATCTCATCAAAGGATATAATACTTATACCCGTTTTTGGTTCTCTACTTCTAACTTATATTCTGTGATTATCTCAAAAGTTTCGGACTTGTATTTCAACAGGAACATATGTCTGAATCTTAAGAGATCATCAGTGAATATAATGAAGTACAAAGAACCGATCTTGGCATGTGTAGACAGGGGACTTTCATACATCAGCATGTATCAATCCCAAGAGGTCACTAACTCTTTCTCTGTTTCCAATAAACAGAGCTGTGGTCATCTTATCTCTGTGACATGACCGGCAAGTTTCACAAGATGTAAATTCAAACTAATTTAAATATGCATCTAAATGTAACTTCAGCTAGTCAGGTCGCATTGATATGACCTAGTCTACAATACCTCAAGAAGGATTCGTTCATTTCTGAACTCTTCCTCTTGTGTGTGTTCTGTATACTAAGAACTGTAGTTTGATTTAGGACGTCTATGCTTTTAGATAACGTACCTGAACCGATCAACTCTTGATATAGAAAATGTTCAAAACATTATCCAACAATACAAAATTATATCCTTTCTTTACTAATAAAGAGAATGATATGATATTGTATCGGTATCTAATAACATTCATTCAGAATCAATGTATTCTGGTAATACAGGGTGATAGTGACCAACAGACTTGGCTGTAACACTTGCACCGTTTCTATCTCACGAAACTTATCATCCGTTCTCAGTTCTCTACCTATCTGTAGCCCATGTAATAGATTACATATGCGGGATCCTGATCCGGTATCTCATACCCAGGATGTAAAGGATACTGAGAAACAGTTCTCTGTAATGAACACACCCGAAGATGATACATCAGCATGCACTTTCTTCGTTTGGGTGGCACGGGAATTCTGGTAATCCCCTATTTCCTGCTCTGTCTTATAACAATTATAAGTTGGAGCGGGACCAATGTTCCTTAGCGCAGTATAACAGGCGGGTTCGGTCAATACATCCGTATTATTATCTTGATTAAGGCATGACATAGTCATAACCAGGAGAGAGAGAGAAGAAAACACTCAGCATATGCTCTTGAAAGATTAGGTTGATTATCTAATATATCTAATCAGGATGTCTCCAACTGTTTTAGTCAAATCTTCCTTCAAACCCTAAAAGGAAAAACTAGCAGGGATTAATTACACGCTACAAGTTCGCTAATCTTTCGGTCAGGCCAGTGTCGGTACTTTGTGTTGGAGATAGTGCCCTCATAGTCAATTATTGGATCGCAGGTACGTGATTGCAATGATTGCGGAGGACCTATACCGGTAGAACAGTCTTACTCGAGATGATAGTATGCTATCTGGTTTGCCTTTATCAGTCGTGTACATGTTCAGGTGACTGATTACATGTTACACTTTGATAGAGCCCTTAGGATCTTGCTTTACTACCAACTGTATGATGGCGATCATATACGTGAGAGTTGGGTAGTTTATACGCATATCCTTAATTGTGGTCCCTAGTCGTGGGAGTTTCGAGACAGGGCATCGATACTCCGGAGTAGACTAGTGTATACAGTCGAAACCCGGACGAGGGGCGGTGGCCGGTCACACAAGCCACTGGTGTCAGTTGGATCACCTAAGATGTATACAGATGCTCATTGGGTTATGAGAACACCGGACAGGACTCGCCGGGAATCTGCTAGTTAGTACTATACCTATCGTCAGATAGCAGTTCCCTGGTGACATGTGTACAGGTTAGTTCATCGACCTGAGGTCGTCATTTGTCTCGTGTGAGTTCCCACTGTGCTTTGATTTCTACCCTACCACGGCTCAAAGGAGTCGTGCAAACAGGTAGCTTTTGGGTACAGTCCCGAGCCATATGGAGGCACGTGAGCGGATCGGCAGGGGATTCGTCTCTCCCGGTATTGGGGGCGAGGTCGTGCTGTGTCTAGGAGAGCCATTACACAAAGTCCATGGCCATGGCAGGAGATTTACTGGTAGGTACTCCAGTAGTATCTCAGGGTGTTATTGGGCTACACTCCGACACGACTTATACTGCTATTGGGGGTCTGACGTTACTAGCCTCCTAGGCGGATATGCGATACTCATTGACGAACGGACCGGACTGTATATACATTATCACTGTTAGGCTCAGTAGGGTTTCTGGATGAGTTCGCTCATCAGCCTCCCTTGAGGTCAGTCCATGGGCAGCCGTTACGCATTGCTAGTGCCGCTGATGGTTTGTGGTTAAACCCACTGCCAGGGTACTGACGAGTCATTAGAGTCCCCCACAGACAGTTTCCCAAGTTCGGGCGAAACGTTGTAAAGGCCGTATGGTTTTATGGCAGGGTTCGGAAAATGCACGTGCGTTTACGCACGTGTCAGTTTTCGGGCAGATGATACTGGTCGGCTTTGGTTTAAGCCGAATCCGAGTATTATATTGAGTAGATATAATATTTTTATCTCAGTTGCATTTGTATTCGGTCGTAATACAAATGCGGGTATATTTATATAGATTCGGGGTTATCCTGAAATTCGTTTCAGGATCACTTTTGGAAGTTGCCAGTTTCCAGTTTTCTATCAGCCGTCTTTTAACATTCGGTTAAAGATGGATTTATCTTTTCTTGGATGAGGTGAGTCGTGCTTCTAGAAGCTTCTAGATTGGTGACTAGATTCATGCATCTTCTTTTGCATTTATTAAATGGTGACTAGGTTTTTGTGACTCATGGTTTTAATTAATGTCTTTTGGATTGCTTAAGATCTTTTGTTATGATAAAGATCATTTCTTATGGTCACCCCCCTCTCCTACACTCACCTCCCCATCCATATAGTGGCCGGCCCTCTCTCTCCTCCCTCACTTCACTCATTTGAGAAATTATGGTTGCTAAAAAGAAAAGACTAAAGTTTTGGATGCATGGAAATTTCATAGTTCATTTCTTGTTCCATTTCATTTCCATCGGCAACTTCATTTACCGATCGTCCACGGACTTGGACGAAGTGAGACAAAGTCATCTACTCATTCTCTACATCAATCTTGGTCGTCTCTTTTAGCAAACTTGACGACCGAGTTGCCTCGAGTCAGAGGCGGGAGCCCGTTTAAAGAATCATTGATGTGGTGCCACTTGGATGAGCAGATCGGAGATCGACGAGATCGGAGCAGCCGCAACGGAGCGTGGGATGATGGTTAAAGAACGAAGGGCTCGGATCGTTCGGTATAACCTTTCTACACTCTTTACAGTTTGTTAGTTTAGCAATAATGGCAGATCCGGGTTAAAGTATACGATAGCGCCAGTTAAAAAGTTTTTGTTCCTCATTTGGCGTCTGTAGACGGCCGGGGCGCTAGCGTAGACTTACAGTGGTATCAGAGCCTCACCATTTTGCTATACTAACTTGTGCTAACGCGTTTAAAACATCGATCGAACCGGAAATCAAAAATCGTAATTTTTCAGCTTGACAGTTTCTGTTGATTTTAAATGGTGTCCTAAAAATATTTCACACATCTCAGAAAACTGTGTAGGGATTTTTAAGAACGCCGTACAAATTTGAGCACGTCAGTCGACAAGACAGCCGCGGAAACGCTGCCAAACCCATGGTTTGGCCGCGCATCCGCGGCCGTTCTGAGCGATCATGCCCCCAAATTTGCACAGTGTGTTCTCCTCTGGAAATTGGGGTTTTTGGTATATATCTTTTGGGCCCAGGTTTTGTTACTGTTCTCCAGATTTGCGTGGGGCCCACTTTCTGATATTTAGTCGATCGAAATTTAAACATGTTAGTTACAGTGCTTACATTATATCTCCGACCGAGAATGTCATTTGATCGGTAAACCGCGTCTGATTGCTATAGTTCTTTTAGACGGGTTTGCGAACGTGACATACGCGTTGATGTTCTGTGTTGTGTTGTGATGTTGCGGATTTGTCGTGGTGGATAGCAGTGTGCAATGGTAGTGCAGTTTGAGTTTATTTGTACATTTGATATTGCGGGGCGAGAGTCCAACATGTAGACTGCCGTCACTGCCTGTTGTATAATATTCTTTTGGGGCACGACCAGGTTGCGGTCGATGTACCTGTTGTACTATTTTTCATTACTGTACTAGGTTTTGCCCCGAGACGGAGTGCACGGATAGCCGGGTTCTGGAGGGCAACGGGTCCGCATCTCATGGCTTTGAGAGGCAGAGGGGCCCCACTCTAAAATTGGCAGACTATTCGCCGCACTCGTAGGGGGTACAGGTTGACCCAAGGAGGGGTGCCCAAGATTACCGGATTCCGTGAAGTGCTGGGTAGTCCATTCACTTTGCTGTAGGGGGCTGCCTCGCTTCAGGTTTTGGCGGGTAACTTGCCGCACCCGTAGGGGTCTAGGTTTCATTGCACATGCTATCCACACGACAGGGGAACGTAGGGTTTCAGCAGCGGCTCTGTGAAACCCGGGGATCCCTGATTATCTGTATTGCTCTGTGATGCTTATTACTTTTCTGTAATGTTGCATATTATCACGCCTGGAGCGATTATGTATATTGGTTTATATACTATTAGATGTTGTATATGTTTTACACCCGCGCTAGTCCAGTCCCCGCTCTGTCGTTAGTTAAGTAACCTAACGGGTGATGACGGGACCCAGTGACGAATGCGGATGGCATATACGTACATTTTATTTTCGTTCTTTTCTGGTGTGATTGATTGATGGGACTGCGTTGATTCTGATCAATGCAAAAAGTTAAACAAACCTGTTTGTAGTTGTTGGAGAAAATTTAAAAAGTGTTATTGCAAAGACGTTTCCTTTTGTTTTGCATAGCGGTATTCAGTGGAATATCCTGCACCTCATTCGATGGGGCAAGGGCCGATATCCCTTCACCGGGACTGACCCCTTGGGCAGAAGTTTGCGTCAGGGTAATAACTTCACTATAGTCGATTACAAGTTGCTTTGCATAGCGGTATTCAGTGGAATATCCTGCACCTCATTCCACGAGGAAAGAGCCGAGATCCCTTCATCGGGAATGACCTCTTTAGCAAAAGATTTTCGCCACTATATTTTAAAAAAAGCTATCAGGTTCCTTCAGCGATATCAAGTTCACTACGTTAAAGGTTTTTCGCCAAAAACCAGCCGTAGCCCTCCGTCACTTCTTTTGAGTATTCAGTAGTATTCAAGCTATGTATTTTAGCCAAAGTTAAGGCATAGTGTTTGGTAGCTGCTGGGTATTCAATTGTTGCATAGATAGATGAGTTAGTTTGGGACAGTCGTTCTGCCGATTGGCCAAAGTCAGGGGCATGTGCGGGTGGGTTCAAATTGACAAGATAGTGATGGGTAGAACTTGGCATGTGACTTATGATATTTTGACCAAAGCCAAGGTTATAAGAGCATGGGGCAAAAAAAAATCGTATCGGGAGTTTCTAAAGAAACTGAAACTTGCCAAGTATGCGCATACCTTCTGGAGTGTGATAACGCGAGTGGATTCCGTCACGTTATCATGCGATGAGAGTTGGATCCCGATTCCCACTGATGAGTTGGTTTACTCTTCGGGTGATCCCGATTGATTCTTCTTTAGGTTTGGAGGAGAATTTGACAGGACAATGGGAGGTTTCCGGATTAGATAAAGTGATAACCATTCTGATCTAGGTTAGAGTGCACACAGAGTGTTTCTTTTCTCTCTCTCTTTGGCAGCGACCTTTGACCGACCCTAGACTATGACTCAGTGACCAGGTTGACCGAACCTTCTTAAAATACTGGCTTTTGGATTGTCTATGTTGCATAAGTCATTGCCACTCCTTCTTTTACCCTTTGCATTTCTCAGAACACCCGTTTTATTACGGACATCCACTTCCATTGGATAGATCCATCGTATGGTTATATACGAATTCGAAGGGACTTCTTCGAGGATGGATCCAGGTTCAGGAGAAATAGAATTGGTTTATTCAGTTGTCTTTTATTATCACCTTCTCTCAGGTTGCGAGAGCTCCTTGGTTTAGGAGAGTACACCTATTATGCTTATTGGATAGTCTTATTCCAAACCATAGGCTGGTGCCGAAAGGTAGGGAATGAAGAAAACCAATTAGCCTAAGTAGGGTGTGCAGAAGGTAATATGTAAAGACAAAATAAAGGGATTAGAAAGAGGGCAAAGTAAATTGCGACTGATATCATTCACGACCAAAACCGCGTACTTCGTCGCCACTCCTATTTCACCTTTAAAAGAATAAGGTTTATTCAGTTGTCTTTTATCATCACCTTCTCTCGAGATGCGAGTACTCCTTGGTTTAGGAGGGTACACCTATTATGCTTACTGGATAGTCTTCTTCCAAACCATAGGCTGGTGCCGAACGGTAGGGAAGGAAGAAAACCACTTAGCCTAACGATGGTGTACAGAAGGTAACGACTAAAGACAAATAAAGGGATTTGGAGAGATGGCAATAAAATATACGGTTGAAGTCATGAATTGGATTATGGAAGAGGCATTGCTATGAATACCAGGATACCCCTACGAAACATTTTCATGTTTCAGTGCATTGTTATAGAAAACTGTTTTCCCGATTAGATACTTACTCTAAGGGTATGTATTTACCAGGTTTCATTCTCATATCTGTATGGTTTTACAGATGATGAGTGGGAGTAAGTTATTGGGAATTAGGTGATTATCCTCATTATATCGGAATTCGTTGTAATTGGTGATATTTGAGGAAATCGCCAGGGTACAGTTTTTAACCTACGACGCACAGGTTTTGAGTTGCTTAAACTCAGCGGACTTATACAGAGTATTGTTTGTTGTCCAGTGTCCATCAGGACAAAGGGGTAGGTCCTCGTACTATGTTCTGTTTACTTATAACTTCTCTAGTATTTAGACAAGTGTTTCGTAGAAATACAAGGTCTAAGTTTTGAGAAGTTGTGGGTATAAGAATAAAGTAGAGAACCAGGTATCACAAGTATCGAGATTCTTCAAAGAGATCGAAGATGTAGATTCTTATGATTGGTATTCAGATGATAGTGATGGTTTTGAGAAACGTGTTTCTCTTTCAGGTTACTCATAATTGGATGGATTCCTAAGTTGAATAATGCTGATTAGCCTCTTTCCATTAAGTTGATATGCACTGGAGACAGTTGCATGATTTGAATCTAGCTCCAATTAAATAAGTGCCAAAGTTTCTGTATTGGATATAGAATGGATCGTACCTTAAAAGATGTTAAGGTACGGGGAGTTGTCCGGCTTATGCTTAAAATCAGACTCTGGATAATTCAGGGCACATTTCTGTAATGGCTGTTTGTGGGTTGACCCTGGCTATGACGAGGGTTGATATTCTACCATTTGGAAGATCAATAGTGATATTATTCTTGACTCGCCACAGTTTTAGTAAAATGGATTCTTTTTCAGAAAACAGTAGTGGGAGTATGGTAGAACTGGAAGTGATTCCAGAACCGCGAACGATTACGGAAAATTTAATAGGACATATATATTCAATCAGGTTTGACATTCCAATAGCCACTCCGCAGATATGGTGGGTAACCTCAGACACCCGAGAGGTACTCCGGTAGCCTCAAGGACGGTGAAAGGGAGGTTCTTATCTACCCAGACTTGACACTACTGTTGTTCCAGGCTATGAGACCCGGTAGGAGGGTTGTCGTAGTCAGTGGGAGCATCGGAAGTATAGTGGACAAGTAGCTTATGTCTATTTATAGACTAGAGCAGTTATAGCGGAGATAGATCATCTAATTTTGATGTGACAGTCATGGGTTTGACTTCAATCAGAATAGGGGATGGATCTGTTAAGAAGGTAGTAGGGTGTGATGTCATGGTATATGGATGACATACACAGAGTAGGAAGTAAAATTCCTATACTACGATCGGTTGTACTGTGGTCGTCACACAGTTGTTTCTCCAGACAGGATATGGATATAATATTTGACATTCTGGTTTCTGGATCTATGGTTTTAGATCTGGATTTGGGTAGTTTCCCAATGTGGGTACTTTGACAGTATTCTAATGGTTTTTAGAATAGTTAACTCCTAGCATGGTGGTGTACCTGCAGGTGATGGAGTCACCCTCTCCAAAGATGTCTTACAGACTAAAGGGGAGAGGGATGTGCATGATCGGCAGATCACTTGCTTAGGCAATTGAGTCTATCATGAGATGTCAAGTACCACATCAGATGTTTGTTTTTGCACTAGATGCAATAAGTTTGTATTAATCCAATCCTGGAGAAACATAAGGAAGCAGTTTTAGAACATAAGTACATGTTCTGCGGATTTGATGACGGCAGCCTCCTTCGGGAGACGGTTATCATTCCAAGCTTCAAAGGTGACATGGTTGACAGAGTGATTGTCAGAGTTATAGTTTTTCCCTCTGACGAAGAAGAACAGTATTATGCACAGGTGGTCCAAGAGGATACCGTGGGAGGCATGGTGCCGGATACTGATTAGGTTCAGTGATCGATACAGTCTAAGAAGTTTGGATTTGGAGTTCATTTATGAACTGGGTCCCATCAGGTATCCAGACATATTCTAAGACAGGTATTACTCAATTCGGGAGATGGCTTTCTCCGCGAACTTGAGATTTAGAGAGATATAGAAAGAAACTTCTAGGCGGATCCACTCACTGAGGCTATTTCTCGAACACAATAGTTTTACAAACGGGCTTTGTGAAACTGATTAGTAGAGGAGTTGGATGTTCGGTTTCACACGGGCTGTGAGTAGTCGACATCGCAATAATTAGCCTTGAGTGCAAGTGGGAGATTGTTGGAGATAGTGCCCTCATAGTCAATTATTGGATCGCAGGTACGTGATTGCAATGATTACGGAGGACCTATACCAGTAGAACAGTCTTACTCGAGATGATAGTATGCTATCTGGTTTGCCTTTATCAGTCGTGTACATGTTCAGGTGACTGATTACATGTTACACTTTGATAGAGCCCTTAAGATCTTGCTTTACTACCAACTGTATGATAGCGATCATATACGTGAGAGTTGGGTGGTTTATACGCATATCCTTAATTGTGGTCCCTAGTCGTGGGAGTTTCGAGACAGGGCATCGATACTCCGGAGTAGACTAGTGTATACAGTCGAGACCCCGACGAGGGGCGGTGGCCGGTCTCACAAACCACTGGTGTCAGTTGGATCACTTAAGATGTATACAGGTGCTCATTGGGTTATGAGTACACCGGACAGGACTCGCCGGGAATCTGCTAGTTAGTACTATACCTATCGTCAGATAGCAGTTCCCTGGTGACATGTGTACAGGTTAGTTCATCGACCTGAGGTCGTCATTTGTCTCGTGTGATTTCCCACTGTGCTTTGATTTCTACCCTACCGCGGCTCAAAGGAATCGTGCAAACAGGTAGCTTTTGGGTACAGTCCCGAGCCATATGGAGGCACGTGAGTGGATCGGCAGGGGATTCGTCTCTCCCGGTATTGGGGGCGAGGTCGTGCTGTGTCTAGGAGAGCCATTACACAAAGTCCATGGCCATGGCAGGAGATTTACTGGTAGGTACTCCAGTAGTATCTCAGGGTGTTATTGGGCTACACTCCGACACGACTTATACTGCTATTGGGGGTCTGACGTTACTAGCCCCCTAGGCGGATATGCGATACTCATTGACGAACGGACCGGACTGTATATACATTATCACTGTTAGGCTCAGTAGGGTTTCTGGATGAGTTCGCTCATCAACCTCCCTTGAGGTCAGTCCATGGGCAGCCGTTACGCATTGCTAGTGCCGCTGATGGTTTGTGGTTAAACCCACTGCCAGGGTACTGACGAGTCATTAGAGTTCCCCACAGACAAATTCCCAAGTTCGGGCGAAACGTTGTAGAGGCCGTATGGTTTTATGGCAGGGTTCGGAAAATGCACGTGCGTTTACGCACGTGTCAGTTTTCGGGCAGATGATACTGGTCGGCTTTGGTTTAAACCGGATCCGAGTATTATATTGAGTAGATATAATATCTTTGTCTCAGTTGCATTTGTATTCGGTCGTAATACAAATGCGGGTATATTTATACAGATTCGGGGTTATCCTGAAATTCGTTTCAGGATCATTTTTGGAAGTTGCCAGTTTCCAGTTTTCTATCAGCCGTATTTTAACATTCGGTTAAAGACGGATTTATCTTTTCTTGGATGAGGTGAGTCGTGCTTCTAGAAGCTTCTAGATTGGTGACTAGATTCATGCATCTTCTTTTGCATTTATTAAATGGTGACTAGGTTTTTGTGACTCATGGTTTTAATTAATGTCTTTTGGATTGCTTAAGATCTTTTGTTATGATAAAGATCATTTCTTATGGTCACCCCCCTCTCCTACACTCACCTCCCCATCCATATAGTGGCCGGCCCTCTCTCTCTTCCTTCACTTCACTCATTTGAGAAATTATGGTTGCTAAAAAGAAAAGACTAAAGTTTTGGATGCATGGAAATTTCATAGTTCATTTCTTGTTCCATTTCATTTCCATCGGCAACTTCATTTACCGATCGTCCACGGACTTGGACGAAGTGAGACAAAGTCATCTACTCATTCTCTACATCAATCTTGGTCGTCTCTTTTAGCAAACTTGACGACCGAGTTGCCTCGAGTCAGAGGCGGGAGCCCGTTTAAAGAATCAGTGATGTTGTGCCACCTGGATGAGCAGATCGGAGATCGACGAGATCGGAGCAGCTGCAACGGAGCGTGGGATGATGGTTAAAGAACAAAGGACTCGGATCGTTCGGTATAACCTTTCTACACTCTTTACAGTTTGTTAGTTTAGCAATAATGGCAGATCCGGGTTAAAGTATACGATAGCGCCAGTAAAAAGTTTTTGTTCCGCATTTGGCGTCTGTAGACGGCCGGGGCGCTAGCGTAGACTTACACTTTGAGGGAGGTTCCCCGTTGTTTCGCAGGAACCTTATTAAAGTAAACCTCATTTTCCCATAGGCATAACCCCGTTGACACCTTTCTAGACACCTACTTGATCGGCTAATTATAATGTGTAAAACTCTCTCAGGAGTAACTCTTACTCGCAGCGGGTATCGGGATCCAACTATCTCATAGGAGGTATGCAATCTCATTGCAAATTTCAACACTTGAAATTCCCAATAATATTTTACCCCTAGCGTCCTATGACCTTGACGAATGCCAACAAACCATAGGCTACTAGTCAAGTTCAACCCGTCATTTCCCGATTGAATTAAACCTACCTGCATGACCCTTGACGAAAGCCAACAAAGCTGCACGAATACCCTAACTCAATCGCATCATATGCTTATGCAGATAAGCATAAATAGCTACCGCACACTACGCCTTGACGAAAGCCAACAAATGCAGCACGAATACTATGAAGTACTTATCTAAAATGACGGAGGGTTACGACAGGTTTTTAAGAAAACCCTTTGCGTAATGAACTTGATATCGTCGTAGAATCGAGTGATTTTAAATGGAGTGTTTTTTAGGCTTTTCTAGTTTTGCTAAAGAGGTCACTCCCGGTGAAGGGATCGTCGGCTCTTTCCTCATCGAATAAGGTGCAGAATATTTCACAAATACCACCATGCAAAGAAAAAACTATATAAGAAATCAAAAAACAAACCGAGTTTGTAGCATCTGCTAGTTTCACTAAAGAGGTCATTCCCGGTGAAGGGATCTCGGCTCTTTCCTTATCGAATAAGGTGCTGGATGTTCTTCAAGGAACACCGCTTTGCAAAGCAAGAACTAGAGCTACCAGTTTTTAAACAAGTTTCTACAGCATCTTAGATTTCTTTTATTTCATTAATCTCATTAATGAAGTCCCATTTTATTATGCTTCACAAGCCTCACATTTGAAACGAAATCTGCAATATAACATATATCTTATATATATAATATAAACATTCGTCTCAGGCAGTAATATGATCTCATCACAGAACATTGCAGCAGAAGAACATATATGAAATATTGGATATACCAGGACGTCCGTGTTTTAATACGAGCCTGTATAAAACACGGATTCCACGGTCGCGATGAATAGCCAAACCCACATCCCTAGATCCCTACGAGAGCGGCAAGCAACACTGTCAATTCTAGGGTTAAGAGACCCGGTCTCGATTCCTCGAGATGGTCTCCCACTGGACCCTAGAACCCGGTTACTTATGCTCCCCGCCTTGGGTCTACCTAATGCGAAAAAGTAAATAATATACAATGGTGACATCATCCTCAGCCCGGAAGTGCCCCAATAAAAGAATATTACATACAATGAATTTTATATGAATGAAAAAGAAAAAACTCTCATATCACATAAAACCCCCAGCTATTCAAAACGCGACGATCTAATACAACATATCACAGCAACACATAATATCTCATATCATCAACGTAAGCAAGTATGTGTATCCCGATTATCGTTGATGTATAGCAACGAAGCCGGCGATACACCACATACTATGCTTACGGTCACAGAAAAGAAAGTGTAAAACTATAACAGTTGGAATCCGTAACCTCCTTAGACATCGCATGCCTAACAATTATAAACCCCGCACTTTAGTCTCATTATCGAAAATGCTTTTCAATATCAAGTCGGGCAATTCAACAAGATTCCCAACATCCTGATTGAATGCTCGTCGCAAACTTTAGTAGACGGCCGCACCCCCGGATGCTGTCGACGAAGTGCAGTAAGGCGGAACACCGCTGCCGCAAGCACCCGAACGGATGCTTTTGGCGACGGAGTTCTCCTATAGTCACTTGGTCGGGGCTATGGGGCGTGGCTGTCTGTTAAGTTTACCCGGCGAGTATTCACGTACGCTACGTGATTGCGACGGGCTTTTGATCGCATCAAAATTCCGTGGCAACCGATCATCTGAGACTAAACTTCTATGTTTATAATATTCAAATTAGTTATCTCATAACTACTTGTGGATTCCAAATATTGTATTACATTTTAGATAAATAGACGGTGTTAAACTTTCCGATCGAATAAACAAACACCCAAGATTTCCCAAATAGCTCAACACTTGAGCGGAGTTCAAAAAATATCCATCACATGCAACAGTACCAATGGTCCAGCCGTAGAAGGGTCAAGCCAACGCCTCACATGTGGCACGTCGTACTGCCCCAAACCCAAGGTTCAGAGGCAGTTCAAGACGGTCACATAATCGAGTTAAGGTTTGTATTCTTCTAAAGGGTCCACCGCATTACTTGCACGACTTAGAAAATTTCAAACTCGAGAAAAAATCCAACTTTTGAAAAAATTTCCGACTGGGGAAAAAGTGAGTTATTGATATCCGTTCGAACCTTTTAACAGTTTCTAAAATTATCCGGAAAAACTTAAACGGAGTTAAATTATCTGATCGAATCAACGAGTCCCCAATACAACCCAGAAAACTCAACACTTGAGCAAATTAAAAATTTCCCAGAAAAATCAGGAATCGCCTACGGATCAACTGTAGAAACATGATGCCCTAAGTCCAATGTTGCGCCGCAGAACCGTCGCTAATGGCATGTATTTTCCGCGGTTCCGCGGCAATGTAATGGAATTACAGGCTCGTTTTTCACAGAGGTCCATAGAATTCCCTGCTGATTTTTTTAAGTATTTTTAATATGAAAAATATCACAATTTTAGAAAATGTCCAGAGAAGGGTTCGTATCGGGGTATCCGGGTTCGATCGGACTTTAAACTTCGTCTAAAGCTGATACCACTGTAGGGTTGCTAGGCACACGCACAAAGTTCTACGAAGTATCAACCATACCCGATTTAAAATTTAGTCGTGCCGAACAACCCAAAAACGGATCTTTAAACTAGAGATTATACGAAAATAAGCATGTTAAACAATTTAACACTAAGTGAGAGGGATTACAACCTTTGTAGATCCGGTCCTTCACTTCTTAAGCTCCGTGTTGAGGTCCCTTCGCTGCGATCATCGTGTTCCGGACTCTCGAGAGGCTCCGCGAAGAGAAAGATGCAAGCTTGCTTCCGATCTTCGATAACAAAGATGATCTACCTTGAAGTTTCATTAACACAAGCTCTCACTCACTAAATGAAGTGAACACTCTCATCTAAAGGGCAAGGGTAGATGAGGATGATGAAGTAGGATTTTTGCTCTCTTTTATTATCTTTTTCTCACACTCATTCATCACTTGGAAAAAAGCCAGAAAGCTATTTCCATGAAAGAAAGAAGAAGGAAGAAGAAGATGAATAATCTTGTTATAATTCTTTTGTGATGAATAATGAAAGGATAATGATGAATAATGCAACCATGGTTGCTAAACATTTATAGAGAATTAACCAAGGGTGAAGGGTTTGGGTTAGGTTAAAGATGCGTTATTTGTAAATATCTTTTCCAAAACAAAAGAAAAACCTTCTAGAAACTTCTAGAAAGCATTAACCCAAATCAAAACCTAATCTTGTTTAATCTCTACTAAACATGTTGCATTAGTAATCATATCATGTTACAATATTATATATCACATATATAATATTTATTGTAACAAAATAAAATAATACAATTAACATATATCGCATATATATCAATGTATTACCCGAGTGAGAAAAAGAATCTTTTAGTGAGCTAACATTAGTTAATGTAATTTAATATATCATATATATTATTATACATTAAATTATCAAATCAACACTTGATCCGACAATCCGGCTATATCACATATAACCGACTAATATTTATCCGTACCGATTCATCTAATCAACACTTGATCCGATGACCCGGCTGATATCAAATATCGCGAGAATAGAATGCGGTATCTCATATTGCATTATCCTCGGTCCCGTACATATCACATACGTGCCCATACTCCGTTTTGCCTGAGCCAAGAAACCTCTGTGTAGGACTCTAAAGAATCGTCAATACGCCGGCAGTAGGTGATGATCATATCAAACACCCACAAGCTGCAAGCGGTCAGCTAAACGTAACGGCCACCCAGGTATTGAGCGCTCAGAAGATCAACAAGTAAGCCTGTACATTCTCCTATGAATCCAATCTGTAACACTCCCGTACAGTCCGGTCTCGTCGTCTGATATGTCGCATATCTCGCCTAGGGGTGGTAAACGTCAGACCCCAGTAGCTTGATAAGTCGTGTCGATATGAGGTCTATAACAGTTCGAGAAACTACTGATAACACTTACCAGTAAATCTTAACAACCCTGGCCAGGGATTTACAGTTATAGCCAATCGAACACAGCACAACATCAACTCCCTATACCGGGAGAGACGAATCCCCTCCTATCGCTTATTGCCTCCATGTGATTCGAGACTGTACCCAAAAGCCACCTTTTTGCACACCTTCTTGGACGTGGTATGATGGAAATCAAAGCACAGTGGGAATCACACAAGACTCTATGACGATCTCGGTTCAACAGACTACTCTGTACCAGTGTCACCGGAGAACTGCCATCTGACGTGAGGTATAATACCATCTGGGAGTTCTCGGCTAGTCCGTCCAGTGTACCCAGTCTCCACTGAGCACCCGTACACCATCCTTGATGTCACACACCGATGGATATGTGATCATCCATCGCCCATCATATGGGTCAAGATGCGTATACGCTAGTCTACTTTGGTGTATCGATGCCCTGTCTCGATACACCCTCAACTAGGAACAGTTATAGGATGTACTCGTCGACTACCGTGGCCACACTAGTATGATCTCATCATAGTCCCAGTAGTCGAATACAGATCCTAGGGGCTTTATCAACATGTAACATAGAGACAATCAGAGTACATGTTAAGATAAAGTACAACCAGATAGCATACTATCATGTCGAGCAAGAAAGTCCTCCTTATATATGTCCAAGCATCCATTACCATATACATCGTATGTACAGTAATGGCCTCTAGGGCATACATATAACTAACATGCATGACATAACAAATAATAATAAATTATTAATTAAATGTAATAAAATGTGAGGAACCCGAATTGTTCGATGCCCAGTCTCGAAACTCCCACGACTAAGAACATTTTAAGGATGTGCTTATAGACTACCCAGCTCCCACGTTTATGATCGCCATCATAATGCCGGTAGTCAAGCAAGAATCCTATTGGCTCTATCAATATGTAATAATGATCTGTAATGTCACCTGAAGCATGTACATGATGATAAAGACAAACCAGATAACATACTATCATCTCGAGTAAGACTGTTCTACCGGTATAGGTCCTCCCTCAATTATTGCAATCACGTGCCTGCGATCCAATAATTGACTTGAGGGCACTATAGCCAAAAATCCCCCACTTGCACTTAAGGCTAATTATTGCGGTGTCGCATACGCATAGTCCATGTGATACCGAACACCCAATTTCCCTACTAATCAGTTTCACAAAGCTTATTTGTAAAACTATTGCGTTCGAGAAATAACCTCAGTGAGTGGATCCGCTCCAATGTTTCTTTCTATGTCTCTCTTTATCTCAAGTTCGTGGAGAAAGTCATCTTCTGAAATGAGCAATACATGTTTTAGAATATGTCTGGATATCTGATGGGACCCAGTTCACAAATGAACTCCAAATCTAATAAATTTCTTAGACTGTATCGTCCACTGAATTTAATCAGTATCCTGCGCCATGCCTTCCTCGGTATCCGCTTGGACCACCTATCCAAACTACTGTCCCTAAAAAGGGTGAAATCTATAACTCTGACTGTCACTCTGTCATCCAGGTCACCTTAGAAGCCTGGAATGATAACCGTCTCCCGAAGGAGGCTGTCGTTACCATATCCCTAGAACATCCACTTATGTTCATAAACTGCTTCCGAACGTTTCTCCAGAATTGGATTAATATATAAACTTATTGCAGCTTGTGCAAAAACAATATCTGGTGCGGTACTTGACATCTCATCATTGACTCAATTGCCTGAGCAAGTGATATGACAATCATGCACATCCCTATCCCTTTCAGTCTGTAAGACACTTTTAGAGAGAGTGACTCCATCACCTGCAGGTACACCACCATGCAAGGAGTCGTCCATTCTAAAACACCTTTAGAATACTGTATAATTACCCAGATTGGGAAACTACCCAAATCTTGATCTGAAACCATAGATCTAGTAACCAGAATGCCTGATATAATATCCATATCCTATGTGGAGAAACCATTGTGTGACAATCACAGTATAACCGATCGTAGTATAGGAATTTCACTTCCTACAAAGTGTATGTCATCCAAATTCTAGGACATCACACCCTACTAACTTTTTAACAGATCCAACTCCTATTCTGATGAAGTCAAAGCCCATGACTGTCACATCAAAAATAGACGATCTATCTCCGCTATACCTGCTTTAATCTATCAATAGAAATTAGCTACTTTTCCACTATGCTTCCGCTGCTCTCACTGACTACAACAACCCTCTGGCAGAGTCATATACATGTGCACTTCTAAAGCTAGTTTAGAACAATGCTATACTCATCTTCCTGTCGGGTCTCATAGTCCAGAACAGCAGTAATGACAAGTCTGGATAAACAAGAACCTCCCTGTCACCGTCTTTAAGGATACCGAAGTACCTCTCGGGTGCCTGAAGTTACCCACCATATCTGCGGAGTGGCTAATGGAATGTCAAACCCGATTGAATTTTTAGGTTCTATTAAATTTTCAATAATCGTTTGTGGTTCTGGAATCACTTCCAGTTATACCATACTCCCACTACTATTTTTTGAAAAATTCCATTTTACAAAAACTATGGTGAGTCAAGAACAATATCACTATTGATCTTCCAGATGGTAGAAAGTTAACCCTCGTCATAACCCGGGATAACCCACAAACTGCCATTACAAAAACGTGCCTTGAGTTATCCAGAGTCTGGTTTTAAGCATAAACCGGACAACTCCATATACCTTAACATCGTTAGATATGAACCATTCTATATACAATATAAAAAAGAAAGCACTGATTTAATTGGAACCAGATTCAAATCATGCAGTTGTCTTAGTACATGTCAACTAAATGGAGAGAGGCCGATCAGCATTACTCAACTAGGAGTGCATCCAGATATGAGTAACCTGAAAGAGAAGCAAGTTCTCAAAACCATTACTATCAACTGAATACCAAACACAAGTATCTACATTTTCGATCACCTTGAAGAATCCTGATACTTGCAACACATGGTTCTCTACTTTATTCTTGTACCTATAACTTCTCAAAACTTGGACCTTGTATTTCTACGAAATACTTGTCTAAAACTTGAGAAATCATAAGTAAACAGAATATAGTACGAGGACCAACCTCTTTGTCTTAATGGACACTGGAAAACATATAATACTTTGTATAAGTCCCCTGAGTTGAATAACTCAAACCTTGTGCGTCGTAGGTTGAAAACTGTATTATGGTTAAGAAGAATTACACCGTTGTTTAATACTCTTTACCCAATCATCAACGGATATAGGTAAATGTCATGGACATAATTTCAAAAAGTTATATCTCACTTTATAAAATAAACGTACAGATATATCAGTTTGAAATTGGTGCATAACAACGGATATTCAAAACCAAATATTTGCCGTCAGGCAAAACCCCAGGCGATTTCCTCAAATATTACCAATTACAATGAATTTCGATATAAAGAGGATATAATCACCTAATTCCCAATAACTTACTCCCACTCAGCATCTGTAAGCCCATACAGATGTGAGAATCAAACTTAGTAAATACATACCCTGGAGTAAGGATCTAATTGAGAAATCAGTTTTCAATTAACAACGCACAGTGAAACTGAAACATGAAAATGTTTCGAAGGGGTAGCCAGGTATTCCTAGTAATGCCTCTTCCATTATCCCGATTTATGACTGTAACCGTATATTTCGTTGCCATCTCTCCAATCCCTTTATTTGTCTATACTTATTACCTTCTGTACACCACCCTTAGGCTGAATGATTTTCTTCCTTCCCTGCCTTTTGTCACCAACCTAAGGTTTGGAAGAAGACTATCCAATAAGAATAATAGGTGTACCCTCCTTATCCTTGGAGCCCTCGCAACCTGTGAGAAGGTAAAAGGAAAAAGACAATTGAATAATCCTTATTCTATTTCTCCTGAACCAGAAATCATCCTCGAACTGGAACAAGTTCCTTCGAGTACGTATGTAAGTATACGATGGATTATCCAATAAATGTAGATCTTCGTAGTGATACGGGGTGTTCTGGAGAAATGCAAAGATGAAGTAGGAGTGGCGATGATATACGCGGTTTGGTCGTGAATGATAGCAGTCGCATTTTACTTTACACTCTTTAATCCTTTTATTTGTCTTCACTTATTACCTTCTGTACACCTCACTTAGGTTAATTTGTTTCTTCCTTCCCTACTTTTCGGCACCTGCCTATGGTTTGGAAGAAGACTATCCAATAAGCGTAATAGGTGTACCCTCTCCTAATTCTAGGAGCCCTCACAACCTGAGAGAGAGTAAATGGAAAAGACAACTGAATAGTCCTATTCAATTTCTCAAGAACCGGAAACCATTCTCGAATCTGAAACAAGTTTCTGCGAGTTCATATGTAACTATATGATGGTCATATCCTATAACTGTGGATCTTCGTAGTGATACAGAGTGTTCTGGAGAAAAGCAAAGGGTGAAAGTACAAGTGGCAATGAAGTATGCAACTCTGACAATCAAAAAGCCAATGTATTTTAAGAAAGTTCGGTTAACTTGATTTATGAGTTCTAGTCTAGGGTCGGACCATGGTCGCTACCAAAAAGAGAGAGAAAAGAAACACTCAGCGTGCACTCTAATTTAGATCAGAATAGTTAATCATTTTATCTAATCAGGATGTCTCCCACTGTATTCTCAAATTCTCCTCTAAACCTGAAAGAAGAATTAGTCGGGATCATTTAAAATCACCCAAGGAGTAAACCAACTCATCAGTGGGAATCGGGATCCAACTATCATCGCATGATAACTTGATGGAATCCACTCAAGTTATCACACTCCAGAAGATATGCTCATGCCTGAAAAGTTTCAGTTTCTTTAGAAACTCCCAATGTGATTTTTACCCCATGCTCTTATGACCTTGACTAAAGCCAACAAATCATAAGTCACATGTCAAGTTATACCCGTCATTGTCCAAGTTAATTTGAACCCACCCGTACTTGCCCTTGACTAAGGACAACAAGGCTTTATGACTGTCCCAAACCAATGCATCTATCTATACAACAAAAAAGTAACAAATAGCTACCATACACTATGCCTTGACTAAGGCCAACAAACATAGCATGAATACTAAGTGCTATCCGTCTTAAATGACGGAGGGCTACGAATAGTTTTTGGCGAAAAACCTTTAACGTAATGAACTTGATATCGTTGAAGGAACCGGATAGCTTTACAAATATATAGTGGCGAAAACTTTTGCTAAAGAGCTCACTCCCGGTGAAGGGATCTCGGCTCTTTCCTCGTCGAATGAGGTGCAGGATATTCCTAACTGAATATCACAATGCAAATCAAAAAGTAATCAACTATAATGAAGTTATTACCCTAACGCAAAATTCTGCCCAAGAGGTCACTCCCGGTGAAGGGATCTTGGCTCTTGCCTCATCGAATGAGGGGCTGGATATTCATAACCGAATACCGCTGTGCAAAATAAAAGAAAACGTCCTTGTAATAACAGCTTTTGAAAATTATTCTAACAACATCGAATAGGTTTGTTTTTCTTGCATTGATCAGAATCAACGCAGTCCAATCAATTAATCACACCAGAAAAGAACGAAAATATGATGTACGTATATTCCATCCGCATTCGCTACTGGGCCCCATCATCACCCATTTGATTACTGAACTAACGACAGAGCGGGGGCTGGACTAGCGCTGGTGCAAAATATATATAACATCTACTAGTGTATATATAACAATATATAATAATCGTTCGAGGCATGATATATGCAACATCACAGAATAGCGATAAGCATCACAGAACAAACGGATAATCTGAGAGCCCCGGGTTTCCTTTAAGCCGCAAGTGAAACCTGACGTTCCCCTAGTCGTGTGGATAGCCTGTGCAATGAAAACCTAGACCCCAACGAGTGCGGCAAGTTACCCGCCAAAACCAGAAGTGAGGCAACCCCCTTCATCAATGTAAATGGGCCACCCGGCACTTCACGTAATCCGGCAACTTGAGCACCCCTCCTTGGGTCAACTTGTACCCTCTACGTGTGCGGCAAATACCCCGCCAATTCTAGAGTGAGGCCCCCTCCATCTCAAAGCCATGAGATGCGGGCCCGTTGCCCTCTAGAACTATCACGCCCCGCTTCCCAGAGTACGCTAAGATAGGCACGTGACAGAGCCAACCATGCTACCCATGGATAGGAAATATCCCTCCACAGTCACATTATGGCTGTAGAGATATCAATAACAGTAATAAACTATCTAACACATGTCCATAAGCCAGAATAAATGAGTCATGAAATAAAATAATGCGGAAGCAGAAGATCCAAGTACAATAATAAACTGGAATGTACGTCCCAAATACGGGCTCACATCAGGAAATGAAAAGTACTGAAAAGAAAAAAAACTAGAATACTAAAAAGTCTTCACTGCTTGGCCTGATGACTGAGATACTCCTGAACGGCCTACGGCAAAAGTGGAGGATCTGGGCCATGCAAAACCAAGACGTCAGTGCGTCATAATATCAATAATTTTAAGCAAGCAGGATGTAATGAAATATGCAGACATTAAGTATAAGCAGTAACAATTTATCAGGAAATAATAGTAACATGAATAAAGATCAGTGAACAGGATATAAACAGGTGAAGTGCAGTGAGTAGTCTAAACTGTGCTATAGGGTTATCTACTATAAAGTTATTTGAAATCAATTAATGTAATTCTCATCGTAACCCATCGGTGACTATTCCATAACGTCCGGAAAACCGGCAAACAATAGGTATTCCGTAACGCCCGAAAAAACGACAAACAATAGGTATTCCATAACGCCCGGAAAAATGGCAAACAATAAGATGGCCCTTTGAGTTACGTTCGGTTACATTCTTGATTTCGTCATACCCCCAAGTTATGTGTTCAAGTCTGGTATTGATAAGTCTGAAGCTAATGCCAACACAAGATCAAGCAGGAACAGGTTTGTCTATACAGACAACAGGATATGTCCATCGAGACAACATGTCAGGGTTGTCGGCATTAGAAACAGGATCAGCTAACATGTCAAGTAGTGCACATGTATCAAGTCATGTCAAGTAGTGCACAGGTATCAAGTCATGTTAAGTAGTAGTGTATCAGGTCATGTCAGGTAGTGTACAAGTATCAAGTCAGGTCAAGTTATGGTGTATCAGGTCATGTTAGGTAGTACACAAGTATCAGGTCATGTCAAATAATGCACAGGTATCAAGCGGAAGCTCATAATGAAACTGTAACAGGTACAGATGCACAACAAAAGCATGGATGCACAAATATTTATCAGGGGTTACTATATTACTATGTACAGTACACAATATCAAGTATGGAGTACTAATATAACAATAAAATGATATAATGCGGCATGGTATGCGAATAGATATGACATCAATGGTATGGATGCACAATTATCGATTAGGGTTACAATTACAGTTCCAATACTAATTAGAAGGCACTTTATTAAACAAGGGGTGTTAATATCGTAGTATTATGTATTAATGTGATATATAGATGTAGTTATATATATTTTAAATGAGATGGATGCAAACGGGTATCCAAAACAGTAAAACTGTAAAATGGTAATGTGGGATGTACAACTAAGCAATATGAGATATAAATATTCCATTGGATGCAATATATTGTAGTATAGTATGTGACAAGATAAGTTTGCATGCGCTAGATGTAAAGTAACACGTACGGATGCAGACGGATGTCGAAAAACTGTAAAAGTAAACATGGGACGCATAATTTGAAATACCGGTATTATATTTATTAAAATAGATGTATATAAGGTAATGTAGCATGCAGCAAGATAAACTTGCCTCGATCGAATCACGCGACGGATACGCACGGCTTGTCCGACGTCGGTAAATCTTCGCAACGCACACGCGGCATACGGGACGGGTCCAGGCAAGGCAAGAGGGTGATCATACAGGCAAGGTATATTCACTGGATCGTCGGCATCGATCCCGGCTCCAGCAAACTACAGAAAACAGAGATCAAGAATCAAAGAAAGAAAAGAAAAGAAAAGAAAGGAAGGAAAGAGGAAGAAGAAGAATAGAGGAAGAGGGAAGGGTCGCTCACTGGGGTTGTAGGTGCACAGGGGTCAGAAGAGGTGGTGCTGGTGTTGTGGGGACGATCGGAACTCCGGCGAAGGGTTTGGTGTTGGGGTTAGGTTTATGGTTTGGGGTCGGTTTTTGTTGGCTGGGTTTGGTCTGCAGGGTGTGTAGGGATATTGGTGAGGTGAGGGTGCAGAGGAGAGGGAGAGGAGAGGTGGAAGGAGATGGCGATGACTGGTGGTGGTGATCGACGGCGAGGTGAGATGGTGTAGGGTTTCTGGGTGCAAGGTGTTTTCTTGGGTCGGGGTTGTGGAGGTCGGAGAAGAAGAGAGGGGGAGAGGGAAGAAAAAAGGATGCAGACGAAGGTGTAGGTGAGGACGAGGGCGTTGGGTGACGGTCGAGACGAGACAGGGGAGTTGGGTTCGCTCGGGTATTGGGTTGCAGGTTCGTCGGGAACGGAGGGGAGGGTGATGTCGGCGACCTGATGGGGAGAATGAGGAGAAGAGGACGAGTGCTTTGGCGGTGGTAGTGGCGAGGGCGAGGCGAGCGCGACGGCCGCAGCCGTGGGTTCTCGCGAGGCGGGAAAGGAAAAGAAAACGAAGAAGATGATGAGGGAGGAGAGAGAGAGAGAGCGGTGAACGTGCATGGTTTTAAAAATATTAAAGGATTAATATTTATAAAAGAAACAAAGAGAGTTAGTTGAGATCCTTTGTTAGGATTTTATAAAGAATATATAATTTATATGTGTGAAAAGAGAGAGAGCGGGTGAGGTTCTGTTAAGAATTTATTATATAAAAAAAATTTAGTTAAAAAAACTTTAGAAGGAATTAAAGAATATAATATTAGTACATTTTGAGATTTTAGCAAATACAAACTTACTCCAAAACACGCCCGGGTCGGGTCTAAAAATCCGGTTTTAAAATATGAAAAATATATGCGACATTCAAAATTCAAAATGAATACTCGGGTAACGAAAATGCATACCCCCAAGAACGGATGCACGTACGTGCGCGTAGCCATCCAAACACGTCTGTTTCACTGAACGGGACGAGAACAAGATGCGCGGATGCTACCATGGGGTTAGGGGAATCATGCAGGCCATGTTATGAAATTTTAAATTATTTTATATGACATAAAATGTTATATGGTAAAAGATGCAATGCCAGATAAAATTCCAGTATGCAGTATTTATGAAAGTGCATATGTCTAGGTAACAAGTCAAGATAATTCATAAATATGAATCAAACAAATTTCAAGCAAGCGGGTCGGGTCGAATACAATGTAAAATGTAAAATACTATTCGCACCCAAAACACGATAAATCAGAGAAATACCACAATTAAGAAAATACGAGAACTGGAATAGGTATAAATGAACTAGGTTGTTACAAGAACCCGTCTATTCATGCACTCCACCGTGGGGAAATCCCAGTACAGAAAAGAAAATAAGTACAAGTGTGACATCGACCTCAATCCGGTCGTGCCCCAAATAAATAATATACAAACAGGCAGTGACGGCAGTCCATATGTTGGATGCTCGTCCAGCAATATCAAATATACAAATAAATCCAAACTGTACTACCATTGCACCCAAGCTATCCACCACGACGATCCCGCCACAACACAGCACAACACAGAACATCGGCGTGAATGTTACGTTCGCAAACCCGTCTAAAAGAGCATATAGCAGTTAGACGAGTAGTACCGCTCTAATGAAATTCATGGTCGCAGATAGTAATGTATGTACTAAAAACTACGACATTAGAATTCCGCACCCAATTAGCAAACTAAACTAATTTCCAAAACCATGAAAAAAACAGTGAGCTAAAGTTCCAAAAACCGACCGTTTAAAGCCAATTCGGAAGTCCGAATCAAAACGAAACGCGCTTGAACCTTCGCGGGGAGTTATAGCATGAAATTAACTTTGAGTCGGGGCCTAGAAGGGGTAGCCCACCCCTGAGGCCACTACAAGGGGCCAGGGGGTGAGTCAGACCCGAAACTGCCCAAGGTGGGGCAGTTTCAGGTCCCCACCGCCAAGACCACCTTATAGCGGTCTTGGGGAGTGGGAACAGCCATTCGGTGCCCCCGAGGGTTTTCCCAGGGTGCCCATGCACCACCCTGCGGCTTCTCAGTTCAAACCGTGAGCCCGAGGGGTGTGGAAACATCTCAAACTTTCAGTTTTTGGAACTGTTTTTGTCGGCAGTTTTTGCACGATAAAAACGGCGGATTTCTAATGTCGCAAAGAGTTAACTAAGACTTATGGAGTGGCTCTGATACCATGTTGGGTTATAAAAGCGCCTCGGCCATCAATCCGTGACCAAATACGGAACAAAAAATTATAAAACTTGGCGCTACCACAATCAATTACCCGGATCTACCCATAAGCTCTAGATAACAAAACATGCAAATGAGTTAGAATGGTTATACCGAATAGATCCGTGTCCTTCGGTCTTCAACCATCATCCCAAACTCCTAGGGGCTTCCTTGATCAAGCTTGATCTCCGGTCTCCCTCCATCGAAGATGATCCACCTGAGAGTCTATGCAACGAGCTCCAACCTCATATCCGAGGCAACTAGGGCATCTAGATCACTACTCTAGATACCGTAGATGAAGTAGAGAGTGATGAAAGATTAATTTGTCTCAAGACACCTAAGGATTCTCAACTTATGAGAGGATTTGGATGAAGCTAGAGGAAAAAGAAGATGCCATGAAAATAAGGTGTTGAGAGCAACTCAAGAGAAAGAGAAAGAAATGAATAATGGCATTTCTTTTTGTGCTGTGAGTGTTGATTAGAAATAATGGAGCCATCATAATAAATATGTCAAGTCTCCAAAATATTTAGAGTCAACAAAAATGTATCAAGTCAACAAACAATCTCACAACAAACAAAAACCCTAAGCATGCTTCAATAGTAACTGTCACGCCCCGCTTCCCAGTGTACGGCGAAGGGGACGCGACCGGTCCGCTACGTATATACTCTGAAGTACATACGCTAAGAGTATCTAAGCAATATAAAATAAATATACAAGAGACAAGAGATAATAAAAACAACAACTTTTATTCATTAACATTCTTTTGTACAATGCATGAAAAGGAAATACAACTGAAATAAAACAATGGCATAACAGGAAATCAAAAGTACTGAATAGAAAATGTACAATGTCTAGAGCTCGGGGTCTTCACTGATCTGGTCTGAGTCTTCTGTAGATAGCTCAATCTCTGCCGGGTCCAAACCACCTGACGACATTCAAAGAAGAAAGAAATAGAATGTCGTCAGCGAACAGGTCGCTCGGTAAGTCCCAAAGATAAGGGAGGAATAGATAGAGAGTAAGAGAGAGAGAGTAGCTTTTACAGTTCTATTATATTGTTTTATTGTTGTATTTACGCTGTTGTTTATAGCTTGGTACAGAAGAATGCCGGTGTATACGAGAGGGTCTTAGTATGCTAGAGACCAGGGCAAATGGAAGTACAAGGCTCCGTTATACAACCCGGAACAACGGCAATTGGATTCATGTTAGGTGTCTTAATCTTACCGTCTCGTGCCACTTTTAACATCTTCCGTACCAATCAACCCCTTAAACCCCGTAGTGTTTTGATTGTATTGTTTGTCTTGTAAATTGTATTGATTGTATAATTGATTGACTGACCGAAACCATGATATCAGTAAATGGATGTAACCGTAGAATCATGTAAATGGAATAACTGGAGAACCATATAAATGGGATGTATATCCATGGTTCGGTTCATTCAAGTTGTATAGATTGTATAGTTGGATTCATGAATTCATGTGTTCATATTGAATTGGAATACTGTAAATTGTAGATTGTACTTGAAACATATTCAAGTCATATCATAATCAGACTCAAACCCGAGTCAGAAAATTAGAAATGTAAATCGAAGTCCTATAATTGCTAGGGTCCTTAGGGTAATTTATAAAACTTGAGGGGGTTTTATGTAAAAATACATTTATATACTTTTCAAAATACACCTCAAGTATTCATTATTCGTCTTTAGAGTTGTAATGAATGTGGATTTTATATTGTGCCATTTCTAGTGAAAACATCCTATAAATAAAGGTATTTATCCATAATATTGATTTATTTGAAGTTCATGGTATTTTAGTGTAAAATTTATTCTTCTGATTTTTAGAGAAAGGTGGAATATTTATATTATATTAAAATAGGTATTTTAAGGATAAATATACATATATTTATACAAAAATAATTTTAATAAATATTTTATATTTCAAAAGTCTCATTTTCTTAAGATGTCGTATTTTAAACCTTTCGAGACCGAATGCTCCTTGTGGAGGTCTGAATCTCGCACTACTATGCCCGAGGATGTGCGATAATCCGCACTATCCTGAACAGGTTCCCCAAAAATGGGTTGTAGCGGCGCTTTGCAAAGATTGTAAAATACAAACCCTTTAGAAAACGGTTTTATAAAGTAAAAGGTATTTATTTGTAAAAATGTCAATTTTCCGTATTTTAGGTTTTAGGGTTTCCTAAGCCAACTAGACTATTTCTAAATGGTCTAAACGACAAGTCGTGAGATGCCTCAAATCGCCTTTTCACCACCAATTGTGGCCAGGTAAGTACAAGTGAGGAAAGAAGGGATCCGCTCACGAATCACCGTGAAACGGGCCTTTTAAAGTTACCTTTCTCACTTGCCTAGCCTAGACACCACAAAGTCAGGTTTAGATAAACGACCGATGTCCACAACTTATCGTGCTTTCCTAATAAGAGGTATTTATTTAAAAGTGTATCAAATCTAAAACTTTTAGGAATGGTTTTATTAAGAATATGGTATTTAAATGAAAGTATTATTTTATCGTATTCTAAGTTTTTTTGATGATATCGTTTTAGGTTGTATATGCGTGTGTGTGGAGGTAGGTCATTACCTCATGCTCTACTTTAAATGTATAGCAAGGTTAAGGGGGTTAAATGTGAAATCGAAACATTATGGTATTTAAGTGAAAAAATACGATAAATTGAAAAGGCTATCATTTCATGTGATGAAACTTGTTCAAATTGTTGGTTAAATATTTAATAGTCAACATAATGATGTTTAAGCATGAATGTATCGGTAAGAAGTGAAGTTTTATAGAAAACCGAATCGGAAATCGGATTTATTCCGATTCCGTCGGGTTTTGTAATTTCGTATTTTTAGAGAATAAGAAAGAGAGATGGAATGGGACTTACGGGTTTCGATTAAGCAAAGGAGTGATGGGGAACTAAAGGGATTGCCGATGCACTACGTCGTCGTCGGTAGTTCCTAAAACGTCGCCGGAATTTCCGCCGGAGTTTCGTCGGAGCTTCGCCGTGAGCTTGTTTTCAAAGTACACAACTCTTGGAAAATTTTGAGAGAGTGAGCTTAGGATTTTGGGGGTGAGAAGGTAGTGTGTAGGGTTGGTATTTATAGGGTTAGGCTAGGTTTAGGGTAGATGAAAAGTTTAAAATAAAAATGTGATAAAATGTAATAAAAATGTATTAAAAGTGGAGTAATTGGGGTTTTTAAAGAGCTCTGAAAGTGGTCTGAGGCTGAAATTATGCAGGTGCATAGGGAATATTGAAAAGACACAACTTTCATGTTGGGGCCGTCGCCAGAATCGGCTGACTCAGGGGTGACTCGGCCATGACTCGATTGAAGTTTAGCACAGCTTATCGCCCTTTAACAGATGGCCAGTCGGAGAAAGCGATCCACATTCTTGAAGACATGTTGAAATCTTACATGTTAGATTTCAAGGGTTCATGGGAGGATCATCTACACTTGGTGGACGTGTTTGAAGACATATTCGAGAGTTTCATGGACGTGTTTGAAGACATATCAGGTTTACCACCGAGGCGAGATGTGGAGTTCGCACTTGAATCTGTTCCTGGTGCAGCGCCAATCTCAAAGGGCATATTATCTGATGGTACCAGTGAAGTTGGAAGAAAGTCAAGAAGCAGGTTACCGAATTTCTAAAGAAGAAGTGGATTCGCATCAAGTAACACTGTTGGCTCGGTGGGTCAGTCTCGGGACGGTTCAGGAGTTGTTGCTGTCCCTCCAGAAGGTTCCGGATCGCATCAAGTAACACTGTTGGCTCGGTGGGTGGCGCAGGAACAGCAGATGTGAGGGGTAGTGCTGGAGGTGTGTTGTTGACATTGGTGCTGGTGTTGTTCGGGGAATCCATAACCCTGAAGAAAAATTTGGGTTTGGACAGATTCAAATGAAATGATAAGATTCAAGGAATATGAAATTGTAAGATTCAAGGGACATGAATTGTAAAGAATGTTTTAGTTGCTGGTTCTTGTGTTATATTGCTTAGGTTGTTCACGCAGAACAGAACTGCATGATAGGGTTTCATACAGCTCTGACCTGCATGGGCCACCAACAAAACCTGTCACGCCCCGCTTCCCAGTGTACGGTGAAGGGGACGCGACCGGTCCGCTACGTATATACTCGGAAGTACATACGCTATGCATATCTAAGCAATATAAAATAAATACACAAGAGACAAGAGATAATAAAAATAGCAACTTTTATTCATTAACATTCTTTTGTACAATGCATGAAAAGGAAATACAATTGAAATAAAACGATGCCTAAACAATGGCATAACAGGAAATGAAAAGTACTGAATGGAAAATGTACAATGTCTAGAGCTCGGGGTCTTCAATGATCTGGTCCAAGTCTTCTATAGATGGCTCGATATCTGCCGGGTCCAAACCACCAGACGACATTCAAAAAAGAAAGAAATAGAATTTCGTCAGCGAAAAGGTTGCTCGGTGAGTCCCAAAGATAAGGGAGGAATAGACAGAGAGTAAGAGAGAGTAGCTTTTACAGTTGTATTATATTGTCATATTGTTGTATTTATGCTGTTGTTTGTAGTTGGTACAGAAGAATGCCAGTATATACAAGAGGGGTCTCAGTATGCTAAAGATCAGGGCAAATGGGAGTACAAGGTTCCGTTATACAACCCGGAACAACGGCAATTGGATTCATGTTAGGTGTCTTAATCTTACCGTCTCGTGCCACTTTTAACACCTTCCGTACCAATCTACCCCTTAAACCCCGTAGTGTTTTTATTGTATTGTTTGTCTTGTAAATTGTATTGATTGTATAATTGATTGACTGACCGAAACCATGATATCAGTAAACGGATGTAACCGTAGAATCATGTTGTAAGTCTACGATAGCGCCCCGACCGTCTTTCTGAGGCCAAAATGCGGAAACGAAAACTTTTTTCAAACTAGAAACCGGCGCTATCTTATACTTTAAATCCGGATCAAACCATTAACCTAGAACTAGCTAACTAGAGAAAGGTTGGAAAAGCTATACTGAACGATCCGTGTCCTTCGGTCTTTGGCCACCATCCCAAGCTCCTCGCGACATCTCCGGTCTCGATCTCCTCGTTGGGAAGGGCACCACATCTTCGAGTCTTTTCACGGGCTCCCGCTTTGTCCGAAGCAATTCGGGCACGAAGTTTGCTAGCCGACGTGTCCAAGGCGATGTAGAGAATATTTGTGACAACTTTGTCTCTTGCATCCATTGCATGGATGGAGGTTAGAGATGATTCCATCAATGGAGGTTGTGAGCTAGAGGAAGAAGAAGAGGAGTCATTTTCTTTTGTGTTGTTATGATAATGAGAGTGAGAGCAAGAATAAAATTACAAGAGCTAACCCCCTCTGTATGGCTGCCCTCCCTCTCTCCTCTTATCATATCAACACACACATCAAACAATAATGTGACATATGCATATAAAATGAGACCATGAGTCACTACCCTTGCACATGCCACATTAAATGCACTCCATGATGATTTCTAGCTCATAATTTCCATTTGCAAACATTAATCCAAATGTTTGCAACAATAAAAAGATACGGCAACATCTAAAGTAAACTCGTGATGGATCATAAGAATACCCCTCACCTGTATATACATACCTGCATCCGCATTCCGACCGAATGCGAATGCAATGAGACTAAAGTAATCCAACAAATCTAATACTAGGATCTGGCTTAAACCAAAGCCCACTAGTATGATCCGCCCGATCTTGATCCGTGCACTACTGGATCGGACCCTTCCATATATCATACGGCATCTACAACGTTTCTCCCGAAACTTGAGAAACTGTCTGTGGGGGACTCTAAAGACTCGTCAATATTTTGGCTGTGGATTTAACCACTAGCACGTCAGAGCTACTAGCCGTACGTAATGGGCTACTAGGTATTGACCAAAAGGGAGGTCGATGAGCGAACTCATCCTGACACCCTACTGAGCCTGTCAGTGACAATATCCGTACAGTCCAGTCTATTCGTCTATGAGCATCGCATGGCGGGCCTAGGGGGTTGGTAAAAGTCAGACCCCCCAAAGCGGTACAAGTCGTGTCGGAGTGTAGCCCAGAACACCCTGAGATACTACTGAAATACCTACCAGTAAATCTTCTGTCTTGGCCAAGGACTTCGTGTAATGGCTCTCCTAGACACAGCGCGATCTCACCCCTAATACCGGGAGAGACGAAACCCCTGCCGATCCGCTCACTGCGTCCATGTGGCTCGGAACTGTACCCAACTAAAACCTGTTTGTATGACTCCTTTGAGCCATGGTAGGGTAGTAATCAAAACACAGTAGGAACTCACATGAGAAAAATGACGATCTCAAGTCGATGAACTAACCTGTACACATGTCACCAGGGAACTGCTCTCTGACGTCAGATATAATACCAACTAGCATGTTCCCGGCGAGTCCTTTCCGGTGTACTCATAACCCAATGAGCACCTGTATACATCTTAGGTGAACCAACTTACACCAATGGCTTGTGACACCTGCCACCGCCCTTCGTCGGAGTCTCGACTGTATACACTAGTCTACTCCGAAGTATCGATGCCCTGTTTCGAAAACTCCCACGACTAGGGACCATTTAAGGATGTGCTTATAGACTCCAGCTCCCACGTATATGATCGTCATCATACTGCTGGCAGTCAAGCAAAAATCCTAAGGGCTCTATCAACGTGTAATAGCGACCTGTAAGGTCACCCAAAGTAGTACACGATGATAAAGACAAACCATGGTAGCATACTATTCTCTATCAACGTGTAATAGTGAACTACAATGTCACCTAAAGCATGTACATGATGATAAAGACAAACCAGATAGTATACAAATCTCTCGAGTAAGACTGTCCTACCGGTATAGGTCTTCCCTCAATCATTGCAATCACGTGCCTGTGATCCAATAATTGACTCTGAGGGCACTATGTCCAACACATGTAAATGGAATAACTGGAGAACCATGTAAATGGGATGTATATCCATGGTTCGGTTCAGTCAAGTTGTATAGATTGTATAGTTGGATTCATGTGTTCATATTGAATTGGAATACTGTAGATTGTAGATTGTACTTGAAACATATTCAAGTCAGATCATAATTAGACTCAAACCCGAGTCATATAATTAGAAATGTAAATCGAAGTCCTATAATTACTAGGGTCCTTAGGCTAATTTATAAAACTTGAGGGGGTTTTATGTAAAAATACTTTTATATACTTTCAAAATACACCTCAAGTATTCATTATTCGTCTTTAGAGTTGTAATGAATGTGGATTTTATATTGTGTCATTTCTAGTGAAAATATCCTATAAATAAAGGTATTTATCTATAATATTGATTTATTTGAAGTTCATGGTATTTTAGTGTAAAATTTATTCTTGTGAATTTTAGAGAAAGGTGGAATATTTATATTATATTAAAATAGGTATTTTAAGGATAAATATACATATGTTTATACAAAAATAATTTTAATAAATATTTTATATTCCAAAAGTCTCATTTTCTTAAGATGTCATATCTTAAACCTTTCGAGACCGAATGCTCCTTGCGGAGGTCTGAATCTCACACTACTAAGCCCGAGGATGTGCGACAATCCGCACCATCCCGAATGGGTTCCCCAAAAATGGGTTGTAGCGGCTCTTTGCAAAGATTGTAAAATACTAACCCTTTAGAAAACGGTTTTATAAAGTAAAAGGTATTTATTTGTAAAAATGTCAATTTTCCGTATTTTAGTTCTAGGGTTTCCTAAGTCAACTAGACTATTTCTAAATGGTCTAAACGACAAGTCGTGAGATACCTCAAATCGCCTCTTCACCGCCAATTGTGGCCAGATAAGTACAAGTGAGGAAAGAAGGGATCCGCTCACGAATCACCGTGAGACGGGCCTTTTAAAGTTACATTTCTCACTTTCCTAGCCTAGACACCATAAAGTCAGGTTTAGATAAACGACCGATGTCCATAACTTATCGTGTTTTCCTAATAAGAGGTATTTATTTAAAATTGTATCAAATCTAAAACTTTTAGATTTGGTTTTATTAAGAATATGGTATTTAAATGAAAGTATTGTTTTATCGTATTCTAAGTTTTTTTTGATGATATCGTTTTGGGTTGTATATGCGTGTGTGTGGAGGTAGGTCATTACCTCATGCTCTACTTTAAATGTATAGCAAGGTTAAGGGGGTTAAATGTGAAATCGAAACATTGTGGTATTTAAGTGAAAAAATACGATAAATTGAAAAGGCAATCATTTCATGTGATGAAACCTGTTCAAATTATTGGTTAAATGTTTAATAGTCAACATAAGGATGTTTAAGCATGAATGTATTGGTGAGAAGTGAAGTTTTATAGAAAACCGAATCGAAAATCGGATTTGTTCCGATTCCGTCGGGTTTTGTAATTTCGTATTTTTAGAGAATATGAAAGAGAGATGGAATGGGACTTATGGGTTTCGATTAAGTAAAGGAGTGGCGGGGAACTAAAGGGATTGCCGATGCGTTGTGTCGTCACCGGTAGTTTCTAAAAACGTCGCCGGAATTTCGTCGGAGCTTCACCGCGAGCTTATTTTCAAAGTACACAACTCTTGGAAAATTTTGAGAGAGTGAGCTTAGGATTTTGGGGGTGAGAGGATAGTGTGTAGGGTTGGTATTTATAGGGTTAGGCTAGGTTTAAGATAGATGAAAATTTTAAAATAAAAATGTAATAAAATGTAATAAAAATGTATTAAAAGTGGAGTAATTGGGGTTTTTAAAGCGCTCCGGAAGTGGTCTGAGGCTGAAATTTTGCAGGTGCATACGAAATATAAAAAGACACAACTTTCATGTTGGGGCCGTCGCCGGAATCGGCCGACTCCGGGGTGACTTGGCTGTGACTCGGTCGGAGCACTAAGTCGGCCGAGTTGGACGATTCCCGGCCGAGTCCAGCGGCCAGGATCCCCCCCCCCGATGGTTCATCTAACTCCTGGAAGTGTTACATCTTTAGGTGTAGTGGGGTTTTTGTGAGATATGCATGTGTAAACTCTTGGTATTCTAAAGGTTTTAAAAAAAAATCAATTTTAAAAATAATGTGGGGGTATGGGATTTGAACTCTGGTGGCTTGGTTCAGCAGTGCAAGGTATTACCTGTAAGTCGATGTACAACACCCCACGACTTGCGGAGAGGCAGAATAATGAAAAACGATCTTGTTTTAGGCGCAAACATCGACTAACCGAGAATCTTTGCATAAACAATAACTAACAAGAAACCATAGAAGTGTTAACTACTATGTTAAGTGATTATACCTATAGAACCGAGTCCTTCTTCTTGTCGTTCTCCACGTCCTCTTCGGCCTTCTCTAAGTAGTAGAAGATCCACCCGAGAGCTTTACTACAAGCTTCACCTCAAACTAGAGGTAACTAGGTTTCTTGAAGTGCTAATCCAAGTAACCTAGGTGATATAGAGAATGGTTAAGAATTAAGTAGTCTAATCTAATCCTTGTACTCAACACATGAGAGGGGAGGATTAGGGTTTGAAGAGGGAGAGCTTGAGGAGAGAGAAAGTGAGCAAGAGAATGGAATGGGATAATGATCTCTCATAATATATATGAAGCATCAATAATAACAAGATAAATCAAGTAAATGATTTAACAACCATGCTCCATAAATATCTAATGGGTGATTCATCTCTATGAGTCATTAAGCATTTATGATGCATTAATGACATGGATGAATTACTCAAATGAGTCACTAATCCCATTTAATGCATATGCCACCTTAACCCCAAAGTCACCATCTTCTAGAAGCTTCTCGCACAATTACGAGAACGCCCCTCCTATCCGTGAAAACACGTAAAAACTTTAGACTGTATAAATCCAATAACCGGATACTAGAAACTGGCTTAAAACAAAACCGACTAGTAAAAATTTTCCGGATGTCGTACGTGCGTAAACACACGTATGCGTCCGAACCCTTGTAGTAAAACCATACGACCTCTATATCGTTTCGCCTAGAGTAGGGAAACTCTCTGTGTGGGATTCTAAAGAATCGACTACTACGCTGGCAGTGGGTTTAACCACAGACCGCAAGCGGCACTAGCCGTACGTAACGGTCCCCAGGTAGATGTCGATAAGAAGGCCGATGAGGAAACCCATTCGAACTCCTACTGAGTCTGATGTGACAATCTCCGTACAGTCCAGTCCGTTCGTCTAAGACTATCGCATATCGGGCCTAGGGGGCGGCAAGCGTCAGTCCCCTAATAGCGGTATAAGTCGTGTCAGAGCGAAGCCCATTACACCCTGACAAACTACTGGAACCTACCAGCGAATCTCGCTTGCCCTGGCCAGGGACTTTGCGTAATGGCTCTCTAACACAGCGCGATATCAACCCCCAATACCGGGAGAGACGAATCCTGTCTAACCGCCACTGCCTCCAAGTGCTCGGGACTGCACCCAACTGCTACCTGTTTGCACGACTCCTTTGAGCCGTGGTAGGGTAGCAATCTAAGAACAGTGGGACACACTCGAGGAGAAGTAGCAGTGTCAAGTCTGCGGACTATGCTGTACTCATGTCACCTGGGAACTGTTAACTGACGACTGGTATAAAACCAACCAACAGTTCCCTGTGAGTCCTATCCGGTGTACCCGTAACCTAACGAGCACATGCATACTATCTCCAGTACGACGTACTGACGGCTGTGGGACAGACCATCTCCCCAACTAGGATGAGAAGCGTACACACTAGTCTACTCCGGAGTATCGATGCCCTGTCTCGATAATCCAACGACTAAGGACCTGAATAAGGATGTGCTTGTAGACTACCCATCCCCCACTAGTGTGACTGCCATCACAACGCTGGTAGTCAAGCAAGATCCTAGGAGCTCTATCAATACGTATACTTACATATTAAGATAGAAAAACCAAGTAGCATACTACCATGTTTAGCAAGACTGTTATATACATGTGAATATCCCAAGCTTCCATTAAGTAATATACAAACTAGTATGATACAGTAATGGCCTTCTAGGGCATAAACACTAACAATCTCCCACTTGCACTAGGGCCATGTACTGGCGTATCGAAGAACGATGATCTCGAGTAGCCTCTCGAACTGAATCTGAGGTAAGGCCTTAGTGAATGGATCAGCAATGTTATCATCTGTATTTACTCTCTTTACTTCGATCTCCCGGCGATCTACGATCTTCCTGATCAGGTGATACCGCCTTAAGATGTGTCTGGACTTCTGATGGGACCTGGGTTCCTTCGCTAAAGCTATAGCGCCGTTGTTGTCGCAATACAAAGGTATTGGACCAACACTGGTAGGAACCACCTGAAGTTCTGTGGGGAACTTCTTCATCCAGACAGCTTCTTTTGCGGCATCGCAACCAGCTATGTACTCCGCTTCCATCGTTGAGTCAACAACGGTGTCCTGCTTGGAACTCTTCCAACAGACCGCCCCTCCATTGAGGGTAAATACATAACCCGACATGGATTTGGAGTCATCCTTGTCACTCTGGAAGCCAGAATCAGCATAGGCCTCCATCCTGAGGTCTTTTCCGCAGTAAACCAAGAACATCTCCTTAGTCCTCCTCAGGTACTTGAGAATGTTTTTTTACTGCTATCCAGTGATTCTCCCATGGGTTTGCCTGATACCGGCTTACAACGCTCAACGCGTATGCTACATCTGGTCTGGTACATAATATCGCATACATTATAGAGCCTACCGCAGAAGCGTAGGGTATAATCGACTTGCGTTCTCTTTCCAAATCAGTCTTGGGAGACATCTCTTTGGAGAGGGTGATTCCGTGACAAGCCGGTAGGTTACCGTGCTTAGAATCTTCTATACTGAATCTTTTCAATATGGTGTCAATGTATCTGGACTGTGAAAGTCCCAACATCCTCTTTGATCTATCACGATAGATCTGGATCCCCAGAATGTAGGTGGCATCACCCAGGTCCTTCATGGAGAATTTCTGTGACAAGAATCTTTTGACTGACTGTAGCATAGGAATATCATTTCCTATTAGGAGAATGTCATCCACGTACAAGACGAGGAATACAACAACTCTCCCTACAATCTTACTGTATATGCATGGTTCATCTGGATTTTTGATAAAGTCGAATTTTTTGACAGTATCATCAAAACAGATGTTCCAACTCCGCGATGCCTGCTTTAGTCCATAAATGGACTTAAGCAGCTTGCATACTTTACCGCTGCTCCCACTCTGAATGAATCCTTCTGGCTGATCCATATAGACGCTATCTTCTAAATTTCCATTCAGAAAGGCCGTCTTTACGTCCATCTGCCAGATCTCATAATCATGGAAGGCAGCAATATCAAGAAGGACCCGAATGGATTTCAGCATAGCCACTGGAAAAAATGTTTCGTCATAGTCCAAACCAGGTCTTTAACGGAAACCCTTTGCAACAAGTCTAGCCTTATAGGTTTCAACCTGTCCATCTACACCAATCTTCTTTCTGAAGATCCACTTGCATCCTACGGGTTTCACCCCATCTGGAGCAGTGTCCAAAGTCCATACTTTGTTAGTGTACATGGACACCATTTCGGTCTGCATTGCATCCAGCCACTTTACCGAGTCGCCTCTCTGAATGGCTTGCTCGAAGCTAGTAGGGTCATCATTATCAATGATGCAATCTTCTCTATCCCCGTCTATGAGAAAACCGTAGTATCTCTTGGGCGGATGAGATTGCCTACTACTTCTGCGGATAGGCGCTGGTATGTCCCTTTCTTCTGAAACTTCTTGTTCTACCAAACTTTCAGTAACAACTTGTGGTTCTGGAATTTCTTCCAGTTCTACTGTGCTCCCACTCTTCTGATTTTCTAAAAATTCAGTTTCTAAGAAGTAGGCATGACGAGAAACAAAAACCTGTTGTTCCTCTGAGTAATAGAAATAATATCCCTTGGAGTTCTTTGGATATCCCACAAGTTTACACTGTACTGAGCGTGCCTCGAGCTTGTCCGGATGCTGCTTTTTTACAAAAGATGGACACCCTCATGTCCTAAAATGTTTTAGACAGGGTTTCTTCCCACTCCACATCTGATATGGTGTGGTAGGCACAGTCTTGGTTGGAACCTGGTTCAAAAGATATGTAGCTGATTCTAGTGCATAACCCCAGAAAGATCACGGTAACTCAGCCTTACTCATCATGGAACGAACCATATCCAATAGGGTTCGATTCCTCCTTTCTGATACACCATTGTGTTGTGATGTGTATGGAGGAGTAAGCTGAGAGAGAATTCCATTCTCTTTTAAGTAACCCAGGAATTCGGCACTAAAGTATTCACCACCTCGATCAGATCTCAGTGTCTTTATACTTTTGCCTATCTGTTTTTCCACTTCATTTTTGTATTCTTGGAATTTATCAAAGGCTTCGGATTTATGCTTCATTAAGAAGATATATCCATACCTAGAGAAATCATCCGTAAAAGTAATGAAGTAGGAATAACCACCTCGTGCATGTGTAGACATTGGACCGCACACGTCACTGTGTATGAGTCCTAAGAGCTCGCTCGCTCTTACTCCGTGTCCAGTAAACGGAGTCTTTGTCATCTTTCCCATGAGACAAGATTCACAAGTGGCATAAGATTGATATTCGAACGGATTCAAATATCTTTATCTATGTAAATTTGTTAATCGTGTTTCATTGATGTGACCTAGTCTACAATGCCATAAGAAAGCCTGATTTATTTCTGAAGACTTTCTTTTAAGTGTGTTCTGGACATTGAAAACCTGAGCTTGATTCAATACGTTTATACCGTCATCTAATGTACCGGACCCAATCAGAACTTGATTTAGGTGGATGTGAACCACATCGCTTACGAATGTAAAGTCATATCCCTCTCTCGAAAGTGAGGACACTGATATGATATTACAAGTCAAACTAGGTACATACAGACAGTTACGTAGAATCAATATCTGCTCACTTGTCAAACCTAGGCGATATTCTCCCATGGATTCAGCGTCCACGCTTATTCCGTTTGCAACTCTGAGAGACAAATCACCTACCCTTATAACTTTACGGTTTCTCAAAGCATGTAATGAATTACAGATATGAGATCCTGCTCCGGTATCTAATACTCAGGAAGTAGAGTTAAGTAACAAACAGTTCTCAATAACAAATACACTTGAGGCTGAAGCCACAACATGCTTCGTATCTTGGCTACTGGCTTCCAAAGCCCTGCAATCCTTCTGCCAATGCCCGTTCCCATAACAATAGGAATATCCCTCCTTACCTACACCAATTCCCGAAATTTTTTCTCTTCCCTTTCCTCCTACTTTACTGACACCGTATATCGGCTTTGTAGAGGTCTTCTTCTTTTCACCCTTTGCTTTCGCCTTGGATGAAGAAGAAGAAGGTCCCGTATTAAGCAGAGCTTGTGTCTCCCTGGTTTCTTTCAGGGTGTAAGTAGATGGTAGGGACTGTGGAAATAAGTCAGTATATGACTTGTTTCCCAACGTGGTCTCCAGGTCCTTGAGCTCATCAATATAGCTAGTCATCATAAGGACGACGTCCCTTACAGATGACCCGTCAGCCGACCTCGCTTGAATTAATTCGTTCGAGGTCTCATATCTTGCGATATGAGTTTGCTCTCCATATAAATCTTTGTTATGGAGAAAGATGGAAACAGAGTCCATCTTCTCGTGCTGTTTCTGGTATACACCATCAACTGAAGCCAACACGAGGCACTTGGCTTTCGCTTTATCCTTTTCCTTTGTCTGACGGATATCCATATCCGCGACGGTGGAAAATGGACCTGGGACGGCGGGATCTTGAGTAGTAATAGGGTGGTCCATCTTTTCATAGGCAATGGTCATCTGGACAGTCCTTTGCCAGTCATAAAAGTTAGATTCAGTCAACTTGTTATCTAGATGAACCTAGTCATGGTCACAAGGTTGCTGCAATGAGAGAGGGAGAAGAAAACACTTTAGCATGATGCTCTTGCAAGTTTAGATTGGTTTTTAATTTATCTAAACTGGATAGCTCCCACTTTTTCTTGAATCCTTCCTCAAACCATAAAAGAAGAATTAGCCAGGACTATTCTCACTGTACAATACTTGCTTAACCGTTCAGCCAGGCTAGTGTCGGTACTTCGAGGGAGGTTTTCCAACGCTTTCGCGAAGTTCCTTAATTAAATAACCTCTTTTCTCTGGGGGCGTAGCCCCGCTGACACCTTTCTCGGCACCTACTTGGTTTATAGCATTGATCGTTAAGTGACGAATCTCCTGATAAGTAGCATATACTCACCGTAGGATCGGGATCCAAATATCATCGTATGATTATGTTGAAGGAATCCTACCAACATTCATCAAACTCCAAATGGTATGCATCTCTTTGAAAATTTCAGTTTCTTTAGAAATTCCCGATATAGATTTTTACCCCATGTTCTTATGACCTTGACTAAGGGCCAACAAATCATAAGTCACATGTCAAGTTCTGCCCATCATTATCCTGTTGATTTGAACCCATCCGTATATACTCTTGACTAAGGGCCAAACAAAGTAATACGACTGTCCCAAACCAACTCATCTATCTATGCAACAAATGAATACCCCAGCAGCTACCAATCACTATGTCTTGACTAAGGGCCAAACAAACATAGCTTGAATACTACTGACCATTCATAAGAAATGACGGAGGGCTACGACTGGTTTTGGCGAAACTGTGAACGTAGTGAACTTGATATAATCGAAGGAACCTGATAGCTTTTTAAAAGGAGTGGTTAAAGCTCCGCAATTAAAAATTCTGCTCTTTTAAAATAACCGAGTGGTTTCTTTTAAATTGTTCCAACGATTCAACTTTTGGTTTATTTTCTTTGCATTATAAATAATGCGTCCCATCATTAACCTATCATTGCAGAAAACAACGAAAATACAACGTCCTCTTATGCCATCCGCATTCGCCACGGGGTCCCCTCATCACCCGTTAGGTTACTTAACTAACGACAGAGCGGGGGCTGGGCTAGCGCGGGTGTAAAACATAAGTGACGTCTAAATAGCTATCATATATAGATATTGTACATTCGTCAGACGCAATAATAGGCATTCCAGATCTCATATGAACTTTATTGGATTTGCAAGCAATCCGTGTTTGTTTAGAACCTGCAACAAAAGACGAATTACACAGTTGTGATGAATACCCATTACCCCACCCTAGACCCCTACGGGTACGGCAAACTACCCGCCAAATACCCGAAGTGAAGCGGTCTCCCTCAACAAAGTGAGTAGGCCACTAAACACTTCAAAGTACCCGGTAGTTTGTGCACCCCATCTTGGGTCTATCCTAGGAGCAAAAACAGTAAAATGAAATAATACAACGGTGGCTACAACCGCAACCTGGATGTGCCCCGCAAAATAATATTACAACATATTACAGTTACACCGAATGAATGAATATAACAACCCATCTCAAACCCAGTCTAATCATCACAACAGTCCAATACAAGTCACAACCACAAATAGTAAAAACCATTACAGAAATGTGCAACCCCCTGCCAACCGACATACTAGCAGTTAGGGGAGGTTTACGAACACATTATACAATCACAGATATAATCATATTAGCAAACATCGTAAAAATTCGATCGAGCAAAACACTTTAGATTCTACTGCAAAACATCTCTATGCACCTGAGATCTTAGAAGAAAATAAAACATCCCAGAAACATCACTGTTAACACCTAGGAGTTACTGAGAAATTTGGGCTGACTCGGGCCTAACTCGGCCGCGGATCCACGGCGGATCGCATGGATCCACCGCGGTTCCGCGGTGAGTTAGCCGAGTTATAGGTCCAAATTTCTGCAGTATCCCTAGTATTTCCTGCTTGTTATTCTGAAGGTCCCTGAAAAAATTTTATGGCCAGATTTAAATTCGACAGAAACTGTGATAATCGACGATGTTTCCGGTTCCATTTGCTTTCGAAATTCTTACGACTTTGCTAATGAGTTAATTATTGTTTAGCGAGGCTCTGATACCACTGTAAGTCGATGTACAACACCCCACGACTTGCGGGGAGGCGGAATAATGAAAAACGATCTTATTTTAGGCGCAAACATCGACTAACCGAGAATCTTTGCATAAACAATAACTAATAAGAAACCATAGAAGTGTTAACTAAGTGATTATACCTATAGAACTGAGTCCTTCGTCTTGTCGTTCTCCATGTCCTCTTCGGCCTTCTCTAAGTAGTAGAAGATCCACCCGAGAGCATTACTACAAGCTTCACCTCAAACTAGAGGTAGCTAGGTTTCTTGAAGTGCTAATCCAAGTAACCTAGGTGATATAGAGAATGGTTAAGGATTAAGTAGTCTAATCTAATCTTTGTACTCAACACATGAGAGGGGAGGATTAGGGTTTGAAGAGGGAGAGCATGAGGAGAGAGAAAGTGAGCAAGAGAATGGAATGGGATAATGATCTCTCATAATATATATGAAGCATCAATAATAACAAGATAAATCAAGTAAATAATTTAACAACCATGCTCCATAAATATCTAATCGGTGATTCATCTCCATGAGTCATTAAGCATTTATGATGCATTAATGACATGGATGAATCCTCAAATGAGTCACTAATCCGATTTAATGCATATGCCACCTTAACCTCAAAGTCACCATCTTCCAGAAGCTTCTCGCACAATTCAGAGAGCGCCCCTCCTATCCGTGAAAATACGGAAAAACTTTAGACTGTATAAATTCAATAACCGGATACTAGAAACTGGCTTAAACCAAAGCCGACTAGTAAAAACTGTCCGGATGTCGTACGTGCGTAAACACACATATGCGTCCGAACCCTTGTCGTAAAACCATACGACCTCTATATCGTTTCGCCTGGAGTAGGGAAACTCTCTATGTGGGACTCTAAAGACTCGACTACTACGCTGGCAGTGGGTTTAACCACAGACCGCAAGCGGCACTAGCTGTACATAACGGTCCCCAGGTAGATGTCAATAAGAAGGACAATGAGGAAACCCATCCGAACTCCTACTGAGTCTGATGTGACAATCTCCATACAGTCCGGTCCGTTTGTCTATAATTATCGCATATCGGGCCTAGGGGGTGGCAAGCGTCAGTCCCCTAATAGCTGTATAAGTCGTGTCGGAGCGAAGCCCATTACACCATGTGAAACTACTCGAACCTACCAGCAAATCTCGCTTGCCCTGGCCAGGGACTTTGCGTAATGGATCTCTGAAACAGCGCGATATCAACCCCCAATACCGGGAGAGACGAATCCTGTCTAACCGCCATTGCCTCCAAGTGCTCGGGACTGCACCCAACTGCTACCTATTTGCATGACTCCTTTGAGCCATGGTAGGGTAGCAATCTAAGAACAGTGGGACACACTCGAGGCGAAGTAGCAGTGTCAAGTCTGCGGACTATGCTGTACTTATGTCACCTGGGAACTGTTAACTGACGATTGGTATAAAACCAACCAACAGTTCCCTGTGAGTCCTATCTGGTGTACCCGTAACCTAACGAGCACCTGCATACTATCTCCAGTACGACGTACTGACGGCTGTGGGACAGACCATCTCCCCAACTGGGATGAGAAGCGTACACACTAGTCTACTCCGGAGTATCGATGCCCTGTCTCGATAATCCAACGACTAGGGACCTGAATAAGGATGTACTTGTAGACTACCCAGCCCCCACTAGTGTGACTGCCATCACAACGCTGGTAGTCAAGCAAGATCCTAAGAGCTCTATCAATACGTATACTTACATATTAAGATAGAAAAACCAAGTAGCATACTACCATGTTTAGAAAGACTGTTATATACATATGAATATCCCAAGCTTCCATTATGTAATATACAAACTAGTATGATACAGTAATGGCCTTCTAGGGCATAAACACTAACAATTTCCCACTTGCACTAGGGCCATGTACTGGCGTATCGAAGACCGATGATCTCGAGTAACCTCTCGAACTGAATCTGAGGTAGGGCCTTAGTGAATGGATCATCAATGTTATCCTCTATATTTACTCTCTTTACCTCGATCTCCCGTCGATCTACGATCTTCCTGATCAGGTGATACCGCCTTAAGATGTGTCTGGACTTCTGATGGGACCTGGGTTCCTTCGCTAAAGCTATAGCGCCGTTGTTGTCTCAATACAAAGGTATTGGACCAACACTGGTAGGAACCACCCGAAGTTCTGTGAGGAACTTCTTCATCCAGACAGCTTCTTTTGCGGCATCGCAAGCAGCTATATACTCCGCTTCCATCGTTGAGTCAGCAACGGTGTCCTGCTTGGAACTCTTCCAACAGACCGCCCCTCTATTGAGGGTAAAGACATAACCCGACACGGACTTGGAGTCATCCTTGTCACTCTGGAAGCCGGAATCAGCATAGGCCTCCATCCTGAGGTCTTTTCCGCCGTAAACTAAGAACATCTCCTTAGTCCTCCTCAGATACTTGAGAATGTTCTTTACTGCTATCCAGTGATTCTCCCCTGGGTTTGCCTGACTCCGGCTTACAACGCTCAACGCGTATGCTACATCTGGTCTGGTACATAACATCGCATACATTATAGATCCTACCGCAGAAGCGTAGGGTATAATCGACATGCGTTCCTTTTCCAAATCAGTCTTGGGAGACATCTCTTTGGAGAGGGTGATTTCGTGACAAGCCGGTAGGTTACCGCGCTTAGAATCTTCTATACTGAATCTTTTCAATATGGTGTCAATGTACCTGGACTGTGAAAGTCCCAACATCCTCTTTGATCTATTACGATAGATCTGGATCCCCAGAATGTAGGTGGCATCACCCAGGCTAAAATACCCCTTTATGGATTTTTTTGAAATTTTTTTGTAAAAACTTGTATTGGAAATTTGGGGTTGTTACAGTAACCATGGGTCACTAATTAGACATGCCAACAAAAATGCAATAAACACCTCATCCTATACCTCAATAACCTTTTAATCCAAAAAGTTCTAAACCATGATGAGGTGTAATTTTCTAAAAGTAATCTTATAATGAATTACAAAAATACCCCTCAATTGTATATTCATACCCGCATCCGTATTCCGAAGAATACGAATACTAAGAGACAAAAATAATCCAACAAATATAATACTAAGATCCGGATTAAACCAATGCCCACTAGTATTATCCGTCCGAACATCATGCGTGCATAAGTACACGTATGTGATCGAACCTTGCCGTAAAACCATACGGCCTCTACATCGTTCCTCTCGAAACAGGGAAACCCTCTGTGTGGGACTCTAAAGACTCGTCAATATGCTGGCAGTGGGTTTAACCACAACCACGTCAGCGGCACTAGCTGTATGTAACGGCTACCCAGGTATTGAGCGAAAGGGAGGACGATAAGCAAACTCATCCTGAAACCCCTTCTGAGCCTGACAGTGATAATATCCGTACAGTCCAGTCCGTTCATCTATGAGTATCGCATATCGAGTCTAAGGGTGGATAAAGTCATACCCCTAATAACATGACATTTAGTGTCGGTATGAAGCCCATCACCACCTGAGAAACTACCGATCTTAGATCAGTAATTCTCGACTACCTTGGCCAAGGATTTCTGGTAATGGCCACCCATGCATAACCGCGACATCAATCCCCAATATCGGGAGAGACGAATCCCCCGACGATCCGCTCACTGCCTCCATGTGGCTCGGGACTATACCTAACTAAAACATGTTTGCATGACTCCTTTGAGCCGTGGTAGGGTAGTAATGAAAGCACAGTGGGAACTCACATGAGACAAATGACGATCTCAGGTCGATAGACTAACCTGTACACATGTCACCAGGGAACTGCTATATGACAATAGGTATAATACCAACTAGTATGTTCCCGGTGAGTCCATCTAGTGTACTCATAACCCAATGAGCACCTGTATACATCTTAGGTGAACAAACTAACACCAATGGCTTATGAGACCGGCTACCGTCCCTCTTCGGGGTCTCGATCAGTATACACAAGTCTACTCTCGGAGTATCAATGCCTAGTCTCGAAACTCTCACGATTAGGGACATTTTAAGGATGTGCTTATAGACTACCAAGCTCCTACGTATATGATCGCCATCATAATACTGGTACTCAAGCAAGAATCATATGGGCTCTATCAACATGTAATAGTGATCTGTAATATCACCTGAAATATGTACACGATGATAAAGACAAACCAGATAGCATACTATCATCTCGAGTAAGACTGTTCTACCGGTATAGATCTTCACTCAATTATTGCAATCACGTGCATGCGATCTAATAATTGACTTGAGGGCACTATAACCAACAGAATCTATTCTCTAAGTTGGAGATTGTGCCCTCAAAGTCAATTATTGGATCGCAGGTACATGATTTCAATGATTGCGGAGGATTTATACCGGTAGGACAGTCTTACTCGAGATGATAGTATACTATCTGGTTTGCCTTTATCAGTCGTGTACATGTTCAGGTGACTGATTACATGTTACACGTTGATAGAGCCCTTAGGATCTTGCTTTACTACCAACAGTATAATGGCGATCATATACGTGAGAGTTGGGTGGTTTATAAGCATATCCTTAATTGTGGTCCCTAGTCGTGGGAGTTTCGAGATAGGGCATCGATACTCCGGAGTAGACTAGTGTATACAGTCGAGACCCCGACGAGGGGCGGTGGCCGGTCTCACAAGCCACTGGTGTCAGTTGGATCACCTAAGATGTATACAGGTGCTCATTAGGATATGAGTACAACGGACAGGACTCGCCGGGAACCTGCTAGTTGGTATTATACATATCGTCAGATAGCAGTTCCCTGGTGACATGTGTACAGGTTAGTTCATCACCTGAGGTCATCATTTGTCTCGTGTGAGTTCCCACTGTGCTTTGATTTCTACCCTACCACGGCTCAAAGGAGTCGTGCAAACAGGTAGTTTTTGGGTACAGTCCCGAGCCACATGGAGGCACGTGAGCGGATCGGCAGGGGATTCGTCTCTCCCGGTATTAGGGGTGAGGTCGTGCTGTGTCTAGGAGAGCCATTACATAAAGCCCACGGCCGTGGCAGGAGATTTACTGGTAGGTACTCCAGTAGTATCTCAGGGTGTTATTGGGCTACACTCCGACACGACTTATACTGCTATTGGGGATCTGAAGTTACTAGCCCCCTAGGCAAATATGCGATACTCATAGACGAACGGACCGGACTGTATATACATTGTTACTGTTAGGCTCAGTAGGGTTTCCGGATGAGTTCGCTCATCGGCCTCCCTTGAGGTCAGTCCATGGGCAGCCGTTACGCATAGCTAGTGCCGCTGACGGCTTATGGTTAAACCCACTGCCAGGGTACTGACGAGTTATTAGAGTCCCCCACAGACAGTTTCCCAAGTTCGGGTGAAACGTTGTAGAGGCCGTATGGTTTTATGGCAGGGTTCGGAAAATGCCCGTGCGTTTACGCAAGTGTCATATTTCGGGCAGATAATACTGGTAGGCTTTGGTTTAAGCTGTATCCGAGTATTATATTGAGTAGATATAATATCTTTGTCTCAGTTGTATTTGTATTCGGTCGTAATACAAATGCGGGTATATTTATACAGTTACGGGGTTATCCTGAAATTCGTTTCGGGATCGCTTTTGAAAGTTGCCAGTTTCCAGTTTTCTATCAGCTGTCTTTTAACATTCGGTTAAAAAGGGATTTATCTTTTCTTGGATGAGTGTGGAAGATTCTAGAAACATCTAGAAGGTGGTGACAAGGATTAGTGACTCATGGTTGCATTAATGATTCAATTAATGCAAGGTGACTAGGTTAAGTGATTCATCTTTTTCATTTATTATGTTCATACTTTGTGTTCACACTAGATATTTCTCTTGTGGTCACTCTCCTCTCTCCTACACTCACACCCCCACCTCCTTAAGTATGGCCGGCCCCTTCCCCCTCTCTCACTCTCTCTCACTTGATTTGGTTAAAAGATTATGATAGTTTTTGGGGTGTATGGAAATTTCATAGCTCATTTCATTCCATCACCCGACTTAATTGGCAACTTCATTAACTGTTCGTCCATGGGTTTGGAAGAAGCAAGACAAAGTATTCTACTCATTCTCTACATCATTCTTGGTCGTCTCTTTTAGCAAACTTGACGACCGAGTTGCCTCGAGTCAGAGGCGGGAGCCCGTTTAAAGAATCGTTGACGTGGTGCCACCTGGACGAGGAGATCGGAGCAGCCGCAACGGAGCATGGGATGATGGTTAAAGAACGAAAGACTCGGATCGTTCGGTATAACCTTTCTACTCTCTTTACAGTTTGTTAGTTTAGCAATAATGGCAGATCCGGGTTAAAGTATACGATAGCGCCAGTTAAAAAGTTTTTGTTCCGCATTTGGCATCTGTTAGACTGCCGGGGCGCTACCGTAGACTTAAAGTGGTATCAGAGCCTCACCATTTTGCTTTACTAACTTGTGCTAACGCGTTTAAAACATCAATTGGACTGAATATCAAAAACTGCAAAATTTCCATTCACAGTTTCTGTCGATTTTAAATCAAGTCCTAAAATTATTTTACATATCGCAGAAATCTGTGCAGGGTTTTTTAAGCTCGTGGTGCAAATTTGAGCATGTGGCTCAACAGGAGCGCCGCGGAATAGCGGTCAAACCTAGGGTTTGACCGCGCATCCGCGGCCGTTATGTCAAATCATTGACCCAAATTTGTAGAGTTGCTTCTTTGTTGGAATTTGAGGTTTTTGGTATATATCTTTTAGGCCCAGATTTTGTTACTGTTCAACAGATGTTCGTAGGGCCCACTTCGTGATATTTAGTCGATCGGAATTTAAACTTGTTAGTTTACAGTACTTACATTATATCTCCGACCGTGAATGTCATTCGATCGGTAAACCGCGTCTGATTACTATAGTTCTTTTAGACGGGTTTGCGTACGTGACATTCGCGTTGATGTTCTGTGTTATGCTGTGATGTTGCGGATTTGTCGTGGTGGATAGCAGTGTGCAATGGTAGTGCAGTTTGGATTTGTTTGTACATTTGATATTGCGGGGCGAGCATCCAACATCTGAACTGCCGTCACTGCCTGTTGTATAATATTCTTTTGGGGCACGACCGGGTCGAGGTCGATGTACCCGTTGTACATATTTTTTTATTTCTGTACTAGGTTTTACCCCGGGACGGAGTGCACGGATAGCCGGGTTCTGGAGGGCAACGGGTCCGTATCTCATGGCTTTGAGAGACAGAGGGCCTCACTCTAAAATTGGCAGACTATTCGCCGCATTCGTAGGGGGTACAGGTTGACCCAAGGAGGAGTGCTCATGCTACCGGATTCCGTGAAGTGCAGGGTGGTCCATTCACTTTGCTGTAAGGGGCTTCCTCGCTTCAGGTTTTGGCGGGTAACTTGCCGCACTCGTAGGGGTCTAGGTTTCTTTGCACAGGCTATCCACTCGACCAGGGGAACGTCGGGTTTCAGCAGCGGCTCTGTGAAACTCGGGGATCCCAGATTATCTGTATTGTTCTGTGATGCTTATTACTTTTCTGTAATGTTGCATATTATCACGCCTGGAGCGATTATTGTATATTGGTATATATACTATTAGATGTTGTATATGTTTTACAGCCGTGCTAGTCCAGTCCCCGCTCTGTCGTTAGTTAAGTAACCTAACGGGTGATGATGGGACCCAGTGACGAATGCGGATGGCATATACGTACATTTTATTTTCGTTCTTTTCTGTTGTGATTTAATGATGGGACTGCGTTGATTTTGATCAATGCGAAGGAAAACAAACCTATTTGGCAGTTGTTGGAACAATTTAAAAAGTGTTATTACAAAGACGTTTCCTTTTGTTTTGCATAGCGGTATTCAGTGGAATATCCTGCACCTCATTCGACGGGGCAAGGGCCGATATCCCTTCACCGGGACTGACCCCTTGGGCAGAAGTTTGCGTCAGGGTAATAACTTCACTATAGTCGATTACATGTTGCTTTGCATCGCGGTATTCATTGGAATATCCTGCACCTCATTCCACGAGGAAAGAGCCGAGATCCCTTCACCGGGAGTGACCTCTTTAGCAAAAGGTTTTCGCCACTATATTTTATAAAAAGCTATCAGGTTCCTTCAGCGATATCAAGTTCACTACGTTAAAGGTTTTTCGCTAAAAACCAGCCGTAGCCCTCCGTCATTTCTTTTGGGTATTCAGTAGTATTCAAGCTATGTATTTTGACCTAACGCCAAGGCATAGTGTTTGGTAGCTGCTGGGTATTCATTTGTTACATAGATAAATGAGTTGGTTTGGGACAGTCGTTCTGCCATTTTGACCTAACGCCAAGGGCATGTATGGGTGGGTTCAAATTAACAAGATAATGATGGGTTGAACTTGGCATGTGACTTATGACATTTTGACCTAACGCCAAGGTTATAAGAGCATGGGGAAAAAAATTATATCGGGAGTTTCTAAAGAAACTGAAACTTGCCAGGTATGCGCATACCTTCTGGAGTGTGAGTAACGTGAGTGGATTCCGTCACGTTATCATGCGATGAGAGTTGGATCCCGATTCCCACTGATGAGTTGGTTTACTCTTCGGGTGATCCCGATTGATTCTTCTTTCAGGTTTGGAAGAGAATTTGACAAGACAGTGGGAGGTTTCCGGATTAGATAAAGTGATAACCATTCTGATCTAGATTAGAGTGCATGCAGAGTGTTTCTTTTCTCTCTCTCTTTGGCAGCGACCTTTGACCGACCCTAGACTATGACTCAAGGACCAAGTTGACCGAACCTTCTTAAAATACTGGCTTTTGGATTGTCTGAGTTGCATAAGTTATTGCCACTCCTTCTTTTACCCTTTGTATTTCTTAGAACACCCCGTATTACTACGGACATCCACTTCCATTGGATAGATCTATCGTATGGTTATATACGAACTCGAAGGGACTTCTTCGAGGATGGATCAAGGTTCAGGAGAAATAGAATTGGTTTATTCAGTTGTCTTTTATTATCACCTTCTCTCAGGTTGCGAGGGCTCCTTGATTTAGAAGAGTACACCTATTACGCTTATTGGATAGTCTTATTCCAAACCATAGGCAGGTGCCGAAAGGTAGGGAATGAAGAAAACCAATTAGCCTAAGTAGGGTGTGCAGAAGGTAATATGTAAAGACAAAATAAAGGGATTAGAAAGAAGGAAAAGTAAATTGCGACTGTTATCATTCACGACCAAACCGCGTACTTCATCGCCACTGCTATTTCACCTTTAAAAGAATAAGGTATTATTCAGTTGTCTTTTATCATCACCTTCTCTCAAGATGCGAGTACTCCTTGGTTTAGAAGGGTACACCTATTATGCTTACTGGATAGTCTTCTTCCAAACCATAGGCTGGTGCCGAACGGTAGGGAAGGAAGAAAACCATTTAGCCTAACGATGGTGTACAGAAGGTAGTGACTAAAGACAAATAAAGGGATTTGGAAAGATAGCAAAGAAATATACGGTTATAGTCATGAATTGGATTATGGAAGAGGCATTGCTAGGAATACCAAAATACCCATACGAAACATTTTCATGTTTCAGTGCATTGTTAAAAGAAAACTGTTTTCCCGATTAGATACTTACTCCAAGGGTATGTATTTACCAGGTTTCATTCTCATATCTGTATGGTTTTACAGATGATGAGCGGGAGTAAGTTATTGGGAATTAGGTGATAATCCTCATTATATCAGAATTCGTTGTAATTGGTGATATTTGAGGAAATCGCCAGGGTACAGTTTTCAACCTACGACGCACGGGTTTTGAGTTATTCAACTCAGCGGACTTATACAGAGTATTGTATGTTGTCCAAGTGTCCATCAGGATAAAGGGGTAGGTCCTCGTACTATATTCTGTTTACTTATGACTTCTCTATTTAGACAAGTGTTTCGTAGAAATACAAGGTCTAAGTTTTGAGAAGTTGTGGGTATAAGAATAAAGTAGAGAACCAGGTGTCACAAGTATCGGGATTCTTCAAAGAGATCGAAAATGTAGATTCTTGTGATTGGTATTCAGATGATAGTAATGGTTTTGAGAAACTTGTTTCTCTTTCAGGTTGCTCATAATTGGATGGATTCCTAAGTTGAGTAATGCTGATTAGCCTCTTTTCCATTAAGTTGATATGCACTGGAGGCAGTTGCATGATTTGAATCTGGTTCCAATTAAATAAGTGCCAAAGTTTCTATATTGGATATAGAATGGTTCATACCTTAAAAGATGTTAAGGTACGGAGAGTTGTCCAGCTTATGCTTAAAACCAAACTCTGGATAACTCAGGGCATGTTTCTGTAATGGCTGTTTGTAGGTTGATCCTGGCTATGACGAGGGTTAATTTTCTACCATTTGGAAGATCAATAATGATATTGTTCTTGACTCGCCACAGGTTTAGTAAAATGGATTTTTTCAGAAAAAAGTAGTGGGAGTATGGTAGAACTAGAAGTGATTCCAGAACCGCGAACGATTACGGAAAATTTAATAGGACTTATATATTCAATCAGGTTTGACATTCCAATAGCCACTCCGCAGATATGGTGGGTAACCTCAGACACCCGAGAGGTACTCCGGTAGCCTCGAGGACAGTGACAAGGAGGTTCTTATCTAGCCAGACTTGACACTACTGTTGTTCCATACTATGAGACCCGGCAGGAAGATAAGTATAGCGTCGTTCTAAACTAGCTTTAGAAGTGCACGTATATATTATTCTGCCAGAGAGTTGTCGTGGTCAGTGGGAGCAGCGAAAGCATAGTGGGTAAGTAGCTTATGTCTATTTATAGACTAGAGCAAATATAGCGGAGATAGATCATCTAATTTTGATGCGACAGTCATGGGTTTGACTTCATCAGAATAGGGGATGGATCTGTTAAGAAGGTAGTAGGGTGTGATGTCATGGTGTTTGGATGACATACACAGAGTAGGAAGTAAAATTCCTATACTACGATCGGTTGTACTGTGGTCGTCACACAGTTGTTTCTCCAGACAGGACATGGATATAATATCAGACATTCTGGTTTCTAGATCTATGGTTTTAGATCTGGATTTGGGTAGTTTCCCAATGTGGGTACTTTGACAGTATTCTAATGGTTTTTAGAATAGATGACTCCTGGCATGGTGGTGTACCTGCAGGTGATGGAGTCATCCTCTCTAAAGGTGTCTTACAGACTAAAGGAGAGAGGGATGGGCATGATTGACAGATCACTTGGTTAGGCAATTGAGTCAATCATGAGATGTCAAGTACCACACCAGATGTTGTTTTTGCACTAGATGCAATAATTTTGTATTAATCCAATCCTGGAGAAACATAAGGAAGCAGTTTTAGAACATAAGTACATGTTCTGCGGATTTGATGACGGCAGCCTCCTTCGGGAGACGATTATCATTCCAGGCTTCAAAGGTGACATGGTTGACAGAGTGATTGTCAGAGTTATAGTTTTCCCTCTGACGATGGACAGTATTATGGACAGGTGGTCCAAGAAGATACCGTGGGAGGCCTGGTGCAGGATACTGATTAGGTTCAGTGATCGATACAGTTTAAGAAGTTTGGATTTGGAGTTCCTTTATGAACTAGGTCCCATCAGATATCCAGACATATTCTAAGACAGGTATTACTCAATTCGGGAGATGGCTTTCTCCGTGAACTTGAGATTAAGAGAGATATAGAAAGAAACATCTAGGCGGATCCACTCACTGAGGCTATTTCTCGAACACAATAGTTTTACAAACGGGCTTTGTGAAACTGATTAGTAGAGGAGTTGGATGTTCGGTTTCACACGGGCTGTGAGTAGTCGACATCGCAATAATTAGCCTTAAGTGCAAGTGGGAGATTGTTGGAGATAGTGCCCTCAAAGTCAATTATTGGATCACAGGTACGTGATTGCAATGATTGCAGAGGACCTATACCGGTAGGACAGTCTTACTCGAGATGATAGTATGCTATCTGGTTTGCCTTTATCAGTCGTGTACATGTTCAGCTGACTGATTACATGTTACACGTTGATAGAGCCCTTAGGATATTGCTTAACTACCAACAGTATGATGGCGATCATATACGTGAGAGTTGGGTGGTTTATAAGCATATCCTTAATTGTGGTCCCTAGTCGTGGGAGTTTCGAGACAAGGCATCGATACTCCGGAGTAGACTAGTGTATACAGTCGAGACCCCGACGAGGGGCGGTGGCCGGTCTCACAAGCCACTGGTGTCAGTTGGATCACCTAAGATGTATACAGGTGCTCATTGGGTTATGAGTACACCGGACAAGACTCGCCGGGAACCTACTAGTTGGTATTATACATATCGTCAGATAGCAGTTCCCTGGTGACATGTATACAGGTTAGTTCATCGACCTGAGGTCGTCATTTGTCTCGTGTGAGTTCCCACTGTGCTTTGATTTCTACCCTACCACGGCTCAAAGAAGTCGTGCAAACAGGTAGTTTTTAGGTACAGTCCCGAACCACATGGTGGCACGTGAGCGGATCGGCAGGGGATTCGTCTCTCCCGGTATTGGGGGTGAGGTCGTGCTATGTCTTAGAGAGCTATTACACAAAGCCCACGGCCGTGGCAGAAGATTTACTGATAGGTACTCCGGTAGTATCTCAGGGTGTTATTGGGCTACACTGCGACACGACTTATACTGCTATTGGGGGTCTGACGTTACTAGCCCCCTAGGCAGATATGCAATACTCATAGACGAACGGACCGGACTGTATATACATTGTCACTGTTAGGCTCAGTAGGGTTTTCGGATGAGTTCGCTTATCGGCCTCCCTTGAGGTCAGTCCATGGGCAGCCGTTATGCATAGCTAGTGCCGCTGACGGCTTGTAGTTAAACTCACTGCCAGGGTACTGACGAGTCATTAGAGTCCCCCACAGATAGTTTCCCAAGTTCGGGCGAAACGTTGTAGAGACCGTATGGTTTTATGGCAGGGTTCGGAAAATGCACGTGCATTTACGCACGTGTCATATTTCGGGCAGATAATACTGGTGGGCTTTAGTTTAAGCCGGATCCAAGTATTATATTGAGTAGATATAATATCTTTGTCTCAGTTGCATTTGTATTCGGTCGTAATACAAATGCGGGTATATTTATACAGTTACGGGGTTATCCTGAAATTCGTTTCGGGATCGCTTTTGAAAGTTGCCAGTTTCCAGTTTTCTATCAGCCGACTTTTAACATTCGGTTAAAAACGGATTTATCTTTTCTTGGATGAGTGTGGAAGATTCTAGAAGCATCTAGAAGGTGGTGACGAGGATTAGTGACTCATGGTTGCATTAATGATTCAATTAATGCAAGGTGACTAGGTTAAATGATTCATCTTTTTCATTTATTGTGTTCATACTTTATGTTCACACTAGATATTTCTCTTGTGCTCACTCTCCTCTCTCCTACACTCACCCCCCTACCTCCTTAAATATGGCCGGCCCCTTCCCCCTCTCTCACTCTCTCTCACTTGATTTGGTTAAAAGATTATGATAGTTTTTGGGGTGTATGGAAATTTCATAGCTCATTTCATTCCATCACCCGACTTAATTGGCAACTTCTGTAGGGTTCTTAGGCACTCTCAAGAGGTCTCACAAGGCATCAACCATGCCAATTTCAAATTTTACGGTACCGAGAAACTCTAGACTAGATCGTTAACTAGAATTTTAGGCGACATATGCAACTAGTTAACAGCTTAACTAAAAGAACAGAAATACAACCTTTGTAGATCCGGTTCTCCACCTCCATAGCTCCGCGATGATGTCCCTCCACTGTCCAAATCGGATCCCGGACTCTGGTATCGGCTACATCGGAAAAATGGGCAGACTTGGTCATCGGCTTCGATGCCGAAGATGATCTACGTCGAGGCATCACAAGATCAAGCTCCCACTTCACCAAGTCATGAAACTTGTGAAGATAACACCCTATACTACTTGGCAAGAGGTAGAGGATGAAGAAATAGGAGGTGGGTTCACTTTAGAATTGGATTTCTCACTCTTTTTCTCACTTTGCCATTGATGAAGGCAAGGTTTCTTTTCTTGAAGAAGAAGAAGAAGAAGATGAAGAACATGATAAGTATTATGATAAGTTAATTTAAAATAGAAAAGAAAATCAATACTTATCATAATACAACCATGGTTAGGTATAGAGAATTAACAAGGGTTAGTGAATGGTTGGGTTAAGACATGAAGACAAAATGGTCACTTTAGTCAAACCTTCATGAAGTTTCAACAAGTTTCATCTTTGAAAGCAACCATTTTCTCTTTTTCTTTTGTCAAAACAAAATAAATAAATGCATAAATAAATCAAATGAAACCCTAACAATTAACTAACCATTATTTAATCACACACTTAACCAAGTTAACATGTATCATCAAACATGATACAATCAAGTGCACAAAAGTATATCACATATACTACTTGGGCAAATCAAGTGAGAAAATCCATTTAAAGTGAACCAATATTAGTTAATGCAAAAGTAATATATCAAATATATAATTATGCATTAAATCATTAAATCAACACTTGATTTAACGATCCGGTCATATCGCATATAACCGACTAATATCCAATGTATCGACTTATCAAATCAACCCTTGATTCGATAACTAGGTTATATCGCATACAACCAATCGATATATTCATCGCGAGAATGAAATACTGTATCACATACACGCATTATTCTCGGCCCCGCACATATCTCATATGCGCTCCTATTTCGTTTCGCTTGAGCTAGGAAACCTCTGTGTAGGACTCTAAAGACTCGTCAATACGCCGGCAGCAGATGATGATCATATCAAGCACCCACAAGCCGCAAGCGGTCTGCTAAACGTAACGGCCACCCGGGTATTGAGCGATGAGAAGATCGACGAGCAAGCCCGCTCACACTCCTGTGAATCCAACCAGTAACACTTACCGTACAGTCCGGTCTGATCGTCTGATATGTCGCATATCTCGCCTAGGGGTGGTAAACGTAAGACCCCAATAGCTCGATAAGTCGTGTCGATCTGAGGTCTATAACAATTCGAGAAACTACTAGTAACACTTACCAGTAAATCTCAGCAACCCTGGCCAGGGATTTCCGGTTATAGCCAATCGAACACAGCGCAACATCAACTCCCTATACCGGGAGAGACGAATCCCCTCCTATCGCTCATTGCCTCCATATGATTCGGGACTGTACCCAAAAACCACCGTTTTGCACGACCTCTTGGACGTGGTAAGATGGAAATCAAAGCACAGTGGGAACCACACAAGACTCTATGACGATCTCGGGTCAACAGACTACTCTGTACCAGTGTCACCAGAGAACTGCCATCTGACGTAAGGTATAATACCATCTGGGAGTTCTCGGCGAGTCCGTCCAGTGTACCCAGTCTCCACTGAGCACCCGTATATCATCTCCGATGTCAAACACCAATGGATATGGGATCATCCATCGCCCATCTGTATGGGTCGAGAAGGTATACGCTAGTCTACTCTGGTATATCGATGCCCCGTCTCAATACGCCCACGACTAGGGACTTTGAAGGATGTACTTATGGACTACCATGTCCCCACTAGTATGATCCGCATCATAGTCCAGGTAGTCAAGTACCCATCCTAAGGGCTTTACCAACATGTAACAGAGAGACAATCAGTGTACACGTTAAGGTAAAGTGTAACCAGATAGCATACTATCATGTCGAGCAAGAAAGTCCTCCCTATATATGTCTCAGCATCCACTACAATATACATCCAATGTACAGTAATGGCCTCTAGGGCATACATATAACTAACAATCTCCCACTTGCACAAGGGCCATCTGATAGCAGTGGTTGTAGTATCTCATACTCAACCATCCCATAAAAGTCTCTCGCTGGGAATAGGCCTTCGTGAGTGGATCCGCCGTGTTGTCCTCTGAGTCTACTCTCCTGACCTCGATCCCCTGGAGATCAACCATTTCCAGGATCAGGTGACACTGCCTTAGAATATGTCTGGATCGCTGATGGGACGGACGTTCCTTGGCATAAGCCACAACTCCATTGTCATACAATGGGAGGAACATAGTTCATCTCATGAACCAATATACACCCAAACAGCCTCTTTGGTAGTATCTTAAGTAGCGATGTATCATGCCTTTATCGTCTAGTATGTCACGGTATCTAGCTTGGAACTCTTCCAACATACCGTCCCTTTACTGAGGGTAAAGACAATGCCCGTGTCTGACATTCAGTCGTCCTTATCACCCTGGAACCCTTCCAGTGATTCTCCCTAGGATCAACTGATACCATCTCACTCCAACTAGTGAGAATCCTAACATCCATTTAGATCTATCTCATAGATCCAAAACCCAGGATTTAGTAGGTATCACTTTGATCCTATGTGGAGAATCATTGTGATAAGCGGAGATTGATCGAGCGTAGCATAGGAAACTCTTTCCCTATCAAGAGTATGTCATCCACGTACTCTACGAGAATCGCCACCATACTCCCTACTACCTTTTTTGTATATACAAGGTTCATCTACCATTTTGATGAAGTCAAACTTTTTGACTAACACATCAAAACAGATGTTCCAACTCCGCGATGCCTGCTTTAATCTTATAAAGCATCTTGTACACGTTTCCGCTGCTCCCACTGTCTCCGAGGCCCTCTGGCTGTGTACTTATAGACGCGCTTTTCTAAAACATCATTTAGAAAAGGAGTCATGACACCCAACCACCAGATATCGTAGTCATGGTATGTAGCCGTGGCAAGTAGGATCTAGATGGACTTAAGCATAGCTACTTGAAAAGGTTTCATCATTATCCACACCCGGTCAATGATGCAAAATTTTAACAAGTCTAGCTTTGAAAGTCTCAACTTTTCCAAGTACACCAAGTAATCTTCTCAAGATATACTTGCTCCTGATGGGGATTTAACCCTTCAGATATAGCATCCAAAGTCCATACTTTGTTGGTGTACATGGATTCCATCTCAGATCACTAAGCATCCAGCCATTCTTACAGAGTCTTACTCCTGATGGCCAGCTCGAAGCTTATTGGGTCATCATCTCATGATGCAATCCTCGCTCCCACTGTCATAGAGAAACAAAAGTATCTCTCAGGTGGGTGAGGAACCCTACCAGATCGGCGGAGAGGCTGAGGTTCGTTGGCATCTACTGAATCCTTTGGTTGTACCAAATCATCTGCTGTAGTTTGTATAGCTAGAACATTTCCAATTCTACACAACAGATCTTGCCTTGAGCTTGTCCGGATTTTGCTTTTAGACATAGGCCGGTCAACCCCAAATCTTAACTAGCTTAAGACATGGGCTCTTCCCATACCATATCTCATATGGAGTGGTAGGCAACTGATTTGATTCGAACCCTATTCAATAGGTATGCAATTTCATAAGTGCATAACTCCCAAAAGGAAAAAGGTAACTCAGTAGTACTCATCATAGAGCGCACCTTATCATATAGGGTGTGATTGCTCCGCCCCGATATACCATCATGCTATGGTGTATACGGAGGAGTAATGCTAAGAGAGAATCTCATTCTACTTTAAAATAGTCCAGGATTTCCGTGCTTAAGTATTCTCCTCCTTGATCACATCTAAGGACATAATACTTTTACCCGTATTTTGGTTCTCTACTTCTCGCTTATATTCTGTGAATATCTCAAAAGGTTCGGACTCATGTTTCAACAGGAACATATGACTGAATCTTGAGAGATTATCAGAGAATATAATGAAGTATAAAGAACCGGTCCTGGCATGTGTAGACTGGGGACCTAACATACAACAACATGTATCATCCCAAGAGTTCACTAACTCTTTATCTGTTTCCAATAAACAGAGCTATGGTCATCTTATCTTTGTGACATGACTGGAAAGTTTCACAAGATGTAAATTCAAACTGATTTAAATATGCATCTAAATGTAACTTCAGCCAGTCGGGTCGCATTGATATGACCTAGTCTACAATACCTGAAGAAGGATCCGTTCATTTCTGAACTCTTCTCTTTTGTGTGTTCTATATACTAAGAACTGTAGTTTGATTTAGAACATTAATGCTTTTAGATAACGTGCCTGAACCGATCAACTTTTGATATAGGAAATGTCCAAAACATTATCCAACAATACAAAATTTTATCGTTTCTTTACTAATAAAGAGACATATATGATTTTGTATATCAGGTTCGGTATCTAATAGCATTCGTTCAGAATCAATGTATTATGATACAGGGTGACAGTGACCAACATACCTGGCTGCAACACTTGCCCCGTTTTCTGCCTCATGAAACTTATCACCCGTTCTCAGTTTTTCTACCTTTTTGTAGCCCTATGTAACAGATTACATATCTGGGATCCTGATCCGGTATCAAATACCCAGGATTCAGAGGATACTGAGAAACAGTTCTTTATAATGAACACACCCGAAGATGATGCATCAGCATGCACTCTCTTCGTTTGGGCGGCATGGGAATCATGGTATTCCCCTATTTCTTGCTCTGTCTTATAACAATTATAAGTTGGAGCGGGACCAACGTTCCCCAGCTCAGTATAACAAGCGGGTTCGGTCAATAATCCGTATTATTATCTTGATTAAGGCGTGATATAGTCGCTACCAGGAGAGAGAGAAGAAAACACTCAGCGTGCACTATAGCAAGAATAGATTGGTTATTATTTTATCTAATCAGGATGGCTCCCAGTGCTTTTTATCAAATCTTCCTTCAAACCCTAAAAGGAAAGACTAGCCGGGATTAATTACACACTACAAGTTCACCAATCTTTCAGCCAGGCCAGTGTCGGTACTTTGAGGGAGGTCCCCCGTGCTTTCGCACGAACCTAATTAATGTAAACCTCATTTTCCCAGAGGCGTAACCCCGTTGACACCTTTCTAGACACCTACTTGATCGGCTAATTGTAATGTGTAAAACTCTCCCAGGAGTAACAATTACTCGCAGCGGGTATCGGGATCCAACTATCTCATAGAAGGTATGCAATCTCATTGCAAATTTCAACACTTGAAATTCCCGATAATGTTTTGCCCCTAGCAGCTATATGACCTTAACATAGTCAACAAATCATAAGTGCTAGTCAAGTTCAACCCGTCATTTCCCGATTGAATTAAACCCACCCGCACGACCCTTAACATAGTCAACAAAGTCGCACGACTACCCTAATCCAATCACATCATATGCTTATGCAGATAAGCACTAATTAGCTACTGCACACTACGCCTTAACACAGTCAACAAACGTAGCACGAATACTAACTAGTACCTATCTGAAATGACGGAAAGCTACGACAGGTTTTTCTGAAAACCTATTGCGTAATGAACTTGATATCGTTGTAGAATCAAATGATTTTTAAAAATGGAGTGGTTTTGAGGCTTTTCTAGTTTTGCTAAAGGAGTCACTCCCGGTGAAGGGATCGTTAGTCCTTTCCTCGTCGAATGAGGTGCGGGATATATCATATATATCACTGTGCAAAGCAGAAACTCTTAAAAGCAATCAAAAGACAAACCGAGTGTGTAACATCTGCCAGTTATTGCTAAAGGAGTCACTCCCGGTGAAGGGATCTCGGTCCTTTCCTTATCGAATAAGGTGCGGGATATATCATATATACCGCTGTGCAAAGCAAGAACTGTAGTTACCTGTTTTATTTTTGAAATTCGATTCTACAACATCTTAGGTTTCTTTTATTTCATTAATCACATTAATGAAGTCCCATCATTTAAGTACCTAAACATCACAGATAAATACGACGTACACTTATGCCATCCGCATTCGCCTCGATGTCCCCTCGTGCACCATTAGGTTAGGTAACTAACGACAGAGCGGGGTAGGGCTAGCGCGGGTGTAAAACATAAGTAACGTCTATATAATATATCATATATACTATATACAGTATCTATCACAGAACATCACATATGATCACATCACAGATATCGCAGCAAAAGAATCATATGAAATATTGGATATACTAGGACATCCGTGTTTTCAATACGAGCCAGTATAAAACACGGATTCTACGGTCGCGATGAATAGCCAAACCCACACCCCTAAACCCCTACGAGAGCGGCAAGCAACCCTACCAATTCTGGAGTTAGGAGACCCGGACTCGACTCCTCGAGTTGGTCTTCCACTGGACTCCAGAACCCGGTTACTTGTGCCCTCCTCCTTGGGTCTATCCTAGTGCGGAAAAGTAAATAATATACAAACAGTGACAACTTCCGCAACCTGGAAGTGCCCCAATAAAAGAATATTACATACAAGTTTTTACATGAATGAAAATGAAAAACACTCATCTCACATAAAAACCCCCCGGCTATTCAAACACGACGATCCAATATAACATATCCAGCAACACATAACATCACATGTCATCAACGTAAGTAAATATGCGCATCCCAATTGTCGTTGACATATAGCAACGAAACCGGCGATATCACATATTACACTTACGGTCACAGAAAAGAAAGTGTAAAACTACAACAGTTGGAATCCGCAACCACCTCAGACATCGCATGCCTGACCAAATGAATTCTTTAGACATCGCATGCCTAACAATTATAAACCCCGCATTTTAGTCTCATTATCGAAAACCCTTTTCAATATCAAGTCGGGCAATTCAACAAGATTCCCGACATCCTGATCGAATGCTCGTCGCAAACTTCAGTAGACGGCCGCACTCCCGATACCGTCGACGAAGTGCACCAAGGCGGAACACCGCTGCCGCGAGCACCCAGATGGATGCTTTCGGCGAAGGGGTTCTTCTACAGTCACTTGGTCGAGGCTATGGAGTGAAGCCGTCTATTAAGTTTACCCGGCGAGTATCCGCGTACGCTACGTGATTGCGACGGACTTTTGATCACATCAAAATTCCGTGGCAACCGATCAAGTGAGACTAAACCGCTAGATTTATAACATTCATTCAGTTATCTCATAACTACTTGTGAATTCCAATTATTGTATCACATTCCAGATAATTAGAAAATGTTAAACTTTCCGATCGAACATTCAAACACCCAAGTTTTCCCGATACAGATCAACAAATGAAACAAGTCTAAAAACATTCAGTTCGTGCCTCAGCACCAACGGTCCAGCCGTAGAAGGGTCAAGCCAACGCCTCACATGTGGCACGCCGTACTGCCCCAAACCCGAAGGTTCAAAGGGCAGTTCAAGACGGTCACATAATCGAGTTAAGGTTTGTTGTCTTCCAGAGGGTCCATCGCGTTACTTGCACTACTTAGAACGTCTTTAAACCACGGAAAAATCCAACACTTGGAAATTTCCCGGCAGGGGAAAATTTGGGTATTTATATCCGGTCGAACTTTTTAACATATTCAAAAATTATCCGGAAAGCCACACAGACAAAATTAGGCAATTCGATCGAAACTCCGAGTCCCCAATACAACCCAGAAAATTCAACTCTTGAATAAATTTTAAAAATACCCAGGAAAACCAGCACTGCAACATATGAATTACTGTGTCAAAACCAATGCAAGATACGACAAAATAGCCGCGGAACCGCTGCACAAGCCGTGCTTGTACCGCGGTTCCGCCGCGTTATAGTGGAATCATGGACACGTGTTGCACAGTAATTCTTAGGATTCCCTGCTGATTTTTCTGCATATTTTTAATATACAAAAATCCACAAATTTGAAAAAAGTACAGAGAGCAATTTCGGGTTTAGGGTTTCGGTTCGATCGGGTTTCTAACATCTTCTACACTTCGCCTAAGGCTCTAGCTTGGCTCTGATACCACTGTAGGGTTCCTAGGCACTCTCAAGGGGTCTCACAAGGCATCAACCATGCCAATTTCAAATTTTAAGGTGCCGAGAAACTCTAGACTAGATCGTTAACTAGAATTTTAGGCGACATATGCAACTAGTTAACAGCTTAACTAAAAGAACGGAAATACAACCTTTGTAGATCCGGTTCTCCACCTCCATAGCTCCGCGATGATGTCCCTCCGCTGTCCAAATCGGATCCCGGACTCTGGTATCGGCTACATCGGAAAAATGGGCGGGCTTGGTCGTCGGCTTCGATGCCGAAGATGATCTACGTCGAGGCATCACAAGATCAAGCTCCCACTTCACCAAGTCAAGAAACTTGTGAAGATAACATCCTATACTACTTGGCTAGAGGTAGAGGATGAAGAAATAGGAGGTGGGTTCACTTTAGAATTGGATTTCTCACTCTTTTTCTCACTTTGCCATTGATGAAGGCAATGTTTCTTTTCTTGAAGAAGAAGAAGAAGAAGATGAAGAACATGATAAGTATTATGATAAGTTAATTTAAAATAGAAAAGAAAATCAATACTTATCATAATACAACCATGGTTAGGTGTAGAGAATTAACAAGGGTTAGTGAATGGTTGGGTTAAGACATGAAGACAAAATGGTCACTTTAGTCAAACCTTCATGAAACTTCAACAAGCTTCATCTTTGAAAGCAACCATTTTCTCTTTTTCTTTTGTCAAAACAAAATAAATAAATGCATAAATAAATCAAATGAAACCCTAACCATTAACTAACCATTATTTAATCACACACTTAACCAAGTTAACATGTATCATCAAACATGATACAATCAAGTGCACAAAAGTATATCACATATACAACTTGTGCAAATCAAGTGAGAAATCCATTTAAAGTGAACCAATACTAGTTAATGCAAAAGTAATATATCAAATATATAATTATGCATTAAATCATTAAATCAACACTTGATTTAATGATCCGGTCATATCGCATATAACCGACTTATATCCAATGTATCGACTTATCAAATCAACCCTTGATTCGATTACTAGGTTATATCGCATACAACCAATCGATATATTCATCGTGAGAATGAAATACTGTATCACATACACGCATTATTCTCGGTCCCGCACATATCTCATATGCGCTCCTATTTCGTTTCGCTTGAGCCAGGAAACCTCTGTGTAGGACTCTAAAGACTCGTCAATACGCCGGCAGCAGATGATGATCATATCAAGCACCCACAAGCCGCAAGCGGTCTGCTAAACATAACGGCCACCCGGGTATTGAGCGATGAGAAGATCGACGAGCAAGCCCGCTCACACTCCTGTGAATCCAACCAGTAACACTTACCGTACAGTCCGGTCTGATCGTCTGATATGTCGCATATCTCGCCTAGGGGTGGTAAACGTTAGACCCCAATAGCTCGATAAGTCGTGTCGATCTGAGGTCTATAACAATTTGAGAAACTACTGGTAACACTTACCAGTAAATCTCAGCAACCCTGGCCAGGAATTTCCGGTTATAGCCAATCGAACACAGCGCAACATCAACTCCCTATACCTGGAGAGACGAATCCCCTCCTATCGCTCATTGCCTCCATGTGATTCGGGACTGTACCCAAAAATCACCGTTTTGCATGCCCTCTTGGACGTGGTAAGATGGAAATCAAAGCACAGTGGGAACCTGTAATACCCGGTTCTTTTATATACACTTAAATCCGTATTTCTCTTTAAATTATAAATTTTGTTAAATATTTAATTATTTTAAAGAAACTCCATCAAACCCAATACCACTTTCCCTTTTATAATATATTCACTCAACCCATTTTTATTAAACCCAGCCCATTCCTTTTTAACTTAATTTCTTTATTAACACCAAACCTAAACCCTAGATCCAATATTTACCCTAAACCAAAACCCCAAGACATTCTCTTCTATTCGTTTTCTTTTTCTTCCGTTTTTCCAGCCCAAGCCAATTTATGATGGAAATCCATTTTTTCTATTTAAAACCTCGGCCCACATCCTTCCTCAGCCCACTTAGTTTTATTAAAATCCTTTTAATAATTTTTCCTGCCCTCTTTCCTTTTCCACTTCTTTTAATCCTTTTATTTCTATTTAGCCCGATCCCTCAGGCCCACTCTTCTCTTATCCCTCACCCATGCCCATGACAAAATTTTTCATTTCATTTATAATGAATCCCGGCTCGGCCCAGCTCCTATTTCCTTTATTCTTTTTAATTTACTCAGCCCAAACTCTCTGGGCCGTTCCCTTTTATTTTCTTAGCCGGCCCACTCCCTTAATTCTCCATTTAAATTCCCTTTAAACCCCGGCCCATCCCTTCTATCCCAATTTCCCAAATCCTTTTATATTTCGCCGGCCCGGCCCGCTCCCGCGTCCCTCTCTCCAAGCCCATGCTCGCTCCCTCAACCCGACCCGCTTAGCCCCTGTTCATCTTCTTAAAATCCCAACGGCTCTCTTCCTATTCTCGCGTGCCCGTTCCTCCTCCGCCGCCTCCGCCCTCTCTCACGCTGCCGTTACGCCCACGACGCGCAACCCCGTCCCCACTACCTCTCCTCTCTCCCTTCTCTCGCCTCCACATTCTCTTTCTTTTTCCCTCGCGTTTCCCCCTCTCTCTCTGCTTCCGTTCTCTCTTTCTCGAACCCACTCATCACCGAGCTCCTCCTCCTCGACTCCTCCCACCAACTCCGCTCGCCCGACGGCAACGACCATGACCTCGCCCCTCTCTCCTCTTCCTCCACTGCCCGAGCGCCTTCGCCTACACCCACTCCCCTGCACCCACTCACCTGCACCCGAGCTCGACCTCCCCTGCGCCGACGACCGGTGAGCTTCACGTCTCATCGTCGGCCCTCGTCACCGACCCCATCTTCTCATCACTCCTCTACTCTCGTCACTCGTCTCTCTCAACTCCCTCTCCTCCTCAGGCTCTTCTCCCTCTCTCTGCTCTCTCTCTAACTCTCAGCCTCTCTCTCTCTCTCTCTGTAACCCTCTCTATCTCTCCCTCTGTGCTCTCTCCTTCTCACTGCACAATCCCCCCTCCTCTCTCTCACTGCATACACACTCTCACTTTCTCTCTGTCTTACTCTCTCTCACTCTCTAATCCTCTGCCCTTTTCTCTAACACTCTCTCTCTCTCAATAACTCACTCCATCGGCCCCGACAGCCTCAGCAATCACTAGCCACGTCTTTGCTCGAGGCCGCAACAGCCGACTCCACCAAAACTGCGAGCCGTCGTGGCCGAGACTCGAATTCGAGCCAAGTCGAGTACCGTGATGCGTATGCGTCGCGCGTTCGTGATGTTACAATCACCGTGCATCACCGGAACTGATCTAGGCAAGTTTTTACTTGCTACATGCTATTTATTATTAGTTTACAAATCAAAATCGTGTATGTATTTCATGTTTTGCCTTATGCTAAGAATTACAACAAAACTGTTCGATGCTTGTCCTCTTAGAAAATCATTATCACATTTGACGGAATTGGATATCATTGCTTGGCCCGTATTGCTGTGGACCTAATGTGTAAATTTCGCTGGAAAATTTGATCGTTTGTGACTAAAACAACTGTCCCCAAGTTTAACCGTAAAAATGTAATTCTGTTACACCTGAAAACCGTTAAATTCACCATAAATCATATACATATTAGAATGTTGCGTTCGAGGGCTCAAATCGAAGACGACTCGATGAACTTTGACCCTATACCAGTTTTCAGACATTTCTGTATTTAAAATGTGATGATATTCGGATCGGAGTGCGACTCTGGACTGCAGTCCAGAGCTACTCCAATCATTGCTTGCTGTTCCGTATTGGATACCATAGGATTTCCTTAACTTGTAGGTTGTGGAACTCCACTGCTTATTGTTGGTAAATCTGTTAGCTAGACAACACAATTGATTTCATCCTGTTTCGTTACCGTTTGGTATTTAATCTGTAATTTAGAAGATCGGGACACATAACAGTCCCAGCAGAATCAGAATTGACATGTTGATATTAAACAGATTATAACTCCTAACGTACAGACGCGATTGAAGATCTGTTTATTGCGTTGAAAACTTTAATGAAAACTCTAGAATTCATTCAACTGTAGCGTCGCTAAATTATGATCCCAACTGGGGTTAAAATGCGTTGCGAAATGGATTCCTGATTCTGAAACCGGATTTCCAGCCGCGTGCGCTTAAAATGAAACAGTTATAACTAATGATCCTGAAAGCTGATTGGCTCGAAACCAAATTAGATGGATAGCTAACTGAACATATTAATTACTACCTGTTTATCATTTCGCTAAATTATATACATATGTTTCATGATAAATCGTGCAAGTGATAGACTATTGTTTTTATGACACCTCAATTGTGCTTCTTATACTGTTCATGCATCACATCATACCCGTATCATTGTAGTGATAACCTAGTGACATCGTGCATTTACCCAGTGTTAGATTTTAGTGGTGATTGTGGCAAGTACGTCAGTGTTCGTGTATCCGTGATTAAGTGAAAGTGATACGTACTGGTACACAATCAGCGATCCTATTATTTCATTGCATTGTCGACGTCTGTGAGATGCGTGCACCTGTGACTATAAGTGGAATGGGACATTTATGGAAGCGTTGCACGGGTGTCACAGATAAGACACCAGACACTGCCGTTTATCTTAGGTATTAGTCAGGACGTGCTTGATGGAGGTCCTGCCTCCAGTTCTCGCGCAGACTTGTCACGGATCGATTAGTATTTAGGTTGATGGTTAGCGTTTGATGTAGACCATGGGGTGTGGGGTAGTTTAAGTGTGAGTTCAACATAATCTCGGGAGTCCCATGCCGGCTTATATATTTAGGGAGTTATATAGAGATTTACAGGGTACGTGATATATACACCGTGATATTCTTGTTACATGTTGGGCCCGTGGTCCCTTGCCCTTGGGTTCTACCCTTGGATGGAGGACACTCACGAGTGGTTGACTCTCACACTTGGACTGACGATGGGCTTAGTGACCTGTACAGTGAGACTTAGAGACTGATAGGGATACTGGCATTTTATTCATGATATACTGTGTGGCATACGTGACATATCGTTATACTGATTTACTGTTCCGCTGCATTGATTACTGCACATCCATATTCATACCATCATTGATTTACTGTTATTCATTTCCATTACCACTGTTAGAACTATCACTTGATTATATATATATTATAATTGCTATTGTGTCGCTCTGACGACCTGAGTATGCATGCTCAGTGTGAGGAGAAGATTTAGCTTGGATCAGAACTAGACGTGCATCACAGGCTTCTTGACTTGCTACTCCGAGTTACTTTCGTTTGTTCCATTTCAGGTCAGTTTATATTATTGTACCTTTCAGTTACTGCATTTCTCATTATCTGCGCATTGATTTACTGTTTACCATGATAAACTAGAAGCCGAAGTGTGACAACGGCAGGACATTTCCTTAACCGTAGGAGCATGGCTGGCCTTGTCTACCCCTCGTATTCCGTATTTTGGGAAGCGGGGCGTGACAGAACCACACAAGACTCTATGACGATCTCGGGTCAACAGACTACTCTGTACCAGTGTCACCAGAGAACTGCCATCTGACGTAAGGTATAATACCATCTGGGAGTTCTCGGCGAGTCCATCCAGTGTACCCAGTCTCCACTGAGCACCCGTATATCATCTCCGATGTAAAACACCAATGGATATGGGATCATCCATCGCCCATCTATATGGGTCGAGAAGGTATACGCTAGTCTACTCTGTTATATCGATGCCCCGTCTCGATACATCCACGGCTAGGGACTTTGAAGGATGTACTTATGGACTACCATGTCCCCACTAGTATGATCCGCATCATAGTCCAGGTAGTCAAGTACAAATCCTAAGGGCTTTACCAACATGTAACAGAGAGACAATCAGTGTACACGTTAAGGTAAAGTATAACCAGATAGCATACTATCATGTCGAGCAAGAAAATCCTCCCTATATATGTCCCAGCATCCACTATAATATACATCCAATGTACAGTAATGGCCTCTAGGGCATACATATAACTAACAACTTCATTAACCGTTCGTCCATGACTTTGGATGAAGCGAGACAAAGTATTCTACTCATTCTCTACATCATTCTTGGTCGTCTCTTTTAGCAAACTTGACGACCAAGTTGCCTCGAGTCAGAGGCGGGAGCCCGTTTAAAGAATCGTTGACGTGGTGCCACCTGGACGAGGAGATCGGAGATCGACGAGATCGGAGCAGCCGCAACGGAGCGTGGGATGATGGTTAAAGAACGAAGGACTCGGATCGTTCGGTATAACCTTTCTACTATCTTTATAGTTTGTTAGTTTAGCAATAATGGCAGATCCGGGTTAAAGTATACGATAGCACCAGTTAAAAAGTTTTTGTTCCGCATTTGGCGTCTATTAGACGGCCGGGGCGCTACCGTAGACTTACACTCTATTCTTCCTCTTTTTAATCAACTCGTCTAAATCAAGATTAAAAGATTTGACGTTTCTCTGAGGATGACATGTACTCATCTTGGCTAGCTACACGTGACACCTTTATTGATTGCGGTTATTTACTATACTTCCATAGATCAATCACATTCCCTACTCCTCCAACCGATGAAAACCCCGCTCCAGTCGATCCGCCAACATAAGGATCTTCACCAAACGGTCCTAATGCTAATCATCATTACCATACCCTTAATGGTTTTGAGACTAGAGAGAATGATCCATTCTACATTCATTCAAGTATAGATGAGCGTATATTGTTCATTGCTCGAGTCGAAACGCGTGAAACTCAAATTCAAGAGTTCGACAGAATGATGAGAGAGTTCATCAAAGAAAAGGAAACAAAATGACTGAATTTTGGAAGTATCTCTCTCGCTTCTAAATTCCGTTGTTTTCTCAAAGATTTATGTTTTTATGCCATGTTAATGTTTGCTTGTTTTGTTTTTGTTTTTGTATTGATGTATAAGTCCGTCGTTATATTAGAATAGATTTTTCTTTTTGTATTTATATGTATTTATTATGTATCGTTTATGTTAATGAAATAATCATATTTGTTTTTCATTAACTTTGCATCTTATCTATATATTAGACATATATACTGTCTGTGTGTGTGTGTGTGTGTGTGTGTGTGTGTGTACTAACAACCAAGTTTATACACCAACCATTTACTCCAAATTCATCATGCACTATTTTTCATAAAAACATGTGCAGGGACGCCTCAATGGGCGTCTATGATAACGTCCATTTGGATATGGACGTCCATACAGGATGTCCATACGTCAATTTCTGCCAACAGACACGACATATTCTTGAAATATCACACCCCTTGGATCCGTTCCTTTACATCTAGGACGTCCATTCAACTCCTATTTATTTTTCTCAACCCTTCTAAACCTTCATTATCATATCTTTTCTCTTTCTTCCTCAAATTCCTACTTAACCCTTAATTTTTTCAATTCTCAAATTCTCCAAAAATAATTCGAACCAAGAACGTGTAAATTGGTGAATTATTAACAACCAAACGCCGTCGTCGTGCTCCTCCAGCTCAACAAATTGATGAATCCAAGAGCAAATCATCCGACGAAAAAGAAGATGAAATTTACAACAAGAGACCGAGGATACTACTTAAGCACAAGCCAATGAAGAAGAAGAACATGTCTTGTTTGGCTTTATCAACCCAAAAGTCTCCACTCTCTACGATCGTTTAGTCAAGAAACGAATCTTCACCGGTGCATTCATTCGCTTGAACGAAATCGCACATTTCCAACTCACTCCATTACTCCAATTTCAAGGTTGGGTTTCTTTTCCTCAATTTGATTGTGCCACCCATATCGATTTTGTCTATCTCTTTTACTTTAACCTAATTAGTAACCAAAACGATGTCATTATTCTTCATACTAGGCTATAAAGACACACCATCACTATTTCACCCGCATCCCTCCATAGGATCCTTCAGGTTCTTAACGAAAGTGTGGGCATTTATCGTTACACACCGTCTACTTTTCCTCACTCTCCACCCAATATTACCAAAGTGAATGCCTCTCGACTCATCCATGGTAATGATTACCCTAATTTGTTCAATGATCCTTTCACTCATACTCTTACACCACAAGCTTATGTCTTAGCATTTCTTTTAGATCACACCGTGTATCCTAAATCCAGTGGTCGAGATAGAATCACACTAACACACAAACTTCTTACATATTGTGTGTTGGTTAGAATCAAAATTAATCTTCCTTTTTTTATCATCAATTCGATGTGGAGATTTCCAAATTCTAGATCTAATCTCTATTACGGCAAAGTGATCACAAAGATCATTAAAGATGCTGGTATCAATCCCATCATTGACTCCTCTATTCAATCCGCCGATAAACATTTCGATTTCTATAATGTCAGCCTCATGGGATTAGTGGATTATGATGTGCAAGCTCCATCTCCTCCACATCAATCTCCACCACATTCTCCTCCAGCACCCGAACCACAACAACTACTTCCTTATAACTTTCAAGACTTTGAAAACCATTTCTTCCAATGATTCGATGATTTGAATATCAATATCAATAATCGTTTCGACAATCTCAACACCCGCCTAAATGAAACACAAGCGTATCTCCAATACCACTTCGACTATCAGTACGCTCATGCATCATATCCTCCACCGCCTCTATTTTAGTATCACCTTCAAATGGATGTCGATTTGCCTACACAACCAGACGATGATGCGTAGTTCGTTTATTTTTAGATTTTATGTATTAGGATTATGCATTTGCTTGTATTTGAATCTGTCTATGTTTATGTGTAGTTTGTATTAGAAACTTATTCAGTATTTGAAGTTATTTCATTTTTGTCCTTAAGTCTAAGTTTTTATTATGCATCTTTAATATCTTTATTATCACGTTTTTATAAAAACTCGTTCCTATGTTTCCATATCTTTCGTATTTCTTCTCCATGCTTGCAACTTTTTGATTTTTTTAAAAAGGGGGAGAAATAATGAGTATATATTAAGAGGGAGCATATGAATATATTTTCAAATTATTTTATGTTTGTTTTGTAAAATATCAAAAAAAAGAGATTGTTAGCATATGAATCACTTTGTATTTTGATTATTTTACAAAACCGTATTTCAAATATACTATATGATTGCTAACCATGTCAAATTAGTCAAAGTGTTTAACAACTGGTGTTATTCAAGCATAAGGAAACTCAATATCACAACCGGCATCTCAAGATAGTCAAGACTCAGACGCACTCAATACGCATTCAAAGACTATAAACGGAGAAGTCACACATCGAAGACATTCAATACTATTCTAGTTTATTTGAGTTTAGAGTCAAGTCGATCTCAAATGGTTATAATCAAAATTTTCTATTTTCAATTCTCAAACACCAAAATCTATTTTAAATTTTCTTTTCAAATTCAAAGTTTTGTATTTGAATATATCATATATGGACGTCCCTTATGGACGTCCTATAGACGTCTATGGTGGACGCCCATTGCAGATTTTGAAAATTTTCAAATTTGAATTTTGGTGGGATTTTTGAATTCCTAACGGCTATAAACTGCCATTAACTGTCCTATCTTTCAGGGGCAGTTGTAATAACTATCCTAACTGTTCCATATTGTTTCCTTATATATATGATAAATTTTTACACAATTTGTCATGATTTCTTTTCACCCGTTTTTCATTTTCTTTATTCTTAAGTATTCGTGAAAACTCTACCTCCCTTGTTCTCAAGTGTTTTTACTACTCATTTTCAGAATGAAGAGATCTTTCTAAAGCCATTAAACTTTTCTATTCTTTTAGAAAAGAAATATCTCTAAAAGTTTCGAAGAAGCGATTGTTTTTAAACTTATTTATTTTTGAAAAACTTCTTCGAATTGTTTTTAAACTTTTTTTAATCCCTAAAATACAGTCATTCATCTCCTTGAATCAAAATTTTGATTTATCTTTTGAGATCGTTGAGATTGTTAGAGTTGGTTTATTAAGATTGTAAAATCTTATCTTGTACGACCTAATGAAGAAGGGTCTAAGATCTTCACATTCTAAAGTTTTGGACTTGAACCTGAGAAAAAGTCTAGGTGATTAATAGTCTGCAATTGTAAAGGTTTCGGATCTGAGCCTGGGAAAAAATATAGATTTCTCCACCCGCTAGGAGTCACTAGATAGTATGTTGAATTCTGAGCAGGAGTTCTCAGGCGGGGATTAGCCACAAGATTGATGAACCTCGATAATAATCCTCTGTATCCATTTACTTTTTTTGACTGTAATAGTTAGTATTTTAGAATTTATTTATTTCCGCTGCATAATTTTTGTGTTTCACAAAAATTACTCTGTGTTTGCCATAAAGCCTTATTCATCCCCTTTTAAAGCTGCTTTTAGATCTCTTCGGGTATTTTCCCTTTAGGCGTTGGAGTGTTGACCTTCGGAGTTTGCCATGAGCTTTAAATCTTCTCCAACCTCTCTGTTTTGTTTGAAGTCACTTTTGGAGGAACCATCATAGCAGGAGCCTCCTTGGATTGGTGGGAAGAGTGTTTATCATGACTCTTCAGCTTCTTGGGTCGAGGAGAGTTATCCTTACTGTTTACTGCCCCTGTACCTCTCTCCAGATCTTGTGGATGGTCGAGAAAAGTCGTTTCACCGATCGAACCACTTTTGGCTCATCATATACCTTGGAGGGAGGTTGAGTTTTCTTTAGTATGGCAGTCGGAAAGTTTTGCTTCACCATTTTCAACACCTTGAAGCCGTTCCCAGTTGGAACAGCAGCCTGCATCATTGGAGCTGGTGGGATGAGTCCAGATAGAGAACTACCCCCAGCTTGCTTTATTCGGTGCTAGTGTCGACGTCGGGCATTTCTGGAAACAGGATCTTCTTTAGCTTTGAGAGCCTCCTATATCAGCCCCTTGCGTTGGTCTTTTCCTTCGGCAATCGCTTGAAGGCCGATTGTATGGGTGGAGTAGCAACAATGACTTGAGAAGCCAGCCTGTGGAAGATATACTTCCTCGGTGGGGAAACATTCTTGGGAGCCTCAGGGATAGTAGTTGATGCTCCAAAGGATAAAGGCTTGAAGACGGACTTCCTTGGGATCATGGGCTTTTTAGAGAGACCCACAGAGCTTGCTCTCAATCTTTTGAAAATGGAGCCTTATGGCTTAGCATCAGAGCCTAGAACGGTAGCCAGCCAATCAAAGACCTAATTCTTCTGACTTGCAGCGCAAAATGTAGGGATCGCAGGAATCTTCCTAAACTGAAGGCATTAAGTGTCTGCATCACCTGAGCAGTAGGTATGCAGAGCAGATGGGTCATAGCTTGACCAGCTATAACAATTTCGGGTCGGGTGGTCCTCGAGCAGCAGTTGGTAGCACAGTCGCGCTTCTTGTCGGAGGATTCCATTGAAATCTGCATAGAGGTGAAGCATCGGTTTTAGTATCCCAAACGTCTAAAGGCAACATAAACATAATATACAGTAATTGTTTCGTGAAACAAGACACACGAAGTGTGGAGTGGAAAGAGAAAAAGGACCCACTAAGCGTGCCAGAATCTGTTTACCGCCAGAAACAGATACGAACTAGAATAGAAAGTCTTGCCTGAATTTGGGAGCAGATGCTATATGGAACATATCCATCCACCTCTCCGAAGAAACCAAGTTGATTTATGGCACCGTGTATCGGAGGTTTAGATGGATGCGACCGTTGTAGCAAGACTTTATCATATTCCCTCTCATTTTATGAGGGGTTTTTGATTATGGGGACGCTTTTTCTTACAGGCGCAAGCCCCTGCAGTTAATTACATTATCGCAAAACGATAACAACTTTCTCCTTCTCTATAGATCTCACTTCATGTCGTGTTATAATTTGTTTGTTTTGGGGTTGCTCTTGGATTATATACAGAGACTAATTTTTTCGTCACCTGTAGGGTGCGGATTATTCCAAATCCGTATATTAGATTTAGGGTTGAACTTAAGTGATATGTTCCATCGGTTCAGGGGTTTAAGGATCGTTAATCTTATTTTAGAGTAAGATCGACTTACACATGGTTAAGGACCGTTAATCTTGTTTTAGATTAAAGTCGACTTAAACATATGAGTATCTGGGCTCAAAGAAGTTTAAATTTCAGGGACTTGGTCTATTTTAGACTAAACGTTGGGCGTTGTGTTACTCAACAGTGCTAAACACTAGGCTATACATTTTATTTTGGGCTTCACATAACCAAACAATGCTAAGTACTGGGCCCAGAAGCTTAAGCTTTATCATAGGATATAATATCCTTCCAGCATCAATGTTCATGTGGATATCATGTGAGTAGCTATGTCTCTTGGTGTTCACGTGTCTTTCACGTAAATAGTGCTAAGCACTTATTCATATAGTGCTTACGAGGATATCACGTGAAGTGCACTTTCTGTTTAGCTTCAGGAACTCACGTGTTTTTCACGTGATGCGCACTTTTCTTCTTAACTTCAAGTGCTTACGTGGATATCACGTGATGCGCATGTCTTTGGTTTCAAGTGCTCATGTGGATATCACGTGACGCGCTTCTATTTGATTTTCTTCTCGGCGCTCACAAGGATATCATATGAGTCGCTGTCTTCATAGGCATTCATGTGCTTTTTACGTGAGACTTTATGTAACGCCACAATTCCCGAAATACGAAAATATGGACCGAAACCTCCAGTGCTCCTAGAAAAGGGGAAATCGCTTTACCATAATCACACCTAAGATTCTAACTAAACCTGTACAATAATATTCAAAATATAATACTAACATTATGCTGCTAGAATAACGAGTAATATCAAAAAATAGAATCATAAGATGATAGATCCAATAAAATGTCCATGGAAGATAAAAGATCCGAATAAATGAAATACATGATCCAAAATAAAGATACATCACTCCTAACATCCTGCAAGGGTGCACATACTAATAGCAACTGAAATAAAATAGAAATAAACATATAAATACTCCTGGCAAACACCAAATAGTCACTCTGATCTTACTCTGCCTGTGAATCAATCTCTAAATCTGAGATGGCAAGTCCCAGGGATGTTAAAACATCCCAACAAGCACTCAATCATAATAGTGTGTGTATATGTGTGATGGCATGAATATGTGAGTGTAGTGAAGCCCGCGTGCACATGTAGATATAGATACGGTAGTAATATGAAGCAAGCATATAAACATGTTAAGTCAGTCAAGTCATATCCTAGTTGGTCACTAAAGGGATAATCTATTTTATTATGAGTTTGATTGTGTACGTCAACCCCTGCAGGAGTATTCTCAACCCAAGGGTAGGGCCTCAGAGGTAAGGAAACACGGGTCCAACTGTGGAATGAACAAGTGACCGTATAAAGCCCGGTGCAGGAAATAGTAACATATGACCGTTTAAAGCCAGGTACCAGCTAATGAAAAAGTGGCCGATATAGCCTGGTATGAGTTCCAATGATCGATATAGCCCGGTGCTAGCTGTATGACCAAGTGACCGATATGCCCGGTATGAGCTGTCGGCAATACGACTCCTAAGATCCTGTTGAACGAACGCACGCTCAAACTAACCCAACACCCCGCGTATTTATAACTAACATGGCAGTAAACTGGATCACTAATTAGAAATGCTGACTGGACGAGCACTTGTAATATCATGTTTAATGTACGGAAATGGAACTTGTAATGGTATAGATTGTTTCATAGCATGTAATTTAGCATTCTAATTAGAGATCTCATTTTAATATGAGTAGACTAGAATAATAAGTAGTCATGGCATGTAAAGTACAGTGTTTATAATATGATAGTGTCCATAAACAGGAATACCATGTTAAGCTTGTTCAAGCATGTCAACAATAATAGTCTTGAGTAAAATGTTAAATATAGGCGATATGATATGATAAAATCAAAAATGTAAACAAGACTCTACATAAATATGCAAGCATATGTATTTAACATCCGGGTTTATTTATTGCATCGGGTATAATATAGAACTTGATTTAAAGGGTTAATCATAGTTAAATAGAAATGACAAATTACAGATGCATAAAGCGAATAGTGGTAATACTATAATTATGAGATAGTAGCAAGTAAGATAAAATAAGTGACAGATTGACTAGTCATTATGTAAGTGCTAATAATAAGTTTTATAATCATGTGATAACATAAAGTATTAATACAAATTATTGTGTCAATATAATTTATATGACTAAGTCACATAGAGTGCAGTGATTTTATAATGAGTGGTAGTGTAGAAAGTTCAATTTTCATATATTAAATATTAAGCCCAGAGCATTTATTGATTAATAGTAATAAACGTGTAGAGCGTTTTTCATCACTCTGTTGAAATGGGAATACGCATCGCTTGTCAGGCATATTACAGATTTCTCGTTTCTAGGGTAGGCCAGTGTTTATTGATTGTAGGGATCCGAATCTCCGGCAGCCGTGGATTAAGCTGTCGTTAATTACCCCTCGCTTTTGGAGCGAGAAAACCTCTGATTGACTGATAAAACCGGTCATGCAAACTCAATGTGCAGTGTGTATGTTGTGTTTTGAAGGGGACTTGGACGTATCGGGGGTCTCGCAAAGCTTACGGGGGTTCCGCAGAGTTGGACATATCAGCGGTCATGTGAACTCAATAAGTTTCTAACGAAAAATGTGTTTTAAGTGTGGAGTGTGTGGGAAAAGAAGGGGTGAAGAGCGTTCTAAGGACGCGTGAAATAGCATATGGCCGTTGGTGCCAGCGGGTCATGTACGTGACCCGTGGGCACCAACCGGTCACATGCCCAGCACGTGGGCACCAACCGGTCACATGCCCGGCACGTGGGCGCCAACGGGTCACATGCCCGGCGTATAAGCCTTGGGTACCATCCGATCACATGCCCGCCACACTGCCGCTGGGCGCCAGCAGAAAAAAATGTCTTAGCCCCTGAACTGGGAGTTGAACTCCCGAGGAGCTTTAGAGTTAAACTCCTAGAAAAAGAAGGATTTTTATTTAGAGTTAAACTCTTAAAAGATCTGGATTTAGGGTTAAACTCCTTTGAGAATTTAGATCTTGAACTTGGAGTTGAGCTCCTCAAAGATTGATTTGGAGTTATACTCTGAAAGGGTTTAGAACTTGGATGGTGAAAAGAGCTCCCTTTTCTTCCTCTTCAAGCCTTAGAATTTCCTAAAATGGATTCTTTTAAGATGGATTCCTTCTTCCTCCTCTCCTTTTATTGGGTCTTGGAGAAAATAGCACGGTGAGATTAAAAAAATCTCCCTTTTAGAAATTTGATAGGAGATCTAAGCTCCCCTTCGAGGGTTTTATGGTGAAAACCTATTTTTTTTTGGAAAAGAAGAGTTAAACTCTTGATTTAATTCAAAAAGGAGAAGAAGGTTTAAAATCTTGATGAAGGTGAATGAGGCACGGAACCTTAGAAATTTTGTGGAGAATGAATTATTTTCATTTCATCACAATGTTGCCTTATATAGGCTTACAAATTTACACATAGCCCCTCTGGACTTTAAAATATGGCATTTAGCCTATCCCATGCATCATGTGTTTATTTCTTTTTGCACACGAGTTATGGACTTTACAAAAATTTGGCATTTTGCCCATTTATTTTACATTTATGCATGAAAATTATATCAAACTTATTTATTACATGATTATTCCTTTGGCATGGGGAGGGCCAGACTCTTCATACTCGGGCTCGACTTGGGCATGGGCCCACTTGACCGGGACTTGGGCCCGCCTGCTTGGACTTGGGTTTGGGCTTGGACCCACTTGACTTGGATTCGGGTTCGGGTTCGGGTCTGTGCCCACTTTTCGGGCCTTGACTTTGACTTATTGACTTGTTGACCGCGATCGTGGGGTGTAATTTTTGACCCCAACAAATTGTATATTTTTATGTTTTAGATTAGGATATAAATGTTGACATTTTGCATATTTTGTTATTCTAACTAGTATATACCGATGTGGTTACAATAGAAACATATAATTATTTATAAAGCTTTTAATATATTAAACCACATTTATATATTAATAATTATTTTATTATGCTTGCACTTTTACAGTTGTTCACGTGATGAATGAATTAACGGGTGCTCTAGATCTTAGGGTTTTCATCATGTATACAAGTTTTATAAGATATATTAATGAAGCGGCATAATATTACAATTTTATTTAAATATTGTAAGTTAATAATTTATTTAGAGAATTTTTGATATTAAAACGACTAAAATAGAGAGAAAAAGCACATGCCTCGTAGACGAAAAACACGACGACACAAAGCAAATCTCCATACTTTGATGGGTCGGCTATGGGCTGTAACGATAGGATCAGCTATTGGGTTGAAGAGTTCTCGGGATTGGGCTTGGAGCCGGCGGTGAGGGTGATAATAGGGTAGTGCTCGGGTTGCTGGATGATGGGTGCGACTGCAGTGGATCTCGGAGGGTGGTTCAGGAGGTTGGTGATGGGGTCTCGTTCGTTGATGGTAGAACTCGAAGGAGGCGGTGCTTTCTAGGTAGAGGTGTAGGAGGTGGCTGTGGCTAGAGGAGGTAACGGTGAAGGATGGGTTTCAGTTGAAGATGGCTGCGGTGACGACGAGGGGTGCGGCTTCAAGGTGGGTGTTCTTGGGGAAGGTTAGGGTCGCGGAGCTTGGGAAAATAGCGACGAGGGGGATGATGATGCGGCTATAGTCGAGAAGAGGAAGAGGAGAAGAAGGATTCATTGGAGGTGATGGGGATGGGCTGAGGGTTCACTGGTGAGATGGGGTGCTTAGGTCGATGGTAAGGAGGGAGCTTAGTGGTTGATGGAGATGCGATGGTCGGAGGGATAAAGGTGCAGGGGCTGCTTAGTGAGGAAGGGGTATTAGTGCTTGGGAACGCGCAGCTCGGGCTATGGTGCGGAGGAGGCCGGCGGCAATGGAGGGCTAGCAGTTGAAGGGGATGCTCAATGAGAGAAAATGGTGACAAGGAAGAAGAAGGAAGTTTTTGGGTGTTTTTTAGGGAATATATATATAGGGGTGGGAGAGAGATAGATTAGAGAGAGATAGGATTAAAGATATATTAGTTAGTGTAGGTATATAGTTGTGGGTTATTAGGGAATATAATATATGGTTAAAATATTTAACAAGGATTTTAGAATCTCATATAATATAGATTGTTTAAAACTATCAAATATACAAATATCTTTTGTTAAATTATATTACTAAAATATGAATATGTTTACAAAAATGATATTAGACAAATAAACTATATGCATATACATAAGATATTTACTAAACTAGCAACCAAATATTAAAATAATAATTAACATATAATTAAACAATTAGATAAATATAATATATTTGGTTACAAAATAGTGTTAGAAAAAATTATATTCATATAAATAAGATATTATTGATTAGAAAAATAAATATTTAAATACTAATAATAACCTATTTAACAAACTTGGAAAACCATAGCTATAACAAGTTAACACAACTACAATTATATGTTCTATCTTAACTAAAAATATTAAACACCAATTATAAAAATAATAATTTTATTTAAGAAAAAATTCAATTGATACTATTATAATACTGTATCGAAGTTCTAGGGTGTTACACTTTAAATTTCAGCGCTCATGAGCCCTTCACGTGAAATTTTAAGTCTCGAATGGTTTCTTTTGAGCGCTCACGTGGATATCACGTAAGGTGCTTATTCATGTTTTTCTTTTGAGCGCTTACGTTCCTTTCATGTGAGACACTGCTTCTTGGGTTTTCACGTACCTTTCACACGAGCCTTTATTTTCCAGGATGTTCACGTGTCTTTCACGTGTGTCTTGACATGTTCGTGCAGAGATTAACTCTGAAAATTAGAGTTAAACTATAAATTCTCAAATTTTCTTTTGCAGATCTTGTTTATACAAGAACTAAGTTCTTTTTTTATGAGAACTAAGTTCTTAGTGGGATAAAAACCCTATCTTTAGGTAAAATCATATCTTGAAGGAACTAAGATCTTGGAATATAAATTCCATCTTTTTCTTTCTTTCATGTTCTTTTCTTTTATTCATCTCGTTTTTTCTTGGATCTTGAGTCTAAAGAACAAAGTCTTCCCGATGAGAATAAAATTCTTTTTTTTATGAAAGATTCATCTTGTGGATCTCAGATTCAGAGAGAAAGAGCTAAGTTTTTTTAAAGGGTTAAACTCTTATATCATATATAATATAGGCAGAAGAAAGATATTTATATCTCTATTTTTACTTAGGGTTTTTCTTAAAAGAAGGAGGAGGATTTTACTTTAAAAGAGAATTAAATTCTCGGTTATAGAAACTTATGGAAGGAATTTTGTATTGTAGAAGTTTATAGAGAGTATTCCGTATATGAGACTTGAAGTCTCGGATCCTTTATATAGGAGAGGAAAAACTATTAATTAGTTCAAGAAAATCTCTCATTGAGATATATTAATTGATTTAATTGATCTTAAAGATCACCTGGAAATTTTATCCACCGTTGGATTTTTGATTCAGTGACTTTCTATTTAACAGAAGATATTTCTCAAGATTAGGAAAATATTTTCCAAACATAAAATTTTAATTCATTCTTCTGATTTGATTGGTGATATTATAATTACCGTTGAATTTTAAATCAAAAGACTCTCTATTTAACAGAGAAAATTTTTCTATATTAGAAAGATCATAGACAATATTTCCCAAATAGAATTTAATTCGATCATATAGAATTTAATTCTATTAGAAGCCATCATTTCAAGCTGATACGTGAGTGCTACCATATACAGATATAGCGGCGGCGCTTACGTGCCTATCACATAGACGCTGCTTTATAATTATGGCCAGGGTACTCACATGCCTTGGACATGAATGCTCACGTGTTTAACACGTGCAGGCTTTTATAGGATTTATCCTATCTGAAACCGGTACTCACATATTTTATATGTGAGTACCCACGTGTTTTAACACGTGGGGGGCTTCCTTCTATTTTTCTTTCTTGTTTTATAAGGGCACAACGACTAACTACCTCGAACATGGCATGCCCTCAACATCCTGCAATACCAAAAGTAGCCGAGCACCCTCCAGATGAGAACTTTATTTTGATGTTTTTATTTTCAGTTTTTACGTGCATGTATAGCTATGTAAGACCGAATGAAGCGAGTTGTCCATCATAGCAAATTGCATCATCGGAACCACTACATAAATGAAGATTAATTGCATGATCAAGCGCCACGGTGCTAGCTTAACTAATTCCCTTTTACTTGGGCAAGCTGATTGCAAATATAAAACAGAGCAACTGTTCGCATAGGCATACCTCTTGAGGAAAAATGCAGGTAAAACTCATGGAAGGTGAAACACCCTGTCACGCCCCATCCCCAGCACAGACGATATTGTCCACTCTGGACAAACCCGCACAGTTTTATCTTTCGGAGCGAACCGGACCTGACCAGGGGCCACTTTCCAAGAGCAAATAAAGCATCGTCAAACACTAACTGACAAGAAAAACGTAAAACTCAATTCGGATGCAACGTTAAACACTAACGGACAAGAAAAATTTGCAGTCACAATGGCAAAAAGTGAAAATATAAGAACACAAAACTGAAGCTAAAACTAAGAATGATTTTTTATTTATTCATTCAAAAAAAGCTATTACATCCAGTTTGGCTACATTACAAGATACACACCTTTAACTAACTCGTCCTTAAAAGCGATCGAAAAACAACAAGTTAAGCGCCGCCCACCGTGAAGTAAGTAGTTTCCAGCTCTCAGGTGAAGAGAAAAAAATTCCAAGCACGTCGAGCAGAGCAAAATGCTAGAACTAAGCCGTGTAAAGCACTACAGCCCAGCTCGGCGGGTTAAAAGAGGACGGCCCTAGTCGAAATGCATGTACGATCCAACACCCAAAGAAAATCCAATTCTAAGCATGCCAGATCAGTGGCAAGCAGGTATGGGTCTGGAATTGGATTAAAGAGAGTAGAGTATAAGACCGTCCATAAGAGGAGGAGTTTCGAAGAAGCCTAAGAGGTTGAGACAAGACACCCACACAGGCAGAAAATGACGAAACACCATTTATGACGCACTCTTTCCACCACCTCCTCGCCAACACCCCTCGGACACAGACAACCGCCATTACCTAACCATGCTTATGACCAGACTTAATAGAGCAGAGCAGGGGGATGGATCGCCATCCTTTTCAGGTATTGCATCTCATGAATCTCCGAAGCGGCGGAGCCACAAACACCACACCAGCAAGGGACGGAAACCACCAAGTCCACTCATCCTGATCAAGCAGGAGCGAGAGCAAACCTAAGACAAAGTGATATACTGAACCCTTACTGTATAAGGGTTCGATATATCACCCCGTGTTAGATAGCACTCATCTTCTTCCTCCTTCTAAGGGGGAGTAAATTGAGAAGAAAAAAGAAAAGATGGAAACTCCAACTACAACAAAGGAAATTTATATCCTTAAAGAACTGGAAGGGGGAAGAAATGAAAAGAAAGAATAAAAAAAGAGCAACAATGTGTTGGATAAAAGCTAGGTTATTTATACCCAGAAAGAAGCCAAGATCTGGCAACACGTAGCCAATGAAGCCTACAATCGCCTCCCACAAAGTGCACGAAGTCCAAGTGATGTTCCAGTGCCTCCTTGAAAATTGAATTGCTAGCATGCACCTATCACGACCTGAAAGTGGCACTTGACCGACACATAGATCACGTGACGTCTAAAATGTCGACGCGATCCAAGTAAACTAAAATCCCGGAATCTAAACCTATTTAAAGATATGGCAGAGATGAAGTTTTAAAATAAGTTATTAAATGGAATGAAGTTTCTTTTAAAGTGTAAATAATTTTGTTTGAAAACACCTATGTCATTTAGAAATCGGCCAGCACCTCCTTTGTAAATTTTGAATAAAACCAAGTACAAAGCATAATATATATAAAGCATCCCTAATAGGAGCTAGCTTCCACGTCCAAACGACGGAGCAACCACGCAGATAATATACGACTCCCAAGGCGAAGAAATAGAAAGCAAAACATGAACAAAACAATATAAAGTCGACTCAAAACGAGCACGAAACCAAAAAACACGTAAACATCTAAGTCTCGCTTCTAAGTCCACAAACATACAAGTTTTAGTCAATGGAGTTTTTTAACTAGATCCAAAAGAATATACATATACAATGTGTGGTTACGATCCAACATGTAACTCACCTACCAAGCAATCACCGAAGTAAAAAGTATGCCAGCAAGCCGCTACTGATCCGAGTGGTCAATTCTGCAAGAAACTGAGGTACAACGGGGGCAAGTTGCCAACTCAGTGAATAAAAATATATCGTAAGGTAGAAAATGAAATGCATAATGATCTACTTAGGTCATAAAGTATAATACTATCATATCCTGTACTAATATATGAATAATGCATAAGTACTATAAGTACATCAATATCGATCGCATAAACATGGAAATATGGCATCATATCATAAGTATATGTATATAGCATGCATCCATGTATAAACCTATAAATAGCCTAAAAATGTATATAAAACCCTTTCAAAATAGCCGTATGATATGTATATCATGGCAAAAGTAGCAAACGTGGTTTTATGAAGTATTATATGCGTTTTGTTTAAATTATACGTCTCGCTTTTTAGAAATGAGTTTTAAGAGGGTTTCCGTTTAAAAGTTTCTTGTGTCTCCTAGACACATCAAAATAGTGAGATTATAGCTCATTTGGAACCTCTTTATATGCATAAATATATGAAAATGGTATTCAGGTACTGTCCCATGGATCAGTCGTGTTCGGCTACTAAATGGCATAATCTATAACAGCACATCTCGATGGATCGCGCAAATATCAACATATGAGTGTCAAGTATCGACACTCTAAATCTCAAGAGTATCCATCATCGGCACTCAAACTCATCATAAATCTCGCGTCTATCACTGACAAGTAAATCTAGATATCGTAGGCACCATCTTGTCAGACCGGTCCTCTCCCAATATCAATAGCTGATTGATCATTCTTCGTGTGCATTTGAAAAAGTTTTAATCACAACGAAAGAAATTTATACCACAATCAATTAACGGTGTCGATATAGCGCGTTAATGAATATGGATCGCCCACTGAGATGTGTGTTTTGATCGATCTTATTTTAGATGAGTAGAAATGAAAATATAAAAGAAAATTGCAAGAAAATTGATTCAAGATTTGTGAGTTTAATTTCAAGAAACATAAAGAAAATAGAGATCTAGAATCAAGAATCAAGAAATGTCCCAATCAATTTAGTTATCAAGATTTGTAGAATAGCTTGTAGGAATCGATTAAATTGATAGCAATGATGAGTCTAATAATGACTAATCTTATCTATGGATAATTTGTAGCTAAATCGATGGCGATGAATGAAGATTAGGGATCTATTGAAGAAACTAGGGTTTCTTCTTCTCTATCCCTTATCTTGTCATTGATCATCATTCGGATCTAGCTTCTAGCAAAGAGATTCATCAATCATTTGATCCCTAATTTGCAACGAAATTATCAAATGTGATCTCGATCCAAATTAGGTCATTGATGATTTTTTTTCCTAAAGTTCACAAATCTCATAAGACTTAAGCTTAGTATTAGGATTTTATCATCACTAAATCTACCAAATCTCTCGATTCCGTAACAAGCGAAGATTTACTCAAGCATCATGAAAATAAAAGATTCAAGATCTAGAAATTTCATAGTGCAAGATTATAAAGAAAGCAAGAATTAACTAATTATCACCTTTATTAAATCGACGACTAATTACACATTCCCTCAATTCGAGATTACAAGATGTTGCTCTCGATCAGTCCTTTTAATAAGGTAACTAGATCCGTCGAAGTTCGCTCTGCTCGATCTCCGTGAGACTTGGATCGTCGTGGATCCCGTGCTCTTGATGAAGATTGGCTTCGCGAATAAAGGATCGATGGTTGCTTTCTTGATTTGCTTCTCAAAATGATCTTGATTTGGCTTTGGATTTGGATTTGGGCTAGGGTTTTGGATCAAGTTGTGTCACTCAACTTGAATTTGAATTTTGGCTCCAAATATGGAACTGACTCACAACTAATTATCTAACCTCCAAACCTTAGATCTTGATCTCTTTTTATAACTACCTTATTTGAATCTTCCCTCTAAAGCTAGGTTGTTAGAGAGAGCCTTTTAGAATGAGTTTGTTAGAGAGAATATTCTAGAATGAGTTTGTTAGAAGGAATATTCTAGAATGAGATCGTTACAAGGAGCCTTCTAGAAGAAGTTTGTTATGCAGAACCTTCTGGAAGAAGCCACGTGGTAATTGATAGTCTTATGAAAGCTAGGGTTGTTACAGGGAATATTCCAGAGGATTTTGGACCGCCAAGGAGCTAACCAGGCCGCGGAACCGCGGCGGATCGGCCAACTCGGCCGCGGATCTATGGCCATATAATAGGCTCACTGCATGAAATTTCTGTGGTCTTCTTCTGACAATGTTGGGATCTTCTTTTTATACCTGGAATCTGACATTTCTTTCTTGGTTGCTGCCAGATCTCAAGTCTTGTACTTGATGCATTTTATCGGCACTTTTGTGATTCCAGCTCTTTAACCTGAACGATTTTCTGCACACAATCTTTATAAACAGCGTTGAGATAACAATATCATGCGTGCAGTAATAAACACACAATTTCCCTCATAATACCGGTTATAATGTATAACACATGTTATTTGATATTTTGCAGACGAATTGCTAATATGTGCGATATTTATACCAAACACCTTTAGATGATTACAAAGAGTAGGGAAATTGATGTGTTAAAAATGCAATATTTTCAACTGGTCAAATTCCCCCAAACTTAATTTTGGTCGTCTCGAGCAAACATCTTTTATTCAAGAGAATGAGAAAATAAAGAAAAAGAAAAACTAACTAGCACACTTTCGTAGGCAACACGATTGCACTGAGCACGTGCAACAAGCCTTTAAACCTCTAGGTGTCCCTAGTAGGAGGTGTGTTGTCTCCTGAGGGTTTTCAGCGGATTGCACCCACAAAAATCCAATAATAAAAGGAAGATCATGAATATTACATTTAAAGACAAGAATTGTAAAAGAAAGACTTTAAAAACTAGAGTTTCCAACTATACTAGCTTTTCAGTTGTCATGAGCCCTATCTTAATAGTCATGAAAAAATGTTAGAAATCACATCATCCCTCAATAAAACATTGTCTTTGTTCTGCATTCCTATCTTTCTTCCAAACACCGATCATATACCCCTAAGTGTGTGTAAAAGACATCCCTACACTCAAATAATTCAATTCAAGCTATCATACTCTTGTCCATGTACCTCAGTACTTTTTAATCAATGAATATTTAGATGGATTTGCTCACACATTTTTCATGCGACCATTAATACTTCTTGAGCTACTTACCGACCGATTACTCATGTGCTTGCTGATTAGGTGTATTAGTAATTTTCTCGTCTTGCAACACCTAAGGCTTAGCAGTGACTCCCAAACCAATTGGTCTAAGGCACAAGGTGATGAAGCACCCTTGCTATATTTTTTTATTGCTTCCTTGGTGATAACAAAACCAGTGTTCATTTTTTTCTTCACCATTTCATCTTTTATGCTTCATTTATTATTTCCTTCATACTTTGGTTTTTAGACAAGAGCATTTCAAGGTATCCTCTACTATCCCGAGTTTCAAGATGTGTGTAAGTGCGTATAGTAGGGTATCAACATTCAAATGTTTGGCTTCCAAAATAGGAACTATTTTTCAGATTTATTTTTATCCTCAGATTAGTGACTTCTTTCATCTTACTAACCCTTGGGACAACGGCTCATAACTACTTATTACTAGTTCGTTTAAGAAAACTTCTAATTTTCTAGGTTTTCTTAAATTTTTCCAATCTTCTGGATGTAATTTTTCACTATCTAATCTTTTATTATCTTATTTATGTACAAAAAAAAATTTATATATGTTTTGTGCTTATGCAAAATATGATGCAAAGTGATGCGTAAATAAGCACAAACCTCCCACAAACTTGTTTAGAACAGTGTCCTCACTGTTTGTCATCTGTTAAATCTCAGAAACCTGTAAACTTGGGAGGAAATTTATTAATGGGGATAAGAATTATGGTCATGAAAATCCTCTCCCAAACTTATTTTTGGCTCACAATTTTGAGGACAACTTTTATTTTCAAGAGCAAAAAATACCCCCCCCCCCAAACTTGAGTTAAACAATGTTAATCTTTTAAAATCATAAGAGGAGGTCAAAGTTACTGGTCAATGCAAAGTTTTACAAAGACCGAAGTTCAACACCAACTATTTGAAGATTTTATCAGTGTAGTGTACCTGTTGGTGGAAGAACAAGTTGAAAAGAGCCAAGAAGAAGTGGAGAAAAGATAAGTGGTGTAAAAGAATGTGTTTGCGTTTCGTTATGGAGAGACGGCTCAATGATTGTGATAGATTGCTCGCATTCTCGTGTTTGTCAAGAAAAAGGGGTGGAGGTTCAATTTCTTTATTTTGGAGATGATTCATCTCAACAACCGTGTTTGCTAAAAATACGAGTTCATCGGCAAAGCTTTCATCGATATCCCGAAGAATAATGTCATTGGAAAGAACGGGATGATACTCAGACTCCAGAAAAGGTTCATCATCGACGTTAGATGTTGACCCGGACAATTCGAAAGAAGGGTCTGTATGTATATGATACATATCTGGGTCAAACAACAACGTATAAAGGAAGTCTGGATCTATCTCGTGAAGCTGATCAAATTCGCTGCTGTTGACATCCATTAATTCGACAGAACATACTCGAGCTTGAGGATCGGAGGGTTGACTTCCCAACTTGTAAATGTTGAGCTCAATTGACCTATTCCCGAAAGATAGGTTCATAGAGCCGTTTCTACAGTTGATTACAGCGTTGGAAGTAGCCAAAAAGGGACGACCTAGAATCACCGGAATTTGGTTACGTGGGTTCACTACAGGCTGTGTATCAAGAACAATAAATTTCATAGGGAATACAAATTCCCCGATTTTTATCATCACATCCTTAAGTTCACCCCTAGATTTGGTGATTGATCGGTCTGCCATATGGAGAGTTATGTTCGAGGGCTTTAACACTCCAATACCTAGTTACTCATAGACTGAATATGGAAGCAAGTTAACACTAGCGCCAAGGTCAAGTAAAGAACGGTTAATGTGTTTATCCCCAATAGAAATAGAAATAGTAGGACAGCCAGGGTCCTTACGTTTCCTTGGTAATTGTTGGGGAAAGGCTGTGTCTACAGTACTCAACATGAACACTTTTTCGACACTTAAGTCTTCCTCTTCCTAGTGCACAACTTCTTAAGAATTTTCGCATAGGACGGAACTTGTTGTATAGCATCTAGGAGAGGGATGTTAATGTTAACTTGCTTAAACATTTCCACAAGCTTCTGCATTTAGGCATTGGGTTTGTTGGGGCTCAACCTTTCCGGAAATGGAGCTCTATCAATAAGTGTTGGGTCCAACATTTGTTGAGAAGTTTGTGGGGGTGGAAAGAATGAAGTGGGTGGAGGGTTCGAGCCTTTGGGAAAACGGAGAATAGGCTCGGAAGAAGAAGAAGGTAAATTGGACGAAATAGGGTAAGAAGTAGAAGTGGGAATGGAAGTGGAAGTGGAAGCCTGGGGTTCAATTGATTCCTCAATATCAATCTGTTCACCCATATGATTGTCTAGCACTCTTCCAGATCTCAACGTGGTAAGTGCATTCACATTAGTGTAATGTGAAGGTCCAGGATCAGGTAGTGGTTGAGATGGAAGTTTCCCTTTCTCTCTAGCATTCATTTTGGCTGTTAACTGTGCAATTTGTGCTTCCATCGATATAATAATCTCACCTTGAGAGGTGGAGGTTTTCTTTATATCATCGATAGAAGACTTAAAATCAGCCGACATTTGAATAGAATTTGTCAGAAGCAAACTCATAGTTTGTTTAAGTGCAGAGGTGTTATTGGTACCGACAGAAAAAGGATCAAAGTTGTTGGCCGGGTTTTAAAAATTTTGTGGTTGAAAGGGGTGCTGACTCGGTTGTGGTGGTTGCTGTTGGGGTAGAGGGACCCATTGAAAGTTATTCTGATTTGAATCCGTGTATTGAGTATGGTGTTGGATCCAAGAAAGATCAGGGTGATTCCTCCAATCTTGATTATATGAGGAAGAAGAAGGATCGTTTCCAGGTCCTTGCTGAAATGCAGCATTAGTGTGACCTTGAAACGTACATTCAAAGAACAATCTTCCGTCAAATGTGATGGATTTGAACAGAAGCCATACACGGTTTTGGGAAGTGTGTATTGGTTTAGGGAGGCTGAAGCGATTCTGTTTTCTATAGCGTCGAGTTTCCTTTGTATTGCGGCCATTTTGGCTCTTATTGTGACGGACACATCGAGCTGATGGTTACCTTCCCCAGAAGATGGTGGTCTAACACTTTCCTATTGTAAAGTGTTTTGGGCAAGATCTTCTAGGTATTTCCAAGCTTCGCCATCATCTTTAGATAGGAATTGACATTGACACATGGTTTCAAGTAACTGTTTTGTCGTGAAATCAATACCCTCATAAAGAATTCGACACAGATCCGATCTAGGGATTCCGTGATGAAGACATTGGATAAGAAGATCCTTAAACCATTCAAAGCATTTCTAAAATGGTTCATTGGGAAGTTGGGTAAATTTAAAGATTTCGCTCCGAACACGGCTGGTCTTATGATTGGGATAAAATTTCTTAAGGAATGCTGCAACGAACTCGTTCCATGTTGAAATAGAATGTGCAGTTGAGTTGTAAAGCCACTTCTCGACTAAATCGCACAAAGTGAATGGGAGAAGACTTAAACGCATAGCATCCACAGACAGCTGTGAATTACCCATCAAAGCACATACGTTTTCGAATTTGGTGATAAAAACGTATGCGTCTTCAGACTCGAGCTCGTGAAATTTGGGTAAAAGTTTGATGAAATGAGGTTTAATTTCGAAATTGTCCCCATTGGCTGGCGGAATAGAAAGACAGGTGGGAAGGGGAACACGTGAAGGATGGCATCTCTCTTGGAGAGAAATGGATGGAGGATTCTGCGCACCTGCGGGCGATGGCAGAGTGGTGTTAAAGTGTGATGGAAATCCGTCCATCGAGGTGGTGGTGGGAAAAAGAAAATGTAGAAATACCGACTTTGGGGTCGATGGGGGAAACGTAGACAAGACGGGCACTAGAATCCCGTGTCCAGCCTAGCTTGCACTAATGGTTTAGCACAAGTGGCAGCGTTGTGATAATTAGGGGAAAGATAGTTTGGTGTTTGTTTTGAAAAATACGGATTTTAAAAAATCAAATCACAAAAAATGCATACACCACCCTAGATCTGATGGTCACCTAGGTTAAGTCTCTAGACTGCTCCTAGACATCCAGAAGACAAATCGCAGAATAGATCCTCTACTGCCTCTTTATCCCTTTCGTGGCCAGGTAAGTGCCAGGTAAGTGGGAGGTTCTCTACTACGTAAGTAGTGGGCCAAATTAAGTAACCACTTGCTTTAGACACACTTGACTTAGACACCACAAAAGAAACGCGGATAAACAGTAGATTACCCACGACCTTCTTCTGTCCTAATTGAGCGCGACGGTCCTTAGAGTCTTATCTAGATATTTTTTAGTTAATGAAGGGTAATGCGGATGCTCATTTTGTGATTTGCGGGGCTTAGGAAGGGTAATGAAATCCCCACCTAATCTGAATTTGGTATTTGCCCTTTAATTTTTGTATTAAAAATATGCGAACAACCAAGATCAAAACACGCAACAAATTTTTTTTTTAGCGGCGCTGCAAATTTTTGCAAAGAATCCTGCAGAAAATGGTTATTGGAGAAAATCAGAAAGGAGAATAGAGAACAGAGAGTATACCAAAGAAACATGAGTCACTGAAATGCCTAAACGGCGGCGGAATTGCCACAAAAACCTGCTATTGGCCACGGATCCACGGTAAGAAGAAGGAATAAGGTTTCGAAATTTTTCTGTAGCTTCTGGTACTCCTCTGAAATTTGCAGAACTACTCTGAATCTTGATCGCACTGCTACAATGATTCCAGATTCCTTCGCAAAAATTCACAACTAATCGTTAAGCGTTTAATGCGAATTTGATCTAAAAATTCTGATAGAATAATAATTTTTCAACTCAAATAACAAAAACGAAAAAAATAACACACATCCCCGGGAACGGCGCCATTTGGTTGATCATTCTTCGTGTGTATTTGAAAAAGTTTTAATCACAACCAAAGAAATTTATACCGCAATCAATTAACGGTGTCGATGTAGCGTGGTAATGAATACGGATCGTCCACTGAGATGTGTGTTTTGATCGATCTTGTTTTAAATGAGTTGAAATGAAAATATAAAATAAAATTGCAAGAAAATTGATTCAAGATTTGTGAGTTTTAATTTCAAGAAACATAAAGAAAATAGAGATCTAGAATCAAGAATCAAGAAATGTCCCAATCAATTTAGTTATCAAGATTTGTAGAATAGCTTGTAGGAATCGATCGAATTGGTAGCAATGATGAATCTAATAATGACTAATCTTATCTATGGATAATTTGTAGCTAGATCGATGACGATGAATGAAGATTAGGGATCTATTGAAGAAACTAGGGTTTCTTCTTCTCTATCCCTTGTCTTTTCATTGATCATCATTCGGATCTAGCCTCTAGCAAAGAGATTCATCAATCATTTGATCCCTAATTTGCAACGAAATTATCAAAATGTGATCTCGATCCAAATTAGGTCATTGATGATTCTTTTTCCTAAAGTTCATAAATCTCATAAGACTTAATATTAGTATTAGGATTTTATCATCACTAGATCTACCAAATCTCTCGATTCCGTAACAAGCGGAGATTTACTCAAGCATCATAAAAATAAAAGATTCAAGATCTAAAAATTTCATAGTGCAAGATTATAAAGAAAGCAAGAATTAACTAATTATCATCTTTATTAAATCGATGACTAATTACACATTTCCTCAATTCGAGGTTACAAGATATTGCTCTCGATCGCTCCTTTTGAAGAGCTAACTAGATCCGTCGAAATTCGCTCCGCTCGATCTCCGTGAGACTTGGATCGTCGTGGATCTCGTGCTCTTGATGAAGATTGGCTTCACAAATAAAGGATCGATGGTTGCTTGCTTGATTTGCTTCTCAAAATGATCTTGATTTGGCTTTGGATTTAGATTTGGGCTAGGGTTTTGGATCAAGTTGTGTCACTCAACTTGAATTTGAATTTTGGCTCCAAATGTGTAACTAACTCACCACTAACTGTCTAACCTCCAAACTCTAGATCTAGATCTCTTTTTATAACCACCTCATTTGAATTTTCCCTCCAAAGCTAGGTTGTTAGAGAGAGCCTTCTAGAATGAGTTTGTTAGAGGGAATATTCTAGAATGTGTTTGTTAGAGAGAATATTCTAGAATGAGGTTGTTACAAGGAGCCTTCTAGAAGAAATTTGTTATGCGGAGCCTTCTGGAAGAAGCCATGTGGTAATTGAGAGTCTTCTGGAAGCTAGGGTTGTTACAGGGAATATTCCAGAGGATTTTGGAGTGCCAAGGAGCTAACCAGGCCATAGAACCACGGCGGATCGGCCAACTCGGCCGCGGATCTGCGGCCATATAATAGGCTCACCGCATGAAATTTCTGTGGTCTTCTTCCGACAATGTTGGGATCTTCTTCTGATACCTGGAATCTGACATTTCTTTCTTGGTTGCTGTCAGATCTCAAGTCTTGTACTTGATGCATTTTATCGACACTTTTGTGATTCCATCTCTTTAACCTGAAGGATTTTCTGCACACAATCTTTATAAACAGTGTTGAGATAACAATATCATCCGTGCAGTAATAAACACACAATTTCCCTCATAATACTGGTTATAATGTATAGCACATGTTATTTGATATTTTGCAGACGAATTGCTAATATGTGCTATATTTATACCAAACACCTTTAGATGATTACAAAGAGTAGGGCAATTGATGTGTTAAAAATGCAATATTTTCGACTGATCAATAACCTTGGTCGGTTTGTCCCAGATATCCGCCGCGCTCCAATACTCTCTCTCCGGTATCGATCCATCGAGTAGGCTCCTCGTACCTCCCTACGTCTTCCTAACCCTCGAAATCATACCAGGTCCACCGTGTATCCGTAATCAGTTAACCCCTTTCTCGAATTGGATAATATCATACCACGAAAACTAAGAAAGCTCATAGTGGACACCAAATCATCATATCACGAGAAAACCACATTTAAAAATATTCAAAAGTTTTATAAATCTCACCGCGGTTTCTCAAATCTATGGAAAAAAACAAGTTCCGTAAAACACATATATAATTTTTCTCGCGTTCATAAAAACATAACGTATATCTCATCTTTGCTACATTGACAACAATTATATACGAATATCCATAACGATAGTATTAGAATAAAAAATCATTATAGGTATCATCAAATCTATCATGGATATCTAGAACACAAGTAAACATGGCAGCCCTAATGTGTCTTGGAAATACTAATGATGTGTATTGTAGCATATGCGTCTATGTTTGTGTCATATGGCAATCATTAGTATTCGTGTAAGTGTTCTAACCAAAATGTTTGAACATCACTATCACATCGATACATCAATCATCGCATTCATGTAATAACATTAATGATAACAAGCATGGAAATCCTACAGTTTTATGGCAGTATCAATGAGGTGTAGTATAACATACGCGTCTGTGATTTGTCCAATATAAAAATCATTGGTAGTTGTACAGTGTTCTATCAGTGTGTTCATACGAGACTAGCAACGCAATTATAATATATAACAGGTAAACGAATCGCAAGCGTATTAAAAGGTAACTTAATCGTAACGGAAATAATCATTAAATGTAGCTAACTATTATAAGTTATACCGTTACAATTGAAAATAAAACGAAACGTTGTTTCTGCAAATAAGAAAGCTGCAGTATATTTAAAATAAATATTTGTTTAAAAGTAGCAGCGCATCCTTACCATTTATCATTTAAAAGAGAAAACGAATCGTTGGTCTTTTAAAAGAGTATAGCTCCAGGAATCGAATTAGAATGAGCACCCGACCCTACGAGTCCAAATGAATCTCAGCCGCATTTGGCACACTATCCTTATCATAATCAGTACAGAATTATCCCTCGTACAATATATATCAAAGGTCCAATTAATACTGTACTGATCTAAATTCGCATACGCATATAACAGTAACCATATATAAGGATATATCCATACATATATAGAACCTACTAAATACGAACTATATACTATCTTAGTTATAGACTAAGTTATCTAACACAACACTATAGTCTAGGTATATAGTAAAAGTATCCTAGTTAATTATTTTCGGGGGTGCTATACGCCACCCACTCGACTTCCCCCGTAGATATAAATCTACTCACCGACATATCGAGCTAGTCGAAACCCACAACCGTCTTTCCCATCCTTATTGTCTCGTAAATCCCCGTGATCATACCTACAATCATAATTAGGACATAATGGCATGAATATCCAAATAAAAAACAATACAATGAGCGAAGCGCACATAGGTCAGAACCTATAGCCCACTTACTCAAAATACGACCAAATACCCCCGACGTCAATGTACAAACGTCGAACGATCAAGTCGAGATATAGAAATACATAAAACCAAGTTTTAAATATTGAAAAATATCGCCAAAACCACACTAAAATACTCCCAGATTTCTCTACAAGAAACCTGGAACAAAAACCCCAATACAGTGGTTTAATTAAAACAAGATGAAGTTACATAACAAAAATCAAGACCTAACTCCAAAATTGGGCCGCAAGTTGCAGCCATAATGATTAAATTTGCGGCCATTATAAGCAGTTAAGGGCCCGAGTTTTGGGGGTAGTCTTCTACTAGTCTCATCATATCACAGTACTCGCTAAAAGATTTTCAGAGAAGCTTACTAGTTCCAGATTTGATTTGAATACCACAAACTTCATAAAAATCCCACTTTTCTGATATTTAACAAGGAAAATTTGAAAATTGACACTAGGAAACTTGAAAGAACCTATATGGATGGAGAACAAAGAAAATCTTGCTCTTGAAATGTATCCTTGAAACTTCTTGAGATTGTGGTGGTTTTAGCTTGATGATTTGAACAATTTTCATGAAGACCTTTCCAATTTTCCTTTAGCTTTGATGAAAAACTAGTAACTATGGTGATGGAGCTTGAAAAGGAAAGGTTTGTTCAGTTTGAGAGTGCAAAAAGAATTCATGAAGGCTATGATAGAATGAAGGAGGAGATGTAGTGATTTGGTGTAGAGGAAGGAGAAGGTGGAGGAAGGAGGGTGCATGTTATGTGTGGTGGTTGTGAAGAGTTAACATAAACTATCAATTACCCTAAACACTCATAACAATTAACAACCCTTTTATAAATAATACTTTTACACAAAAATACCTCCATCTTACTCCAAAATATCATATCATGTTAAAAACATAATACTTATCATTTTTAGGATATCACATATTTTCATTTTTCCTAAATAATTACATTTTTACAGATATTGTAACACCCGAGCCCAATACTACTAGTTTCTGTTGTCGTATGTTGGCGTATGATATTTATTTCATTGATTCTAATTGACTGTTGCTAGTATAAATTTTACCCGGCAATTCATTTCTGCATATAACAATTTAAGACATCAAAAATAAAATTAAAAATATTCGTCTTGGCTTACTTGACACCCCTAACCCTGTTGTAGCGTCCGTGCATCGTGTTCTCGTCCCATTCGGTGAAACGGGCGAGTTTGGACGGCTACGCGCACGTACGTGTGTCCGTTTTGGGGGTATGCTTTTTGATTGTAAAATACTTCATTTTAAATTTTGGATCCCGCCTAAAATTTTCTTATTTCAATTTAAAATTTTTGGACCCGACCCGGGCGCAATTTGGAAATATTTTACTTTACGCCAAAATCCCAATTTCTAATATTTAAACCGTCAAATATTTTCTTAACCATATATTTTTTACTATTTCTAAATCCTTTAACATTTTTCCTTTCTTCATAAAATCTTTTATTATTTCCCCCAACCAATCACAACACCCTTTAACCCCGTGGGCCTCCCTTACCTCTCTCTATCTCTCTCCTCTCTCTCTCCCCGTCTCTATCTTTCTCTCTCTCTCTTTCTCTCTCCTCCCCAAATTCTCTCTCCTCTCTATCTCTCTCCTCTCTCTATCTCACTAACTCTCTCTCTCCCCGTCTCTCTCTCTCTCCTCTATATATAAATATTTCTCTTCTTCCTTTTCAATTTCTTTCCTTCTGTGAACCCACCTCGCGCGCGTGCCCTAGCCACCATCTCTCTTCGCCGCAGTAGCCTACGCCGACGCCACCATCACCGGCCTCCTTGCCCTCGTCGCAGCCACATCCACCTCCTTCCTCCTTTCCTTTCATTCCCGAGCGCCTGCACCCTACCCTGCACCGGCAACCGCGGCCGCCTGCACCTCATTGGATCGCCGCCGGCGATCTCGATCCGTCCCCCCGGCCTCGTGCATCCCTCAGTGAGCATCGCTTCCCCTCCTCCACTTCTTCTCCTTCCTTCCTTTTCTGTTCTTTTCTTGCAGTCGGTTTCCATTCTTGATCACCGTTGTCCCCTGCAGGTGGTCCGCCGGAGCTCCGTCGACGCCGTCGACCATCACGACCCCCTTCACAATCCACAGTGAGTAACCTTCCCTCCTCTCCATCCTCCTTTCCCTCTTCCCTTCTTCTTCCTTTCATGTATTTTCTTTAGTTGCTTACTGTTTTGTGTCTCGCCGGAATCCGGCCATGCCGGCAACGTGTCCCGACGTTCCAGCGAGGTACCATGACCTGTGTGGTTCCACTGTTCGTCGTTTGGGTTCATTCCGTGAACCGTGCGCCCGTCGCGAGTTTTCCCCACCGAAGTTCAACGTTCCGTTTTCCCGGTTCGCGACCCATCGAGGCAAGTACCCCTTACTACATACTAAATAATATTTACATAGACATTGAGAACACCCTAAACCTGTAGTTTTAACTTTAGTACGATCATTTCTCATTTTCGTGTTCAATATTGATATATATCATTTTATCTTTCAAACTTGGAACCTACCTGTTGCAATTACTGTTTTGAACCTAATAACCATATTTACATGTTTTAATTTCACTTTCACTAATGACGTAGCCTATGCCACTTTGTCTATTGTTTTACTTCACCCGGACACTCGTGTACATTTAACCTGCATAAACTGTGATTTCATCCATGGAACCTACATATATATATTTATATCATTGCATCCATAAAGTCTTAAACTTGTTAACATGATTAAACGGCTATAATTGTTTTACTGCATTCTTATAATGTTGAAATCATCTCTGTGACACTATTGATAACTATACTACTAATTGAGTGAATCTGCCTATTGCTTAATTCATTGCTTAGATCATGCTGTTGATAACCATGCTTAATTTTGTAACTGGGTATGAGCACACCCATGATATTGTTTACATCTTGACCTGACTTGCTACATACATATTGATTTACCCGACATGGTACCGTATACTGCTTGACTTGACCTGATGTACCATGACCTGACCCGTTACCTGATCTTATGTCTAATGCCAACAAACCTGACATGTAGTCCTCATGGACCGTTCCTGTTGTCTATCCAGACAAACCTGTTTTCCTGATCCTGTGTTGGCATTGGTTTCTTGATTACGGGATACCTGACTTGACCTACACATATAACTTGGGGGTATGGGGAAATCAAAGGTGAAACCTGACTTGTAACTCAACAGTTCGCTACATGTTCTGATCAGTTTTGAGGCTAGGCCAGCCTTGGAATGATGATGCTGACATCATTCATCTGTACCCATTCCTGTTTGTTGCCTAGCGGCATGTCTCGGTTTCAGCCCAAGAATCTGGGGCCATGGTCCCGGGTATGTACGGGATACTATTGAGTTGCATCGATGATTCATCAATTTGGTTTCAAAGACTTTAGAACAGAAAACCTGATAGAACAGTTTAGTTTACCCACTGCACACTATCCTGCACTGCTCTGATTTATATTATTGTTACCCTTGCTTTATTCATGTTTATATCCGCATTGCATGTTTCCCTGTTTATTATTTTATTACTTGATGACTTGATGCGCTGACGTCTGGGTTTTGCATGGCCCAGATTCTTCTACCTTGTTGCAGACTGATTAGGAGTTTTGCCACTGTTGGAAGAGCGGTGAGGTTCCTGTCGGTACGTAGTTTCACTCCAGGTGTTTCATTTATTGTATCTTTTGGCTTCCGCATATTGTTATTTCTTTACTCTTTTACTCTGGCTTATGGACATGTACTAGATAGTTAGTTCACTTTCCTGTTCTTGATATCTCTACAGCCGTAATGTGACTGTGGAAGGATTTTTCCTATCCACAGGTAACATGGTTGGCTATGTCACGTGCCCACTTTAGCGTACTCTAGGAAGCGGGGCGTGACATGGTTCTTTTGGTATCAGAGCGATAGGTCAGTCGGGTTGATTCTTTTGTAGTTGGGTATTATACCCAATACACGAATCAGAATACCCGTGTTTAGGAAACATGTCCTGCCACCTTGCCGTTTTACCGTTCTTGAATCAAATTCTTCCTGATTATATCTTTTAAGATGTGCAAACTTCCTTTGCATATCGACTCGAAACCTGATTCCTTGTTATCTCTAGGACTTAGGCGACTTGGGTGGAGTTATGTAATTGTGGCTATGATACCGTGGCATAGTTACAATGCGGCACTCTATTTAAGTAACTTGGAGTTCTAGCCTTGATCTATAATTTGAATCTATCATCATGCTAATGTTGGGTGTTTTGATATGGCCGGTAAGAATTTGAAGACGTACCAAAGGCGTGTGGACGAAGCCGCCATGCTTGGAGTGATAAGGGGAATGCTGGAGAATCAAAAGAAACAGACCGAGCTGATCCAGCAGCAAGCAGAATCGTTTCAGGAAGGTTTGCAGATCGTTCAGCAGTCTGTGAACCATGTTGGAGCTAAACCAGTTGACCGAGTAGGGACCGTAGCAGATTTCAGGCGTTTGGGTCCGTCTATATTTACTGGTTTGGAGGAGCCATTGCCAGCAGAGCAGTGGCTAGTTGACACAGAGAACTTGCTTGTTGCGGCACAGATTCTATATGAGAAAAGAGTTGATGTGGTACGCATTCAGTTAGTGGATTACGCCCGAGAATGGTGGCTTGTGGAGGAGAACCGTCTGTCCAAGCCGATCAAGTGGGCGGATTTTTGAAAGAGTTTTCTAGAAAAGTTCTTCCCGCGGACCGCACGGGAGGAAATGGAAGAGAAGTTCATCAGGCTAAAGCAGAATGGAGCACCCGTAGATGTGCCTGCAGCAGAATGGACAAGACTCAACAGATTCGCGGGACCTTTAGTTGCCAACAATGCAGACAGGGCACGGAGGTTCATGCGCAGCTTGGACGTGGACATCCAGAGGCAGATTGTCTCCCTGGGTTTGACCATTTTCTCACAAGTACTTGCGGCAGCCCGAGAGCAGCAGAGTTTATCTGGGATGATGGGGAGTTTGCAGCAAACAGCAGTTGCGGTAAGGAAGCAGTTCTGTCGGGCCAGTCGAGTTTAGGGCTAGGCCGACAAACAATATTCTTGCATCAATGGAAGTTGATGAAAGTGAGGATCCAGCTGTTGTTCGCGATTTTATGGACGTGTTTGAAGATATATCGGGATTACCGCCAAAGCGAGACGTGGAGTTCGCAATTGATCTTATTCCTGATGCAGCACCAGTATCCAAAGCGTATTATCCAATGTCACCAGTAGAGTTGGAAGAAGTCAAGAAACAGGTTGCTGAATTGCTTGAGAAGGGTTGGATTCGAAGCAGTAACTCGCCTTGGGGAACTCCAGTTCTTCTAGTAAAGAAGAAGGATGGCACAAGAAGGATGTGCATCGACTATCGAGAATTTAACCGGGTGACTATTAAGAACAAGTACACGATCCCTCGCATTGGCGAACTTTTTGAGCAGCTTAGTGGCGCGAGGGTATTCTCGAAGCTGGATTTGCGATCCGGATATCATCAGGTCCGAGTGAAAGCAGAAGATATTTGCAAGACGGCGTTCCGAACTCGGTATGGACATTACGAATACTTAGTGATGCCCTTCGGAGTAACGAATGCGCCGGAAGTATTCATGGACTTGATGAACTGAATCTTTTCACCATTCTTGGACCAGTTTATTGTGGTATTCATTGACGTTATTCTGGTTTACTCGAAGAGTTTTGAAGAGCATGCAGAACATTTGAAGATCGCGCTGCAGACGTTGAGACAGGAGAAGCTATATGCGAAGATGAGTAAGTGCGAGTTTTGGCTGGAGGAAGTAAAGTTTTGGGGCATGTTGTGTCTGGCGATGGAATTGCCGTCGATCCAGAAAAGATTGCAGCAGTACGAGATTGGCCGATTCCAAAGAATGTTGCGGAGATAAGAAGTTTTGTTGGACTCGCCGGGTATTACAGGAGATTTGTGGAGAACTTTGCTCGTCTGACAGAGCCGTTGACCAAGCTTACGCGCAAGGAGATACCTTTTGTATGGACGGATAAGTGTGCGTTATCTTTTGAGACGTTGAATCAGAAGTTGATAACCGCCCCTATTCTGACCGTGCCAGACAATTCCGGAGGATTGGTGATTCATAGCGACGCATCTGGGAAAGGATTGGGATGTGTTTTGATGCAGCATGGGAAGGTTGTAGCGTACGCATCAAGACAATTGAAGACCCATGAGAAGAATTACCCAACTCATGACTTAGAGCTTGCAGCTGTGATTTTCGCTTTGAAGATTCGGAGACACTACCTTTTAGGCGAAAAGGTCGAAGTTTTCACGGATCATAAGAGCTTGAACTATGTGTTCACGCAGAAGGAGCTTAATATGAGGCAACGTAGATGGTTGGAGCTGATGGCTGACTACGATCTTGATCTTAAGTACCATCCAGGGAAGGTTAATGTCGTGCAGGATGCGCTTAGTCGGTTACCAGCAATTCAGATGTTAACTACACAGAAGGAGCTCGTTGAAGATTTTCGAAGATTTGACTTGGAGGTTGTGCTACCGCATTCTTCGGGACAGTTGATGCAGCTGCAAGTACATTCGTCATTGATCGAGAATATTAAAGCAGCGCAATCGCAGGATCCTAGACTGCAAAAGTTTCGAGAACAGGTTGAAGCCGAACTACGAACGGATTTATTGATCCACGAAGATGGTTCGTTGAGGTATGGTAGCCGTTTGTGTGTGCCAAAAGGGGATATTCGTGAAGAGCTTATGAAAGAAGCACACAGTTCAGCTTATTCTGTACATCCAGGAGGCTCAAAGATGTACCGAGATATTCGACAGCATTTCTGGTGGGAAGGCATGAAGCGGGAAATTGCTCGCTTTGTGGCAAAGTGCTTGGTGTGTCAGCAAGTTAAGGCTGAACATCAAAGGGTTGCTGGTTTATTGCAGCGACTTCCGATTCCTCAGTGGAAGTGGGAACATATAACCATGGATTTCGTAACGGCTTTACCGCGAAGTCCAAAAGGTAACAATGTTGTATGGGTGATTGTTGATCGATTGACCAAGGCAGCTCACTTTATTCCTTTTCGGGTTGGTCAATCAACAGAGACTTTGGCAGAGCGGTACATGCAGGAGATTGTAAGATTGCATGGAGTACCAGTGAGCATCGTGTCCGATCATGACACTCGGTTCTTATCACACTTCTAAAGGAGTTTACAGGAAAGTTTGGGGACTCGATTGAAGTTTAGCACAGCTTATCATCCTCAAACTGATGGTCAGTCGGAGAGAACAATCCAAACTCTTGAAGAGATGTTGAGAGCGTGCATGTTGGACTTCAAGGGTTCATGGGAGGATCATCTACATTTGGTGGAGTTTTCTTACAACAACAGTTATCAGGAAACTATCCAGATGGCTCCGTTTGAAGCTTTGTATTGTCGTAAATGCCGTTCACCTGTTTGTTGGGAAGATGTCGGTGAACGAAGATTATTGGGACCAGATTTGGTTGTGCAGACAGTTGAGAAGGTTAACACTATCAGAAATCATATGAAGGCAGCTCAAGACAGACAGAAAAGTTTGGCAGATACGTCGAGAAGACCTCTAGAGTTCGCCGTGGGTGATTTGGTATTCTTGAAGATATCACCGACTAGAGGGTTGATTCATTTTGGAAGTTGAGGAAAGCTTAGTCCTCGATTCGTTGGACCCTTTGAGATCTTGGAGCATGTTGGTGAGGTAGCGTATCGTTTGGCGTTACCGCAGTTCTTGGCGAATGTGCACGATGTGTTTCACGTATCTCAACTTCGTAGGTATGTTCGAAATGAAATGCACGTATTGGATCATTCGGAGCTAACAGTATGAGAAGACTTGACTTTTGAGGAGCGACCGATTGAAATCATGGATCGAAGGGAAAAGGTTCTTAAGAACAAGGTGATCCCCCTTGCGCTTGTTTCTTGGAGTAATCGCTCGCATGGAGAGTCCACTTGGGAACGAGAAGATGAAATCCGGCAGAAGTTTCCTCACCTTTTCTTGTAGTTATTTTGTCGTCTATCTTTCTATTCTTGGAATTTCGAGGACGAAATTCTTTTTGTAGTTGGGTATAATGTAACACCCGAGCCCAATGCTACTAGTTTCTATTGTCGTATGTTGGCGTATGGTATTTATTTCATTGATTCTAATTGACTGTTGCTAGTATAAATTTTACCTGGCAATTCATTTCTGCATATAACAATTTAAGGCATCAAAAATAAAATTAAAAATATCCGTCTTGGCCTACTTGACACCCTAACCCTGTTGTAGCGTCCGTGCATCGTGTTCTCGTCCCGTTCGGTGAAACGGGCGAGTTTGGACGGCTACGCGCACGTACGTGTGTCCGTTTTGGGGGTATCCTTTTTTATTGTAAAATACTTCATTTTAAATTTTGGATTCCACCTAAAATTTTCTTATTTCAATTTCAAAATTTTGGACCCGACCCGGACGCAATTTGAAAATATTTTACTTTACGCTAAAATCCCAATTTCTAATATTTAAACCGTCAAATATTTTCTTAACCATATAATTTTTACTATTTCTAAATCCTTTAACATTTTTCCTTTCTTCCAAAAATCTTTTATTATCTCCCCCAACCAATCACAACACCCTTTAACCCCGTGGGCCCCCCTTACCTCTCTCTATCTCTCTCCTCTCTCACTCTCCCCGTCTCTATCTCTCTCTCTCTCTTTCTCTCTCCTCCCCAAATTCTCTATCCTCTCGATCTCTCTCCTCTCGCTAACTCTCTCTCTCTCCCCGTCTCTCTCTCTCTCTCTCTCCCCCCCTATATCTCTCTCTCTCCTCTGTATATAAATATTTCTCTTCTTCCTTTTCAATTTCTTTCCTTCAGTGAACCCACCTCGCGCGTGTGCCCTGGCCACCGTCTCCCTTCGCCGCAGTAGCCCACGCCGACGCCACCATCACCGGCCTCCTCGCCCTCGTCGCAGCCACATCCACCTCCTTCTTCCTTTCCCCACATTCACGAGCGCCTGCACCCTACCCTGCACCGGTAACCGCGGCCGCCTGCACCTCATGGGATCGCCGCCGGCGATCTCGATCCGTCGCCCCGGCCTCGTGCATCCCTCAGTGAGCATCGCTTCCCCTTCTCCACTTCTTCTCCTTCCTTCCTTTTCTGTTCTTTTCTTGCAGTCGGTTTCCATTCTTGATCGCCGTTTTCCCCTGCAGGTGGTCCGCCGGAGCTCCGTCGACGCCATCGACCATCACGACCCCCTGCCAATCCATAGTGAGTATCCTTCCCTCCTCTCCATCCTCCTTTCCCTCTTCCCTTCTTCTTCGTTTCATGTATTTTCTTTAGTTGCTTACTGTTTTGTGTCTCGCCGGAATCCGGCAGTGCCGGCGACGTGTCCCGACGTTCCAGCGAGGTACCCTGACCTGCGTGGTTCCACTGTTCGTCGTTTGGGTTCATTCCGTGAACCGTGCGCCCGTCGCGAGTTTTCCCGCCGACGTTTAACGTTCGGTTTTCCCGGTTCGCGACCCGTCGAGGCAAGTACCCCTTGCTACATGCTAAATAATATTTACATAGACATTGAGAACACCCTAAACCTGTAGTTTTAACTTTAGTACGATCATTTCTCATTTTCGTGTTCAATATTGATATATATCATTTTATCTTTCAAACTTGGAACCTACCTGTTGCAATTACTGTTTTGAACCTAATAACCATATTTACATGTTTTAATTTCACTTTCACTAATGACGTAGCCTATGACACTTTGTCTATCGTTTTACTTCACCCGGACACTCATGTACATTTAACCTGCATAAACTGTGATTTCATCCATGGAACCTATATATATATATATATATATATATATATATATATGTATCATTGCATCCATGAAGTCTTAAACTTGTTAACATGATTAAACGGCTATAATTGTCTTACTGCATTCTTATAATATTGAAATCATCTCTGTGACACAACTGATAACTGTACTGCTAATTGAGTGAATCTGCCTATTGCTTAATTCATTGCTTAGATCACGCTGTTGATAACCATGCTTGATTATGTAACTGAGTATGAGCACACCCATGATATTGTTTACATCTTGACCTGACTAGCTACATACATATTGATTTACCCGACATGGTACCGTATACTGCTTGACTTGACCTGATGTACCATGACCTGACCCGTTACCTGATCTTGTGTCTAATGCCAACAAACCTGACATGTAGTCCTTATGGACCGTTCCTGTTGTCTATCCAGACAAACCTGTTTACCTGATCCTGTGTTGGCATTAGTTTCTTGATTACGGGATACCTGACTTGACCTACACATATAACTTGGGGGTTTGGGGAAATCAAAGGTGAAACCTGACTTGTAACTCAACAGTTCGCTACCTGTTCTGATTAGTTTTGAGGCTCGGCCAGCCTTGGAATGATGATGCTGACATCATTCATCTGTACCAATTCCTGTTTGTTGCCTAGCGGCATGTCTCGGTTTTAGCCCGAGAATCTTGGTCCGTGGTCCCGGGTATGTAAGGGATACTATTGAGTTGCATCGATGATTCATCAATTTGGTTTCAAAGACTTTAGAAAAGAAAACCTGATAGAACAGTTTAGTTTACCCACTGCACACTATCCTGCACTGCTCTGATTTATATTATTGTTACCCTTGCTTTATTCATGTTTATATCCTCATTGCCTGTTACCCTGTTTATTATTTTATTACTTGATGACTTGACGCGCTGACGTCTGGGTTTTGCATGGCCCAGATTCTTCTACCTTGTTGCAGACTGATTAAGAGTTTTGCCTCTGTTTGACGAGCGGTGAGGTTCATGTCGGTACGTAGTTTCACTCCAGGTGTTTCATTTATTGTATCTTTTGGCTTCCGCATATTGCTATTTTTTGACTCTTTTACTCTGGCTTATGGACATGTACTAGATAGTTAGTTTATTTTCCTGTTCTTGATATCTCTACAGCCGTAATGTAACCGTGGAAGGATTTTTCCTATCCACAGGTAGCATGGTTGGCTATGTCACGTGCCCACTTTAGCGTACTCTGGGAAGCGGGACGTGACAGATATCAATCTAAAAACCCAAAATCCATACCCGGTATTATTTTTGTAAACTCATAATATCTATATTTAAATCATAAATTAATATTTATAATTTTCAAAATGTTATAATATCCTACTTAAAGAAATTCGGTCCCTGAATTTTAAATTTAACCCCAATTTTTAAATCATTTTTCCCATCAAATCAAATCACCGGGGTCCAAATTCTGAAAACATATAATCCGCTCAAGTCAACGGAACTCCAAAGTCCCACACGATCTAAGAATACACTTGTCACGACCCGAAAATATTAGCTCGTGACCGACACTTAAATCACGCAACTTCTAAAGGCGTAACGTAATCAAGTAAGCTGAAGCCCAGAAATCTAAACCTTTTAAGAAAAATAATATAGGTGAAGGTTGAAATAAAGGTATGATGAAATCAGATTTTTTTCTTTAATGCATAGATAATGAAACATGAAAATGCAATTGGGTTATACTATAGTTGAAAACATTTTTCGTCCTTTTTAAAATTTTGGGCAGCACCTCCCTGGTATATTTTAAACCAAAACCACATATACATAACAATATAAAAGGCATCCCCAAGCGGGAGCTAGCTCTTCACCAATCGGCGGAATCACAACCACACAAGCAAGGTGTACGATGCCCAACGGCGAAGATCAACACAAAGAATAATGTGAATAAAGCAAGACATCAATCCACCAATAGCGAATATATAACCCATCGCTCTAAGTCTCACAAATACAAGTCTTTCTAAGTCTTACTAAATATACAAATACTAGTTTCTGATTGATGGAGTTTATCTAGATACAATAGGAATACTAAATACAAGAGTGGGCACGATCCAATATGTCCCACCTACCATAGCAAAGCACCCGAATGCAAGCTGTGTTCCAGTGATACCGCTACTGATCCAAATGATCAAACCTGCAAGAACTGTGGCACAACGGAGATGAGTTGCCAACTCATGAGTAGAAAACATCAGCAGGTAGAAATCGAATAAAACAACGATTCCTAGGTCATACTATATCATGAAGGTAATACTATGATATCTAAGGTGACCATGCCTGCATATATGTCAACAATACAATAAAGGCCAATGACATATACAATGAACATCTGAATCATATGCATGTATGTATGTGGATATCATCCACGTGTGTCCATCAACGACACAACATCATCATGAAACCTGAGTGTCCAACATCGACACTCGAAACATCATGAAAACATAAGCATGTATATATAAGGATATCAACCAACGTGTGTCCATCAACTACACATCAAAATCATGGAACCTGAGTGTCAAACATCGACACTCGAAATATCATGAATCCCGTGTCTAGCATCGATACGTAAATCCTCATATCTCGGGCTCCGTCAGTCCGGATCGGCCCATGGGATCCATCAGTCTAGATCGGCCTATATCCATCTCACGACTCCGGTCGATATCCTCCGGATAACCGCCAGGTCCAAACTATCACCGGTAGGTAATATTCTCTCTGCCAGGCTCATCGTCTACTGCACAACATACCTTTCTTGCCCCGGGGTACCATACCCGGTCCACCATGTACCCGCAAATGGATCATCCATCTCCTCGAATCGGGTTTCTAAACCAATCTCAGAACCGAGAAAACTCATGGTGGACGCATCGAAATATCATATTAAGAGAAACTGGGTTTTTAAAACAATACATAATTTTCTTTAAAATCTAACCACGGTTCTCAAATCCAGAATCTTATGAAAGCAGCATCTCAATGCGTATAATCATAAAGCATGATGTACGCAAACATAGAACAGAAATGTGAGCATAGCAAGTATATCATGAAACATAGAATAGTAATATAAGCATAGCAAGTATATCATGCCTACGAGTCATGTGATAGTATTGAAAAATGAATGTACTGTTACAATTAAGAGCAATAGCACGATATATCAATTCCACTGTGTAAGTGATGTAGCAATTACTGATGATGTAAGTGTGTGAGCCGGCAATCTGTGTAAGTGTAACATACGCATCATCGATAATTGTGCAGGTGTACTAGCCGATGATATCATAACAAATAATGGAAGCACGTAATGCAATGAGAATATCGAAAACGTAGAAGAAAGTAAATCGTAAGCGCACTATTATAAGATATACGTGTCTACTCTAACATCTACATAAGGCTAAACTAAGCAGTGTTGATAGGGATTAACAATATCTATAACATATTCGAGTTGATGAATTTATCAATCGGCAATCCAGCCTCACAGCATCGCTTACGGTATAATCTATCGTACGGCATCCTCTAGTCAAGGGTATGAATCAATCATCAGGTAAAACTCATCGCGTACGGTAATCCATCGTACGGCAGCATTAAACAAATAGGGATTCTATCAACCTATACAACAATGAGGGTACGGATTTAAAGTCTCGTGCGGTATATCACTCATTATTCTCATAAATATATATTTATCTTATTTTACCGATCTCATAACACATCTATCTCAATCTTATCATATTCATCGATCTCATATCATATCCTTATAGATCTCGTCTCATATCTTGGTATATGAATTCAAGCATTCATATCATCTTCAACTAACATTTTGATCATATTTCAGTTGTATGTATGTATAGTCTCACACTTATTCTCTTGCAACTACAATATATATCGTGATTCACATTCACATTTCATATTCTCATATATCAAACCGAGACATCCTTATCTATCATATCATTTCACAAAAAAACCATTAACCATAACCTTAAGTTGTGGCATATCTTATCTTCAAATTGTAAATCACATATCGATTTCCATATTAATGGTTGCGGGAGTGCTATACGCCATCCACTCAACTTTCCCCGTAGATATAAATCTACTCACCTGCTAAACTCCTCGCTTAACCGAAGTCGATGTGCTTCGTCGTCTTGGAAGTCCACGCGAAGGTACCTACAATAATTACACATATCGCATCGTTATGAAAACCAAGTCCGAAAACCGATATGGCACACGCATTGCTTATAGGTTAGAACCTATTGCTACGCATGCAAATATAACCAAACAACCCCCGTCGTTGACGTACAACGTCCAACGACGGAACACGATATCAAATACCAAATCCCAAGTCATTAAAAGTCGCAATACGAAATCAGAAAGTTAAGAAAACCTCTCCATATTTTGCCTCAGGTAAAATTAGCTAATTTTTCATATAGGGTTGCTCTATATATCAGATAAGGAATCCATGGACCAAAAATCAACACGTTTCCTAACAACATGGCCACAAATTGCGTCCCAAATCAATAAATCTGCGGCCAAATCCGAGGGGAGAGGTTCAGGTTTCAGGGGGTGCTTCTAGGTTGCCTACTCATCTCTCTGTCATGGGAACTTATTTTATGGTGGTCTCGGGTTATAGCAGATCCTACAGAGAAGTCATAATTTACCAAAAACCGATATCGGGGAAATTCTAAGTTCGTGTTTTGGTTCCTAGTCTTCTAATTGGTACAGAATAATCATCACTAGAGTCTTGTAAACCCTCAAACACACCATCACAACTCAACTCATAGCTTAAACCTCATCTAGGAATTTCAAAGATCACTAATCTAAATCGATTTAATTCTAAACTACTATAGGGTGTTAGGAAACTCAAAAACTAAACTATAAGTATAGGATATACCTCATTTGGCAACTCAAGAAAATTTTTGGGTTGCCCAAAGTGATCAAAATCTCCACTTGAAGCATCCATGGGGTTTGTAGAGAGGTTGTGATTATTTTTAATGAAGGAAGTATGAGGTTTTGGTAAAGAATTAGAGATGATACTTGAGGGTAGAGGAGTTGGAGGAAACATGAAGGAGGAGATGAAGAAAACCATGGGGGAGAAAGAAGAGGCAGCCCCTTTCTCTCTCTCAATCACTCATGCCATGCCACACTCTCTTTCATGCCCATGCCCATTATTCTATTCACCCATGCTTTCTCTTTTCTATTTTTTCTCTTTTAAAACCAAATATCACAAATACAATAAAACAACATGCAACCAAATTGCAAACATGACATGGTGCACTAGTCATGGTTAATTAAAAATACGGATTTGGTATAATTGCGATTAGTAGTGCACTAATCAAGTTTACTTTAAACTTGCATATAATTAATTATAAAAATGCCCAAATCCGATAAATATATTTTTAAATGAATAAATCATTTTAAATCTCCAATTATTTCCCAAATATTAGTATATATTTATACCATTTTGCAACAACCCCAAATTCGCAAATCGAATAGTTTTCGCGAAATATATTATTTTAATATTTAATTTCCAAAAATAATATTTCATATTTCTAAAATGTTACAACACTAAAGCAACACATGCGCATGAAAATCCATAATATAAAAACTTTCATAACTGTAACTTTAGCAGATACTATGAGAATCACACAAGCTATCATGAAAAATACAAAACGAGAAATCAATTTTTTAAATCAAGTACACAATCATATCCTAATCGTAGTGCAATATCTATAACACACGACCAAACGAAAATATATAATCAAGCTATAATATATCTCCTCAAGTGTAATGCATGAAAATGAAATCAACCCTAACGGTTTGCACGAAAACCAAATCACATGCCTCAGATGTGCATGAAAATAATGTCAAGTGCAATGGATGTGCACGACAACAACATTCAATGCATCGAATGTGCATGGAACCAACATCAATTGCATCGAGAGTGCACGAAATCAATATCGAGTGCATCGGGACACACAAATCAATACCAAATGCTTCAGGGTGCACAAATCAACACCAAGAGCATAAGGGTGCACAAATCAATATCAACATATGCAACTGGTGTGCACAAAATTATATATATGACTCTCAAATCATCAAAACACTTAATTCAAAACAACGGACATCGAATTATCTTTTCTTCAATGTCGAAAATGTGATATTAGGATCGCCAAAATGCAAATTATAATAACAAATGAAATTGAATTACACTTTCCTTAATGTCGAAAAGTGTCAGTACACCAAGAGCTGGCAGAGCAAGAATTCACCCTTGCCTTCTGCCCATGATCCGGCGCACTCTGTCTATGGGTTCATGTTCTCTCTGCGGACCACAAAAACCACGGTCTCTTAATACAATCGCCTGGTAAGGAGTAGCGACGAAAATAGTCTCACTCTGACATCTCTCAGAACATTTCCTGGCCAAGTAACCTGGCCTCTCTCAAAGTCTACAACGTAATCCTCAAGTGCTGCTCGTGATTCTCTCGACTCCTAGAGTTGATTAATATATCGTCTATGAACACAATGATAAACTGATTGAGGAACAGCCTGAAGATTTGGTTCAATAGATCTATGAACGCTGCTGGGGCATTGGTGAGTCCGAACAACATCACCAAGAACTCATAATGCCCATAGCGCGCCCGAAAAGAAATCTTTGGAATCTCATCATTCCGAACTCGCAACTGATGATACCCAGCCTCAAATCGATCTTCGATAAATAACCTGCTCCCTGCAGCCTATCGAACCAATTATCAATGCGAGGTAATGGATACCTAATCCGCACCGTAACTCGGTTCAACTGACGATAATCAATGCACAATCTCATGTTGCCATCCTTTTTCTTAATGAACAGGCCATGAGCTCTCCAGGACGATATACTAGGATGAACAAGTCCTTTGTTCTCCGCCTAAAGACGCGAGACGAGACCGCGTAGGTTCGTCTTGCCTGAATTTTGAGGTCAAATGCTATTTGGTGCTATCCTTCCATCTCTCCGAAGATGCCAAGTTGATTTATGGTACCGTATATCGAAGGTTTAAACGGATGCAGCCGATGTAGCAGACTTCGTCAGATTCCCCCTCATTGAGGGGTTTTTAATTGTGGGGACGCTTTTTCCTACAGGCGCAAGCCCCTGCAGTTAATTACGCTACCGCATAGCGGTAACTAATTTCTCCTTCTCTAGATGGTCACTTCGTGTCGTGGGTGTTTGTTTTGTTTTTTGGTTGCCCATGGATTGTATACGGAGACTAATTTATGTTATCGCCCGTAGGACGTGGATTAGTCTAAATCCGTATCTTCTTAGATTTGGGTTTGGGGTTGGGTTTAAGGATACGTTAGTCTCATTTGAGACTAAGATCAACTTAAATGTTAGTTAAGGATACGTTAGTCTAATTTTAGACTAAGATCAATTTAACGGGATCGCTTAGAGCCAACAAGAGAGCATTTGGGCTCTATTGTTTAGTTTAGGGACATTGCGGTTGATAATTAGTTTAAGGACATTACGGTCCAAGGTTAAGGACATCATAGTCCATGGGTTTAAGGACCCCACAGTCCGAAGTTAAGGACATCGTAGTCCATGAGTTTAAGGACCCCACAGTCCGTGAAATGTCTGGTTATCGGGACCCGTCACCTCTTTGAAGACGTTGAAGGATTACAACGACACATATTAGAGGAGTGAAGATATGTACCCTTGAACCAATGTTGGTTGGGATCTGTACTCCAATTTAGGACTAAGATCAAGGATTTATGAGCACATGGGCACAATTAATCTGAAGTAGGGTTCTGTGGCCACTTCGGGCTCGGCCCATTTAGTTAAAATTTAAACATTTAACAATGTCGAGCATTGATTTGAGTTCTGACAATATTTTTGTCTTTTACTGAATGCTGAGCATTCACATAGCTCTGGGCTTTATTTATAGAACAATTTATGTTCTATCAGCGCACACGTGAGAAACACGTGGCGCGCTTGGCGCTAGCGCCAGTTAATAAGCGCAGTGCACTACTTTAAATTTGGAGCGCTAAGTCTCTGCAGCGCTTTGCGCTAACTGTGGGGCGCCGAAGCGCTTCTGTTAAGTAGCGCACACTTGAGGAGCATGTGGCGCGCTTAGCGCTGAGCGCCAGTCCATGAGCGCAAAGCGCTATCTGTTAAGTGGCGCCCATGTGAGGAGCACGTGCTGCGCTTGGAGCTGAGCGCCAGTCCAAGAGCGCAAAGCGCTATTTGATCAGTTTTATGATCTGAGAAAATAAATTCTCGCTTAATAAAAGACTTTGTCTCAAAATTCTAAGAATAAAGTTCTTATTTTGTAAAAGATGTTTCAATCTCTTATTTGGATGAAATCCTTTGCCTTTATGGATCTGTAATCCTAAGAGAATTGAGTTATTCCCTCCTAATTTTATAATGAGATGTTCATGATCTCTTTGTATAAAAGACATTAGTCTTATAAATCTATGATCTGTGAGAAGAATTATGTTCTTCTTCTTATTTTATGATGAGATCCTTTAATCTCTATTGTGAAAGACCTTGGTCTTATAAATCTATGATCTTTGAGAAAGAAGTGAATTCTTTTTTTTATATGAGACGATTTAGTCTTTCTGTCTATTTTTACCTTGAAGAAAATCTTCATCTTCTACCGAGAGCTTAGCTCTTCTTTCTGAGATTTCTCCAAGTTTATGGGGGGTTCCTCTCTCTCTTTCTGTATATCCAAGACTAGAAGTCTTGAGGCCTTTATATAGGGTGAGCTGATTTGTTCAATCAGTTAAGGAGATCTTTTCTCCAATTGATTTGGGGATTCCCCACCGTTGGATCTTTGATCCAAGGGCTTCTGATTTACAGAAGGCAATTTTCTTATTTTTAACAAGATTGGGAAATCTTTTCCATACAGAATTTATTCTATGTTTTTGGTGATTTTTTTAAAACACCAATGGATTATTGATCCAACGGTGCTCTGATTTACAGAGCAAAATCTTTTTGTTTGGAAAGATTTTGAGGAATCTTTCCTTAACAGAATTTTATTCTGGTCAATTAATGATTTATCATTATTATTGGAACTTTGATCTAACGATGGGGAACATTTAGTTCCAGCGCTAGCGCACTCGTGCTTTGCACGTAATGCGCTACTTCAGAGCGCTAGCGCTTTTGGCGCACTTAGCGCTAGCGCACTCGTGCTTTGCACGTGGTGTGCTGCTTCAGAGCGCCAGCGCTTTTGGCGCACTTAGCGCTAGCGCACTCGTGCTTTGCACTTGGTGCACTACCTCAAAGCCTTGGCGCTTTTATGAAGCGCCGCTCCATTTCAAATTTTGAAAATTTGAACAGAGCCTTACTCTGATTGGGGGAACAAATGCCCCCCACCGTTGCACTCACGTGGCTCACACGTGAGTGCAGCGGTGGCAGCATCTCTACCATTAGATCAACTTAGAAGTTGAAACGGCACTTAGTGCCTATAAATAAGATTTTCGGTCCTTAGGATGATTTTTGTTCATCTTCATTTTTGTCTTCTGAGAATTTCTATTCTCTTTCAGAGCATAACTCTTCATTTTAAGAACCTTCAAGAGTCAAAACTCTGCCAAATTTTTGGTAAGATTTTAACTTTATCAATAGAGCTTTGCTCGCTCTTCCTCAGATCATAGATCTTAAAATGTTTAAGGTTTTACCCATTAACAGAGCTTTTCTCTTCATATATCTTAGATCTAAAAAATGTTATTAGGGTTTTACCCATTAACAGAGCTTTGCTCTTCATAGATCTTCGATTTAAAGAAAATCTTTTTAGAGTTTGTTAACCCATTAACAAATCTTTGCTCTCTTGAATAATCGAGATTTTTCAATCTCTTATGAAGAACTCTTAAGAGTTTGTTCATGGATCTTGAAGATCTCAGAATTTTAATTCATTAAAAAAAATTATTTCAATTTTTCTGATGGGTTATTCCATCATTTTTACAGAGCAAGGCTCTTGAGGAATTTTTATTCCTTCATCATTAGAGTTGACAGATGTCACTCTGCCATAGAGCACTGCTCTCAAGGGGAGGTTTACTCCTTAGCCCAAGGGGTTCTTATTGAATGAGAATCAATTGAGGATCTTCTCATTTAAAGACAATCTCATCAAATGATGAGACTATTTTATTAATGATGAACTGTCATCTAGATTATGTGGGTCCCCTTTGGTCCCTTTTCACTGCATTGCAGTATGGTACAGATTTAAAGTACCTAGTGACAGAACTTAAACTGTAGCATTGGTGGATGAAAACCTGTTCTTTTCCGCGCAGGTACTATGTCTTTCGACACTTCCTTCCCGTTCGTCCGTTCGGAAGGTGGATTCCCCGAAGCGCCCGTAGACAGAGAGGTTTTTGCGCTGATCAAAGACCATGACCCGGAGCACAAGAATCTTCATGTGTGGGGAATATGGTATAACCAGATCATCATGGGTCGGCGCAGCTTCTCTTGCGCAACACCTTCAGAGGCCATCTCGGCGATTCATTATGCTGACGTACCCCCGGTGAACTATGCCATGGAGGTGGTTAATTGGACTTCAGAGGGTTGTCTTCAGCCCTCTATAGCTGCAATACCTGTACAACCACCGATGGCTTTGGACATTCTAGGGCGGCGTATATGCCAGGGCGAGTCGCGCCCTTGGGGATAGCCATACAACATAGGCCTGACTCCCCGTCACTCAGCTGGATATCTGCAGTAGGCCCGATACATCTTATCGGCAAAGAAGTCAGAGCTGCTGAGGCTCCGGTTGTACCCCGTGATCTATGCTTCCCTGTTTCAATATTCCCCACCTCCAGCCTGGTGGGTCAAAGCCTTTTTGGAAAAGTGGAACGTTCCAACTCATACCTTCCTTATGCTAGATCGGGAAGTTTCCATCTCTTTGGAAGAGTTTGCGGACATCTCCGGCTTGGCTGTCAGAGGGGAGCATTATGAGGAGATCTTGCCTCCTGATGAGTATATTTTCGCTACCCGACTGGTGATGACGGGTCTAAACCCAGAGAATGCCATTCAGAATCGATTCCCCAGCTTGATCAAGGTGCTAAACATTTACGAGGGCCTATTTCTTAAATCTGGAAGCCATGGGGTTAGCTTTGCGAACTTCATCACCCGTTTTCTCCGCCCAGAAGCTTTATCGCAACAAGGTGAAAGGTTTGCCAAACTTGATGATCCTTTCGGCTTTGGCTTGAATAGCCGGCCAATATTGGAAGCCGATCAAAAGAGTTTCTTCCTTCCAAACGTCGCGATCGTCCCCTTTTAAGAAATTGTCGCTCCGGGCATCGATGAGGAAGAGTTCTTTCTAGGGTTCCTCGGTTTTTGGTTAAGCTGGTTCACACTTACCATGCACCCTTGCTACATGAGGCCGTCTGTCTTCTACCCAGCTCATCGGATGGTTGAAGGGAGACACGTTGCTGTTGGGATTGCCGGGCTGGCTCATTTGTATCACGGCCTTAGTTTGGCGGCCGACACTACTCAACCGGGGGTGCAGCCCATGAACTTCCCGATGCATTATTTTACCTCATGGCTCGAGTTGCATTTGCTCGGTGCTTTTGGAATGCACAAGCGGCCTCATTTCTATGAAACTTGCAATTTTCCACGGATCATGCGGCTGGTCAATGCTTCCATTGTGGAGCCAAGTCCGCGAGAGGCTCGGGTTGTAATTCTTCTCCTACGTACCGTCAGGGACGGCATGACCTTTGTTGATAAGGTTATGACCATCGGTAAGGAATCCGCTAAGACGGTACAGCCGTTGCGGGACACCTTTAAGGACGGAGCTTCTACCTTGAAAGCTTAGGAGATTCTCCATTTGTACTCGATCAGGCCGGGATACTTGGTGTTCAGGTAGAACGACTCGGCTTTGTTTATGAGATATAACCCTCACCGTTTTGCCCAGCAATCAAGTTATAATCAGGGTGTCCCGCTTGAGGCATTCTTGGCAGAACCGGTTTATACTGAAGAGGGTATCCGGAGCGCTTTGCACCATTTCATGTGCCTAAACACAGAGTCCAATTTCTTCATTAGTGAGCCGAGTTGTGTTCCGAAAACCCTGAACGTATACGTAGCGTGGTATCAACACGTGATGGGTGCCGTCATTAGGGAGGAAAAGAAGTTATTGCTCGATCGTAAGGGTGCAGCCCCTGCTGGTAATCCAGCCATCCCTTTGAAGCAACGAACCATCGTTCATCCTCCTTTGAGAGAGGTTGCTACGGTCGTGGCCCCGCGTGATAGGCCTAAGCTACCGATACCCCGTGCTCCCGTGAAAGCGGTCACTGTGGCGTCTCCCGAGTCTGGCGTGGGTTCAGATATTGGGACTCGTCATTCCAAGGTGCCCACCAAGCGTAAGCTTGTGCTAGCGGCGAATGGTACTCGCTCGCAGAAGAAGAAGAAGAAGAAGTCGATTCTTTCTGCAGAAGTTGTACTCAGCCAGGAGCTTCATGCTCCTTATAGCGAGGGCCTGAGCGAATATAGGACCAACGAGGGTCTATTCATGGCATCAGATGATATTAATTTGGAGGCTGCCATCGCAGCTTCCGAGCGTCTAGCTAGCCACAAAGCAGGACTGATCATCCTTGCTGAGTCAGGTAATCTTCAATCGTATCTTTTTGTTGTTACATTACATTTTATTATCGTGTTTTGACTGACACTTTTTTCAACAGGAGTTTCCACTGAAGAGGCTCTCACGGCTTCCCTCAAGACTTTTGAGGAGGAAGAGAGGCTTTGCGCTTCGCTGGGCGGTGGTATATTTCGGCTCATTGTGCCTTCATTCCCCTTTCTTATGGGTAATCTAACCCCTTTTTCATCTTATCGCAGGGACTACCTCGACTCAGGTCATCCCCAGTACAGTGCCAATCCCGCAGGGTGATGTGGAAATGCTTCCAGGGCCAACTATCGAAGTCCCGGCCTCCCCAGCATTGCCAAAAGAGGCCTTACTTAAGCAACCGATGACGGACGCCATAACGGATCCAGAAGTAGCTCCTGGCACGGACGACGGCGTCTCCTTGACGGAGGTCCTGAGAAGATTTGCTCTCACGGCCCAGGCGGAAAGGAAGCGCAGGAGGCGTACAGCAAGAGAACGTAACGCCGCCTTGACCGCGGGTGCAGGCTCGAGCGCTGCTACCCCTGTCCCTGCTTCTTCAGAGGGTGCTTCGGCCACCCTGTCTACCGTTCATAAACAGACGATACGCGCGGCTCGGGAAGCAATTGAAAAGCCGTCCCAAGGTAACATAACACTGGGTCCTTTTGTCAAAATCTGATCTTTAGATTATCATACGTCATACTCTACAGGGCCGAGTCTTGATGAGGAAGTGGTAGGTGAGACGGCGACAACCACTGAGCCTGAAGTGGCATTTTTTCTCAAGAGTCTGAGACTGCTCCAATTGCCACTCTTTTCCCTTGCGGTTCCTTGCCGTCGCCGGGCACTGCAAGTATCACGACGGCTCCCGTGGAGTTGGGGAATGAATCTACGGGCGGGAAACCCATTCCAATGGAGGAGGGTGAAGCAGTCGCTGCACCCAGTGACGCCCTTGTCGCGGTTTCGACCGGCGACTCATCAGGATTTTGGGTCATTGCTTTCCTTTTCATTCTGCAATCCCTTTCAATCTCTTCTGACAGTATTTCTCTTTTTTCTAATATAGGTGTGGTGAACGTTGAGGTTGTGCCACCCGAGGAAGCATCACCAGTTGCTGCTTTGAAGGTTGCCGACCTTTGCCTTCTCTTGTGTCCTCCCAAATGCTGAAAGGTACGGGTTTGTGACTTATCGGTTTCATTATAGGCAATATACTTTATATACTGACATTGCATTATTACACTCTGGCATGAGTTATTTTTGATCATCTATATCAGGTGTTGCACCCACATTTCTCCTTCTAGTCGGTGAGTACAGTCTCTAGCTGATATCTTCTCTTTTCTTTTAAGGGTATCCAAGTCGTTGTTAATTCTTCTTTGTTTTGATTTCAGCACTACAGATTGAAAGAGGAGATGAAAGAATAGTTGCGCCACCGGTACTCCCGACCTTGCCACCTGCCGCAGCCGGTATAGTATACTTCATCACTCATGTGATTTGTTTATTTTACGAGTTAGCTTCGAACCGTAATTCATTTTGCAAAAGTCGCACCGGTTCCTGCTCCCTTCGAGTCTTGCATATTAATACCAGCAGGACCATTTTCTAGACGTCCATCTTCTAAGAGCGCTGTGACCAGCCTTCGAATGTTGAGTGAATCCATTAAAGAGCTTGACGCGGAGATCCATGCACTCACTGTAGATTTTGCTGCCGAGGTTAATCCTATGCTGGCGACGCTCGTGAACTTCCACAGCGAGGGCGTCGTTGAGTCTTGGGTTAATCGCTGCAGGAAAATTGAGGCCTGCCTGCATGAGTTTGAGCTCGGACATCCTGCTCCCGAGGTCCTGGCTGTAAACTCCGAACGGGCTGCGTGGGTCGAGCAGAGCACTCCCTACCGCCCCCATCTTGAACAAGAAGCGGCCTTAAAGCGTGAGGAATGCAAAGAGATTTCAAGCGAATCTGCCCGGCTGCACGCTCAGGTTGATGCAAATGTTGTACAGCTGAAAGCTATCTTTGAGGGCCTTCTACAATGTATTTCTGACGGGCTAACGCTGAGGCAGAAACTCGACCTCATCGATCGAGATGCGCAGAGTCGTGGGGCAGCTCAGCGGGTCATCAATGAGCAACTTTCATCTTATTTGCAGCAACGGGCTCTGGTTGAAGCGGAGTTGGCTGCGGCAGCTGACCGTGAAAAGGGCTGAGGGGAGTGCGCAAGCAACTGATTGGTTTATTGAAAACGCCTCCCTCCCAATAGTTTTTTGTACCAATTAACATTTGTAATTTTTGAATAACATGTATCCATTTTTTACTCTTTCATATGATGTATCTTGTACCCAATTGAACTTATAAATAAAAGATACATTTCTTTTGTAGTATCTTGTGTTATCTCTTACTTTCTTTTCTTTTCTTTTTTGCCGGAATGTTACTTTAGTAAGCGTAGCCTGTAGATGATAGAGAGCATTTCATCTTGAACTCTTCGAGAGGTAGTGATGGCTTAGGAAGCAGGTTCAGATATGGTGCCTAAGGCTTTTCAACTTTATGAGCCGTGAGGGTCTCATAAAGACTTTTCTCCTTACGAGTCGAAAGGATCTCGTAGATGTATTTGTTAGTTATATGTATGCCCTAAAGGTCATTACTGTACATTCGATGTATATTGTAGTGGATACTTGGACATATATAGGGAGGACTTTCTTGCTCGACATGATAGTATGCTATCTGGTTGCTCTTTATCTCAATATGTACTCTGATTGTCTCTATGTTACATATTGATAAAGCCCTTAGGATGAGTACTTGATACCAGGATTATGATGCAGATCATACTAATGGGGACAGTGTAGTCACCAAGTACATCCTTCAAATGTTCCTAGTCGTGGGAGTACCGAGACAGGGCATCGATACTCCAGAGTAGACTAGCGTATGCGCTTCTTGACCCATATGATGGGCGATGGATGATGCCATATCCATTGGTGTTTGACATCAGAGAAGGTATACAGGTGCTCAGTGGAGACTGGGTACACTGGACGGACTCGCCAAGAACTCCCAGATGGTATTATACCTCACGTCAGATGGCAGTTCTCTGGTGACACTGGTACAGGTTAGTCTGTAAACCCGATATCGTCATAAAGACTTGTGTGATTCCCACTGTGCTTTGATTTCCATCATACCATGTCCAAGAGGGCGTGCAAAACGGTGGCTTTTGGGTATAGTCCTGAATCACATGGAGGCAATGAGCGATAGGAGGGGTTTCGTCTCTCTCGGTATAGGGAGTTGATGTTGCGTTGTGTTTGATTGGCTATAACTGAAAATCCCTGGCCAGGGTTGCTGAGATTTACTGGTAAATGTTATCAGTAGTTTCTCAAACTGTTATAGACCTCATATCGACACGACTTATCAAGATACTGGGGTCTGACGTTTACCACCCCTAGGCGAGTTATGCGACATATCAGACGAAGAGACTGGACTGTACGGGAGTGTTACTGGTTGGATTCACGGGAGAATGTACAGGCTTGCTTGTTGATCTTCGGATCGCTCAATACTTGGGTGGCTGTTACGTTTATCTGACTGCTTGCAGCTTGTAGGTGTTTGATATGATCATCACCTACTGCCGGCGTATTAATGATTCTTTAGAGTCCTACACAGAGGTTTCCTGGCTCGGGCAAAACGGAGTAGGAGCACATATATGATATGTGCGGGACCGAGAACAATACGTGTATATGATATCGTATTAGATTCTCGCGATATGAGATATCTGCCGGGTATATGTGAATAGCTGGGTCATCGGATCAAGTGTTGATTCAATGAACTGATACAGATTATATTAGTCGGTTATTTGTGAAATAGCCGGATTATCGGATCAAGTGTTGATTCTATAATTTAATGTATAATTATATATTTGATATATTAAATTACATTAACTAGTATAAGCTCACTTAAAGAATCTTTTTCTCACTCGGGTAATACATTGATATATATGTAATATACGTTAATTGTATTATTTTATTTTGTTACAAAATATATTATATATGTGATATATAATATTGTAACAAGTTAAGGTTACAAATGCAACATATTTTGTGGAGTTTAAACATGGTTAGGGTTTGGATTAGGGTTAAGCATTCTTGAAGCTTTTAGAAGCTTTGTTTTTATTTTTAACTAAAGATATTTTGTTGATATTTCTTAACCAACCCCAAACCCTTCACCATGGTTAATTCTCTACATAGGTTAAGTTTTCATTCTTAACCGATGGTTGCATTTATAACCACACACACTTTCATTATTCATCATAAATAGATTCTTCTTCTTCCTCCTCTTGAAAAAGCTTTCTAGCTTTTTGCAAAGTGATGAAAATGAGTGAGAAATTGAAAACAAATGAGAGCTAAATTTCTACTTCATCATCCTCATCTATTCTTGCCACTTAGATTAGGGTGTTTGCTTTGCTAATACTTGATTAGCAAAGCAAGAGTTTGGGTTTGAGTTTCTTCAAGGTAGATCATCTTAGTTATCGAAGATCGGAAGCAAGCTTGCATCTTTCTTTTGTGGAGCCTCTCTAGAGTCCGGATACTCGATGATCGCAGCGAAGGGACCTCAACACGGAGCTTTAGAAGTGAAGGACCGGGCTACAAAGGTTGTAATCTCAAACTCTTAGAAGTAAAGTTGTTTACTTGCTTTGTTTCGCCTAATCTCTAGTCTAAGATCTTGGTCAGGGTTGTTCGGCACGTCTAAAATTTAAATCGGACATGGTCGATACCTTGTAGAACCTTATGAGAGTGCCTAGTAACCCTTCAGTATTTTCTTTTAGGAATCGTGAGGATTCCTAAGTGTGTTTTCTCTTGGGAGTCGTAAGGATCTCACAAGAGAGTTTTCTTCCTTACGAATCGAAAAGACCCGTAAGTGATTGATGAGGTTGAGATATCACGGAGTCAGGGGTTGCTCTAGGAGTTTCCTACAGGGTCAGGATTGACTTTAGCCGTGTTCCACGGGAACAGGATTTGCTCTGGCTGTTTCCCACGGGGTCAGAATTGACTTTAGCCATGTTCTATAGGACCATGATTTGCTCTGGATGATTCCTACGGGGTCAGGATTGACTTTAGCCGTGTTCCACTAGACCAGGATTTGCTCTGGACACTTCCCATGGAGTCAGGATTGACATTAGCCATGTTCCACTAGACCAGGATTTGCTGTGGACGCTTCCCACAGGGTCAAGATTGATATTAGCCATGTTCCACTAGACCAGCATTTACTCTGAACGCTTCCTACGGGGTTAGGATTGACATTAGCCGTGTTCCACTAGACCAGGATTTGCTCTGGACGCTTCCCACGGGGTCAGGTTGACATTAGCCGTGTTCCACTAGACCAGGATTTGCTCTGGACGCTTCCCACGGGGTCAAGATTGACTTTAGTCGTGTTCCACTAGACCAGGATTTTCTCTGGACGCTTCCTACGGGGTCAGGATTGATATTAGCCGTGTTCGACTAGACTAGGATTTGCTCTGGACGCTTCCCACGGGGTCAGGATTGACTTTAGCCATATTCTACTAGATCAGGATTTGCTCGGGATGCTTCCCACGGGATCAGGATTGACATTAGCCGTTTTTCACTAGACCAGGATTTGCTCTGGACGCTTCTCCCGCGGTCAGGATCGACTTTAGCCGTGTTCCACTAGAACAGGATTTGCTCTGGATGCTTCCCACTGGGTCAGGATTGACATTAGCCGTGTTCCACAAGACCAGGAGGGATTGACCTTATCCGCATTTAACGGAGTCGGGGGTTGACTCTCGGTTGTCTGTGCACCGCCGAGTCATGAAACTGGGAATTACCGCTGTTCTGCTTTGCTGATGTTGCGTCTGTTGTAATGAGATGAATATCGAGGTGGTCTCTAGGTTGTCTATGAACCGTCGAGATTCGGAGTAGGAACTTTGCCATGGCTCTAAGGTTGATTATCGCGTCTAAATCCAACTGGAATGAGGAGAAACGCTGTTAATGATCTCTAGGCTGTCTGTGAACCGTCGAGATTTGGCTCTCCTTCTGATGGACCCTGGTGGGAAGGTATGGTTCCCTCTTTGTTTATGCCCCTGGATTGTATACAGGGATCGATGTGATCTCACCTGTAGGGCGAAAAGTTTCATTTCAATTCATTTTTTCTTTCTTTCCGCGATGCTCTATCATTTCAGCTTTCATATCGCGAAAGTTGCGATTGCCCAATCATTTCGGCTGTTTTTCGCGGTGCCCAATCATTTCGGCTGTTTTTTTTTATTTACTCGCTACTTTTTATTGCGAGTTGCCCAATCATTTCGGCTATTTTATATGCATATTTTTTTACTTGCTGATTTTGTTGCAAGTTGTCCCATTATTTCGGCTATTTCATATGCATTTGTGGATCGCTGGCTTTTCGCTGCGAGTTTGGGATTTAACACCGATTGAGGCATCAGCATCGCTACAACTGGAATATTGCCAGGAGCGAATCATCATTTACCTCTGTCGATGTCGAACAAAGGTGGCTTAGCGAATAGGGTTAGGATCCTGTCGACTAAGGCTTTTAACTTCATGAGCCGTAAGGGTCTCATGAAGGTATTTCTTGAGTTGTGAGGATCTCGTAAGTGTGTTTTCTCCTTAGGAATCGTGAGGCTCGTAAGTGTGTTCTCTTATAAGTCGTAAGGATCTTATAAGAGTGTTTTCTTCATTACAAGTCAAGAGGGCTTACAAAGGATGTCCATTGCATGAACATATCCCTAGTCGCGGGTGGGACTTTGTTAGGGAAATGTTTATTCGCGCCCGAGGATTGTATACAAGGATCAATATTAAACCGCTTGTAGGGCATTCTGGGGATTGTGATGGCTTAAGAACAAGTTCAGATCCCTTTAGCTTAAGGCTTTTGAATCTTATGAGCCGTAAGGGTCTCATAAGAGGGTTCTCCTTACGAGTTGTGAGGATCTCGTAAGTGTAATTTCTCCTTAGGAATCATAGGGATTCCTAAGTGTGTTACTCCTTTGTGAGTCGTAAGGATCTCACACATGTATTTTCTCTTTACAGGGTCGAGAGGACCTTACAAGTGTCTTTTAACGAGATTGCGCTCTTTCGGGTTTTCACAAACTCGTCGGTAATCCTGCTGTTGTTACTCACGGAGCCCTTTCGGGTTTTCATCCGTGCCCATCTTGCTTATGGACGTACCGTTATTTTTTCTTTTTCTTTTTCTTTTTTTTTGCGTCGGCCTTGGGATGCTGCGGTCCGTAGTAGTTTATAGACGTCTCGATCAACAGCCAGTTTTAAGACATAGCGGTCCATCGTTTGTTTAGGGACATTTCTGTCTGATAGTTGTTTAAGGACGTTTCGGTCCATTAGCCGGCTACTACTTATAGAGTTTGGGCTTAAGAAGATAGCGAGCGGACATAGGCATCGTCATCTATCGTTAACTTAGGCCGTGACTCATCAGGCGTAGTATTTTTTTAGGAAGCGACCGTTTATTGGCCTGAAAGGTCTTTCACCATGCATGTCCATGAGTAGGTAGGCTCTACCCTGGTAAACTTTGTCCATGATGTACGGGCCTTCATAGTTCGGCTCGAATTTCCCCCGTTTGACATGATTGGGGATCATAGGTCTTTTGACCACTAGCATGAGTTCGCCTTGGCGGAATGTTCTCGACCTAGTCAATCTTTCGTATGAGCGTGTCATCTTTGCTTTATAAGCCTCCAGGTTTTGTTGCACCATAAGCCGGGTTTCATCAAGGGCGTTGTTGCGCCCCGGCAGTGCCCCGGCCGTCTTACTCGAGGCCAAATTGCGGAATCAAAAATTTTCCTTACTCGGAGACCGGCGCTACCGCGGACAAAGAAAACCCGGATCGTTTACCATTAACCGATACTAGCTAACAAGAGATGGCGTGAGAAGTATACCGAGTGATCCGAGTCCTCCGGTCTTCTCGTCATCGTCCCGATCTCCCGCGGAAAGTGTAGTCTCCATATCGTCGCCTCCTCGCCGGAAAGGGCACCACATCGCCTTCGTCTTTTACGGGCTCCTGCCTCAATACCGAGGCAACTCGAGCATGAAGCCGGCAACTCGACATGCTCAAGATATGCTGTAGAATGCAGTGTAGAAGATGGTTGTCTCACTTTGGGGTTGGTTGCCATAGATGGAGGAATGGTATATAGAAAATTGGTGCTTTCAATTTTCTAGCAATGGAATGAGATGAAGAATGATATATACAAAATGAATCACTCTCATTTTTTCTTCCTCTCCTCACCAAAAATGAGGTGGCCGGCCTTGTCTAATTGGAATGGTGGAGGGAAAAACAATATGCAGTATGAAGGGAGGTGATGGTAGGATGAAGAGAGGAGGTGACCACATCAAGAGACAAATAAACATACAACCATGCTTCATAAAACCAACCCATACTCTTATCAAATCTCATTTAAAGCAAGCATGGATGAAAGATATCATAATAAATCATTATGCAAATAAAACCTCAACAAAGTGTTATTTGCAAAACTGCAAATAACCCCCTCCATCGGAAAAGTCCGGCCGAGAAAGAACAAAGGAAAACCGGCCGGAACGGAATGCAAACTGGCAACTCCAGAAAACTGGTCCCGTAATAAATTACAGGAAAACTCCGATACTGTGCATACACACCTGCATTTGTATTCCGACCGGATACAAATGCAATGAGACAAAATCTACACTGTACTAAACTAAGACCGGCTTAAACCAAAGCCGGCTAGTAAAAACCGTTCGATCCTGATCCGTGCAATACCGCACGTATCTGATCGAACCCTGCCATATACCTATACGGCTACTAGTACAATACTGTCCGATCCTGATCCGTGCAATACCGCACGTATCTGATCGGACCCTGCCATATCTCCATACGGCCTCTACAGCGTTTCGCCCGAAAGCTGAGTAACTGAAAGTGTGGTGGACTCTAAAGACTCGTCAATACAATGGCTGTGGATTTAACCACTAGCACGTCAGAGGTATAAGCCAATACGTAACGGGCCACCAGCTATTGACCAAAAGGGACGTCGATGAGCGAACTCATCCTGACACCCTACTGAGCCTGTCAGTGACAATATCCGTACAGTCCGGTCCGTTCGTCTATGAGCATCGCATGTCGGGCCTAGGGGGTTGGTAAAAGTCAGACCCCCAAAGGCGGTACAAGTCGTGTCGGAGTGTAGCCCAGAACGCCCTGAGATACTACTGGAATACCTACCAGTAAATCTCCTGCCTCGGCCGAGGGCTTTGTGTAATGGCTCTCCTAGACACAGCGCGACCTCACCCCCAATACCGGGAGAGACGAACCCCTGCAGATCCGCTCACTGCCTCCATGTGGCTCGGGACTGCACCCAACTAAAACCTGTTTGCACGACTCCTTTGAGCCGTGGTAGGGTAGTAATCAAAGTACAGTGGGAACTCACACGAGACAAATGACGATCTCAGGTCGATGAACTAACCTGTACACATGTCACCAGGGAACTGCTATCTGACATCTGGTATAAGACCAACTAGCAGGTTCCCGGCGAGTCCTGTCCGGTGTACTCATAACCCAATGAGCACCTGTATACATCTTAGGTGAACCAACTGACACCAGTGGCTTGTGAGACCGGCCACCGCCCCTCGTCGGGGTCTCGACTGTATACACTAGTCTACTAATGGAGTATCGATGCCCAGTCTCGAAACTCCCACGACTGGGGACATTTTAAGGATGTGCTTATAGACCCCAGCTCCCACGTATATGATCGCCATCATACTGCTGGTCGTCAAGCAAGAATCCTAGGGGCTCTATCAACGTGTAATAGCGACATGTCGGGTCACCTAAAGCAGTACACGATGATAAAGATAAACCAGATAGCATACTATCATCTCGAGTAAGACTGTCCTACCGGGATAGGTCCTCCCTGAATCATTGCAATCACGTTCCTGTGATCCAATAATTGACTCTGAGGGCACTATCTCCAACAATCTCCCACTTGCACTCAAGGCTAATTATTGCGATGTCGCGTAATCACAGCCCGTGTGATACCGAACACCCAACTCCTCTACTAGTCAGTCTCACAATGCTCGTTTGCGAAACTATTGCGTTCGAGGAATAGCCTCAGTGAGTGGATCCACTGTGATGTTTCTTTCTATGTCTCTCTATATCTCAAGTTCGCGGAGAAAGCCATCTCCCGAAATGAGCAATACCTGTCTTAGAATGTCTGGATGTCTGATGGGACCTAGCTCATAAATGAACTCCAAATCCAAACTTCTTAGACTGTATCATCAACTGAACTTAATCAGTATCCTGCGCCATGCCTCCCTCAGTATTGCCTTGGACCACCTGTCCAAAATACTGTCCCTCGTCAGAGGGAGAACTATAACTCTGACAACCTCCTTGTCGTCCATGTCACCTTGGAAGCCTGGAGTGATAACCGTCTCCCAAAGGAGGCAGCCGTTATCATATCCCTAGAACATTCACTTACGTTCTAAAACTGCTTCCGACTGTTCCTCCAGGATTGGATCAATATCAACTTATTGCATCTAGTGCAAGAACAACATCTGGTGTGGTACTTGACATCTCATGATTGACTCAATTGCCTAAGCAAGTGATCTGCCAATCATGAGTATCCCTCTCCTTTTTAGTCTATAAGACCCCTTTAGAGAGGGTGACTCCATCAACTGCAGGTACACTACCGTGTCAGGAGTCGTCCATTCTAAATACTCATAGAATGCTGTCAAGGTACCCAGATTGGGAAACCACCCAAATCTAGATCTAAAACCATAGATCTAGTAACCAGTATGTCTGATATAATATCCAAGTCCCTTGTGGAGAAACCACTGTGTGACGACCAAAGTATAACCGATCGTAGTATAGGAATATCACTTCCTACTACCTTCTCAACAGATCCATCCCCTATTCTGATGACGTCAAACCCATGACTGTCACATCAGAAACAGATGATCTAACTCCGCTATATCTGCTTTAGTCTATAAATAGACATAAGCATGAAGTCCACCAATGCTTCCGCTGCTCCCACTGACTACGACAACCCTCTGCCAGAGTCATATAGACGTGCACTTCTAAAACTAGTTTAGAACGACGCTATACTCATCCTCCTGCTGGGTCTCGCAGCCTGGAACAACAACAATGGCAAGTGTGGGTAAACAAGAACTTCCCTGTCACCGTCCTTGAGGCTACCGAAGTACCTCTCGGGTGCCTGAAGTTACCCACCTTATCTGCGGAGTGGCCAATGGAATGTCAAATCAGATCGAATCTTTAGGTTCCTTATTAAATCTTCAGTAATCGTTTGCGGTTCTGGAATCACTTCCAGTTCTACCATACTCCCACTGCTGTTTTTTGAAAAAAAAATCCATTTTTAATAAAACTGTGGCGAGTCTAGAACAATATTTCTATTGATCTGCCAGATGGTAGAAAGTCAACCCTCGTCAAAGCCTGGGTCAACCCACAAACAGCCATTACAGAAACGTGCCTTGAGTTATCCGGAGTCTGGTTTTAAGCATAAGCCGGACAACTCCCCGTACCTTAACATCGTTAAGATATGAACTGTTCTATATCCAATATAGAACCAGAAGCACTGATTTAATTGAACCAGATTCAAATCATGCAGCTGTCTCCAGTGCATGTCAACTAAATGGAGAGAGGCCGATCAGCGTTACTCAACTTAGGAATGCTTCCAATTATGAGTATCCTGAAAGAGAAGCAATCTGTCTTCATCATTACTATCAACTGAATACCATACACAAGTATCTACATCTTCGATCTCTTTGAAGAATCCCGATACTTGCTACACCTGGTTCTCTACTCTATTCAAATACCTATAACTCCTCAAAACTTAGACCCTGTGTTTCCACGAAACAGCTGTCTAAAATCTAGAGAAGTCATAAGTAAACCGAATATAGTACGAGGACCAACCCCTCTGTCCTGATGGACACTGGACAACATACAATACTCTGTATAAGTCCGCTGAGTCTAACAACTCTTTCACTGTGCGTCGCAGGTTGAAAACTGTACTTATGGTTAAGAAGAATTACACCGCTGTTTAATGCTCCTTACCTAACCATCCACTGATATAGGTAAATGTCATCGACATAATATCAAAAGGTATATCTCACTCTATGAAAATAGACGTACAGATATATCAATTTGAAATTGGTGCATAACCGCGGATATTCAAAACCAAATAATTGCCGTCTGGCAAACAACCCAGGTGACTTCCTTAAATATCACCGATTACAACGAATCCTGATATAATAAGGATGATCACCCAATTCCCAATAACTTACTCCTACTCATCATCTGTAAAACCATACAAATATGAGAATCCAACCTGGTAAATACATACCCTGGAGTAAGTGTCTAATCGGGAAATCAGTTTTCTTTTAGCAGTACATAGTGAAACTGAAACATTGAAATGTTTCGATGGGGTATGCTGGTATTCCTAGTAATGCCTCTTCCATTATCCAGATTCACAACTGTAACCGTATAATTCTTTGCCATCTTTCTAAATCCCTTTCTGTGTCTTTAGTCATTACCTTCTGTACACCCCTTTAGGCCAAATGGTTTTCTTCCTTCCCTACCGTTCGGCACTAGCCTATGGTTTGGAAGAAGACTATCCAAAAGGCATAAAGGGTGTACTGTCCTAATCCTAGGAACACTCGCAATGCGAGAGAAGGTGAAGATAAAAGACACCTGAATGTACTTTATTCCTATTTCTCCTGAACCAGAATCCATCCCCGAACTGGAACAAGTTCCTTTCGAGTTCGTATATAACCATACGATGGATTATCCAATAAAATGGGATCTTCGTAGTGATACGGAGTGTCCTGGAGAAATACAAAGGTGATTTAGGATTGGCGGAGAAATACTTGGTTTGGTCGTGAATAGCAGTCGCAACTTACTTTGCCCTCTTACTAATCCCCTGCTTTGTCTTAACTTAATACCTTCTGTACACCGTTTAGGCTAACTGGTTTTCTTCATTCCCTACCGGTCGGCACCAGCCTATGTTTTGGAAGAAGACTATCCAATTTGCGTAATAGGTGTACTACTCCTAAACCAAGGAGTACTCGCAACCTGAGAGAAGGTGAAAAGAAAAGACAACTGAATAATCCTATCCGTTTTCTCCAGAACCAGAAACCATCCTCGAAGTCCTTCGAGTTCGTATCTAACCATACGATGGTTTTGTCCAATGGAAGTGGACGTTCGTAGCAATACGGGGTGTCCTGGAGAAAAGGGTAAAAGTAGGAGTGGCAATGAGGTCTGCAACTCTGACAATCCAAAAGCCAGTGTTAAGAAGGTTCGGTCAACTTGGTCACTGAGTCATAGTCTAGGGTCGGGTCAATGGTCGCTGCCAGAGAGAGAGAAAAGAAACACTCAGCGTGCACTCTAACCTAGATCAGAATGGTTACCACTTTATCTAATCTGGAAACCTCCCACTGTACCTCAAATTCTCCTCCAAACCTGAAAGAAGAATTAGTCGGGATCACCCGAGGAGTAAACCAACTCATCAGTGGAAATCGGGATCCAACTATCATCGCATGATAACTTGACGGAATCCACTCAAGTCACCACACTCCAGAAGGTATGCGCATGCCTGGCAAGTTTCAGTTCTTTTGAAACTCCCGATAAGATTTTTTACCCCTAGGACCCAAGTGACCTTGACTGAGCCAACAAATCAAAGGATCCTAGTCAAGTTCAACCCGTCATTATCTTGATTGCATTAGACCCACCCGCACGAATCCTTGACTGAGCCAAAATGACCACACGACTGTCCTAACCAATCTCATATCCATGCAACAGAAAAGCACTACATAGCTACCGAACACTACGCCTCGGCTAAGCACGACATACGCAGCACGAATACTAAGTAATACTAATCTGAAATGACGGAGGGCTACGACTGGTTTTTGGCGAAAAACCTTTAACGTAATGAACTTGATATCGTTGAAGGAACTGCATAACTTTTTAGAAAATATAGTGACGAAAACCTTTACTAAAGAGGTCACTCCCGGTGAAGGGATCTCGGCTCTTTCCCCGTAGAATGAGGTGCAGGATATTCCAACTGAATACCACGATGCAAAGCAAAAGTAATCGGCTATAGTGAAGTTAATGCCCTGACGCAAACTTCTGTCCAAGGGGTCACTCCCGGTGAAGGGATCTCGGCCCTTGCCTCGTCGACTGAGGAGCAGGATATTCCAAATGAATACCACGATGCAAAACAAAAGTGAACGTCCTTGCAATAACAGCTTTTTAAAAAATGTTCCAACAACATCAGAATAGGTTTGTTTAAACTTGCATTGATCCGAATCAATGCAGTCCCATCAATTGATCACACCACAAAGAACGAAAATATACTGACGTACGTATATGCCATCCGCATTTGCCACTGGGTCCCGTCATCACCCGTTAGGTTAGCTAACTAACGACAGAGCGGGGACTGGACTAGCGCGGATGTAAAACATATACAATATCTACTAATATATATACCAATATATAGTATTTCGCTCAAGGCGTGAATAAAATGCAACATCACAGAAATGTACAGCATCACAGAACAATACAGATATCTGGAAGCCCCGGGTTTCACAGAGCCGCTGCTGAAACCCGACGTTCCCCTGGTCGTGTGGATAGCCTGTGCAATGAAATCCTAGACCCCTACGGGCGCGGCAAGTCACCCGCCAAAACCTGAAGCGAGGCAGCCCCCTTCAGTACCGTGAATGGACCACCCAGCACTTCACGGAATCCGGTAACTTGGGCACACTTCCTGGGTCAACCTGTACCCCCTACGAGTGCGGCGAATAGCCCGCCAATCCTGGACCGAAGCCCCCTCCGTCTCAATGCCCTGAGATGCGGGCCCGTTGCCCTCCAGAACCCGGCTATCCGTGCACCCCACCGCGGGGCAACCCTAGTACAGAAAGTAAAATATACATACACCGGGTACATCGACCGCAACCAGGTCGTGCCCCAAAAGAATAATACAAACAGGCAGTGACGGCAGTCCACATGTCGGACGCTCGCCCCGCAATATCAAATGTACATAATACAACAACACTGTACTAACATTGCATCCAGGCTATCCCCACGACCGATCCGCAACAACACAGCATAAACATAGAACATCAACGTGAAAGTCACGTTCGCAAATCCGTCTAACCGGGCTATAGCAGTTAGACCGGATTTACCGATCGAGTGACATTCACGGTCGCAGATATAATGTAAATACTGTGAAATAATGTGTTTAAAATATCCGATCGATCAAATAATTAACAAGCGGGCCCCAAAAGAAAACTGTAGCACTCACAGAAATAACTGGCCCAATTTTAATATCCCAAAAGCCCTATTTTTAGCCCAGAAAGCAACTGAAGAAACACGACGAAGTGGGCCCACCATTCTGCGGCGGAACCGCGGCCCAAAGGTGGTTTTGGCCGAGGTTCCGCGCTCCAAACAGGGGGTCATTTAGTCGTGTTTCTACAGTAGCGTTATCTTTTCCTGAGCATCATTTTTATGCAATCTGAAAAATTTTTAGACACCAAAAAAATCCAACAGAAAGCTGATGTGAACAAAATACGGTTTTTGAGATTTTGGTCGATCGGATAAGTAAAACGCATTAGAACAAGCTAGGTAAGGTTAAAGGCGTGGCTCTGATACCATGTTGCGCCACGGCAGCGCCCCGGCCGTCTTACTCGAGGCCAAATTGCGGAATCAAAAATTTTCCTTACTCGGAAACCGGCGCTACCGCGGACAAAGAAAACCCGGATCGTTTACCATTAACCGATACTAGCTAACAAGAGATGGGGTGAGAAGTATACCGAGTGATCCGAGTCCTCCGGTCTTCTCGTCATCGTCCCGATCTCCCGCGGAAAGTGTAGTCTGCATATCGTCGCCTCCTCGCCGGAAAGGGCACCACATCGCCTTCGTCTTTTACGGGCTCCTGCCTCAATACCGAGGCAACTCGAGCATGAAGCCGGCAACTCGACATGCTCAAGATATGCTGTAGAATGCAGTGTAGAAGATGGTTGTCTCACTTTGGGGTTGGTTGCCATAGATGGAGGAATGGTATATAGAAAATTGGTGCTTTCAATTTTCTAGCAATGGAATGAGATGAAGAATGATATATACAAAATGAATCACTCTCATTTTTTCTTCCTCTCCTCACCAAAAATGAGGTGGCCGGCCTTGTCTAATTGGAATGGTGGAGGGAAAAACAATATGTAGTATGAAGGGAGGTGATGGTAGGATGAAGAGAGGAGGTGACCACATCAAGAGACAAATAAACATACAACCATGCTTCATAAAACCAACCCATACTCTTATCAAATCTCATTTAAAGCAAGCATGGATGAAAGATATCATAATAAATCATTATGCAAATAAAACCTCAACAAAGTGTTATTTGCAAAACTGCAAATAACCCCCTCCATCGGAAAAGTCCGGCCGGGAAAGAACAAAGGAAAACCGGCCGGAACGGAATGCAAACTGGCAACTCCAGAAAACTGGTACCGTAATAAATTATAGGAAAACCCCGATACTGTGCATACACACCTGCATTTGTATTCCAACCGGATACAAATGCAATGAGACAAAATCTACACTGTACTAAACTAAGACCGGCTTAAACCAAAGCCGGCTAGTAAAAACCGTTCGATCCTGATCCGTGCAATACCGCACGTATCTGATCGAACCCTGCCATATACCTATACGGCTACTAGTACAATACTGTCCGATCCTGATCCGTGCAATACCGCACGTATCTGATCGGACCCTGCCATATCTCCATACGGCCTCTACAGCGTTTCGCCCGAAAGCTGAGTAACTGAAAGTGTGGTGGACTCTAAAGACTCGTCAATACAATGGCTGTGGATTTAACCACTAGCACGTCAGAGGTATAAGCCAATACGTAACGGGCCACCAGCTATTGACCAAAAGGGACGTCGATGAGCGAACTCATCCTGACACCCAACTGAGCCTGTCAGTGACAATATCCGTACAGTCCGGTCCGTTCGTCTATGAGCATCGCATGTCGGGCCTAGGGGGTTGGTAAAAGTCAGACCCCCAAAGGCGGTACAAGTCGTGTCGGAGTGTAGCCCAGAACACCCTGAGATACTACTGGAATACCTACCAGTAAATCTCCTGCCTCGGCCGAGGGCTTTGTGTAATGGCTCTCCTAGACACAGCGCGACCTCACCCCCAATACCGGGAGAGACGAACCCCTGCAGATCCGCTCACTGCCTCCATGTGGCTCGGGACTGCACCCAACTAAAACCTGTTTGCACGACTCCTTTGAGCCGTGGTAGGGTAGTAATCAAAGTACAGTGGGAACTCACATGAGACAAATGACGATCTCAGGTCGATGAACTAACCTGTACACATGTCACCAGGGAACTGCTATCTGACATCTGGTATAAGACCAACTAGCAGGTTCCCGGCGAGTCCTGTCCGGTGTACTCATAACCCAATGAGCACCTGTATACATCTTAGGTGAACCAACTGACACCAGTGGCTTGTGAGACCGGCCACCGCCCCTCGTCGGGGTCTCGACTGTATACACTAGTCTACTAATGGAGTATCGATGCCCAGTCTCGAAACTCACACGACTAAGGACATTTTAAGGATGTGCTTATAGACCCCAGCTCCCACGTATATGATCGCCATCATACTGCTGGTCGTCAAGCAAGAATCCTAGGGGCTCTATCAACATGTAATAGCGACATGTCGGGTCACCTAAAGCAGTACACGATGATAAAGATAAACCAGATAGCATACTATCATCTCGAGTAAGACTGTCCTACCGGGATAGGTCCTCCCTGAATCATTGCAATCACGTGCCTGTGATCCAATAATTGACTCTGAGGGCACTATCTCCAACAGGCGTTGAGCTCCTCAAGCCGAAGGTAAGCATTTCTTCATCTGTTAGCTCGTAGTGAACCACCACTCGTAGAGAGGTAATTCTATCTCAATGGGGAGTACCGCTTCTGTGCCGAATGCATACGACGTTGTGTTCATAGCTGTTTTGAACGTAGTTCGATACGCCCAGAGAGCTTCATGCAGTCTCTCGTGCCAGTCCTTCTTAGTTTGAGACACCGTCTTTTTCATGATCTTCGTCAAGATCTTGTTGAAAGCTTCAGCTAGACCGTTAGCTCGAGGATTATAGACCGAAGAGTATCTCCAGTCTATATTATGCTGTTGTGCGAAACGGCTGATTTTATGGCTTCTATAGGCTGGCCCGTTATCGGAGATAATCCGTCGCGGAGTGCCAAACCGGTAAATAACGCGTGTCTTGAAGAAATGGAGGATATTCTCCGACTTCACTTCCCTTAGCGGTACTTCTTCTGCCCATTTAGAGAAGTAATCAGTTGTCGCCAAAATGAATCGATGTCCTCCGGACGATGCTGGTTCGATGGGCCCTATTATGTCGGTTCCCCACATTTTGAACGGCTAGCTAGCCACCGTTGGGTGTAGCGGATTTGGATGTTGATGGATAAAATCCCAGTGAATCTAGCACGAGTGGCACTACTTCGCGTATTCGAGGCAGTCTTGGATCATCTTGGGCCAATATTAGCCCATCCTTTTGATCTTTAGTTTCATCTTCGGCCCGGCTTAGTGAGAACTGCAAAGTCCGTCGTGAGTTTATTGGATGACTCTCTTCGCCTTTTCAGGTCCCAAGCATCTTAGCCATAGGGAGTCGAATGATCTTTTATAGAGAGTATCATTGACGAAGGCAAAAGATAGAGCCCGTTTCATGAGCTGATGTCTTGACGACGCATCTTCAGGTGCTCGACGGGATTTGAAGTAGTCTATAAATACTTCTCTCCAATCCTTAGCCTTTTCTTGGTCTTTTATTTGTAGGGCTGTTTGCTTGGTAGTTCCCTTTTCTTCGGGCGACTCCGGAAATATTTCAGCCGGCATAAGAACCCGACGGCTTTGCACTACGATCCTCACGTCATCAAGGTTCTCGTTGGCTAGTTCTTTAGCAAGTTTCGCTAATGCATCTGCTTTGCTACTCTCTGCTCGTGGTATGCTTTCCAGGGCGTAGGTGAGAATTTGAGCCAGCAATTGTTGCACTTTCTCACCGTACTTTACCACTCTGGTTTGCATATTTGATAGTCTCCATTTACCTGACTAATGACCAGCTGGGAGTCTCCATATATGAGGAGGTTCTCGATTCCCATGTCAACGGCGATCTCAAGACCTGCTATCAAAGCTTCATATTCGGCTTCAATGTTCGGCCTCGGCTCTGTTAAGGAGAAGGCAAAGTGCATTATCCCTCTTTTTGGGGTCACGAAGATGAGGCCTATCCCATGATTATGGGAGTGCTTTGTTTGCGCTTCTTCATGAAAGATGCTTCATCGAAGTAGAGTTCCCACTAGGTATCATTCTCTCTTCTCTCCCGACGATCGTGTCAAACGTGTGCTCATCGGGCAATTCGCAGTTCAAAGGAGAGTCAGCAGGTATCGGATGCTCAGCGAGGAAGTCGGTAATGGCCTGACCTTTCACTGCCTTGAGGGGTCGGTATATTACTGAGAATTCTATAAAGAGTAGGGCCCATTTAGCGAGCCGTCCCGTCAATATGGCCTTTGACATCAAATATTTGAGAAGATCCACATTTGATATGAGATGGACCTCATGTGCCAACGCATAGTGTCTGAGCTTCGTTATCGCGAAGATCAACGCCAGGCAGTGTTTTTCAATGGGGGAGTAATTGTTTTCTGCCCCTAGGAGAACTCGACTCAGATAGTAGAAAGCTATTTCTTTCCCTTGGTCATTTTCCTGTGCCCATAGCGCGCCTAAGGATCCCTCAAGGGCGGTCGTATACAGGATGAGGGGCTTTCTCTTGACTGGGGCGGTCAATACCGGTGGATTCTGCAGGTATTGCTTAATTTCGTCCAGTGCACTTTGGCATTTGCGATCCTAGACGAACGGGGTTCCCTTTTTCATTAGGTGACTGTAAGGACGTCACTTGCCAGAAAGATTGGCTATAAATCGCCGGATATATGCGAACTTTCCTTGGAGAGACCGCAGCTGCTTGAGAGTTCTTGGCGGAGACATTTCCATGATCACCTTGATCTTCGACGGGTCTATCTCGATATCTTGGTGTCAGAAGACGAATCCTAGAATCTTGCCTGAGGATACTCCGAACGCGCATTTGAGAGGATTCATCTTCAAGTTGTATTCCTGAAGGCGCTGAAATACGATCTTCAGATGCTCTAAATGTTCTTCGTATGATTTGCTTTTAACTACGAGGTCGTCGATATAGCATTCGACGATTTCATGTATGAGGTCATTGAAAATCTTCGTCATGGCCCTCGGATAGGTGGCGCCGGCGTTTTTCAGACCGAAGGGCATCACTTTGTAGCAGAATATGCCCAGAGGGGTCCGGAAAGCGGTATGCTTTTGTCACGACCCGAAGGTATGGAACGTGACCGGCACTTAAATTACGAAACGTCTAAAGTCATAATGTAATCTAACTAAGCCGAAGCCCAGAAATCTAAACCATTTAAAAGAAGAAGTGTAGGAAAACTTGTTTTAAAAGAAACATCAAATTTCTTAAAAACTTCGGCAGAGTCTCCTTTGTAAAAACAAGCCCCGAATGGGTACAAATAAGAATATATACATAAGCAATAAATAAAAGGCATCCTGTAACGTTTTAGAAATCGTTTTGCGAACTTTCCCGTTTTAGGGCAAAATTGTCAGTATTTCCCGTTTTAACCCGATTTCGATCAAACGACCGTATAACCTTACCGATACCTAGTTTGCCTAAAACAAAGCTTGTGCGTGAACTTTGGGAGTATTTGGGAGGTTTTGGTTCAGATAGAAATTTTTCCAAATAAAATATTATTTTAAGCGGTATTGTGTGCACGTAAATCGGGAAAATTTTTCTTTTGTGGATAAATTAATTTTGTCACTAGAATTATTTTAGAAATTTCTTTTTAAATATCTAGATATTTCTTTTGTGAAAAAGGAATTGAATTAAAAAAGAAAAGAAAAGAGAGAAAAGGTGGCAATTTGCTTTAATTAGCATTCATTACCCTTTTTCCTAGCAATTTCCTCACACAAATTTAACAAAACTACCCTCATTCCTCCTTGGCCGAAACCCCTCCCCATTTCTGCCCTCTTGCTTTTCTTTGCTCAATTTCTTCATTCCAAGATCAATAATTCATCAAAATTCCTTAAAAAATTCCACAAAACTCATAAACAATCAATAACCAATCTTTATCCTTCACTAATCTTGCTTATACCTTCAAGGAAAACATCATTTTTGGAGAAAAAAATGATGGATCTAGTTGCTTGTTTGTGTTCTTGAGAGGTATAATTTCAAACCCTAATCTTTAATTGTGGTATTTAAATCTTTTAGCTAGCTAATTTAGTTAGCTATTTATGTGCTTAGTTTAGCTTTTAATTCATGATTAATTCATTATATTTGGTTTAAGAAATTCATGTTAGGGTTAAATTTTGATTAAGTGATTAGTGTTTAATTGAAGTGTTAAATTGTGTTTTGGAAAAGATTAATCTAATAGAAAGTGTTAAAATTTGCTAATAAGCATTTTGTTTAATTAAGCAAAGTTGCTTACTAGATTTTTCCTAAAACATAATTAGCGAGTGTTAAAAATATAGGATTGGTTTAGATAGCTTAGTTAAGCTATTTTAAGGTATTTGTAATTGCGATAGGTTGCTTACTAGATTTCGGGGGTTTTCCGACGTAGGGTTCGTTTGGTAGTTGCGAGGTTATATCTAGTGTATTTCTCGTAATTTTTGTGTTGTGTTGCACGATCGGGACGATCGGGGTCCAGAATTAGTGTTTTGTAGTTTAGCGACCCCAATTAGGGTTTTGGCCGGTATTTTGCGCGATAGATGCGCTAAGCGCGCAGTGTAATTTTCCGGGCGTTTTCGTCGCGTTTCGTTGTCTTTTTGTCATTATAGGATATTTAGCTTATATGCTGTATTTATGAAATTTTAGGTTCGCAAGCAGGGATTTCAGGTGCTGCGGACAAGGAAAGCAGATGGTCGGATTTTCATAGCTCGAGACCATCGGTGAGTAGATTTAACATCTACGGGGAAATTGCCCGTATGGCGTTATGCGTCGGGGCGAATATGATATGATAGCTGCATTTATTTGCATATTAGTTACTTTCATATGAATGTCATTGCATAGCATTACCTGTTGTACTTGACTCGTACCTTTAGATATAACATATTACTGACGGTTCATGTTGCACGAGCACTAAATTGTATGCTACACCCACACCGTCTGTAATTGCCATGACACGCACAAACACCTACATATGTGATATGATAGTGGGTAGGAATGATTGGAGTAGTAACTCTTATTCTATTGTGTATATGAAATACCGTGGACACATACATACGTGATATTGCATTGGGCAGGAATAGTTAAGATAGTGAACCTTATTCCACTTCACTTATATCTTACTATATTTACTTATACATCTTGCATACATATTGACATGTACACCCTCGTACTTGATTACATGTAGATACTTAAACCTTGCTACACTTACATGTACACTTCATATGATACTGCATTTATTTTCGAAGGAATTGAGAACCGCATGATATGTTTTAAAGCTAGATTCAATTTAAAGAGCGGTTTTCCCTTTATATGCTCATATTGATGTTTTATGTTGCATATATCAGCTTTATATGGATTTTACGCATTGAGATATGGATTTCATATGATTTATGGATTTGAGAACCGTGGAGGATATTTTCAAGAAAACTATGTATTGTTTGAAAACTCGGTTTCTCTTGATATGATATTTGATTCGTCCACTATGTGATTTCTCGGTTCTGAGATTTGGCTTATGATACCCGATTCGAGGAGCGGGACGCACCGTCTGCGGGTACATGGTGGACCCAGGATGGTACCTCGGGGTGAGTGGTGATTTCGTGGTGTAGACGATAAGCCTCATGGTGGGACCACTACCTACCGGTAATTGTATTTGGACTCGGCGGTTATCATAGAGATACCGACCGGAGTGAGGTATGACATATCGTCAGGGCCAGTCATGGTGACAGCGCCTGAGTTATGAGGATTTACGTATCGATGCTAGACACGGGTTTCATGATGTTTCGAGTGTCGGTGTTTGACACTCAGGTTTTCGTGAGACATACAAGATGTGAGGGCTGATCTGAGGATGCGGTGCCTGAGGATTTGAGATTTGATGTGTCAGTGAGGGACACTGGTGTTTTTTTTTCATGCTGATGATTTTTGCATGAGATTTTATATTATATCATCCCACACTCAGGATTATGTTGATATGCATTGTTTCATGTAGTTGTAGTACCCTGATGATGTACCTTTACATGATTGTTGCATATTCACCTATCATACTTATGCTATCGGATTACTTGTGATAGATAGATCGCTGTTCGTGTATACTTGCGATTACTGTATGATGTTGTTTACTATTCACGAGTTGGCAACTCACCCCCGTTGTGCCACAGTGTTGTGCAGGACTTACCCTCTGAGTAGTCGCGGCAGGGCATCTTTTCATGTCTACTTTTGCGGATACCGCTACGGTTGGCTGTGAAGCCTTGCTTTTAGGTGGGTTGCGATTATCTGTTTGTACTTTGTATATTTTTTGTTGGATCTAGTATTCTCCATCTACCACTATGTTGTATATGACTTAGAGACGACTTGTTAGGATTCAGTGTTATATTTTGTGGTGATTTTGGGTGCCGTGCTCGTGGGAGCCGGTTTGGTTGAAAAGTTTTACTTCTTTATGCAGTTTTCTTTTATATTTCTTCTCTTCGGCGTCGTATATATGTTGTGGTGGTTGTCTCCGCCGTTGGGCGTGATTTGATCCCGTTTGGGATGCTTTTATTATTATCTATGTTGTACCCATTTTCGGGGTTAGTTTTTACAAAGAAGGTGCTGCCGAAATTTTTAAGAACGAAAACTAAACTTAAAGTTTTTTACTTGAAAAATTCCGAATGTTTAAAACTATGTTTTCTCCGTTGATCCAGTTCTGGGTGGTTTAGATTTCTGGGTTTCGGCTTACTTAAGTTGCGTACGCCTTTAGACGTTACGTAGTTTAAGTGCCGGTTACAGGGCCAAATTTGGGTTGTGACAAAGTTGGTATCAGAGCGCTAGGTTTTTACCTTTTGGAGTGTAGGATGACCTTGGTATGATAGAGTAGGTTGCTTAAACAGAGTGATGTAGCGTGTGTATGTTCCGCGGCATACTTACGACACGGTACTCCGCCTAAGTGACATTAGGACTTATTGATTGAAATTCCTTCCGTGATTGATATACATCTTTGTGATTCGAATTCCGTTTCCTTATCGAATCTTGTTTCAATTTCCAGCCTATATGCCGCCGAAGACTACGAGGGCACAGAGAGCGGCCGCGAGGGCAGAGGACAGAGTTGACTCGTCTAAGGCGAGGGTTGACCAGGGCGATACGCCTGTGGTACCGGAGCACATTGCTATGATTGGGGCTGGTATGCAGGATCTGCACCAGATTGTGGGGACTTTAGTAGAGGCCATTCGAGCACAGGGACAGGCTGTTGTTCCACCCGTTGCAGGGACCACGATGGTACCTACTGATCCAGCAGTCGTAGTGCAGCTCCAGAGGTTATTACCGTGTCACTGACGGAGTTCATGAGGCTGAGGCCTCCGGTGTTTCCTGGCATAGATGTTACCGATGATCCGCAGTCGTTCATCGACCGGATGGCCAGGATTTATCACTCACTCCGATGCTCCGATGAGAGATGGGTAGAGTTTGCGAGTTTCCGGCTGGAAGGTATGGCCCAGAAGTGGTGTGAGTCGTTGGAGAGGGGCAGAGCCGCTGGTCTTGCTCTTATGACCTGGGCTGAGTTTGTGACGTCGTTTCTTTCCCGTTTTCTTCCACCGAGCGTCATGGATGCGCGAGTGCGCAGATTTGAGTCGTTACATCAGACGCCGGGGATGACGGTGTCGGAGTATGATGTTTTGTTTACTGAGCTGTCGGTGTATGCTCCGTACCTGGTAGCGACTGAGGAGATGAGGGTGAAGAGGTTTGTTCGAGGCCTGCTTACCCAGTTGTTCCTAGCCATCAGCATTCAGCATTGCGACACGTATGCGGCAGCTGTTGATGCAGCCCTATTGGTGGAGGAGCGTCTAGCTGAGTCATCGGTTGTTCCAGAACCGAAGAGGACTCGTACGGAGGAACCAGCATGGGGACCGAGGTTTTTCCGCAGAGGCAGAGTTCCTTCAGACTCGGGGAGTAGCAGAGACGTGGGATGTGGCCAGTTATTCAGTTCTTATTCCCAAGAGGGCCAAGGACCGTCTTATGGATGCTTCGGTTGTGGCAGTTTGTATCATCTTGTTCGGAATTGTACTGTGGTGCGTCAGAGAGGGCCAGCAGTACCGCAGGTTACCTTACCACCATCTCCGCCTCAGAGAGCATTGCCTCTTATTCCTGTTGTTGCGCCGCTTCAGACTTCTGCTCAGAGAGGTCGTGGTCGCGGTGGTTTTGTGCCGAGAGGACGAGGTGGCAGAGGCAGAGGACAGCCAGTAGCCGGTAGAGGGCAGGCACGGGTTTTTGCCTTGACTCACCAGGACGCTCAGGCGTCCAATGCTTTGGTTTCAGGTACCCTTTTCTTATGTTCTTTTGATGCACATGTTCTTTTCGATTCGGGATCTACGCATTCGTATGTTTCTACGCACTTCGCGCCGAGGTTAGGCCGAGAGTCGTGTTTGTTGGATCAACCGCTAGTAGTGACTACTCCTGTGGGAGAGTCGTTTGTTGTGCGGCACGTGTTGCGATCATGTATTGTCCGTTTAGGAGACAGAGATATGTCCGTCGACTTGATCCTTCTTGAGATGTTGGACTTCGACGTTCTGTTGGGCATGGACTGGCTAGCGACTTGCTATGCATCCGTGGACTGCCGCGAGAAGACAGTTAGATTTTGTTTTCCCGGCGAGCCAGTGTTTGTGCAGGGAGACCGTGGTGTCGCCCCTCACAGTTTGGTTTCTGTTCTGTGCGCTAGTCGGCTTTTGAGGAGGGGATGTCGGGGATTCTTGGCTATTATTCATGATACTGGAGCTACGATAGAGTCGTTGGACCAGGTTTCTACCGTGCGAGAGTTTCCCGACGTCTTTCCAGATAAGTTACCTGGGTTGCCACCAGAGCGCGATATTGAGTTTTACATTGATCTGATTCCTGGCACTGAGCCTATTTCTATACCGCCTTATCGGATGGCTCCGGCAGAGCTTAGAGAGCTTAAAGATCAATTGCAAGAGTTGCTTGTTTTGGGACTTGTGCATCCGAGTGTTTTGCTGTGGGGAGCTCCTGTTCTGTTCGTCAAGAAGAAGGACGGCAGTTTGAGGCTATGTGTGGATTATCGTCAGTTGAACCGAGTTACGGTGCGGAACAGGTATCCTTTACCCCGCATTGACGATTTATTTGATCAGCTCCAGGGTGCGAAACATTTTTCGAAGATTGATTTGCGTTCGGGTTATCATCAGTTGCGGGTTCGGAATGATGACATTCCGAAGACCGCTTTTCGTACGCGCTATGGGCATTATGAGTTTTTGGTGATGTCGTTCGGACTCACCAATGCACCAGCAGCGTTCATGGATCTGATGAACCGGATTTTTAGGCCGTTCCTCGACCAGTTCATTATAATGTTTATTGATGACATACTGGTCTACTCTAGGAGTCTTGAGGAGCATGAGCAACACTTGAGGATTACTTTGCAGATATTGAGAGAGCACCGGCTGTATGCTAAATTCTCAAAGTGCGCATTTTGGCTTGATAGAGTTGACTTCCTAGGTCATGTGGTGACTGGTGATGGTATTCTTGTGGACCCGAGAAAGATCGAGGCTGTACAGCTTTGGCCCAGACCTATATCGGTGACGGAGGTCCGCAGCTTTTTGGGCTTAGCTGGTTATTATCGCCATTTTGTGCAGGATTTCTCGAGTATCGCTGCACCGCTGACTGGACTGACCCGGAAGGGAATTCCTTTTCTCTGGACTGATGCGTGCGAGCAGAGTTTATAGCAGTTGAAGACTCGATTGACGACAGCACCAGTCCTTTCTTTACCTTCTGGATCAGGCGGCTATGTTGTTTATTGTGATGCTTCTCGAGTGGGGCTCGGCTGTGTTTTGATGCAGCATGATAGGGTGATTGCATATGCTTCTAGGCAGCTGAAGAAGCACGAGCAGAATTACCCCACTCACGATCTTGAGATGGCAGCGGTAGTCTTTGCGTTGAAGATTTGGAGACACTACTTGTACGGAGAGTCGTGTCAGATCTTCACGGATCACAAGAGTTTAAAGTATATCTTCCAGCAGCGAGATCTGAACCTGAGACAGCGCCGATAGATGGAGCTAGTGAAGGATTATGATTGTGAGATCCTTTATCACCCGGGCAAGGCGAATGTGGTAGCTGATGCTTTGAGTCGTAGGCCCGTGGGTAACTTGTCCCAGTTGAGCGCAGTTCAGTGTTAGTCTTCTGCAGATTGGCAGCTCTTGTGTGATAGTAGAGTGCAGATCGAGTTCACTTCCGCTGGGGGACAGCTTGCTCATGTCCGCGCCCGTCCACTTCTTTTTTATCGTATCCGTGAGGCGCAGCCCAGTGATGCCCGTTTGATTGAGATTCTTGAGCTTGTTCGGCAGGGAAGAGTTTCGGAGTTCATGATTGATGACCAGGGTGTGCTACGATGCGGGACTCGCTTGTGTGTACCAGATGTTGATGGGTTGAGACACGAGATCCTAGAGTAGGCACATCAGTCGGCGTTTAGCGTTCATCCAGGTTCCACAAAGATGTACCGTGACTTGAGGGACTTCTACTGGTGGGAAGGGATAAAGCGTGATATATCGGACTTCGTTTCGAGGTGCCTTACTTGTCAGCAAGTCAAGGCTGAGCATCAGAGACCGGCTGGAGAGTTGCAGCCTTTACCCGTTCCGGAGTAGAAATGAGAGCAGATTTCCATGGACTTCATTGTGGGTCTACCCAGGACCAGTCGAGGGTATGACTCCATTTGGGTTATTATAGACCGGTTGACGAAAGCGGCTCACTTTCTTCCAGTGAAGACCACTTTCGGTTATGCTCACTATGCTCAGTTATACATAAATGAGATTGTGCGTTTGCACGGTGTTCCCACATGCATAGTATCCGACAGAGGCACCCAGTTTACTAGCCGTCTTTGGCAGAAGCTTCAGGAAGCTTTGGGTACCCGGCTGAGTTTTAGTACCGCTTTTCATCCACAGACCGATGGCCAGTCGGAGCGGACTATACAGACTCTAGAGGATATGCTCCGTGCATGCGTGCTTGATTTTGGTGGCAGTTGGGATCGTCACTTGCCGTTGATTGAGTTCTCCTACAACAACAGCTTTCAGGAGACTATTCAGATGGCACCTTTTGAGGCTTTATATGGTAGGAAGTGTCGATCGCCAGTCTCTTAGACCGAGCTTAGTGAGAGTCTGGTTTTGGGACCCCAGCTAGTTCAGGAGACCACGGAGAAGATCCAGCTGATTCAGGATAGGATGAGAGCAGCCCAGTGCAGGCAGAAGTCTTATGCCGACCGTCGTCGTCGCAGACTTGAGTTCGCAGTGGAGGATCATGTATTCCTGAGGATTTCTCCGATGAAGGGCGTTATGCGATTTGGGAAGAAAGGGAAGCTCAGTCCCAGATTTGTAGGTCCTTTCGAGATCCTTGAGCGAGTAGGTTCTGTTGCTTAACGTTTGGCGCTCCCGCCCAGTTTTCCGGATGTTCACCCTGTTTTTTATGTGTCGATGCTTCGTAGATACCTTCATGATCCTTCTCACACGATTCAGCACAAGACCGTTCAGCTTGAGCGCGATCTTTCGTTCACCGAGCAGCCGGTAGTTATTTTGGATCGGCAGGTGAAGAAACTTCGGTCAAAGGTCTTGCCATCTGTGAAGGTTCTTTGGCGTAGCCCGACTAGTGAGGAGATCACTTGGGAAGCCGAGAGCGAGATGCGGAAGAAATTCCCTCATCTTTTTGAAGGTATGCTTAGTATGAAATTTTAATTCGGGAACCGAAATTCTATAAGGAGGGGATATTGTGACGTTTTAGAAATCGTTTTGCGAATTTTCCCGTTTTATGGCAAAATTGTCGGTTTTTCCCGTTTTAACCCGATTTCGATCAAACGACCGTATAAACTTACCAAAACCTAGTTTGGCTAAAATAAAGCTTGTGCGCGAACTTTGGGAGTATTTGGGAGGTTTTGGTTCAGGTAGAATTTTTCCCAAATAAAATATTATTTTAAGCGGTATTTTGTGCACGTAAATCGGGAAAATTTTTCTTTTGTGAATAAATTAATTTTTTCACCCTTTTTCCTAGCAATTTCCTCACACAAATTTCACAAAACTACCCCCATTCCTCCTTGGCCGAAACCCCTCCCCATTTCTGCCCTCTTGCTTTTCTTTGCTCAATTTCCTCATTCCAAGATCAATAATTCATCAAAATTCCTTAAAAAATTCCACAAAACTCATAAACAATCAATAACCAATTTTTATCCTTCACTAATCTTGCTTATACCTTCAAGGAAAACATCATTTTTGGAGGGAAAAAATGAGGGATCTAGTTGCTTGTTTGTGTTCTTGAGAGGTATAATTTCAAACCCTAATCTTTAATTGTGGTATTTAAATCTTTTAGCTAGCTAATTTAGTTAGCTATTTATGTGCTTAGTTTAGCTTTTAATTCATGATTAATTCATTATATTTGGTTAAAGAAATTCATGTTAGGGTTAAATTTTGATTAAGTGATTAGTGTTTAATTGAAGTGTTAAATTGTGTTTTGGAAAAGATTAATCTAGTAGAAACTGTTAAAATTTCTAATAAGCATTTTGTTTAATTAAGCAAAGTTGCTTACTAGATTTTTCCTAAAACATAATTAGCGAGTGTTAAAAATATATGATTGGTTTAGATAGCTTAGTTAAGCTATTTTAAGGTATTTTTAATTGTTAGATTTGCGGTATCTTGAATCTAGTGCGATATATTGCGATAGGTTGCTTACTGGATTTTGGGGTTTTTCTGACGTAAGGTTCGTTTGGTAGTTGCGAGTTTATATCTAGTGTATTCCTCGTAATTTTTGTGTTGTGTTGGGCGATCGGGACGATCGGGGTCCAGAATTAGTGTTTTGTAGTTTAGCGACCCCAATTAGGGTTTCGGCCGGTATCGTGCGCGATAGATGCGCTAAGCGCGCAGTGTAATTTTCCGGGCGTTTTCGTCGCGTTTCGTTGTCTTTTCGTCATTATACGATATTTAGCTTATGTGCTGTATTTATGAAATTTTAGGTTCGCAAGAAGGGATTTCAGGTGCTGCGGACAAGGGGAAGCAGGTGGTCGGATTTTCATAGCTCGAGACCATCGGTGAGTAGATTTAACATCTACGGGGAAATCGCCCGTATGGCGTTATGCGTCGGGGCGAATATGATATGATAGCTGCATTTATTTGCATATTAGTTACTTTCATATGAATTTCATTGCATAGCATTACCTGTTGTACTTGACTCGTACCTTTAGATATAACATATTATTGACGGTTCATGTTGCACGAGCACTAAATTGTATGCTACACCCACACCGTCTGTAATTGCCATGACACGCACACACACCTACATATGTGATATGATAGTGGGTAGGAATGATTGGAGTAGTAACTCTTATTCTATTGTGCATATGAAATACTGTGGATACATACATAAGTGATATTGCATTGGGCAGGAATAGTTAAGGTAGTGAACCTTATTCCAGTTCATTTATATCTTACTATATTTACTTATACATCATGCATACATATTGACATGTACACCCTCGTACTTGAATATATATAGATACTTAAACCTTGCTACACTTACATGTACACTTCATATGATACTGCATTTATTTTCGAAGGAATTGGGAACCGCATGATATGTTTTAAAGCTAGATTCAATTTAAAGAGCTGTTTTCACTTTATATGCTCAGATTGATGTTTTATGTTGCATATATCAGCTTTATATGGATTTTACGCATTGAGATATGGATTTCATATGATTTATGGATTTGAGAACCGTAGGAGAGATTTTCAAGAAAACTATGTATTGTTTGAAAACCCGGTTTCTCTTGATATGATATTTGATGCGTCCACCATGTGATTTCTCGGTTCTGAGATTTGGCTTGTGATACCCGATTCGAGGAGCGGGACGCACCGTCTGCGGGTACATGGTGGACCTGGTATGGTACCCCGGGGTGAGTGGTGATTTCGTGGAGTAGACGATAAGCCTGACGGTGGGACCACTACCTACCGGTGATTGTATTTGGACTCGGCGGTTATCATGGAGATACCGACCGGAGTGAGGTATGACATATCGTCAGGGCCAGTCATGGTGACAGCGCCTGAGTTATGAGGATTTACGTGTCGATGCTAGACACGGGTTTCATGATGTTTCGAGTGTCGGTGTTTGACACTCAGGTTTTCGTGAGACATACAGGATGTGAGAGCCGATCTGAGGATGCGGTGCCTGAGGATTTGTAATTTGATGTGTCAGTGAGGGACACTGGTGTTTTTTTTTCATGCTGATGATTTTTGCATGAGATTTTATATTATATCATCCCACACCCATGATTATGTTGATATACATTGTTTCATGTAGTTGTAGTACCCTGATGATGTACCTTTACATGATTGTTTCATATTCACCTATCTTACTTATGCTATCGGATTACTTGTGATAGATAGATCGCTGTTCGTGCATACTTGCGATTACTGTATGATGTTGTTTACTATTCACGAGTTGGCAACTCATCCCCGTTGTGCCACAGTGTTGTGCAGGACTTACCCTCTGAGTAGTCGCAGCCGGGCATCTTTTCATCTCTACTTTTGCAGATACCGCTACGGTTGACTGTGAAGCCTTGCTTTTAGGTGGGTTGCGGTTATCTGTTTGTACTTTGTATATTTTTTTTTGGATCTATTATTCTCCATCTACCACTATATTGTAAATGACTTAGAGACGACTTGTGAGGATTCAGTGTTATATTTTGTGGTGACTTTGGGTACCGTGCTCGTGGGAGCCGGTTTTGTTGAAATGTTTTACTTCTTTATGCAGTTTTCTTTTATATTTCTTCGCTTCGGCGTCGTATATATGTTGTGGTGGTTGTCTCCGCCGTTGGGCGTGATTTGCTCCCGTTTGGGATGCTTTTATTATTATCTATGTTGTACCCGTTTTCGGGGTTAGTTTTTACAAAGGAGGTGCAGCCAAAATTTTTAAGAATGAAAACTAAACTTACAGTTTTTTACTTGAAAAATTCCGAATGTTTAAAATTATGTTTTCTCCGTTGATCCAGTTTTGGGTGGTTTAGATTTCTGGGTTTCGGCTTACTTAAGTTGCGTACGCCTTTAGACGTTACGTAGTTTAAGTGCTGGTTACGGGCCAAATTTGGGTTGTGACACATCCCCAAGCGGGAGCTAGCTCTACGCCAAAAAGCGGAAACAACCACACAATGCACTATAATAAACAACGCCGAAGGGCGAGGCTCAAAACTCAAAAGAAAACCAAATCCACTAGAAAATCATAATAATACAAGCGTGACTCTAAGGTCGAAATAAAAACAACTGGTCTTCTAAATCTACCAATAATACAAGTCTGGTTAATGGAGCTTACTAGATACAATTGAAATAATAAAAGTACAACGGTGGTCCTGATACAAGTGAACCAACCTACGAAGCAAATCACCCTGAATGAAATGATGTGCCAGCAAGCTGCCAAGGAAACCTGTACATCGAAACCTGTAAGAAAATTTGGCACAACGGGGGTGAGTTGCCAACTCGTGAGTAGAAAACATCTGCGAGTAGAAATCGCATGCACGACGCTCTCCTAGGTCATATAATATACTTAACCTAACACTAGACAACTAGTAGTGATAGGGTAATAATCTATACGTAAGTGCAATACTCAGTACTCGTGTCAGTGCCTCAAGTAGTAACATGTCATATGTATGCTATGTATGAATGCATTATGAATGAAACAATCAACCATGAAATTTGGACATATCTGTATAATAAAATCTTTAACTTTTATCATAGTAAACTTTGTATGATAATCTGAAACATCATCAATGAAATCCATGGAAATATGTATCAAGTATCGATACAAAACACGTAAATCTCAAAGTCTCAATACCTCATAGTCTCAATATCTCATAGTCTCAATATCTCGGGCTCCGTCAGTACGGATCGGCCCATATCATCAAATCGCACGACAACGGTCGGTATCCTCCGGATATTCGCCGCGCCAGACATCACCGGTAGGTAGTCTTCCCCTGCTAGAATCATCATCTACAACTCGAGCTTCTTGCCCCGGGGTACCATACCGGGCCCACCATGTACCCGAGATGGTTCATCCACTCCTCCAATCGGGTCTCGAAATCCAACAGAAAACATGAAATCTTATGGTGGACGACACATACAACACGAGAAAACCGCAACTTGTATTTTAAAATGAGAGGGAGAGAGAGAGAAAGAAGTTTTTATATATATTCTTGCGGTTTTCCCCAAAATCCAGAAATCTCATAGAAATCTAAAATCCCAAAATCCTGAGTAAGTAAAAAAAATGAGTGTCGGCAAAAGCCACACAATACTGCATGATAAAATGAATATGTAAATGCATGAAGTGTCTAAGTAATAAATGCAATGTCTAAACTAGTACATCAGAGTAATCACACAATATTAAATTAGACAAGCATTTAGCTGATTATATCAATAAAAGATAATATGTTCTAAAGTGTACATGATATGACAATTACCGATGATGATGTGTGTGAGCCGGCAAATAAGTGTACGTGGAATATGTGCATCATCGGTAATGGTGTTGGTGTCCTAACAGGCAGAGTTTCATATTGGCTAAAGAAACATATGTATGAATATGCAATGCGATAAATACAACATGAATATAACGGTGAATATGTAGTAAACGCACAACTAGAGAATACATACTAATTACGAGTCATACAGTTTGTTGTTTGAAAAAGCACGAATTGTGGTTTTTAGAAAATTAGGGGCTACAGAGTTTTAATGAAAAGATATGTCCTTTGAAAAATCCGTAGTATCCCTCAGGCTGTCTTTAGACATGCGCATGATTCGTTAGTTTTGAAAATAAGTATGACTCGAGCCTAAACTAAGATTTACCTAACCAATTAAGGAACTAACTAAAGACACTAGTCGAAAGGTAAGAAGAATCCTTCTAAAGTCTGAGTCGATATCTCTAGTAGTCGACAATCCAGCCTCAATAGCATCACGTACATAGTACGACTTCCTCAAGTCAAGAGTGTGGATCAATCCTCACGTATATACATCATCATTCGTATAGTATCATCATCAAACAATATCATGATCAAGAGTACTATACTATAATCGTATATATCCCAATATCATCAAACATATACCATTGTCTGTGTAAATATACATTGTCAAATGATCCACTAAAATATCATGTCATATGTCATATTATGATTAAGTCACATATTACAATCTGGGTTCTATTCTAGAGTCTCGTTCATTCCAATGTCATCAACACATATTATCGTTTATATAAATATATTTTGTATAATCGCATTGCCCAACTATCCGCTACTACCATAACACATCTCATGTCCTAACTTGATCATATATCCAATAAATCACGGCATCAAGCCTAGTCATATCGACTCATCCCCATGTATCATATAATCTCCTCATATCACATGTATATGTTGTGTGTGTGTGTATACCAACGCACATTCCTATATACTCACACACACACACACACATATACACCAAGTCAAGTTTATGTATGTGTGTGTGTGTCTACATGAAACCTACGAATTCACTCCAAGCCAGTCATCCTCTGGTTAAGTCTTTCTAAATCAGTCTAGTCCAACCTAAAGTCTTCAATAGGACCCTAGTCGCCAAGAATCTAAGGTCACGTCCGACTTCCTAATAACAGTATGTAATATCCTTATTCTACGTTTGCGGGGGTGCTATACGCCATCCACCCGACTTCCCCCGTAGATATACATCTACTCACCTGATCCTTATCTGCCGAAGTCTATGCCGTCATCCTCTTCTTCATCGTCTGAATTCCATGTGAGGGGTACCTATACGCAAACATATATAATATCGTAAACCGAAATCGCGGACAGAACCAAAACAGCGCACGAAACGCGCATAGGTTAAAACCTATGACCCGCTCATGCAAGATAACCAAATAACCCTCGATATCTGCGTACAAACGCCGATTGATCGAGATAAAACACAAACGTATAAATCGTAGTTCCAAAGCTCATTAATTATAATATAAAACGGGGTTTAAATCATCAAAACCTAAAAATCAATCAAATCGTTTTATTTCGCAAAAACCTAGAAAGCGTCAATTAACCGTTTTACTTCAAAACTTGATGTTTAAACGAAACTAATGGCCATAATATTCACTAAATATCATAACTAGGTTATATAAACCATTTCTATAATTTATTCTCATCAATTTGTATTGAATTAAAAATTCTAGTTTGCAAAAATATCAAATTTTAACACTTTTTAAAGCAAAATTCACAATTCAACAACTAAACTAAATTATTAAACTATAATTTATAATGTTAATAATGTCATGAAACCCTAATTAGATTTTAATCCCAACTATTTAAGCAATTTCTAAAAACCTAGTTTGCAAAAATAGCATATTTAGCATAATTTTAAACTAACAATTAGCAACTAGTAACTAGATTAGATTATGCATTCAATTAACATGTTAATCTTCTCATTAAAACTATAATCTAATGATAGAAACCCTCATCATAATTTTATCTCACCAATATATATGATTTATAAAATTCAAGTTTACAAATAGCTTAATTTGAACAATTAAAATGTAACAATTAGTAATTTAACAATCTAGATTAGATTTTACATGTCTTTATGTGTTAATCCACTCATTAAAACCATAAACAATTGATAAAAATCCCCACTTGAATTTTATCTCACCTATTTATATGTGTTATAAAAACCTAGTTTTCAAAATTGTTTAATTTAAACAATTTTGAAACAACAATTTACAATACAACAAGTACACTAGATTTTTCATTTCTTAAAATGTTAAACCACTTATTATAACCCTACTCCACTAATAAAAACCCTAACTTGATTCGAAACCTTTCTCATGAATTTTTCTAAACTTGCAATTTAAAACCAAAAATTAAACACCTAATTAGCTTAAATTAAAGTAATTATCCAACAATCAAGCTATATGTTAAGATTTATACCTCACAACATGATGTCTAGCATGCTCACATAGCCTCCCAAATGGATCTCTTGCCTTAAGAATCCAAGATAGAATGAGCAAAGAATAATGGGTAGGAATTAAATTATGAATTAGTGGTGTTTTTTGTGGATTTTGATGGAATTTTTGAAGTTTTTTGAAGAGAAAAAGAGTGGAGAAAAGATGGGGGCTACCTCAAGTAGTGAGGCCGGCCACAATGAGGAGAGGGAGAGAGAGTGAGGTGTGTGGAAAGATGTAGAAACATCTCCAATTATTTACATCTATTTATGTCTTTTCAATAATTTATTAAATTTTATTTATTTTCTTTTCTAAATCAATCCTAGAAAAGTCTAGAACTATGGAAAGTTTTGGAAAATAGTTTTGCATGATACACACTTGATTCCAGTATGTCATGGCTCACTTTGTAAAATTAACCCATTTCTAATTTGTAATTTACACTAATTTAATGTATATTTAAAGCTTATGTTATTATTTGAGTTTAATTAATTTAGGAAAAATATTTAATTAAACTTACAATTTATAAGTGACCAAATAAATACTAAATACTAGCAATTACTTAGTTAAAATAGGCGTATTTAAATCAATATTGAAAAATAATTGTAGTTGAGTTTTACGGAAAATATGGTTTATTTTACCGATTATCCGAAAATTCTACTAAAGGGTTTTATTTATTTAATTATTTATTTATTTATTTTTAAAACATTATAATCTTCCCCCCTTAAAGAAATTCGGTCCCCGAATTTAAATTAAAACTCCCCCCAGATACTAAAATATTTAGCAAAACACTCAAATCGTCAGGGCTCCGAAATCATCAATACATAACTAAAAATCAACTCCGTCAAGCATAACGCAATCATCGGAGTTATTGTGAAAATACCATGTCAAAGTCCAATACGAAAACCAACATGAAATACATCAAAACTATAACTTGTATATAGTGCGCATCGTAGTAAAATCGTCCAAACTTCTGAATAGAGAAGCATGCAAAAACACTTAGGTACTGGTCTCAGAACAGTCCTGCTCGATTATCAAACCAAATAGTAAATATCATAAAATCGTACTGCTCAAAATGAAATCAATCTCAAATACACTATACGAGGTACCACGTGCGTCCGATGCGCATGAAAATCGAAATCAAATACAGATGCCATGAATACCCACAGAAACAAAACTGAGTGCAATGGGTGTGCACCAAAAACATCTGCCAAGTGCAACGGGCGTGCACGACAATAATATCAGGTGCATCTATTCTGCACAAAACCCCGATTTAGTGCATCTGGTGTGCACAAATCGCATCAAGTGCGCCAAGTGTGCGCAAGAATCTTAATCAAGTGCACATGGTGCACGAAAACATATACCGAATATCAAAATCGAAATCACAGTACGAAAAGTGCATGAAAACTATGCCGAAGCATACGTCAAAATCATGTGCAACCCATATGCACGAAATCAAATCAATATCTCAAAATGTATAAAACCAAATCGAGTGCACTGGGTATGCACAAAACAACATCAATACAACTGATATATGAAACACGAATAGAGTGGAATGAATGTACTCATAGGAAATACCAATCATAAAACGAAATCATCAAAATACCAAAATCCAAACAACGGAAATATGATATTCGAATCACCAATCGCAAATTGTTACACCGACATCAATGTGCTCCTCTTTCTTCTGGTGTTGACTGATTCGAACTCGTCTCTCCATAGCTGTATGGACGACGCTACAAACTGCTATACTCATATCTAGAGTCTCTTACATAATCTATCCCTTCACCTGATATCCGGACTACGTTAAACTTTTCAATCGATTCATCAAAATCCCATAATTCCCCGAGAGCTCAACACTCAAGTACAGTTTAAAAATATCCAGTACATGCCCCAGCATCTTCGGACCAGCCGTAGAAAGGCAAACCCAAGCCTCACTAATGGCACCACGGAACTGCCGCAAATCCTAAGGTTCACCAGCGTTCTCATGGTCATTATGTCGAGTTAGGGTTTCATTCTTCTAGAGGGTCCATAGAAATACCTGTATGTTCTTCCGAATACCTTAAACTTGGGAAAATGGGTTTCTGACATTCGTTCGAACCTTTTAACTTCATCTGGAAGTCATGTGAATATCCTTCGTCCGCACGCTAAACAATGCTTCAATCCTCAAGAATAGATGATACCCTAACGATCATCGCATTCGAGCCGCAGCTCTCTGACTGCCCGTGCGACCGTGGTAGCAGAAACCACCATCCGACATTGACGAAGATAGATCATAGAAACGAATAGAATACGATGCAAAGAAATGTACATCCTAAGGTTTCTTAAGCAGAATAGCGTATCGTAAGTATGTCGAGGATCATACCCACGGTACGTCACTCTACCTAAGTCACCTACTCCATCAACCAAAGTCAACTTAGACTTAGACAAGGGTTAAACCTAGCGCTCTGATACCGGCTTTGTCACGACCCAAAGGTACGCAATGTGACCGGCACTTAAATTACGAAAAGTCTAAAGGCATAACATAATCTAAGTAAGCCGAAGCCCAGAAATCGTAACCATTTAAAAGAAGAAGTGTAGGAAAACATGTTTTAAAAGCAACATCAAATTTCTTAAAAATTTCGGCAGAGTCTCCTTTGTAAAAACTGGCCCCGAACGGGTACAAATAAGAATATATACATAAGCAATAAATAAAAGGCATCCCCAAGCGGGAGCTAGCTCCACGCCAAAAGGAGGAAACAACCACACAATGCACTATAATAAACAACGTCGAAGGGCGAGGCTCAAAACTCAAAAGAAAACCAATTCCACCAGAAAATCATAATAATACAAGCGCGACTCTAAGGTCGAAATAAAAACAACTGTTCTTCTAAATCTACTAATAATACAAGTCTGGTTGATGGAGCTTACTAGATACAATTGAAATAATAAAAGTACAACGGCGGTCCTGATACAAGTGAACCAACCTACCAAGCAAATCACCCTGAATGAAATGATGTGCCAGCAAGCTGCCAAGAAAACCTGTACATCGAAACCTGTAAGAAAATTTAGCACAACGGGAGTAAGTTGCCAACTCATGAGTAGAAGACATCTGCGAGTAGAAATCGCATGCACGACGCTCTCCTAGGTCATATAATATACTTAACCTAACACTAGACAACTAGTAATGATAGAGTAATAATCTATACGTAAGTGCAATACTCAGTGCCCATGTCAGTGCCTTAAGTAGTAACATGTCATATGTATGCTATGTATGAATGCATCATGAATGAAACAATCAACCATGAAATTTAGACATATCTGTATAAGAAAATCTTTAACTTTTATCATAGTAAACTTTGTATGATAATCTGAAACATCATCAATGAAATCCATGGAAATCCGTGTCAAGCATCGATACATAACACGTAAATCTCAAAGTCTCAATACCTCATAGTCTCAATATCTCATAGTCTCAATATCTCGGGCTCCGTCAGTCCGGATTGGCCCATATCATCAAATCTCAGGACAACGGTCGGTATCCTCCGGATATCCACCGTGCAAGACATCATCGGTAGGTAGTCTTCCCCTGCCAGGCTCATCGTCTACAACTCGAGCTTTTTGCCCCGGGGTACCATACCGGGACCACCATGTACCGGAGACGGTTAATCCAATCCTCGAATCGGGTCTCGAAATCCAACAGAAAATATGAAATCTCATGGTGGATGACACATACAACACAAGAAAACCGCAACTTGTATTTTAAAATGAGAGGGAGAGAGAGAGAGCGAGAGAAGTTTTTATATATATTCTTGCGGTTTTCCCTAAAATCCAGAAATATCATAGAAATCCAAAATCCCAAAATCCTAAGTAAAAAAAATGAGTGTCGGCATAAGCCCCACAATACTGCATGATAATATGAATATGTAAATGCATGAAGTGTCTAAATAATAAATGCAATGTCTAAACTAGCACATGAAAGTAATCACACAATATTATATTAGACTGGCATTTAGCTGATTATATTAATAAAAGATAATATGTTCTAAAGTATACGTGACATGGTAATTACCGATTATGATGAGTGTGAGCCGACAAATAAGTGTACGTGGAACATGTGCATCATCGGTAATGTTGCTGGTGTCCTAACAGGCAGAGTTTCATATTGGCTAAAGAAAGATATGTATGAATATGCAATGCGATAAATACAACATGAATATAACGGTGAATATGTAGTAAACGCACAACTAGAGAATACATACTAATTACGAGTTATACTGTTTGTTGTTTGAAAAAGCATGAATCATGGTTTTTAGAAAATTAGGGACTATGGGGTTTTAATGAAAAGATATGTCCTTTGAAAAATTCGTAGTATCCCTCAGGCTGTCTTTAGAAATGCGCACGATTCATTAGTTTTGAAAATAAGTATGACTCGAGCCTAAACTAAGATTTACCTAACCAACTAAGGAACTAACTAAAGACATTAGTCGAAAGGTAAGAAGAATCCTCCTAAAGTCTGAGTTGATATCTCTAGTAGTCGGCGATCCAGCCTCAATAGCGTCACGTACATAGTACGACTTCCTCAAGTCAAGAGTGCGGATCAATCATCACATATATATATCATCGTTCGTATAGTATCATCATCAAACAATATCATGATCAAGGGTACTATACTATAATTGCATACATCCCAATATCATCAAATATATATCATTTTCTGTGTAAATATACATTGTCAAATGAACCACTAAAATATCATGTCATATGTCATATCGTGATTAAGTCACATATTACTATACTAGAGTCTCGATCATTCCAATGTCATCAACACATATTATCGTTTATATAAATATGTTTTATATAATCCATTGCCCAACGATCCGCTACTATCATAACACGTCTCATGTCCTAACTCGATCATATATCCAATAAATCATGGCATCAAGTCTAGTCATATCGACACATCCCCATGTATCATATAATCTCCTCATATCACATGTATATGTTGTATGTGTGTGTGTGTGTGTGTGTGTGTGTGTGTATATATATATATATATATACCTACACACATTCTTACACACACACACACACATACACCAAGTCAAGTTTATGTGTGTGCGTGTGTGTGTGTGTCTACATGAAACCTATGAATTCCCTCCAAGGCAGTCATCCTCTGGTTAAGTCTTTCTAAATCAGTCTAGTCCAACCTAAAGTCTTCAATAGGACCCTACTCGCCAAGAATCTAAGGTCACGTCCGACTTCCTAATAATAGTACGTAATATCCTTATTCTACGTTTGCGGGGGTGCTATACGCTATCTACCCGACTTCCCCCGTAGATATACATCTACTCACCTGGTCCTTGTCTTCCGAAGTCAATACCGCCATCCTCTTCTTCATCGTCCGAAGTCCACGTGAGGGGTACCTATACGCAAACATATATAATATAGTAAACCGAAATCGCGGACAGAACTAAAACAGCGCACGAAACGCGCATAGGTTAAAACATATGACCTGCTCATGCAAGATAACCAAATAACCCTCGATATCTGCGTACAAACGCCGATTGATCGAGATAAAACACAAACGTACAAATCGTAGTTGCAAAACTCATTAATTATAATATAAAACGGGGTTTAAATCATCAAAACCTTAAAATGAATCAAATCGTTCTATTTCGCAAAAACCTAGAAAGCGTCAATTAACCGTTTTACTTCAAAACTTGATGTTTAAACGAAACTAATGGACATAATATTCACTAAATATCATAACTAGGTTATATAAACCATTTCTATAATTTATTCTCATCAATTTGTATTGAATTGAAAATTCTAGTTTGCAAAAATATCAAATTTTAACACTTTTTAAAGCAAAATTCACAATTCAACAACTAAACTTGGTTTTGCATGAACTAAATTATTAAACTATAATTTATAATGTTAATAATGTCATGAAACCCTAATTATATTTTAATCCCAATTATTTAAGCAATTTCTAAAAACCTAGTTAGAAAAAATAGCATATTTAGCATAATTTTAAACTAACAATTAGCAACTAGTAACTAGATTAGGTTTTGCATTCAATTAACATGTTAATCTCCTCATTAGCATAATTTTAAACTAACAATTAGCAACTAGTAACTAGATTAGGTTTTGCATTCAATTAACATGTTAATCTTCTCATTAAAACCATAATCTAATGATAGAAATTCTCATCATAATTTTATCTCACCAATATATATGATTTATAAAAATCAAGTTTACAAATAGCTTAATTTGAACAATTAAAATGTAACAATTAGTAATTTAACAATCTAGATTAGATTTTACATGTCTTTATGTGTTAATCCACTCATTAAAACCATGAACAATTGATAAAAATCCCCACTTGAATTCTATCTTACCTATTTATATGTGTTATAAAAACCTAGTTTTCAAAATTGTTTAATTTAAACAATTTTGAAACAACAATTTACAATACAACAGCTACACTAGATTTTTCATTTCTTAAAATATTAAACCACTTATTATAATCCTACTCCACTAATAAAAACCCTAACTTGATTCGAAACCCTTCTCATGATTTTTTCTAAACTTGCAATTTAAAACCAAAAATTAAACACCTAATTAGCTTAAATTAAAATAATTATCCAACAATTAAGCTATAGGTTAAGATTTATAGCTCACAACATGATATCTAGCATGCTCACATAGCCTCCCAAATGGCTCTCTTGACTCAAGAATCCAAGCTAGAATGAGCAAAGAATAATGGGTAGGAATTAAATTAGGAATTAGTGGTGTTTTTTATGGATTTTGATGGAATTTTTGAAGTTTTTTGAAGAGAAAAAGAGTGGAGAAAAGATGGGGGCTGCCTCAAGTAGTGAGGCTGGCCACAATGAGGAGAGAGAGAGAGAGAGTGAGATGTGTGAAAGATGTAGAAACATCTCCAATTATTTACATCTATTTATGTCTTTTCAATAATTTATTAAATTTTATTTATTTTCTTTTCTAAATCAATCCTAGAAAAGTTTAGAACCATGGAAAGTTTTGGAAAACAATTTGGCATGATACACACTTGATTCTAGTATGGCATGGCTCACTTTATAAAATTAACCCATTTCTAATTTGTAATTTACACTAATTTAATGTATATTTAAAGCTTATGTTATTATTTGAGTTTAATTAATTTAGGAAAAATATTTAATTAAACTAACAATTTATAAGTGACCAAATAAATACCAAATATTAGCAATTACTTAGTTAAAATAGGCGTATTTAAATCAATATTGAAAAATAATTGTAGTTGAGTATTACGGAAAATACGGTTTATTTTACCGATTATCCGAAAATTCTCCTAAAGGGTTTTATTTATTTAATTATTTATTTTTAAAACGTTACAGCTTTTGATCTTCGAGATGCATTTTTATTTGATTGTATCCTGATGAGCCGTCCATGAAGGTGAAAACTTCGTGAGTGGACGTGTTGTCTATCATCAGCTCAGTAACTGGTACAGGAAAATCGTCCTTCGGACAATCTTTATTAAGGTCCCGAAAGTCCATGCAGATGCGCACCGTCCTGTTTTTCTTCATCACTGGTGTAAGTGCACAGCGGCGCCCCGACCATCAATCCGACGCCGGAATGCGGAAATGAAAAACTTTTCAAACTAGAAAACCGGCACCACCGCGCACAAAAATCCCGGATCGGGCCATTAAACTAGTCCTAGCATACTAAAGAATGGGTAGAGAGATATACCGAGCGATCCGTGTCCTTCGGTCTTCTCGTCGTCGTCCCGATCTCCCAAGGAATGTCCGGTCTCCACCTCCTCGCCGGAAGGGCACCACGTCGCCTGCTTCTTTTACGGGCTCTCACCTCTGGACCGAGGCAACTCAGGCATGAAATTGGCGAGTCGACGTGCCTAAGATTTGCTGTAGAATAAGTGTAGGATTGTATGTCTCATAGGGTCGTAGGAGGTTGCCATTTTAGTGGAGGAAAGGAGATGTAAGCTTTTGTGGAGCTATATGATTTTTCAAGCAAATGAGACACCAAATTCCCCTCTTGAAAAATTGGGACAGCCCTCCAAAAGGCTTGGCCGGCCATGCTCTTTTGGAATGAGAAGAGGGAGTGAGAGAGTGGTGTATGTTTTAATCAAAAGAAAGAGTGAGCCACCAAATCAAGCAAGAGAGAGAAAGGGTGATGATAACAAATAATGATCACAAACTAAAACCCACACTCAACCATCACTCATCAAGCATGATGACTCCAAAAAGTAAACCATGATGAAGTCAAGAAGTCAATGGAGGCTAAACCATCATGACACAACAAAATGCAAATAACACCCTCCACAATGCTTATTTGCACAAATGCAAATAAGCCCTCCTCCACCAATCTTCAGCCAATGAAAGATACAAAGAAATATGGCCGAAACGGAAAACAAACTGGCAACTCCAAAAAAACTGATCCCGTAATAAATTACAGGAAAACCCCGCTACTGTATATACATATCCGCATTTGTATTCCGACCGAAATACAAATACAATGAGACAAAATCTACACTGTACAATACTAGGATCCGGCTTAAACCAAAGCCCGCTAGTATTTTCCGTCCGATCATGATCCGTGCAATACCGCACGTATCTGATCGAACCCTGCCATATCTCCATACGGCCTCTACAGCGTTTCGCCCGAAACTTGAGTAACTGTATGTGGGGGCCTCTAAAGACTCGTCAATACTATGGTTGTGGATTTAACCACTAGCACGTCAGAGATATTAGCCATACGTGACGGGCTACAAGCTATTGACCAAAAGGGACGTCGATGAGCGAACTCATCCTGACACCCTACTGAGCCTGTCAGTGACAATATCCGTACAGTCCGGTCCATTCGTCTATGAGCATCGCATGGCGGGCCTAGGGGGTTGGTAAAAGTCAGACCCCCAAAAGCGGTACAAGTCATGTCGGAGTGTAGCCCAGAACACCCTGAGATACTACTGGAATACCTACCAGTAAATCTCCTGCCTCGGCCGAGGGCTTTGTGTAATGGTTCTCCTAGACACAGCGCGACCTCACCCCCAATACCGGGAGAGACGAACCCCTGAAGATCCGCTCACTGCCTCCATGTGGTTCGGGACTGTACCCAACTAAAACCTGTTTGCACGTCTCCTTTGAGCGTAATAGGGTAGTAATCAAAGTACAGTGGGAACTCACACTAGACAAATGACGATCCTCAGGTCGATGAACTAACCTGTACACATGTCACCAGGGAACTGCTATCTGACGTCAGGTATAAGACCAACTAGTATGTTCCCGGCGAGTCCTGTCCGGTGTACTCATAACCCAATGAGCACCTGTATACATCTTAGGTGAACTAACTGACACCAGTGGCTTGTGAGACCGGCCACAGCCCCTCGTCGGGGTCTCGACTGTATACACTAGTCTACTCTGGAGTATCGATGCCCTGTCTCGAAACTTCCACGACTAGGGACCTTTTGAGGATGTGCTTATAGAATACCATCTCCCACGTATATGATCGCCCTCATACTGCTGGCAGTCAAGCAAGAATCCTAGGGGCTCTATCAACGTGTAATAGCGACCTGTAAGGTCACCTAAAACAGTACACGATGATAAAGATAAACCAGATAGCATACTATCATCTTGAGTAAGACTGTCCTATCGGAATAGGTCCTCGCTCAATCATTGCAATCACGTGCCTGTGATCCAATAATTGACTCTGAGGGCACTATCTCCAGCAATCTCCCACTTGCACTCAAGGCTAATTATTGCGATGTCGCATACTCACAGCCCGTGTGATACCGAACACCCAACTCCTCTACTAGTCAGTCTCACAAAACCCGTTTGCGAAACTATTACGTTCGAGGATTAGCCTCAGTGAGTGGAACCGCTCTAATGTTTCTTTCTATGTCTCTCTATATCTCAAGTTCGCGGAGAAAGCCATCTCTTAAAATGAGCAATACCTGTCTTAGAATGTGTCTGGATGTCTGATGGGACCTAGCTCATAAATGAACTCCAAATCCAAACTTCTTAGACTGTATCGTCAACTGAACTTAATCAGTATCCTGCGTCATGCCTCCCTCAGTATCCCCTTGGAACACCTGTCCAAAATACTTCCCCTCATCAGAAGGAAAACTATAACTCTGACAACCTCTCTGTCATCCAGGTCACCTTGGAAGCCTGGAATGATAACTGTCTCCCGAATGAGGCTGTCGTTATCATATCCCTAGAACATCCACTTATGTTCTAAAACTGCTTCCGATTGTTTCTCCAGGATTGGATTAATGTCAACTTCTTGCATCTACTGCAAAAACAACATCTGGTGTGGTACTTGACATCTCATGATTGACTCAATTGCCTAAGCAAGTAATCTGCAAATCATGCACATCCCTCTCCCCTTTAGTCTGTAAGACACCTTTAGAGAGGGTGACTCCATCACCTGCAGGTACACTACCGTGCCAGGAGTCGTCCATTCTAAAACACCTTCAGAATACTGTCTAAGTACCCTGATTGGGAAACTACCAAAATCTAGATCTAAAACTATAGATCCAGTAACCAGAATGTCTGATATAATATCCAAATCCCATGTGGAGAAACCACTGTGTGACAACCAAAGTATAACCAATCGTAGTATAGGAATATCACTTCCTACTCTGTGTATGTCATCCAAACACCAGGACATCACACCCTACTACCTTCTTAACAGATCCATCCCCTGTTCTGATGAAGTCAAACCTATGACTGTCACATCAGAAATAGATGATCTATCTCTGCTATATCTGCTTTAGTCTATAAATAGACATAAGCCACCTGTCCACCAATGCTTCCGCTGCTCCCACTGACTAAAACAACCCTCTGGCAGAGTCATACACATGTACACTTCTAAAGCTAGTTTAGAACGACGCTATACTCATCCTCCTGCCGGGTCTCATAGTCTGGAACAACAGCAATGGCATGTCTGGGTAAACAAGAACCTCCCTGCCACCGTCCTTGAGGCTAGCGGAGTACGTCTCGGGTGCCTGAGGTTACCCACCTTATCTGCGGAGTGGCCAATGGAATGTCAAACCAGATTGAATCTTTAGGTTCCTTTCAAATCTTCAGTAATCGTTTGCGGTTCTGGAATCACTTCCAGTTCTACCATACTCCCACTACTGCTTTCTGAAAAAATCCATTTTTGTTAAAACTGTGGCGAGTCTAGAACAATATCACTATTGATCTTCCAGATGGTAGAAAGTCAACCCTCGTCATAGCCTGGGTCAACCCACAAACAGCCATTACAAAAACGTGCCTTGAGTTATCCAGAGTCTGGTTTTAAGCATAAGCCGGACAACTCCCCGTACCTTAACATCGTTAAGATATGAACTATTCTATATCCAGTACAGAAACAGAGGCACTGATTTAATTGAACCAGATTCAAATCATGCAGCTGTCTCCAGTGCATGTCAACTAAATGGAAGGAAGCCGATCAGCGTTACTCAACCTAGGAATGCTTCCAATTATGAGTAACCTGAAAGAGAAGCAAGTTCTCTTAATCATTACTATCAACTGAACACCATACACAAGTATCTACATCTTCGATCACTTTGAAGAATCCTGATACTTGCAATACCTAGTTCTCTACTTTATTCAAATACCTATAACTTCTCAAAATTCGGACCTTGTGTTTCTACGAAACACCTGTCTAAAAACTAGAGAAGTCATAAGTAAACCGAATATAGTACGAGGACCATCCCCTCTATCCTAATAGACACTGGATAACATACAGTACTCTGTATGAGTCCCTTGAGTCAATAACTCACTCCCTGTGTGTCGCAGGTTGAAAACTGTACTTATGGTTAAGAAGAATTACACCACTGTTTAATGCTCCTTACCTAACCATCCACTGATATAGGTAAATGTCATGGACATAATTTCAAAAAGGTATATCTCACTCTATAAAAATAGACGTACAGATATATCAATTTGAAATTGGTGCATAACAGTGGATATTCAAAACCAAATATTTGCCGTCCGGCAAACAACCCAGGTGACTTCCTCAAATATCACCGATTACAACGAATCCTGATATAATGAGGATGATCACCCAATTCCCAATAACATACTCCCACTCATCATCTGTAAACAATACAGATGTGAGAATCAGACCTGGTAAATACATACCCTTGAGCAAGTGTCTAATTGGGAAATCAGTTTTCTTTTAACAGTACACAGTGAAACTGAAACATTAAAATGTTTCGTAGGGGTATCCGGGTATTCCTAGTAATGCCTCTTCCATTATCTAGATTCACGACTGTAACCGTATAATTCTTTGCCATCTCTCCAAATCCCTTCATATGTCTTTAGTCATTACCTTCTGCACACCCCTTTAGGCCAATTGGTTTTCTTCCTTCCCTACCGTTCGGCACCAGCCTATGCTTTGGAAGAAGACTATCCAATAAGCCTAATGTGTGTAATTTCCTAATCCTAAGAGCACTCGCAATGAGAGAAGGTGAAGATAAAAGACAACCGAATAGACCTTATTCCTATTTTTCCTGAACCAGAATCCATCCCCGAACTGGAACAAGTTCCTTTCGAGTTCGTATATAACCATACGATGGAGTATCCAATAAACTGTAGATCTTTGTAGTGATACGGAGTGTCCTGGAGAAATACAAAGGTGAAGTGGGAGTGGTAATGAAATACCTGGTTTGGTCGTGAATATCAGTCGCAATTTACTTTGCCCTCTTACTAATCCCTTGATTTGTCTTTACTTAATACCTTCTGTACACCATCGTTAGGCTAATTGGTTTTCTTCATTCCCTACCGGTCGGCACCTGCCTATGGTTTGGAAGAAGACTATCCAATTTGCGTAATAGGTGTACTATCTCCTAAACCAAGGAGTACTCGCAACCTGAGAGAAGGTAAAAGGAAAAGACAACTGAATAGTCCTATTCGTTTTCTCCAGAACCGGAAACCATCCTCGAATAAATTCCTTCAAGTTCGTATATAACCATACGATGGTTTTGTCCAATGGAAGTGGACGTTCGTAGTAATACGAGGTGTCCTGAAGAAAAGGGTAAAAGTAGGAGTGGCAATGAGGTATGCAACTCTGACAATCCAAAAGCCAGTGTTTAAGAAGGTTCAGTTAACTTGGTCACTGAGTCATAGTCTAGGGTCAGGTCAATGGTCGCTGCCAAAGAGAGAGAGAAAAGAAACACTCAGCGTGCACTCTAACCTAGATCAGAATGGTTACCAATTTATCTAATCTGGAAACCTCCTACTGTACTGTCAAATTCTCCTCCAAACCTGAAAGAAGAATTAGTCGGGATCACCCGAGGAGTAAACCAACTCATCAGTGGGAATCGGGATCCAACTATCATCGCATGATAATGTGACGGACTTCGCTCACGTTATCACACTCCGGAAGGTATGCGCATATCTGGCAAGTTTCAGTTTCTTTAGAAACTCCCGATGTGATTTTTGCCCCATGCTCTTATAACCTTGACTTTGGCCAACAAATCATAAGTCACATGTCAAGTTCTACCCATCATTCTCCAGGTTAATTTGAACCCACCCGTACATACCCTTGACTTTGGCCAACAAGATAGTACGACTGTCCCAAACTAACGCATCTATCTATGCTGCATATGAATACCCAACAGCTACCAAACACCGTGCCTTGACTTTGGCCAACAAACACAGCATGAATACTGTTGACTATCCATATGAAACGACGGAGGGCTACGAATGGTTTCTGGCGAAAAACCTTTAACGTAATGAACTTGATATCGTTGAAGGAACTGGATAGCTTTTATAAAAAATATAGTGACGAAAACCTTTGCTAAAGAGGTCACTCCCGGTGAAGGGATCTTGGCTCTTTCCCCGTAGAATGAGGTGCAGGATATTCCAACTGAATACTACGATGCAAAGCAAAAGTAATCGGCTATAGTGAAGTTATTGCCCTGATGCAAACTTCTGTCCAAGGGGTTACTCCCGGTGAAGGGATCTCGGCCTTTGCCTCGTCGACTGAGGAGCAGGATATTCCAACTGAATACCACTATGCAAACAAAAGAGAACGCCCTTGCAATAACAACTTTTTGAAAAATTGTTCCAACAACATCAAATAGGTTTGTTTAGATTGCATTGATCCGAATCAATGCAGTCCCATCAATTGATCACACCACAAAGAACGAAAATAATGACGTACGTATATGCCATCCGCATTCGCCACTGGGTCCCGTCATTACCCATTAGGTTAGTTAACTAACGACAGAGCGGGGACAGGACTAGCGCGGATGCAAAACATATACAACATCTACTAGTATATATATCAATATATAATATTTCGCTCAAGGCGTGATAAAATGCAACATCACAGAAATGTACAGCATCACAGAACAATACAGATATCTGGGATCCCCTGGTTTCACAGAGCCGCTACTGAAACCCGACGTTTCCCTGGTCGTGTGGATAGCCTGTGCAATGAAATCCTAGACCCCTACCGGCACAGCAAGTTACCCGCCAAAACCTGAAGCGAGGCAGTCCCCTTCAGCAACGTGAATGGACCACCCAGCACTTCATGGAATCCAGTAACTTGGGCACCCCTCCTGGGTCAACCTGTACCCCCTAAAAGTGCGGCGAGTAGCCCGCCAATTCTAGAGTGAAGCCCCCTCCGTCTCAGTGCCATGAGATGCGGTCTTGTTTCCCTCTAGAACCCGGCTATCCGTGCACCCCACCTTGGGGTAATCCTAGTACAGAAAGTAAAATATACATACAACTGGTACATCGACCTCAACCTGGTCGTGCCCTAAAAGAATAATATACAAACAGGTAGTGACGGCAGTCCACATGTCGGATGCTCGCCCCGCAATATCAAATGTACATAATACAACCAAATCTGTACTATTATTGCATCCAGGCTATCCCCCACGACCAATCCGCAACATCACAGCACAACACAGAACATCAACGTGAATGTCACGTTCGCAAATCCGTCTAACCGGGCTATAGCAGTTAGACAGGATTTACCAATCAAGTGACATTCACGGTCGCAGATATAATGTAAATATTGTGAACTAACATGTTTAAAATTTTCGATCGATCAAATTTTACCAAGTGGGCCCCAAGCACTACTGTAGCACTCAAAGAAATGTGGGCCCAAAAAATACCATTCCAAAAACCCTATTTTACACTCAGGAGCTCTCTGTAAAATATTGGGACCATGAACAGTCAAGATTGCGGAGGAACCGCGGCCCAAGCATAGGTTTGGCCGCTGTTCCGCGGTGTAAAAGTTGGATCATGCAACCAAAATTTCACAGAATGCTTATAATGCCCTGAATGTACTTCTGCAACACACTGAAAAATTTTGGAGCCAAAAAAATTTCGACAGAAAACTGATGTAACGAAAATACGGTTTTTGGGATATTTGTTCGATCGGAAATGTAAACACATTAGACTAAGCTAGACTAGCTTAATGGCGTGGCTCTGATACCATGTAAGTGCACGGCGGCGCCCCGGCCGTCAATCCGACGCCGGAATGCGGAAACGAAAAACTTTTCAAACTAGAAAACCGGCACCACAGCGCACAAAAATCCCGGATCGGGCCATTAAACGAGTCCTAGCATACTAAAGAACGGGTAGAGAGATATACCGAGCGATCTGTGTCCTTCGGTCTTCTCGTCGTCGTCCCGATCTCCCGCGGAATGTCCGGTCTCCACCTCCTCGCCGGAAGGGCACCACGTCGCCTGCTTCTTTTACGGGCTCCCACCTCTGGACCGAGACAACTCGGGCACGAAATTGGCGAGTCGACGTGCCCAAGATTTGCTGTAGAATAAGTGTAGGATTGTATGTCTCATGGGGTCGTAGGAGGTTGCCATTTTAGTGGAGGAAAGGAAATGTAAGCTTTTGTGGAGCTATATGATTTTTCAAGCAAATGAGACACCAAATTCCCCCTTGAAAAATTAGGACAGCCCTCCAAAAGGCTTGGCCGGAAATGCTCTTTTGGAATGAGAAGAGGGAGTGAGAGAGTGGTGTATGTTTTAATCAAAAGAAAGAGTGAGCCACCAAATCAAGCAAGAGAGAGAAAGGGTGATGATAACAAACAATGATCACAAACTAAAACCCACACTCAACCATCACTCATCAAGCATGATGACTCCAAAAAGTAAACCATGATGAAGTCAAGAAGTCAATGGAGGCTAAACCATCATGACACAACAAAATGCAAATAACACCCTCCACAATGCTTATTTGCACAAATGCAAATAAGCCCTCCTCCACCAATCTTCAGCCAATGAAAGATACAAAGAAATATGGCCGAAACGGAAAACAAACTGGCAACTCCAAAAAAACTGATCCCGTAATAAATTACAGGAAAACCCCGCTACTGTATATACATACCCGCATTTGTATTCCGACCGAAATACAAATGCAATGAGACAAAATCTACACTGTACAATACTAGGATCCGGCTTAAACCAAAGCCCGCTAGTATTTTCCGTCCGATCATGATCCGTGCCATACTGCACGTATCTGATCGAACCCTGCCATATCTCCATACGGCCTCTATAGCGTTTCGCCCGAAACTTGAGTAACTGTATGTAGGGTACTCTAAAGACTCGTCAATACTATGGATGTGGATTTAACCACTAACACGTCAGAGGTATTAGCCATACGTGACGGGCTACCAGCTATTGACCAAAAGGGACGTCGATGAGCGAACTCATCCTGACACCCTACTGAGCCTGTCAGTGACAATATCCGTACAGTCCGGTCCGTTCGTCTATGAGCATCGCATGGCGGGCCTAGGGGGTTGGTAAAAGTCAGACCCCCAAAAGCGGTACAAGTCGTGTCGGAGTGTAGCCCAGAACACCCTGAGATACTATAGGAATACCTACCAGTAAATCTCCTGCCTCGGCTGAGGGCTTTGTGTAATGGCTCTCCTAGACACAGCGCGACCTCACCCCCAATACCGGGAGAGACGAACCCCTGAAGATCCGCTCACTGCCTCCATGTGGCTCGGGACTGTACCCAACTAAAACCTGTTTGCACGTCTCCTTTGAGCGTGGTAGGGTAGTAATCAAAGTACAGTGGGAACTCACACGAGACAAATGACGATCCTCAGGTCGATGAACTAACCTGTACACATGTCACCAAGGAACTGCTATCTGACGTCAGGTATAAGACCAACTAGTATGTTCCCAGCGAGTCCTGTCCGGTGTACTCATAATCCAATGAGCACCTGTATACATCTTAGGTGAACCAACTGACACTAGTGGCTTGTGAGACCGGCCACCGCCCCTCGTCGGGGTCTCGACTGTATACACTAGTCTACTCTGGAGTATCGATGCCCTGTCTCGAAAATCCCACGACTAGGGACCTTTTGAGGATGTGCTTATAGACTACCAGCTCCCACGTATATGATTGCCCTCATACTGCTGGCAGTCAAGCAAGAATCCTATGGGCTCTATCAACGTGTAATAGCGACTTGTAAGGTCACCTAAAGCAGTACACGATGATAATGATAAACCAGATAGCATACTATCATCTTGAGTTAGACTGTCCTACCGGAATAGGTCCTCCCTCAATCATTGCAATCACGTGCCTGTGATCCAATAATTGACTCTGAGGGCACTATCTCCAACAACTGGGACAATGTTGGCAATCCAATCAGGGTACTGAAGCTCTTGGATAAAGCCAAATTCGATTAACTTCTTGACATTGGCGTTGATGCTCATCTCAAGCTCGAACCGCATCCATCTCAGTGCTTGTTTGACTGGCTTGACGTCTGGAGATATCGCCAATTTTTGCACAGCAATCTCCGGACTGAATTTCGGAATTTCGGAGTAGTTCCATGCGAAACAGTCCTTATACTGCATGAGCACGTCTTTTACTATAGCCACCCTTTATTCAGACAACAGCTCACTGACGAATGTCGGCCGCGGGTCACTTGCCGTCCCCAAGTAAATTTTCTTGAGGTTATCTGCAGTAGTATGTATCCCATCTTCCATCTCTTTTGGCGCCGGTGGAAACTCTGAGATCACCTCGTAATCATCATTTTCGAAGCACCAGGGGAGGGTATCCATATTCTTAGGTTCTTATTCTGACAGCGTTATCACGTAATAGGTACAAGATCGCTTTCAAGATCGATGTTGATCTGGTTCTACTCCAGCCGCATACGTAGCTTTCGGTTCATTCTTCTGTGGTGGGGTTACCTTCCAACTGCTGGATAGAGCGAACCTGTCTTGCTGATACTGGTCTTCGACCCAGTCTTTGAATGTAAAGCAGTCTGCGAGAAGATGTCCTATAGCTTGGTGATAGGAGCAATAGTCCGGATGATGAACCTCACCTGCTTGCTCAGGGTGCTTGGACTCCGGAGGCGTCATTATCTGATGTTTTATGAAAAGATCGAATGTCTTCTTTGTCTTGTCTTGGGGAAAAGAGTATGCTCGACCCATCTTCTTTATAAGAGACGAATCCTGGTTGCTCGATTCTCGATCGCGTGACTTTTTGGACCCGCTACGCTGCTGTCAAACATATTTTGCGTTCATCAGTTTATTTCTGCCTTCGTGTCGAGTCTTCTTTGTGACGGGCTGGCGATGAAGGGCATCGTCGTTCTTCGTAGATTGCTGAAGGAGGCGCTGCGTCTTGGCTTTCTCGTAGATGGCCATTTCGCGATTATGATCGTCTCGAACCTTTTGACCCGCTTCCCTTATAAGCTTGTCCATCTGTTCTTCGAACGATTGACTTGGAACTTTCATGGCGAGACCTTATTCTAGTTCACGGTTAGCGTCTTCCCACAAAGCATCTCCTACTTCATCAAAGTCATGTATAACGTAGCAGTCATGGAATCGTTCCCGTTTCTTGGGTTGAACATATCCAAGCCCAATCGTTTCCATTCTCCCGTTGGGCAATTGTCGCTGAGTTCTAAAGGCGTTCCAGATCCTATTGTAGAACTGAGCTTGTCGAGCAGTCTGTTTGAAGGGTATGCCTTAGCACCTCAATAGCCTTTTTAATCCTTCTGTCTAGTATCTAGGCAGACGGATAGGCTGGATCCTATCAAGCGTAGAATCGACGCCATGCCAGATTTCTTTCTCTACTTTGGTTTGCTCGGATCGGTAGAATAGGATCGCTTTTTCACCTCTTCGCTTGGGAGGGATGTAGAATGTCTGCAGTTCCTGCACATTATAGGTATCAAGTGCATCGAGCTCTTTGTAATGCTCTCGCGGAACCATGGCGATTTGCAAACTCCGATCATCATCAGCGAAGGCTTGTATTGATGGTCGAACAGAAAATACGGCATTGGCCTCACCTTCTGAGTCGCTGTCGAAGATCAACATAGGGGTGGACGGTCTCGGCTTGTTGCATTGGGGCGGCCCTGAATAGACTATCTCTTCTTCCTCATCGGTATCACTCCCGAAGACCGGAATGGTAGTGATAACTTTTTTTTGCTCTCCGGTTTGCGACATCTTTCTGTGTCTTTGAAATCTGGTAGGAAGTACTTAGCATCTTCATACTTGCGGACTTCGTTCACGGAGAATGGGTTCAATTCCCCTGTCACGGTATACTCGAGACTATCCTTGAAATACTTCATACACTAATGTTGTGTAGAAGGGATGATATTATACTTGTGTAACTGAGGCCTGCCGAGCAAAGCATTGTAGCATGTCTTGGCGTCAATGACGTGAAATTTAATGTCCGTGACAAGCAGCCCAAAGCATAATGTCAGTATCACAGACTCGAGCGTCCTTGATGACTGGGAGTCAAACCCAGAGATAGTGATCTTATCCCGAGCGAGGTGTTGAATGCTCATGCAGATTTCCTTCAACACTCTTACATTGAGGTGATTAACGGGGGACCCATTGTCAATCAGAATTTTGCCTATCTTAATATCATGACAGTATCCGGAGACATAAAGGGGACGGTTATGCTCGCACGTCCCGAGGAGGAGATCTTCATCGCCGAAGGTGATATCGGCTGTGTGCACTTCTTCCAGCTCGTCCTTCATCTTTTCTTCGGCGAGGAAAGCTTGGAACTGCTCGGGCTCTTGTAGTGCCTTGATCAAAGAATCCCTCGCCTCTTTGGATAGCAGAAAGGCGTCGAGAATGCTTAGCTGTGAGGTTATCTTCCTTAGGTGTGCCAGAACGTTGTAATCCACTTTGTTTTTCTTGGGTGGATCCTTGGCTGTCAGCTCTTCGACGGCTTGGTCATCGAGTGTGATATCCTCACGGACCTTTTCTTTTCCCTTATCCTTTTTTTCGACCCCTTGTTTACGGGTCCGAGATTCTTTTCAGGTAATGTACGATTGCGCAGCTGAATGTTCTCACGGCTCTTTGGTTCTTCCTCTTTTCCTGAGGTGGATTCTTGAAAGAGAGGGACAAGGGCTATTTCTTCGTCAGATTCGCTCCTGAAGGTGAGAACTTGCGATCCCCTGCTATCAACCACATGACAGTTGCCGGCAGCTCTTCCACGTTCGTCTGTCGTATTTTTCCGCTGTCGACGAGCTTCACGCTTCATTCTCTTGAAGTGCTGCCTGTGAGCGACATACCCTTGCCACCTATTTTTAAAGACGTTGCATTCTTCAGTAGGGTGCGCAATCCTTCGATGATATAAACAGTAATTAGGATGCACATCCTCTTCATTAAGGTGTATCTCATCAGAAGCGTTTCCTTCGGAGGGTGGCAACTTCATTCCCATTGATATGGCTTTGGCGAACTTTTTCTTCGTTTTAAGCCTGCTCCTGTCTGTTGCGGGCATGTCTCGGTCAAGTTGGGGTACTTCAACCTTTTCATCTAGTCGCCGGCATTTGGCCTTTTCAAATATGGCCATTTCGCGCTCTCAATCGGCCTTACATTTTAGAAGAGCTTCGTTCAGGAATGCATCAATCATCTCGTCTGACGGTCCTAGGAGCTCCGATTCGGGATCTGCCCCCAGTTTCTCTGCATCAGGAGCTTCTTCACCGTCTATCGACGAGTGAGAGATCACATGGCAGCTTGTCACATAATCTTCAGGCTCATCCGACGAGTCTTCTCCATTGTCATCATCTACATCCTCAAGGACGTGGCTGAGAAATTCCTTGAGTGTGACTGGGGTCCGCGCCTATTCATATCAGAATTTTGCATTATTATATCACCCATTCTTAATCACATTACATATAAATAGGTGCTTTTGATCCATGTCTGCTAAATAGTTGCAGGTTACAGGTTCTCAGATCCTTACAGTGAAATTCATGAAAAATCGCTACAAATGTAAGACTACGACCAACAATAAATGGATCCGTACAATGCTGCCTACCAGTTCAAGGAACAAATAAAAATCATTAGACAGATCAATGCACAAAGCACACGGGCAGGACAAGATTCAAGACTTCAAAGCGAAGCTCAAAGCAAAAGTCCAAATCATTCTGCACTGTTGGAAATCTGGAAGAAAATAGAAGAGATTCTGTAACACCCGAGCCCAATGCTACTAATTTCAGTTATCGTTCAAACGTAGTGTGGCACTTATTTTATTTATCTTGCTTAATGGTTAATTATTGTAAATTCTACCCGGAAATTAATTTCTGCAAATAACAATTTTTGGCATCTAAAATAAAATTAAAAATATTCATCTTGGCCTGCTTGACACCCCTAACCCTGTTGTAGCGTCCGTGCATCGTGTTCTCGTCCCGTTCAGTGAAACGGACGAGTTTGGACGGCTACGTGCACGTACGTGTGTCCGTTTTGGGGGTATGCTTTTTGATCATAAAACATTTCATTTTAAATTTTGGATCCCGCCTAAAATTCTATTATTTCAATTTCAAATTTTTGGACCCGACCCGGGTGCGATTTGGAAATGTTTTACTTTGCGCCAAAATCCCAGATTTTAATATATTTAAACCATCATATATAATTTAGTTAACCATATAATATTTTTACAATCTTTTATATCGTTCTCAATTTATTCTCTCAACCAATCGCAACCTCCCCTTTAACCCCGTGGGCCCCACTTTCTCTCTCTCCCACTTCTCTCTCTCTCTCGCTCTCTCTCTCTCCACTTTTTCTCTCTCTCTCATATATTCTCTCGTACTTCTCTTTATCATCTTTCTCTTCTTCCTTCATGTCTCGTTTCTCATTTTTTTTAACTGTTCTTTTGATGCCGGAATTCCGTCGTGCCGGTGACGCTTCATGACATTCCAGCGAGGTACCCCGACCCGTGTGGTTCCTTTGTTCGTCGTTTGGGTTCATTCTGTGAACCTTGCTCCCGTCGCGAGTTTTCCCCGCCGACGGTTAACGTTCCGTTTTCCCGATTCGCGACCCATCGAGGCTAGTTAATCTTGCTACATGCTATATAATTCATTTTATACCTATTTAAATAAATACCATACCTATAGTTTAAATCTAGTGCCCCATGTTTAATTTTATTAACGTTTCGATGTTCCGTTTGCATCCGTTTATATCATATTAAATCTAAATCATGAAAACTTATCTTGTGACATACTAGATTACATTATACTGCATCCATATAAATTAAAATATATATCGTCGTAATATTTCTTATTATTATCTTTAATTAGTTTATAATTTGCATTTTATAATATTATATATTTGAAAATATTATAGTTTACACATGAAACGTCGTTGAAAAAGCGGATACGACAAATCTGAAATTTACTGTACACCTTACCTTATAAAATTCATTATAAATCATAGAAAAATCATTAGTATACGTTCTTTAGTTCGTTATGAAGCTAACTAAGAATACTATAACTCTATGAAATATTTACTTGCAAAATAAATTTTTTAAATAACGTAAAATGCAAATGAAAATGTCTCCAAACTGCTGTCCAGGGAAATTCCAGCAGAAAATTTTCAACTTCGAATGTTCATAACTTTTTATAGGGACAACCTGAGATGCTTATACTTATAAAACTGAAAACCTTATTGAATTATCTTTGTTTTGGTATAAGACACGTCCCTTTTGGAGAACGTTTGTTATTTTTAAGCTATTTTACAAATTAGGGTGACGCTGAATTTCTAAACAGAACTTTCTTGTGCATGGTTAATCAATACCACTTTTATAGTTATTAATCGCTTTGAATATGCTGTCCATATTAATATTATTATATCAATATTTATATCACATATTTCTTAGTTGTACATCCCACATTACCATTTTATAGTTTTATAACTTTTCGGATACCCGTTTGCATCTATCGCATTTAAGATACATATAATTGCATTCATAGATCACATTACTACATAATAAGGTGATATTAACACTCCATGTTTAATAAACTGCATCCTAATTAATATTGGAACTATAAATGTAACCCTAATCGATAACTGTGCATCCATATCCTTGAAATTATATCTATTTGCATATCATATTACATGTTCCAGTTTATTGTTCTGATAGTACTCATGCTTGCTTATTTATACACATGCTTATGTTAGCTTGATTATGAGCACCCACATGATATCTTGTGCTTCCTGACATGACCTGTTACACTTCCTACTTAACCCGAAATGGTACCGTATACTGCTTGACTTGACATGATGTACCATGACCTGACCCATTACCATATCTTGTGCCTAATGCCAACAAACCTGACATGTAGTCCTCATGGACCATTCCTGTTGTCTATCCAGACAAACCTGCTTTTACCTGTTCCTGTGTTGGCATTAGTTTTTGACTACCGAATACCTGACTTGACATACATAACTTGGGGGTATGGGGAAATCAAAGGTGAAACCTGACTTGTAACTCAACAGTTCGATACCTGTTCTGATCAGTCTTACGGGCTAGGCCAGCCCCGGAGTGATGATGCTGACATCACTCGCCCATCCTGCTACCTGTTACTGCCTAGCGGCACGTCTCAGATTCAGCCCCGAGAGTCTTGACCGTGGTCCCGGGCATGCACGGGATACTATTGAGTTACATCGACGATTCATCAATTGATTTCAAAGACTCTAGAATAGAAAACCTGATAGAATAGTTTAGTGACCCACTGCACACTACCCTGCACTGCTTGATTCATATTATTGCTACTCTCGTTTTATTCATGTTTATATTACATTGCCTGCTACACTGTTCATATTATATTACTTGATGACATGACGCGCTGACGTCTGGGTTTTGTATGGCCCAGATTCTGTACTGCTGTCGCAGTCCGAGCAGGAGTACTTCAGCCAGCATGCTGAGCTGTCAGTTCAGTAGTAGTTAGTTTTATTTCCTGCATTTATTTCCTGATGTGAGCCCGCATTATGGGACATACGTTTCTGTTATTTGTATTGGATCATTTGCTTCCGCATTTATTTATTATTGACTTCTGTTATTCTGGATTATGGACATGTTTTAGATAGTTTATCTCGTTCTTGATATCTCTACAGCCGTAATGTGATTGTGGATGGATACTTTCTACCCGCAAGTAGCATGGTTGGCTATGTCACGTGCCCAATCTAGCATACTCTGGGAAGCAGGGCGTGACATAGTTCTTTTGGTATCAGAACCATAGGATAGTCGGGTTGATTCTTTTGTAGTTGGGTGTTGTACCCAATACACGAATCAGAATACCCGTGTTTAGGAAACATGTCCTGCCACCTTACCGTTTACCATTCTTGAATCACATTCTTCCTGATTATATCTTTTACGATGTGCAAACTTCCTTTGCATATCGACTCGAAACCTGATTCCATGTTATCTCTAGGACTTAGACGGCTTGGGTAGAATTATGTAATTGCGGCTATGATACCGCGGCATAGTTACAATGCGGCACTCTATTTAAGTATCTTGGAGTTCTAGCCTTGATATATATTCAGAATCTATCGTCATGCTAATGTTGGGTGTTTTGAGTTCAGGAATATGGCCGGTAAGAATTTGAAGACGTACCAAGGCGTGTCGACGAAGCCGCCATGCTTGGAGTGATAAGGGGAATGCTGGAGAATCAGAAAAAACAGACCGAGCTGATCCAGCAGCAAGCGGACTCGTTTCAGGAAGGTTTGCAGATCGTTCAGCAGTCTGTGAACAATGTTGGAGCTAAGCCAGTTGACCAAGTAGGGACAGTAGCAGATTTCAGACGTTTGGGTCCATATACATTTACTGGATTGGAGAAGCCGTTGCCAACAGAGCAGTGGCTAGTTGACGCAGAGAATTTGCTCATTGCGGCACAGATTTCAGATAAGAAAGAGTTGATATGGTACGCATTCAGTTAGTAGATTACGCCCGAGAATGGTGGCTTGTAGAAGAGAACCGTTTGCCCAAGCCGATCAAGTGGGTGGATTTTTCGAAGAGTTTTGAGGAACATTCTGAGCATTTGAAGATCGCACTGCGGATGTTGAGACAGGAGAAGTTATATGCGAAGATGAGAAAGTGCGAGTTTTGGCTGGAGGAAGTAAAGTTTTGGGGCATGTTGTGTCTGGCGATGGAATTTCCGTCGATCCAGAATAGATTGCAGCAGTTCATAATTGGCCAATTCCAAGGAATGTTGCGGAGATAAGAAGCTTTCTTGGACTCGCCGGGTATTACAGAAGATTTGTGGAGAACTTTGCTCGTCTGGCGGAGCCGTTAACCAAGCTTACGCGCAAGGAGGTACCTTTTGTACGGACGGATAAGTGTGCGTTAGCTTTCGATACGTTGAAGCAGAAGTTGATAACCGCCCCTATTCTGACCGTGCCAGACAATTCCGAAGGATTGGTGATTCACAACGACGCATCTGGGAAAGGATTGGGATGTATTTTGATGCAGCATGGGAAGGTTTTAGCATACGCATCGAGACAGTTAGGACCCATGAGAAGAATTACCTAACTCATGACTTGGAACTTGCGGCTGTGACTTTCGCTTTGAAGGTTTGGAGACACTACCTTCTGGGCGAAAGGGTCGAAGTTTTTACTGATCATAAGAGCTTGAAGTATGTGTTCACACAGAAGGAGCTTAATATGAGGCAGCGTAGATGGTTGGAGCTGATGGCTGACTACGATCTTGATCTTAAGTACCATCCGGGGAAGGTTAACGTCGTGCCGGATGCGCTTAGTCGGTTACCAGCAATTCAGGTGTTAACTACGCAGAAGGAGATCGTTGAAGATTTTTGAAGATTTGACTTGGAGGTTGTGCTATCGCATTCTACGGGACAGTTGATGCAGCTGCAAGTACAGTCATCATTGATCGGGAATATTAAAACAGCACAATCGCAGGACCCTAGACTGCAAAAATTTCGAGGACAGGTTGAAGCCGGACTACGAACAGATTTATTAATCCCCGAAGATGGTTCGTTGAGGTTTGGTACCCGTTTGTGTGTGCCAAAGGGAGATATTCGTGAAGAGCTTATGAAGGAGGCACACAGTTCAACTTATTCTGTACATCAAGGAGGCATAAAGATGTACCGAGATATTCGACAGCATTTCTGATGGGAAGGCATGAAATGGGAGATTGCTCGCTTTGTGGAAAAGTGCTTGGTGTGTCAGCAAGTTAAGGCTGAACATCAAAGGGTTGCTGGTTTATTGCAACCACTTCCGATTCCTCAGTGGAAGTGGGAACATATAACCATGGATTTCGTGACGGCTTTACCGCGAAGTCCAAAAGGCAACAATGCTATATGGGTGATTGTTGACCGATTGACCAAGACAGCTCATTTTATTCCTCTTCGGGTTGGTCAATCAATAGAGACTTTGGCAGAGCAGTACATGTAAGAGATTGTAAGATTGCATGGAGTACCGGTGAGCATCGTGTCCGATCGAGACACTCGGTTCTTATCACACTTTTGGCGGAGTCTACAGGAAAGTTTGGGGACTCGATTGAAGTTTAGCACGGCTTATCATCCTCAAACTGATGGTCAATCGGAGAGAACGATCCAAACTCTTGAGGATACGTTGAGAGTATGCAGGTTGGACTTCAAGGGGTCTTGGGAGGATCATATACTTTTGGTGGAGTTGTCTTACAACAACAGTTTTCAGGCAACTATTCCGATGGCTCCATTTGAAGCTTTGTATGGTCGTAAATGCCGTTCACCTGTTTGTTGGGACGATGTCGGTGAACGAAGATTATTGGGACCGGATTTGGTTGTGCAGACAGTTGAGAAGGTTGACCCTATCAGAAATCATATAAAGGCAGCACAGGACCGACAGAAGAGTTGGGCAGATACATCAAGAAGACCTCTAGAGTTCGCCGTGGGTGATTTGGTATTCTTGAAGATATCACCGACTAGAGGGGTGATTCATTTTGGAAGTCGAGGAAAGCTTAGTCCTCGATTCGTTGGACCCTTTGAGATCTTGGAGCGTGTTGGTGAGGTAGCGTATCGTTTGGCATTACCGCAGTCCTTGGCGAATGTGCACGATGTGTTTCACGTATCTCAACTCCGTAGGTATGTTCGAGATGAAACACACGTATTGGATCATTCGGAGCTAACAGTACGAGAAGACTTGACTTTTAAGGAGCGACCGATTGGAATCGTGGATCGGGGGAAAAAAGTTCTTAAGAACAAGGTAATCCCTCTTGTGCTTGTTTCTTGGGGTAATCACTCGCATGGAGAGTCCACTTGGGAACGAGAAGATGAAATCCGGCAGAAGTTTCCTCAACGTTTCTTGTAGTTATCTATCTTTGTATTCTTGGAATTTCGAGAATGAAATTCTTTTTGTAGTTGGGTATAATGTAACACCAGAGCCCAATGCTACTAATTTCAGTTACCGTTCGAACGTAGTGTGGCACTTATTTTATTTATCTTGCTTGATGGTTAATTATTGTAAATTCTACCCGGAAATTAATTTCTGCATATAACAATTTTTGGCATCTAAAATAAAATTAAAAATATTCATCTTGGCCTGCTTGACACCCCTAACCCTGTTGTAGCGTCCGTGCATCGTATTCTCGTCCCGTTCAGTGAAACGGGCGAGTTTGGACGGCTACGTGCATGTACGTGTGTCCGTTTTGGGGGTATGCTTTTTGATCATAAAACACTTCATTTTAAATTTTGGATCCCGCCTAAAATTCTATTATTTCAATTTCAAATTTTTGGACCCGACACGGACGCGATTTGGAAATATTTTACTTTGCGCCAAAATCCCAGATTTTAATATATTTAAACCATCATATATAATTTAGATAACCATATAATATTTTTACAATCTTTTATATCCTTCTCAATTTATTCTCTCAACCAATCACAACCTTCCCTTTAACCCCGTGGGCCCCACTTTCTCTCTCTCCCTCTTCTCTCTCTCTCGCTCTCTCTCTCTCCACTTTTTCTCTCTCTCTCATATATTCTCTCGTACTGCTCTTTATCATTCTTTCTCTTCTTGCTTCATGTCTCGTTTCTCATTTTTTTTTAACTGTTCTTTTGTTGCCGGAATTCCGTCGTGCCGGTGATACTTCATGACGTTCAAGCGAGGTACCCCGACCCGTGTGGTTCCTTTGTTCGTCGTTTGGGTTCATTCCGTGAACCGTGCGTCCGTCGCGAGTTTTCCCCGCCGACGGTTAACGTTTCGTTTTCCCGATTCGCTACCCATCGAGGCAAGTTAATCTTGCTACATGCTATATAATTCATTTTATAACTATTTAAATAAATACCATACCTATAGTTTAAATCTAGTGCCCCACGTTTAATTTTATTAACGTTTCGATGTTCCGTTTGCATCCGTTTATATCATATTAAATCTAGATCATGAAAACTTATCTTGTGACATACTAGATTACATTATACTGCATCCATATCAATTAAAATATATATCTTCGTAATATTTCTTATTATTATCTTTAATTAGTTTATAATATGCATTTTATAATATTATATATTCGAAAATATTATAGTTTACACATGAAACGTCGTTGAAAAAGCGGATACGACAAATCTGAAATTTACTGTACACCTTACCTTATAAAATTCATTATAAATCATAGAAAAATCATTAGTATACGTTCTTTAGTTCGTTACGAATCTAACTAAGAATACTATAACTCTATGAAATATTTAATTGCAAAATAAAATTTTTAAATAACGTAAAATGCAAATGAAAATGTCTCCAAACTGCTGTCCAGGGAAATTCCAGCAGCAAACTTTCAACTTCGAATGTTCATAACTTTTTGTAGGGACAACTTGAGATGCTTATACTTATAAAACTGAAAACCTTATTGAATTATCTTTGTTTTGGTATAAGACACGTCCCTTTTGGAGAATGTTTGTTATTTTTAAGCTATTTTACAAATTAGGGTGACGCTGAATTTCTGAACGGAACTTTCTTGTACATGGTTAATCAATACCACTTTTATAGTTATTTATCGCTTTGAATATGCTGTCCATATTAATATTATTATATCAATATTTATATCACATATTTCTTAGTTGTACTTCCCACATTACCATTTTATAGTTTTATAACTTTTCGGATACCCGTTTGCATCCATCGCATTTAAGATACATATAATTGCATTCATAGATCACATTACTACATAATAAGGTGATATTAACACTCCATGTTTAATAAACTGCATCCTAATTAATATTAGAACTATAAATGTAACCCTAATCGATAACTGTGCATCCATATCCTTGAAATTATATCTATTTGCATATCATATTATATGTTCCAGTTTATTGTTCTGATAGTACTCATGCTTGTTTATTTATACACATGCTTATGTTAGTTTGATTATGAGCACCCACATGACATCTTGTGCTTCCTGACATGACCTGTTACACTTCCTACTTGACCCGACATGGTACCATATACTGCTTGACTTGACATGATATACCATGACCTGACCCGTTACCTGATCTTGTGCCTAATGCCAACAAACCTGACATGTAGTCCTCATGGACCGTTCCTGTTGTCTATCCAGACAAACCTGCTTTTACCTGTTCCTGTGTTGGCATTAGTTCTTGACTACTGAATACCTGACTTGACATACATAACTTGGGGGTATAGGGAAATCAAACGTGAAACCTGACTTGTAACTCAACAGTTTGATACCTGTTCTGATCAGTCTTACGGGATAGGCCTGCCCCGGAGTGATGATGCTGACATCACTCGCCCATCCTGCTACCTGTTACTGCCTAGGGGCACGTCTCGGATTCAGCCTCGAGAGTCTTGACCGTGGTCCCGGGCATGCACGGGATACTATTGAGTTATATCGACGATTCATCAATTGATTTCAAAGACTCTAGAATAGAAAACCAGATAGAACAGTTTAGTGACCCACTGCACACTACCCTGCACTGCTTGATTCACATTATTGCTACTCTCGTTTTATTCATGTTTATATTACATTGCCTGCTACACTGTTCATATTATATTACTTGATGACATGACGCGCTGACGTCTGGGTTTTGCATGGCCCAGATTCTGTACTGCTGTCGCAGTCCGAGCAGGAGTACTTCAGCCAGCAGGCTGAGCTGTGAGTTCAGTAGTAGTTAGTTTTATTTCCTGCATTTATTTCCTGATGTGAGCCCGCATTATGGGACATACATTTCAGTTATTTGTATTGGATCATTTGCTTCCGCATTTATTTATTATTGACTCCTGTTATTTGGATTATGGACATGTTTTAGATAGTTTATCTCGTTCTTGATATCTCTACAGCCGTAATGTGATTGTGGATGGATACTTCCTACCCGCAGGTAGCATGGTTGGCTATGTCACGTGCCCAATCTAGCGTACTCTGGGAAGCGGGGCGTGACAGATTCTGAGGAACCAAGTGAAGAAAACAGAAGTTAAAAGCAACATGAAGCAACCCTGAAGAATTGATCCCAAGATCCCACCAATTGGCCGCGGAACCGCGGCCAAACAGCCCTTTCTGCCGTGGAACCGCGGCCGTATGGTGCATGTGTCGGTGGGTGTCGGTGCTTTGACCTGGCTTTCTTAGGGTAGTTTTGTAAATTCATGTGTGGATCAGAATGTAACCTTGGATTTTTCCTATCTATAAATAGGAGGGCTCAAAGTCAAATAGAGCATGCCTCTTTCAGGGTGCCTCTTTTAGGGCATGCCTCATTTTAATTTCTAGATCTAAAATTTTAATTTCCCTTTGTAATGAATCGTTGAGAGGTCATTAATAAAGTATGTTTTTTTATTCTATCTCGCATTCTTTTTTTATCTGTAATTTATTATCTGCAATTTTTTATCTGTTCTTTTATTATCTGCAATTAGGTCATCAATAAAAATACAAAATGAAAAACTTTGTTTTCCTTTCTTACTAATGAGTGAGTAATTCCTCACTTGTTAGGGATGGGAGAGGGAAGGTTTGAGAGAAGCAAATCTCTCTCGCTCCTTTCTTTGCCTAAATAATTTTAATATGGATTCCCTTTAATTTAACCATAATCCGCTCACAACGGCACCATATCCTACATGATAGCGGTGATTCCCTAGTTAAACCGGTTGTGGTTGAATTAACCGGAGGTTAGGGTTAAGAGCCAAGAACGGACGGACCAGGACCAAAAAGAAAAAACTAAGTTTCTTCCCAGTCGTGCTAATCTCCGTTGTTGCCGATTACCCTAACACCTTTATTCACAATTAAGGCATTGAAAGAAGCGAGAAGATCCCTATTTCGAACTGACCTAATCCTAACCCTAGCAAGTTTTTTATCAACTTAATCTCATTCATAGATCTTAAAACAAAACCCAACTCAATTGGACTTAACTCGTTAGAACATAAAGAAAAGAATTCCTTCTCCCTGTGGATCGACCCGTACTTAACAGCTAACTACCAAGAGACACCGTCTTGATTGCGGTAAATTTAAATTTGAACACAGAGAATCTCTCTAACAATCAAATGGCGTCGTTGCCAAGGAGACGGTAGTCTATTTCTTTGTTTAATTTCGGGTTAATAAAAAAATTATAAAATTTAAAAAATTTAAAAAATTTAAAACAAAAAAATAATAAAAATAAAAATAAAAATCAGCTTGTTATTTTTGAAAGGTTTTTGTGCAGGTGTGCAGGCTTGGAGCAAACTTTGTTTCAGATCTGGAGCAAATTCAGTAAACAAATCAATATAATGGGGATCTAAATAGAAAGAGGAGAACCAACTCAGCACATGGAACAAATTTGACGACGTCATCCTTCAGAACAGCCGCGGAATCGCGGCACAAGTGCACGTTTGACTGCGGAACCGCAGTCAACTGCTGACGTCAGCAGTTGAATTTCTCTGTTTCTTTGCATAGATTCTCTTTCTCCTATCCAATAAATTGTTTTTGTGCAGGATTCTTTGCGCTACAAAATAAAAAAATTTTGAAAGTGTTTTAGATTTTTTGGTTGTTCCTGCTTTGCATAATTAATACGGAATTTAAGGGGCTATAAAACCAACTCAGATTGGGTGGGGATTTCATCACCCTTGCTAAGACCCCAAAAATCACTAAAAGCATACGCATCACCCTTGAGCTTAATTAAAAAATATCTAGACTCAGGCAATTAAGGACTGTTGCGCTCATTGGGACAGAGGAAGGTTGTGGGCATTCAGTCGTTTATCTAAACCTGACTTTGTGGTGACTAGGCTAGACAAGTGAGAAAGGTAACTTTAAAAGGCCCGTCTCAGGGTGATTCGTGAGCGGAACCCTCCTTTCTTCATTTGTGCTTACCTGGCCACAATTGAAGGTGAAGAGGCGATTTGAGTGATATCTCACAACTTGTCACTTTGAAACAGTTAGGAGCAGTCTAGTTGACTTAGGAGACCCTAGCTTTAGCTTTGATTGTGCATGTTTAAACTGTGGTTGTTTGAAATTATGCTGTAGTTCCGTACAATATTTTGCAAAACTCTTTCTTAAAAAAAACACTTTCAAAAATTTTAAAACTCCAAAAACAAACAATTTTTTTTTAAATATATAAAAAATAAAAAAAAACCACATTCTTTTTCTTCTCCTTTCTCTCATCACATCATGGGTACCCCACCTCGCAAAACTCTTGCCGAACATTGGTACCCACAACCAGACATTACTTCCTGTTGGAGATAGTGCCCTCAAAGTCAATTATTGGATCACAGGCACGTGATTGCAATGATTGAGGGAGGACCTATCCCGGTAGGACAGTCTTACTCGAGATGATAGTATGCTATCTGGTTTATCTTTATCATCGTGTACTGCTTTAGGTGACCTGACATGTCGCTATTACACGTTGATAGAGCCCCTAGGATTCTTGCTTGACGACCAGCAGTATGATGGCAATCATATACGCGGGAGCTGGGGTCTATAAGCACATCCTTAAAAGGTCCCTAGTTTTGGGAGTTTCGAGACTGGGCATCGATACTCCATTAGTAGACTAGTGTATACAGTCGAAACCCCGACGAGGGGCGGTGGCCGGTCTCACAAGCCACTGGTGTCAGTTGGTTCACCTAAGATGTATACAGGTGCTCATTGGGTTATGAGTACAACGGACAGGACTCGCCGGGAACCTGCTAGTTGGTCTTATACCAGATGTCAGATAGCAGTTCCATGGTGACATGTGTACAGGTTAGCTCATCGACCTGAGATCGTCATTTGTCTCGTGTGAGTTCCCACTGTGCTTTGATTACTACCCTACCACGGCTCAAAGGAGTCGTGCAAACAGGTTTTAGTTGGGTACAGTCCCGAGCCACATGGAGGCAGTGAGCGGATCTTCAGGGGTTCGTCTCTCCCGGTATTGGGGGTGAGGTCGCGCTGTGTCTAGGAGAGCCATTAGGCAAAGCCCTCGGCCGAGGCAGGAGATTTACTGGTAGGTATTCCAGTAGTATCTCAGGGCGTTCTGGGCTACACTCCGACACGACTTGTACCGCTTTTGGGGGTCTGACTTTTACCAACCCCCTAGGCCCGCCATGCGATACTCATAGACGAACGGACCGGACTGTACGGATATTGTCACTGACAGGCTCAGTAGGGTGTCAGGATGAGTTCGCTCATCGACGTCCCTTTTGGTCAATAGCTGGTGGCCCGACACGTATTGGCTAATACCTCTGACGTGCTAGTGGTTAAATCCACAGCCATAGTATTGACGAGTCTTTAGAGTCCACCACACTTACAGTTACTCAAGCTTTCGGGCGAAACGCTGTAGAGGCCGTATGGAGATATGGCAGGGTCCGATCAGATACGTGCGGCATTACACGGATCAGGATCGGATAGTTTTGTACTAGTGGTCGTATAGTTATATGGCAGGGTTTGATCTGATACGTGCGGTATTGCACGGATCAGGATCGAACGGATATTACTAGCCGGCTTTGGTTTAAGCCGGATCCTAGTATAGTACAGTGTAGATTTTGTCTCATTGCATTTGTATCCGGTCGGAATACAGATGCGGGTGTGTATGCACAGTGTCGGGGTTTTTCCTGTAATTTATTACGGGACCAGTTTTCTGGAGTTGCCTGTTTGCATTCCGTCCCGGCCGGTTTTCCTTTGTTCTTTCCCGGCCGGACTTTTCCGATGGAGGGTGTTATTTGCAAGTTTGCAAATAACATTTTGTGGAGGGTTTATTTGTAAGATGAGATATTATGAAAGCATCTTTTTATTCCTTTCTTTTCTATCATCATTTCTTGTAAAAGGTGATTAGGATTGATTTCATGTTGATGTGAGATTGTTATGATGATGTTTGGTTGTGGTCACCCATTCTCTTCTCCTACACTCACCTCCCTCTTGCTTCATATTCTTTCCTCCACCTTTTTTCTAAAGGGAGAAGTTTTTTCCATGGTTGAAAGAAAAAGAAGAGAGAGCTTCATCTTTGAGAGAGTAGCATTCTTGATCTCATTTTTGATGCTAGAAAAATGCAAGCACCATTTTTCTTACCTTGATTCCTCCTTCATCTACAAATGGCAACAAACCCCAAAAGAGACTATGATTCTACACTACACTTCCTACAGCATATCTTGAGCATGTCGAGTTGCCGGCTTCATGCCCGAATTGCCTCGGTATTGAGGCGGGAGCCCGTAAAAGACGCCGGCGATGTGGTGCCCTTCCGGCGAGGAGGCGACGATGTGGAGGCAAGACTTTCCGCGGGAGATCGGGATGATAAAGAGAAGACCGGAGGACTCGGATCACTCGGTATACTTTTCTTCCCATCTCTTGATTGCTAGCATTAGGTTAATGGTAAACGATCCGGGTTTTCTTTGTCCGCGGTAGCGCCGGTTTCCGAGTAAGGAAAATTTTTGATTCCGCATTTTGGCCTCGAGTACGAGGCCGGGGCGCTGCCGTGGCGCAACATGGTATCAGAGCCACGCCATTAACCTTTCCTAGCTTGTTCTAATGCGTTTTGCTTATCCGATCGACCAAAATCCCAAAAACCACATTTTCCTTCACATCAGTTTTCTGTTGGAATTTTTTGGTGTCAAAAAATTTTTCATGTTGTAGAAAACTGCTGTACAAGACATTCTAAGACTTCTGTAAAAATTCGACAATTTCAGTCGACTGTTTTAGCGCGGAACCGCGGCCAAAACCCCCATTGGGCCGCGGTTCCGCCGCACTCTGGAGTCTTCACTTGGTCAAAATTTTACAGTGGGCTTTTGGGATAATTTTGTGGGTTTTGGAATATTAAATTTGGGCCCAGGTTTTCTGTAACTGCTACAGTATTGGTTGGGGGCCCACTTGTTAATTGTTTGAACGATCGGATATTTTTAAACACATTATTTCACAGTATTTACATTATATCTGCGACCGTGAATGTCACTTGATCGGTAAATCCTGTCTAACTGCTATAACCCGGTTAGACGGATTTGCGAACGTGATTTTCACGTTGATGTTCTATGTTTATGCTGTGATGTTGCGGATCGGTCGTGGGGGATAGCCTGGATGCAATGCTAGTACAGTTTTTGTTGTATTATGTACATTTGATATTGCGGGGCGAGCGTCCGACATGTGGACTGCCGTCACTGCCTGATTGTATTATTCTTTTGGGGCACGACCTGGTTGCGGTCGATGTACCCGGTGTATGTATATTTTACTTTCTGTACTAGGTTTGCCCCGCGGAGGGGTGCACGGATAGCCGGATTCTAGAGGGCAACGGGCCCGCATCTCATGGCATTGGGACGGAGGGGCTTCACTCTAGGATTGGCGGGCTATTCACCGCACTCGTAGGGGGTACAGGTTGACCCAGGAGGGGTGCCCAAGTTACCGGATTCCGTGAAGTGCTGGGTGGTCCATTCATGGTACTGAAGGGGGCTGCCTCGCTTCAGGTTTTGGCGGGTGACTTGCCGCGCCCGTAAGGGTCTAGGATTTCATTGCACAGGCTATCCACACGACCAGGGGAACGTCGGGTTTCAGCAGCGGCTCTGTGAAACGCGGGGCTTCCAGATATCTGTATTGTTCTGTGATGCTGTACATTTCTGTGATGTTGCATTTTATTCACGCCTTGAGCGAAATACTATATATTGGTATATATATTAGTAGATGTTGTATGTGTTTTACATCCGCGCTAGTCCTGTCCCCGCTCTGCCGTTAGTTAGCTAACCTAACGGGTGATGACGGGACCCAGTGGCAAATGCGGATGGCATATACGTACGTCGGTATATTTTCGTTCTTTGTGGTGTGATCAATTGATGGGACTGCATTGATTCGGATCAATACAAGTTTAAACAAACCTATTCTGATGTTGTTGGAACACTTTTCAAAAATCTGTTATTGCAAGGACGTTCGCTTTTGTTTTGCATCGTGGTATTCATTTGGAATATCCTGCTCCTCAGTCGACGAGGCAAGGGCCGAGATCCCTTCACCGGGAGTGACCCCTTGGACAGAAGTTTGCGTCAGGGCATTAACTTCATTATAGCCGATTACTTTTGCTTTGCATCGTGGTATTCAGTTGGAATATCCTGCACCTCATTCTACGGGGAAAGAGCCGAGATCCCTTCACCGGGAGTGACCTCTTTAGTAAAGGTTTTCGTCACTATATTTTCTAAAAGGTTATCCAGTTCCTTCAACGATATCAAGTTCATTACGTTAAAGGTTTTTCGCCAAAAACCAGTCGTAGCCCTCCGTCATTTCAGATTAGTATTACTTAGTATTCGTGCTGCGTTTGTCGTGCATTGCCGTGGCGTAGTGTTCGGTAGCTATGTAATGTTTTTCTGTCACATGGATAAGTGGATTGGTTAGGACAGTCGTACGGTCTTGTTGGCATTGTCAAGGACTCGTACGGGTGGGTTTAACGCAATCAAGATAATGACAGGTAGAACTTGACTAGGACTCTTTGATTTGTTGGCATTGTCATGGTCACTTGGGTCCTAGGGGTAAAAACCCACATCGGGAGTTTCAAAAGAACTGAAACTTTCCAGGTATGCGCATACCTTCTGGAGTGTGGTGACGTGAGTGGATTCCGTCACGTTATCATACGATGATAGTTGGATCCCGATTCCCACTGATGAGTTGGTTTACTCCTCGGGTGATCCCGACTAATTCTTCTTTCAGGTTTGGAGGAGAATTTGAGGTACAGTGGGAGGTTTCCAGATTAGACAAAGTGATAACCATTCTGATCTAGGTTAGAGTGCACGCTGAGTGTTTCTTTTCTCTCTCTCTTTGGCAGCGACCATTGACCCGACCCTGGACTATGACTCAGTGACCAAGTTGACCGAACCTTCTTAACACTGGCTTTTGGATGTCAGAGTTGCAGACCTCATTGCCACTCCTACTTTTACCCTTTTCTCCAGGACACCCCGTATTACTACGAACGTCCACTTCCATTGGACAAAACCATCGTATGGTTATATACGAACTCGAAGGACTTCGAGGATGGTTTCTGGTTCTGGAGAAAACGAATACGATTATTCAGTTGTCTTTTCTTTTCACCTTCTCTCATTGTGAGTACTCCTTGGTTTAGGAGATAGCACACCTATTATGCAAATTGGATAGTCTTCTTCCAAACCTTAGGCTGGTGCCGAACGGCGGGGAATGAAGAAAACCAATTAGCATAACGATGGTGTGCAGAAGGTATTAAAATTAAGACAAAGCAAGGGATTAGTAAGAGGGCAAAGTAAATTGCGACTGCTATTCACGACCAAACCAAGTATTTCTTCGCCAATCCTAAATCACCTTTGTATTTCTCCAGGACACTCCGTATCACTACGAAGATCCACAGTTTATTGGATACTCCATCGTATGGTTATATACGAACTCGAAAGGAACTTGTTCCAGTTCAGGGATGGATTCTGGTTCAGGAGAAATAGGAATAAAGTACATTCAGGTGTCTTTTATCTTCACCTTCTCTCGCGTTGCGAGTGCTCCTAGGATTAGGACAGTACACCCTTTATGCTTTTTAGATAGTCTTCTTCCAAACCATAGGCTGGTGCCGAACGGTAGGGAAGGAAGAAAACCAATTGGCCTAAATGGGTGTGCAGAAGGTAATGACTAAAGACAAATAAAGGGATTTGGAGAGGTGGCAAAGAATTATACGGTTATAGTTGTGAATCTGGATAATGGTAGAGACATTACTAGGAATACCAGGATACCCCATCGAAACATTACAATGTTTCAGTTTCACTGTGTACTGTTAAAAGAAAACTGATTTCCCGATTAGACACTTACTCCAGGGTATGTATTTACCAGGTATGATTCTCACATCTGTATGGTTTTACAGATGATGAGTGGGAGTAAGTTATTGGGAATTGGGTGATCATCCTCATTATATCGGGATTCGTTGTAATCGGTGATATTTGAGGAGATCACCTGGGCTGTTTGCCGGTCGGCAAATATTTGGTTATGAATATCCGCTGTTGTGCACCAATTTCAAATTGATATATCTGTACGTCTATTTTCATAGAGTGAGATATACCTTTTGATATTATGTCGATGACATTTACCTATATCAGTGGATGGTTAGGTAAGGAGCATTAAACAGCGGTGTAATTCTTCTTAACTATAAGTACAGTTTTCAACCTACGACACACAGTGAAAGAGTTGTTAGACTCAGCGGACTTATACAGAGTATTGTATGTTGTCCAGTGTCCATTAGGACAGAGGGGTTGGTCCTCATACTATATTCTGTTTACTTTTAACTTCTCTAGTTCTTAGACATGTGCTTCGTGGAAACACAGGGTCTAAGTTTTGAGGAGTTATAGGTATTTGAATAGAGTAGAGAACCAGGTGTAGCAAGTATCGGGATTCTTCAAAGTGATCGAAGATGTAAATACTTGTGTATGGTATTCAGTTGATAGTAATAATAAAGAGAAATTGCTTCTCTTTCAGGTTACTCATAATTGGAAGCATTCCTAAGTTGAGTAACGATGATCGGCCTCCTTCCATTTAGTTGGCATGCACTGGAGACAGCTGCATGATTTGAATCTGGTTCAATTAAATCAGTGCCTCTGGTTCTATATTGGATATAAAACAGTTCATATCTTAACGATGTTAAGGTACGGGGAGTTGTCCGGCTTATGCTTAAAACCAGACTCCGGATAACTCAAGGCACGTTTCTGTAATGGCTGTTTGTGGGTTGACCCAGGCTATGACGAGGGTTGACTTTCTACCATCTGGCAGATCAACAGAAATATTGTTCTAGACTCGCTACAGTTTTATTAAAAATTGATTTTTTTCAAAAACAGCAGTGGAAGTATGGTAGAACTGGAAGTGATTCCAGAACCGCAAACGATTACTGAAGATTTAATAAGGAACCTAAAGATTCAATCTGATTTGACATTCCATTGGCCACTCCGCAGATAAGGTGGGTAACTTCAGGCACCCGAGAGGTACTCCGGTAGCCTCAAGGACGGTGACAGGGAAGTTCTTGTTTACCCACACTTGCCATTGTTGTTGTTCCAGGCTGCGAGACCCGGCAGGAGGATGAGTATAGCGTCGTTCTAAACTAGCTTTAGAAGTGCACGTCTATATGACTCTGGCAGAGGGTTGTCGTAGTCAGTGGGAGCAGCGGAAGCATTGGTGGACTTCATGCTTATGTCTATTTATAGACTAAAGCAGATATAGCGGAGTTAGATCATCTGTTTCTGATGTGACAGTCATGGGTTTGACGTCATCAGAATAGGGGATGGATCTGTTGAGAAGGTAGTAGGAAGTGATATTCCTATACTACGATCGGTTATACTTTGGTCGTCACACAGTGTTTTCTCCACATGGGACTTGGACATTATATCAGACATACTGGTTACTAGATCTATGGTTTTAGATCTAGATTTGGGTGGTTTCCCAATCAGGGTACTTTGACAGCATTCTAAGAGTATTTAGAATGGACGACTCCTGGCACGGTAGTGTACCTGCAGGTGATGGAGTCACCCTCTCTAAAGGTGTCTTACAGACTAAAGGGGAGAGGATGTGCATGATTGCCAGATCACTTGCTTAGGCAATTGAGTCAATCATGAGATGTCAAGTACCACACCAGATGTTGTTCTTGCACTGGATGCAATAAGTTGATATTGATCCAATCCTGGAGGAACAGTCGGAAGCAGTTTTAGAACATAACTGAATGTTCTAGGGATATGATAACGGCTGCCTCCTTTAGGAGACGGTTATCACTCCAGGCTTCCAAGGTGACATGGACGACAAGGAGGTTGTCAGAGTTATAGTTCTCCCTCTGACGAGGGGCAGTATTTTGGACAGGTGGTCCAAGGCAATACTGAGGGAGGCATGGCGCAGGATACTGATTAAGTTCAGTTGTTGATACAGTCTAAGAAGTTTGGATTTGGAGTTCATTTATGAGCTAGGTCCCATCAGACATCCAGACATTCTAAGACAGGTATTGCTCATTTCGGGAGATGGCTTTCTCCGCGAACTTGAGATATAGAGAAACATAGAAAGAAACATCACAGCGGATCCACTCACTGAGGCTATTCCTCGAACGTAATAGTTTCGCAAACGAGCTTTGTGAGACTGACTAGTAGAGGAGTTGGGTGTTCGGTATCACACGGGCTGTGAGTATGCGACATCGCAATAATTAGCCTTGAGTGCAAGTGGGAGATTGTTGGAGATAGTGCCCTCAAAGTTAATTATTGGATCACAGGCACGAGATTGCAATGATTGAGGGAGGACCTATCTCGGTAGGACAGTCTTACTCGAGATGATAGTATGCTATCTGGTTTATCTTTATCATCGTGTACTGCTTTAGGTGACCTGACATGTCGCTATTACACGTTGATAGAGCCCCTAGGATTCTTGCTTGACGACCAGCAGTATGATGGCGATCATATACGTGGGAGCTGGGGTCTATAAGCACATCCTTAAAAGGTCCCTAGTCGTGGGAGTTTCGAGACTGGGCATCGATACTCCATTAGTAGACTAGTGTATACAGTCGAGACCCCGACGAGGGGCGGTGGCCGGTCTCACAAGCCACTGGTGTCAGTTGGTTCACCTAAGATGTATACAGGTGCTCATTGGGTTATGAGTACACCGGACAGGACTCGCCGGGAACCTGCTAGTTGGTCTTATACCAGATGTCAGATAGCAGTTCCCTGGTGACATGTGTACAGGTTAGTTCATCGACCTGAGATCGTCATTTGTCTCGTGTGAGTTCCCACTGTGCTTTGATTACTACCCTACCACGGCTCAAAGGAGTCGTGCAAACAGGTTTTAGTTGGGTACAGTCCCGAGCCACATGGAGGCAGTGAGCGGATCTTCAGGGGTTCGTCTCTCCCGGTATTGGGGGTGAGGTAGCGCTGTGTCTAGGAGAGCCATTACGCAAAGCCCTCGGCCGAGGCAGGAGATTTACTGGTAGGTATTCCAGTAGTATCTCAGGGCGTTCTGGGCTACACTCCGACACGACTTGTACCGCTTTTGGGGGTCTGACTTTTACCAACCCCCTAGGCCCGCCATGCGATACTCATAGACGAACGGACCGGACTGTACGGATATTGTCACTGACAGGCTCAGTAGGGTGTCAGGATGAGTTCGCTCATCGACGTCCCTTTTGGTCAATAGCTGGTGGCCCGTCACGTATTGGCTAATACCTCTGACGTGCTAGTGGTTAAATCTACAGCCATAGTATTGACGAGTCTTTAGAGTCCACCACACTTACAGTTACTCAAGCTTTCGGGCGAAACGCTGTAGAGGCCGTATGGAGATATGGCAGGGTCCGATCAGATACGTGCGGTATTGCACAGATCAGGATCGGATAGTTTTGTACTAGTGGCCGTATAGTTATATGGCAGGGTTTGATCTGATACGTACGATATTGCATGGATCAGGATCGAACGGATATTACTAGCCGGCTTTGGTTTAAGCCGGATCCTAGTATAGTACAGTGTAGATTTTGTCTCATTGCATTTGTATCCGGTCGGAATACAGATGCGGGTGTGTATGCACAGTGTCGGGGTTTTTCCTGTAATTTATTACGGGACCAGTTTTCTGGAGTTGCCTGTTTGCATTCCGTCCCGGCCGGTTTTCCTTTGTTCTTTCCCGGCCGGACTTTTCCGATGGAGGGTGTTATTTGCAAGTTTGCAAATAACATTTTGTGGAGGGTTTATTTGTAAGATGAGATATTATGAAAGCATCTTTTTATTCCTTTCTTTTCTATCATCATTTCTTGTAAAAGGTGATTAGGATTGATTTCATGTTGATGTGAGATTGTTATGATGATGTTTGGTTGTGGTCACCCATTCTCTTCTCCTACACTCACCTCCCTCTTGCTTCATATTCTTTCCTCCAACTTTTTTCTAAAGGGAGAAGTTTTTTCCATGGTTGAAAGAAAAAGAAGAGAGAGTTTCATCTTTGAAAGAGTAGCATTCTTGATCTCATTTTTGATGCTAGAAAAATGCAAGCACCATTTTTCTTACCTTGATTCCTCCTTCATCTACAAATGGCAACAAACCCCAAAAGAGACTATGATTCTACACTACACTTCCTACAGCATATCTTGAGCATGTCGAGTTGCCGGCTTCATGCCCGAGTTGCCTCGGTATTGAGGCGGGAGCCCGTAAAAGACGCCGGCGATGTGGTGCCCTTCCGGCGAGGAGGCGACGATGTGGAGGCAAGACTTTCCGCGGGAGATCGGGATGATAAAGAGAAGACTGGAGGACTCGGATCACTCGGTATACTTTTCTTCCTATCTCTTGATTGCTAGCATTAGGTTAATGGTAAACGATCCGGGTTTTCTTTGTCCGCGGTAGCGCCGGTTTCCGAGTATGGAAAATTTTTGATTCCGCATTTTGGCCTCGAGTACGAGGCCGGGGCGCTGCCGTGGCGCAACACTTCCTACGGTTCTTATTTTGGTCGAATTTCGAACGACCCCTTCATGCCAAAAATCTCTTTGAAAGATCAAATAGACGCTTATAAGACAAACAATTGGACTCAGCAATCTACTTCGTATCAACCGTTTCAAACATTCACCCCTTCTCATATTGATACCCCTTTTGAGAATTCAGTTGTAACCCCAAAACCTATGTCTATTGCTGAACATATTGAACAATCTCGTAACCGACCTTTCACTCCTTTCACTACTGTGAATTCTTTGGATCAACAATTCCATTCATCTTCTTATCCAAATGTTGATCCTACCCCTATCCATCCTAGTCCTATCCATCCTACCCAATTTTCGCACCTTCCCTAGACATTGCTTCTACACAGCCATTTAGGGGTTTCCAGTATCCAAACAATTTTGAATCTTTTACTAAAACTCCTTCACAACCCTTGTCTAGTCTGGAACAGGCGTTGGAAGAATTTAGGGTAGCGTCATGCCAACAGATGATGGCTTTGAATGCGTCCATAGCCGCCCTCATACAACCTAGAGACCCGGTAGCTAGGTTCCAATTAGCTTCACATTTCCCAATTTATGATGAGGCGGTAGGACAGGTTGAGAATTTGAGTGGAAAAAGTGAGCTGTACACCCTTCCAAATCAAACCTACCCATCCCCAATTGAATCCCACAACTCCGGTTTTGAATGTCTATCAAGTGTTCTAAATGATTCGCCAGTTGAAGATAAAGCATTTAATGAGTTGTGCGACTTTATAGTATTTGATTTACCTGATTGTGAAGGGTCCCTTTCGAGTGAAACCGTCACCAATCCTTTTGACCTCTACACCTCCACTCTAGAACCTAAATTGATTGATATCCATGCTTTTGATGAGGTGTATGAGAAAGTTAATTTTCACTTGATCGAGGATATTGATGCTGGGAATATTTTGGATGATGAAACCACAGATTTGGATGAGTTTCTCTCCAATTCATCATCCCGAGTCATTAAATGTTTCTCCCGAACTTCATATGCGTCTTGATTTTGATGAGAATTGCATGGATAAGCTAAATTTTGAGGAAAGTATTGAGAAAATTATTGAGGATGAAGCAATTTTACTAGAGGAGTCGGATTTCCCAATTCATTCTATCCCTTTCATTGACTGCGCACACCCTCCTGAACTTTTAACCGATACCCCTCCTCAATCACTTCCCTCCATCCTCGCTCCGACCTTGCAAGAAACCGTTACACTTCTATTTTCAATATCTGGTTTACCAAGTTCGACGTACCCATGTTTTCTCACGAATCGTAAGGGTTTTGACCTCATTTCTCAGTGGGTTGATAGATTAGCACAATCGCTTTTTACACATTGGTCATTACAAATTGTGCTGATTTATACACTCCATTTCCACCCTCAAGTTCGTATTCAACTTCTTTCTCCCACTTTCTCTGGTTCTTCTTCTAATCTTCCATTAATGATAGCGAGTGTTAATGAATCACAATCCGATATTTTGTGTTCGATAATTCTATAAAAACAACTTGATATAGACTCTTTTGAGAATAAAGTAGATGAGCCTTACGAGTCTCCTACCTCCGTAATTTTTGAAAAATCAAGTGTGTTGAATTCTGGCGCGACACTTATTGACATTGAAACGTTCAATCAGACCATCGATGAAAGTTTCAAAGATATTTTCGCCGACGAACTCGCATTCCTAAACGACACGGATTTTGTGATTAATCAACCTCCACCTGAAGAAGTCGAACTAACACCATTTCTTCTTATCCCATACAAGAATGCAATCATTCTTCCCATTCCTAATCATCCATATTCTCGTTTCCGTTCACCATTTTTTTCGTCTCTACAAATCTAGACGTAAACGTTTTCTTTTACACCACTTATCTCTTCCCCGCTTCTTCCTGACTCCATACAACATGTTCTTCCACCAACCAATGTGTTTCACTGATAAATTCTTCGAATGGTTAGTGTTGACTTTTGGTCTTTGCAAAGCTTGGCATTGACCAATAACTTTGAACCCCCTCTTTAAAAGCTTAACATTGTTTAACTCAAGTTTGGGGGGGTATAATTTGGCTCTTGAAAATAATTTTTTTAACTAAAAGTGGTGAGCCAAAAAAATAAGTTTGGGAGAGATTTTCACGATCATATTTCATGTCCCCGTTAAATAAATTTTTCCTCCCAAATTTACAGGTTTGTGAGATTTAAAAAAAATGGCAACAGTGGAAACACTGTTTCACTTAAGTTTGGGGGGACCTTTTTGTGTATATATATTTTGTTTTCTTTTTCTGTTAATAATAATAAAAAAATAAATTAAAAAAACAGGGCAGTGCCGACAATTTTGACCCTCTTGGTGTAGCCTGACAGTGAGGGAACTGTCAAGTTTAAATTTGGGGATGTGCTCGGTAAGCTTTCTTCCTTCGCATTCATGTGTATTTTTTGAATTTGCATACTTATTTTAAAACTCATAAAAATCAAAAATTAAAAAATAAAAATTGAAAAGTTCAATTTTGGTCATATTTGACTTAAGTTCAACATGACGGTTGACTAGTTAGGAAAAACTAGATCCTAAGCTTAGTAAATTAAAAAAAACCCTAAAAATAACATTTATTAAAGTTTAACTGTAGAAAATATACGTCCTTGTAGTTTATTTAGAAATAGGAAAATTTTAAGTTCAGTTCTTGGGCTAAATCGAAATAAAGGAAGAGTATTGAAAGCTCTATTTGAAGTATAAGTATAAAAAATAATTATGAACCTTAAGTCAAATTCTGAAAATATATACCCTACTTTACGTACTCACACACATCTTAGAACTTGGGATAGTAGAGGATACCTTGAAATGCTCTTGTCTAAAATCCTTAGCATGAAGGAAAATAAAATAAAAGTATAAGAGGTGAATAAAGAGATAAAAAAAATGAACACTTGTTTTGTAAATACTTAAGGCAGCATAAATAAAAATTAAAAAAAAATATAGCGGGGGTGATTTAACACCTAGTGCCTTAGACTAACTGGTTTGGGAGTCACTGCTAAGCCTTAGGTATTGCAAGACAAGGAATTACGACTAAATGTGTAAGAACATTTTGTAATCGGTCGTTTAGTACCTCAAGAAGTATTAACGGTCGCATGAAGGATGTGTGAGCAATTTCATCTAAAATTCACCAACTAAAAGTATTTTGGAAGATGGACAAGAGTATGATAGCTTGCATTGAATTTCCAAGTGTAGGGGTGATAATTACACACACGTAGGGGTATATGATTGGAGTTTGGAGGAGATATAGGAATAAAAGATAGGGCTTATATCTTCAGTAGAGATGATAAAAATTCATGAGTTAAGATTGCGCCTTAGAAGGAAAACTTAGGAAATGCTGAAAGCTTTATAAACTGGCAAAACGTATATGATCTTATGTTAAATGAAAAGAAAGCGTGAAAAATACGGGTTGATGATTTCTAAGTTAACGATAATAGAATTTCTTACTAGAATACTGAATTGAAGAATTAGAGTCAATGGCCTAATTGATTGGATTTTATGGATAGTATCCGTTGAAAACCCTCAGGAGACAACACTCCTCCTACTAGGGACACCTAGAGGTTTAACGGCTTGTTGCACGAGCTCAGTACAATCGCATTCCCTGCGAAAGTGAGGTTAGGAATTTTTGAGAATAAAATTGGCTCTGCTCGGGACGAGCAAAAGATAAGTTTGGGGGTATTTGTTCATATCAGAATTTTGTATTATTATATCACCCATTCATAATCATATTACATATAAATAGGTGCTTTTGATCCATGTCTGCTAAATAGTTGCAGGTTACAGGTTCTCAGATCGTTACAGTGAAATTCATGAAAAGTCGCTACAAATGTGAGACTATGAACAACAATAAATGAATCCGTACGATACTGCCTACCAGTTCAAGGAAAAAATGAAAATCATTAGACGGTTCAATGTACAAAGCACACGGGCAGCACAAGATTCAAGACTTCAAAACGAAGCTCAAGGCAAAAGTCCACATCATTCTGCACTGTTGGAAATCTGGAAGAAAATAGAAGAGATTCTGAGCAACCAAGTGAAGAAAATAGAAGTTAAAAGCAACATGAAGCAGCCCTGAAGAATTGAGCCCAAGATCCCACCAATTGGCCGCGGAACCAGGGCCAAACAGCCCTTTCTGCCGCGAAACCGCGGCCGTATGGTGCACGTGTCGGTGGGTGTCGGTGCTTTGACCCGGCTTTCTTAGGGTAGTTTTATAAATTCATGTGTGGATCAGAATGTAACCTAGGGTTTTTCCTATCTATATATAGGAGGGCTCAAAGCCAAATAGAGCATGCCTCTTCCAGGGTGCCTCTTTTGGGGCATGCCTCTTTTTAATTTCTAGATCTAAAAATTTAATTTCCCTTTGTAATGAATCATTGAGAGGTCATTAATAAAGTAAGTTTTTTTATTCTATCTCGCATTCTTTTTTTATCTGCAATTTATTACCTGCAATTTTTTATCTGTTCTTTTATTATCTGCAATTAGGTCATCAATAAAAATACAAAAAAAAAACTTTGTTTTCCTTTCTTACTAATGAGTGAGTAATTCCTCACTTGTTAGGGATAGGAGAGGGAAGGTTTGAGAGAAGAAAATCTCTCTCACTCTTTTCTTTGCCCAAATAATTTTAATATGGACTCCCTTTAATTCAACCATAATCCGCTCACTACGGCACCCTATCCTACATGATAGCGGTGATTCCCTAGTTAGACCGGTTGTGATTGAATTAACCGGAGCTTAGGGCTAAGACCCAAGAACGGACGGACAAGGACCAAAAGGAAGAAACTAAGTTTCTTCCCAGTCATGCTAATCCCCGTTGTTGCCGATTACCCTAATACCTTTATTCACAATTAAGGCATTGAAAGAAGCGAGAAGATCCCTATTTCGAACTGACCTAATCCTAAACCTAGCAAGATTTTTATCAGCTTAATCTCATTCATAGATCTTAAAACAAAACCCAACTTAATTGGACTTAACTCGTTAGAACATAAAGAAAAGGATTCCTTCTCCCTGTGGATCGACCCGTACTCAACCGGCTAGCTACCAAGCGACACCGTCTTGATTGCGGTAAATTTAAATTTAAACACATAGAATCTCTCTAACAATCAGCGCCTTCTGGTTATATTCTTCCAGCGCGTCAATATGCTTTTGGAGGTCCGTGCGCTTGTCACCGGCTTCACGGGCTTTTTGGTCTTCTTCTTCTTCTTCGAAGACTTTGACGGCTGGGTGTGGGCGTTTTGACTATTACCACCAATTTTTGGAGTTGGGCGCAGCTTCAGCATTCCCTCGATGATCTCGGGTTCTAGCTGATTTTTCCATCTGATCGCCGGGCATGTTTGGAGATCCTTCAGCATTCTTTTCGTCATGGTTGAAAGAACGACCTTCCATGGAGCTTCTTCTACAAAAGAGCACGATGCCCCCAGTGTGTCTCCCTTTTAAGAACGTGCGGTTGAGGCGGGCTTACTTTCCAATTCTCGGATAGTGCGAATTTGCCTTGTTGGTATTGGTCTTCAATCCAGCCTTTAAAGATGAAGCACTTTTCAATTGGATGGCCTATCGCTTGGTGATAAGGAAAATAATTGGGATTATTAGCCTCACTGGGTTGCAATGGGCATTTTGGATCCGGCAAGTTGATGAGCCTGTTGCGCACCGCCAGCTCGAACAATCTCCTTGTTTTGTCCCGGAGAAACGAATAAGGGCGCTTCATTTTTTCATTAAAGAATCGCCGTCTTTCGTCTGGGCGATCAGTTAGTTTTGGACCATTGGGCTGCTGTTGAGCATTGGCAACGAAGGTCGCTTTCCCTTTCCCTTTTTCATTCCGCGACTCCGGCTTCAAAAAGGAAGGTCTGTGGCCTATCTGGTCTATTTGGGCCAACTTGTCAATCATGGCCTGGAAAGTGGTCGGCTTGAAAAACATCATAAATTGGGAAATGGTCGCCTGAGGGTCGAGAGTACCCACGAACATGCCTACCGTAGGTGCTTCTTCAATGCGCTGCTCGCATTTCGACCATAGATTCCGCCACCGTATTGCATACTGTACCCATGTTTCTCCAGGCTTCACCCTGGCATTGATCAATATCGTGATTGGGGTGCGTTCGCTAGCACTTGCGAAACGCTAGGTGAACAACAACTCCATCTCCGTAAAAGTTTTGACAGATTCATTTGGGAGTTCCGAATACCACTCAAATGCTGTCTCTGATAAGCTGCCAACGAATTGGCGAAGCAGTAGCTTATCGTCGCCTCCGGTGTTACCGCACAAGGCTCTGAATCGAGCGACGTGCTGATGCGGATTTCCCGTCCCCTTATATATGTGGAATTTGGGGATCGTGTATCCCGGCGGGTACTTTATTTGGTCGTACCAACCCAGATAGGGTCGTCCAGTTTTAACAATTTGCCCAGCCGCTTCATTCGCCTGATGAACTCGTATCTGTTGAGCTATGTAATCATCGAGCGTGGCTTTAGAGATGGTCTCCTCCTTGGCTGCTGACAGAGCCGGAAGAGGATTTGATGTCTCTCCTCTATCATCTTCAATTATTACTGGATGATCTTTAGCTGTAGGGTCCGGCTGGATCATCATGCCCACCATATCTTGGAATAGAAGGGCCATTTGTTTTATATTGGCCGCTTGTTCCGCGACCACTTTGTCCTTTTTCTCAAGCATTCTCCGATGGAATTCGGCATCAGTTTCCTGCTCACGACGCTGCTCCGAGGATGTCTCCGGGCTTGCTTTCGGTCCAGTAAGTGCGGCCATAGCTGTTAACATCTCTTGGAGCTTTTGTTGTTGTTGCTCCTGAGCCCTAGTCAATGATCGCGTAAGCGAACGATGACCTGTGGAGATATGGCTATCCTCTTTTCCATATGCCATATAGATGGTGTGTACCACCATGCCCCCAGCCTTGGGACGTTTGGGTTCAGTGGTCTTGCGATTCGTCACTGACGCAGGGATTTTCTTCGGCCTCCTCCTCTTAAGGGCAGTCGAAGTTGAGGGGGCCATTGTAGTGGGCACCCAAGTAGTTGTCGCCTTCTCTGGCTTGACAGGATGGTCTTCTTCTCGCTGAACTTTCACCTTTTTCTGTCGGCGAGAGTAATCTTGATCAATCACCGAGTCTTGGACTTGACGCCAGACTTTGTAAATTTTAGAGGACAGCTGTTGAGGGGGCTTACTTTCCAGCTTCTTCTTTGTGGCATTCTCCATAGGTGGAGGAGATCTTTTTAGCATAGCAGTCGGAGAATTCCTGCGTACCCTGTTAAGTAATTCAAAGTTGTTCACAGTTGAAACAGCAGCATCAACTTCCACCCTTGGAGCTGGCGGAGTCATTCCAGAAGGGGAATTGCCCCCAGCTTTCCTCACTCGATGCCAGTGAGGACGTCGAGCATATCATGCGGCCGGGATCACCTCCACTGTCATATCAGCTTTTCCATGCCCCCTGTTCTGATGAGAGTCTGTTGTTGGCGCCAGCCTGTCAAAGACAGATGCTTGCTAGGAGGGAATGGCTAATCTTGAAAAGGTCGATTTTTGTCCAGGGGAGACGGCCTTGGTTACTTCACCCGGAGTGGGAGCTAAAACGGCCAGTCTTGTGAAGACCGACCTCTTAGCCAGAGAAGCCGCCTTGGTGACTTCAGGAGTAAGAATGGTTATCTTCTATGGGATAACCCCTTCCGGTATCGCGGGCTTCTTTACAGGTCCATTGGAGCTTCAGCCCAGTCTGCTAAAAACTGAGGCGCTTAGTTTAGGCGACCTGTTAAGAGGGGCCGCAGTACTGGTAAGACGATCAAAGACCGACTTCTTCTGAGCTTCTTGCAATGGTACAGGGGAGTTGAAGTTCATCGGTAGGAGCATGGTCCCGAAGAATATCCCAGTGGTGGCCTGAGTTACTTGTTCCACCGGCATTGTGAAAAGGGAGGCTGCTTGGGGCCCATAAGTCACTCCTTCGGATAGGACGAAATGAGAGTTGTAGTTGCAGCTGGAGCAGTTAGAGGACATTGATGTTCTTTTTTTTGCACGAGAGTAAAACCAAATCTTAGTACCTCGAACCCAAGGGCAACCGTATCAAACCGCGATTCGTTCGCGAAACACGACACACGAAATATGGAGTGGAAAGAGGAAGAGGTCCCACCGGGCGTGCCAGAATCTGTTCTCCACCGAAAGACGTGAGACGAGACCGTGTAGGTTCGTCTTGCCTGAATTTCGAGCGCAGATGCTATTTGGTGCTATCCGTCCACCTCTCCGAAAATACCAAGTTGATTTATGGCACCGTATATCGAAGGTTTAAACGGATGCGGCCAATATAGCAGACTTCGTCAGATTCTCCCTCGTTGAAGGGTTTTTGATTGTGGGGACGCTCTTCCCTGCAGGCGCAAGCCCCTGTAGTTAATTATGCTACCGCATCGTGGTAACCACTTTCTCCTTCTCCAGATGGTCATTTCGTGTCGTGGGTGTTTGTTTTGTTTTTTGGTTGCCTGTGGATTGTATACGGAGACTAATTTATGTTGTCGCCCGTAGGGCGTGGATTAGTACAAATCTGTGTCTTCTTAGATTTGGGTTTGGGGTTGGGTTTAAGGATACGTTGGTCTCATTTGAGACTAAGATCAACTTAAACGTTAGTTAAGTATACGTTAGTCTAATTTTAGACTAAGATCAACTTAGCGGGATCGCTTAGATCCAACAAAAGAGCATTTGGGCTCTATTGTTTAGTTTAGGGACATTGCGGTCGATAATTAGTTTAAGGACATTACGGTCCAAGGTTAAGGACATCATAGTCCATGGGCTTAAGGACCGTACAGTCCGAGGTTAAGGACATCATAGTCTATGGGTTTAAGGACCCCACAGTCCGAAGTTAAGGACATCGTAGTCCATGAGTTTAAGGACCCCACAGTCCAAGGTTAAGGACATCATAGTCCATGAGTTTAAGGACCCCACAGTCCGTGAAATGTATGGTTATCGGGACCCATCACCTCTTTGAAGACGTTGAAGGATTACAACGACACATATCAGAGGAGTGAAGAGATGTACCCTTGAACCAATGTTGGTTGGGATCTGTAGTCCAATTTGCGACTAAGATCAAGGATTTATGAGCACATGGGCTCAATTAATCTGAAGTAGGGTTCTGTGGCCACTTTGTGCTTGGCCCATTTAGTTAAAATGTTAAACATTTAACAATGTCGAGTATTGATTTGAGTTCTAACAATATTTTTATCTTTTACTGAAGGCTGAGCATTCATCATAGCTCTGGGCTTTATTTATAGAACAATTTATGTTCTATCAACACACACATGAGAAACACGTGGCGCAGTTGGCGCTAGCGCTAGTTAATAAGCGCATTGCGCTACTTTAAATTTGGAGCGCTAAGGTTCTGCAGCGCTTTGCGCTAACTGTAGGGCGCTGAAGCGCTTCTGTTAAGTAGCGCACACTTGAGGAGCATGTGGCGCGCTTGGCGCTGAGCGCCAGTCTATGAGCACAAAGCGCTATCTGTTAAGTGGCGCCCACGTGAGGAGCACGTGGTGCAATTGGCGCTGAGCGCCAGTCCAAGAGCGCAAAGCGCTATTTGATCAGTTTTATGATCTGAGAAAATAAATTCTCGCTTAATAAGAGATTTTGTCTCAAGATTCTAAGAACAAAGTTCTTATTTTGTAAGAGATGTTTCAATCTCTTATTTGGATGAAAGACTTTGCCTTTATGGATCTGTAATCCTAAGAGAATTGAGTTATTCTCCCTCCCCCTATTTTATAATGAGATGTTCATGATCTCTTTGTATAAAAAAAACCTTAGTATTATAGATCTATAATCTGTAAGAAGAATTATGTTCTTCTTCTTATTTTATGATGAGATCCTTTAATCTCTGTTGTGAAAGACCTTGGTCTTATAGATTTATGATCTGTGAGAAAGAAGTGAATTCTTCTTTTTATATGAGACGATTTCATCTTTCTGTCTATTTTTACCTTGAAGAAAATCTTCTTCTTCTACCGAGAGCTTGGATCTTCTCTTTGAGATTTCTCCAAGTTTATTGGGGATTCCTCTCTCTCTTTCTGTATATCCGAGACTCGAAGTCTTGAGGCCTATATATAGGGTGAGTTGATTTGTTCAATCAGTTAAGGAGATCTTTTCTCCAATTGATTTGGGGATTCCCCACCGTTGGATCTTTGATCCAAGGGCTTCTGATTTACAGAAGGCAATTTTCATGTTTTTAACAAGATTGGGAAATCTTTTCCGTACAGAATTTATTCTATGTTTTTGGTGATTTTTTTTAATCACCATTGGATCATTGATCCAACGGTGCTCTGATTTACAGAGCACAATCTTTTTGTTTGGAAAGATTTTGAGGAATCTTTGCTTAACAGAATTTTATTTTGGTCAATTAATGATTTATCATTATTATTGGAACTTTAATCTAACGGTGGGGAATATTTAGTTCCAGCGCTAGTGCACTCGTGCTTTGCACGTGGTGCGCTGCCTCAGAGCGCTGGTGCTCTTGGCGCCCTTAGCGCTAGCGCATTCATACTTTGCACGTGGTGTGCTACCTCAAAGCGCTGGCGCTTTTATGAAGTGCCGCTTCATTTCAAATTTTGAAAATTTGAATAAAGCGTTGCTCTGATTGGGGGAAACATCCTTTATCAAGCTATTCCAGCAACAGAATCTTAAGCTCCCTGAGCTCCGTCGGGGCCATCCGATAAGACGGTATAGAAATAGGCCCCGCACCGGGGATCAGGTCTATGACGGCGGCTTCTAGCCCTTTGAGTACTCATCATACAACTAGCCCTGGGTCTAATCTCTATTACTATAGTATCCCAGAAAAAACCCGCCACGGCTTCTACCGATATTATCTCTGCCGAACTGCTCGGAAACTGACACTCCTTAATGAATCTGCTTCCATTCCGGAACAGCTGCAACCTCATCAAGACTTTCTTCTGAAAGTGTGGTCATATTCAACACCTCTGTATACGTATCAAATCTCTAGTATCGATGGAGAGGAACAACTGCGCATCGATACTTCACACAAATCTCATAATCCACTTCTCTTCAGTATTGATCAAGTAGGGAGCGTATCGTGATAGCTACGCGAACTGCAAGTCATACTCGGCTACGATCATGTCCGGAATCTTGCATAAAGACTTGAAAGTACAAACTCGGCATCTCTGACACTCTGTGGAAGAAATCTGGCTAAGTATAGTTTTGTGAACTCATCCCAAGTCATCGAAGGAAAACACATTACTCAGTCTCTTTCGATCGACTCACGCCTGTTCTGAGAAAGTCCTTTTAAACGGAACTAGCCAACTTCACTGATCTCGCATTGGAGCATCACAACAAACTAAATATCCTAGCCATCATACCCAGGAATGACTAGGGATCCTCTGTCACATCTATGCACGTAAACACCGGCGGCTTCAGCTTCATGAACTCTGGAAGTGACACCTCGATAGATTCAACAACGGCCGGTACAATGCCTGAACAGTAGGCAACACAACAATCTCCGGAGTAGGCTGAACAACATCAAGCCTCCATGTTTGGATGGTCTCACGCAATGACCCGACCATCTTGTGCAGATCCAAAGAAAACTCGCCTCAAAACGAGAAATCTTATCATAAGGATAAACAACAGGTTCCTATGTCACCGGGATATCACCCTGATCAGTCCTTATCTTAAACAAGTCTGTCCTAACCTTGTCTCTAATCGTAGCCCTCTCGGCTCGCGTAGATATGGTGACCGGAACAACTAACAAGTATCGATGAGAATAGATCAACTGAATGAATAGAAGAAATGATATATATATCCTAAGATTACTTAAGCGGAGTATCGTATCGTAAATATGCCGTGGAATATACGTATGGTACGTCACTCTACTTAGTACCTACTCCATCATACCAAGGTCAATCTACGAAGTTCGGGTATAAAACCCCCAAAGTCAAGTCTAAGTTCCGTAAAGTTAACCCTATGTAACAAAAATATACGCCCTATACTCCTTATAGTCAAACCTAGACTCGAACAAAAGTTAAACATAATGCTCTGATACCAACTTTGTCACAACCTGAAAGCGGCACGTGACCGACACTTAGATCACATGAAGTTTAAAGATGTCTACGCGATCCAAGTAAGCCAAAAATCCGGAATATAAACCTTTTTAAATAAATAGCAGATGTGAAGTTTTAAAAAGAGTTATTAAATGGAATCAAGTTTCTTTTAAAGTGTAAATAATTTTGTTTGAAAACAACTATGTCATCTAGAAATTGGGCAGTATCTCCTTTGTAAATTTTGAATAAAACCAAGTAAAAAGCAAAATATATATATAAAGCATCCCCAGTAGGAGCTAGCTTCCGCATCCAAATGGCGGAACAACCACGCAGATAATATACGACGTTCAAGACGAAGAAATAGAAAGCGAAACATGAACAAAACAATATAAAATTTACTCCTAACGAATGCGACACCCAAAAATACGTAAACATCCAAGTCTCGCTTCTAAATCCACAAATATACAAGTTTTGGTCGATGGAGTTTTTTAACTAGATCTAAAAGAATATACATATACAATGTGTGATTACGATCCAACATGTAACCGACCTACTAAAGCAATCACCGAAATAAGAAGTGTGCCGGTAAGCCGCTGCTGATCTGAGCAGTCAATCCTACAAGAAACTAGGGCACAACGGGGATGAGTTGCCAACTCAGTGAATAAAAGTATATCGCAGGGTAGAAATCGAAATGCATAACGATCTATCTAGATCATAAAATATAGTACTATCATATTTTGTACTAATATATGAATAATGCATAAGTACTATAAGCGCATCAACATCGATCGCATAAATATGGAAATATGTCATCATATCATAAGGATATGTATATAGTATGCATCCATGTATATGCCTATAAGTAGCCGAAAAATGAATGTAAAACCCTTTCAAAATAGCCGTATGATATGTATATCATGGCAAAAGTAGAAGACGTGATTTTATGAAGTATTATATGCGTTTTGTTTAAAATATACGTCTTGCTTTTTAGAAATGAGTTTTAAAAGGATTTCCGTTTAAAAGTTTCTTGTGTCATCCTAGATACATCAAAATAGTGAGATTATAGCTCATTTGGAACCTCTTTATATGCATCAATATATGAAAATGGTATTCAGGTACTGTCCCATGGATCAGTCGTGTTCGGGTACTATATGGCATAATCTATAACAGTGTATCTCGATGGATCGCGCAAATATCAACATATGAGTGTCCAGTATCGACAATCTAAATCTCAAGAGTGTCCATCATCGGCACTCAAACTCATCATAAATCTCATGTCTATCACTGACACGTAAATCCAGATATCATAGGCACCATCTCGTCAAATCGGTCCTCTCCCGATATTAATAGCGTCGGTCAGTATCTCCCGAATATCCGCCGCACTCCAATACTCTCTCTCCGGTATCGATCCACCGAGTAGGCTCCTTATACCTCCCTATATCTTCCAACCCCTCGGAGTCGTATCGGGTCCATCATGTATCCATAGTTGATTAACCACTCTCTCGATTCGGATAATATCATACCATAAAAACCAAAAAAACTCATGGTGGACACCAAATCATCATATCATGAGAAAATCGCATTTAAAAACATTTACAAGTTTTATAAATCCCACCGCGGCTTCTTGAATATATGGAAAACAATAAGTTCCGAAGAACACATATATAATATGCCTCGCGTTCTTAAAACATAACACATATCTCATCTTTGCCACATTAGAAACAATCATATATGAATAACCATAATGATGGTATTAGTATAACAAAATCATTATAGGTATCATCACATCTATCATGGATATCTAGAACACAAGTAAACATGGCAGTCCTACTGTGCCATGGTAATACTAATAATGTGTAGTATAGTATATGCGTCTGTACTTGTGTCACATGGAAATCATTAGTATTTGTACAAGTGTTCTATCAAAGGATTTTGAACATCACTATTACATGGATACGTCAATCATTGCATTCATGTAATAACATTAATGATAACAAGCATAGAAATCATACAGTGTCATGGCAGTACCAATGAAATATATTGTAACATGCGCGTCTGTGATTTGTACAACATAGCAATCATTAACAGTTGTGCAATGTTCTATCAGTGTGTTCATACGAAACTAGCAATGCAACTAGCATATGTAACAGGTAAACGAAACACAAGCGTATAAAAAGGTAACTTAATCGTAACAGCAATAATCATTAAACGTAGCTAACTATTATGAGCTATACCGTTACAATTGAAAATAGAACAAAACGTTGTTTTGCAAATAAGGAAGCTGCAGTATATTTAAAATAAATATCTATTTAAAAGTAGCAGCACATCCTTACCATTTATCATTTAAAAGATAAAACGAATCGTTGGTCTTTTAAAAGAGTATAGCTCAAGGAATCGAATCGGAATGAACACCCAACTCCGCAAGTCCAAATGAATCTCGGTCATATTTGGCACACTGTCCTTATCGTAATCAGTATAGAATTATCTCTCGTACAATATCTATCAAAAGTCCAATCAATACCGTACTGATCTAAAGTCGCGTACGCATATAACAATAACCATATATAAGGATATATCCACACATATATAGAACGTACTAGATATGAACTATATACTAACTTAGTTATGGACTAAGTTATCTAACATAATACTATAGTTTAGGTATATGGTATAAGTATCCTAGTTAATTAGTTATGGGGGTACTATAACCATCCACCCGACTTCCCCGGTATATATAAATCTACTCACCAACATATCAAGCTAGTCGAAATCCACAACCGTCTTGCCCGTCCTTGCTGTCTCGGAAATCCCCACGATCATACCTACAATCGTAATTAGGACATAACGGAATAAATATCCAAATCAAAAATGATACAATGAGTAAAGCGCACATAGATTAGAATCTATAGTTCACATACTCAAAATATGACCAAATACCCCCAACGTCGACGTACAAACGTTAAACGATTAAGTCGAGATATAGAAATACATAAACCCAAGTTTTAAATATCGGAAAATATCGCCAAAACTACACTAGAACACTTCCAAATTTCTCTACAAGAAACCTGGAACAAAAACCCCAATACATTGGCTTAATTACCACAAGATAAAGCTGCGGAACAGAAATCAAGATCTAACTCAAAAATTAGGACGCAATTTACGGCCATAATGATTAAATTTGTGGCCATTATCAGGAGTTAGGAGCTCGGGTTTTAAGGGTAGTCTTCTACTAGTCTCATTATATCACATTACTCGCTAAATGATTTTTCAGAGAAGCCTACAAGTTACAAATTCAATTTGAATACCACAAACTTAATAAAAAAATCCCACTTTTTTGATATTTAATAAGGAAAATATGAAATTTGACACAATGAAGCTTGAAAGAAATATGATATTTACCTATATGGATGGATAAAAAAGAGAATCCAGCTCTTGAAATGTATTCTTGAAGATTCTTGAGATTGTGGTGGTTTTATCTTGATGATGTCACGACCCGAAGTTCGACTGGTGACCGGCACTTAACCACGTAACGTCTACAGGCGTAACACGACTAAGTAAGCCGAAACCTAGAAATCAAAACCATTAAAAGTAGTGACTGTTGAAAACATTTGTTTAAAAACATTTGGAAAACCTTAAGTAGTTTAATAACATTCTTTAAAGTTTAAGTTATTATCTTAAAAATTTTGGCAGCATTTCCTTTGTAAAACTAACCCCGAAATAGGGTACAAAACAAGATATAAGTAAAATGATACACAGTAAAATAAAGCGTCCCAAACAGGAGCAATAACGCCCAACGGAAGAAACAATCACCACAAGAGTAATATACGACGCCGAAGCGAAGAAATGAGCAATAAGTGAAAAACATCACAGAATGATAAACTGCATAAGTAAAGTCGGCCCATACGAGCTTGACACCAGAATAAAAATAATATACATCATCGTCCTTACACTGGTCTCTAAGTCAAATACATATAAAGGTAGATGGAGAATATTAGATACAAAAGTATGTATACAATGGAAATAACCGGATACCACAACCCACCTAACAGCAAAACAGCTAACGCACCAACAGTAGTGGTATCTGTAGCCAAAAGGATACAAGAAAGCAGCCTGCTGCGACTACTCCGAGGGGAAACCTGCAAACACTGTGGCACAACGGGGGTGAGTTGCCAACTCGTGAATAGAAGATAACATATAAAGGTAATCGCGAGCATGCACGTACTGCGCTACTCTATCATATGCCAGCAGATAAAATCTATATGCGATAAGCAGTATGTCCATAATCATGCAACTGCTCTGTCAGGTAAAATAACTACAGGATGAGATGTATAATAATGAATACTGAGCAAGGGATAAAACACATCTACACGGAATGTCAACATGGAAAATATAATCGGTGTCCATCAATACACCCAAATCCCAATAAAACTCAGGCGTCGTCATCCTCATCAGCCCTCAAATCCTGTTAATCTCTGAGAATCGCGAATGCCCAACATCCGCACTCGAAATATCATGAAATAATCGTGTCCAGTATCGACACATAAATCCTCATATATCGGGCTCCGTCTGCGGAATCGGCCCTCGGCCCCAGCGGTATGGGTTATCCCATATCCATATATCGACTCTAGTCAATATCCTCGGGATAACCGCCAGGTCCAACCAATCACCGGTAGGTACTCGCCACCCTGCCAGGCTCATCGTCTGCTCCACGAAAAATATTTCTCGGCCAGGGGAACCATACCGGGTCCACCACGAACCCGCAAACGGATCATCCAACTCCTCGAATCGGGTTTCAAACACACGTCTCAGAACCGAGAAAACCGTGGTGGACGCACCAAAATATCATATCAAGAAGAACCGGGTTTTCAAAATAGTGCATATTTTCTTAAATAATCCCACGGTCCTCAAATCCAGAAATCATATGAAATCCAAGTCAATGCGTAAATCCATGCGATGTGATGTATGCATCAAAAAGTCGTACTATAAGAACAAAAGGGGAAACCGCTCTTTAAAATAGATTCAGTTTTTTCAAAAGGTATATGTTCCCCTCCGAACGGCGGCCGCGACGTTAGGACGTCTTGCCTGAGATTCCGGGCAGATGCTATATGGTTTTATCCATCTACCTCTCCGAAGATGCCAAGTTGATTTATAGCACCGTCTGTCGGAGGTTTAGGCGGATGCGGCTGATGTAGTAGACTTCGTCAGATTCCCCCTCGCTAGAGGCGTTTTTGATTGTGGGGACGCTCTTCCCTGCAGACGCAAGCCCCTGCTGTTAATTACGCTACCGCATCGCGGTAACCACTTTCTCCTTCTCCAGAATTTCACTTCGTGTCGTGTGTGTTTGTTTTGTTTGTGGTTGCCCGTGGATTGTATACGGAGACTATTTATTTCGTCGCCCGTAGGACGTGGATTAGTCGAAATCCATATTTTCTTAGATTTGGGTTTTGGGTTTTGGTTTAAGGATACGTTAGCCATTTTTGAGGCTAAGATCAACTTAAACGTTTGTTAAGGATACGTTAGTCTAATTTCCAGACTAAGATCAACTTAACGGGATCGTCTAGATCCAACAAAAGAGCGTTTGGGCTCTATTGTTCCAGTTTAGAGACATAGTAGTCCATTGCATGCATGGTCGTCGGGACCCATCACCTCTCTGACGTCGTTGAAGGATTACAACGACAGGTGTCAAAGGAGTTCAGAGATGTACCCTTGAACCAAAGTTGATTGGGGGATCTATAGTCCAATTTGGGACTAAAGTCTGTTTGAAGGTTTAAGGATACGTTAGCCATATTTGAGGCTAAGATCAACTTAAACGGAATCGTTTAAATCTGACAAAGAGCATTTGGGGGCTCTATTGTTCCAGTTTAGGGACGTAGTGGTCCATAGGCAGTTTAGGGACGTTTCGGTCCATTGGTAGTTTAAGGACATTGCGGTCCATATTCCAGTTTAGGGACATGGTGGTCCATATTCAGTTTAAGGACGCTTAAGTCCATGAGTTTAAGGACCCCACAGTCCGTATTTTAGTTTAAGGACGCATAAGTCCGCATAAGTCCGCGGGTTTAAGGACTCCACAGTCCGTATTTTAGTTTAAGGACGCATAAGTCCATGAGTTTAAGGACCCCACAGTCCGTATTGATGTGTGGTTGTCGGGACCCGTCACCTCTCTGACGTCGTTGAAGGATTACAACGATAGGTGTCAGAGGAGTTTGGAGATGTACCCTCGAGCCGGTTGTAAATTGATTTAAGAGAACAGCTGTGCTCAGTCAATTTAATTTGAGGACTTACGGCAATGATTGGGCTAAGTCCAGTTGAAAAATATTCAACGCTTTTATTTGTTTTTGGTCTATTAGACCTGTGCTAGGGCTTTACCCATGTTTAAATAATGCATTGCATTACTTTTTTTTATTTTTTTTGGGCTCTGCCCATAAAGGATGCAGAGCATCAATTTGTTTTGGGCTCTGCTCATTTACAAAAGATGCAGAGCATCAATTTTACCTGGGCTCTGCCCATTTATTGCTTTTCAATTTATTTTGGTCTACTAGGTCTTTTTGATTTAGGCCTGGCCCTTTAGCAAAAGAAATGCATTGCATTTGTCAGGCGCTTTGCGCCAATCAATGAGCGCAAGCGCTTGTGGTGAGGACACGTGTCATGCAAACGCAGTGCGCTGCGCTTGCGCTGCTGACACGTGGCGCGTTGTGGTGAGTTGCGCCAGTTTCAGAGAGCAAGGCTCTATTCAAAAGCGCATAGCGCAAATGGTTCAGATGCTGACACGTGGCGCTCTCTGGGGGCTTGCGCCAACTCAAGAGCGCAACAGTGCAGTTTTGCAAGTGCAAGGCACTATTAACTTGAGAATCTTTCAGATTCCAGAACTAATGGTTCATAAAAGAAGTGCAAAGCACTGTTTGATTTCTTGATCCAATTTAGATCAAAGAAAATAAGTGTTTCTTATTTTTCTTGATCTCAGAGAACCAATGGTTCATAAGTGCCAAGCACTATTTTTTTTTATTGAAGATCATTGATCTGTTTTTTAGATCAATGATCTATTAGAAGAAATTATTCTATCTTAAGGGTCTTTTACCTTTTTCTTCTTGAAATTTCTTCAAAGTTCTCTCTGTTTGAAGTTCTTGATTTCCCACAATGTTGGTGCCTTTGATTTGCGGTCTAGGGGCTTTTATATAGTGCCCATAAATTTGTTAAAATTTGTTAGAGAGATCTTTCCCTGAGTGATTTGGGGAATTTTCCCCACCGTTGGATCTTCGATCCAAGGGCTTCTGTTTTACAGAAGGTAATCTTCTTGTTTTAACAAGAATAGAAAAATCTTGCTACAATTTAATTCTGTTTGGCACAAACGCCCCAGCGCGTGACACGTGTCAAACAGCGCAAAGCGCAACGCAACTGTGCTTGCGCAGCTGCGCTGACACGTGTCGCGTAGCGCAGCTGCGCTTGCGCAGCTGCGCTGACACGTGTCGCCCAGCGCACGGTGCAGCGCAACTGCGCTTGCGCAGCTGCGCTGACACGTGTTGCGCAGCGCAACTGCGCTAGCGCATCTGCGCTGACACGTGTCGCCCAGCGCACGGTGCAGCGCAACTGCGCTTGTGCATCTGCGCTAACACGTGCCGCGCAGCGCAGTGCTTGCGCAACTGAAGCGTTGCTTCCTTTAATTTTGTTTTAAATAGAGCTCTGCTCTGATTGGGCGTGCTGCCTTGGGCGCTGCGCTGATGTATCAGCTTTTGACACGTGGCGCGTTGCAAGCAGCGCAAAGAATTTGAAGCATTGCTTCGAATTTTGAATTTTGAAATTCAAACAGAGCTTTGCTCTGATTGGGGGAAACAGTATCATGCGGTCCCCAGTTTCTACCAAAAATCAGCTTATTTAAGTAGGTACAGTTTGAACGTGCATAAGTATGGATAAGCAAATGAGTACGTGCACAAGTATGAATATATAAATAAGTACGTGCACAAGTATGAATATGTAAATGAGTACATGCACAAGTATCATAATCATGTCGATTCATATAGGAGGTGAGCTACAGTATATTGTTCAAGGCAATTCTATAATGTGAGTGTCATGGAAATTACTAACGGTGTGTATGTAACATTCAGATTAGTGCTCGTGCGACATGAACCGTTAGTAACAGTGCGGTGTGTTATCAGTTTTAAGTTCATATAGATATAGCAAGGAATACGGTATACAACAAATAGTATCCATGAACAGTCAAATGTATGCAAATGAAATATGCTACTACAATGTCCTATCAGTCCTGACGCATAACGCCATACGGACGATTTCCCCATAGATGTTAAATCTACTCACCGTAGTCTCGTGCTAAGTATAGCCGACGACTTGTTTCCCCTTCTTCGCGGCGTCCGTCGTACTCGCCTGCGAACCTAGAATTTCACAAGATATCACACGTAAGCTCAAATCTATAAAAACGCGACATTAATGCCAACTAGAAACCAGCGTTGCGAACCAAACGCGTGTGTGTGCGATATGCTAAAATGTGTGATTTCGTGCCTGAAACTACCCCGACACGTCGCGATACGCAGAAAACCCCGAACCCACACATGTATCACACGCGTCGCGAAGGTTAAAAATATACGAAATAGGGTAGTTGGTCCCAGATTTTTCTACAGAAGGAATTTAAGAAAATTGCATATACCATAAGTCTTCAAATTGCAGCAGACACCTACACCACAAACCCTAGCACCCAGGTCCCCTATCTGGCCGCAATTTGCGGCCAGAATGAATTTTCCGGCGGCCAAGAGGTGGAAGAGGGAGGTCGTGTTCTGCATATGTGATCAACATCTAATAACTATGCTCCAGTTAACTCAGATTTATTCTGAAATCACTGGGTCAACAGCAGATTATAGGAAGCTAGAAATTTGCTTAAAAACGATAATTTTTACATCAAACGGAAACCTGATGGTATTTTAGTGAAATTGGGGTTAAGCTAGGTTAACATGGCCCTAACAACACTTAATTAAGCTAGGCTAACTATCAAAATCACCACCTTGCTAAAACTTCACACAAAATACCTTTTTAGCACTAAAACGCACAATTAATCACTAATCGAAACTATAAACACACAAACTAAGCAACTAGGAGGTAGGTTTAAGAAATATACCCCACTCTCGACCCTAGGAAGCAGGAGGAAGGAGAAGAAGAAGGCTTGGTGCTGCTGTTGCTGTTGCTCACTGCTGCTGTTGCTTGTGCTGATGTTGCTGCTGCTACTGAGGCTACTGGGGATGCTGTTAAGCGTGTGTGTGTGTGTGTGTGTGTGTGTGTGTGTGTGTGTGAGTGAGAGTGAGAGAGTTGTTGTGAGGAAAAGAGTTTAGAAAACAAAAGATAACCATGCTAGTCAACCCTTCTCTCTCACTACCTCTCTCTTTATTAAATGAAGCATGGCAAGGCCATCATACCCCATCATGCACCCTATCTCTCTCTCTGTCTCACCAAGTCAAACCCAAAACAATTTAAATACCTTTTTCCATAAAAAAAACAACCCTTAAATGAAAAGAACCAATTAAACTTAATTCAAATGGGTTAACCTACCATGGTTGCCAAACATGGTTTAACACATCCCTTAACCCTAGTTTACATGCACAAGTGTGTGCAAGCCTAGGAAAATTCTAATAAAATATTCATTAAATTTTATAAAATATTTGAAAATCAATTTGGTAAACTTTTTATTAAAAACCACATATTAAAATATAATTATTTAAACACATCCTAAGGTGTTGCAATCTTCCCCCTTAAAGAAATTCGTCCCCGAATTTAAAATATAAAGCTACGCATACCTTCAAAAAGATGAGGGAACTTATTCCGCATCTCGCCCTCGGCCTCCCAAGTGATCTCTTCACCATTCGGGCTGCGCCAAAGCACCTTCACAGATGGCAAGACCTTCGATCGAAGTTTCTTCACCTTCCGGTCCAATATCACGACTGGCTGCTCGGTGAACGAAAGATCGCGCTCTAGCTGAACGGTCTGATGCTGAACCATGTGCGAAGGGTCATGTAGGTATCTGCGAAGTATCGACACGTAGAACACGGGGTGAACATCTGAGAAGTCGGGTGGAAGAGCCAAACGATATCTACTGCGCCCACACGTTCGAGGATCTCGAAAGGACCGATGAATCTGGGCTAAGCTTCCCCTTTCGTCCAAACCTCATCACTCCCTTCATCGGAGAGACCCTTAGAAAAACGTGATCTCCAACTGCGAACTCTAATCTGCGGCGGCGTCTGTCAGCATACGATCTCTGCCTGCTCTGAGCTGTCCTTGTCCTGTCTCGAATCAGCTGTATCTTCTCGGTCGTCTCCTGTACGATCTGTGGCCCCAAAATACTGCTCTCACTGAGCTCTGTCCAACAGACGGGCAATCTACATCTCCTCCCATACAGATCCTCGAAAGGTGCCATCTGAATAGTATCCTGGAAACTATTATTGTAGGAGAACTCCACCAAAGATAAATGATGATCCCAGCTACCACCAAAATCTAAAACGCACGCTCGGAGCATGTCCTCGAGAGTCCGAATAGTCCGCTCTGACTGGCCGTCGGCCTGCGGATGAAATGCTGTGCTGAAACTCAAGCGGGTGCCCAAGGCTTCCTGAAGCCTCTGCCATACTCGGATGGTAAACTAGGTGCCTCTGTCGGACACGATACACGTCGGGACTCCATGCAGTCGTACAATATCGTCGAAATATATCTGGGCATACTGAGCAAATCCGAAAGTCGTCTTCACCGGCAGGAAGTGAGCCGCTTTCGTCAAACGATCCATGATCACCCAGATGGAGTCATACCCTCGACTAGTCCTGGGTAGACCCACAATGAAGTCCATAGAAATCCGGTCCCATTTCCACTCCGAAATGGGTAACGGCTATAGCTCTCCCGCGGACCTCTAGTGCTCGGCCTTGACTTGCTGACAAGTCAGGCATCTCGACACGAAATCTGCGACGTCCCTCTTCATATCGTCTCACCAGTAAATATCTCTCATATCATGGTACATCTTGGTGGAACCCGGATAAACACTGTACACCGATCGATGTGCCTCCTCAAGAATCTCGCACCGCAGTCCCTCGGCATCTGGTACGCACAGTCTAGTCCCAAATCGCAGTATCCCCTGATCATCGATCACGAACTCGGAAAATCTGCCCTGTCCAATCTGTGCCCTGATCTCTGAATAACGGTCATCACTGTACTGTGCCTCATGTATACGGTCAAGCAACTGTGGGCGTTCATGAACATGTGCAAGCTGTCCCCCGATCGGCGTGAACTCGAACTGCACTCGGCTGTCGCATAAAATCTGCCAATCCATCGACGACTGCCTCTGCACTGCGCTCAAACAAGATAGACTACCCCCAGGCCTCCTACTCAAAGCATCTGCCACTACATTTGCCTTGCCCGGGTGGTAAAGGATCTCACAGTCGTAGTCTTTCACTAACTCCATCCAACGGCGTTGTCTAAGATTCAGGTCTCGCTGCCGAAATATATACTTTAAGCTCTGTTGATCAGTGAATATCTGGCACGACTCGCCGTATAGGTAATGTCTCCAGATCTTAAGTGCAAAGACCACTGCAGCCATCTCTAAATTATAAGTGGGGTAATTCTATTCATGTTTCTTCAATTGCCGTGAAGCATACTCGATCACCCTGTCATGCTGTATCAATACGCACCCTAGCCTCACTCGAGAAGCATCACAATAGACCACAAATCCGCCCGATCCTGAAGGCAATGATAACACATGTTCCCCTCCGAACAACGGGGACGCGACCGCGTGGGTCCGTCTTACCTGAAATTTGGGGCAGATGCTAATTGGTGCTATTCGTCCACCTCTCCGAAGATGCCAAGTTGATTTATGGCACCATGTATCGAAGGTTTAAACGGATGCGTCCGATGTAGCAGACTTCGATAGGTTCCCCCTCGTTTAAGGGGGTTTTGATTGTGGGGACGCTCTTCCCTGCAAGCGCAAGCCCCTGCAGTTAATTACGCTACCGCATCGTGGTAACAACTTTCTCCTTCTCCATATGGTCACTTCGTGTCGTGGGTGTTTGTTTTGTATTTGGTTGCCCGTGGATTGTATACGGAGACTAATTTATGTTGTCGCCCGTAGGGCGTGGACTAGTCCAAATCCGTATCTTTCTTAGATTTGGGTTTGGGGGGTTATGTTTAAGGATACGTTAGCCTCATTTGAGACTAAGATCAACTTAAACGTTTGTTAAGGATACGTTAGTCTAATTTCAGACTAAGATCAACTTAACGGGATCATTTAGATCCGACAAGAGAGTAATTAGGCCCTATTGTTTAGTTTAATGACATTGCGGTCGATAATTAGTTTAAGGACATTACGGTCCATTGTTAGTTTTAAGACGTTGCGGTCAAGGTTAAGGACATCATAGTCCATGAGTTTAAGGACCTCACAGTCCGGTATTAGTTTTAAGACATCACAGTCGAAGTTAAGGACGTCATAGTCCGAGAATTTAAGGACTCCACAGTCCGATGTTAGTTTTAAGACCTCACGGTCGAGGTTAAGGATATCATAGTCCGTGGATTTAAAGACTCCACAGTCCGATATTAGTTTAAAGACATCACGGTCAAGGTTAAGGACGTCATAGTCCATGAGTTTAAGGACCCCACAGTCCGTAGCAGTGTTTGGTTGTTGGGACCCGTTACCTCTCTGACGACGTTGAGGAATTACAACGACAGATATCAGAGGAGTAAAGAGATGTACTCTCGAACCGGGTGTAAATTGATTGGAAAAGCAGTTGGGCTCAGTTCAATTTATATTAAGGACTTATGGCCAAAATTGGGCTAAGTCCAGTTAAAAATGTTTGACATTTTATTCATGTTCTGCCTATTAGGCTTTTACTTGGGCTCTGCCCTTTTATTAATGCATCGTATTGGGCTCTGTAATTAAATGCATAGCATTGGGCTCTGTAATTAAATGCACAACATTTATCAGGGGGCAAAATAGTGGTCTGATAGTACGCCATGTGGATTGTCAGGCGCTTTGTGCCAATCAAAGAGCGCATTGCGCTAGCGCATGCGAAGATGACACGTGTCACGCTGTGCGCTAAGCGCAAGTCTGTTAGCACACTGCGCTTTCTGAGTGCGCTGTGCCAGTGCGCTGCGCCAGTGAATAACACGTGGCGCGCTCTAGCGCTATGCGCCAGTCCAAGAGCGCAGTGCGCTATTTTTAGAAGTGCAAAGTGCAAACTATTCTGTGGTTGACACGTGGCGCGTTCTGGCGCAGTGCACCAGTCCAAAGAGCGCAAAAGCGAAATTCAAGAGTGCAAGGCACTGTCCAATAGCGCAGAACACATTTTGATCAATTTAAAATCAAAGAACAAGTTTTCTTGTTCTGTTCTCTTAAAAGAGGTTTTACCTCAAGATTCAAGAACCAAGGTTCTTGTTCTCATCAAAAGGCTGTGCCTTTATAGATCAAAAGATCTATGAATGAAGTAAATTACTTCTTTTTAATCTTTTATGATTAGATCTTTTTGATCTTTTTTCTTTTTTATTGAAGATCTTGATCTTGTTCTTAGATCTTTGATCTTTTTAGAAGAGGATTCTTCTTTTTGTGAGATGCTTTCCATCTCTGTTCTTCAAGAATTAAATTATTTACCTTTAAAGATGAAGAAAATGATCTTCTATCTTCAAAGGCTTGCCTTTCTTTCTCTCTGAGTTTTTTCTCAAACTTTGCAGAGGGTTCTCTCTATCTGAGACTTGAAGTCTTGGGGCCTTTATATAGGGCCAATTGATTTATTAAGTTAGTTACAGAGATTTTTCTCTTATTGATCTGGGGATATTTCCCCACCGTTGGATCTTTGATCCTAAAGCCTCTGTTTTACAGAAGATAATCTTCTTATTTTAATAAGATTGGAAAGATCTTTCTAGAATTTTAATTCTAATTAATTAATAATTTATTATTCAAATTCCAGTGCTGGCGCAATTGGCGCTAGCGCACCTGCGTTTGACACGTGTCGCGCAGCGCAGAGCGCAGCGCAGCAGCGTTAGCGCACCAGCGTTTGACACGCAGCGCGCAGCGCAGCGCGCAGCGCAGCGCGCAGCGCAGCTGCGCTAGCACATCTGCGTTTGACACGTGGCGCGCAGCGCAGAGCGCAAGGGACCTGATGCGTTGCTTCATTTTTAAAATTTGAATTTTGAAACAGAGCTTTGCATTGATTTGGGGGTGCGCTGCCTTGGGCGCAGCGCTCCTGGCGCTGGCGTGTCTGCTGTTGACACGTGGCGCTCTGCGCGCAGCGTAAGGAATCTGAAGCATTGCTTCAAATTTTGAATTTTGAAATTCAAACAGAGCTTTGCTCTGATTGGGGGAAACAAATGCCCCCCCACCGTTGCGCTCACTTGAGTGCAGCGGTGGCAGCATCTGAGCCATTGGATCGACTCAGAAGTTGAGGAGGCGCTTCAGCGCCTATAAATAGGACCCTTGGTCCTTAGATAATTATCATCTTCTCAAGAATTTTATTTTCAGAGCCTTACTCTCATTTCCAAGAACTTCAAGAGTTAAAACTTTAGAAAATTTTAGGTAAAAATTAAATTAGATTAAATTAATTTTAATTAACAGAGCCTTGCTCTCATAGATCTTTTGATCTAAAGAAAACCCCTTTGGGGTTTCACAAACAGAGCTTTGCTCTCAAGAACCCTTAGATCTAAATAGATCTTTCCTTAGGGTTTCTTAGCCCATGAGTCAGAGCTCTGCTCTTTGACAATATATAGATCTTTTGAACTTTTGATGAAGAACTCTTAAGAGTTTTTTCATGGATCTTTAAGATCCCAGAACTTTAATTCTTAGGAATTAATTTTTCTTTGATGGATTTTTTCCATCATTATTATAGAGCTAGGCTCTTTTAGGAATTTTATTCCCTCGTGGCCAGAGTTTGACAAGTGTCACTCTGTTACAGAGCTTTGCTCTGAAAGGGAGATTTTCTCCTTATCTCGAGGGATTTCTCATTTAATGAGAATATTCTTTAAGGATTTCCTCATTAATTAACAGTCACATCCCATGATGAGGCTGTCTTATTAACTGATACATTGTCATCTGGATTTTGTGGGTCCCCCTTTGGTCCCCTCTCCACTGCATTGCAGTGTGGTATAAATTTTAAAGTACCAAGCGTCGGGATTTTAAAATTAAATTATGATACTGATAATTGAATTTCGCTTTTCCTTGCAGGCAACATGTCTTCTGACCTCTCGTTCCCGTTTTTCCGCTCAGAGGGAGGATTTCCTGAGGCACCGGTAGACCGGGAGGTTCTTGCTCTCATTAAGGAATACGACCCAGAGTACAAGAACCTTCACCTGTGGGGTAGGTGGTACAACGAAATTATCAAAGGTCGCCAAAACTTCTCTTGCGCGACGCCGTCGGATCCAATCTCGTCAATCTCGTACGCAGATATACCCCCGGTGAACTATGCTGTGGAGGTCGTGAATTGGACTTCGGAGGGTCTTCTTCAACTTTCGATTGCTGCCATACCCATACAGCTGCCGGCAACCGTGGATATTTTGGGACGGCGCATATGCCAGGGTGAGTCGCGCCCTTGGGGACAACCCTATAACGTTGGATTGACCCCTCGACATTCGGCCGGGTATTTGCAGTGGGCCAGGTACATTTTGTCAGCGAAGAAGGCGCATTTGCTGAAGATCGATCTGTATCCTGCAGTTTACGCCTCGCTGTTCGAATATTCTGCTCCGCCGACGTGGTGGATTAAGGCGTTCGTGGAGCAATGGAACATCCTCATCCATACTTTTCTTCTAATGGACAGGGAAGTTTCCATCTCTTTGGAAAAATTTACTGAGATTTCCGGTTTGCCAGTGAAGGGGGGGCACTATGAGGAGCTGCTTCCTCCTGATGAATATGTCTTCGCCAATAAGTCGTTGGTGATGGACTTAACGCCGTAGAACGCTATCCAGCACCAGTTTCCGAGTCTGGTAAAGGTGCTGAATATGTATGAAAGTCTTTTCTAGGAATCGGGAGACCGGGGAGTTTGTTTTGCAGACTTCATCGTCCGCTTTCTTCGACCGGAGATTCTATCGCAACGGGACGAAAAATTCACCAAGCTCGACGACCCCTTCGGCTTTGGCTTGGATCGTCGACCAGCACTGGAAACTGATCAAAAGGGCTTTTATCTCCCCGATGCCGAAATCATCCCTCTGTCGGAAATCGCTGCTCCGGGCATCGACGAGGAGACTTTCTTTCTCGGGTTTCTGGGTCTATGGTTGTGCCGGTTCGCGCTTCCCATGCATCCTCGCTACATGAGGCCGTCCATGTTCTACCCAGCGCATCGGATGGTGGCTGGCATACAATTGTCGATTGGAATTTCCGGGTTGGCCCACCTGTACCATGGTCTCAGCGTGGCGGCGGACGCAACTGAACCGGGGGTGCAACCCGCTAATTTTTCGATGCACTACTTTACTTCGTAGATGGAAATGCATGTGCTCGGGGTATTTGGTATTCATAAGAGACCTTCGTTTTATGAGAAGTGCAGACTCCCGAGAGTTATGCGGCTGATCGGCGCTTCTATCGTGAATCCGCCTCCGCGGGAGGCTAGGGGTTGCTTCTTCATCCGCGGACGGTCAGAGCAGGCATTTCTTTCACGGACAAGGTCATGACCATCGGCCCGGAGACCTCCAAGGTGGTGTTGGCGTTGCGTGATAATTTCAAGTACGGGGCCCCGTATTGAAAGCTCGGGAGATTCTACATCTATACTCTATCCGGCCGGGCTTCCTCGTGTTCAGACAGAACGAGGCAGCGCTCTTTATGAGATACAACCCCCATCGCTTTTCCTAGCAGTTAAGTTATAACCAGGGGTCCCACTGGAGGCGTTTTTGGAAGAGCCTGCGGCCACCGGAGAGGGGATACGGAGTGCACTACATCATTTTATGCGGCTAAATACGGGCTCCCACTTCTTTATTAGCGAGCCGACTTGCATTCCAAGGGCCCTCAACGTATACGGAGCCTGGTATCATCACGCGATGGGCGCCATCATCAGGGAAGAGAAGCGGCTGATGCTTGATCGCAAGGGTGCGCCCCCCGCTAGCAATCGCAACATCCCCCTAAGGCGAAGGACCCCTGTCCCTCCTCCACTAAGAGGAGATGCTGGAGATGACTCACCACGTGTGCTGAGCCCCTGCGTGGATTTCCCGGCTATCCTGTGGACGTGCCATCAGCGCCCCGTGCTCCCGTGGAGACGATAAATGTGGTTTCACCCGAATCCGGCGTGGGCTCGGATATTGGGACTCGCCGTCCCAAGGTATCTACGAAGCGTAAGCTGATTTTGGGTGCGACTGAAGTTCGCGCGCAGAAGAGGAAGAAGAAGTCGATCCTTTCTGCTGATGCTGTATTTGGCCAGGAACCTCATGCTCCTTACAGCGAGGGGTTGAGTGAGTACGGGACCAACGAGGGCTTATTTATGCCGCCAGACGACACTGATCTGGCGGCCGCCATCGCAGCTTCTGAGCGATTGGCAAGGCGCGACGCATGGTTGGCTAAACTCGAGCAATCAGATAATCACTAGTTGTATTTTCTTTTATCATTGCATCGTACTTCTACCGTTGTTTTTGACTAACGCTTTTCCTTCTTTAACAGGTATTTCTACCGAAGAAGCCATCGCTGCTTCTCTTAAGACTTTCGAGGAAGAGAAACGACTTAGAGCGTCCTTAGGCCTTGGTACATTTCGGTTCGCTATTTTTCTCTTTCCATTTCTTATGAGTAATCTGACCCTCTCTTTTTCTTATCACAGGGACCACAAGACCTACCTCGCAAGTCGATGCGGGAATTCCCCCTGGGCCAGCTACCGAAGTCCCGGCCTCTTCGGGATTGCCGCAAGAGGCCCCTCTTAAAAAGCCGATGATGGAAGCCTTAACGGCTCTGGAGGCAACCCTGAACGCGGACGACGACGCCTTGCTAAAGGAGGCTTCAAAAAGGTCTGTAGCAACGGCTCGGGAGGAAAGGAAACGCTTAAAGCGCGCTGCAAGAGAGTGAAGCGCTGCTTTGGCCCTGGGAGCAGGCTCAAGTGCCGTTACTCCCGCTGCTATTCCTTCAGAGGAGCTCCCGGTCGCCTTGTCCACTGCTCATAGACGGGCGGCATGTGCAGCTCGGTAAGCCGATGGTAAATCCACCTCAGGTAATGTGTTTTTGAGGGTTTGTTGTCAAAGTTTTAAAACCTTTGGTTCTTATATATCTTGTCCTACAGGGCCGAGTCTCACTGAAGGAGTGGCGGCGACCATCGAGCCTGAGGGGATGGTAGAGGAGGTAGCGGCTGAACCCGAGGCGATGGCAGGCGATGTAACCATAGCTGCCAGGCCCGAGATAGTGGCTGACAAGACAGTCATAACTGCTATGCCCGAGAAGGCTGCTAATGCCGAGCCCGAGGGGGCGGCGAGTGAGACGGTTGCTACGGCCGAGCATGAGGCAGCAGTGGATGAAACGGCTGCGACCACTGAGCCCGAGGTGGGTGAAACGGGCATGATCGCTAAGCAGGAGATGGCTTCTCTTTCTCAAGAGTCGGGCACTGCTCCGATCATCGCTCTCCCTGCCTATGGTTCCTTGTCGTCTCCTGGCCCCGCGAGTGTGACGACGGCTCCTGTAGAGTCAGGCGATGAGGCAATGGGAGGTGAAACTATGCCAATAGAGGAGGGAGACGCCACCGTTGCATCAAGTGACACCCTCGTCACGGCTCCGGTTAGCGACTCATCGGGTAAATTTTGGGTTACCGTCCTTTTTTTTTATTCTGCAATCCTTCCTGACAGGGTTTATCTTGTTTCTAACGCAGGTGCGGCCAAAGCTGGTGCCGCGTTACCCGAGGGAGCGCCGTCAGTTACCGCTCTGACGGTGACCACTTCTCTTCCTTCTCTCGCACCGTCACAAATGCTGGAAGGTATGGATTTGTGACCCACCAGTCTTATCTTGGCTGCATAATTTATGTGCTGACGTTGTACTATTGCGTCTTTGCAGGAGTCCTTTTTGACCACCTATACCAGGTGCTACATCCCCACTTCTCCTTCTCATCGGAGATGGCTTCATCTAGCGGCGCTAGTGAATATAGCTTCCAATTAATGCTCTTTTTTTATCGATAATGAACTTATTTCTGATTCTTCTTTGCCCTGATTGCAGTGCTACAGATTGAAGGAGGAGATGTAAGATCAATTGCACCACCGGTCCTCCCGGCTTTGCCACCTGCTGCAGCCGGTATAGTAGACTCTACTTTTTGCTTGTTTTCTTTATTTCTTGAGCCGACACTTGATTATGATCTATTTTGCAGCAATCACATCAACTCCAACCCCGTTCGAGTCTCGTATTATAATGCCGGCCGGGCCCTTTTTAAGGCGTCCATCATCCAAAGGTGTTGCGACTAGCCTACGCATGCTAGGCGAGTATATCGAGGAGTTTAACACAAAGGCTCCCACGTCTGCCGAGGATTTTTCCGTAGAGATTAACCCTATGCTGGCGACGCTCATGAACTTTCACGGTGAGGGTGTCGTTGAGTTTTGGGTTAATCGCTGCCGGGAGGTCGAGACTTGCTTGCATGAGCTTGAGCTTAAGCGTCCGGCACCTGAGATTCTGGCCACGAGCACTCAACGGGTGGCATGGATCGAGCAGAGCGCTTCTTACTTCTACCATCTCAAACAAGAAGTGGTTTTAAAGCGAAGAGAATGCAAAGAAACTTCAAGTGAGTCTGCCCGACTGCGTGCTGAGGTCGACGCAAACGCTGTCCAGGTGAAGGTTATCTTCGAGGGCCTTCTGCAATGTATCTCTAATGGGCTAACATTGAAGCAGAAGCTCGATGTTGTTGAGTGTGACGCACAAGCTCGTGAAGCAGCTCAGCGAGCGGTCGAGGAACAACTCTCATCTTACTTGCAGCAGCGAGCCCAGGTCGAAGCAGAGTTTGCCGCGGTATCCGATCAAGAAGAGGGGCTGAGAGAAGCGTGCGAGCGGCTGGTCGGACTACTGAAAGCGCTTTCCTCTCAATAAAAATTTTGTATCATTTGTAATTGTGAATAAAATGTATTTGTTCTTTTATTCTTTAACACGATGTATTTTGTACTCAATCGAATTCATGAATAAAAGATATACATTCTTCATAATGTCTTGTGTCATTTCTCTGCTTTCTTCTTTATTGCTGTGTTGTTTGTCATGTGATTTTAGCAAGTGTGGTCTGTAGATAGCGTATAACTGTCAGTCTTAGGCTCTTTGTAGAGTAGTGATGGGTTAGAAAACAGGGTTAGGATCTGTCACCTAAGACTTTTTAACTTTATGAGCCGTGAGGGTCTCATAAAGAATTTTCTCTCTACCGGTCGAGAGGCTCCCGTAGGTGTAATTTTCTCCTTAAGAATCGTGAGGATTCCTGAGTGTGTTTTCTCTTGAGAGTCGTAAGGATATCACAAGAGAATTTACTCCCTTACGAGTAGTGAGGACCCGCAAGTGATGGGTGAAGTTGCCCTTATCCGCATTTCACGGAGACAAGGGTTGCTCTGGATGCTTCCCACGGTTTCACTGCCGTGCTCTGCGAGGACCAGTATCTGCTCTGGACGTTTTCCAGGATACCGTAGTTTAAAGACATTGCGGTCGAGGTTAAGGACATCATAGTCCATGGATTTAAGGACTCCACAGTCCGTTGTTAGTTTTAAGACATTACGGTCAAGGTTAAGGACATCATAGTCCATGAGTTTAAGGACCTCACAGTCCAATGTTAGTTTTAAGACATCACGGTCGAGGTTAAGGACATCATAGTCCGTGAGTTTAAGGACGTCACAGTCCAATGTTAGTTTTAAAACATCACGGTCGAGGTTAAGGACATCATAGTTCGTGGATTTAAGGACTCCACAGTCCATTGTTAGTTTTAAGACATTACGGTCAAGGTTAATGAAATCATAGTCCATGAGTTTAAGGACCTCACAATCCAATGTTATTTTTAAGACATCACGGTCGAGGTTAAGAACATCATAGTCCGTGAGTTTAAGGACCTTACAGTCCAATGTTAGTTTTAAGACATCACGGTTGAGGTTAAGGACATCATAGTCCGTGGATTTAAGGACTCCATAGTCCAATGTTAGTTTTAAGACATCACGGTCGAGGTTAAAGACATCATAGTCCGTGGATTTAAGGACTCCACAGTCCAATGTTAGTTTTAAGACATCACGGTCGAGGTTAAGGACATCATAGTTCGTGAGTTTAAGGACCTCACAGTCCGCGAAATGCGTGGTTGTTGGGACCCGTCACCTCTTTTAAGACGTTGAAGAATTACAACGACAAATATCAAAGGAGTGAAGAGATGTACCCTTGAACCAAGGTAAAATTAGTGTAAAATCATTGGGGTTGATTGTTAGTTTTAAGACATCAAGGTCGAGATTAAGGACATCATAGTCCGTAAGTTTAAGGACCTCACAGTCCGACGTTAGTTTTAAGACATCACGGTCAAGGTTAAGGACATCATAGTCCGTGGAGTTAAGGACTCCACAGTCCAATGTTTGCTCTGGATGCTTCACACGGGTTCACTGTCGTGCTCGGCGAGGACCAGGCTCCGCTCTGGATGTTTCACACGGGTTCACTGCCGTGCTCTGCGAGGACCAGGATCCGCTGTGGACGTTTTCCACGGGGTCAGAAGTGACGTTATCCGTGCTCCACGTGACCAGGAATTTTGCTCTAGATGCTTCCCACGGGTTCACTGCTGTATTCGGCGAGGACTAGGCTCCGCTCTGGATGCTTCACACAGGTTCACTGCCGTGCTCTGCGAGGACCAGGATCCGCTCTGGACGTTTTCCACGGGGTCAGAAGTGACGTTATCCGCGTTCCATGTGACCAGGAATTTTTCTCTAGATGCTTCCCACGGGTTCACTGTCGTGTTCGGCGAGGACTAGGCTCCGCTCTGGATGCTTCACACGGGTTCACTGTCGTGCTCTGCGAGGACCAGGATCCGCTCTGGACGTTTTCCACGGGGTCAGAAGTGACGCTATCAGCGTTCCACGTGACCAGGAATTTTTCTCGAGATGCTTCCCACGGGTTCACCGCCGTGTTCGGCGAGGACTAAGCTCCGCTCTGGATGCTTCACATGGGTTCACTGCCGTGCTCTGCGAGGACCAGGATCATCTCTGGACGTTTTTCACGGGGTCAGAAGTGACGTTATCCGCGTTCCACGTGACCAGGAATTTTGTTGATTATATCCGCATTTCACGGAGTTGGGATTTGACTTTCGGTCATCTGTACACCGCCGAGTCATGGAACTGGGAGTTGTCGTTGTTCCGCTTTGCTTGATATTGTGTCTGCTGAGACGAATGTTGAGATGATCTCCAGGCTATCCGTGACCCATCGAGATTTGGCTTTTTCTTCCGATGAAACCTGGGGAGGAGGAGTATGATTCCTTCTTTGTTTGCGCCTCTGAATTGTATACAGGGATTGATGTAATATCACCTGTAGGGCATAAATTTCATTTTTATTTTTATTTTATTTCTTTCCGCGGTGCTCCATCATTTCAGCTTTTATATCACGAAGGTCGCGATTACCCCATCATTTCGGCTATTTTTCGTGGTGCCCAATCATTTCGACTATTTATCTTATTTTCACTTGCTATTTTTCTATTGCGAGCTGCCCAATCATTTCGGCTATTTTGCATGCATGTATTTTTACTTGCTGACTTTGTTGCAAGTTGCCCCATCATTTCGGCTATTTCGCATGCATGTGAGGCTTGTTTGCTCTTTGCCGCAAGCTTGGGATTAGACACCGATTTCGGCATCAGCATCGCTACAAATGGAATATTGTCATGAGCGAATCATCATTTGCCTCTGTCGACATCAAACAAAGGTGGCTTAGCGAACAGGGTTAGGATCCTGTTGACTAAGGCTTTTAACTTCATGAGCCGTAAGGGTCTCACAAAGGTGTTTCTCCCTGCGAGTCGTGAGAATCTCGTAGGTGTGTTTTCTCCTTAGGAATCGTAGTGACTTCTAAGTGTATATTCTCTTATAAGTCGTAAGGATCTTACAAGAGGGTTTTCTCCTTATAAGTTGAGAGGACTCACAAGGGTTGTTCACCGTGCGAACATATCCCTAGTCACGGGTGGGACTTGGTTAGGGAAATGTTTATTCACGCCCGTGGATTGTATACAGGGTCAGTGTTGCACCGCTTATAGGGCAGTATCGAAGGTTGTGGGGGTTACTTAAGAACAGGTTCAGGTCTCTGTAGCTTAAGTTTTTCAAATCTTATGAGCCGTGAGGATCTCATAAGAGGGTTCTCCTTACGAGTCGTGAGGATCTCGCAAGTGTAATTTCTACTTAGGAATCGTGGGGATCCCTAAGTGTATTGCTACCTTGTGAGTCGTAAGGATCTCACGCGAGTGATTTCTCCTCACAAGGTCGAGAGGACCCTGCAAGTGTCTTTTAATGAGGTTGCGCCTTTTCGGGTTTTCACAAGACTCACCGGTAGCCCTGCTGTTTTTACTCACAGAGCCTTTTCGGGTTTTCATCCGTGCCCATTTTGCTTATGGACATACCGTTTTCCTTTTTTTGTTTTTCTTCTTTTTTTATTCTAACGAGGTTGCGCCCTTTCGGATTTTCACAAGACTCGCCGGTAGCCCTGCTATTTTTACTCACGGAGCCCTTTCGGGTTTTCATCCGTGGCCATTTTGCTTATGGACATACCGTTTTCTTTTTTTTTTATTCTTCTCTTTTTTTTCTTTTTTTTGTATCAGCTTTGGGATGCTGCAATCCACCGTAGTTTCTCGACGTCTCGGTCAACAGCTAGTTTTAGGACATAGTGGTCCGTCGTTAGTTTAAGGACGTTTCGGTCCGCTGTTAGTTTAAGGACGTCTCGGTCCATTGTTAGTTTAAGGACGTTTCGGTTCGTTGTTGAAGAAGGCTTGTCACTACTTATAGAGTTTGGGCTTAGGAAGATAGCGAGCGGACATAGTCGTCTTCATCCATCATTGACCTAGGCCGTGACTCGTTAAGCGTAGTACTTCTTCAGGAAGCGATCGTTTATCGGTCTGAAAGGTCTTTCTCCATTCATGTCCATGAGTAGATAGGATCCACCTTAGTAGACCTTGTCTATAATGTACGGGCCTTCATAGTTTTCGGCTCGAATTTTCCCCGCTTGGCGTGATTGGGGATCATAGGTCTTTTGACCACTAGCACGAGTTCGCCTTGGCGGAATGTCCTTGGCCTGGTCAATCTTTCATATGAGCGCGCCATCTTTGCTTTATAAGCTTCCAGATTTTGTTGCGCTACGAGCCGGGTTTCATCAAGAGCATCGAGTTCCTCAAGCCAAAGGTGAGCGTTCTCTTCGTCCGTCAGCTCGTAATGAACTGCCATTCGTAGAGAGGGTAGCTCTATCTCGAGAGGGAGTACCGCTTCTGTACCGATTACCAACGCGTACGGCGTTGTGTTCGTGGCCGTTTTGAACGTGGTTCGATATGCCCAGAGAGCTTCTTGCAGTCTCTCGTGCCAGTCTTTCTTATTTCGAGACACCGTCTTCTTTACGATCTTCGTCAAGGTCTTGTTGAAAGCCTCAGCTAGACCGTTAGCTCGGGGATTATAAACTGAGGAGTATCTCCAGTCTATGTTGTGTTGTTGCGCGAAGTGCCTGATCTTGTGGCTTCTGTAGGCTGGCCCATTATCGGAGATGATCCGTCGCGGAGTTCCAAACCGATAAATAACGTGCGTCTTGAAGAAGTGGAGGATATTCTCCGTCTTCACTTCCCTCAGCGGTACTGCTTCTGCCCATTTGGAGAAGTAATCAGTTGTCACCAAAATGAAACGATGCCCTCTGGACGATGCCGGTTCGATAGGGCCGATTATGTCGGTTCCCCACATTTCGAACGGCAAGCTAGCCACTGTCGGGTGTAGTGGATTTGGATGCTGGTGGAAGTCCCCATGAATCTGGCACGAGTGGCATTGCTTCGCATACTCGAGGCAGTCCTGGATCATCGTGAGCCAATAATAGCCCATTCGTTTGATTTTCAACTTCATTTTCGGACCAGCTTGGTGAGAACCGCAGAGTCCGTCGTGAACTTCTTGGACGACTCTTTTCGCCTCTTCAGGTCCCAAGCATCTCAGCCATAGAGAATCAAACGACCTCTTGTACAGAGTATCATTGACGAAGGCGAAAGATAGGGGCCCGCTTCATGAGCTGATGTTTTGAGGACGCATCTTCAGGCGTTCGATGGGATTTGAAGTAGTCTATAAAAACTTCTCTCCAATCCTCAACCTTTCTTGGTCTTTTATCTGCAGGGCCGTCTGCTCAGTCGCTTCCTTTTTCTCGGATGATTCCGGAGATATTTCCGCCGGTGTGAGGACCCGACGGCTTTGCACAACGATCCTCACGTCATCGAGGTTCTCATCAGCCAATTCTTTAGCAAGCTTGGCTAATGCATCCGCTTTGCTATTTTCCGCATGCGGTATGCTTTCGAGGGTGTAGGAAGGAATTTGGGTCAGCAGCTACTGTACTTTCTCTCCGTACTTCACCAACTTTGGTTTGCACATTTGGTAGTCTCCATTTACTTGACCGACGACCAGTTGGGAATCTCCGTATATGATGAGGCTTTCGATTCCCATGTCGATGGCGATCTCGAGGCCTGCTATCAAAGCTTCATACTCGGCTTCATTATTCGTCCTCGGCTCTGTTAAGGAGAAAGCAAAGCGCATTATCCCTCCTTGCGGGGTCACGAAGATAAGGCCTACCCCTGATTTGATTATAGGCGTGTTTTGTTTGCGCTTCTTCATGGAAGATGCTCCATCGAAATAAAGTTCCCACCGGGTACCATTTCCGTCGATCGTGTCAAACGCATGTTCATCTGGAAGTTCGCAATTCAAGGGAGAATCGGCCAGTATCGGATGTTCAGCGAGGAAGTCGGCGATGGCCTGGCCTTTCACTGCCTTAAGAGGCTGATAGGTTAGTGAGAACTCCATTAAGAGCAAGGCCCATTTAGCGAGTCTCCCCGTCAGTATGGCCTTCGACATCAAGTATTTGAGAGGGTCCACCTTCGATATGAGGCGGACTTCATGTGCCAACGCATAGTGCATGAGTTTCGTTATTGCGAAGATTAACGCCAGGCAGTGATTTTCGATGGGAGAGTAATTGCTTTCTGCCCCCAGGAGAACTCGACTCAAGTAATAGAGAGCTTTTTCTTTCCCTTGATCGTTCTCTTGTGCCCAAAATGCGCCTAAGGAACCTTCGAGGGCTGTTGTATAAAGAATAAGGGGCTTTCCCTTGACCGGAGCGGCCAGTACTGGCGGGTTCTGCAGATACCGCTTGATTTCGTCCAGCGCGCCTTGGTATTTGTGATCCCAGACGAACGGGGTCCCCTTTTCATCAAGTGACTATAAGGACGGCAGTTGCCCGAGAGATTAGGTATAAATCGCCGGATGTACGCGAGCTTCCTTTGGAGGGATCGCAATTGTTTGAGAGTCCTTGGCGGGAGCATTTCCATGATCGCCTTGATCTTTGACGGATCTATTTCAATACCTTGGTGTCGGACGATGAATCCCAGGAATTTGCCAGAGGAGACCCCGAACGCGCATTTGAGAGGGTTCATCTTCAGATTGTATTGCCGAAGGCGCTGAAACACAATCCTCAGATACTCGAGATGTTCCTCGTATGATTTGCTTTTCACTACGAGGTCGTCGATGTAGCATTCAATGATTTCATGTATAAGGTCATCGAAGATCTTCGTCATGGCCTTCTGATAGGTTGCACCGGCGTTCTTTAGACCGAAGGGCATCACCTTGTAGCAGAATATACCCAAAGGGGTCCGGAAAGTGGTGTGCTTCTGGTCTTCGGGATGCATCTTTATTTGATTATATCCTGATGAGCCGTCCATGAAGGAGAAAACTTCGTGAGTGGATATGTTGTCTATCATCAGCTCAGTGACCGGTACTGGGAAATCGTTCTTCGGGCAGACTTTATTGAGATCCCGGAAGTCCACGCATATACGCACTGTCCTATTTTTCTTTATCACCGGGACGATGTTGGCGATCCAGTCAGGATACTGAACTTCTTGGATGAAGCCAGAGTCAATCAGCTTCTTGACCTCGGCGTTGATGCTCATCTCAAGCTCGAGCCGCATTCTTCTCGGTGCTTGTTTGATTGGCTTAATGTTCGGGGATATCGTTAGTTTGTGGACCGCGATCTCTGGATCTAATCCTGGCATTTCAGAATAGTTCCATGCGAAGCAATCTCTATGCTGCATAAGCACGTCTTTTAACGCGGCCACCCTTTCTTCAGATAGCAGCTCACTGACGAATGTAGGTCGCGGGTCACTTGTCGTTCCCAAATCAATCTTCTTGAGGTTATCTGCAGTAGTGTGTATTCCATCTTCCAGCTCTTTTGGCGCCGGTGGAAACTCTGAGATCACCTCGTCATCATTGTTTTCGAAGCACCGGGGAAGGTCATGCATATTCTCAGGTTCTTTTTTTGATGATGTTATCATATGACAGGTACGAGTTCGCATCCAAGACCGATGTAGATCTGGTTCTACTCTCGTAGCTTTAGGTTCATGCTTCTGCGGCGGTGTTACCCTCCAACTGTCGGATAGAGCGAACTTTCTGAGCTGATATTGGTCTTCGACCCAGTTCTTGAAGGTGAAGCATTCTTCGAGAGGATGTCCTATTGCCCTATGATAGGAGCAATAGTTCGGGTGAGAGACTTCGCCTGTTTGCTCGGGGTGCTTGGACTCTGGGAGGATAATCATTTGATGTCTTATGGCAAGATCAAGTATCTTCTTTGTGTTGTCTTGAGGAAAAGAGTATGCTCTACTCATCTTCTTCATAAGGGACAAATCCGGACCGCTCGATTCCCGATCGCGTGACTTCTTGGTTCCGCTTTGTCGCTGTCGAACTCCTTTCCCGTTCTTCGGTTTGTTTCTGCCTGTGCGTCGGGCCTTTTGCACAACGGGTTGACAGGGAGGGGCATTTTCATCTTTCGCAGCCTGTTGAAGAAGGCATTACGTCCTGGCTTTCTCGTAGATGGCCATTTCACGATTATGGTCGTCTCGAACTTTTTGACCAGCTTCCCTTATAAGCTTGTCCATTTGTTCTTCGAACGACGGACTGGGCATTTTCACGTCGGGGACTCTTTCTGGTTCAGGGTTAGCATTCTTCCATTGAGCATCTCCTTCTTCATCAAAGTCATGTACGACGTAGCAGTAGCGGAGTAGCTCCCGTTTCTTGTACCGAACATATCCAAGCCTGATCGTTTCCATTCTCCCATTGGGCAACTTGCGCTGAGTTCCGGGAATGTTCCAGATCCTATCATAGAACTTAGCTTTTCGAGCGGTCTCTTTGAAGGGTATCCCTTGGCGCTTCAACAGCCTTTTCAAGCCTTCTGTATAATATCTAGGCAGACGGATGGGCTGAAGCCTGTCAAGTGCAGGATCTGCACCGTGCCAGATTTCTTTCTCCACTTCGGTTTCCCCGGAGTGGTAAAATAGGATCGCCTTTTCACCTTCTCGCCTAGGAGGGACATAGAACGTCTGCAGCTTTTCTATACTGTAGGTATCAAGCACGTCTAGTTCTTTATGATGTTTAGGCGGAACCATGGCAACTTGCAAACTTTTCTCTTCATCAGCAAATGTTTGTATTGAAGGCCGGACGGAGAATATAGCATGGACCTCGTCTTTCGAGTCGCTACCAAAGATCAACATAGGAGTGGACGGTCCCAGCTTGTTGTACTGGGATGGGCCTGAATAAATCATCTCTTCCTCTTCCTCAGTATCACTCCCGAAGACTGGAATGGTGGTGATAGCTTTGTTCTCTGATTTGTGACATCTCTCCGTGTCTTCGAAATCTGGCAAGAAATATTTTGCATCTTCATACTTACGGACTTTGTTCACGGAGAATGGGTTCAGCTCTCCCGTTACAGTATACTCGAGACCATCTTTAAAGTATTTCATACACTGATGTTGTGTAGAAAGGATGATGTTGTACTCGTGTAACCAAGGCCAGCCGAGCAACACGTTATAGCATGTCTTGGCGTCAATGACATGAAATTTAATATCCGTGACAAGTAACCCAAATCGTAATGTCAATATCATAGACCCAAGAGTCCGCGATCACTGGGAGTCAAAACCAGAAATGGTGATTTTATCACGAGCTAGATGCTGGACGCTCATGCAGATTTCTTTTAACACCCGTACGTTAAGGAGATTAACGGAAGACCCATTGTCGACCAGGATTTTTTCAATCTTTATATCGTGGCAGTATCCTGAGACATAGAGGGGACGGTTGTGCTTGCACGTCCCAAGGAGGAAGTCTTCGTCACCGAAAGTGATATCGGCTGTGTGTACTTCCTCCAGCTCGTCCTTCATCTTTTCTTCGGCGAGAAAAGCTTGGAATTGCTCCGGTTCTTGTAGCGCCTTGATCAATGAATCTCTCTCTTCTTTGGATAGTAAAAAGGCATCGAGAACGCTGAGCTGCGAAGGTAACTTCCTCAAGTGTGTCATAACGTTGTAGTCCACCTTTTTCTTCTTTGGCGGGTCCTTGGCAGTCATATCTTTCATGACTTGGTCCTCCAGGGCGATATCCTCAGAGACCTTTTCTTTTCCCTTATCTTTTCTACTCGTGGGTCCGAGATTCTTTTCTGGAAGCGTGCGATTGCGCAGCTGAATGTTTTCGCAGGCCTTCGGTTCTTCCTTTTTCCCCAATGCGGATTCTTTAAAGAAGGGGCCAAGAGCCATTTCTTCGTCAGAGTCGCTTCCAAAAGTGAGAATTTGCGATCCCCCGGTGTTGACCATGCGACAATTACCGGTATCTATTTTATGCTCCTCAGTCGCACTTCTTTGCTCCCGCCGAGTTTTGCGTTTTACCCGCTTAAAATGTTGCCGGTGAGCAACATATCCCTGCCACCATCTTTTAAAAGCATTGCACTCCTCGATAGGGTGTGAAATCTTTCGATGATATGAGCAGTAGCTAGGATGCATCTCTGCTTCGCCGGGAGTGTTTCCTTCGGAGGGTGGCAGCTTCATTCTCATTGATATGGCTTTAGCAAACCTTTTCCTCGTCTTGAACTTGTTTTTATCCGTGACGGATGTTCCTTGATTCGGCGGGAGTGTCTCGACTCTTTCATCTAGTCGCCGACGTTTGGCTCTTTCAAATATGGCTGTCTCGCGCTCCCGATCAGCTTTACTTTTCAAAAGAGCCGTGTTCAGGAATGCATCAATTATCTCATCCGATGGCCCCAGAAGTTCCGGCTTAGGATTTGCCCCCAGCTTCTCAGTGCAAGGAGTTTCTTCATCTTCTATCGACGAGTGAGAGATCACATGGCAACTTGCCACGTACTCCTCAGATCCATCCGACGAGTCTTCTCCATCATCTTCGTCCTTAAGGACGTGGCTGAGGAACTCTTGGAGCATGATTGGAGTCCGCGCCTTCTGGTTATACTCTTCCAGCGCATCAATCTGCTTCTGTAAGTCCGTGCGCTTGTCGCCAGCCTTCACGGGCTTCTTGGATTTCTTCTTCTTTTTCTTTGAAGATTTTGACGGCTGGATGTGAGTGCTTGGGCCATCACCACCAATCTTTGGAGGTGGGCACGGCTTCAGCATCCCTTCGATGATCTGGGGTTCTAGCGGGTTCTTCCATCTGATCGCCGGGCATGTCTGAAGATCATTCGGCATCCTTTTGGTTTTGGCTGAAAGAGCCACCTCCCATGGAGCTTCTTCAACAAAAGAGCACGTTGCCCCCGATGTGTCCATCTTCTTAGGAGTGTGCGGTTGTGGTGGGTTTACTTTCCACTTCTCAGACAACGCGAACTTGCCTTATAGGTACTGATCCTCGATCCATCCCTTAAAGAAGAATCAATCCTCGATTGGATGGCTTACCGTTTGGTGGTAAGGGCAATAATTGGGATTATTCACTTCGCTGGGCTGTGGCGGTCGCCAGGGATTCGGCAAATTGATAAGCCTGTTGCGCATAGCCAGCTCAAACAACCTCTTCGTTTTGTCCCGTAGGAATGAGTAAGGATGCTTCATTTTATCATTGTAATAGCGCCGTCTATCCTCCAGTTGATCCGCTAGCTTTGGGGCACTGGGCTGCTGTTGGGTGTTCGCAACGAAGGTCGCCTTCCCTTTACCCTTGTCATTCCGCGGTTCCGGCTTCGGGGGAGACGGTCTGTGACCCATCTGATCCATCTGGGCTAGCTTATCAATTAAATCCTGGAACGTGGTTGGTTTAAAGAACATCATGAACTGTGAAATAGTTGCATGAGGGTCTAGGGTGCCCACAAACATACCCACCGCTGGTGCTTCTTCGATACGCTGTTCGCACTTCGACCATAGGTTCCGCCATCGAATTGCGTATTGGACCCAAGTTTCGCCCGGCTTCACCCTTGCATTGATCAACGCCGTTATTGGAGTGCGTTCACTTACGCTCGCAAATCGCTGGCTGAACAATAACTCCATTTCTGCGAAAGTTTTGACGGAGTCGTTTGGAAGTTCGAAGTACCATTCAAACGTCGTCTACGATAAGCTGCCGACGAATTGGCGGAGCAAAAGCTTATCATCGCCCCCGGTGTTGCCGCACAGAGCTCTGAACTGGGCGACGTGCTGGTGGGGATTTCCCGTCCCCTTGTACACGTGGAATTTGAGGATCGTGTTTCCCGGCAGGTATTTTATCTGAACATACCAGCCTGGATACGGTCGCCCAGTTTTGACGACTTGGCCAGCCGCTTCATTTTCCTGGTGAACTCATATTTGTTGAGCAATATAATTATCCAGGGAAGCTTTAGAGATTGTTTCCTCTTTGGCTGTTGAAAGAGCCGGAGGTGGATTTGACGTTTCTCCTCTGTCATCTTCGAGGATAATCGGAGGATCTTCGGTTGGAGGATCCGGCTGTATCATCATCCCGACCATGTCTTGGAACAAAAGAGCCATTTGCTTTATATTGGCCGCTTATTCCGCAGCCTCCTTGTCCTTCTTTTCGAGCATTCTCCGAAGGAACTCCGCATCAGTCTCGTGTTTGTGACGTTGTTCTGATGACTCCTCCAGGCTTTCTTTTGGCCCGGTGAGTGCGACCATGGCAGTCAGCATCTCCTGAAACTTCTGCTGTTGGTGTTCCTGGGCTCTTGTGATGGATCGGGTGAGTGGCCGGTGGCCCATAGAAGCGCGGCTATCCTCCTTCCCAGATGCCATGTAAATAGTATGCACCACCATGCCCCCAGACTTAGAGCGTTTGGGCTCGGTGCCTTTGACTTTGTCGCAGGCATGGGGATCTTCTCTGGCCTTATTTTCTTATGAGCGGTCGAAGTTGAGGGGGTCATCGCAGTGGGCACGCAGGTAGCTTTCCGCGGCTTGGCAGGATGTCTTTCTTCTTGTTGAACCTTCGCCCTTTTCTGTCGGCGAGGGTTAGCTTGATCAACCACTGAGTTTTGGACCTGCCGCCAGACCTTGTAGATCTTGGAGGACAGCCGCTGAGGGGACTGCTCTGGTTTGGCTTCCGCAACATTCTCCACCGGAGGAGGAGATCTTTTCAGTACGGCGGTGGGAGAATTCCTACGCACCTTATTCAGCAGCTCGAAGCTGTTCCCGGTTGGAACAGCAGCATTAATTTCCGCCGTTGGGGCTGGTGGGGTTAGCCCAGAGAGGGAGTTGCCTCGGGCCTTCCTTACCCGGCGCAAGTAGCGACGTCGAGCGCGTCGAGCCGATGGAGTTGGATCGGTGACGGGGATAGCTTCGTCTTTCCCCCTATTCAGGTGAGGGGATGTTGCTGGTGGCAGCCTGTTAAAGACTGATGTCCTTTGAGTGGTAGGAGCGGGAGTGGGAGTTGGGACAGTCGGTCTTGTAAAAACCGACCCCTTGGCAGGAGAAGCCGCCTTGACGACTTCGGGAGCAGGGTTGGTTACTCTTTTCGGAATAACCTTCTCTGGAATTGCAAGCTTCATTGTGGGCCCACAGGAAGTTTGGCCCAATCTGGAGAAGACCGAGACGCCGGTGCTGGACGACCTATTGAGATGGGCCGTAGCAGCTGTAAGCCGATCAAAGACCGACTTCTTGGGAGCTTCTGGTACGGGCACTGGGGTGCTAAAGCTTGTCGGCGGAAGCATGGTTCCGAAAAACAGCCCTGTGGTGGCTTGAGTAATCTGCTCCACGGGCATCGTGAACAGAGAGTCTGCTTGGGGCCCGTAGGTTATGCCCCCAGTTGAGGCAGGACGCGAGTTGCAGCTGCAGTTGGAGGATTTCGAGCAAGTGAATGCTATTGCTGTTTTGCTTTCTGCGCCAAGCAAGAGACCAAATCTTAGTAACTTGAAACCCAAGGGCAACCATTAACAAACCGCGATTCGTTCGCGAACACGACACACGAAGTGTGGAGTGGAAAGAGGAAAAGGTCCCACCGGGCGTGCCAGAATCTGTTTCCCTCCGAACAACGGAGACGCGACCGCGCGGATCCGTCTTGCCTGAAATTCAGGGCAGATGCTAATTGGTGCTATCCGTCCACCTCTCTGAAGATGCCAAGTTGATTTATGGCACCATGTATCGAAGGTTTAAACGGATGCGTCTAATGTAGCAGACTTCGTCATATTCCCCCTCGTTTGAGGGGTTTTTGATTGTGGGGATGATTTTCCCTACAGGCGCAAGCCCCTGCAGTTAATTACGCTACCGCATCGCGGTAACAACTTTCTTCTTCTCCATATGGTCACTTTGTGTCGTGGGTGTTTGTTTTGTATTTGATTGCCCGTGGATTGTATACGAAGACTAAGTTATGTGGTCACCCGTAGGGCGTGGACTAGTCTAAATCCGTATCTTTCTTAGATTTGGGTTTGGGGGGTTATGTTTAAGGATACGTTAGCCTCATTAGAGACTAAGATCAACTTAAACGTTTGTTAAGGATACGTTAGTCTAATTTCATACTAAGATCAACTTAACGGGATCATTTAGATCCGACAAGAGAGCAATTGGGCCCTATTGTTTAGTTTAATGACATTGTGGTCGATAATTAGTTTATAGACATTACAGTCTATTATTAGTTTGAAGACGTTGCGGTCAAGGTTAAGGACATCATAGTCCATGAGTTTAAGGACCTCACAGTCCGGTATTAGTTTTAAGACATCATGATCGAGGTTAAGGACGTCATAGTCCGAGGATTTAAGGACTCCACAGTCTGATGTTAGTTTTAAGACCTCACGGTCGAGGTTAAGGACATCATAGTCCGTGGATTTAAGGACTCCACAGTCCGATGTCAGTTTAAAGACGTCACGGTCAAGGTTAAGAACGTCATAGTCCATTAGTTTAAGGACCCCACAGTCCGTAGCAGTGTTTGGTTGTTGGGACCCGTTACCTCTCTGACGACGTTGAGGAATTACAACGACAGATATCAGAGGAGTAAAGAGAGGTACCCTCGAACCGGGTGTAAATTGATTGGAAGAGCAGTTGGGCTCAGTTCAATTTATATTGAGGACTTATGGCCAAAATTGGGCTAAGTCCAGTTAAAAATGTTTGACATTTTATTCATGTTCTGCCTATTAGGCTTTTACTTGGGCTCTGCCCTTTTATTAATGCATCGCATTGGGCTCTGTAATTAAATGCATAGCATTGGGCTCTGTAATTAAATACACAGCATTTATCGGGGGGGCAAAATAGTGGTCTGATAGTGCGCCACGTGGCTTGTCAGGCGCTTTGCCCCAATCAAAGAGCGTATTGCGCTAGCGCATGCGAAGATTACACGTGTCACGCTCTGCGCTAAGCGCAAGTCTGTTAGCGTACTACGCTTTCTGACTGCACTGCGCCAGTGAATAACACGTGGCGCGCTCTGGCGCTATGCGCCAGTCCAAGAGCGCAGTGCGCTATTTTTAGAAGCGCAAATTGTTCTGTGGTTGACACGTGGCGAGTTCTGGCGCAGTGCGCCAGTCCAAGGAGCGCAAAGGCGCAATTCAAGAGTGCAAAGCACTGTCCAATAGCGCAGAGCGCATTTTGATCAATTTAAGATCAAAGAACAAGTTTTCTTGTTTTGTTCTCTTAAAAGAGGTTTTGCCTCAAGATTCAAGAATCAAGGTTCTTGTTCTCATCAAAAGGCTGTGCCTTTATAGATCAAAAGATCTATGAATGAAGTAAATTACTTCTTTTTAATCTTTTATGATTAGATCTTTTTGATCTTTTTTCTTTTTTATTGAAGATCTTGATCTTATTCTTAGATCTTTGATCTTTTTAGAAGAGGATTCTTCTTTTTGTGAGATGCTTTCCATCTCTGTTCTTTAAGAATTAAAATCTTTACCTTTAAAGATGAAGAAAATGATCTTCTTTCTTCAAAGTCTTGCCTTTCTTTCTCTCTGAGTTTTTTCTCAAAGTTTGTCTGAGACTTGAAGTCTTGGGGCCTTTATATAGGGCCAATTGATTTGTTAAATTAGTTACAGACATCTTTCTCTGATTGATCTGGGATATTTCCCCACCGTTGGATCTTTAATCCTAAGGCCTCTTTTTTACAGAAGATAATCCTCTTATTTTAATAAGATTGAAAAGATCTTTCTAGAATTTTAATTCTGATTAATTAATAATTTATTATTTAAATTCCAGTGCTGGCGCAATTGGCGCTAGTGCACCTGCGTTTGACACGTGGCGCGCAGCGTAGAGCGCACACAGCTGCGCTAGCGCGCCTGTGTTTGATACTTGGCGCGCAGCGCAGCTGCGCTAGCGCACCTATGTTTGACACGTGGCACGCTTCGCAGAGCGTAAGGGACTAGAAGCGTTGCTTCATTTTTAAAATTTGAATTTTGAAACAGAGCTTTGCTCTGATTTGGGGGTGCGCTGCCTTGGGCGCATCGCTCCTAGCGCTGGCGTGTCTGCTGTTGACACGTGGCGCTCTGCGCGCAGCGCAAGGAATCTGAAACGTTACTTCAACTTTTGAATTTTGAAATTCAAACAGAGTTTTGCTCTGATTGGGGGAAACAACACCGGCGTCGTAGTCAGTCGAGTCCGTAGTTGCTGAAAACTGTGCTCACACTCCTCTGTCCAATCGAAAGGAACTCCCTTCCGGGTCAATCCGTTCAAAGGTGCAGCTATACGGGAGAAGTCCTGCACAAATCGTGTTAGTTGTATGTATGCCCTAGAGGCCAGTATTGTACAGATTATGTATATTATATTGGATGCTTGGACATATATAGAGATGACTTTCTTGCTCGACATGATAGTATGCTATCTGGTTGCTCTTTATCTTAACATGCACACTTGTCTCTTTATACTGTCTTATGGTTACATGTTGGTAAAGCCCTTAGGATGTGTACTTGACTACCTAGACTATGATGCAGATCATACTAGTGGGGACATGGTAGTCCATAAGTACATCCTTCAAGGTCCCTAGTCGTTGGTGTATCGAGACGGGGCATCGATATACCAGTGTAGACTAGCGTATACGCTTCTCGAACCATGTGATGGGCGATGGATGATCCCATATCCATTGGTGTTTGACATCAGAGATGGTATACGGGTGCTCAGTGGAGACTGGGTACACTGGACGGACTCGCCGAGAACTCCCAGATGGTATTATACCTCACGTCAGATGGCAGTTCTCAGGTGACACTTGTACAGGTTAGTCTGTAGACCCGAGATCGTCATAGAGTCTTGTGTGATTCCCACTGTGCTTTGATCTCCACCTTACCACGTCCATGAGGGCGTGCAAAACGGTGGTCTTTGGGCACAGTCCCGAATCACATGGAGGCAATGAGCGATAGGAGGGGTTTCGTCTCTCCCGGTATTGGGGGTTGATGTTGCGCAGTGCTTGATTGGCCGTAACAGGGAAGTCCCTGGCCAGGGATGATCAGAGATTTGCTGGTAAGTGTTACCAGTAGTTTCTCGACCCGTTATGAGCCTCACATCGGCACGACTTATCGGTTATTGGGGTCTAACGTATACCACCCCTAGACTTGATATGCGACATATCAGACGAAGAGACCGGACTGTATGGTAAGTGTTACTGGTCGGATTCGCAGGAGTGTGAGCGGGCTAGCTCGTCGATCTTCTGATCGCTCAATACCCGGGTGGCCGTTATGTTTAGCAGACCGCTTGCGGCTTGTGGATGTTTGATATGATCATCATCTGCTACCGGCGTATTGACGAGTCTTTAGAGTCTTACACAGAGGTTTTCTGGCTCAAGCGAAACGAAATAGGAGCGCATATGAGATATGTGCAGGACCGAGAATAATGCGTGTATGTGATACCGTATTCCATTCTCGCGATATATGTATCGAATGGTTATATTCGATATAACCTAGTTATCGAATCAAGATCGATTCGATAAGCCGATACATTGAATACTAGTCGGTCATGTGCGACATGACCGGATCATTGAATCAAGTGTTGATTTAATGATTTAATGTATAATTATATATTTGATATATTACTTTGCATTAACTAGTATTGGTTCACTTTAAACGGATTTTTCTCACTAGATGTGCACATTGTATATGTGATATGTTTTGTGTACACTTGAATATATCATGTTTGATGATGCATGTTGTTTTGGCTTTGTGTATAGAATGCAACCATGGTTATGCAAGTGGTTAGGGTTAATATTTTATTCACTTATTATTTTATCCATTTATTATTTATTTAAATGGATTTATGAAAACAAATTGGTTTCATTTTATCATGAAGAATGGTGAAGCTTCATGAAGCTTTGACTTATGATGCCATTTTGTCCTCGTGCTTAACCCTAACCACTCCCACTAACCATGGTCCATTCTCTACACTTGACCATGGTTAGGATATGATAAATATTGTTTTCTTTTCTATTTTGAATAACATTTTTTTTATCATATTCTATCATCTTCTTCTTCTTCTTCAAGCTTGCTACATCAATGGCAACTTGAGTTTTAGTGAGAGAAATCCAAATCAAAAGTGAACCCACCTCCTATTTCTTCATCCTCTACCTCTTGCCAAGTGGTTTTGGGTGTTTTCTTCACAAGTTGCACTACTTGGTGAAGTCGGAGCTTGAACTAGTGCAACCTCGACGTAGATCGTCTTTGACACGAAGCCGACGACCTTGCTCGCCCGTTTTCCGATGAAGCCGACGAATGAGTCAAGGATTCATGATGGACAGCGAGGGCATGACCACGTGGAGCTAAGGAGGTGGAAATCCGGATCTACAAAGGTTGTAGCATCTAACCTATAGTTAAATAGTTAACTAGTTTTCCGTTTCGCCTAAACATCTAGTCTAAGATCCGTAGTCTAGGGTTTCTCGGCACCATTTTTTTTAAAATTGGCATGTTCGATGCCTTGTGAGACCTTACTAGAGTGCCTAGGATCCCTACAGTGGTATCAGAGATACTAGGCATTGGATGTCGACCTATGGGGGGTTCTTACTGTGTGACAGTGTGGCGAAGCATAGGCTCTTACCCCCAGGGTGTCCCGAGACCGGAAGGTGTTCCGGCGGGTTGTAGTCCTCGCGAGGGGGCATGTGTAAAAAGTAGCGGCTGAGGGACCCGTTGGTGCCACGGCGACCCCATTGGATGGGGTGGCTGCCTGACCTACAGTGGTATCAGAGCCAAGCTAGAGCCTTAGGCGAAGTCTAGACGGAGTTTGAAACCCGGACGAACCGAAAACCCAACCCCGAAATAGCTCTCTGGAAATTTTTCGAATTTGTGGTTTTTTGTCAATTAAAAATGCTTAAAAAATTCAGCAATAAAATCTAAGAATTACTGCGCAAAACGTTTCCTGTGAACAGTACAAAGTGCGGCGGAACCGCGGCAGAAGCTAGGCTTCTGCGGCGGTTCCGCGGCTAAACAGTGACGTCAGCCCTTGGTTTTTGCACAGTAATTCCTGATTAATTGTTCTGAGTTTTCTGGGAATTTTAATTTGACTCCAGGTTTGAGTATTCTGGGGTTGTGTAGGGGATCAACGATTCGATCGGATTATCGAACTTTGTCTATGTGTTTTCCGGATAATTTCCAGAATATGTTAAAAAGTTCGACCGGATATAAATACCCAATTTTTCCCATGTCGGGAAATTTCCAAGTGTTGGATTTTTCCGAAGTTTAACGACGTTCTAAGTAGTGCAAGTAACGCGATGGACCCTCTAGAAGACAACAAACCTTAACTCGATTATGTGACCGTCTTGAACTGCCCTTTGAACCTTCGGGTTTGGGGCAGTACGGCGTGCCACATGTGAGGCGTTGGCTTGACCCTTCTACGGCTGGACCGTCGGTACTGAGGCACGAACTGAATGTTGTTAGACTTATTTCATGTGTTGAGTTGTATCGGGAAAACTTGGGTATTCGATTGTTCGATCGGAAAGTTTAACATTTTCTGTTTATCTGGAATGTGATACAATAATTGGAATTCACAAGTAGTTATGAGATAACTGAATGTATGTTATAAATCTAGCAATTTAGTCCCATATGATATTGAAAAGAGTTTTCGATAATGAGACTAAAATGCGGGATTTATATCTGTTAGGCATGCGATGTCTAAAGAGGTTGCGGATTCCAACTGTTGTAGTTTTACACTTTCTTTTCTGTGACCGTAAGTGTAGTATGTTCATATAGCCGGTTTCGTTGCTATACGTCAACGACAATTGGGGTATGCATACTTACTTACGTTGATGACATGTGATGTTATGTGTTGCTGGATATGTTATATTGGATCGTCGTGTTCGAATAGCCGGGGGTTTTTATGTGAGTTGAGTGTTTTTCCATTTTCATTCATGTAAAAACTTGTATGTAATATTCTTTTATTTGGGGCACTTCCAGGTAGCGGAAGTTGTCACCTTTTGTATATTATTTACTTTTCCGCATTAGGATAGACCCAAGGAGGGGAGCACAAGTAACCGGGTTCTGGGGTCCAGTGGGAGACCAACTCGAGGAGTCGAGTCCGGGTCTCCTAACCCTAGAATTGGCAGGGTTGCTTGCCGCTCTCGTAGGGGTCTAGGGGTGTGGGATTGGTTATTCATCACGACCGTGGAATCCGTGTTTTATACTGGCTCGTATTGAAAACACGGACGTCCTAGTATATCCAATATTTCATATGTTAATTCTGCTGCGATATCTGTGATGTGACTCTGTGATGGATATAGTATATAGTATATATGATATATTATATAGACGTTACTTATGTTTTACACCCGCGCTAGCCCTATCCTGCTCTGTCGTTAGTTACCTAACCTAACGGTGCATGAGGGGACATCGAGGCGAATGCGGATGGCATAAGTGTACGTCATATCTATCTGTGATGTTTAGGTATTTAAATGATGGGACTTCATTAATGTGATTAATGAAAGGAAAGAAACCTAAGATGTTGTAGAATCAGATTTTAAATAAAACAGGTAGCTACAGTTCTTGCTTTTCACAGTGGTATATATGATATACCCTACACCTTATTCGATGAGGAAAGGACCGAGATCCCTTCACCGGGAGTGACTCCTTTAGCAATAACTGGCAGATGCTACACACTCGGTTTGCTTTTGACTGCTTTTGCGTTTTTGCTTTGCACAGCGATATATATGATATATCCCGCACCTCATTCGACGAGGAAAGGGCCGACGATCCCTTCACCGGGAGTGACCCCTTTAGCAAAACTAGAAAAGCCTCAAAATCATTCCATTTTAAAACTTCATTTGATTCAACAACGATATCAAGTTCATTACGCTCATGGTTTTTATGAAAAACCTGCGTAGCCCTCCGTCATTTCAGATAAGTATTAGTTAGTATTCGTGCTGCGGTAGTTTGGCCTCCGTCAAGGCGCAGTGTACGGTAGCTAACTAGTGCTTATCTGCTAGCATATGATGCGATTGGATTAGGGTATTCGTACGGCGTTGTTTGGCCTCCGTCAAGGGTCGTGCGGGTGGTTTTAATTCAATCAGGAAATGACGGGTTGAACTTGACTAGCGGACTATGGGTTGTTTGGCCTCCGTCAAGGTCATAGGACGCTAGGGGCAAAACATTATCGGGAATTTCAAGTGTTGAAATTTGCAATGAGATTGCATACCTTCTATGAGATAGTTGGATCCCGATACCCACTGCGAGTAAGAGTTACTCCTGGGAGAGTTTTACACATTGCAATTAGCTGATCAAGTAGGTGTCTAGAAAGGTGTTAACGAGGTTACGCCTCTGGAAAAACAAGGTTTACATTAATTAGGTTCGTGCGAAAGCACGGGGGACCTCCCTCAAAGTACCGACACTGGCCTGGCTGAAAGATTGGCGAACTTGTAGTGTGTAATTAATCCCGGCTAGTCTTTCCTTTTAGGGTTTGGAGGAAGATTTGATAAAAAGCAGTGGGAGCCATCCTGATTAGATAAGATAATAACCAATCTGATCTTGCACGAGCATACGCTAAAGTGTTTTCTTCTCTCTCTCTCCAGGTAGCGACCATTTCATGCCCTAATAAAGATAATAATATGGATGTATTGACTGAACCCGCATGTTATACTGTGCTGGGGAACGTTGGTTCCGTTCCTTCTTATAAAAGTTATAGGAATGAACAGGAAATAGGGGAATACCAGGATTCCCATGCCACCCGAATGAAGAAAGTACATGTTGATGCATTTTCTTCGGGTGTGTTCGTTACAGAGAACTGTTTCTCCATTTGCTCCGCATCCTGGGTATTAGATACCGGGTCAGGATCCCATATATGTAATCAGTTACATGGGCTTAGGAAAGGTAGAGAACTTGGAGAAGGTGATAAAGACATTAGAGTTGGAAATGGTGCAATTGTTGCAGCTAAGACTGTCGGGGAATATCACCTTGTATTACCAACTAGTATACATTGGTTCTGAACGAATGCTATTACATGCCGAACCTGATATGCAACATTATATCGGTTTCTTTATTAAGTAAAGAGGGATATAATTTTGTATTACAGGACAATGTTATGAACATTTTCCATAACCAAAAGTTGGTTGGATCAGGCACGTTATGCAATGGCATTTATGTTCTAAATCAATCAACAGTTCTGAGCATAACAAACACACACAAGAGGAAGAGTTCTGAACTCAACGAATCCTTCTTGTGGCATTGTAGACTGGGTCACATCAATGCGACACGACTGGCTAAGTTGCATAAGGATGGGTATTTGAAACCATTCGAATTTTCATCTTATGACACTTGCCAGTCATGTCTCAAAGGCAAGATGACCAAAACTCCGTTTACGGGACACGGAGAAAGAGTTACCGAACTCTTGGGACTAATACATAGTGATGTATGCGGTCCCATGTCTACACATGCCAGGGATGGTTCTTCGTACTTCATTACATTCACTGACGATCTCTCTAGATTCGGATATGTGTTCCTGATGAAACACAAATCAGAAGCTTTTGAGAAATTTAGGGAATATAAACAAGAAGTTGAGAACCAAACCGGAAAAAGTATTAAAATCCTACGATCTGATCGAGGAGGTGAATACTTGAGCAATGAATTCCGGGACTTCCTAAAAGAGAATGGGATTCTCTCTCAGCTGACTCCTCCATATACACCACAGCACAACGGTGTATCGGAGCGGAGAAATCGCACCCTATTAGATATGGTGCGCTCTATGATGAGTACAGCTGAGTTACCTATTTCCTTCTGGGGTTATGCACTGGAGACTGCTGCATACCTACTGAATAGAGTTCCGACCAAATCAGTGCCTACCACTCCATATGAGATATGGAATGGCAAGAGACCATGTCTTAATTTTATTCAGATATGGGGTTGTCCGGCCTATGTTAAAACACAAAATCCGGACAAGCTCGAGGCAAGGTCTGTTATATGTAAGTTTGTTGGATATCCCAAACATTCGCGAGGGTATATCTTCTACCATTCCGAGGAACAAAAAGTGTTTGTTTCTCGACATGCCGCTTTCTTAGAAAAAAGTTTTCTTATGAAACAGATAAGTGGCATTGAGGTAGAACTGGAAGAGGTTCCAGCAATACAATCTACAACAGAAGATTTGGTTGAACCAGAGGATTCCGTAGTTCCCGATGAACCCCAGCCTCTCCGCCGATCTAGTAGGGTTCCTCGCCCACCTGAGAGATACTACGGTTTTCTCATGGATGGTGGGAGCGAGGATTGCATCATGGAGGATGATGCCCCAACTATCTTCGAGCAGGCCATCACGAGTAGGGACTCAGTGAAATGGCTGGATGCTATGCGGTCCGAGATGGAATCCATGTACACCAACAAAGTATGGACTTTAGAAGTTGCTCCTGAAGGGGTAAAACCCATTGGGAGCAAGTGGATCTTCAAGAAGAAACTTGGTGTAGATGGGAAAGTGGAGACTTTCAAAGCTAGACTTGTAGCAAAGGGTTTTCGTCAAAGACCAGGTGTGGACTATGACGAGACCTTTTCTCCAGTGGCTATGCTTAAATCCATCCGGATCATGCTTGCCATCGCTGCTTATCATGATTACGAAATCTGGCAAATGGATGTTAAGACCGCCTTTCTAAATGGTGATTTAGAAGGGTGCGTGTACATGACTCAGCCAGAGGGCTTCGTAGACAGTGGGAGCAGCGGGAAGGTGTGCAAGCTGCTTAAATCCATTTATGGATTAAAGCAAGCATCGCGGAGTTGGAACGTCTGCTTTGACGTCGTTATCAAAGAGTTTGATTTCGTCAAAAATCTAGATGAACCTTGTATCTACAAGAAGGTGGCAGAGAGTAAGGTTGTCTTCCTCGTATTGTACGTGGACGACATACTCTTGATAGGAAATGATATTCCTATGCTGCAATCGGTCAAGCTCTTCTTATCACAAAGATTCTCAATGAAAGATCTTGGTGATGCCTCCTGCATATTGGGAATTAGGATCTATAGAGATAGATCCAAACGGATTTTGGGATTGTCCCAATCCAGGTACATTGACACCATACTAAAGAGGTTTAGTATGGAAGAGTCCAAGCGTGGAAACATGCCCACGATCTCTGGAGTCACTCTCTCCAAAGAGATGTCTCCCAAGACTGATTTGGAGAGAGCCCGCATGCAAGGGATACCTTATGCCTCGACAGTAGGCTCTATCATGTATGCGATGCTATGTACCAGACCCGATGTAGCATACTCACTAAGTGTAGTGAGCAGGTATCAAGCCGATCCTGGAGAGAGTCACTGGACAGCTGTGAAGAGCATTCTCAAGTACTTGCGAAGGACTAGAGATATGTTCTTGGTGTATGGTAACGGAGAACTCCAAGTGGAGTCCTTTACCGATTCGAGTTTTCAGAGTGATAAGGACGACTCTAAGTCGCAGTCGGGCTTTGTCTTTACCCTTTACGGAGGGGCGGTTAGCTGGAAGAGTTCCAAGCAGGAAACCGTGGCAGACTCGACGATGGAGGCTAAATACATCGCTGCCAACGATGCTGCTAAAGAAGCTGTCTTGATCAAGAAGTTCATTACTGAACTTGGAGTGGTTCCATCCATTGAGCGTCCAATACCTTTATATTGCGATAACAATGGAGCGGTGGCTTTGGCCAAGGAACCCAGGTCCCATCAGCGATCCAGGCATATTCTGAGGCGGTATCACCTGATCCGGGAGATAGTTGATCGCCGGGAGATCGAGGTCAGGAGGGTTGACACGAAGAACAACACGGCGGATCCACTCATGAAGGCCATTCCCCAGATACAGTTTGAGAGACTCTTCGGGATGCTCGGTATGAGATACTACAGCAGCTGGCCCTAGTGCAAGTGGGAGATTGTTAGTTGTATGTATGCCCTAGAGGCCAGTATTGTACAGATTATGTATATTATATTGGATGCTTGGACATATATAGAGATAAATTTCTTGCTCGACATGATAGTATGCTATCTGATTGCTCTTTATCTTAACATGTACACTTGTCTCTTTATACTGTCTTATGGTTACATGTTGGTAAAGCCCTTAGGATGTGTACTTGACTACCTGGACTATGATGCAGATCATACTAGTGGGGACATGGTAGTCCATAAGTACATCCTTCAAGGTCCCTAGTCGTTGGTGTATCGAGACGGGGCATCGATATACCAGTATAGACTAGCGTATACGCTTCTCGACCCATGTGATGGGCGATGGATGATCCCATATCCATTGGTGTTTGACATCAGAGATGGTATACGGGTGCTCAGTGGAGACTGGGTACACTGGACGGACTCGCCGAGAACTCCCAGATGGTATTATACCTCACGTCAGATGGCAGTTCTCAGGTGACACTTGTACAGGTTAGTCTGTAGACCCGAGATCGTCATAGAGTCTTGTGTGATTCCTACTGTGCTTTGATCTCCACCTTACCACGTCCATGAGGGCATGCAAAACGGCGGTCTTTGGGCATAGTCCCGAATCACATGGAGGCAATGAGCGATAGGAGGGGTTTCGTCTCTCCCGGTATTGGGGGTTGATGTTGCGCAGTGCTTGATTGGCCGTAACAGGGAAGTCCCTGGCCAGGGCTGATCAGAGATTTGCTGGTAAGTGTTACCAGTAGTTTCTCGACCCGTTATGAGCCTCACATCGGCACGACTTATCGGTTATTGGGGTCTGACGTATACCACCCCTAGACTTGATATGCGACATATCAGACGAAGAGACCGGACTGTATGGTAAGTGTTACTGGTCGGATTCGCAGGAGTGTGAGCGGGCTAGCTCGTCGATCTTCTGATCGCTCAATACCTGGGTGGCCATTACGTTTAGCAGACCGCTTGCGGCTTGTGGATGTTTGATATGATCATCATCTTCTACCGGCGTATTGACGAGTCTTTAGAGTCCTACACAGAGGTTTCCTGGCTCAAGCGAAACGAAATAGGAGCGCATATGAGATATGTGCAGGACCGAGAATAATGCGTGTATGTGATACCGTATTCCATTCTCGCGATATATGTATCGAATGGTTATATTCGATATAACCTAGTTATCGAATCGAAGATCGATTCGATAAGCCGATACATTGAATACTAGTCGGTCATGTGCGACATGACCGGATCATTGAATCAAGTGTTGATTTAATGATTTAATGTATAATTATATATTTGATATATTACTTTGCATTAACTAGTATTGGTTCACTTTAAACGGATTTTTCTCACTAGATGTGCACATTGTATATGTGATATGTTTTGTGTACACTTGAATGTATCATGTTTGATGATGCATGTTGTTTTGGCTTTGTGTATAGAATGCAACCATGGTTATGCAAGTGGTTAGGGTTAATATTTTATTCACTTATTATTTTATCCATTTATTATTTATTTAAATGGATTTATGAAATCAAATTGGTTTCATTTTATCATGAAGAATGGTGAGAAGCTTCATGAAGCTTTGACTAATGATGCCATTTTGTCTTCATGCTTAACCCTAACCACTCCCACTAACCATGGTCCATTCTCTACACTTGACCATGGTTAGGATATGATAAATATTGTTTTCTTTTCTATTTTGAATAACATTTTTTTTATCATATTCTATCATCTTCTTCTTCTTCTTCTTCAAGCTTGCTACATCAATGGCAACTTGAGTTTTAGTGAGAGAAATCCAAATCAAAAGTGAACCCACCTCCTATTTCTTCATCCTCTACCTCGTGCCAAGTGGTTTTGGGTGTTTTCTTCACAAGTTTCACTACTTGGTGAAGTCGGAGCTTGAACTAGTGCAAACTCGACGTAGATCGTCTTTGACACGAAGCCGACGACCTTGCTCGCCCGTTTTCCGATGAAGCCGACGAATGAGTCGAGGATTCATGATGGACAGCGAGGGCATGACCACGTGGAGCTAAGGTGGTGGAAATCCGGATCTACAAAGGTTGTAGCATCTAACCTATAGTTAAATAGTTAACTAGTTTTCCGTTTCGCCTAAACATCTAGTCTAAGATCCGTAGTCTGGGGTTTCTCGGCACCATTTTTTTTAAAATTGGCATGTTCGATGCCTTGTGAGACCTTACTAGAGTGCCTAGGATCCCTACAAATCGCCTGTAGTAGCCGGCCAGCCCTAGAAAGCTGCGAATCTCCGTAGCTGATGTGGGTCTGGGCCAACGCTGAACGGCCTCGATCTTCCTCGGGTCTACACATATACCATCTCGTGTAATCAGTGACCCAAGAAGTCTACGCTGTCCAGCCAGAATGTGCACTTGGAGCATTTTGCGAAAAGCTGGTGTTCCCTCAAGGTCTGCAGTGTGATCCACAGGTGCTGCTCGTGCTCCTCTCTACTCCGGGAATACACCAAGATATCGTCAATGAATACAATGATGAACAGATCAAGATACGGTCGGAAAATACGGTTCATCAAATCCATAAATACTGCTGGCGCATTGGTGAGTCCGAACGACATCACAAAAAACTCATAATGGCCGTAGCGCGTGCGGAAAGATGTCCTAGGAATGTCCTCCTGTCGAACCCGCAGCTGATGGTAGCCTAATCGTGAATCGATCCTCGAAAAGTATCCTGCCCCCTGAAGCTGGTCGAACAAGTCGTCGATGTGTGGCAAAGGATACTTGTTCCGCACTATAACCCTGTTCAGCTGGCGGTAGTCGATACACAAACGCAAACTGCCATCCTTCTTCTTGACGAACAGGAATGGAGCACCCCAAGAAGAAATACTGGGTCGAATAAGTCCCTGATCCAGCAAATCTTGCAACTAACCCTTCAACTCTCTAAGTTCCGCCGGGGCCATCCGATAAGGCAGTATAGAAATAGGCCCCGTGCCGGGAATCAAATCAATACAGAAAGAAATATCACGCTCAGGCGGTAGCCCAGGAAGCTTGTCAGGAAACACATCAGGAAACTCGCCAACAATCGGAACCTGATCCAACGGAACCTCTGTAGCTCTAGTATTGCAAACATAGGCGAGAAATCCCTGACATCCCTTCCTCAAAAGCTGTCCAGCGTGAAAAGAAGAAATCAAACTGTGAGGGACGGCACCACGGTCCCCCTGCACAACAAAAACCGACTCGCCGGGAAAATAAAATCTAACTGTCTTCTCGCGGCAGTCCACAGACGTATAGCACGTGGCTAACCAATCCATGCCCAAAAGAACGTCGAAATCCAACATCTCAAGAAGGATCAAGTCGACAGGCAACTCTCTCTCGCCAATACGGACAACACAGGATCAGAACACGTGCATAGCAATAAACTACTCGCCCACAGGGGTGGTCACAACAAGCGGCTGATCAAGCAAACCGGACTCTCTACCCAAACTCGGCACAAAGTGTATAGATACGTACGAGTGCGTGGGTCCCGGATCAAACAACACGTGTGCATCAACGGAGCATACTGAAAGGATACCTGAGACCACCGCATTGGACGCCTACGCGTCCTGATGCATCAAAGAAAAAAACCCGTGCATGTCCTCCACCTGCGACTGACTGTCCCCTGCCAGCAATGGGCTGTGCCCTGCCTCGATCACCCTGTCCCCTATGAGCAAATCCTCCGCGACCACAACCTCTTTGTGCATGAGTCTGACGCAGAGCAAAAATAGGTACAATAGGCAACGCCCTCTGGGGTGGTGAAGGTGGTAAGGTGACATGCGGTACTGCTGTCTCCCTCCGGTGTATCTCAGGACAATCTCTAACGAGGTGAAGTAGACTGCCGCACCTAAAGCACCCCTGCGATGGCTGTTGACTCTCCCGTGGATACGAACTAAACATTTGGCCCCGTCCTGAATCTCTGCTACTCCTCGTACCTGAACGAAACCTGTCGCGGCGTCTAAATGTCTGTCTCTATGCTGATATACCAGTATGAACTCTCTTCGGCTCTGGAACTACCGAAGTCTCAGCAAGGCGCTCCTCGACTAATAAGGCTGCATCTACATCTGCTGCATAAGTCTCGCAATGTTGCGCGTTGATCGCGAGGAACAGTGGGGTAAGCAAGCCTCGAACAAATCTCTTGACTCGCATCTCCTCAGTAGCCACTAGGTATGGGGCATAAGCTGATAGCTCTGTGAACAGCACGTCGTACTCTACCATTGTCATCTCTGGAGTCTGGCGTAAGGGCTCGAACCTGCGCGCTCTAGAATCTCTGACACTCTGTGGAAGAAAGCAGGCAAGGAATACCATCACGAACTCTATCCAGGTCATAGGAGGACGACCTGCTACTCTACCCTTCTCGACTGATTCGCACCATTTCTGCGCAAGACCTTCCAGGAGAAAGCTCACGAACTCTACCCATCTCACATCTGAGCATCTGAGGGAACGGCATATCCGGGCCATCCTATCAATGAAAGACTGTGGGTCCTCGGCTGCATCGGTGCCTGTGAAAACCGGAGGCTTCAACCTCATAAACTTTGATAGTGATACAGTAATGACCTCTGTAGCTGTAGGGGCAACTTCCTGCACCGTAGGTACCATCGCGGTCCTTGCAACGGGTGGAACTACCTCTGGTCGCTGCGCTCGAAGCGTCTCAACTAGCGATCCCATCATCTGGCGCATCTCCTGCATACTGGATCCCATCGTCTAGCACATCTCCTGCATACCAGCCCCTAACATGGCGATCTGATCTGTCGTGGGAGGAACAGCCTGCTCGGGTACAACTGGTGTACTACCCGGATCAGTCCTCATCTCGGACGAGTCAACTCGATTCTCGGCTCTCGCGGCCGCTTTCTGCGCCATCGTAATCTTTGGCGGCATAATGGCTGAAAAGAAAATAGGATTCGATAAGGATACGGAAATCAAATCGCAAGAACGTATATACTCATAAAGGAATTTAATCAATAAGTCCTAAGTTCGCTTAAGCGGAGTACCGTGTCGTGAGTATGCCGTGGAACATACGCACGCTACGCCACTCTGCTTCAGCTACCTACTCTATCATACCAGGGCCATCCTACACTCCGAAAGGTAAAACCTACGCTCTGATGCCAACTTTGTCACGACCCGAAGTTCGACTCGTGACCGGCACTTAACCACGTAGCGTCTACAGGCGTAACGCGACTAAGTAAGCCGAAACCCAGAAATCAAAACCATTAAAAATAGTGAGTGTTGAAACATTTGTTTAAAAACATTTGGAAAACCATAAGTAGTTTAATAATATTCTTTAAAGTTTAAGTTATTATCTTAAAAATTTTGGCAGCATTTCCTTTGTAAAACTAACCCTGAAATCAGGTACAAAACAAGATATAAGTAAAATGATACACAGTAAAATAAAGCGTCCCAAACAGGAGCAATCACGCCCAACGGCGGAAACAATCACCACAAGAGTAATATACGACGCCAAAGCGAAGAAATGAGCAATAGGTGAAAAACATCACAGAATGATAAACTGCATAAGTAAAGTCGGCCCATACGAGCTCGACACCAGAATGCAAATAATATACATCATCGTCCTCACACTGGTCTCTAAGTCAAATACATATAAAGGTAGATGGAGAATACTAGATACAAAAGTATGTATACAATGGAAATAACTGGATACCACAACCCACCTAACAGCAAAACAGCTAACGCACCAACAGCAGTGGTATCTGTAGCCAAAAGGATACAAGAAAGCAGCCTTCCACGACTACTCCGAGGGGCAAACTGCAAACACTGTGGCACAACGGGGGTGAGTTGCCAACTCGTGAATAAAAGATAACATATAAAGGTAATCGCGAGCATGCACGTCCTGCGCTACTCTATCATATGCCAGCAGATAAAATCTATATGCGATAAGCAGTATGTGCATAATCATGCAAGTGCTCTGTCAGGTAAAATAACTACAGGATGAGATGCATAATAATGAATGCTGAGCATGGGATAAAACACATCTACACGGAATGTCAACATGGAAAATATAATCGGTGTCCATCAATACACCCAAATCCCAATAAAACTCAGGCGATGTTATCCTCATCGGCCCTCAAATCCTGTAAATCTCTGAGAATCGCAAATGCCCAACATCGGCACTCAAAATATCATGAAATAATCATGTCCAGGATCGACACGTAAATCCTCATATATCGGGGTCCTTCTGCAAAATCGGCCCTCGGCCCCAACAGTATGGGTTATCCCATATCCATCTATCGACTCTGGTCAGTATCCTCCGGATAACCGCCAGGTCCAACCAATCACCGGTAGGTACTCGCCACCCTGCCAGGCTCATCGTCTGCTCCAAGAAAAACATTTCTCGCCCCGGGAAACCATACCGGGTCCACCACGAACCCGCAAACGGATCATCCAACTCCTCGAATCGGGTTTCAAACACACGTCTCAAAACCAAGAAAACGCATGGTGGACGCATCAAAATATCATATCAAGAGGAACCGGGTTTTCAAAATAGTGCATATTTTCTTAAATAACCCCACGGTCCTCAAATCCAGAAATCATATAAAATCCAAGTCAATGCGTAAATCCATGCGATGTGATGTATGCATCAGAAAGTCGTACTATAAGAACAAAGGGGGAAACCTCTCTTTAAAATAGATTCAGTTTTTTCAAAAGGTATCATGCGGTCCCTAGTTTCTACCAAAAATCAGCTTATTTAAGTAGGTACTGTTTGAACGTGCATAAGTATGGATAAGCAAATGAGTACGTGCACAAGTATGAATATATAAATAAATACGTGCACAAGTATGAATATGTAAATGAGTACGTGCACAAGTATCATAATCATGTCGAATCATATAGGAGGTGAGCTACAGTATATTGTTCAAGGCAATTCTATAATGTGAGTGTCATGGCAATTACTAACGGTGTATGTGTAACATGCAGATTAGTGCTCGTGCGACATGAACCGTTAGTAACAGTACGGTGTGTTATCAGTTGTAGGTTCATATAGATATAGCAGGGAATGCGGTATGCAACAAATAGTATCCATGAACAGTCAAATGTATGCAAATGAAATATGCTACTACAATGTCCTATCAATCCTGACGCATAATGCCATACGGGCGATTTCCCCGTAGATGTTAAATCTACTCACCGTAGTCTCGTGCTAAGTATAGCCGACGACTTGTTTTCCCTTCTTCGCGGCGTCCGTCGTACTCGCCTGCGAACCTAGAATTTCACATAATATCACACGTAAGCTCAAATCTACAAAAATGCGACAATAATGCCAACTAGAAACCCGCGTCGCGAACTAAACGCGTGTGTGCGCGATATGCTAAAACGTGTGATTTCGTGCCTGAAACTACCCCGACACGTCGCGATACGCAGAAAACCCCGAACCCACACACGTATCACACGCGTCGCGAAGGTTAAAAATATACGAAATAGGGTAGTTGGTCTCAGATTTTTCTACAGAAGGAATTTAACAAAATTGCATATACCATAAGTCTTCAAATTGCAGCAGACACCTACACCACAAACCCTAGCACCCAGTTCCCCTATCTGGCCGCAATTTGAGGCCAGAATGAATTTTCCGGCGGCCAAGAGGTGGAAGTGGGGGGTCGTGTTCTGGATATGTGATCAACATCTAATAACTATGCTCCAGTTAACTCAAATTTATTCTGAAATCACTGGGTCAACAGCAGATTACAGGAAGCTAGAAATTTGCTTAAAAACGATAATTTTTACATCAAATAGAAACCTGATGGTATTTTAGTGAAATTGGGGTTAAGCTAGGTTAATATGGCCCTAACAACTCTTAATTAAGCTAGGCTAACTATCAAAATCACCACCTTGCCAAAACTTCACACAAATACCATTTTAGCACTAAAACGCACAATTAATCACTAATCGAAACTATACACACACAAACTAAGCAACTAGGAGGTAGGTTTAAGAAATATACCCCACTCTCGACCCTAGGAAGCAGGAGGAAGGAGAAGAAGAAGGCTTGGTGCTGCTGTTGCTGGTGCTCACTGCTGCAGCTGTTGCCGCCTGCTTACTGCAGTTGCTTGTGCTGATGTTGCTGCTGCTACTGAGGCTGCTGGGGCTGCTGTTAAGTGTGTGTGTGTGTATGAGAGTGAGAGTGAGAGAGTTGTTGTGAGGAAAAGAGTTTAGAAAACAAAAGATAACCATGCTAGTCAACCCTTCTCTCCCACTACCTCTCTCTTCATTAAATGAAGCATGGCAAGGCCATCATGCCCCATCATGCACCCTCTCTCTCTCTCACCAAGGCAAACCCAAAACAATTTAAATCCCTTTTTCCAAAAAAAAAAAACCCCCTTAAATGAAAAGAACCAATTAAACTTAATTCAAATGGGTTAACCCACCATGGTTGCCAAACATGGTTTAACCCATCCCTTAACCTTAGTTTATATGCACAAGTGTGTGCAAGCCTAGGAAAATTCTAATAAAATATTCATTAAATTTTATAAAATATTTGAAAATCAATTTGTTAAAATTTTTATTAAAAACCACATATTAAAATATAATTAGCTACTAAACACATCCTAAGGTGTTATAGATGATTTGAACAACTTTCATGAAGACCTTTCCAATTTTCCTTTAGCTTTGATGAAAAACTAGTAACTATGGTGATGGAGCTCGAAAGGGAAAGGTTTGTTCAGTTTGAGAGTGCAAAAAGAATTCACAAGGGTTATGATAAAATGAAGGAGGAGGTGTAGTGATTTGGTATAGAGGAAGGAAAAGGTGGAGGGAGGGAGGTGCATGTCATATGTGATGGTTGTGAAGGGTTGACATAACTTATCATTTACCTAAAACACTCATAAAAATTAACAACCCTTTTATAAATAATGCTTTTACACAAAAATACCACCGTCTTACACCAAAATGTCATATCATGTTAAAAATAATATTTATCATTTTTAGGATATCACATATTTTCATTTTTCCCAAATAATTACATTTTTACGGATATCAATTCGAAAACCCAAAATCCATACCGGATATTATTTTCGTAAACTCATAATATCCATATTTAAATTATAATTTAATATTTATAATTTTAAAAATGTAACAGCACCGAAGAATACGCAATGAGAAAAGTTTCCCCAGAAAAACCTGGTAAACCCATCAATGGCATTTAATAACCAAGTATGGAATGATGGGACAATAAAGAAGGGATAGTGCATAAAATCTTTTCAAATTCCAAGATAGATAGTGTCATACATCTAGGCAAAGGAATAAATACATAAAAAAAAAAAGACCACTCAACATGGAGATGGGTCAGTCGAACTTTTGATTAAGCTTTCATTTATCTTCTCAGGGGTCTTCTCGCTACACACCTTGGAGGCTCGTATGGTGGACTCTTGCACAAAGTCAGAGCACCATTCCTCTATGGACTCGGGAAACAATAGATAACTAAAAGTTGAGCGACGCCTAAGGGAGTCGTCGAACTCTCAGGAAAATGGTATTCAAAAATAGCTCCGCAAGTGGTAACCGAGCCAGCCACAAAGGCCTGTGCCAATCTCCATGAAGCACTGTAACCTTGCTCATAAGAATGAGCTCGGCGCTGAAAATACTCATGATCTTGATCACGATCCAGCAAAAACCGTTCCAACCTCCATACATCATCGCGGAAAGAATCCAAAACCTTATCAAGATCATACTGAAGTCGCAAGTGCTCATCATACCTCACCCGAAGCTCTTTGTGTTCTCTCAGAAGCTCTTCGTACTCAATCTTTAACTCATCATAAGAAAGCTCTAACTCATTACTGCCACCCTCATTACCGACATGTGAGGCAATATGCTAAAAGTTTGGTTCCAAACCGCGAGCAGGACGAAAGAATAAAAGAAATAAAAGCAATGCTCATTTACCAACCTTTAGCGGCGATTTGAAAGAGGGCAAGGTTTAAATCCTTAAGAATCTGTTGGATATTGTAACAACCCTGAAATCCATGTACACTTGTAATATTTCAATATTAATAAAAGAGTGTATTTCTGTTCTGTCAACGAGTTATGAGTTATTCTTGATAAATTGATGCAAGAAACAACTTGTAGCCCATTGGTTAAGTCTCTACACTTCTGTCCTACAGCTGAATCCTTGCATTCCCATTTATTTTATTTTATTTTAAATTCTTTTAACGTTTTAGATTTCCTAAAAGTTTCACGGGAATTTGACAGAGTTTCGAAAAGTTTTAATGAAAAAGATATATTTTTAGGACCAAACGAACTGCTATGAGCCTAAACCCGGAGACCCGAGCCCAACACCAACTTTGGGGCGGGACAGCCCAAGCCAATTGCTTGGTTTGGTTGGCTAGACCAAGTCCTTATGGGCCCCGCCCATATTTTTTTGACCCTTGACTTCCCGCCAGTTTATTTCTTCACTCCAAAACCGTCAATTTAACACAAAGAACTGTCACTCTTTATTTTCCCATTAAAATTCATTTTCAATGCCCCATTTAACACAATCTTTACAGCATATTAATTCTATTTCTCTTATAAATAACCTATCTTATTCCCATGTTCTTCCCATCTGAAAATAATTAGAAAATCATTCTGAAAATAATCAGAAAATCCCTTGAAGAATTGCACAACATCCCGAAGTCGAAGCTCTGATCAACAAACCTTGGTCCCTTACAAATCGAGAACCTAGTTCCTAGCAAATGGTGAATTATTTGTTATACTAATTCACACCGCGAGTAAGTCCTCCTCTTATTCTTCTGCCCTTTGAATCTGAAAGGTTCCTAGGCACCCTATAGAGGTTTCACAAGGCATCGAACATGCCATTTTACAAAATTTATGGTGCCGAGAAACCCTAACACGGATCTTAGACTAGAATTCTAGGCGAAAAACTAAACTAGTTAACATATTTAACTAGAAGTTAGATGCTACAACCTTTGTAGATCCGGATTTCCACTTCCTTAGCTCCACGAGGGCGTCCTCTCGCTGTCCATCTTGAAACTTGGACTCTCGTGACGGCTTCATCGGAGAAACGTGCGGAATAGGTCGTCGGCTTCGTGTCAAAGACGATCTACGTCGAGGTTGCACAAGCTCAAGCTCCGACTTCACAAAGTAGTGAAACTTGTGAAGAAAACACCCAAAACCACTTGGCAAGGGGTAGAGGATGAAGAAATAGGAGGTGGGTTCACTTTAGATTTGGATTTCTCTCACTAGATCTCAAGTTGCCATTAAAGTAGCAAGCTTGAAGAAGAAGAAGATGAAGATGGTTATGATAAGTTTTTATTAAAAAGAAAATAGAAAAACAATACTTATCATAACTTAAACTAGGGTTAAGTGTAGAGAATAAGCCATGGTGAATTAAGTGGGTTAGGGTTAAGCAAGAAGACAAGAATGGTCAAAGAAGTCAAAGCTTCATGAAGCTTCAACCAAAGACAAAAGAAAGCCACCATTCTCTTTAAATCACTTTAAATCATTTTCAAATAAATAAACAAATAAATAAATGATAAATGGAAAACCCTAATCAACTAATTAACCATGGTTTAATTCTATACATTTAACCAAAAGATCAAGTATCATCAAACATGATACAAATATGCGCACTAAAGCATATCACATATACAATGTGCAAGGCAAGTGAGAAAAATCCGTTTAAAGTGAACCAATACTAGTTAATGTAAAGTAATATATCTAATATATATAATTATACATTAAATCATTAAATCAACACTTGATTCAAAGATCCGGTCATATCGCACATGACTGACTAGAATCCAATGTATCGATTTATCGAATCAATGATTCGATAACTAGGTCATATCGAATATAACCAATCGAAACATATATCGCGAGAATGAAATGCGGTATTACATACATGCATTATTCTCGGTCCTGCACATATCTCATATGCGCTCCTATTTCGTTTCCCTTGAGCTAGGAAACCTCTGTGTAGGACTCTAAAGACTCGTCAATACGCCGGCAGCAGATGATGATCATATCAAGCACCCACAAGCCGCAAGAGGTTTGCTAAACGTAACGGCCACCCGGGTATTGAGCGATCAGAAGATCGACGAGCTAGCCCGCTCACACTCCTGCGAATCCGACCAGTAACACTTACCGTACAGTCCGGTCTCTTCGTCTGATATGTCGCATATCAAGTCTAGGGGTGGTAAACGTCAGACCCCAATAACCCGATAAGTCGTGCCGATGTGAGGCTCGTAACGGGTCGAGAAACTACTGGTAACACTTACCAGCAAATCTCTGATCAGCCCTGGCCAGGGACTTCCCTGTTACGGCCAATCGAGCACAGCGCAACATCAACCCCCAATACCGGGAGAGACGAAACCCCTCCTATCGCTCATTGCCTCCATGTGACTCGGGACTGTACCCAAAGACCACCGTTTTGCACGCCCTCATGGACGTGGTAAGGTGGAGATCAAAGCACAGTGGGAATCACACAAGACTCTATGACGATCTCGGGTCTACAGACTAACCTGTATAAGTGTCACCTGAGAACTGCCATCTGACGTGAGGTATAATACCATCTGGGAGTTCTCGGCGAGTCCGTCCAGTGTACTCAGTCTCCACTGAGCACCCTTATACCATCTTTGATGTCAAATACCAATGGATATGGGATCATCCATCGCCCATCACATGGGTCGAGAAGCGTATACGCTAGTCTACACTGGTATATCGATGCCCCGTCTCGATACACCCACGACTAGGGACCTTGAAGGATGTACTTATGGACTACCATGTCCCTACTAGTATGATCTGCATCATAGTCCAGGTAGTCAAGTACAAATCCTAAGGGCTTTACCAACATGTAACTATAAGACAGTATAAAGAGACTAGTGTACATGTTAAGATAAAGAGCAACCAGATAGCATACTATCATGTTGAGCAAGAAAGTCATCTCTATATATGTCCAAGCATCCAATATAATATACATCATCTGTACAATACTGGCCTCTAGGGCATACATACAACTAACAATCTCCCACTTGCACTAGGGCCAGCTGCTGTAGTATCGCATACCGAGCATCCCGAAGAGTCTCTCAAACTGTATCTGGGGAATGGCCTTCATGAGTGGATCCGCAGTGTTGTCCTTCGTGTCAACCCTCCTGACCTCGATCTCCCGGCGATCAACTATCTCCCGGATCAGGTGATACCGCCTCAGAATATGCCTGGATCGCTGATGGGACCTGGGTTCCTTGGCCAAAGCCACTGCTCCATTGTTATCGCAATACAAAGGTATTGGATGCTCAATGGATGGAACCACACCAAGTTCAGTAATGAACTTCTTGATCCAGACAGCCTCTTTAGCAGCATCGTTGGCAGGGATGTATTCAGCCTCCATCGTCGAGTCTGCCACGGTTTCCTGCTTGGAACTCTTCCAGCTAACCGCCCCTCCGTAAAGGGTAAAGACAAAGCCCGACTGCGACTTAGAGTCGTCCTTATCACTCTGGAAGCTCGAATCGGTAAAGGACTCCACTTGGAGCTCTCCATTACCAAACACCAAGAACATATCTCTAGTCCTTCGTAAGTACTTGAGAATGCTCTTCACAGCTGTCCAGTGACTCTCTCCAGGATCGGCTTGATACCTGCTCACTATACTTAGTGAGTATGCTATATCGGGTCTGGTACATAGCATCGCATACATGATAGAGCCTACTGCCGAAGCATAGGGTATCCCTTGCATGCGAGCTCTCTCCAAATCAGTCTTGGGAGACATCTCTTTGGAGAGAATGACTCCAGAGATCGTGGGCAAGTTCCCACGCTTGGACTCTTCCATACTAAACCTCTTTAGTATGGTGTCAATGTACCTGGATTGGGACAATTCCAAAATCCTTTTGGATCTATCTCTATAGATCCTAATTCCCAATATGCAGGAGGCATCACCAAGATCTTTCATTGAGAATCTTTGTGATAAGAAGAGCTTGACCGCTTGCAGCATAGGAATATCATTTCCTATCAAGAGTATGTCGTCCACGTACAATACGAGGAAGACAACCTTACTCTCTGCCACCTTCTTGTAGATACAAGGTTCATCTGGATTTTTGACGAAATCAAACTCTTTGATAACGACATCAAAGCAGATGTTCCAACTCCGCGATGCTTGCTTTAATCCATAAATGGATTTAAGCAGCTTGCACACCTTCCCGCTGCTCCCACTGTCTATGAAGCCCTCTGGCTGAGTCATGTACACGCACTCTTCTAAATCACCATTTAGAAAGGCAGTCTTAACATCCATTTGCCAGATTTCGTAGTCATGAAAGGCAGCAATGGCAAGCATGATCCGGATGGATTTAAGCATAGCCACTGGAGAAAAGGTTTCGTCATAGTCCACACCTGGTCTTTGACGAAAACCCTTTGCTACAAGTCTAGCTTTGAAAGTCTCCACTTTCCCATCTACACCAAGTTTCTTCTTGAAGATCCACTTGCTCCCAATGGGTTTTACCCCTTCAGGAGCAACTTCCAAAGTCCATACTTTGTTGGTGCACATGGATTCCATCTCGGACCGCATAGCATCCAGCCATTTCACTGAGTCCCTACTCGTGATGGCCTGCTCGAAGCTAGTTGGGTCATCATCCTCCATGATGCAATCCTCGCTTCCACCGTCAATGAGAAAACCGTAGTATCTCTCAGGTGGACGAGAAACCTTACTAGATCGGCGGAGAGGCTGGGGTTCGTCGGGTTCTACTGAATCCTCTGGTTCTACCAAATCTTCTGTTACAGTTTGTGTTGCTGGAACCTCTTCCAGTTCTACCTCAATGCCACTAATCTGTTTCATAAGAAAACCTTTTTCTAAGAAAGTGGCATGTCGAGAAACAAACACCTTTTGTTCCTCGGGGTGGTAGAAGATATACCCTTGTGAATTTTTGGGATATCCTACAAACTTACATAAGACAGATCTTGCCTCGAGTTTGTCCGGATTTTGTCTTTTGACATAGGCTGGACAACCCCATATCTTAACATACTTAAGAGATGGTCTCTTCCCTTTCCATATCTCATATGGAGTGGTAGGCACTGATTTGGTAGGAACCATATTCAATAGGTGTATGGCTGTCTCAAGCGCATACCCCCAGAAGGAAATAGGTAACTCAGCTGTACTCATCATTGAACGCACCATATCTAATAGGGTGCGATTCCTTCATTCCGATACACCGTTGTGCTGTGGTGTATAAGGTGGAGTAAGCTGAGAGAGAATCCCATTCTCTTTTAGATAATCTTGGAACTCATTACTCAAGTATTCTCCTCCTCGATCAGATCGAAGGATCTTAATACTTTTGCCTGTTTAGTTCTCTACTTCGTGCTTATATTCTCTGAATTTCTCAAAAGCTTCAGACTTGTGTTTTAATAGGAACGCATGCCCGTATCTAGAGAGATCGTCAGTGAATGTAATGAAGTATGAAGAACCATCCCTGGCATGTGTAGACATGGGACCGCATACATCACTATGTATTAGTCCCAAGAGTTCGGTAACTCTTTCTCCGTGTCCCGTAAATGGAGTTTTGGTCATCTTGCCTTTGAGACATGACTGGCAAGTGTCATAAGATGAAAATTCAAACGGATTTAAATACCCATCCTTATGCAACTTAGCTAGTCGTGTCGCATTGATGTGACCAAATCTACAATGCCACAAGAAGGATCGTTCATTTCTGAACTCTTCCTCTTGTGTGTGTTTTGTATATTGAGGACTGTATTTTGATTTAGAATGAATATGCCATTATGTAGCGAGCCTGATGCAATCAACTTTTGATCTAGGAATATGTTCATAACATTTTCCTTTACTACAAAATTATATCCTTCTTTACTCAATAAAGAAACTGATATAATGTTGCACATCATGTTTGGTATATAATAGCACTCATTCAGAATTATTGTATCACCACTTGGTAATACAAGGTGATATTCTCCAACTGCTTTGGCTGCAACATTTGCACCGTTCCCTACTTGAACGGAATGATCACCTTTTCCCAGTTCTCTACCTTTTCGCAGCCCATGTAACATCTTACATATGTGGGATCCGGATCCGGTATCTAATACCCAGGACGTAGGGTGAACTAAGAAACAGTTCTCAATGACAAACACACCCGAAGATGATGCATCAACATGCATGTTCTCCGTTTGGGCGGTGTGAGAATCCAGATATTCTCCTGTTTCCTGTTCATTCTTATAACACTTATAAGATAGAACGGGTTCAACGTTCCCCTGCAAAGTATAACATGCGGGTTCGGTCAATACATCCATATTATTATCTTGATTAAGGCATGAAATGGTCGCTACCTGGAGAGAGAGAGAGAAGAAAACACTTTAGCGTATGCTCGTGCAAGATCAGATTGGTTATTATCTTATCTAATCAGGATGGCTCCCACTGCTTTTTATCAAATCTTCCTTCAAATCCTAAAAGGAAAGACTAGCTGGGATTAATTACACACTACAAGTTCGCCAATTTTTCAGCCAGGCCAGTGTCGGTACTTTGAGGGAGGTCCCCCGTGCTTTCGCACGAACCTAATTACTGAAAACCTCGTTTTCCCAGAGGCGTAACCTCGTTAACACCTTTCTAGACACCTACTTGATCGGCTAATTGCAATGTGTAAAACTCTCCCAGGAGTAACTCTTACTCGCAGTGGGTATCGGGATCCAACTATCTCATAGAAGGTATGCAATCTCATTGCAAATTTCAACACTTGAAATTCCCGATAATATTTTGCCCCTAATGTTCTATGACCTTGACGAATGCCAAACAACCCATAATCCACTAGTCAAGTTCAACCCGTACATTTCTTGATTGAATTAAACCCACCCGCACGACCCTTGACGAATGCCAAACAACGCCGTACGATACCCTAATCCAATCTGCATCATATGCATTAGCAGATAAATACTAGTTAGCTACCGTACACTGCGCCTTGACGAATGCCAAACTACCGTAGCACGAATACTAAGTAGTACTTATCTGAAATGACGGAGGGCTACGCAGGTTTTCATAAAACCATGAGCGTAATGAACTTGATATCGTTGTAGAATCAAATGAAGTTTTGAAATGGAGTGATTTTGAGGCTTTTCCAGTTTTGCTAAAGGGGTCACTCCCGGTGAAGGGATCGTCGGCCCTTTCCTCGTCGAATGAGGTGCGGGATATATCATATATATCACTGTGCAAAGCAAAAAACTCTTAAAAGCAATCAAAGCCAAACCGAGTGTGTAGCATCTGCCAGTTACTGCTAAAGGAGTCACTTCCGGTGAAGGGATCTCGGTCCTTTCCTCATCGAATAAGGTGCAGATTATATCATATATACCGCTACGCAAAGCAAGAACTGTAGCTACCTGTTTTATTTTAAAATTCGATTCCACAACATCTTAGGTTTCTTATCTTTCATTAATCACATTAATGAAGTCCCATCATTTAAATACCTAAACATCACAGATAGATATGACGTACACTTATGCCATCCGCATTCGCCTCGATGTCCCCTCGTGCACCGTTAGGTTAGGTAACTAACAACAGAGCAGGGCAGGGCTAGCGCGGGTGTAAAACATAAGTAACGTCTATATAATATATCATATATACTATATACTATATCCATCACAGAGTCACAACACAGATATCGCAGCAGAATAAACATATGAAATATTGGATATACTAGGACGTCCGTGTTTTCAATACGAGCCAGTATAAAACACGGATTCCACGGTCGTGATGAATAGCCAATCCCACACCCCTAGACCCCTACGAGAGCGGCAAGCAACCCTGCCAATTCTAGGGTTAGGAGACCCAGACTCGACTCCTCGAGTTGGTCTCCCACTGGACCCCAGAACCCGGTTACTCGTGCTCCCCTCCTTGGGTCTATCCTAATGCGGAAAAGTAAATAATATACAAAGGGTGACAACTTCCGCTACCTGGAAGTGCCCCAAATAAAAGAATATTACATACAAGTTTTTACATGAATGAAAATGAAAAAACACTCTTCTCACATAAAAACCCCCGGCTATTCGAACACGACGATCCAATATAACATATCCAGCAACACATAACATCACATGTCATCAACGTAAGTAAGTATGCATACCCCAATTATCGTTGACGTATAGCAACGAAACCGGCGATATGAACATACTACACTTACGGTCACAGAAAAGAAAGTGTAAAACTACAACAGTTGGAATCCGCAACCTATTTAGACATCGCATGCCTAACAGATATAAATCCCGCATTTTAGTCTCATTATCGAAAACTCTTTTCAATATCATATGGGACTAAATTGCTAGATTTATAACATTCATTCAGTTATCACATAACTGTTTGTGAATTCCAATTATTGTATCACATTCCAGATAAACAGAAAATGTTAAACTTTCCGATCGAACAGTCGAATACCCAAGTTTTCCCGATAGAGCTCAACACATGAAATAAGTCTAATAACATTCAGTTCGTGCCTCAGTACCAACGGTCCAGCCGTAGAAGGGTCAAGCCAACGCCTCACATGTGGCACGCCGTACTGCCCCAAACCCGAAGGTTCAAAGGGCAGTTCAAGACGGTCACATAATCGAGTTAAGGTTTGTTGTCTTCTAGAGGGTCCATCGCGTTACTTGCACTACTTAGAATGTCGTTAAACTATGGAAAAATCCAACACTTGGAAATTTCCCGTCAAGGGAAAAATTGGGTATTTATATCCGGTCGAACTTTTTAACATATTCAAAAAATTATCCGAAAATACACAAAGACGAAATTTGATACCCCGATCGGAACACCGAATCCCCAAATCATCCCCAGAAAATTCAACTCTTGAATAATTATTAAAAATTCCCATAAAACGCAGCACCAGAAAACAAGAATTACTGTGCAAACAAAATTGAGCAAAGTGAACAGTCGGCGGCGGAACCGCGGCGGAAGCCATGCTTCTGCCGCGTTTCCGCGGCTGTTTGGAGGCCTCATGATCTCGTGTTTCACCAGATTTCTTAGATCTTCCTGCTGAATTTTTTAGGCATTTTTAATCTGGAAAAATCCACGTTTTCATAAAAAGTCCAGAGAGCGTGTGAAAAATGCGATTTCGGGTTCGATCGGACTTCAAATTCCGTCTAGACTTCGCCTAAGGCTCTAGCTAGGCTCTGATACCACTGAAAGGTTCCTAGGCACCCTATAAAGGTCTCACAAGGTATCGAACATGCCATTTTACAAAATTTATGGTGCCGAGAAACCCTAACACGGATCTTAGACTAGAATTCTAGGCGAAAAACTAAACTAGTTAACATATTTAACTAGAAGTTAGATGCTACAACCTTTGTAGATCCGGATTTCCACTTCCTTAGCTCCACGAGGGCGTCCTCTCGCTGTCCATCTTGAACCTTGGACTTTCGTGACGGCTTCATCGGAGAAACGTGCGGAATAGGTCGTCGGCTTCGTGTCAAAGACGATCTACGTCGAGGTTGCACAAGCTCAAGCTCCGACTTCACAAAGTAGTGAAACTTGTGAAGAAAACACCCAAAACCACTTGGCAAGGGGTAGAGGATGAAGAAATAGGAGGTGGGTTCACTTTAGATTTGGATTTCTCTCACTAGATCTCAAGTTGCCATTAAAGTAGCAAGCTTGAAGAAGAAGAAGATGAAGATGGTTATGATAAGTTTTTATTAAAAAGAAAATAGAAAAACAATACTTATCATAACTTAAACTAGGGTTAAGTGTAGAGAATAAGCCATGGTGAATTAAGTGGGTTAGGGTTAAGCAAGAAGACAAGAATGGTCAAAGAAGTCAAAGCTTCATGAAGCTTCAACCAAAGACAAAAGAAAGCCACCATTCTCTTTAAATCACTTTAAATCATTTTCAAATAAATAAACAAATAAATAAATGATAAATGGAAAACCCTAATCAACTAATTAACCATGGTTTAATTCTATGCATTTAACCAAAAGATCAAGTATCATCAAACATGATACAAATATGCGCACTAAAGCATATCACATATACAATGTGCAAGGCAAGTGAGAAAAATCCGTTTAAAGTGAACCAATACTAGTTAATGTAAAGTAATATATCTAATATATATAATTATACATTAAATCATTAAATCAACACTTGATTCACTGATCCGTTCATATCGCACATGACTGACTAGAATCCAATGTATCGATTTATCGAATCAATGATTCGATAACTAGGTCATATCGAATATTACCAATCGAAACATATATCGCGAGAATGAAATGCAGTATCACATACACGCATTATTCTCGGTCCTGCACATATCTCATATGCGCTCCTATTTCGTTTCGCTTGAGCTAGGAAACCTCTGTGTAGGACTCTAAAGACTCGTCAATACGCCGGCAGCAGATGATGATCATATCAAGCACCCACAAGCCGCAAGCGGTCTGCTAAACGTAACGGCCACCCGGGTATTGAGTGATCAGAAGATCGACGAGCTAGCCCGCTCACACTTCTGCGAATCCGACCAGTAACACTTACCGTACAGTCCGGTCTCTTCGTCTGATATGTCGCATATCAAGTCTAGGGGTGGTAAACGTCAGACCCCAATAACCCGATAAGTCGTGCCGATGTGAGGCTCGTAACGGGTCGAGAAACTACTGGTAACACTTACCAGCAAATCTCTGATCAGCCCTGGCCAGGGACTTCCCTGTTACGGCCAATCGAGCATAGCGCAACATCAACCCCCAATACCGGGAGAGACGAAACCCCTCCTATCGCTCATTGCCTCCATGTGACTCGGGACTGTACCCAAAGACCACCGTTTTGCACGCCCTCATGGACGTGGTAAGGTGGAGATCAAAGCACAGTGGGAATCACACAAGACTCTATGACGATCTCGGGTCTACAGACTAACCTGTACAAGTGTCACCTGAGAACTTCCATCTGACGTGAGGTATAATACCATCTGGGAGTTCTCGGCGAGTCCGTCCAGTGTACTCAGTCTCCACTGAGCACCCGTATACCATCTCTGATGTCAAACACCAATAGATATGGGATCATCCATCGCCCATCACATGGGTCGAGAAGCGTATACGCTAGTCTACACTGGTATATCGATGCCCCGTCTCGATACACCCACGACTAGGGACCTTGAAGGATGTACTTATGGACTACCATGTCCCCACTAGTATGATCTGCATCATAGTCCAGGTAGTCAAGTACAAATCCTAAGGGCTTTACCAACATGTAACTATAAGACAGTATAAAGAGACTAGTGTACATGTTAAGATAAAGAGCAACCAGATAGCATACTATCATGTTGAGCAAGAAAGTCATCTCTATATATGTCCAAGCATCCAATATAATATACATCATCTGTACAATACTGGCCTCTAGGGCATACATACAACTAACAGAATCCACCCCTTTAGATGTCGTTGTCTTAAGTTATACACATCGATATTAAAGCTATCTCATGTTCTTATACCTTTTCACAACATAAACTTTTCAATTGGAAAAAGGAAAATTGTTAAGATTATTACCCATCTATAACTTTAATTGTTGCATATCAAATTTACTCTAACATGTACAATACACTTTTTTTAGTTATTTCATGAAAAGACCTTTTATTGTTTCATGTAACTTTTATGACACAATATGTTTTAATTTGAATGCTTAGAAATGAGGTTGTTAAATATAGTGATAACGCAGGGGGTAATGACCTATCCCTACACGCACACTTTTGAATCATAGCACAATCATATGATTGTAGCATTTTTCTAAAAGAATCGAATTTCACTAAAATACCCTCAAATTATAAAAATAGAATTTAAACAAAGATTCTTTTTTGCCTTGCGTATTTTCTTCTCATAACCCTCGTTAGGGAAACCATATTGAAGATGGTGCGGATTATCGTACATCTTGGGTCTAGTGAGTGAGATCCAACCTCTTCACGGAGCGCATTCTCGAACGAAAAGAAAATATGTTTTTTAAAACAAAACTAAAATCCATTTCAAAAAGATTTAAATAATGAAATATTTTGATATGTAACTTAAAATGAAACAAAATTTCAAACTAGATTATAAATAAAATACTCTAAATTGGAAAGATTTAACTTGCTATTAAAATACCTTAAATTTTCTAAAAGATAAAAGATTTCACTAAAATACCATATACTCTTAAAAACTAGATTTTGTAACTAAAATACCACGAATCTCAAAGCATGTTTTTATAAAGCAATCTCGATATTTTAAATAGTACATTTTACTAAAGATATTCTCAAGAACTTCTTAAAGAATAATTTTACATAAAAACCTTCGAGAATTTAATGGCACAATTTATATAAATACCATAGAATTTCTAAATGATCTATTTTCACATTAATACCTTAGAATTCCTAAGATTAGTCTACGCTGGGTATTTAGGTTGCAGACGGGTTTAAGTGGCATCATCTCTCTTGAGCCTCAGGGAGCCGAAGGCAATGATGTTAATCACTTATCTACTCCCTAAATGTAATTTATAACTTCATGGAAATCAAATAGCATCGAAACTTGACCTAAAAGTGAAATTAAACTTGAACTCGAACTTGACTTGAACTTGACTTGATCCAAACCATGAATACGACTTGGATTGACACTTGAACTGGACTTGAATACTTGTACTTGACTTGAACTTTCTCTTTCCTCTCTCTCTCTTCTTATTATGGATTTCGGACAAGACTTGTAACTAAATCTATAAACTAAGATATGTGGGGATAAGGGGCAGTTTGGTAAAGAATGTATGACGTGGAACGAGAGTCCACTAAAAATCACCTAACTTGAATCTCGTATGTCGTTGTCCCATGGGTTTGATGGGGCCTTGTACTTCTACGTTATGTTGGTCCATGGGTTGGATGGATTACTCTCGTATATATGCATACATTCATTATCGAACTACAAACAACCACTTTAGGATAGAATAATCATACTTATACATATACATACTCATATATAAACTGATACCTTTACTTGGCCACTGTTACAATAGATGTTATGTTCTATTTATACTCATTTCTTTATCACATTGTATTCGTATCCTTTTTGGAGACTTACCAAGAGCTAGTTCGCTGACGATATTCCTTTCTTTTTGTTTCTTGGGAATGTTCGTCAGGTGATCAAGGAACTGAGGAGATCCAGCCAAACTGAAAGGATTATGCTCAGCTTCAAGCACAGACCGACTATTAGTTTTTTCAGCTTTTTGTTGTTCAAGTATGCCGCTTGTTTAGGTATTTTCATTGCAGTTTTCTTTTAAGTTATCTTGTATCCAAAACTATGTGGAAATGTTGAATGTATGTAAAGTTGTTATTGAAATTTTAATTCTCTTGTTAATTCTTATTATGCTATTATATTGCTTATAAACTCTTAGCGTATTTTGTAAGTCTACGGTAGCGCCTGACCATCAATCTGAGGCTAAACGTGGAACAAAAACTTTTATGAACTGGCGCTAAAGCAGACTTTCACCCGGATCGTACCATTAACACTAAACTAGCAAACTACAAAGATATTAGAATGGCTATATCGATCGATCCGTGTCCTCCGGTCTTTAGCCATCATCCCACGCTCCTCGCGGCATCTCAGATCTTGCTCGATCTCCGGTTTCCTCGTCGAAGTGGCACTACGTCAACGAATCTTTATACGGGCTCCCACTTCAAACCGAAGCAACTCGGATATGAAGTTTGCTAGCCGATATGTTCAAGATGAAGTAGAGATAATGTGTGAATACTTTGTCTCAAGGCACCCAATGAATTGGATGAAGGTAAATGAAGTTGCCAATGGAGAAATGATGAGGTGAGCATAGGATTTTGCAAGGAGAAAAATTCCTCACACAAATTGGGCTCGGCCAATATAGTGCCCGGCCACACAAAATAGAAAAGGTAAATGTTCACTAGGGAATTTGATTGGGAGAGGTGAGCATAAGCAAGCAAGACGTGAGCTTAAGAAAAGCAACATAAATATCTATCACAAATACAAAAGACAATTAATGCACAAACCACCTCACAAAAAAACCATGCCTCATTAAAGAAAGCCAATGACACACTCCAAGCCACCTCACCAAAGCAAAAGTCCAAGCCCAAAAATATCCTATTGCTCACGAAATTGCAAGCACAGGAAATGAATGAAATTTGGCCAAAAATGAAGGAATTTGGCTAAAAATCAAAGAAGGAATTTGGCCAAAATCAAAGCTCACAAATTTCCATTAATTAAACATTAAACCAAATGTTTAATCAAGGGAAAGAAAATTGGCAACTTCAAAAGTAATCCCGTAACGAATTACAAGATTACCCCTAATCCGTATATACATACCTGCATCCGTATTCCGACTGAATATGAATGCAACGAGACAAAAATATTCCAACACAATATAATACTAGGATCCGGTTTAAACCAAAGTCCACTTGTATTATCCGTCCGAAAAATGACACGTGCATAAGTGCACGTGTATGTTCGAACCCTGCCATAAATCCATACGGCCTCTACAACGTTTCGCCCGAACTTGGGAAACTATCTGTGGGGGACTCTAAAGACTCATCAATACGCTGGCAGTGGGTTTAACCACAAGCACGTCAGTGGTACTCGCAGTACGTAACGGCTGCCTATGTATTTACCAAAATGGAGGCCGATGAGCGAACTCATCCTGAAACCCTACTGAGCCTGTCAGTGACAATATCCGTACAGTTCGGTCCGTTCGTCTATGAGTATCGCATATCAGGCCTAGAGGCTGGTAAACGTCAGACCCCCAATAGCGGTATAAGTCATGTCAGTGTGAAGCCCAGAACACCTTGAGAAACTACTGGAATACCTACCAGTAAATCTCACTTGCCTTGGCCAAGGACTTTGTGTAATAGCTCTCCAGACACAGCACGATCTCATCCCCAATACCGGGAGAGACAAAACCCCTGCCGATCCGCTCACTGCCTCCATGTGGTTCAGGACTGTACCCAACTAAAACCTGTTTGCACGACTCCTTTGAGCCTATTAGTTGTATGTATGCCCTAGAGGCCAGTATTGTACACATGATATATATTATATTGGATGCTTGGACATATATAGAGATGACTTTCTCGCTCGATATGATAGTATACTATCTGGTTGCTCTTTGCCTTAACATGTAGACTTGTCTCTTTATACTGTCTTAAAGTTACATGTTGGTAAAGCTCTTAGGATGTGTACTTGACTACCTGGACTATGATGCGGATCATACTAGTGGAGAAAGGTAGTCCATAAGTACATCCTTCAAGGTCCCTAGTCGTGGGTGTATCGAGACGGGGCATCGATATACCAGTGTAGACTAGCGTATACGCTTCTCGACCCATGAGATGGGCGATGGATGATCCCATATCCATTGGTGTTTGACATCAGAGATGGTATACAGGTTCTCAGTGGAGACTGGGTACACTGGACGGACTCGCCGAGAACTCCCAGATGGTATTATACCTCACGTCAGATGGCAGTTCTCTGGTGACACTTGTGCAGGTTAGTCTGTAGACCCGAGATCGTCATAGAGTCTTGTGTGATTCCCACTGTGCTTTGATTTCCACCTTACCACGTCCATGAGGGCATGCAAAACGGTAGTTTTTGGGTACAGTCCAGAGTCACATGGAGGCAATGAGCGATAGGAGGGGTTTCGTCTCTCCCGGTATTGGGGGTTGATGTTGCGCTGTGCTCGATTGGCCATAACAGGGAAGTCCCTGGCCAGGGCTGATTAGAGATTTACTGGTAAGTGTTACCAGTAGTTTCTCGACCTGTTATGAGCCTCACATCGGCACTATTTATCGGTTATTGGGGTTTGACGTTAACCACCCCTAGACTTGATATGCGACATATCAGACGAGGAGACCGGACTGCACGGGTGGTGTTGCTGGTTGGCTCGACGGGCGTTGTAGCAGGTTCGCTTATTTTCTTCTGATCGCTCAATACCCGGGTGGCCATTACGTTTAGCTGACCGCTTGCGGCTTGGGGTGCTTGATATGATCATCACCCACTGCCAGCGTATTGACGAGTCTTAGAGTCCCACAAAAGAGTTACCTAGTCCAGGCGAAACGTTGTGGTGCGCGTATGCGATATGCGCATGGACCCGGTTAAAATGCGCGTATAAGATACCGTATATTAATCGGGCGGCTTGCTTTTGGTTAGGTCGTATGTGATATGGCCGGATTGATAAATCAAGTGTTGATTTATCATTTAACCATTAGTTTCTCACTAGAAATCATTTCTTGTAATTTTTGGATGTATGCATGCATGTATGCATTCTTTCTTGATTCATGCACATATGGATGTGCATGCACACATACATACATACATCATCCTTCATGGTTGTATATACATAGAAGATGGTGGAAATATAAGACTCACACCTTGGTTAAATAATATGAATTATTATTGCATTTTTTTTAAAACAAAATGAAAAAGGAAAGGATAATTCATGGTTCACTTTCTACATTCTTCTTTAACCTAACCATTCTCACCCACCATTTAACCATGGATCAACTTTCCTTTTGTGTTTTAACTCAAGTTCAACAATATCATTATTGTTTAACCATGGTTTGAGATGAGAAGTGGAAAATATATATTCATATATTTTCTATTTTTCAAAAGGGATTATCTTTTCTCTTCTTCTTAAAAAGCCATCATCTTCTTCAACCTTGCTCCTTTGCTCTCTAGATCTTTCAAGTGAGCAAAATACTCAACAAGATAGGATTTTGAAGTGAGAAAAAGAACCACAACACCATTCTACACAAGTCTTTCCCACTTGTTTAGAGTGTTAGCTTCATTTCATTCTGTTGATAAAGTGAAGTTGCAAGCTTGGACAAAGCGGAATCCGGGTGGATCATCGTGGACCTAGAGGAGTTCAAGCGGACTTTTTCCAAACCCCAAGTAGCCGAGGAGTCTAGCGTAGGGAGCTACAAAGGTTGTACTCTCTAAACCCTAGCTTAACCTACTTGTGATGAAGTGTTATTTTAGAAACCCTAATTTTCTAGGATTGATTCTTTGTATGCTTACTTAGCACCCTAAAATTTTAATCTTTGGTACATGTGATGCTTCCAAACCCTTCATGAGGTGCTAGGTAAACCCAACATTGGTATCAGAGCCGACCTAGAACATTAGGTGACACTTTAGCGATGTTAAAACCCCGATCGAAACAAAATACGGCTTTTTGGGACACTCTCTGGACATTTTTTCAAAACAGTGATTTTTCAGTATTAAAAATATGTAAAAATGGAAATCTAAGACAAACTGCAAAACACGATGCACTGAACAGTCATTATCGCCGCGGAAACGCGGCCAAATCTTGCTTGGGCCGCGGTTCCGCGGCCGTACAGATGAGTCAACGCATAATTTTTGCACAGTAATACTTCTAACTGCATGTTGATATTTTTGGGTATTTTTAATTTGGTCTTAGTATTATTTGTTCTGGAGATTGTTTTGAGTTCAATGATTCGATCAGAATTTTAACTTCATGTTTTTCCGGATAATTAGAAAGTATTGAACTGTTCGAACGAGTGTCATTTGCTCACTTTTCACGGGGTTTAAATCTTTCAGAATTACGTGCAAGTTTTATGGTGGACCCTCTAGAAGACAACAAACCTTAACTCGATTATGTGACCGTCTTGAACTGCCTTTTGAACCTTAAGGTTTGGGGCAGTACGGCGTGCCACATGTGAGGCGTTGGCTTGACCCTTCTACGGCTGGACCGCTACTACTGTGTTACACTTCGGGTTTTTGAACTCCGCTCAAATGTTGAGCTTTAGGGAATTTTGGGTATTTGATCATTCGTTCGAAAACTTTAATACCGTCTATTTATCTGGAATGTGATGCAATGTGTGGAATTCATAGAGCTAGATATGAAATACGAAATATGTGATATTTCGCATTTATGATGTCTAAAGAGAATGTGGATTCCAGATATTGCAGTTTTACACTTTCTTTTTTATGACCGTAAGTGTAGTATGTATTTACCGATTGTCGTTGCTATACATCGACGACGATCAGTGTATGCATACTTACTTACGTTGATGATATGAGATATTATGTGTTGCTCAGATATGATGTGCAGGATTGTCACGATTGAATAGCCGGGGGGTTTTATGTGAGATGAGAGTTTTATATTTTCATTCATGTAAATTCAAATGTAATGTAATATTCTTTCATTTGGGGCACTTCCAGGTTGAGGTCGATACCACCAGTGTTGTATATTATTTACTTTTCCGCATTAGGATGGACCCAAAGAGGGGAGCACAGGTGACTGGGTTCTGGGGTTCAGTGGGAGGCCATCTCGAGGAGTCGAGACCGGGTCTTCTAAACTCCAGAATTGGTAGGGTCGCTTGCCGCTCTCGTAGGGGTCCAGGGTGTGGGCTTGGCTATTCATCGCGACTGTGGAATCCGTATTTTCTATTGTTGGCTAAATACTAAATACGGACGTCCTAGTATATCCCATATTATATCTATGTTTCTGCTGCGATATCTGTGATGTGATCATTTGATATGTTCTGATGGATACAGTATATAGTATATATGATATATTATATAGACGTTACTTATGTTTTACATCCGCGCTAGCCCTGCCCTGCTCTGTCGTTAGTTACCTAACCTAACGGTGCATGAGGGGACATCGAGGCGAATGCGGATGGCATAAGTGTACGTCGTATTTATATGTGATGTTTAGGTGACTTAAATGATGGGACTTCATTAATGTGATTAATGAAAGAAAAGAAACCTAAAAGATGTTGTAGAATCAAAAAAAATTCAAAAAAGGGTAGCTACAGTCTTGCTTTGCATAGCGGTATATATGATATACCCTGCACCTTATTCGATGGGGAAAGAGCCGAGATCCCTTCACCGGGAGTGACCTCTTTAGCAAAACTGGCAGATGCTACAAAACTCGGTTTGGTTTTTGATTGCTTTTGGAGTTTTTCTTTGCACAGTGATATATATGATATATCCTGCACCTTATTCGATGAGGAAAAAGCCGAGATCCCTTCACCGGGAGTGACCTCTTTAGCAAAACTAATAAAAGCCTCAAAATCACTCCATTTCAAAATTCACATGATTCTACAACGATATCAAGTTCATTACGCAATAGGTTTTCAGAAAAACCTGTCGTAGCCCTCCGTCATTTCAAATAAGTTGTATATAGTATTTGTACTATATTTGTTGGCTTTCGTCAAGGTGTAGTGAGCAGTAGCTATATGCTGCTTATCTGCTGCATATGATGTGACTGGATTAGGGTAGTCGTACGGCTTTGTTGTCTTTCGTCAAGGGTCGTGTGGGTGGGTTTAATTCAGTCAAGAAATGTACGGGTTGAACTTGACTAGCGCGCTATGGTTTGTTGGCTTTCATCAAGGTCATAGCACGTTAGGGGCAAAATATTATCGGGAATTTCAAGTTTTGAAATTTGCAATGAGATTGCATACCTTTTATGAGATAGTTAGATCCCGATACCCACTGCGAGTAATTGTTACTCCCGGGAGAGTTTTACACAGGACAATTAGTCGATCAAGTAGGTGTCTAGAAAGATGTCAACGGGGTTACGCCTCTGGAAAAACGAGGTTTACTTTAATTAGGTCCGTGCGAAAGCACGGGGAACCTCCCTCAAAGTACCGACACTGGCCTGGCTGAAAGATCGGTGAAGTTGTAGGGTGTAATTAATCCCGGCTAGTCTTTCCTTTTAGGGTTTGAAGGAAGATTTGATAAAAACAGTGGGAGCCATCCTGATTAGATAAGATATTAACCAATCTGATCTTGCAAGAGCATACGCTAAAGTGTTTTTCTTCTCTCTCTCTCCAGGTAGCGACCATGTCATGCCTTAATCAAGATAATAATATGGATGTATTGACCGAACCCGCATGTTATACTGTGCTGGGGAACGTTGGTTCCGTTCTTTCTTATAAGAGTTATAGGATTGAACAGGACATAGGAGAATACCAGGATTCCCATGCCACCCGAATGAAGAAAGTACATAATGATGCATTTTCTTCGAGTGTGTTCATTACAGAGAACTGTTTCTTCATTTGCTCTACGTCCTGGGTATTAGATACCGGGTCATGATCCCATATATGTAATCAGTTACATGGGCTTAAGAAAGGTAGAGAACTTGGAGAAGGTGATAAAGACATAAGGGTTGGAAATGGTGCAATTGTTGCAGCTAAAACCGTCGGGGAATATCACCTTGTATTGCCAACTGGTAATACATTGATTCTGAACGAATGCTATTACATGCCGAACCTGATATGCAACATTATATCGGTTTCTTTGTTGAGTAAAGAGGGATATAATTTTGTATTACAGGATAATGTTATGAACATTTTCCTTAACCAAAAGTTGGTTGGATCAGGCACGTTGTGCAATGGCATTTATGTTCTAAATCAATCAACAGTTCTGAGCATAACAAACACACACAAGAGAAAGAGTTCAGAACTAAACGAATCCTTCTTATGGCATTGTAGACTAGGTCACATCAATGCGACACGAGTAGCTAAGTTGCATAAGGATGGATATTTGAAACCGTTCGAATTTTCATCTTATGACACTTGCCAGTCATGTCTCAAAGGCAAGATGACCAAAACTCCGTTTACGGGACACGGAGAAAGAGTTACCGAACTCTTGGGACTGATACATAGTGATGTATGCGGTCCCATGTCTACACATGCCAGGGATGGTTCTTCGTACTTCATCACATTCACTGACGATCACTCAAGATACGGACATGTGTTCTTGATAAGACACAAGTCTGAAGTTTTTGAGAAATTTAGAGAATATAAACAAGAAGTCGAGAACTAAACCGGAAAAAGTATTAAAATCCTATAATCTGATCGAGGAGGTGAATACTTGAGCAATGAATTCCTGGACTTCCTAAAAGAGAATGGGATTCTCTCTTAGCTGACTCCTCCATATACACCACAGCACAACGGTGTATTGGAACGGAGTAACCGCACCCTATTAGATATGGTGCGCTCTATGATGAGCACAGCTGAGTTACCTATTTTCTTCTTGGGGTATGCGCTAGAGACAGCCATACATCTATTGAATATGGTCCCCACCAAATCTGTGCCTACCACTCCATATGAGATATGGAAAGAGAAGAGACTATGTCTTAACTATATTAAGATATGGGGTTGTCCAGCCTATGTCAAACGACAAAATCCAGACAAACTCGAGGCACGGTCTGTTCTATGCAAATTTGTAAGATATCCCAAGAATTCACAAGGGTATATCTTCTACCACACTGAGGAACAAAGAGTATTTGTTTCTCGGCATGCCACATTTTTAGAAAAGGAATTTCTTGCAAAAGATATTAGTGGACATGAGGTAGAACTGGAAGAGGTTCCAGCTACAAAAGCTGCAACAGAAGATCTGGTGGAACCAGAGAATTCTGTAGTTCCCGATGAACCCCAACCACTCCGCCGATCTAGTAGGGTTTCTCACCCACCTGAGAGATACTACGGTTTTTTCATGGATGGTGGGAGCGAGGATTGCATCATGGAGGATGATGACCCAACTAGCTTCGAGCAGGCCATCACGAGTGGGGACTCAGTGAAATGGCTGGATGCAATGCGGTCTAAGATGGAATCCATGTACACCAACAAAGTATGGACTTTGGAAGTTGCTCCTGAAGGGGTAAAACCCATTGGGAGCAAGTGGATCTTCAAGAAAAAACTTGGTGTAGATGGGAAAGTGGAGACTTTCAAAGCTAGACTTGTTGCAAAGGGTTTTCGTCAAAGACCAGGTGTGGACTATGACGAAACCTTTTCTCCAGTGGCTATGCTTAAATCCATCCGGATCATGCTTGCCATCGCTGCATATCATGATTATGAAATCTGGCAAATGGATGTTAAGACCGCCTTTCTAAACGGTGATTTAGAAGAGTGCGTGTACATGACTCAGCCAGAGGGCTTCGTAGATAGTGGGAGCAGCGGGAAGGTGTGCAAGCTGCTTAAATCCATTTATGGATTAAAGCAAGCATCGCGGAGCTGGAACATCTGCTTTGACGTCGTTACCAAAGAGTTTGATTTCATCAAAAACGTAGATGAACCTTGTATCTACAAGAAGGTGGCAGAGAGTAAGGTTGTCTTCCTCGTATTGTACGTGGACGACATACTCTTGATAGGAAATGACATTCCTATTCTGCAATCGGTCAAGCTCTTATTATCAAAAAGATTCTCAATGAAAGATCTTGGTGATGCCTCCTGCATATTGGGAATTAGGATCTATAAAGATAGATCCAAACGGATATTGGGATTGTCCCAATCCAGGTACATTGACACCATACTAAAAAGATTTAGTATGGAAGAATCCAAGCGTGGGAACTTACCCACGATCTCTGGAGTCACTCTCTCCAAAGAGATGTCTCCCAAGACTGATTTGGAAAGAGCTCGCATGCAAGGGATACCCTATGCTTCGGCTGTAGGCTCTATCATGTACGCGATGCTATGTACCAGACCCGATGTAGCATACTCACTAAGTGTAGTGAGCAGGTATCAAGCTGATCCTGGATAAAGTCACTGGACAGCTGTGAAGAGCATTCTCAAGTACTTACGAAGGACTAAAGAGATGCTCTTGGTGTATGGTAACGGAGAACTCCAAGTGGAGTCCTTTACCGATTCGAGCTTCCAGAGTGATAAGGACGACTCTAAGTCGCAGTCCGGATTTGTCTTTACCCTTTACGGAGGGGCGGTTAGCTGGAAGAGTTCCAAGCAAGAAACCGTGGCAGACTCGACAATGGAGGCTGAATACATCGCTGCCAACGATGCTGCCAAAGAGGCTGTCTGGATCAAGAAGTTCATTACTGAACTTGGAGTGGTTCCATCCATTGAGCACCCAATACCTTTGTATTGTGATAACAATGGAGCGGTGGCTTTGGCCAAGGAACCCAGGTCCCATCAGCGATCAAGGCATATTCTAAGGCGGTATCACCTGATCCGGGAGATAGTTGATCGCCGGGAGATCGAGGTCAGGAGGGTTGACACGAAGAATAACACAGTGGATCCACTCACGAAGGCCATTCCCCAGATACAGTTTGAGAGACTCTTCTGGATGCTCGGTATGCGATACTACAGCAGCTGGCTCTAGTGCAAGTGGGAGATTGTTAGTTGTATGTATGCCCTAGAGGCCAGTATTGTACAAATGATGTATATTATATTGGATGCTTGGACATATATAGAGATGACTTTCTTTCTCGATATGATAGTATGCTATCTAGTTGCTCTTTATCTTAACATGTAGACTTGTCTCTTTATACTGTCTTAAAGTTACATGTTGGTAAAGCCCTTAGGATGTGTACTTGACTACCTGGACTATGATGCGGATCATACTAGTGGGGACATGGTAGTCCATAAGTACATCCTTCAAGGTCCCTAGTCGTGGGTGTATCGAGAAGGGGCATCGATATACCAGTGTAGACTAGCGTATACGCTTCTCGACCCATGAGATGGGCGATGGATGAACCCATATCCATTGGTGTTTGACATCAGAGATAGTATACAAGTGCTCAGTGGAGACTGGGTATACTGGACGGACTCGCCGAGAACTCCCAGATGGTATTATACCTCACGTCAGATGGCAGTTCTCTGGTAACACTTGTGCAGGTTAGTCTGTAGACCCGAGATCGTCATAGAGTCTTGTGTGATTCCTACTGTGCTTTGATTTCCACCTTACCACGTCCATGAGGGCGTGCAAAACGGTGGTTTTTGGGTACAGTCCCGAGTCACATGGAGGCAATGAGCGATAGGAGGGGTTTCATCTCTCCCGGTATTAGGGGTTGATGTTGTGCTGTGCTCGATTGGCCGTAACAGGGAAGTCCCTGGCCATGGCTGATTAGAGATTTACTAGTAAGTGTTACCTGTAGTTTCTCGACCCGTTATGAGCCTCACATCGGCACGACTTATCGATTATTGGGGTCTGACGTTAACCACCCCTAGACTTGATATGCGACATATCAGACGAGGAGACCGGACTGCACGGGTAGTGTTGCCGGTTGGCTCGACGGGAGTTATAGCAGTTTCGCTTGTTTTCTTCTGATCGCTCAATACCCGGGTGGCCGTTACGTTTAGCTGACCGCTTGCGGCTTAGGGGTGCTTGATATGATCATCACCCACTGCCAGCGTATTGACGAGTCTTAGAGTCCCACAAAGGAGTTACCTAGTCCAGGCGAAACATTGTGGTGCGCGTATGCGATATGCGCATGGACCCGGTTAAAATGCGCGTATAAGATACCGTATATTAATCGGGCGGCTTGCTTTTGGTTAGGTCGTATGTGATATGGACGGATTGATAAATTAAGTGTTGATTTATCATTTAACCATTAGTTTCTCACTAGAAATCCTTTCTTGTATTTTTTAGATGTATGCATGCATGTATGCATTCTTTCTTGATTCATGCACATATGGATGTGCATGCACACATTCATACATACATACATCATCCTTCATAGTTGTATATACATAGAAGATGGTGGCAATATAAGACTCACACCTTGGTTAAATAATATGAATTATTATTGCATTTGTTTTAAAACAAAATGAAAAAGGAAAGTATAATTCATGGTTCACTTTCTACACTCTTCTTTGACCTAACAATTCTCACCCACCATTTAACCATGGATCAACTTTCCTTTTGTGTTTTAACTCAAGTTCAACAATATCATTATTGTTTAACCATGGTTTGAGATGAGAAGTGGAAAATATATATTCATATATTTTCTATTTTTCAAAAGGGATTATCTTTTCTCTTCTTCTTAAAAAGCCATTATCTTCTTCAACCTTGCTCCTTTGCTCTCTAGATCTTTCAAGTGAGCAAAATACTCAACAAGATAGGATTTTGAAGTGAGAAAAAGAACCACAACACCATTCTACACAAGTCTTGCCCACTTGTTTAGAGTGTTAGCTTCATTTCATTCTCTTGATAAAGTGAAGTTGCAAGCTTGGACAAAGCGGAATCCGGGTGGATCATCGTGGACCTAGAGGAATTCAAGCGGACTTTTTCCAAATCCCAAGTAGCCGAGGAGTCTAGCGTAGGAAGCTACAAAGGTTGTACTCTCTAAACCCTAGCTTAACCTACTTGTGATGCAGTGTTATTTTAGAAACCCTAATTTTCTAGGATTGATTCTTTGTATGCTTACTTAGCACCCTAAAATTTTAATCTTTGGTACATGTGATGCTTCCAAACCCTTCATGAGGTGCTAGGTAAACCCAACAGAGCCATGGTAGGGTAGTAATCAAAGCACAGTGGAACTCACACAAGACAAATGACGATCTCAGGTAGATAGACTAACCTGTACACATGTCACCAGGGAACTGCTATCTGACGACAGGTATAATACCAACTAGCAGGCTCCCGGCGAGTCCTTCCGGTGTACTCATAACCCAATGAGCAGCTGTATACATCTTAGGTGAACCAACTGACACCAATGGCTTGTGAGACCGGCCACCGTCCCTCGTCGGGGTCTCGACTATATACACTAGTCTACTCTGGAGTATCGATGCCCTGTCTCGAAACTCCCTCGACTAGGGACCTTTTAAGGATGTGCTTATAGACTACCCAACTCTCACGTATATGATCGCCATCATACTGCTGGTACTCAAGCAAGAATCCCAAGGGCTCTATCAACGTGTAATAGTGACCTGTAATATCACCTAAATCAGTACACTATGATAAAGACAAACCAGATAGCATACTATCATCTCGAGTAAGACTGTCCTACCGGTATAGGTTCTCCTCAATCATTGCAATCACGTGCCTGCAATCCAATAATTGACTTTGAGGGCACTATGTCCAACAATCTCTCACTTGCACTTAAGGCTAATTATTGCGATGTCGCATACTCACAGCCCGTGTGATACCGAACACCCAACTTGTCTACTGATCAGTCTTACAAAGCTTGTTTGTGAAACTATTGCGTTCGAGAAATAGCCTCAGTGATTGGATCTGCCTTAATGTTTCTTTCTATGTCTCTCTTAATCTCAAGTTCATGGAGAAAGCCATCTCCCGAATTGAGCAATACCTGTCTTAGAATATGTCTGGATATCTGATGGGACCCAGTTCTCTAATGAACTCCAAATCCAAACTTCTTAGACCGTATCGTCAACTGAACTTAATCAGTATCCTGCGCCATGCCTCCCTCAGTATCCGTTTGGACCACCTGTCCAAACTACTGCCCCTCGTCAGAGGGAAAACTATAACTCTAACAATCATTCTGTCTTCTAGGTCACCTTGGAAGCCTGGAATGATAACCGTCTCCCGAAGGAAGCTGTCATTATCATATCCCTAGAACATCCACTTATGTTCTAAAACTGCTTCCGAACATTTCTCCAGAATTGGATTAATATCTTAACTTATTGCATCTAGTGCAAAAACAACATCCGGTGCGGTACTTGACATCTCATGATTAACTCAATTGCCAAAGCAAGTGATATGCCAATCATGCGCATCCCTCTCCCCTTTAGTCTGTAAGACACTTTTAGAGAGGGTGATTCCATCACCTGCAAGTATACTACCGTGACAGGAGTCATCCATCCTAAAATACCTTTAGAATACTGTCTAAGTACCCAGATTGGGAAACTACCCAAATCTAGATCTAAACCCATAGACCTAGTAACCAGAATGTCTGATATAATATCCATATCCTATGTGGAGAAACTACTATGTGACAATCACAGTATAACCGATCATAGTATAGGAATTTCACTTCCTGCTCTGTGTATGTCATCCAAATACCAAGACATCACACCCTACTACCTTCTTAACAGATCCATCCCCTATTCTGATGAAGTCAAAACCTATGAATGTCACATCAAAAGTAGATGATCTATCTCCGCTATATCTGTTTTAGTCTATAAATAGACACAAGCAACTTGTCCACTATGCCTCCGCTACTCCTACTGACTACAACAACCCTCTGGCAGAATCAAATACACGTGCACTTCTAAAACTAGTTTAGAACGACGCTATACTCATCCTCCTGCCGAGTCTCATAGTTTGGAACAGCAGCAATAGCAAGTCTGGGTAAACAAGAACCTCCCTGTCACCGTCCTTGAGGATACCGGAATACCTCTCGGGTGCCTGAGGTTACCCACCATATCTACGGAGTGGCTAATGGAATGTCAAACCTGATTGAATTTTTAGGTCCTATTAAATTTTCAGTAATCGTTTGCGGTTCTGGAATCACTTCCAGTTCTACCATACTCCCACTACTGTTTTCTGAAAAAATTCATTTTACTAAAACTGTGGCGGGTCAAGAACAATATCACTATTTATATTCCAGATGGTAGAAAGTCAACCCTCGTCATAGTCTGGGTTAACCCATAAACTGCCATTATAGAAACGTGCCTTGAGTTATCCAGAATTTGGTTTTAAGCATAAGCCGGACAACTCCCCGTACCTTAACATTGTTAAGATATGAATCGTTCTATATCCAATATAGAAACAGAGGCACTGATTTAATTGGAACCAGATTCAAATCATGCAGCTATCTCCAGTGCATGTCAACTAAATGGAGAGAGGCGGATCAACATTACTCAACTTAGGAGTGCATCTAATTATGAGTAACCTGAAAGAGAAGCTAGTTCTCAAAACCATTACTATCAACTGAATACCCAATACAAGTATCTAAATCTTCGATCACCTTGAAGAATCCCGATACTTGCAACACATGGTTCTCTACTTTATTCTTGTACCCATAACTTCTCAAAACTTAGACCTTGTATTTCTACGAAACACTTGTCTAAAAACTAAAGAAGTCATAAGTAAACAGAATATAGTACGAGGACCAACCCCTTTGTCCTAATGGACACTGGACAATATACAATGCTTTGTATAAGTCTCTTGAGTTGAATAACTCAAACTCTATACGTCGTAGGTTGAAAACTGTACCCAGGTGATTTCCTCAAATATTACCAATTACAACGAATTCCGATATAATGAGGATGATCACCTAATTCCCAATAACTTACTCCCACTCATCATCTGTAAAACCATACAGATATGAGAATCAAACCTGGTAAATACATTCCCTGGAGTAAGTATCTAATCGGGAAATCGGTTTTCTATTAACAACGCATAGTGAAACTGAAACATGAAAATGTTTCGTAGGGGTATCTGGGTATTCCTAGTAATGCATATTCCATTATCCAGATTCATGACTATAACCGTATATTTTGTTGCCATCTCTCTGAATCCCTTTATTTGTCTTTACTCATTACCATCTGTACACCCCTTTAGGCTAAATGGTTTTCTTCCTTCCCTACCGTTCGGCACCAGCCTATGGTTTAGAAGAAGACTATCCAGTAAGCGTATAGGTGTACTCTCCTAATCCTAGAAGTACTCGCAACATGAGAGAAGGTGATGATAAAAGACAACAGAATAAACCTTATTCTATTTCTCCTGAACTGGAGAAAAGCAAAGGTGAAGTAGGAGTGGAGATGATATACTCGGTTTGGTCGTGAATGATAGCAGTCGCATTTTACTTTGCCCTCTTTCTAATCCCTTTATTTGTCTTTACTTATTACCTTCTGTACACCACACTTAGGCTAATTGGTTTTCTTCATTCCCTACCTTTCGGCACCTGCCTATGGTTTGGAAGAAGACTATCCAATAAGCGTAATAGGTTTACCCACAACCTGAGAGAAGGTAAAAGGAAAAGACAACTGAATAATCTTATTCAATCTCTCCAGAACCAGAATCCATCCTCAAATATGGAACAAGTTCCTTCGAGTTCGTATATAACCATACGATGGATTTATCTAATGGAAGTGGATGTTCGTAGTGTTACGAGGTGTTCTGGAGAAATGCAAAGGGTAAAATAAGGAGTGGCAATGAAGTATGCAACTCAGACAATCTAAAAGCCAGTGTTTTAAGAAAGTTCTATTAACTTGGTCACGAAGTTATAGTCTAGGGTCGGGCCATGGTCGCTGCCAAAGAGAGAGAGAAAAGAAACACTCTGCGTGCACTCTAACCTAGATCAGAATGGTTAATCACTTTATCTAATCAGGATGTCTCCCACTGTAACCTCAAATTCTCCTCCAAACCTGAAAGAAGAATTAGTCGGGATCACCCAAGGAGTAAACCAACTCATCAATGGGAATCGGGATCCAACTATCATCGCATGATAACGTGAAGGAATCCACTCACGTTATCACAATCCAGAAGGTATGCGCATGCCTGGCAAGTTTCCTGTATGTTTGAAACTCCCGATATGATTTTTACCCCATGCTCTTATGACCTTGACGAAGGCCAACATATCATAAGTCACATGTCAAGTTCTACCCGTCATTGTCCAGGTTAATTTGAACCCACCCGTACATACCCTTGACGAAAGCCAAAATAGTAGTACGACTGTCCCAAACCAACGCATCTATCTATGCAACAGAAAAGTAACAAATAGATACCATACATTATTCTTTGATGAAGGCCAACATACATAGCATGAATACTAAGTGCTACCCGTCTGAAATGACGGAGGGCTACGAATGGTTTTTGGCGAAAAACCTTTAACGTAATGAACTTGATATCGTTGAAGGAACTGGATAGCTTTTTACAAAAATATAGTGGCGAAAACCTTTGCTAAAGAGGTCACTCGGGTGAAGGGGTCTCAGCTCTTTCCTCATAGAATGAGGTGCAGGATATTCCAACTGAATACCGCGATGCAAAGCAAAAGGCAATCGACTATAGTGAAGTTATTACCCTGACGCAAAGCTCTGTCCAAGGGGTCACTCCCGATGAAGGGATCTCGGCCCTTGCCTCGTCGAATGAGGTGCTGGATATTCATTACCGAATACCACTGTGCAAAATAAAAGAGAACGTCCTTGTAATAACATCTTTTTGAAAATTGTTCCAACAACATCAAATAGGTTTTTTTCCTTGCATTGATCAGAATCAACGCAGTCCCATCAATTAATCACACCAGAAAAGAACGAAAATAAAATGTACGTATATGCCATCCGCATTCGCCACTGGGTCCCATCATCACCCGTTAGGTTGCTTAACTAACGACAGAGCGGGGACTAGACTAGCGCGGGTCTGAAACATATACAACATCTACTAGTATATATATTAATATACAATAATCGCTCCAAGCGTGATAAATGCAACATTACAGAAAAGTAATAAGCATCACAGAACAATACAGATAATCTGGGAGCCCCGGGTTTCATTAAGCCGCAACTGAAACCCGACGTTCCCCTAGTCGTGTGGATAGCCTGTGCAATGAAAACCTAGACCCCTACGAATGCGGCAAGTTACTCGCCAAAACCAGAAGCGAGGCAGCCCCCTTCAGCAAAGTGAATAGACCACCAGCGCTTCACGGAATCCGGTAACTTGAGCACCCCACCTTAGGTCAACCTGTACCCCCTATGAGTGCGGCGAATAACACGCCAATTCTAGAGTGAAGCCCCTCCGTCTCAAAGCCGTGAGATGCGGGCACGTTGCCTTCTAGAACCCGGCTATCCGTACACTCCACCGCGGGGTAATCCTAGTACAGAAAAGAAAATATGTACAACGGGTACATCGACCTCAACCCGGTCGTGCCCCAAAAGAATAATATACAAACAGGCAGTGACGGCAGTCCACATGTCGGACACTCGCCCCGCGAAATCAAATGTACAAATAAATCCAAACTGCACCAACATTGCACGCAAGCTATCCACCACGACAAATCCGCAACATCACAGCATAACACAGAACATCAACACGAATGTCACGTGCGCAAACCCGTCTAAAAGGACTATAGCAATTAGACAAGATTTACCGCTCGAATGACATTCACAGTCGCAGATATAATATAAGAACTGCGAACTAACGTATTTAAAATTTCGATCGACAAAACTTCCCGAAGTGGGCCCCAAGCACAAATCCAGTATTCTAACAAATCTGGGCCCAAACAAAATATTCCAGAAACCATAATTTCATATGAAAAACACCCAGAAGAAAAATGGTGAACAGTGTCAACCATACCGCTGCGCAACCGCGGCAAACATGGTGGTTTGGCCGCGGTTCCGTAGTGTGTTGGTAAGATCGTTCTCCTAAATTTCTTCCAGAGTCTTAAAAAAGCCTGCACGATTTTCTGACATACCCAAACTAATTTTTAGACCAGTTTAAAAACTCGGCGGAAACTTGAAATTTGGAATTGCGGTTTTGAAAATTTCGTTCGATCGATATTTTAAACATGTTAGAACAAGCTACTATGTGTTAATGGCGTGGCTCTGATACCATGTAAGTCTACGGTAGCGCCCCGGCTGTCAATCCAAGGCCAAACGCAGAAAAAAAACTTTTATGAACTGGCGCTAACGCAGACTTTCACCCGGATCGTGCCATTAACACTAAACTAGCAAACTACAAAGATGTTAGAATGGCTATACCGATCGATCCATGTCCTTCGGTCTTTAGCCATCATCCCACGCTCCTCGCGGCATCTCCGATCTCGCTCGATCTCCGATCTCCTCATCGAAGTGGCACCACACAAACGAATCTTTATACGGGCTCCCGCTTCAAACCAAAACAACTCGGACATGAAGTTTGCTAGCCGACATGTCCAAGATGAAGTAGAGATAGTGTGTGAATAATTTGTCTCAAGGCATCCAATAAATTGGATGAAGGTAAATGAAGTTGCCAATGGAGAAATGATGAGGTGAGAATAGGATTTTGCAAGGAGAAAAATTCCACACACAAATTGGGCTTAGCCAATATAATGCTCGGTCACACAAAATGGAGAAAGAAAATGTTCACTGGGGAATTTGATTGGGAGAGGTGAGCATAAGCAAGCAAGACGTGAGCTTAAGAAAAGCAACATAAATATCCATCACAAATACAAGAGGCAATTAATGCACAAACCACCTCACAAAAAAACCATGCATCATTAAAGCAAGCCAATGACACACTCCAAGCCACCTCACCAAAACAAAAGTCCAAGCCCAAAAATATCCTACTGCTCACGAAATTGCAAGCACAGGAAATGAATGAAATTTGGCCAAAAATGAAGAAGGAATTTGGCTAAAAATCAAAGAAGGAATTTGGCCAAAATCAAAGCTCACAAATTTCCATCAATTAAACATTAAACCAAATGATTAATCAAGGGAAAGAAAATTGGCAACTTCAAAAGTAATCCCGTAACGAATTACAAGATTACCCCTAATCCGTATATACATACCCGCATCCGTATTCCGACTGAATATGAATGCAACGAAACAAAAATATTTCAACATAATATAATACTAGGATCCGGCTTAAACCAAAGTCCACTAGTATTATCCGTCCGAAAAATGACACGTGCACAAGTGCACGTGTATGTTCCAACCCTGCCATAAATCTATACGGCTTCTACAACGTTTCGCCCGAATTTGGGAAACTATCTGTGGGGACTCTAAAGACTCGTCAATACGCTGGCAGTGGGTTTAACCACAAGCACGTCAGTGGTACTAGCAGTACGTAACGGCTACCTATGTATTTACCAAAATGGAGGCCGATGAGCGAACTCATCCTGAAACCCTACTAAGCCTGTCAGTGACAATATCCGTACAGTCAGGTCCGTTCGTCTATGAGTATCGCATATAGGGCCTAGGGGCTGGTAAACGTCAGACCCCCAATAGCGGTATAAGTCGTGTCAGAGTGAAGCCCAGAACACCTTAAGAAACTACTTGAATACCTACCAGTAAATCTCACTTGTCTTAGCCAAGGACTTTGTGTAATGGCTCTCCAAACACAGAGCGATCTCACCCCTAATACCGGGAGAGACGAAACCCCTGCCGATCCGCTCACTGCCTCCATGTGGCTCGGGACTGTACCCAACTAAAACCTATTTGCACGACTCCTTTAAGCCGTGGTAGGGTAGTAATCAAAGCACAGTGGGAACTCACACGAGACAAATGAAGATCTCAGCTAGATAGACTAACCTGTACACATGTCATCAGGGAACTGCTATCTGACGATAGGTATAATACCAACTAGCAGGCTCCCGGCGAGTCCGTCCGGTGTACTCATAACCCAATGAGCACATGTATACATCTTAGGTGAACCAACTGACACCAATAGCTTGTGAGACCAGCTACCGCCCCTTGTCAGGGTCTCGACTGTATACACTAGTCTACTCTGGAGTGTCGATACCCTGTCTCGAAACTCCCTCAACTAGGGACCTTTTAAGGATGTGCTTATAGACTATCCAACTCTCACGTATATGATCGCCATCATAATGCTGGTAGTCAAGCAAGAATCCCAAGGGCTCTATCAATGTGTAATAGTAACCTGTAATGTCACCTAAAGCAGTATACGATGATAAAGACAAACCAGATAGCATACTATCATTTCAAGTAAGACTGTCCTACCGGTATAAGTCATACTCAATCATTGCAATCACATGCCTGTGATCCAATAATTGACTTTGAGGGCACTATGTCCAACATATTTATTACGGGAAATGACTATCTCGAAATAAATACGTCGTGGGCCTCGTCATGTGTCGTTACCGTCTTTTGGGAAGCGGTGCATGACAATAATGGGTGGAACAGGGAAACGAAGGTCAGCATTAATCGAATCATATTATAAAATGACATATCACTTAGGAGGGTCCAAGATGGATAGCTTGGGGTCAGTTCTAAAATCAACAGAAGGATAAGAAGACCTACAGCAATTAGAAACAAACAAAATCGACAGTGAAGACCTAAAGCTCCTCACTTTCTCAAGATCCACGGCACTCAAATCACCGAAGGACATGATTACAAGAAATAAACAAGAAAGAATTTGAAGACTTACTGTAGTGATGCCGGAGGAAGGAGAAAGACCCTCAGAGATGGCAAGATCGACCGCAGCAGATAAGTTTGGCAAACCCTGGATGATCGAAGAAGGAGACACTTCCTTTCCAAGTTTCCTCTTTTTATGCAAAGAGGCGGGATTGATTAATGACCTCATGATGGGACAAGACCGCAAATAACGGATGGGCGACGTATGTAATGAGGACTTAGGTCATGACTGCCATGTTCTAACCGCTGCCACAAGATTCTACACCAAGCACTCGAGATCTACAGCTCGGAGTAGGAGCGTATTGATACTGCAAGAAATATAGGCTAAGGCCCCAGGCCCACACCACTATAACCAAAAGGCCCAAAAGCATATCCTTACATGGAGGATGCGGCCCACCAGGATGAGAAACTGTAATGACTCCAAAATCCATGTACCCTTGTATCTTCTTTCTTTAATAAAAAGGTCGTTTTTTTTATTTCATCCACTGAGATATATTTAAGTCTTGTTGGTTATGTGCAGAGTAAGCTTGTAGCTCATTGGTTAAGTCATCATACTGCAATTCCATAGGCCACATGTTCAAACCTCAGATCTTACAATTATTTTTATCGATTTCGATTTCTTTTTCTCAAAACTCTCAAAATCAATAAACTTAATAAATTAGAATGGTTATGAATATTTAATAGGAACATAACCACTCTTTATATGGTATTCTTCTTCATTTCTTCTTCCTCCTCAAACTTTAGCCATCTTGTTTCTAAGACTTCTAGAAATCTTGACATTGTCGAAGGTCCCTGCATCCAAAACCTCTCGGTCGAGGCTTTTATCGCATCGACAATATGGTTGTTATACCGTATTGCAAGAACTAGTAAGTCCCACGGTTCCTTCCTCTTCTCCCTATCACATATCTATTGCCATGTTAACCTAAGTCCTGTAATGTTTTTAAACAAAGAATCTCATGTTATTCCAAAACCTTTAAGGTAGCCATTAACAATCGATGTTAAAATGATATTTTGGTAATGTTGTGTTCATGTTGCCCTCACTATGGTTCGATTAACATATTTATAATATTATTATCTAGATAGAAATTACTACAATGTCGATATCCTACACTCGCATGATTGCATACCATAATTTTACACAAGAATTGTTTTGAATACAAACATGAACCCTATATTAATTAGAATTTTAAAAAAGAATTTATATAGCGCTGGAATTCTGGACTACCGGTAGTAAAATGGACATATCTTCCCTTGCAGAACTCCGAATGTTGTATTTCTTTTTTTAATTATATGTACACAAAAAGTTGTACACTTTTCTTATTTTTAACATCTCCTGAAACAAACTAAAAACGGGTCATTCTGTTTAAAACAATTGCTACTGTTGAAATTTCTGTGTTCTGGAAAAAAAATTGGTTGAACCATGTTTGATTTTTACTTTATTCATCGTTAAATATCTTACAGATCCATCTTTTGCGTTAGAAAGTTCTCTGAGTTTTACATACAAAATAAAATTTTGGCTCTATTCCCTCTGCGTTTGATTCGCGACTTAATAATAAGAACGTGAATGGACGGATTATGTCCTGGACTGCGTAATGTTTTTAAAACCGTCATATCTCGAACTACAGAACTCGGGTTTCAAAAGATCTTAGATATATGGATGCCAAATTGACAGCCCTGCAACTTATCTATATAAACCGAGACTTAGAAATGTGTATATCAACACGATATATGTTCAGAAAGTTACCCTATCCTTGCTGTCCAGAAAAATAAAAACTATTTTAAACCCTAAGATTAAAATAATTGTAGCTTGAGTTTCAGAGATCCAAAACATACAACTTCAAGTTATTTAGATAAATAGACTAAAGGATCTACCTTTTCCTAGTTTAACTCAAGACTTGAAAATCGATGAAAAATATCGCAAACTGAGCTTTTAAAACATGTGTCGGTGCTGTACAGATTCTGATTTGTTCTACGCAGTGATACTAACATGCGTTTATCTCCCAAACCAGTAATCGAAATTAGGAGAGACTTGAACCCATGTCTTCATAACAGCTAGGACTACGTTTCTTGTTTTATTCCTGAGTTCGTATGAGTTGAGTAATCAATAGTTTGCATCACTTTTCTAAGATATTGTTTCTAGTGTATTCTTATGGATATTTCACTTTGTATCTTTTGATGACATGCAAATTTTACATGAACTTCGTGAATCCGTGTATCCTTGAATCCGTGAATCAATGACTTAACACGAAACCATACAACATGTATCCATGTGTTGCGCCACGGCAGCGCCCCGGTCGTCTTACCGAGGCCAAAATGCGGAATCAAAAATTTTCCTTATTTGGAAACTGGCGCTACCGCGGACAATAAAACCCGGATCGTTAACCATTAACCTATACTAGCAAACAAGAGATGGGAAGAGAAGTATACCAAGTGATCCGAGTCCTCCGGTCTTCTCGTCATCTTCCCGATCTCCCGCGGAAACTCCGGTCGTCGCATCCTTGCCGGAAGGGCACCACATCGTCTGCATCTTTTATGGGCTCCCACCTCAATACCGAGGCAACTCGGGCGCGAAGTTGGCTGGCCGACGCGTCCAAGATTTGCTGTAGAATGTGTAGTGTAGAGGCTATGTCTCACTTGGGGTTTGTTGCCTTTGAAGATGATGGAGGAATCAAGATAAGAAAAATGGTGCTTGCATTTTTCTTAACATGAAAAGAGATCAAAATACTACACTCTCTAAATGAAACTCTCATCTTCTCTTCTCTCAAATGTCATCAACCATATCAAAAATGAGAATGGTGGAGGAAGGAATACAAAATGCAAGAGGGAGGTGAGTGTAGTAAAAGGTAAGAGGTGACCATATCCTAAACATCATCATAACAAATTCACATCAACCTCTAATCACCTCAAATCACCAAAAAGCAAGTGATGATGATAGAAAAGAATGGTATCAAAAGATGCTTTCATAATTAATACATTTGCAAGAAACCCCTCCACAATGTATTATTTGCAAACTTGCAAATAACACCCTCCATCCGAAAAGTCCGGCCGGGAAAGAACAAAGGAAAACCGGCCGGAACGGAATGCAAACTGGCAACTCCAGAAAACTGGTCCCGTAATAAATTACAGGAAAACCCCGATACTGTGCATACACACCCGCATCTGTATTCCGACCGGATACAAATGCAATGAGACAAAATCTACACTGTACTATACTAGGATCCGGCTTAAACCAAAGCCGGCTAGTAATATCCGTTCGATCCTGATCTGTGCAATACCGCACGTATCTGATCGAACCCTGCCATATATCCATACGGCCACTAGTACAAACCGTCCGATCCCGATCCGTGCAATACCGCACGTATCTGATCAGACCCTGCCATATCTCCATACGGTCTCTACAGCGTTTCGCCCGAAAGCTAGACTAACTGTAAGTGTGGTGGACTCTAAAGACTCGTCAATACTATGGCTGTGGATTTAACCACTAGCACGTCAGAGGTATTAGCCAATACGTGACAGACCACCAGCTATTGACCAAAAGGGACGTCGATGAGAGAACTCATCCTGACACCCTACTGAGCCTGTCAGTGACAATATCCGTACAGTCCGGTCCGTTCGTCTATGAGTATCGCATGGCGGGCCTAGGGGGTTGGTAAAAGTCAGACCCCCAAAAGCGGTACATTTCATGTCGGAGTGTAGCCCAGAACGCCCTGAGATACTACTGGAATACCTACCAGTAAATCTCCTGCCTCGGCCGAGAGCTTTGCGTAATGGCTCTCCTAGACACAGCGCGACCTCACCCCCAATACCGGGAGAGACGAACCCCTGAAGATCCGCTCACTGCCTCCATGTGGCTCGGGACTGTACCCAACTAAAACCTGTTTGCACGACTCCTTTGAGCCGTGGTAGGGTAGTAATCAAAGCACAGTGGGAACTCACACGAGACAAATGACGATCTCAGGTCGATGAACTAACCTGTACACATGTCACCTGGGAACTGCTATCTGACGTTTGGTATAATCCCAACTAGCAGGTTCCCGGCGAGTCCTGTCCGGTGTACTCATAACCCAATGAGCACCTGTATACATCTTAGGTGTACCAACTGACACCAGTGGCTTGTGAGACCGGCCACCGCCCCTCGTCGGGGTCTCGACTGTATACACTAGTCTACTCTGGAGAATCGATGCCCTGTTTCGAAACTCCCACGACTAGGGACCTTTTAAGGATGTGCTTATAGACTCCAGCTCTCACTTATATGATCGCCCTCATACTGCTGGCAGTCAAGCAAGAATCCTAGGGGCTCTATCAACGTGCAATAGCGACCTGTCAGGTCACCTAAAGCAGTACACGATGATAAAGGTAAACCAGATAGCATACTATCATCTCGAGTAAGACTGTTCTACCGGGATAGGTCCTCCATCAATCATTGCAATCACGTGCCTGTGATCCAATAATTGACTCTGAGGGCACTATCTCCAACAATCTCCCACTTGCACTCAAGGCTAATTATTGCGATGTCGCATACTCACAGCCCGTGTGATACCGAACACCCAACTCCTCTATTAGTCAGTCGCACAAAGCCTGTTTGCGAAACTATTGCGTTCGAGGAAAAGCCTCAGTGAGTGGATCCGCCCAGATGTTTCTTTCTATGTCTCTCTCTATCTCAAGTTCGCGGAGAAAGCCATCTCCCGAAATGAGCAATACCTGTCTTAGAATGTCTGGATGTCTGATGGGACCTAGCTCATAAATGAACTCCAAATCCAAAATTCTTAGACTGTATCGTCAACTGAACTTAATCAGGATCCTGCGCCATGCCACCCTCAGTATTCCCTTGGACCACCTGTCCAAAATACTGCCCCTCATCAGAAGGATAACTATAACTCTGATGATCACCCTGTCGTCCATGTCACCTTGGAAGCCTGGAATGATAACTGCCTCCCTAATGAGGCTGTCGTTATCATATCCTTAGAACATCCACTTATCTTCTAAAACTGCTTCCGACTGTTTCTCCAGGATTGGATCAATATCAACTTATTTCATCTACTGCAAGAACAACATCTGGTGTGGTACTTGACATCTCATTATTGACTCAATTGCCTAAGCAAGTGATCTGTCAATCATGCGTATCCCTCTCCCCTTTAGTCTGTAAGACACCTTTAGAGAGGGTGACTCCATCAACTGCAGGTACACTACCGTGCCAGGAGTCGTCCATTCTAAATACTCATAGAATGCTGTCAAGGTACCCAGATTGGGAAACTACCCAAATCTAGATCTAAAACCATAGATCTAGTAACCAGAATGTCTGATATAATATCCAAGTCCTGTGTGGAGAAACTACTGTGTGACAACCAAAGTATAACCGATCGTAGTATAGGAATATCACTTCCTACTCTGTGTATGTCATCCAAATACCATGACATCACACCTTACTACCTTCTCAACAGATCCATCCCCTATTCTGATGAAGTCAAACCTATGACTGTCACATCAGAAATAGATGATCTATCTCCGCTGTATCTGCTTTAGTCTATAAATAGACATAAACCACCTGTCCACCAATGCTTCCGCTGCTCCCACTGACTACGACAACCCTCTGGCAGAGTCATATAGACGTGCATTTCTAAAGCTAGTTTAGAACGACGCTATACTCATCCTCCCACCGGGTCTCGCAGCCTGGAACAATAGCAATGGCAAGTGTGGGTAAACAAGAACTTCCCTGTCACCGTCCTTGAGGCTACCGGAGTACCTCTCGGGTGCCTGAAGTTACCCACCGTATCTGCGGAGTGGCCAATGGAATGTCAAAACAGATTGAATCTTTAGGTTCCTTATCAAATCTTCAGTAATCGTTTGCGGTTCTGGAATCACTTCCAGTTCTACCATACTCCCACTACTGTTTTCTGAAAAAATCCATTTTTATTAAAACTGTGGCGAGTCAAGAACAATATCACCATTGATCTTCCAGATGGTAGAAAATCAACCCTCGTCATAGCCTGGGTCAACCCACAAATAGCCATTACAGAAACGTGCCTTGAGTTATCCAGAGTCTGGTTTTAAGCATAAGCCGGACAACTCCCCGTACCTTAACAATGTCAAGATATGAACTGTTCTATATCCAATATAGAAACAGAGGCACTGATTTAATTGGAACCAGATTCAAATCATGCAGCTGTCTCCAGTGCATGTCAACTAAATGGAAGGAGGCCGATCAGCGTTACCCAACTTAGGAATGCTTCCAATTATGAGTAACCTGAAAGAGAAGCAAGTTCTCATTACTATCAACTGAATACCATACACAAGTATCTACATCTTCGATCACTTTGAAGAATCCCGATACTTGCTATACCTGGTTCTCCACTCTATTCAAATACCTATAACTCCTCAAAACTTAGACCCTGTGTTTCTACGAAACACATGTCTAAGAACTAGAGAAGTTAAAAGTAAACAGAATATAGTATGAGGACCAACCCCTCTGTCCTAATGGACACTGGACAACACACAATACTCTGTATAAGTCCGCTGAGTCTAACAACTCTTTCACTGTGTGTCGTAGGTTAAAAACTGTACTTTTGGTTAAGAAGAATTACACCGCTGTTCAATGCTCCTTACCTAACCATCCACTGATATAGGTAAATGTCATCGACATAATATCAAAAGGTATATCTCACTCTATGAAAATAGACGTACAGATATATCAATTAGAAATTGGTGCACAACAGCGGATATTCAAAACCAAATATTTGCCGACCGGCAAACATCCCAGGTGATCTCCTCAAATATCACCGATTACAACGAATCCCGATATAATGAGGATGATCACCCTATTCCCAATAACTTACTCCCACTCATCATCTGTAAAACCATACAGATGTGAGAATCAAACCTGGTAAATACATACCCTGGAGCAAGTGTCTAATCGGGAAATCAGTTTTCTTTTAACAGTACACAGTAGAACTGAAACATTGAAATGTTTCGATGGGGTATCCTGGTATTCCTAGTAATGCCTCTACCATTATCCAGATTCACAACTATAACCTTATAATTATTTGCCATCTCTCCAAATCCCTTTATATGTCTTTAGTCATTACCTTCTGCACACCCCTTAGGCCAAATGGTTTTCTTCCTTCCCTACCGTTCGGCACCAGCAAATGGTTTGGAAGAAGACTATCCAATAAGCATAATGGGTGTTCCGTCCTAGTCCTAGGAGCACTCGCAATGCGAGAGAAGGTGAAGATAAAAGACAACCGAATAAACCTTATTCCTCCTGGACCAGAATCCATCCCCGAACCGGAACAAGTTCCTTTCGAGTTCGTATATAACCATACGATGGAGTATCCAATAAGCTGTGGATCTTCGTAGTGATACGGAGTGTCCTGGAGAAATACAAAGGTGATTTAGGATTGGCGAAGAAATACTTGGTTTGGTCGTGAATATCAGTTGCAATTTACTTTGCCCTCTTACTAATCCCTTGCTTTGTCTTAATCTTAATACCTTCTGCACACCATTTAGGCTAATTGGTTTTCTTCATTCCCTACCGGTCGGCACCAGCCTAAGGTTTGGAAGAAGACTATCCAATTTGCGCAATAGGTGTACTATCTCCTAAACTAAGGAGTACTCACAACTTGAGAGAAGGTAAAAGGGAAAAGACAACTGAATAATCCTATCCGTTTTCTCCAGAACCGGAAACCATCCTCGAATTCCTTCGAGTTCGTATCTAACCATACGATGGTTTTGTCCAATGGAAGTGGACGTTCGTAGTAATACGGGGTGTCCTGGAGAAAAGGGTAAAAGTAGGAGTGGCAATGAGGTCTGCAACTCTGACAATCCAAAAGCCAGTGTTAAGAAGGTTCGGTCAACTTGATCACTGAGTCGTAGTCTTAGGGTCGGGTCAATGGTCGCTGCCAGAGAGAGAGAGAGAAAAGAAACACTCAGCGTGCACTCTAACCTAGATCAGAATGGTTACCAATTTATCTAATCAGGAAACCTCCCACTGTACCTCAAATTCTCCTCCAAACCTGAAAGAAGAATTAGTCGGGGTCACCCGAGGAGTAAACCAACTCATCAGTGGGAATCGGGATCCAACTCTCATCGCATGATAACGTGACGTAATCCGCTCACGTCATCACACTCCAGAAGGTATGCGCATATCTGGCAAGTTTCAGTTCTTTTGAAACTCCCGATGTGGATTTTTTACCCCTAGGACCCAAGTGACCTTGACACAGTCAACAAATCAAAGAGTCCTAGTCAAGTTCAACCCGTCATTATTCTGGATTGCATTAAACCCACCCATACGAGCCCTTGACACAGTCAACAAGGCCGCACGACTGTCCTAACCAATCCCATTAATATGCTACAAACAAACACTACTTAGCTACCGCACACTACGCCTTGACACAGTCAACAAACGCAGCACGAATACTAAGTAATACTTGTAAGAAATGACGGAGGGCTACGGCTGGTTTTTGGCGAAAAACCTTTAGCGTAATGAACTTGATATCGTTGAAGGAACTGCATAGCCTTTTATAAAAATATAGTGACGAAAACCTTTGCTAAAGAGGTCACTCCCGGTGAAGAGATCTCGGCTCTTTCCCCGTAGAATGAGGTGCAGGATATTCCAACTGAATACCACGATGCAAAGCAAAAGTAATCGGCTATAGTGAAGTTAATGCCCTAACGCAAACTTCTGTCCAAGGGGTCACTCCCGGCGAAGGGATCTCGGCCCTTGCTTCGTCGACTGAGGAGAAGGATATTCCAAATGAATACCACGATGCAAAACAAAAGTGAACGTCCTTGCAATAACAGCTTTTTGAAAAGTGTTCCAACAACATCAGATTAGGTTTGTTTATCTTGCATTGATCCGAATCAATGCAGTCCCATCAATTGACCACACCACAAAGAACGAAAATATACTGACGTACGTATATGCCATCCGCATTTGCCACTGGGTCCCGTCATCACCCGTTAGGTTAGCTAACTAACGGCAGAGCGGGGACTGGACTAGCGCGGATGAAAAACATATACAACATCTACTAATATATATTCCAATATATTATATTCGCTCAAGGCGTGATAAAATGCAACATCACAGAAATATACAGTATCATAGAACAATACAGATATCTGGAAGCCCCGGGTTTCACAGAGCCGCTGCTGAAACCCGACGTTCCCCTGGTTGTGTGGATAGCCTGTGCAATGAAATCCTAGACCCCTACGGGCGCGGCAAGTCACCCGCCAAAACCTAAAGCGAGGCAGCCCCCTTCAGCACCGTGAATGGACCACCCAGCACTTCACGGAATCCGGTAACTCGGGCACCCCTCCTGGGTCAACCTGTACCCCCTACGAGTGCGGCGAATAGCCCGCCAATCCTGGAGTGAAGCCCCCTCCGTCCCAATGCCATGAGATGCGGGCTTGTTGCCCTCCAGAACCCGGCTATCCGTGCACCCCACTGCGGGGTAATCCTAGTACAGAAAGTAAAATATACATACAACGGGTACATCGACCGCAACCAGGTCGTGCCCCAAAAGAATAATACAATCAGGCAGTGACGGCAGTCCACATGTCGGACGCTCGTCCCGCAATATCAAATGTACATAATACAACAGAAACTGTACTAGCATTGCATTCAGGCTATCCCCACGACCGATCCGCAACATCACAGCAAAATCACAAAACATCAACGTGAAAGTCACGTTCGCAAATCCGTCTAACCTGGCTATAGCAGTTAGACCGGATTTACCGATCGAGTGACATTCACGGTCACAGATATAATGTAAATACTATGAAATAATGTGTTTGGAATATCCGATCAATCAAAAATTAACAAGTGGGCCCCCAAGCAATACTGTAGCACTCACAGAAATTCTGGGCCCAATTTTAATATTCCAAAACCCCTATTCTCAGCCCAAAAGCCCACTGCAAAAAGTTGGCCAAATGAAGCAAACATACTGCGGCGGAACCGCGGCAAACGAGGGGTTATTGCCGCGGTTCCGCGGTCGTACGGAACGATCAAACTTCCAAATTTTTGCAGTGTTCTTAGGATTCTCCGTACATCATTCTGCAATCACCTGAAATAATTTTCGAGCTCGGAAAAAATCGACAGAAAACTGATGCATGCAAAAACGCGGATTTTGGAATTTTGGTCGATCGGATAAGTAAAACGCATTAGAAAAAGCTAGGCAAGGTTAATGGCGTGGCTCTGATACCATGTTGCGCCACGGCAGCGCCCCGGTCGTCTTACCGAGGCCAAAATGCGGAATCAAAAATTTTCTTTACTTGGAAACTGGCGCTACCGCGGACAATAAAACCCGGATCGTTAACCATTAACCTATACTAGCAAAAAAGAGATGGGAAGAGAAGTATACCAAGTGATCCGAGTCCTCCGGTCTTCTCGCCATCGTCCCGATCTCCCGCGGAAACTCCGGTCGTCGCATCCTTGCCGGAAGGGCACCACATCGTCTGCATCTTTTACGGGCTCCCACCTCCATACCGAGGCAACTCGGACGCGAAGTTGGCTGGCCGACGCGTCCAAGATTTGCTGTAGAATGTGTAGTGTAGAGGCTATGTCTCACTTGGGGTTTGTTGCCTTTGAAGATAATGGAGGAATCAAGATAAGAAAAATGGTGCTTGCATTTTTCTTAACATGAAAAGAGATCAAAATGCTACACTCTCTAAATGAAGCTCTCATCTTCTCTTCTCTCAAATGTCATCAACCATATCAAAAATGAGAATGGTGGAGGAAGGAATACAAAATGCAAGAGGGATGTGAGTGTAGTAAAAGGTAAGAGGTGGCCATATCGTAAACATCATCATAATTAATATCAACCTCTAATCACCTCAAATCACCAAAAAGCAAATGATGATGATAGAAAAGAATGGTATCAAAAGATGCTTTCATAATTAATATATTTGCAAGAAACCCCTCCACAATGTATTATTTGCAAACTTGCAAATAACACCCTCCATCCGAAAAGTCCGGCCGGGAAAGAACAAAGGAAAACCGGCCGGAACGGAATGCAAACTGGCAACTCCAGAAAACTGGTCCCGTAATAAATTACAGGAAAACCCCGATACTGTGCATACACACCCGCATCTGTATTCCGACCGGATACAAATGCAATGAGACAAAATCTACACTGTACTATATTAGGATCCGGCTTAAACCAAAGCCGGCTAGTAATATCCGTTCGATCCTGATCTGTGCAATACCGCACGTATCTGATCGAACCCTGCCATATATCCATACGGCCACTAGTACAAACCGTCCGATCCTGATCCGTGCAATACCGCACGTATCTGATCAGACCCTGCCATATCTCCATACGGTCTCTACAGCGTTTCGCCCGAAAGCTTGAGTAACTGTATGTGTGGTGGACTCTAAAGACTCGTCAATACTATGGCTGTGGATTTAACCACTAGCACGTCAGAGGTATTAGCCAATACGTGACGGGCCACCAGCTATTGACCAAAAGGGACGTCGATGAGCGAACTCATCCTGACACCCTACTGAGCCTGTCAGTGACAATATCCATACAGTCCGGTCCATTCGTCTATGAGTATCGCATGGCGGGCCTAGGGGGTTGGTAAAAGTCAGACCCCCAAAAGCGGTACAATTCGTGTCGGAGTGTAGCCCAGAACGCCCTGAGATACTACTGGAATACCTACCAGTAAATCTCCTGCCTCGGCCGAGGGCTTTGCGTAATGGCTCTCCTAGACACAGCACGACCTCACCCCCAATACCGGGAGAGACGAACCCCTGAAGATCCGCTCACTGCCTCCATGTGGCTCGGGACTGTACCCAACTAAAACCTGTTTGCACGACTCCTTTGAGCCATGGTAGGGTAGTAATCAAAGCACAGTGGGAACTCACACGAGAAAAATGACGATCTCAGGTCGATGAACTAACCTGTACACATGTCACCTGGGAACTGCTATCTGACGTTTGGTATAATCCCAACTAGCAGGTTCCCGGCGAGTCCTGTCCGGTGTACTCATAATCCAATGAGCACCTGTATACATCTTAGGTGTACCAACTGACACCAGTGGCTTGTGAGACCGGCCACCGCCCCTCGTCGGGGTCTCGACTGTATACACTAGTCTACTCTGGAGAATCGATGCCCTGTCTCGAAACTCCCACGACTAGGGACCTTTTAAGGATGTGCGTATAGACTCCAGCTCTCACTTATATGATCGCCCTCATACTGCTGGCAGTCAAGAAAGAATCCTAGGGGCTCTATCAACGTGCAATAGCGACCTGTCAGGTCACCTAAAGCAGTACACGATGATAAAGGTAAACCAGATAGCATACTATCATCTCGAGTAAGACTGTTCTACCGGGATAGGTCCTCCATCAATCATTGCAATCACGTGCCTGTGATCCAATAATTGACTCTGAGGGCACTATCTCCAACACCATGGACCCATGTTTGATTCATATATGAGACTAGTAGATTAGGAACAAAGTTGGGGTAGTTGGGGAAATGAGATACTTTCAATTTGCTTCGGAAATCCCCTTACTAACATATGAATCTATGAATTCGTATTGCTGTAGTATCGAGCCAAAATAGTACATTACTAATTCATGAATCCATGTTGCTGTGGTACCGGGCCGAAACAGAATAGCTCCTATAGCGGGTTGAACTTTCACTAACCAAACTCATGTTAGTATAGCAAAATTTATTATGTGCTTATTCATTCTTAACATGCTCATTACCTTGATTACATGTTTAGTCATTTCATGTTTATTACTCTGCTTATCTATATACTTCATAACATGTTATTCACATGTTTATATTACTGCATTAAAGTTGTTTTTCAAAATAACCATGTTTTAATTGTGGGACTTACCAAGCACAAGTTCGCTGACGGACATTCCGTTTTGCTTCTTATCATTTTTGGGAATATTCGTCAGGTGATGTAGGGACAGGTGGGGTGTTTGAGGAAGAGGTCGAGATGTCAAAGAACTTCTAGCTGCCTTTAGTTCCTTTCATAGTATGCATATATATTAAGGCTTTTCGTTTATTTTCATTTCAGTTGTATTGGTTTTATTCAGACTTGTTGTCAGTTTCCCTTTAAACTTTGTAGACTTGGAATGTAATAGATGTAGTTGGATTTATTTTTATCTCTTGTTAAATTCGTGTGTAATTATATTGCTTATTTTGACGTTCAACGTTTCTATTTCGAGGAAGACCTTTACTCGATATAGATACATCGTGAGCCTAGTTACATACCTGCTACCGTCTTTTGGGAAGTGAGGCATAACAGAAACCCTACATAACTAACTCACTATAGGAAAATCAGTTTTATTTCGACGTGTACCACGCGCCAATTTGCGGTGGAAGGCTGTCGCTGTAACAAACTACGTCGTCGTAGGTTATTTCATCGCTTAATTCGTGTCGCAATACTCGTTTATATTTTGACGCGTCATGGCCGTCGAAATAAACTATATTTCGACATGTAACACGCGTCGATATAAACCTGATTTTATATGTATAAAATATTCTTTCAAAATAAAAAAAAATTACTATTTTGATGCGTCAGACGCGTCGAAAAAAGTTTATATCGACGGACCTGACGCGTCGAAATAAGTATTAATTGCTAAAAAAATTAATTCAATAAAGAATATATGGAATTCTAATTACATCCAATCCAATTTAGATTCAAATATCGAATACAATCCAATTCCGATTCAAATATCGATTGCAATCCAAATATTTCGATTCAAATATCGATTACAATCCAGTATCCATTCCATTCCAATATCCATTCCATTCAAATATAAAGTATCATCCAAATATCGATTACAATAGAATATCCATTCCAGTACAATCATGAAATCAAAAATTTACAAAAGTGTGGAACGAGGGAGGACGATCACAGGGAGGGAGAGTCGATCACAAGGGAGGCGCACCTGGATATCCGAGGTAAAGCTCATGCAATTAAAAATTTTAAATACATAATTTAGTAAATATGATATTTATATATTTATATATTATTAAGTAAGGGTTATCTAACTTACTAAAGGTACTGGCATCCCTCGTTTGCATGTGTGTGTGTGAGTGTGTGTGTATTTCTGTGTGCACGCGTGCGTGTATGTGTGTGTGTGTGTGTGTGTATGCGCACGCACGCACGCACACAAGCATACACACACATACATGATTTAGTAAATATACTATTTATGTATTTATATATTATTAAGTAAGTGTTATCAAACTTACCGAAGGTACTGGCATCCCTTGTTGGATATACATGGTGATAAGATTAAGCCTCTGGTGGACTGTCCAGCCAGCTAATTGATCGGCAGCAGGAGCGGGAGCGGGAGCGCGCGCGAAGGCCAACTAGCGTGAGTACCCGCCGTATTCCGGTGTCCGATTTGTTGGATATAGGTGCCCTCAAGACAATTATTGTAATTGAAGGATGACCTATATGAGAGAACAATCTTACTCAAGATGATAGTATGCTATCTGGTTTGTCTTTATTTTTCATGTGATGCGTTTTATTTACTATCACGTATCATTTATACATGAGATAAAACTCTAAGATTGTGCTTGACTACCAGGACGATGATGGAGATCATACTAGTAAGGTTTGAGTAGTCAATAAGCACATCCTAAAATGTCTCTAGTCGTAGGAGTATCGAGATTGGGCATCAATACTCTATTTTAGACTAGTGTGTATGTTTCCTGACCCGGTTAAAGGGTGATAGATGATCCTACAGCTAATGGTGTTTTACATCAAGGATTATATACAAGTGTTCATTGGATGAGTTACACTGAACGAACTCACCGAAAAATCCTAGTTGGTAATATACCGATGTCACGTAGCAATTCTCTTGTGACAAATGTATAGGGTAGTCCCTAGAAACCTGAGATCGCCATAGTGTCTCATGTGTATTCCCACTATACTTAGACTTCTATCCTACCACGGCTCAAAGAAGTCATGCAAACAGAGTTTTGTTGGGTATAGTCCTAAAGTACGTGGAGGTAGTGAGCATTCGAGGGGATTCGTCTTTCCCGGTATAGGGAGTTGATGTTGCGCTATGCAGGACATGACTACAACCACAAGTCGATGGCCATCCCAGTGGAGATAAACTGATAAGTATCAGTTGTATCTCCGGTTGGTTATGAGTCCTCTGTCATACGACTTATCGAGTTATTGGGGTCTGACAGATTTCAAACCTTAGATCCGATATGCGATACTCTCAGACAAAGAGACCAGACTGTATGGTAATATCACTGATAGACTTTGCAGGGTTCATATGAACCTTCTCGTTGACCTTCTTTCGTTCAATACATGGGTAGCCATTACGTGCATCTAGTACCGCTGACGTGCTTGTGGGATATGGATATAATCCTAACCTGCTGCCGGTGTATTATCGAGTCTTTAGAGTCCCGCACAGAGATTTCCCAGCACATGCGAAACAATGTAGGGCACGTATAGGGATACGTGTAAGATTTCGATTAAACACGTATATTTGATACACGTATTTTAATCGGGTGTTTATTGATATTAGCCGGTATATATGATATAGCCGGATTATTAAATCATGTGTTGATTTAATAATTAAATGTATATTTATAGATTTAAATATTTATATATTAACTAATATCATACTCACTTAATTATTTTCTTCTCATTTATTAATATTTATATTTGATATAAATAATGAGACATGTATTTTGATACATGTATGATGGGGGCGTATATGCTAGAAGTGAGAATGAGTCATGGTTGTAGAATTCATGAGATGGTTCTTTTTTGATGACTCATTTGTGTGGGTCATTATCTTGTTCATGACTCATTCTTGTTTCTAGTTGTGATGATTATTCATGCTTATCATTTTCATTATTCTTATTTCCTCCATGCTTTTTCCTCTCCTCTTGATTTTTTCTTCAAGTGAGAAAAGGAAAAGGAAAGAGAAAAATTAAGTGAGCTAATTATTCTATATCTCCTACTAATCATTCTTAACAAGTTTAATTAGTGGGTTACTTCATTTTGATGAGATCAATTTGAAACTAAAACTTATGTTGGAGTTATCTCAAGATAGATCATCTTCGGCGAGGAGATCATCGAGCAAGTTTGTTCCGGGCTTCATGGAGTTTAGCCGGAGTCCAAGAAAAGGTGGCTAACGTGCTATAAAGGTTTAGTCCGCCAACTCTTATTTTTAGCTTACTAGTTTAGAGACAAGTTTAGTAGTTTGGTTTGATTCTTGGTTTGGATTTACTATAGCTCTCTAGATTTTTTAAATTGCTGCTTCCGCCGTATTTTAAACCCTACTAGAGATGCCTAGCAACCCATCAGTGGTATCAGAGCCATACTAAAAGACTACAACTTGTTTTGGTGACATTGGAATTCATGAAACCTAAATTTTTCAAAACTAATTTTAAATATTTGCATGAAAACCTCTCATTTTTGCTTGTGCCGCTTCTTGGTTCGAACCAAGAATTTAGAGTAGGCTCACGATAACCCGAACCCACCCAATTTGAGCTCGATTCGACCCCAATTCGAGGCCGAACCGAGACCGATTCAACCCCACATCGGGGGCTGATTTGGCCCTGATGCGGGGCTAATCCCACCCCTAATCCGGCTCCGTTTCGCGGCCGAATCAAAGCTCATATTGTGTGGGGTTTTATACGGTTATCGGGGCGATTCACACAAAAATGAGGCGATTTTCGTTGCCAAGATGAACTCGAAATTCAGTTTTTGGAATTTCAAGTTAACGATCTCGTGGTTTATGAATTCTAATGTCACGGTTCAAATCGACTAAATCGAAGTGTTTGATTTAGTCGGCTCGAACACGGATATAATAAGGATATGCGTTTTTAAACGTCTCCTAATTGTTGTGTGATCAATTAGAGAAGATTGCGTATTTGTTATTGTGATTGTTGTTGATATATGTTGATATATAGCATTGTTGGAATGTGTTGATTGTCGCAAAATGAATAGACTCCGTGCGGAAGTGTGATGTTGCGATAAGTGTTATTTTCATTCATAGTTGTAGTCATCTTTTATATTCATTTGTTTGGGATGAGCTCCAACTTGTGGTCGCCGTTTCCGCTATATATACATTCTTTTTCATGGCGAGCGACCGACTTTTGCTCATCATCACTGCGATGTATTATTATTTGTCGGGACACGATCAGGTTGTAATCATTGTCGCTGTTATTTAATACAGTTTTAGGATTACCCCGTGGAGAAGCGCACGAGCAACCGAATTCTATATTATAGCGGGTAGCCATCTCAAGAAGTTGAGATCGAATCGCTCGAGTCTAGGATTAGCGGGTTGCTTGCCGTGCTTATAAGGGGTATAGGATAAACCTGTGGAGGAGTGCTCAAGTCACTGGATTCAAGAAAGTGTCGGGTAGCCCCCTCAGGGTGATGATGATGGGTCGCCTCATTTCTTGGGTTGGCTGATAGTTTTCTGCACTCGTAGGGGTCTGCTTTTAGCTACGCACGGACTGTTCATGCCACTGGAGAATGTTGCATTTCGTTTGTGGTTCGAACGAAAAGCGGGATTCCTAGGTGATCCGACAATTCCTATTCTGCGGTGTTCATTACTTTCTTGTGATATGTTTACCTGCCTGTGATGATATTTATCGCTTAACTGTAATAATGATTATCTGCCTACGATGTTTTATATGATGATATATTGATATATATGATATATTGGATATATATATGATATATAAATAAATGCTATATACGTTTTGGACCCGCGCTAGCCCTGCCCCTACCCTACCATAAGTTAAGTAACCTTACGGTGAAGACCCGGGGGCCCGTGGTGAATGCGGATGTCGTATATGTGCATTCTATTTTCGTTTCATTCTTTTCTGTGATTGTATAAGAAGATGCTATGTAATGTGATTATCTATTTGATGGGATTGTATTGATTCGGATTAATGCAAAGATAATAAACCTAGAACACATTGTAGAAAACAAATATCAGATATTGTGGTGTTATAGTCGAATATTTTTCTTTGCACAGAGGCATTCGGTTAGGAATAGCCTGCACCTCATTCGATAAGGGAAGAGCCTTGATCCCTTTACCGGGAGTTCACTCTTAAGCAAAAGTTTATGTTACTATAAGTTTGCAAATTGTATAGCCGTAGTCTTTTGCTTTGCATGAAGGTATTCAGTTATGAATATCCTACACCTCATTCTATGAGGTAAGAGCCCCGATCCCTTCACGGAAAATCCGCACTTAAGTAATAGTCCACATAACTATAAATTTGCAAAATCACTCAGTTCCTACGATGATATCAAGTTCATTACGTTAAAGGTTTTCTTCAAAACCATCCGTAGCCCTCTGTCATTTCAGGAAGTAGTGTACTTAGTATTCGTGCTGCGTTTGTCGACCTTTGCCGAAGCATAGTGTATGGTAGCTAAGTGATATCTTCCTGCATGCATACGATGTGATCGGTTAGAACAGTCGTACGACTTTGTTGACCTTTGCCAAAAATCGTGCAGGTGGATTTAATTTGATCAAGAAATGACGAGTTGAACTTGACTTGCGACTTATAATTTGTTAACCTCTAGCGAGATCATAAGCCACTTAGGGTAAAAACCGATGTCGGGAGTTTTAAGGGTTGAAACCTGCAATGAGATTGCATACCTTCTATGGAGTGGGGTGACTTGTTGACCTCTATTAAGGATACCACGCCATGATAGTTTAGATCCCGATTCCTACTGTGAGTAATAGTTACTCTTAGGATATGATCCCTGCTAATTCTACTTTTAGGGTTTGAAGGAAGATTCGACGATACAGTGTGAGCCATCCTGATTAGATAAATATACCAATCTAATCTAGGTTAGAGTGCACGATGAGTGTTTCTTTTCTCTCTCTGGTAGTGATCTAAGACTGACCCTAAACTAAAAACTCGTAAACCTAGTTAACCAAACCTTTCTACAATCAATGGTTTTGGAATGTCATGATTTCCCTATTTCACGACATAATCGCATATGTCCTTACCCCTCCCACTTCCCATTATGCTTCCTCCAGAACACTCTGTATCCGATACAGATATCCATATTGCTTGAAAGGCCATCGTATAGTTAGATACGAACTTGAAGAAATTGTTTTGGTCGAAGATGGCTATAGGTTCTGAAGAAAGTGAATTGTATATGATACAATTCATTTTTCTCTCCTCTCCATATTATTTCAAGTTTGAGAGCTTCTTAAATAAGGAGAATATACCAGTTACACTTATTAGATAGTCTTCTTCCAATCCCGATACTGGAGATGAAAGGAAGGGAAAGAAGAAAGCCGATTATTATAAGTTCGGTATAAACAAGGTAAGAAAGAGAGACAACAATAGGGCACAAAGTGAGTGGAAAGGAAAATGCAACTACCGTTATTGTCATCCTTGACCATGGTTCCATGATCAATCATATATTCATTTTTATTATTCAGCACAAAAGGATTAACTCATTTATCTTCATCTTCTCTCTTGAGCTTTGAGAAAGCTTACTAGTTATTTATTTTGTGATGATTTCTTGTGAGAAATTGATATAAAAAGATAGCATAAATACTACTCCATCATCCTCATCTAATCTAGCTTATTAGATTAGGGTGTTCACCTCATTAGAGTGAGAGAGCTTGAGTTATTGCAACTTCGACGTAGATCATCGGAGAAACAGAACACTACAAGCTAGCATGGATCGTTCAAGTCGTGGAGCCTCTCTTAAGTCCGGGAGATCATGGATCGCAGCGAAGGGACTTCTACTCGGAGCTTATGAAGCGAAGGAGCGGACTACAAAGGTTGTAATCCCTCACACTTAGTAGTAAAGATATTTACTTGCATGTTAAACCCTAATAATCTAGCAAAGATCCCGGCTTTGGGTTGTTCGGCACGTCTAAAATTTTATTCAGGCATGGTTGATGCCTTATGAACCCTCACAAGAGTGCCTAGGAACCCTACAGTGGTATCAGAGCCTAGCTAGAGTATTAGGCGACGTGTTTACAAAGTTAAAACTCCGAACAAACTCCGATACGACGATTTGAACCCCTCTCTGGACTTTTTCTAAAAACTGTGATTTTTCTGTATTAAAAATACCTAAAAATAACAGCAGAGAATTATAAGAATAACAGTGAAATACGACAGCCTAAACCGTATGTACTACCGCGGAACCGCGGCTAATCCTTGCTTGGGCCGCGGATCCGCGGCCGTACAGTGAAGTTTGACTTTTTGTTTTGCAGGGTTATGACCGTCTCTGTTAGTGATTATTTCTGGGTATTTTTTATATGACTCATGTGTTGAGTGTTCTGGGGTTTATTTTGTAATCGTAGATTCGATCGAAATATTTAATTTCGTTTTTATTTTAGGATATTTAGAAACTGTTAAAATGTTCGAACGGATATCATTAAACTCACTTTTTCCCGGCACGAAAAACTTTCAAGTGTTGAATTTTTATCGGGTTTAAATCTTTCGGAAAAATGTGCAAGTAACACGGTGGACCCTCTAGAAAAACACAAACCTTAACTCGATTATGTGACCGTCTTGAACTGCCTCTAAACCTTAGGGTTTGGGGCAGTACGGCATGCCACATGTGAGGCGTTGGCTTGACCCTTCTACGGCTGGATCATCGGTGCTGTGAAAGTTTCTGGGATTATTTGAACTCCGCTCAAGTGTTGAGCTATTTAGGAAATTTTGGGTATTTGATTATCTGTTCAGAAAGTTTAATACTGTCTATTTATCTGGAATATGATACAATATGTGGAATTCATAGAGTTAGGCATGAAATGCGAAGTATGTGATATTTCGGATTTACGATGTCTAAAGTGATTGTGGATTCCAAATGTTGTAGTTTTACAATTTCTTTTCTGTGACCGTAAGTGTAGTATGTAGTTGTATTGCCGGTCTTCGTTGCTATACGTACGACGATCGGTGTATGCATACTTACTTACGTTGATGATATGTGATATTATGTGTTGCTGTGATATGTTATATTGGATCGTCGTGTTCTGAATAGCCGGGGGTTTATGTGAGATGAGGGTTTTTATTTTCATTCATGTAAAATTCATTTGTATGTAATATTCTTTTATTGGGGCACTTCCGGGATGAGGTTGATGTCACCAGTGTATATTATTTACTTTTCCGCATTAGGTAGACCCAAGGAGGGGAGCACAAGTAACCGGGTTCTAGGGTCCAGTGGGAGGCCATCTCGAGGAGTCGAGACCGGGTCTCCTAACCCTAGAACTGCCAGTGTTAGTTGCCGCTCTCGTAGGGGTCTAGGGATGTGGATTTGGCTATTCATCGCGACCGTGGAATCCGTGTTTTATACCGGCTCGTATTAAAAACACGGACCTCCTAGTATATCCAATATTTCATATATGTTCTTCTGCTGCAATGTTCTGTGATGAGATCATATTACTGCCTAAGACGAATGCTTATACTATATATATATATATATATATATATATATATATATATATATATATATACTGATATATAAATATTACTGCTTTCGTTTCTTCTGTGATGCTTAGGAAGCATAAGCTAATGGGATTTATTAATGAGATTAATAAAAGAAAAGAAACCTAAAAGATGTTGTAGAATCAAAACTTTATAAAGGGTAGCTAAAGTTTTGCTTTGCATGACGGTATATATGATATACCATGCACCTTATTCGATTAGGAAAGAGCCGAGATCCCTTCACCGGGAGTGACCTCTCTAGCAAAACCGGCAGATGCTACAAAATCGTGGTTTAGTTTTTGATAGCTTATATAGTTTTTGCTTTGCACAACGGTATATATGATATATCCTGCACCTTATTCGATGGGGAAAGAGCCGAGATCTCTTCACCGGGAGTGACCTCTTTAGCGAAACTAGAAAAAGCCTCAAAAACACTCCTTTTCAAAAACACTCGATTCTACGACGATATCAAGTTAATTGCGCTCAAGGTTTTCTTAAAAACCTGCGTAGCCCTCCGTCATTTCAGATAGATATTACTTAGTATTCGTGCTACGTTTGTTGGCCTGCGTCAAGGCATAGTGTGCGGTAGCTAACTAATACTTATCTGCAACATGAGATGAGATTGGATTAGGGTAGTCGTACGACTTTGTTGGCCTGTGTCAAGGGTCGTGCGGGTAGGTTTAATTCAATCAAGAAATGTACGGGTTGAACTTGACTAGCGAACTATGGTTTGTTGGCCTGCGTCAAGGTCATAGAATGCTAGGGGTAAAAGCATTATCGGGAATTTCAAGTGTTGAAATTTGCAATGAGATTGCATACCTCCTATGAGATAGTTGGATCCCGATACCCACTGCGAGTAAGAGTTACTCCTGGGAGAGTTTTACACAAGACAATTAGCCGATCAAGTAGGTGTCTAGAAAAGTGTTAACGGGGTTACGCCTCTGGGAAAACGAGGTTTACTTTAATTAGGCCCGTGCGAAAGCACGGGGAACCTCCCTCAAATACCGATACTGATCTGGATGAAAGATTGATGAAATTGTAGGGTGTAATTAATCCCGGCTAATCTTACCTTTTAGGGTTTGAAGGTAGATTTGATAAAAACAGTGGGAGACATCCTGATTAGATAAGATAATAACCAATCTAATCTTGCAAGAGCATACGCTAAAGTGTTTTCTTCTCTCTCTCTCCAGGTAGCGACCATGTCAGACCATAATCAAGATAATAATATGGATGTATTGACTGAACCCGCTTATCATACTGAGCAGGAGAACTTTGGACCCGTTTTTTCTTATAAGAGTTATAAGACTGAACAGGGAATAGGAGAATATCTGGATTCTCAAGCCGCCCAAAAGAACATGCATGTTGATGCATCTTCTTCAGATGTGTTAGTTATTGAGAACTATTTCTCAGTTCACCCTATGTCCTGGGTATTAGATACCGGATCAGGATCCCACATATGTAAATTGTTATATGGGCTACGGAAAAGTAGAGAACTGGGAAAATGTGATCATTCCGTTCAAGTAGGGAATGGTGCAAGTATTGCAGCCAAGGCAGTTGGGAAATATCACCTAGTATTACCAAGTCGTAATACACTGATTCTGAATGAGTGCTATTATATACCAAACATGATGTGCAACATTATATCAGTTTCTTTATTAAGTAAAGAAGGATATAATTTTATAGTAAAGGATAATGTTATGAACATATTCCTAGATCAAAAGTTGATTGCATCAGGCTCGTTACAAAATGGCATATTCATTCTCAATCAAAATACAGTCCTCAATATACAAAACACACACAAGAGGAAAAGTTCAGAAATGAACGAATCCTTCTTGTGGCATTGTAGACTTGGTCATATCAATGCGACACGACTAGCTAAGTTACATAAGGATGGATATTTGAACCCGTTCGAATTATCATCTTATGATACTTGCCATTCATGTCTCAAAGGAAAAATGACCAAAGCTCCGTTTAGTGGACACGGAGAAAGAGTTACGGAACTCTTAGGACTGGTACATAGTGATGTATGCGGTCTCATGTCTACGCATGCCAGGAATGGTTCTTCCTACTTCATTACATTCACTGACGATTTCTCAAGATTCGGATATGTATTCTTGATGAAACACAAGTCTGAAGCTTTTGAGAAATTCAGAGAATATAAGCACGAAGTAGAGAACCATACGGGCAAAAGTATTAAGATCCTTCGATCTGATCGAGGAGGAGAATACTTAAGCAATGATTTTTTGGATTATCTAAAAGAGAATGGGATTCTCTCTCAGCTTACTCCTCCTTATACACCACAGCACAACGGTGTATCGAAGCGGAGGAATCGCACCCTATTAAATATGGTGCGCTCTATGATGAGTACAGCTGAGTTACCTATTTCCTTCTGGGGATATGCACTGGAAACAGCTGCAGACCTATTGAATATGGTTCCCACCAAATCTGTGCCAACCACTCCATATAAGATATGGAAAGGAAAGAGATCATATCTTAATTATGTTAGGATATGAGGTTGTCCGGCATATGTGAAAACACAAAATCCGGACAAACTCGGCGCAAGGTCTATTCTATGCAAGTTTATTGGATATCCCAAATATTCGCGCGGGTATATCTTCTATCATACCGAAGAACAAAAGGTGTTTGTTTCTCGGCACGCCACCTTTTTAGAAAAGGAATTTCTTACAAAAGAAATTAGTGGCAATGAGGTAGAACTGAAAGAAGTTCCAACAGAACAAACTACAACAGATGATTTAGTGGAACCAGAGGATTCAGTAGTACCCGACGAACCCCAGCCTCTCCGCCGATCTAGTAGGGTTTCTCGTCCACCTGAGAGATACTACGGTTTTCTCATTGATGGTGGAAGCGAGGATTGCATCATGGTAGATGATGACCCGACTAGTTTCGAGCAGGCCATCACGAGTAGTGACTCTGTGAAATGGCTGGATGCAATGCGATCTGAGATGGAATCCATGTACACCAACAAAGTATGGACTTTGGAAAATGCTCCTGAAGGGGTAAAACCCATTGGGAGCAAGTGGATCTTTAAAAAGAAATTTGGTGTAGATGGAAAAGTTGAGACTTTCAAAGCTAGACTTGTTGCAAAGGGTTTTCGTCAAAGACCAGGTGTGGATTATGACGAAACCTTTTCACCAGTGGCTATGCTTAAGTCCATCCGGATCTTACTTGCCATTGCTGCATACCATGACTACGAAATCTGGTAAATGGATGTTAAGACCGCCTTTCTAAACGGTGATTTAGAAGAGTACGTGTACATGACTCAGCCAGAGGGATTCGTAGATAGTGGGAGCAGCGGAAAGGTGTGCAAGCTGCTTAAATCCATTTATGGGTTAAAGCAAGCATCACGGAGTTGGAACATCTGTTTTGATGTTGTAGTCAAAGAGTTTGACTTCATCAAAAACATAGATGAACCTTGTATCTATAAGAAGGTAGCAGAGAGTAAGGTTGTCTTCCTCATATTGTACGTGGATGGCATACTCTTGATAGGAAATGATATTCCTATGCTGTAATCAGTCAAGCTCTTCTTATCACAAAGATTCTCAATGAAAGATCTAGGTGATGCCTCCTGCATATTGGGAATCATGATCTATAGAGATAGATCTAAACGGATACTGGGATTGTCCCAATCCAGGTACATTGACACCATACTATAAAGGTTTAGTATGGAAGAATCCAAGAGTGGGAACCAACCCACGATCTCTGGACTCACTCTCTCCAAAGAGATGTCTCCCAAGACTGATTTGGAGAGAGCTCGCATGCAAGGGATACCCTATGATTCGGCAGTAGGCTCTATCATGTATGCGATGCTATGTACCAGACCCGATGTAGCATACTCACTAAGTGTAGTGAGTCGGTACCAAGCAGATCCTGGAGAGAATCACTGGACAGCTGTGAAGAACATTTTCAAGTACTTGCGAAGGACTAGAGACATGTTCTTGGTGTATGGTAACGGAAAACTCCGTGTGGAGTCCTTTACCGATTCCAGCTTCCAAAGTGATAAGGACAACTCTAAGTCGCACTCGGGATTTGTATTTACCCTCAATGGAGGGGCGGTATGTTGGAAGAGTTCCAAATAGAATACCGTTGCAGACTCGAGGATGGAGGCTGCCAACGATGCTGCCAAGGAGGCTGTCTGGATAAAGAAGTTCATTAGTGAACTTGGTGTGGTTCCATCCATTGAACATCCAATACCTCTGTATTGCGATAATAATGGAGCTGTGGCGTTGGCCAAGGAACCCAGGTCCCATCAAAAGTCCAGACATATTCTGAGGCGGTATCACCTGATCAGGTAGATAGTTGATCGCAGGGAGATCGAGGTCAGGAGAGTAGATACGAAGGACAACACTGTGGATCCACTCACGAAGGCCATTCCCCAGATACAGTTTGAGAGATTATTCGGGATGCTAGGTATGAGATACTACAACAGCTGGCCTTAGTGCAAGTGGGAGATTGTTAGTTATGTATATGCCCTAGAGGCCATTGTTGTACATATGATGTATATTATAATGGATGCTTGGATATATATAGAGAGGACTTTCTTGCTCGACATGATAATATGCTATTTGGTTTCACTTTATCTTAACATGTTGACTTATATTGGTTTACTGTTTTTCTCTCACATGTTGATAAAGCCCTTAGGATCTATACTCGACTACTGGGACTATGATGAGATCATACTAGTGGGGCCATGGTAGTCGATGAGCACATCCTATAACTATTCCTAGTCGAGGGTATATCGAGACAGGGTATTGATACACCAGAGTAGACTAGCGTATACGCATCTTGACCCATATGATGGGCGATGGATGATCCCATATCCATCAGTGTTTGACATCAGAGATGGTGTACGGGTGCTCAGTGGAGACTGGGTACACTGGATGGACTCGCCGAGAACTCCCAGATGGTGATATACCACACGTCAGATGGCAGTTCTCCGGTGACACTGGTACAGGGTAGTCTGTAGATTCGAGATCGTCATAGAGTCTTGTGTGATTCCCACTGTGCTTTGATTTCCACCTTACCACTTCCAAGAGGGCGTGCAAAACGGTGGCTTTTGGGTACAGTCCTGAATCACATGGAGGCAATGAGCGATAGGAAGGGATTCGTCTCTCCCGGTATATGGAGTTGATGTTGTGCTATGTTCGATTGGCTATAACTGGAAGTCCCTGGCCAGGGCTGATATAGAGATTTACTGGTAAGTGTTACCAGTAGTTTCTCGACCCGTTATGAGCCTCACATCAACACGACTTATCGGTTACTGGGGTCTGACGTATACCACCCCTAGACTTGATATGCGACATATCAGACAACAGATCGGACTGTACAGGAGTGTTGCTGATTGGATTCACAGGAGAACGTACAGGCTAGCTTGTTGATCTTCTGATCGCTCAATACCTGGGTGGCTGTTACGTTTAGCTGACCACTTGCAGCTTGTGGGTGTTTGATATGATCATCACCTGCTACCGGCGTATTGACGATTCTTTAGAGTCCTACACAGAGGTTTCTTGGCTCAGGAAAAACGGAGTAGTGGCACATATGTGATATGTGCAGGACCGAGGATAATGCGATATGAGATACCGTATTATATTCTCGCGATATTTAGATATGAACCGGGTCATCGGATCAAGTGTTGATTCGATGAATCGGTACATGATATATTAGTCGGTAATATTCGATATAGCCGGATTGTCGGATCAAGTGTTGATTCGATGATTTAATGTATAATAATATATATGATATATTGTATTACATTATCTAATATTGGATCGTTTTATTATTTCACTTTCTCACCGGATAATACATTGATATATATACGATATATGTTAATTGTATTATTTTCTTTTGTTACAAATATATAATATGTATGTGATATATATTATAGTAACATGATATGATTAATAATGGAACATGTTTAGTTGAGATTAAGCAAGGTTAGGGTTTGATTAGGGTTAGCTTCTTCTTGCACCGTCTAGAAGCTTTCCTTTTGTCAAGTATAAGATATTATGGTTGATATTATCTTATGACTCATTCTTTAACCTAACCAAACCCTAGCCCTAGTTTATTCTCTACAAAGGTTATCCTTGTCATCCTTGACCATGGTTCCATGATCAATCATATATTCATTTCTATTATTCATCACAAAAGGATTAACTCATTAATATTCATCTTCTTCTCTCTTGAGCTTTGAGAAAGCTTACTGGTTATTCATTTTGTGATGATTTCTTGTGAGAAATTGATATAAAAAGATAGCATAATACTACTCCATCATCCTCATCTAATCTAGCCCATTAGATTAGGGTGTTCACCTCATTAGAGTGAGAGAGCTTGAGTTATTGCAACTTCGACGTAGATCATCGGAGAAACGGAACACTACAAGCTAGCATGGATCGTTCGAGTCGTGGAGCCTCTCTTGAGTCCGGGAGATCATGGATCGGGGCGAAGGGACTTCTACTCGGAGCTTATGAAGCGAAGGAGCAGACTAAAAAGGTTGTAATCCCTCACACTTAGTAGTAAAGATGTTTACTTACATGTTAAACCCTAATAATCTAGCAAAGATCTCGGCTTTGGGTTGTTCGGCACGTCTAAAATTTTATTCGGGCATGGTTGATGCCTTATGAACCCTCACAAGAGTGCCTAGGAACCCTACAGTTATGACCTCGGGCAATGAAAGAGGCATTACTTGGAATACCCGGTCACCCCTTGAAACATTTTAATATTTCGTGTATTCTATGTGATTGTAATCAAAAACTGTTTTCCAATTAATTCTGAATTCTGGGTATATAGATACTGGATTAACATCCCACCTCTGTAAATTGTTACAGATGCTGAGAAAGATTAGAATATTGGAAATTTTGATTTGATCTTCAATGTTAGATATCGGAGCAATTGTTGTTTTGGGGAAATTACCTGGTTTTGCCTTTCAGCAAACTTTTAGTTTTGAATATCTGTTATTATGCACCAACTTTTAAAAACTGATATATCCGTTTCTTTATTTGATAAAGTGGGATATAAATTTTCAAAAATTATGTTATGAACATTTACCTTTATCATTTGATAGTTGGGTAAGGTGCATTAAAAAACAGGATATACATTCTTAACCAAAGTACAGTTTTTATATTATAACACACAGAGAATGAGTTAGTGAACACATAGGGCTTATACATAATGATATATGTTGTCCAATATCCGCACGGACAAAGGGTTGGTACTCATACTTCGTTCCATTTTACTATGAGTTCTCTGGTTTTAGACACGCATTCTTGTTGAAATGAAAAGTCCAAAGATTTTGAGAAGTTCATAAGATATAGGAATAAAGTAGAGAACTAATTGCTGAAAGTATCATGATTCTTCAAAGTGTTCGAAGATGTGGATACTTATGCCAGGTATTCCATTGTTATATAATCAAGAATTTGATTTTCTCTCAGATTGCCCATCCGTGGATGCGCTCCAAGATGAGTAATGTTGAATCACCTTTTTCGATTAAGAGATACACTAGAAATATATGCATATCAATTGATATTGGTTCCACATAAATCTGTGCCTCAAATTCTATATTTGATATAGAAAGGGCCATCATCTTAAGATTGTTAAGATGTTGAGTTGTCTGGCTTATGCTTAAAACCAGAATTCGGATTAACTCAAGGCACGTTTCAATAATCGCAATTTGTGGGTTATCCCAGGTATTGACAGGGGTTTAACTTTCTACCATTTTCGGGATCAAAAGTTGTTTTGTTCTCGACACACCACATTTTTAGAAAAGTAATTTCTTGCAAAAGAAATTAGTGGGGGTATGGTAGAATTGGAAGTGATTCCAGAACCACAAACGATTACTGAAGATTTAGTAGAATCTGAAGATTCAATTGACCCTGATAAATCTTAACCTACTCCGCAGATTTGGTAGGCGACCTCGGCCACCTGAGAGGTACTATGATTTCCTCGCTAACGGTGGTAAGAAGGCTTGCATCATGTGATGATGACCCTACTAGTTATCAGCAAGCCATAAGAAGTGATGACTTCCGATTGATGGTTGAATGCCGAGTTATCCTAGTTGGACTCCATGCACTGCAACAAAGTGTTGACTTTGTTGGGTACTCCTGAAAGGGTAAAACCCATAAGAAGCAAGTAAATGTTTCAAGATCAGTGCAAATAGAAAAGTACTGACCGAATAAAATTAGACTTGTAGTAAAAAAATTCATCAAATACCCGTTATAGATTGTGATGAAATTATTACTTCAGTATCTGTGCTGAAGTCCATACGGATAAAACTTGCCAATGTTGTCTTTCATGACTATGATGTCTGGCATGTGAATGACTATAACGTCTTTCTAAATTGGATTTAGAAGTGTACGTGTGTATGACTCTTCCATAGGGTTATTGTCACGCCCCGCTTTCCAGAGTGCGCTAAGATCGGCACGTGACAGAGCCAACCATGCTACTTATGGCTAGGTAACATCCCTCTACAGTCACATTACGGTTGTCTATAAGATATCAGGAACAGTAAAATATAAATAAACTATCTAGTACATATCCATATGCCAGAATAAACGAGTCAAGAAATAATATGCGGAAGCTAAATCCAATAAACAATATCATCTGGAAAGTACGTCCCAAATACGGGCTCACATCAGGAAATGAAAGTACGGAAATAAAACTAAACTAAACTAAATACTAACAGGATCCTCAATGCTCAGCCTGTCGGCTGAAGTAGTCCTGATCAGCCTGCGACAAAGGTAGAGAATCTAGGCCATGCAAAACTCAGACGTCAGTGCATCATAATATCAAACGATAAAATATAATCAGGAGGTAACAAGATATGCAGGCATGAGTATGAACAGTAATATAAATGAAATAAGTAAAAACGGATGTAGAATAGTGAAGTGTATCAGTGTATATGACGTGTGGTGATCCATTTAAACTGTGCTACTGGGATAATTATTCTCAAGTCTTTGAAATCAATTTAATGAATCGTTAATGTAACTCAATAGTATCCCGTGCATACCCGGGACCACGGTCCAGACTCTCGGGCTAAAACCGAGACGTGCCGCTAAGCGCAAAACAGGAAACATGTACAGATGAATGATGTCAGCAGCAGCATCCCGGGACTGGCCTAACCCCCAAAACTGATCAGTATAAGCGTCAAACTGTTGAGTTACAAGTTAGGTTTCATCATTGATTTCCCCTTACCCCCAAGTTATGTGTTCAAGTCAGGTATTGATAAATCTGGAGCTAATGCCGACACAGGATCAAGCAGGTACAGGTTTTGTCTGAAATAGACAACAGGATATGTCCATCAGGACAATAAGTCAGGGTTGTCGGCATTAGGAACAGGATCAGGTATCAAGTCAAGCGGTGGTATATCAAGTCGTGTCAGGTAGTGCATATGTATCAAACGGATGCTCATGATAAAACTGTAGCAAGTACGGGTGCACGATAAAAGTACAGATACACAGTAAACTACGGATGCAGAAATATCTATCAGGGATTACATCTACAACTCCATGACTACGATGATGCACATTATCAAGCATGGGGTGTTAATATAACAGTAACATGAAATAATGTGATCTGGCATGCAACTAGATATATAATAAATGATACGGATGCAAACGGATATTGTAAAATTGTAAAACTGTAACATAGGATGTGAAGTGCAATGAACATGTAATAATTCTATACTTATGGATGTAAAATACATTGCATAACTTGTAACGAGATAAAATTGCATGCGACTATATATGTGATAAATGATACGGATACGAACGGCTATCCAAAAACAGTAAAACGGTAACATGGATGCATAATGCAGTAAACATGTGATGTTTTTATTCATGTGGATGCAAAATATATATCATAGCATGTAGCAAGATAAAATTTCCTGATCGGATCTCACGACAGGATGCGTATGCTGTATCCGACGTCGGGTAAACGTCGCAGTAGGACCAGGCAAAGTAAGAAGGTGACCATGCTGGCTGGGAACATCCACTGGGTCGCCTGGATCGTCGGCGACGGGCATGGCTCTGGCGATGACCGGAATCAAGAATTTAAGAAAGAGAGAAGAGAATGAAAAGTTGAAGAAGGATGAGGAGAAGGGAGAAGAGGGCTGTGGTGGTTGAAGAGTGTACTGGAGTTGTTCTGGGGTTCTGGGACAGAGGCGAGGGGGTGACGACGAGAGGCGTGGGTTTTCCGGCGAGGTTCGGGTTCTTGGTCGTAGGGTTAAAAGTGTGAAGGGTATGGGTCTTCGGGGTTCTTGCACAGGGGGTCGTGGGTTTGTAAAGGAGAGGAGAGGAGAGAGGTTTGAGGCGGTGACGAGTGTACAAAAGCGAAGGGGTCGGAGCCCCGGCGAGGAGGGTTCAGGCGAGGGTTGCGGGCAAGGCTTGCAGTGGTCGGGTGATGGTTTACAGGTCGGGAAAGAAGAGAGAGGAGCGAGGTCGAGGATGATGGGAGACCGAAGAGATGGTCGGCGGTGAGGTCGGTTGGAACGACGAGTCGTGGGTTCGTCGGGTTGCAGCCGGGGTTCTTGGATTGGTTGAGACGGGGTTTGCAGCGGAGGAGAGAGAGGTGATGAAGGTGGAGGTGACGAGGTTGGGATGAAGGCGAGGGTGGTGGCGAGCTCCGGCGGCGAGCATGAGCGTCGAGCGTGGGTTTGAGCGAGGAGGTGAAGGTGGAGGCGGGAACGAAAAATATTTGGAGGAAGAAGAGAACGTGGGCTTTGAGGAACATGGAAAAGTTAAGAAAATTTTATATATAGTAATAGAAAGAGATATAGAGAGGGCTGCAGTTAGATTAGTATAGGATTTGAAAATAATTTTAGTTAAACAAATTTTAAAACGTATATAAATATATATATATTAACAGAATTATATTATAAGAATATAATATTAGTTAAATTTGAGATTTTGGCTAATACAAAAATAATCCAAAACACGTTCGGGGCGGGTCTAAAATTACGGTTTAAAAATACGGATAATATACGTATTAACCAAAACCAAAATATGATAACCGGATCACGAAAAAGCATACCCCCGAGAACGGATACGCGTAGCGTGCACGTAGCTATCCAAACAAATCTGTTTCACTGAACGGGACGAGAATACGATGCATGGATGCTATCACAGGGTTAGGGGTATGATGCAGGCCATACAAGATATTTTTAAAATATTTTATTTGATTATATTTGTATTATTAAAAAATGCAAATGCCAGATATAATGCAGATGAACAGGATATACAACATGAAAGTGCACGGATTCTCATAACTAGCAAGGATAGATCATAAACAGGAATCAAGACGGGTTTCCAGCGAGCGGGTCAGGTCGGATGCAAATACAGACACCAATTATACTATTCGCACCCAAAACAGCAATAAACCAAGAAATAGCCATAAATAAAGAAATACCCAAAATAGAACTGATATAAATGAACTAGGTGTTACATTATACCCAACTACAAAAAGTATTTTGTCCTCGAAATTCTCGGAACAAGAAAAGGAAAACAAACATGAATCGAAGAAAAGAGGTGTGGAAATTTCTGTCGATTCTCGTCTTCTCATTCTCAAGTCAATTCTCCATGCGAGCGGTTTCCCCATGAAACAAGTACGAGAGGGATAACCTTGCTCTTAAGGACCTTTTCTCTTCGATCGACAATCGACATCGTTCGTTCTTCATAGGTCAAATCCTCCCTTACAGTCAGCTCTGAATGATCTAGCACATGTGTTTCATCTCGAACATACTTACGGAGTTGAGATACATGAAACACGTCTTGAACACTCGCCAAAGATTGTGGTAACGCCAATCGATAAGCCGCCTCTCTAACACGCTCAATAATCTCGAAAGGCCCTACGAATCGAGGACTAAGCTTGTCTCGACTCCCAAAACGAATCACTCCTCTTGTCGGTGATATCTTCAGGAATACAAGATTACCAACAACGAACTCCAGAGGTCTTCTCGATGTAGACCAGAATATCATCGATGAACACCACTATAAACTGGTCCAAGAATGGTGAAAAGATTTGGTTCATCAAGTCCATAAATATCGCCGGTGCATTCATGACTCGGAATGGCATCACTAAATACTCGTAATGTCTATATCGAGTTCGGAACGCGGTCTTGCAAATATCTTCTGATTTAACTCGAACTTGATGATATCCGGATCGCAAATCCAATTTCGAGAATACCCTCATGCCACTGAGTTGCTCGAACAATTCGCCAATGCGAGGGATCGGGTACTTGTTCTTAATAGTCATCCGGTTTAATTCTCGATAATCAATGCACATCCTCCTTGTGCCATCTTTCTTCTTGACTAGAAGAACTGGAGCTCCTCAGGGTGAATTGCTGCTTCGAATTTAACCCTTCTCTAGTAATTCGGTAACCCGATTCTTTACTTCTTCCAACTCCACTGGTACCATTGGATAATACGCCTTCGAAATTGGCGCTGCACCAGGAACAAGATCGATCGCAAACTCCACATCTCGTTTTTGCGGTAAACCCGAGATATCCTCGAACACATCCATGAACTCTCGAACTACAGCTGGCACTTCCTCCTTATCAACTTCCATCGATGAAAAAACACTGTTTGTCGGCCTAGCCCTAAACTCGACTGGCCCGACAGAACTGCTACCTCCAGCAAAAACAAACTCCGGATGTCCGGAAATCTGGAAAATTACTTTCTTTGCCCTACAATCAATGTGAGTGTGGAAAGTGCCGAGAAAGTCCATTCCCAAGACAACATCATAACTGCCGGTATCGATCACCAAGAAATCTGCAAATAACTCTCGTCCGCAAATAACAACAGAACAATCCTTGCACTCACTACTAGATAGGATTTTCCCGTTCCCAGTGTGTATGTCCCAACAACTAGACAGGGTTATGCAAGCAATCAAGTATGCAGCAAAAAACTTGGACGACATAAAACAATGGGATGCACCAGAATCGAATAATGCTAATGCGGAAAAACCATGAACAAGTAGGATACCGGAAACAATTTCATTTGAAGCCAAGATACTGTAGAAGATAAGCATGGTAAACAGGATTCAAGATTGCAATAAAACATGAACTGGCAAGCAATGAAACTGAGAGAAGCAAGGTAATATATCAACCATAAATTAAGGAAATGAATCAAGACTAGGACTCCAAGTTACTTAAATAGAGTACCACATTGTAACCATGATGCAATTCATAGTTACAATCACATAACTCCGTTCAAGTCGTCCAAATCCTAGTATCAGAATCAAAGAAGTAAGGAGAAACAATAAGGAACCAAAGGATGTCAAGCTGAGATACAAAGTCATCCATCTCGTCAAGATAAAGGGTCAAGAGAAAGATAAGATTCAAAATGGCAAGATGGTAAAGTGGCAGGACATGTTCCTAAATACGGGTTTTCTGATTCGTGTATTGGGTCCAATACCCAACTACAAAAGAATCAAATCCAATTAACCTAAATTATATGGCTCTGATACCAAACAAACCCTGCCATGCCCCGCTTCCCAGAGTGCGCTAAGATCGGCACGTGACAGAGCCAACCATGCTACCTGTGGCTAGAAAACATCCCTCCACAGTCACATTACCGCTGTCTATAAGATATCAAGAACAGTAAAATATAAATAAACTATCTAGTACATGTCCATATGCCAGAATAAACGAGTCAAGAAATAATATGCGGAAGCAATAAATCCAATAAACAATAACATCTGGAAAGTACGTCCCAAATACGGGCTCACATCAAGAAATGAAAGTACGAAAATAAAACTAAACTAAACTAAATACTAACAGGATCCTCACTGCTCGGCCTGTCGGCTGAAGTACTCCTGGTCAGCCTACGACAAAGGTAGAGGATCTGAGCCATGCAAAACCCAGACGTCAGTGCGTCATAATATCAAACGATAAAATATAATCAGGAGGTAACAAGATATGCATGCATGAGTATGAACAGTAATATGAATGAAATAAGTAAACACGGATGTGGAACAATGAAGTGTATCAGTGTATGTGACATGCGGTGATCCATCTAAACTGTGCTCCTGGGTTAATTACTCTCAAGTCTTTGAAATCAATTTAATGAATCGTCGGTGTAACTCAATAGTATCCTGTGCATACCCGGGACCACGGTCCACACTCTCGGTCTGAAACCGAGACGTGCCGCTAAGCACAAAACAGGAAACATGTACAGATGAATGATGTTAGCAGCAGCATCCCGGGACTAGCCTAGTCCCCAAAACTGATCAGTATAAGCGTCGAACTGTTGAGTTACAGGTCAGGTTTCATCATTATTTCCCCTTACCCACAAGTTATGTGTTCAAGTCAGGTATTAATAAATCTGGAACTAATGCCGACACAGGATCAAGCAAGTACAGGTTTTTTCTGAAATAGACAACAGGATATGTCCATCGGGATAACAAGTCAGGGTTGTCGGCATTAGGAACAGGATCAGGTATCAAGTCAAGCGGTGGTATATCAAGTCATGTCAGATGGTGCACATGTATCAAACGGATGCTCATAATAAAACTGTAGCAAGTACGGGTACACGATAAAAGTATGGATGCACAGTAAAACGCGGATGCACAAATATCTATCAGGGAGTACATCTACAACTCCATGACTACGCATGATGCACATTATCAAGCATGGGGTGTTAATATAACGGTAACATGAAATAATGTGATCTAGCATGCAACTAGATATATAATAAATGATATGGATATGAACGGTTATTGTAAAATTGCAAAACTGTAACATAGGATGTGAAATGCAATGAACATGTAATAATTCTATACTTATGGATGTAAAATACGTTGCATAACTTGTAACGAGATAAAATTGCATGCGACTATATATGTGATAAATGATACGGATATGAACGGCTATCCAAAAACAGTAAAACAGTAACATGGATGCATAATGCAGTAAATATGTGATGTTTTTATTCATATGGATGCAAAATATATATCATAGCATATAGCAAGATAAACTTGCCTGATCGGATCTCACGACGGGATGCGTACGCTGTATCCGATGTCGGGTAAACGTCGCAATGTACACACATGCACACGGGACAGGACCAGGCAAAGCAAGAAGGTGACCACGCTGGCTGGGAACGTCCACTGGGTCGTCTGGATCGTCGGCGACGGGCACGGCTCTAGCGATGACCGAAATCAAGAATTCAAGATAGAGAGAAGAGAAGGAAAAGTTGAAGAAGAAGAAGTAGAAGGGAGAAGAGGGCTGTGGTGGTTGAAGGGTGTACTGGAGTTGTTCTGGGGTTCTGGAACAGAGGCGAGGGGTGACGACGAGAGGCGTGGGTTTTCCGGCGAGGTTCAGGTTCTTGGTCGTGGGGTTTCGAGTGTGCAGGGTATGGGTCTTCGGGGTTCTTGCACAGGGGGTCATGGGTTTGTAGAGGAGAGGAGAGAGGTTTGAGGAGGTGACGAGTGTACAGAGGCGACGGGGTCGGAGCTCCGGCGAGGAGGGTTCAGGTGAGGGTTGCAGGCAAGACTTGCAGTGGTTGGGTGATGGTTTACAGGTCAGGAAAGAAGAGAGAGGAGCGAGGTCGGGGATGATGGGAGACCGAAGAGATGGTCGGCGGTGAGGTCGGTTGGAGCGACGAGTCGTTGGTTCGTCGGGTTGCAGCCGGGGTTCTTAGGTTGGTTGAAATGGGGTTTGCAGCGGAGGAGAGAGAGGTGATGAAGGTGGAGGTGAAGAGGTCAGGATGAAGGCGAGGGTGGTGGAGAGCTCCGACGGCGAGCATGAGCGTCAAGCGTGGGTTTGAGCGAGGAGGTGAAGGAGGAGGCGGGAACGAAAAATATTTGGAGGAAGAAGAGAACTTGGGCTTTGAGAAACGTGGAAAAGTTAAGAAAATTTTATATATAGTAATAGAGAGAGAGAGAAAGAGAGAGGGCTGCAGTTAGATTAGTATAGGATTTGAAAATAATTTTAGTTAAACAAATTTAAAATGTATATAAATATATATATTAACAGAATTATATTATAAGAATATAATATTAGTTAAATTTGAGATTTTGGTTAATACAAAAATAATCCAAAACACGTTCGGGTCGGGTCTAAAATTACGGTTTAAAAATACGGATAATATGCGTATTAACCAAAACCAAAATATGATAATCGGATCATGAAAAAGCATACCCCCAAGAACGGGCAAACAAGTCCGTTTCACTGAACGGGATGAGAACACGATGCACGGATGCTACCACAGGGTTAGGGGTATGATGCAGGCCATACAAGATATTTTTAAAATATTTTATTTGATTATATTTATATTATTAAAAAAAATACAAATACCAGATATAATGCAGGTGAACAGGATATACAACATGAAAGTGCAAAGATTCTCATAACTAGCAGGGATAGATTATAAACAGGAATCAAGACGGGTTTCCAGCGAGCGGGTCGGGTCAGATGCAAATACAGACACCAATTATACTATTCACACCCAAAACAGCAATAAACCAAGAAATAGCCATAAATAAAGAAATACCCAAAAATAGAACTGGTATAAATGAACTAGGGTGTTACAGTTATTTTAGTCAATAGGAGCAGCGGTAAGTGTGCAAATTGCTTAAGTCTGTCTTTAGACTAAAGCAGGCACAGTGGAGAAGGATCATATGTTTTGATGATACGGTCAAAACATTTCGCTTCATCAAAATAAGAGATAAACCTGGTATTTGTAAGAAGATAGTAGAGAGTGTTGTCAGATTCCTCATATGGTATGTAGATGACATACTCATGATAGGAAGTGATGTTCCTATGCTGCAAATCGGTAAAACAATGGTGGTCACATGTGTTTCTCCATATAGGATATGGATATCGGTTCAATCCTGGAGAAATATAAGATAGCATTGAAGAGCATTTGATGTTGCAGCCTCCTGATGGAGGTGGTTACCGATTCTAATTTTCTATAGGAGACAAAGTGTCAGTCGCAAGTTATAAGTTTACCTTCTTTTGAGGAGTAGCATATTGGAAAGAGTTCCAAGTGTGATACTGAGATAGTCGTGGCGCTGAATGCTGATTATGAATTGGTAAAAAGATACTGCCTAAGAATTCGCTGGATAAAACTGTTCATTTATGAACATGATCCCATCGTATTTCCAGGAAAATACTAAAGTAGGTATCGCTCAGTTCGGGAGATATTTGATTTCCGCGAAATTGAGATTCATGGAGAAACAGAAAGAAGCGTTATGTTGCATCCACTCATTGAGGCTGGTTCTCGAATACAGTTTGCAAAACTGTTAGTACAGAAGTTGGGTATGAGATACCGTAATAATTGGTAGGAGATTGTTGGATATATGTGTCATCAAGGCAATTATTGTAATTGAAGAAGGACATATATAAGAGAACAATCTTACTCGAGATGATAGTATGCAATCTGGTTTGTCTTTATCTTTCAAGTAATACGTTTTATTTACTATTACGTATCTGATTGAAAGAATTTGAGTTAACCGCAATCAAGACGGTGTCGCTATGCAGCTAGCCGGTTGAGCACGGGTCGACCCACAGGGAGATGGTTCTATTTCCGTTCTTGTCTTAGACGAGTCAATAAAGAATTTGTGTATGAGTTGTTCGAGACTATCCTATGTGTATTATTTGCAAGTATAAAGTTGTTAAGAAAAAGATACGAAATTGTAAGCTAAAGAAATCCGTACTCAAAACCTTTGAGCCGAGTCTTGACCAATTGAAGCTAGAGCAATCGGCAACAACGTGGATTAGGGGATTTAAGCGCGGTATTCGTGGAATAGGGCTTATTTACCCTTGTCCTTCCGTTCTTGTCTCTTGCTTTCGCCTCCGGCCAAACCGAACGCAACCGGTCGCGGTTAGGAATCACCGTTACCTTGTTAGGGTAGGGTGCCTAACGGAGCGCTTGCGTATGGTTTGGGCGGAGTTCAATGGAAAATAACGGGAAAAGAAAATGAGAAAAGAAAATCTTAACTTACAATACCGTATTTATTCTTAACAACGATAATTACATTCATTCACAAAAAAGAACCAAAAAGAGAGAACAAAAAGAAAAGAACAAAGAAAAGAACAAAGAAAAGAAAAGATTACAAGTAATTAAGTGCATGAATATAAATTGCAAGAAAGTAAAGCACGATAATAATAAGCGAGTAATAAAAAGCGATAAAAAGAACAAGAAACTAGAACTCAAAACAAGCATGTGATCAATAGCCAACCCTTAAACTTGCAAGCTCAATCAAGAGGTTGCAAGATCAAGGGAAGGGTAGAGAATGCATGTGAAATGAAGCGCTAATTCCATAAGAAAATACGACCACTGAGATCAATAACTAACCCTTAACCATTCAAGCTCAATGAAGAGGTTGAATGATCAAGAGAAAGCAAGAATCTCAAGGGGAAGAAGAAACAAAAGAGAATGATACAAAAAGCCCTCATCTTCATTGATCTCCCACTCAAAAAGCTCTCACTATAATTTTCATGGAAAAAGAATGAAGAAGAAGAAGAAAAAGACTAAATCCTAAAAAGAAAGAAGAACAAAAGAATGACCCTTGGTTGGGCTCAGATCTGGAGTATTTATAGGCAGTGAATGGGAACCCTAGGGCCAAATTCTGATATAATATGGAGTACCCAAAATGCCCCCAAAAACTCATCAGAAGAGGCGCCAACATGGCCGCGGATCCGCGGCCAATACCCCCTATTGGCCGCGGATCCGCGGCCCTTTAGTAGAGTTGGGATGTCAACTTTTGTGGGTTTGCCTGGTTTCATTTGTCCTTGTGTTTGAAAACTTTATACTGCACAAAAGTCTTCCAGAATATCAGCAGAATTCTTAGTCCAAGATTGCTATCATTTCTTCACTTTTGACTTCTATCTCTCTTGAGCTCCGTGCATCCATTGATTCTTGTGCTGCCCTCCTCGTGCTCTGTGCTTGTCCCAGACACGAATGACCACTGTCATATGTCTTGTCTCAGGAACTGGTACTCGGCACTGGACGGATATGGATGACCGGAACCCGGCTTTTATCTGCTGTCAACAGATGTTCTGCTTTTGGCATAGCTGTGGAGATTTTGTCTTGATTTGCAATATTTGGACTGGAAACCTGTACTCTGTAAATATGTAACAAACACGGATTAAAAGCACCTACCTATAAACACTCGAGCGTAAGAATGGGCGGTATAAAATGCAGTATTCTGTTATGAACAGTATCATTTAGATATGAGATAAAGCCCTAGAATTTTTCTTGACTACCAGAACGATGATGGAGATCATACTAGTAGTGCCTGAGTAGTCAATAAGTATATCCTTAAATGTTCTTAGTCGTAGGAGTATCAAGACTGGGCATCGGTACTCCAGTTTAGACTAGTGTGAATGTTTCTTGATCCGGTTGGAGGGCAATAGCTAATCCTACAACTATTGGTGTTTGACACCGAGAATTATATACAGGTGCTTATTAGATGAGTTACACTGGACGGACTCACCGAGAACTCCTAGTTGGTAATATACCAAGGTCAGTAGCAGTTCTCTTATGACATATGTATAGGATTGTCTCTAGGGACCTGAGATTCCCATAGTGTCTCATATGTGTTCTCACTATACTTAGACTTCTACCCTACCACGGCTCAAAAGAGTCGTGCAAATATGTTTTTGTTGGGTATAGTCCCGAAGCACGTGGAGGCAGTGAGTGATCGAGGGGATTCATCTCTCCCGGTATAAGGAGTTGATGTCGTGTTGTGCAGGACATGACTACAACCACAATTCGATGGCCATCGCAGTGGAGATAAACTGATAAGTGTTATCAGTTATACCTCCAGTTGGTTATAAGTTCTCTGTCGCACGACTTATCGAATTATTGGGGTCTGACAGATTCCAAACCCTAGACCCGATATGCGATACTCTTAGACGAAGAGACCGGACTGTACAGTAATGTCACCTATAGAATTTGCAGGGTTCAGATGAGCTTGCTCATTAACCTTCTTCCATTCAATACCTAGGTAGAACATGCAGCTAGTACCGCTGACGTGCTTGTGGGATATGAATATAATCCTAACCTACTGCCAGCATATTATCGAGTCTTTAGAGTCCCACACAGAGGTTTCCCAATACATGCGAAACGATATAGGGCACGTATAGAGATATGTGCAGGAGTTAGATTAAACATGTGTATTTGATACATATATTTTAATCGGGTGTTTATTGATGTTATCCAGTATATATATGATATAGTCGGATTATTAAATCAGGTGTTGATTTAATAATTAAATGTATATTTATATATTGAAATATTTATATATTAACTATCACGATCACTTAATTATTTTCTTCTCTTTTATTAATATTTATATTTGATATAAATAATGAGATATGTATGTTGATACATGTATGATGGGAGTATAAGACTTATATCCAAGAAATAAGAATAAGGCATGGTTGTAGAATTCATGAGATGATTTTTTTATGACTCATTTGTGTGAGTCATTATCTTGTTCATGACTCATTCTTGTTTCTACTTGTGATGATTATTCATGCTTATCTTCTTCATTATTCTTATCCCCTCCATGCTTCTTCCTCTCCTCTTGATTTTTTCCTCAAGTGAGTAAAGGAAAAGAAAAGAGAAAAATTAAGTGAGTTAATTATTCTACATCTCCTACTAATCATTCTTACCAAGTTTAATTAGTAGATTGCTTCATTTTGAGGAGATCAATTTGAAGCTAAAACTTGTGTTGGAGTTATCTCAAGGTGGATCATCTTCGGTGAGGAGATCGTCGAGCAAGTTTGTTCGGGTTTCGTGGAGTTTAGCCGAAGTCCAAGGAGAGGTGGCTAACGTGCTATAAAGGTTGTAGTCCGCCAACTCTTATTTTTAGCTTACTAGTTTGGTGACAAGTTTAGTAGCTTGGTTTGATTCTTGGTTTGGGTTTACTATAGCTTTCTAGATTTTTAAAATTACCGCTTCCGCCACGCTTTAAACCCTACTAAAGGTGCCTAGCAACCCATCACGATCCTGGGGAGAACCATGAAACATAAGGGTCCTGCTCTTAAGGGTCTTGGTCGGGCTCAACGTCTCTAATGCCACGTCGTCTGCCTGATGATAACTAGGAGCTGGATGCCCAGTCGGCTGGAAAGAAGCATTATACAGGTGAGAAGAGATCTTAGAGGACACACACTGGACTGTCCCGTGAATAATCCTTATCTACAGAGGAGAAGAGATCTTAGAGGACACACACACTGGCTGAAATCCTTATCTACAGCGAATAATCTATGCGTGTCGATCCGATCGATATGCCGTGAAATCCTTATCTACAGCGAATAATCTCTGCGTGTCATCAACCGAGTGTCCATGCCGGCCTCTATCTTCACGATCAACCAATCTCTCTCAGCCGCCATCGTCACCTGTTTGGAGAAGAAACGTATCACTGTCATTCTAACAGCTACACAATAATTATTCTGAAATAATTAAGAAACACGGAATTAGTGGAGTCTTACATATTTCTCCTAGGCATCAATCGATGCAGGCGTGCCATCGTCCTATACAAATATGGCCTTGTAGAGTTCGATCCGATCAAAGGGCTCTCCATCATGGCTTTCTTGCTACATGTTTCATTTAGAAAGTTTACACATAAATTTCTAAGATATTTTTTAACGTATTAATATTAAATACGATACTTACGTATTCGACCGAATCCTGCTGGAAACTCTTGCTCCCTCTCCTATAAACATCTTGCAACTGAGCACAAGATATTTTGCCTCGCTCGCTCTTCTCCTGCAGTTACATCAAATATTGTTTATTGAGTTGCTACAAAAGAGTTAAAAGGCATCTTCAAAAGGAATACCCTAAACTCTTAGGTCAAGTAATGCTCGACCAAGGCACGCCAGTATGCATCGAACCAACTTGAATTCGACTTAATCGCATACATCTCATCCGGTGAAGAACAGTCTTCAAGCTTGCCGAAGATCTTGTTCTCATGGCCTCCCCAATTCTTCCCCATATGCTTATACATGTTGTTGTAAATTGCGCATTCATCGCAAACCGCTTGCGGGCCCTCTACGCCATACCACCGGAAGTCGAACCATGCCTGTAAAATAAAGTTCACGATAGAAGAAATATTTAAACAAATCAAAATAATTTCATTATTGAATTGTATAAACAAATCTCACCATCATCTCCCATACAGTAATTTGCTTCTTCTGTGCCAAGTCCGGACTTTCCCAATCTAGGGCCATCCATTCGCCATCATCGTCCTAGATCACATGACGCATGCGTTCCTCGCTGTTCACGATAAACAACATCATGGCCTTCACGTCTTTGCTGGCTCCATGAATAGCATCCCCTGTCCACGAAAGGTATACAATCAATTTGTCGGGGGCATACAGCATCCTCCTCCAGATATCAGTGGCCCATGTGGTCCTCTCCCACTCCATGTCCGTTTCTTGGAGGACTGCCCCTCGTCCCTCGTAGACCGATCAGCCTGCTATCACGGCATATATTCAGTATGTTAAAGAGCAAAATAAAAGTGAAAATTAATGTTGAGAATAATATCATACAAGAGAAACAAATACTGGAAATAATATGCCGAAAAGTAGATGAAATGTAATACATACCGTTGAATGTCGTAAAGATACAATAAATTTTAAGTTTCACATTACTTAAGTTTTGAATATCATACAAGAGCAAGTTAAAATATCAAGATGTTTAAAGTCTTAATTAGATTTCTGGTTCTACGACCGCCGATAGTACATCAGAGACTATTTCCGGCTCTATGTCCGTCCTCGATAAATTGTTGTTATCGAATTCAAGAGGAATATCATCATCTTGTATAATTAGGGTTATGGGACAACTAATTTCGCTTACATCACTTTCACCCATGTTGTAATAGTCTCGTAGATTCGTCACAACAGCAACATCCCACTGGGCATCCTTAGGATCTGCGACGTAAGAACATTGGCGGGCTTGGCTGACGAGAATATAAGACTCTTTACCAAAAATGAGTTTCAATGAATTGAGTAAAATTGGGCCATTTCCAACTTTGAACCCAGTATGTCAATGATGGATATCGTACCACTAGCACTTGAATAGGACAACCATTTGTTCCTGATAACGCACCCAAACTATTTTTTAAGAACTTCTAAATAGTCCAATTTTCCCGTGGTTGGATTTGAATCTCTAGAAGATGAATATCCAGTAACGGTGTATGTGACAAAGACGCCGCAATTCTGAAATTTTTTATTTTTATCTCGTTTTCTAGTGTGAAATCTAAACCCGTTAACAATGTAACCGGAGAGGTACTTGGCTTGTTCATCTGGGCCATATGCTAACGCTTTTATACCTTCTGATACGGGTCTATCATTGGTATTTCTTTCAACTTATTAATGTAAAACGGATTCTGTTGTGTGTGTGTGTGTATCAACATAAGTTATAGTTTGGTTTTGATAGTTTACAACTTACACGTGTTTTCAACCAAGCGGGAAATTGTTTATGTCGCTCCTTATCGACATTCCATTGCCTAAGTCGTTTAGTAGATGGACGGAATTGAGCATTCCAAATGCTGCATATATCGAAATAAATATTTAATTTTGACTTGGAGATTTTCTATATTTATGATAAGGAAAAACTAATGAATACATACCCGATAAAACTGTTCACCTCTGAACAGTGGAATAAAATGCAACAGTGAATTAGGTCGAGCTGATCAGACGCAATGTGACCCGACTTTATTTTACCCAGTACCTTTCCATGGGCCTGAAAGACGGATATTACAGCTCTATTGTCGACCATATCCTCATTACGTCTCGGCTGGTTAAATGCGGTCTCAACACCCTCTAGATATATAGAACAGAACGCCATGCATTCCTCCATGAGAAACCCTTCAGCGATCGACCCTTAAGGCCGACTCCTGTTACGGATATACCGTTTTATTTTGTACATGAACCTAACGGATGCAAACAAATTCAATTCGATTTATTATAAACAGTAAAGAGTTATTAAGTTGGTTTTACCTCTTAAACGAATACATCCACCGATAGTTCATAGGATCACCTAAACGTGCCTCTTGAGTAAGGTGAATCATGAGATATAACATTACGTTGAAAATAGAAGGTGAAAACAGTATCTCCATTCTACAAATTATGCGGGGTATTATATTCTCCAGGGTTCTAAAATCATTTACCGAGCAATATTTGAAGTATAACGCTGTGGAAAAATGACACAGATCAGTCACAACTGATACAACATCGTCATCTGGTAACGCCCTAATAGCAATAGGCAGCAATTGTTGCATAATCATATGAAAGTTGTGACTTTTCAGACCGATGAGGATTTTCGTCTTCAATTTTACGCATTTACTGATGTTTACAGAATATACACCCAGTACCCTTACTGTCACGCCCTGCTTCCCAGAGTACGCTAAGATAGGCACGTGACATAGCCAACCATGATACCTGTGGATAGGAAAAATCCTTCCACAGTCATATTACGGCTGTAGAGACATCAAGAACAGGAAAGTAAACTAAACTATCTAGTACATGTCCATAAGCCAGAGTAAATGAGTCAAGAAATAATATAATATGCGGAAGCAAAAGATCCAATAAATAAAACACCCGGAATAGTAAATATGGATACCAACAGGGTCCTCACCGCTCGGTCTGACAGCGGCAGTACTCCTGATCAGTCTGCAACAAAGGTAGGGGATCTGGGCCATGCAAAACCCAGACGTCAGTGCGTCATAATATCAAGCAATAATATAAACAGGGGTAGCAATACATGCAGGTATGAGTATAATGGTAAAACAGGTATAACAGTGATATAAGTGAGGACAGTGAGGGTAATGTGTAGTGAGTAATCTAAACTGGTCTATTGGGTTAACTACTCTCAAGTCTTTGAAATCAATTTGATGAATCATCGATGTAACTCAATAGTATCCCATGCGTGCCCGGGATCACGGTGAAGATTCTCGGGCTGAACCGAGACGTGCCGCTAAGCAGTGAAGGGTGGTATGTAACGATGAGTGATGTCAGCAGCATCACCCCGGGGCTGGCCTAGCCCGTAAGACTGATCAGTAAAGGTATCGAACTGTCAAGTTACAAATCAGGTTTCATCATTGATTTCCCCATACCCCCAAGTTATGTGTTCAAGTCAGGTATTGATAAAACTGGAGCTAATGCCAACACAGGATCAAGCAGGTATAGGTTTGTCGGAATAGACAACAAGAAATGTCCATAGGGACAACATGTCAAGGTTGTTGGCATTAGTACAAGATCAGGTAACAGGTCATGTTATGGTACATCAGACCAAGTCAGGTAGTGTATATAAATCCAATCATGTCAAGAAGTGCACGGTATCAAGTCACGTCAGGGGTGCACAAAATGTCACGTGGGTGCTCATAATCAAACTAAAATAAGCATGGGTATACAAAACAAGTATGGGGTATTAATGGAACAATAAAATGGAACATTATGATGTTATATGCAAATAGGTACCGATTTAAGCATATGGATGCACAGTTATCGATTTGGGTTAAGGTTATAATTCTAATATTAAATAGGATGCCATTTATTAATCATGGGGTATTACAACAATAGTATTAGGTTATAAAATGAGATCGTAAATGCAGCTATATGTGTTCTATTTGATATGGATGCGAATTGATATCATATCACCATTAAATGATAAACTAGTTAATGCACGATATTCAATTAAACAATGTGAAGGGTTATATTCAACTTAATGCGGTATACTATAGTATGATATGAGACAAGATAAGTTTGCATATGCTAAATATAAAATGATAAGAATGGATGCATACAGTCATTGTAAAACAAGTACTTGGATGCACAGTTGCAATTCACTTAATATGTTTATTAAAAATAGATGCATAAAATGTAATGTAGCATGTAGGAAGATAAACTTGCCTCGATGGATCGCGATACGGATACGCACGGCACGTCCGACGTCAGCAAATGTCACAACATCCACACGTGCACACGGGACAAGTCCAGGAACGGCAAGAAGGTAACCACGCAAGTAGGGGACGTCCACCGGGTCGCCCGGATCAGCGGCGGTGAGCACGGCTCCGGCGGGTGACCGGAAAACGGAATCAAGAAAAAGAAAGAGAAAGAGGAAGAAGAAGAAGAAAGGAAAGATGAAGGTTGCACTGGTGTTGGTATGGCTCGGGTCAGGGACAAAGGAGGCGAGGGGTGAAGACGACGAGGGTTTTCCGGCGAGGATAAAAGGCAGTGAGGGTTGCGATTTTCTTGAAGTCGGGTGAGGAGTTTCTCTTTACTTTGTGTGCAGAGGAAAGCTAGGGTTCAGGCAGGGGAGAAGGTGGTGAGGAAGTGATGAAGTGGTCGATGGCGTGGAGACGACGATGAGGTGGTCGGAGCTCCGGCAAGGCAGTGGGTTTGGTTAGGGTCGAGAGGGTGCAGGTTATTGCTTGGGGGTGCTTGGGAAAGAATGGAGAGTTGAGAATGAGGAGGGGAAGAGAAGAGAGGTGGTGAAGAGGTGGAGATGAGGTCGACGAGGTCGATGGTGATGGTCGGCGACGAGAGTTGTGACGGCACTAGCGAGGACAGCGGCGAGGATGGGTGTGCAGCGGGGATTTCTTGATGTTGGGAAAGAGAGGAGAGGAAGGAGTTCGGGGAGATGAGGAAGGAGAGGAAGGGGGTGAAGGTGACGGCGAGGCACAGGGTTGCCGGCGGTGGAGGTTGAATTGAGGTCGGTGTGCGTGCAGGCTCGGGAAAAGAACGTGGTCAAGGAGTGCAGGGAGGAGGAGTGGGGAGAGGAGAGAGGTGATGGAGAGGTCGACGACGTGGGTTAGGCGGCGACGGCGTGAGGCGGCGAGGGACGAGCGCGACGCGCGGCGTGGATCGCAGGCGAAGGGTCCATGTCAGGAAAGGAGAGTGAGGAAGGAGGAAGAAGAGAAGGAGGTGTAGGCGGTGTTGGCGGCGACGTGGAGGTCGATGGCGACGAGAACGGACGTCGGCGGGGTCAAGGGCATGGATTCGAGCGCGGCCACGAGGAAAGAAAACGAAGGCGGGAGAAAATAAAGGAGGAAGAAGAAGAGAGAGAGATATGTGAAATTTATAAGGTTTAAAATAATATATATATAATTTTATTTATATATATAAAGAAAAAGAGAGAGAGAAAGAGAATTGTGTGAGAGAGAGAGAGAGAAAGAGAGACGGAGAAAGAACGAGAGGAGAGAGATAGAGAGAAAAGAGAGATCGAGAGGGGAGAGAGAGAGGATGAACAGTGAGGAGAAAGAAAATTGGATTTAGTGGGGAGAGAGAGAAAGAAAGGAGAAAGGGAGGAGAGAGAGAAAGAAAGGAGAGAGAAGGAAAGAGAGCTGCGGTGGGGGCAACGAGGCAGGAAAAAGAGAGAAGGAAAGAGAGAGAATGGTGCTGGGTTGTTAAATAAGTTAGGATTTTAAATAAGAAAAGATTTTAGTTAGTTATTAAATTTTATGCTGTTAACGAAATTTTAAATTGTTAAATAAAATCTAAATATTAAATAAATTTGAATTTTGGCAGGATACAAAATATTCCAAAACACGCCCGGGTCGGGTCTAAAAATTCAGATTTAAAATATGAAAAATTTATGCGACTTCTAAATTTCAAAATGAATGCTCAGGTAATGAAAAAGCATACCCCTAAGAACGGATGCACGAACGTGCGCGTAGCCATCCAAACACGTCTGTTTCACTGAACAGGACGAGAACAAGATGCACGGATGCAACCACGGAGTTAGGGGTATCATGCAAGCCATGTTATGTAATTTTAAAATATTTTCTGTGACTTAAAATGTTATACGGTAAAATATGCAATGCCAGATGAAATTCCAGTATGCGATAAAGTTGAAAATGCACAAGTCTACATAACAAGTTAGGGTGATTCATAAATATGAATCAAACAAGTTTCAAGCAAGCGGGTCAGGTCGAATGCAGTGTAAAGTGTAAAATACCATTCGCACCCAAAATACGTTAAATCAAGAATTATCACGAATAAAGAAATACGAGAACTGGAATTGGTATAAATGAACTCGGGTGTTACATTATACCCAACTATAAAAAGAATTTCATCCTCGAAATTCCAAAAAAAAGAAAGGATAAACAAACAAGAAATTACAAGAATAGATATGAAAACTTCTGTCGGATTTCATCTTCTCGTTCCCAAGTTGATTCTCCATGCGAGCAATTTCCCGAAGAAACAAATACAAGAGGGATAACTTTGTTCTTAAGAACCTTTTCTCTTCGCTCCACAATCGACATCGGTCGCTCCTCAAAAGTCAAATTTTCACGTACAGTCAACTCCGAATGATCCAGCACGTGTGTTTCGTCTCGAACATACTGTAAGTCCACGTTGCGACCCCTGGTTCTTGCGGGAAGGCGGAAACGGTATAAAACTCAAATTTTTAGCGCATGGGGCAACGTGGACTAACAAAGTCGGGATCTTTTCTAAACTAAAATAGCAAGAAAGCTAAAGAGAGTTAGCTACTCGAAAAGGAGGTTATACCTAACTTGAACTCCTTCTTCTTGAAACCTTTGTAGGGGTTGATGGTGCTTTCCTCGTTGCCTTCTTCCGTCAAAGATGGATCCACCTGAGGGTTCAACCTTCGGGCTCTTTCTCGAACTTTGAGTGAACTGGGATCTTCGGCTTGCTAAACCTCTAACCCTAGAGTGAGTAGAGAGTGTCTTTGGGGTGTTTTTATCTCAAGGAGAGGGATTCTCAACACATGAGAAGGATTCTCCTTGAACTAGAGGAGGAGGAAGAAGAAGTGAGGAGAGAGAAGTGTTATGATAGAATAAGCTATTCTTTTCATTTTACAACCATATCACAAATGAAAAGAATTATCAAATTAACAATAATAATAAAAATGAAATAGTTGATGGATGGTTTGGAATGACCATTATCATTACATTCTTTAAATGGTTTTGCTAGAATCAAAAAGCATCTTTGATATGTAATGATGATGGTCAAACCTTCAACCATGGTCAACAAGTCAACCATGGTCAACAAGTCAACAAAACCCAACCATGACACAATTTCATTTAATTAATATTAGTAATTGACATATCATAATTCCATTAGGGTTTGGAAAAAAACGACTGTCAACTGTGCATACGCACCCGTTCCGAAACCCTAATGAAAATCCTCTTCCTCCGCCTCAATCAACTGTGCATACACACCCGCATTCTTGTTCCGAGGAACATGAATACCAAGAGATAAAATCAACCCCAAAACATATACCAGTATCTGGCTCAAACCAGGGCCTACTAGTAATATCTGTCCGGACTCCAAACGTGCACAAGTGCGCGGATGAGAACGAACCCTGTCGCAAAACCATGCGACCTCTACTCTGTTTTGCCCAGAGGTGAATAGCCCTCTGTGTGGGACTCTAAAGACTCGACACTACGCTGGCAGTGGGTTTAACCACAGATCGCAAGCGGCACTAGCTGTGCGTAACGATCCCCAGGTAGATGTCGATAAGAAGACTGATGAGGTGAACCCCATCTGAACTCCCACTGAGTCTGAATGTGACAGTCTCCGTACAGTCCGGTCTGTTCGTCTGATACATCGCATGTCGGGCCTAGTGGCGGTAAACGTCAGTTCCCTAATAGCGGTACAAGTCGTGTCGGAGTGAAGCCCAAAACACCCTGAGATAACACTGGAAGCCTACCAGTATATTTTGCTTGCCCTGGCCAGGGACTACTCGTGTAATGGCTCTCCTAGACACAGCGCGATGTCAACTCCCAATACCGGGAGAGACGAATCCTGTCTAACTGTCACTGCCTCCAAGTGCTTCGGGACCGCACCCAACCATTACCTGTTTGCACGACTCCTTTGAGCCGTGGTAGGGTAGTGATCAAAGTGCAGTGGGAACACACTCGAGGCGAAGTGCCAGTGTCAAGTCAGCGGACTAAGCTATACTCATGTCACCTAGGAACTGATAACTGACGATAGGTATAATACCAACTTGTCAGTTCCCGACGAGTCCTGTCCAGTGTACTAGTAACCTAACGAGCACCCGTATACTATCACCAGTACGACGTACTGATGGCTGTGGGACAGACCATCTCCCACACTGGGATGAGAAGAGCATACGCTAGTCTACTCCGGAGTATCGATGCCCTGTCTCGATAGTCCTGCGACTAGGGACCTGTATAAGGATGTGCTTATAGATTACCCAGCCCCCACTAGTGTGACTGCCATCACAACGCTGGTAATCAAGCAAAGATCCTAAGGGCTCCACTAATGCGTATAGGTGATATACTAAAATAAACACATGTACACATTGAAGTAGAAACAAACCAAGTAGCATACTGCTATATTGAGCAAGATTGTTTATACAAGGTGAATATCCCAAGCTTCCATTAAGTAATATACAAACTAGTATGATACAGTAATGGCCTCTAGGGCATATACACTAACAATCTCCCACTTGCACTAAGGCCATGTACTGGCGTATCGAAGACCTATCATCTCGATCAGCCGCTCGAACTGGGTCTAGGGCAGGGCCTTAGTGAATGGATCTGCAGTGTTTTCTTCTGAAGCAACCCTCCGAACCTCGATCTCCTTGCGATCCACGATCTCCCTGATCAGGTGATACCGCCTCAAGATGTGTCTGGATCTCTGATGGGACCTGGGTTCCTTCGCTAAAGCTATAGCCCCGTTGTTGTCGCAATACAGAGGTATTGGGTCAACAATGGACGGAACCACCTGAAGTTCTTTCAAGAACTTCCTCATCCAGACAGCTTCTTTTGCGGCATCAGATGCAGCGATGTATTCCGCTTCCATAGTCGAGTCTGCAACGGTTTCCTGTTTGGAACTCTTCCAACACACCGCCCCTCCATTGAGGGTAAAGACAAAACCCGACATGGACTTGGAATCATCCTTGTCACTCTGGAAGTTGGAGTCAGCAAAGGCCTCGATCTGGAGGTCTTTTCCGCCATACACCAAGAACATCTCCTTAGTCCTTCTCAGGTACTTGAGAATGTTCTTTACCGCTATCCAGTGTTTCTCCCCAGGGTTTGACTGATACCGGCTTACCACACTCAGTGCATAAGCTACATCCGGCTGGTACACAACATCGCATATATTATAGAGCCTACCGCAGAAGCGTAGGGTATAATAGACATGCGATCCCTCTCCAAATCAATCTTGGGGGACATCTCTTTAGAGAGGGTGATCCCGTGACAAGCCGGTAGGTTACCGCGCTTGGAATCTTCCATACTGAATCTTTTCAGTATGGTGTCGATGTACCTGGACTGAGAAAGTCCTAGTATCCTCTTGGATCTATCACGATGGATCCGGATCCCCAGGATGTATGAGGCATCACCCAGGTCTTTCATGGAGAACCTGTGTGACAAGAACCCCTTGACAGATTGTAGCATAGGAATGTCATTTCCTATTAAGAGAATGTCATCCACATATAAAACGAGGAATACTACAGTTCTCGCTACAAATCTACTATAGATGCATGGTTCATCTGGGTTTTTGATAAAGCCAAATTCCTTGACCGTCTCATCAAAACAGATGTTCCAACTCCGCGATGCCTGCTTTAGTCCATAGATGGACTTAAGCAACTTGCACACCTTTCCGCTGCTCCCACTCTGAATGAAACCCTCTGGCTGGTCCATATAGACACACTCCTCTAAATTTCCATTTAGAAAAGTGGTTTTTACGTCCATTTGCCATATCTCATAATCGTGGAAGGCAGCAATGGCAAGAAGGATCCGAATGGATTTCAGCATAGCCACTGGAGAAAAGGTTTCGTCATAGTCCAAACCAGGTCTTTGACGGAAACCCTTTGCTACAAGTCTAGCTATATAGGTCTCAACCTGTCCATCTACACCAATCTTCCTTTTGAAGATCCACTTGCATCCTACGGGTTTTACCCCGTCTGGAGCAATGTCCAACGTCCATACTTTGTTGGTGTACATGGACTCCATTTCGGTCCGCATTACATCCAGCCATTTTACCGAGTCAACGCTCTGAACGGCCTGCTGGAAGATAGTAGGCTCATCATAATCTATGATGCAATCCTCTCTATCCCCGTCTATGAGAAAACCGTAGTATCTCTCGGGCGGATGAGACTGCCTATTACTCCTGCGGAGCGGCGTAGGAATGTCCTGTTCTTTTGAACTTACTGGCTCTTCCAAGCTTTCAGTAATAGCTTGTGGTTCTGGAATTTCTTCCAGTTCTATTGCACTCCTACTTATCTGGGTTTCCAAAAACTCAGTTTCCAAGAAGCGGGCATGTTGAGAAACAAAAACTTTTTGTTCCTCAGCGGAATAGAACAGATACCCCCTGGAGTTCTTTGGGTATCCCACAAACTTACACTGTACTGAACGTGCCTCGAGCTTGTCCGCATGCTGCTTTTTTACAAAAGCTGGACATCCCCATATCTTAAGGTACTAAGACAGGGTTTCTTCCCACTCCACATCTGATATGGAGTGGTAGGCACAGTCTTGGTGGGAGCCTTGTTCAAGAGATATGCAGCTGCTTCTAGTGCATAGCCCCAGAAAGATCGCGGTAACTCAGCCTTACTCATCATGGAACGAACCATATCCAATAGGGTTCGATTCCTCCTTTCCGATACACCGTTATGCTGCGGAGTGTATGGAGGAGTACGCTGAGAGAGAATTCCATTCTCTTTTAAATACTCCAGGAACTCGGCACTCAAGTATTCACCACCTCGATCCGATCTTAGAATCTTAATACTTTTGCCTGTTTGTTTTTCAACTTCATTCTTGTAATCCTGAAATTTCTCAAAGGCCTCGGATTTGTGCTTCATTAAGAAGACATGTCCATACCTAGAGAAATCATCTGTGAAAGTAATGAAGTATGAATAACTGCTTCGCGCATGTGTAGACATTGGACCACACACGTCACTGTGTATGAGTCCCAAGAGCTCGCTCGCTCTTTCTCCGTGTCCAGTGAACGGAGTCTTTATCATCTTTCCCATGAGACAAGATTCACAAGTGGCATAAGACTGATACTCGAACAGATCCAAGTATCCTTCTTTATGTAACTTAGTCAACCGTGTCTCATTGATGTGACCCAGTCTACAATGCCATAAGAAAGCCTGATTGATATCTGGAGACTTTCTTTTGTGTGTATTCTGGACATTGAAAATTTGTGGTTGGTTTAACACGTATATACCATTGCTCAGTGTACCTGACCTAATCAGAACTTGATTAAGGTGAATGTTTACAACATTACTTACAAACGCAAATTCATAACCTTCTTTAGAAACCAAAGATACAGAAATGATATTACAAGTTGCGTTGGGTACAAAAAAGCAATTACGCAAAACCAAAACATGCCCATCTGACATTCCCAGGTGGTAGTCCCCCACGGCTTTAGCATCCATGCTAGCTCCGTTCGCAACTCTGAGGGTCATGTCACCTGCCTTCAAAAACCTACGGTTTCTCAACGCCTGCAAACAATTACAGATATGAGATCCTGATCCGGTATCCAATACCCAGGAAGTAGAGTTTATCGAAAGACAGTTTTCAATAACATACACACCTGAAGCTGAAGCCGCAACCTGTTTCAGTTCCTGTGTCCTGGCTTTCCAAGCCCTGCAATCTTTCTTCCAGTGTCCACTTTTATGACAATAGAAGCATTCTTCTTTACCCACAAGCTTCCCCGCTATCATTGTTGCCTTTTCTTTTCCCTTCGTACCCACTTTACTAACACCGCCCCTTGGTTTGGCGGGGGCTTTCTTCCTCTTTCCCTTGGCTTTCGCCTTGGACCTAGAAGAAGAAGATCCTCCTACAAACAAAGAGGGTGTTTCCCTACCTTTCTGTAGGGTGCCCTCTGCGCTCCTCAGCATGTTGAGGAGTTCTGAAAGTTCAACTTCTTTTTCTTGTAAGTTGAAGTTCAGTATAAACTGGGCGTAAGTGGATGGAAGGGACTGGAGAATTAAGTCCGTATAGAGTTCACTTTCCAACGTGGTCCCAAGTTCCGCGAGCTTCTCAATGTAGCCAATCATCTTAAGCACGTGGTTCGCTAAAGATGATCCGACGGCCAATTTTGCCGAAAATAACTTCTTCGACACTTCGTATCTTGCGATACGAGACTGCTCTCCATACAGTTCTTTTGTATGAAGAAATATGGATTCCAGGTCCATATTCTCGTGCCTCCTCTGATGTTCGTTGTCCATAGAGGCAAGCACGAGGTACTTGGCCTTTGCGCAATCAATCTCCCAAGTCTTACGGATTTCCTTATCCGCGATGCTGGAGGTGGAACCTGGGACGGGGGGAGCTTTGGTGGTAAGAAGATACCCCAGCTTGTCGTAAGTGATTGCCATTTTGACATTCCTGAGCCAATCTTTGTAGTTTGGCCCTGTCAGTATGTTTTTATCTAGAAGTAACTTAAGTCCAGTCATGTCGATTGGTCGCTGCAATTAGGAGAGAGAGAAGAAACACTTTAGCACGATGCTCTTGCAAGTTTAGAGTGGTTTTTAATTTGTCTAAACAGGATGGCTCCCACTGTCTCTCGAATCCCTCCTCAAACCATAAAGGAAGAATTAGTCGGGATCAATCCCACCGCACAATACTTGCTTAACCGTTCAGCCAGGCCAGTATCGGTACTTCGAGGGAGGTTTTCCAACGCTTTCGCGAAGTTCCTTAATTTAAGAACCTCTTTTCCCTGGGGGCGTAGCCCCGCTAACACCTTTCTAGACACCTACTTGGTTTATAGCATTGATCGTTTAGTGAGAAATTTCCCGAGGAGTAGCATATACTCACAGTAGGATTGGGATCCAAATATCATCGCGTGACGAAACTGAAGGAATCCTACCAGAATCACCACACTCCAAATGGTATGCAAATCTAGTAAGTTTCAGTACTTATGAAACTCCCGATGTGGATTTTTGCCCCATGCTCTTATGACCTTGACGAAGGTCAACAAATCATAAGTCACATGTCAAGTTCTGCCCGTCATTTTCCAGGTTAATTTGAACCCACCCGTATATACCCTTGACGAAGGTCAATAAGGAAATACGATTGTCCCAAACCAACGCATCTATCTATGCTACATATGAACACCCAACAGCTACCAATCTCTATATCTTGACGAAGGTCAACAAACATAGCTTGAATACTATTGAATATTCATATGAAACGACGGAGGGATACGAATGGTTTTGGCGAAACCGTGAACGTAGTGAACTTGATATAATCGATGGAACGAGATAGCTTTTAAAAGGAGTGGCTCAAGCTCCGCATTTAAAAGTTAGTTTTGAAAAGAACCGAGTGGTTTTTCGAAAGTGTTCCAACGACTTTAGCTTGGTTTATTATCTTGCATTAGTTCTTTTAATGCGTGATATTCTTGCATTAGTTCTTTTAATGCGTCCCATCATTTAATCCTACCATTGCAGAAAACAACCAAAATATGACGTACGCTTATGCCATTCGCATTCGCCACGGGGCCCCGTCATTACCCGTTAGGTTACTTAACTAACGACAGAGCGGGGGCTGGGCTAGCGCGGCTGTAAAACATAAGCAACGCCTAAATAGTTATAAATATATAGCAATGATAGACATTACAGATCACAGATGAATACATTGGATATACTAGGAATCCGCAATCCGTTCGAGCCTGCAACGAAGAGCGGATTACACGGTCGCGGTGAATAGCCAATACCCCACCCAAGACCCCTACGGGTGTGGCAAACTACCCGCCAAGTACCCGGTAGTTTGTGCACCCCTCCATGGGTCTATCCTAGGAGCAAAAACATTAAAAAGAATTATACAATGACGGCTACAACCCCGACCCGGTTGTGCGGCCATACAAATAATAATATTACATCAATTTACATATTACAAATGAATGAAAGAAAAACAACACTCATCTCACATCCATCCCGGCTATTCACCCGCGACAATCCAATCCATTCATATACACATACCATCAACAAACACAGATCACAGATATGTATAACCCCGACTAATCGACATATAGCGATTAGCCGACGTTCAATACATACAAACATCACAGATATAACCAATATAGTCAAAGTGTAGTGAAGTTCGATAAAAATACGGATTTATAGGCCCCCAAAAACAAATTTCTTTTCTGGAAAATCTGGGCACAAATAACCCATCTGAAAAATCCCAAAACCCTACCAGAAGAACACTGCACAAAACCCGATCACGAGAGGAGCCTAAACGGCGGCGGTTCCATGGCAAATGCATACCTATTGCCGCGGAACCGCGGCGGTTTGAGGGAATCAGGGGATCGTTTTTCGTGGGTGTTCTCACAAAACCCTGAGCCGATTTTAGGAGTAAAACCTTTTCACTTTAGAGCACAAAAAATTTCAACAGAAAGTTAGGGTTTTGTTTCTCCGGTTTTTTTTTGCGATTTTTCCGTTCGAACTTCCATACACTTTACTACTAAGTTAGTTTAAGTTTAGTTAGGCTCTGATACCACTGTAAGTCCACGTTGCGACCCCCGGTTCTTGCGGGGAGGCGGAAATGGTATAAAACTCAAATTTTTAGCGCATGGGGCAACATGGACTAACAAAGTCGGGATCTTTTCTAAACTAAACTAGCAAGAAAGCTAAAGAGAGTTAGCTACTCGGAAAGGAGGTTATACCTAACTTGAACTCCTTCTTCTTGAAACCTTTGTAGGGGTTGATGGTGCTTTCCTCGTTGACTTCTTCCGTCAAAGATGGATCCACCTGAGGGTTCAACCTTCGGGCTCTTTCTCGAACTTTGAGTGAACTAGGATCTTCGGCTTGCTAAACCTCTAACCCTAGAGTGAGTAGAGAGTGTCTTTGGGGTGTTTTTATCTCAAGGAGAGGGATTCTCAACACATGAGAAGGATTCTCCTTGAACTAGAGGAGGAAGAAGAAGAAGTGAGGAGAGAGAAGTGTTATGATAGAATAAGCTATTCTTTTCATTTTACAACCATATCAAAAATGAAAAGAATTATCAAATTAACAATAATAATAAAAATGAAATAGTTGATGGATGGTTTGGAATGACCATTATCATTACATTCTTTAAATGGTTTTGCTAGAATCAAAAAGCATATTTGATATGTAATGATGATGGTCAAACCTTCAACCATAGTCAACAAGTCAACCATGGTCAACAAGTCAACAAAACCCAACCATGACACAATTTCATTTAATTAATATTATTAATTGATATATCATAATTCCATTAAGGTTTGGAAAAAGACGACTGTCAACTGTGCATACGCACCCGTTCTAAAACCCTAATGAAAATCCTCTTCCTCCGCCTCAATCAACTGTGCATACACACCCGCATTCTTGTTCCGAGGAACATGAATACCAAGAGATAAAATCAACCCCAAAATATATATCAGTATCTAGCTCAAACCAGGGCCTACTAGTAATATCTGTCCGGACTCCAAACGTGCACAAGTGCGTGGATGAGAACGAACCCTGTCGCAAAACCATGCGACCTCTACTCTGTTTTGCCCAGAGGCGAATAGCCCTCTGTGTAGGACTCTAAAGACTCGACACTACGCTGGCAGTGGGTTTAACCACAGACCGCAAGCGGCACTAGCTGTGCGTAACGATCCCCAGGTAGATGTCGATAAGAAGACTGATGAGGTGAACCCCATCTGAACTCCCACTGAGTCTGAATGTGACAGTCTCCGTACAGTCCGGTCTGTTTGTCTGATACATCGCATGTCGGGCCTAGGGGGCGGTAAACGTCAGTCCCCTAATAGCGGTACAAGTCGTGTCGGAGTGAAACCCAAAACACCCTGAGATAACACTGGAAGCCTACCAGTATATCTCGCTTGCCCTGGCCAGGGACTACTCGTGTAATGGCTCTCCTAGACACAGCGCGATGTCAACTCCCAATACCGGGAGAGACGAATCCTGTCTAACCGTCACTGCCTCCAAGTGCTTCGGGACCGCACCCAACCATTACCTGTTTGCACGACTCCTTTGAGCCGTGGTAGGGTAGTGATCAAAGTGCAGTGGGAACACACTCGAGGCGAAGTGCCAGTGTCAAATCAGTGGACTAAGCTGTACTCATGTCACCTGGGAACTAATAACTGACGATAGGTATAATACCAACTTGTCAGTTCCCGACGAGTCCTGTCCAGTGTACTCGTAACCCAACGAGCACCCGTATACTATCTCTAGTACGATGTACTGATGGCTGTGGGACAGACCATCTCCCACACTGGGATGAGAAGCGCATACGCTAGTCTACTCCGGAGTATCGATGTCCTGTCTCGATAATCCTGCGACTAGGGACCTGTATAAGGATGTGCTTATAGATTACCCAGCCCCCACTAGTGTGACTGCCATCACAACGCTGGTAATCAAGCAAAGATCCTAAGGGCTCCACTAATGCGTATAGGTGATATACTAAAATAAACACATGTACACATTGAAGTAGAAACAAACCAAATAGCATACTACTATATTGAGCAAGATTGTTTATACAAGGTGAATATCCCAAGCTTCCATTAAGTAATATACAAACTAGTATGATACAGTAATGGCCTCTAGGGCATATACACTAACAAATGCCAATCGATAAGCCACTTCTCCAACACGGTCCAAAATCTCGAAAGGCTCCATGAATCGAGGACTAAGCTTGCCTCGACTCCCAAAAAGAATCACCCCTCTAGTCGTTGATATCTTCAAGAATACCAAATCACCAACGGCGAACTCTAAAGGTCTTCTCGATGTATTGGCCCAACTCTTCTGTCGATCTTGTGCTGCCTTCATGTGATTCCGAATAGTGTTAACCTTCTCAACTGTTTGCACGATCAAATCCGGTTCCAATAATCTTCGTTCTCCAATATCGTCCCAGCAAACAGGTAAACGACACTTGCGACTATACAAAGCTTCGAATGGAGCCATCTGAATAGTTACCTGAAAACTGTTGTTGTAAGGAAACTCCACCAAATGTAGATGATCCTCCCATGAACCCTTGAAGTCTAACATGCAAGCTCTCAACATGTCTTCAAGAGTTTGGATCGTTCTCTCCGACTGGCCATCTGTCTGAGGATAATAAGCTGTGCTAAATTTCAAATGAGTCCCCAAACTTTTCTGTAAGCTCTTCTAGAAGTGCGATAAGAAACGAGTGTCACGGTCGGACACGATACTCACCGATACTCCATGCAATCTTACAATATCCTGTATGTACCGTTCTGCCAAAGCTTCTGTTGATTGACCAACTCGAAAAGGGATGAAATGAGCTGCCTTGGTCAATCGATCAACAATCATCCAAACTGCATTGTTGCCTTTTGAACTCCGCGGTAGAGCCGTCACGAAATCCATGGTTATATGTTCCCACTTCCACTGAGGAATCGGAAGTGGTTGCAATAAACCAGCAACCCTTTGATGTTCAGCCTTAACTTGCTGACACACCAAGCACCTTGCTACAAAGCGGGCAATCTCCCGTTTCATACCTTCCCACCAGAAATGCTGTCATATATCTCGGTACATCTTTGTGCCTCCTGGATGTACGGAATATACTGAACTGCGCGTCTCCTTCATAAGCTCTTCGCGAATATCTCCCTTTGGCACACACAAATGGCTACCATAACGCAACGAACCATCTTCATGGATCAGTAAGTCTGTTCGAAGTCCAGCTTCAACCTGTTCTCGAAACTTCTGAAATCTTAGGTCCTGCAATTGCGCTGCTTTAATATTCTCGATCAACGACGACTGTACTTGCAGCTGCATCAACTGTCCCGAAGAATGCGGTACCACAATCTCCAAATCAAATCTTCGAAAGTCTTCAATAAGTTCCTTCTGTGCAGTCAACATTTGAATTGTTGGCAACCGACTAAGCGTATCCGGCACAACATTAACTTTCCCCAGATGGTATTTAAGATCAAGGTCGTAGTCAGCCATCAGTTCCAACCATCTACGCTGCCGCATATTAAGCTCCTTCTGCGTGAACACATACTTCAAGCTTTTGTGATCGGTGAATACCTCGACTCTTTCACCCAATAAGTAGTGTCTCCAAATCTTCAAAGCGAAAATCACAGCTGCTAGCTCCAAGTCATGAGTTGGGTAATTCTTCTCATGGTTCTTCATCTGTCTCGATGCGTACGCTATAACCTTCCCATGCTGCATCAAAACACATCCCATTCCTTTCTCAGATACGTCGCTGTGAATCACCAATCCTCCGGAATTGTCTGGCATGGTTAGAATAGGAGCGGTTATCAACCTCTGTTTCAACGCCTCAAAAGCTGACGCACACTTATCCGTCCACACAAATGGTACTACTTTGCGCGTAAGCTTGGTCAAAGGCTCCGCCAAACGAGCAAAGTTCTCCACGAACCTTCTGTAATATCCTGCAAGTCCAAGAAAACTTCCGATCTCTGCAATGTTCGTCGGAATCGGCCAATCATGAACTGCTGCAATCTTCCCTGGATAAATGGCGATCCCATCTTCAGCTTCGACTTGCCCCAAAAACTTCACTTCTTCAAGTCAAAACTCGCACTTGCTCATCCTTGCATACAATCTTTCTTGCATCAACGTCTGCAGTGCGATCTTCAAGTGTTCCGCATGCTCTTCAGTACTCCTCGAGTAAACCAGAATATCATCAATAAACACCACTATAAACTGGTCCAAGAATGGTGAAAAGATTCGGTTCATCAAGTCCATAAATATCGCCGGTGTATTCGTTACTCCGAAGGGCATCACTAAGTACTCGTAATGTCTATACCGAGTTCGGAATGCCATCTTGCAAATATCTTCTGATTTAGCTCGGACCTGATAATATCCGGACCGCAAATCCAGTTTCGAGAATACTCTCGTGCCACTAAGCTGCTCGAACAATTTGCCAATGCGAGGGATCGGGTACATGTCCTTAATAGTCACCCGGTTTAATTCTCGATAATCGATGCACATCCTCCTTGTGACATCTTCTTCTTTACTAGAAGAACTGGAGCTTCCCAAGGTAAATTGCTGCTGCGAATCCAACCTTTCTCAAGCAATTCGGTAACCTGATTCTTGACTTCTTTTAACTCCACTGGTGCCATTTGATAGTACGCCTTTGAGATTGGCGCTGCACCAGGAACAAGATCGATCGCGAACTCCATATCTCCTTTTGACGGTAAAACCGATATGTCCTCGAACACGTCCATGAACTCTCAAAGTACAGCTGGCACTTCCTTCTTATCATCTTCTATTGACGAAAGAACAATGCTGGTCGGCCTAGCCCTAAACTCGACTAGCTCGACAAAACTGCTTACTCCAGCAAAACAAACTCCGGATGTCTAGAAATCTGAAAATTCACTTTCCTTGCTCTACAATCAATGTGAGCGTGGAAAGTGCCGAGAAAATCCATTCCCAAGACAACAACAAACAAGGAATGCACCAGAATTGAATAATTCTAATGCGAGAAAGATATAAACAAGTAGGATACCGAGATGACTTCATCCGAAGTCAAGATACTGAAGAGGATTAAGCACGGTAAACATGATTCAAGCTGGCGATAAAACAAGAACTGGTAAGCAATGAAACCGAGAGAAGCAAGGTAATACAACGATCATGAAACAAGGAAGTGAATCAAGACCAGGACTCCAAGTTACTTAAATAGAGTACCTTATTGTAACTATACTGCAATTCATAGTTACAATCACATAACTCCACTCAAGTCGCCCAAATCGTAGTATCAGAATCAAGAAACAAGGAGAAACAATAGAGAACCAAAAAGGTTTCAAGTCAAGATGCAAAGTGGTTTGCATATCGTCAAGGCAAAGGATAAGAGAAAGATATGATTCAAGAATCACGATAACAAGGTGGCAGAACATGTTCCTAATCACGAGTATTCTGATTCGTGTATTGGGTCCAATACCCAACTACAAAAGAATCAAACTCGATTAACCTATATCCTATTTCTTTGATAGCAAACAAACAATGTCACGCCCCGCTTCCCAGAGTACGCTAAGATAGGCACGGGACATAGCCAACCATGCTACCTGTGGATAGGAAAAATCCTTCCACAGTCATATTACGGCTGTAGAGATATCAAGAACAGGAAAGTAAACTAAACTATCTAGTACATGTCCATAAGACAGAGTAAATGAGTCAAGAAATAATATAATATGCGGAAGCAAAAGATCCAATAAATAAAACACTTGGAATAGTAAATCTAGATACCAACAGGGTCCTTACCGCTCTGTCTAACAGCGGCAGTACTCCTGATCAATCTGCAACAAAGGTAGAGGATCTGGGCCATGCAAAACCCAGACGTCAGTGCGTCATAATATCAAGCAATAATATAAACAAGGTAGCAATACATGCAGGTATGAGTATAATGGTAAAACAGGTATAACAGTGATATAAGTGAGGACAGTGAGGGTAATATGTAGTGAGTAATCTAAACTGGTCTATTGGGATAACTACTCTTAAGTCTTTAAAATCAATTTGATGAATCATCGATATAACTCAATAGTATACCGTGCGTGTCCGGGATCACGGTGAAGATTCTCGGGCTGAACCGAGACGTGCCGCTATGCAGTGAAGGGTGGTATGTAACGATGAGTGATGTCAGCAGCATCACCCCGAGGCTGGCCCAGCCCATAAGACTGATCAGTAAAGGTATCGAACTGTCGAGTTACAAGTCAGGTTTCATCATTGATTTCCCCATACCCCCAAGTTATGTGTTCAAGTCAGGTATTGATAAATCTGGAGCTAATGCCAACACAGGATCAAGCAGGTACAGGTTTGTCGAAATAGACAACAGGAAATGTCCGTAGGGACAACATGTCAAGGTTGTTGGCATTAGTACAAGATCGGTTAATAGGTCAAGTTATAGTACATCAGGCCAAGTCAGGTAGTGTATATAAATCCAATCATATCAAGAAGTGCACTGTATCAAGTCACGTCAGGTGTGCACAAAATGTCACGTGGGTACTCATAATCAAACTAAAATAAACATGAGTATACAAAACAAGTATGGGGTATTAATGGAACAATAAAATGGAACATTGTGATGTTATATGCAAATAGGTACAGATTTAAGCTATGGATGCACAGTTATCGATTTGGGTTAAGGTTATAATTATAATATTAAATAGGATGCCATTTATTAATCATGGGGTATTACAACAATAGTATTACGTTATAAAATGAGATCGTAAATGCAACTATATGTGTTCTATTTGATATGGATGCGAATTGATATCATATCACCTTTAAATGATAAACTAGTTAATGCACGATGTTCAATTAAACAATGTGAAGGGTTATATTCAACTTAATGCGGTATACTATAGTATGATATGAGACAAGATAAGTTTGCATATGCTAAATATAAAATGATAATAATGGATGCATACAGTCATTGTAAAACAAGTACTTAGATGCACGGTTACAATTCACTTAATATGTTTATTAAAAATAGATGCATAAAATGTAATGTAGCATGTAGCAAGATAAACTTGTCTCGATGGATCGCGATACGGATACGCACGGCACGTCCGACGTCGGCAAATATTGCAACATCCACACGCGCACACGGGACAGGTCCAGGCACCGCAAGAAGGTAACCACGCAAGTAGGGGACGTCCACCGGGTCGCCCGGATCGGCGCCGGCGAGCACGGCTCCGGCGGGTGACCGAAAATGGAATCAAGAAAGAGAAAGAGGAAGAAGAAAAAAGAAGAAGAAGAAAGGAGAGATGAAGGTTTCACTGGGGTTGGTATGGCTCGGGTCAGGAACAGAGGAGGCGAGGGGTGAAGACGACGAGGGTTTTCCGGCGAGGATAAAAGGCAGTGAGGGTTGCGATTTTCTTGAAGTCGGGTGAAGGGTTTCTCTTTACTTTGTGTGCCGAGGAAAGCTAGGGTTCAGGCAGGGGAGAAGGTGGTGAGGAAGTGATGAAGTGGTCGATGGCGTGGAGACGACGATGAGGTGGTCGGAGCTCCGGTAAGGCAGTGGGTTTGGTTAGGGTCGAGGGGGTGCAGGTTCTTTCTTGGGGGTGCTTGGGAAGGAATGGAGAGTTGAGAACGAGGAGGGAAAGAGAAGAGAAGTGGTGAAGAGGTGGAGGTGAGGTCGACGAGGTCGACGGTGATGGTCGGCGACGAGGGTTATGACGGCACTGGCTGTTAGTTATATGTATGCCCTAGAGGCCATTATTGTACATGAGATGTATATTGTAGCGGATGCTGGGACATATATAGGTAGGACTTTCTTGCTCGACATGATAGTACGCCATCTGGTTGCTCTTTATCTTAACATGTATACTTATTGTCTCTCTATTACATGTTGATAAACCCCTTAGGATGTGTGCTCGACTTCCAGGACTATGATGTAGATCATACTAGTGGGGCCTGGGTAGTCAATAAGTACATCCTTCAATGTTCCTAGTCGTGGGAATATCGAGACGGGGCATCGATATTCCAGAGTAGACTGGCATATATCTTCTCGATCCATGTGATGGGCGATGGATGATCCCATATCCATTGGTGTTTGACATCAGAGACGGTATGCGGGTGCTCTATGGAGACTGGGTACACTTAACGGACTCGCCGAGAACTCCCAGATGGTATTATACCTCACGTCAGATGGCAGTTCTCTAGTGACACTGGTACAGCTTAGTCTGTTGACCCGAGATCGTCATAGAGACTTGTGTGTCTCCCACTGTGCTTTGATTTCCACCCTACCACGGCTCTACTGATTCGTGCAAACAGGTGGTTTTTGGGTACAGTCCCGATTCACATGGAGACAATGAGCGATAGGAGGGGATTCGTCTCTCCCGGTATTGAGGGTTGATGTTGCGCTATGCTCGACTGGCCATAACTGGAAATCCCTGGCCAGGGTTGCACTGATTTACTGGTAAATGTTATCAGTAGTTTCGTACTTGTTATGGACCTTACATTGGCATGACTTATCAAGCTACTGGGGTCTGACGTTTACCACCCCTAGGCGAGATATACGACATATCAGATGAACAGACCGAACTGTGCGGTAAGTGTTACTGGTTGGATTCGCAGGAGTGTGAGCAGGCTTGCTCGTTGATCTTCTGATCGCTCAATACCCGGGTGGCCATTACGTTTAGCAGACCGCTTGCGGCTTGTGGGTGATTGATATGATCACCACCTACTGCCGGTGTATTGATGAGTCTTTAGAGTCGTACACATGGGTTTCCTGGCTCAAGCGAAACGAAATAGGAGCGCATATAAGATATGTGCGGGACCGAGAATAATACTAGTATGTGATACTGTATTCTATTCTCGCGATTTGTATCATTGGACGGTTATATGAGATATAGCTGGGTTACCGAATCAAGTGTTGATTCGATACATTGATACACTAGATATTAGTCGGTTATATGCAATATGACCGGATCGTTAAATCAAGTGTTGATTTAATGATTTAATGTATAATTATATATTTGATATATTACTTTACATTAACTAGTATTGGTTCACTTAAGATTGATTTTCTCACTAGATTGTGTACATTGTTTATATGTGATATATGCAAGTGTACATATTTGTATCATGCTTGATGATACATACAAGTTGTGTGTATGAGACTTAAACCAAATCAAGGTTAAATTAGGGTTTACTAAGTTCCTAACAAATAACAAAAGAGATGAGACTTTGGTCAAAGTTATCGACTTCATGAAGCTTGAAGAAACATTGACAAAGTCAACTCTTTTGTCATTTCCTTAGGATATTAGTTAACCCAACCCTTAACCTAATACTTTGGTTAATTCTCTACATGAGTTAAGCATGAGGGCTTAACTCAACCATGGTGCTATAATTAAAAGGATAAGCTTTCTTTTGGAGGATATTATTCATTATTCTTTCTTCTTCTTCTTCTTCATCAAGCTCCATCAAAAGCTTGCTAGCTCCAATGGTGCCATGAGAAAAAGAGTGAGAAAAACAATTCTAAAGTGAGCTCACTTCCTATTTCTTCATCCTCTACCACTTGCCATGTAGTATAGGGTGTTCTCTTCACAAAGTTCATGACCAAGTAAAGATGGAGCTTAAGCTTGAGTCTCCCCGACGTAGATCATCTTCGGCCTCGAAGTCAACGACCTAGCCCGCTCATTTTTCCGAAGAAACCAACGCTAGGGTCCGAGATCCCGATGATCACAGCGAAGGGACGTCAACACGGAGCTTTAGAAGTGAAGGACCGGATCTACAAAGGTTGTAATCTCATTCGCTTAGTAGCAAAGTAGTTTGCTTGCTTTTAGTTTTGCCTAATCTCTAGTAAACGATCTTGCATAGAGTTGTTAGGCACATAAAAATTTGATTTTGGCATGGTTGATGCCTTGTAGAACCTCATGAGTGTGCCTAGGAACCCTACAGTGGTATCAGAGCCTAGCTAGAACTTTAGGCGAAGTGTAGACGAAGTTAGAAACCCGATCGAACCCCGAAACCCTAATCAAAACCCTTCTCTGTACATTTTTTAAAACTGTGGATTTTTGTGAATTAAAAATGCTCAGAAAATAGAGCAGGAAATTCTAAGACCAACTGCAGAAAACGACAACCTAAATCTACAGTAGCGCCGCGGAACCGCGGCCTTACCTACTTGTTGCGGCGGTTCTGCGGTCGTATGTGATGATTAGGCAATCTATTTTCTACAGTTATCTCCGTAGCAGTTTCCTGTTTCTTCTGGGAATTTTTAATCTGTATTCAACAGTTGGGTTTTCTGGGATGTATTGGGGACTTGTTGATTCGATCGGATATTTTAACCTCGTTTATGTTTTTCTGGGTAATTTTAGAACGTGTTAAAAAGTTCGACCGGATATAAATAACCCACTTTTTCCCCTGACGGGAAAATTCCAAGTGTTGGATTTTTCCGTAGTTTAAGAATGTTCTAAGTAGTGCAAGTAACTTGATGGACCCTCTAAAAGACAACAAACCTTAACTCGATTATGTAACCGTCTTGAACTGCCTTTTGAACCTTAGGGTTTGGGGCAGTACGGTGTGCCACATGTGAGGCGTTGGCTTGACCCTTCTACGGCTAAACCGTTAGTACTGTGGCATAAAGTGGATGTTTTTAAACTTATTTCAAGTGTTGAACTATTTAGGAAAACTTGGGTGTTTGATTGTTCGATCGGAAAGTTTAATATTGTCTATTTATCTGGAGTGTGATACAATATTTGAAATCCACAAGTAGTTATGAGATAACTAATTTGAATGCTATAAATCTAGCAGTTTAGTCTCACTTGATCGGTTGCCACGGGAATTTGATGTGATCAAAAGTCCGTCGCAATCACGTTGCGTACGCGGATACTCGCCGGGTAAACTTAATAGATAGCCATGCCCCATAGCCTCGACCAAGTGACTGTAGGAGAACCCCGTCGCCAAAAGCATCCGTTCGGATGCTCGCAGCAGCGGTGTTCCGCCTTAGTGCACTTCGTCGACGGTATCGGGGGTGCGGCCGTCTACTAAAGTTTGCGACGAGCATTCGTTCAGGATGTCGGGAATCTTATTGAATTGCCCGACTTGATAAGGAAAAGAGTTTTCGATAATGAGACTAAAATCCAGGGTTTATAATTGTTAGGCATGTGATGTCTAAGGAATTCATTTGATTAGGCATGCGATGTCTAAGGAGGTTGCGGATTCCAACTGTTGTAGTTTTACACTTTCTTTTCTGCGACCGTAAGTGTAATATGTGATATCGTCAGTTTCGTTGCTATATGTCAACGACAATTGGGATGGGCATATTTACTTACGTTGATGATATGTGATGTTATGTGTTGCTGGATATGTTATATTGGATCGTCGTGTTTGAATAGCCGGGGTTTTTTATGTGTGATGAGTGTTTTTCTTTTTTTCATTCATGTAAAAAACTTGTATGTAATATTCTTTTATTGGGGCACTTCCGGGTTGAGGATGATGTCACCATTGTATATTATTTACTTTTCCGCATTAGGATAGACCCAAGGCAGGAAGCATAAGTAACCGGGTTCTAGGGTCCAGTGGGAGACCATCTCGATGAGTCGAGTCCGGGTCTTCTAACTCTAGAATTGGTAGGGTTACTCGCCGCTCTCGTAGGGGTCTAGGGGTATGGGATTGGCTATTCATCACGACCGTGGAATCCGTGTTTTATACAGGCTCAAAATAAAACACGGACGTCCTAGTATATCCAATATTTCATATGATATTTTCTGCTGCGTTATCTGTGATGTGATCATGTGATTTGTTCAGATAGATATTGTATATAGTATATATGATATATTATATAGACGTTGCTTATGTTTTACACCCGCGCTAGCCCTGCCCCGCTCTGCCGTTAGTTACCTAACCTAACGGTGCAGACGGGACATCGAGGTGAATGCGGATGGCATAAGCGTGTGTTGTATTTATCTGTGATGTTTAGGTGGACTTAAATGATGGGATATTCATTAATGAGATTAATGAAAGAAAATAAACCTAAAATATGTTGTGGAATCGAATTTCAAAAAAATCTGGTAGCTCTAGTTGTTGCTTTGCATAGCGGTGTTCCTTGTAGAACATCCAGCACCTTATTCGATAAGGAAAGAGCCGACGATCCCTTCACCGGGAGTGACCTCTTTAGCAATAATTAGCAGATGCTACAACCTTCGGTTTGTCTTTTGACTGCTTTTCTAGTTCTTTCTTTGCATAGTGGTATTGTGAATATCCTGCACCTCATTCGACGACGAAAGAGCCGAGATCTCTTCACCGGGAGTGACCTCTTTAGCGAAGCTAGTAAAAGCCTCAAAAGCACTCCATTTTAAAAACCATTTGATTCTGCAGCGAGATCAAGTTCAAAGCGTTAAAGGTTTTCTTAAAAACCATCCGCAACCCTCCGTCATTTTAGGAAGTAGAGTACTTAGTATTCGTGCTGTGTTTGTTGACCATAGTCAAGGCACAGTGTACGGTAGCTAAGTGATGTCTTCCTACACCGCATATGATGCGATTAGTTAGGACAGTCATATGGCTTTGTTGACCTTAGCCAAGGGTCATGTGGGTGGGTCTAATTAATCACGAAATGACGGGTAGAACTTGACTAGTGCTTATGATTTATTGACCTTAGCCAAGGACATAGGTGCTGGGGGTAAAAACCATTATCGGGAGTTTCACGTGTTGAAATTTGCAATGAGATTGCATACCTTCTATATGATAGTTGGATCCCGATACCCACTGTGAGTAATTGTTACTCTTGGGAGAGTTTTGCACTTTACAATTAGCCGATCAAGTAGGTGTCTAGAAAGGTGTCAACGGGGTTACGCCCCTGGAAAAACGAGGTTTATTTTAATTAGGTCCGTGCGAAAGCACGGGGAACCTCCCTCAAAGTACCGGCACTGGCCTGGCTGAAAGATTGGCGAACTTGTAGAGTATAATTAATCCCGGCTAGTCTTTCCTTTTAGGATTTGAAGGAAGATTTGATAAAAACAGTGGGAGCCATCCTGATTAGATAAAATATATAACCAATCTAATCTTGCAAGAGCGCACGCAGAGTGTTTTCTTCTCTCTCTCTCTCCAGATAGCGACCATGTCACGCCTTAATCAAGATAATAATATGGATGTATTGACCGAACCCGCTTGTTATACTGAGCTGGGGAACGTTGGTCCCGCTCCAACTTATAATTGTTATAAGACCGAGCAGGAAATTGGGGAATACCAGATTTCCCGTGCCGCCCAAACGAATAAAGTGCATGCTGTTGCATCATCTTCGGGTGCGTTCATTATAAAGAACTATTTCTCAGTATCCTCTGCATCCTGGGTATTTGATACCGGATCAGGATCACAGATATGTAATCTGTTACATAGGGCTACAGAAAGGTAGAGAACTGAGAACGGGTGATAAGTTTCATGAGACAGAAAACGGTGCAAGTGTTGCAGCCAAGTCTGTTGGTCACTATCACCCTGTATTACCAGAATACACTGATTCTGAATGAATGTTATTAAATACCGAACCTGATATACAACATCATATCAGTCTCTTTATTTACTAAAGAAGGATATAATTTTGTATTGTTGGATAATGTTTTGCATATTTCCTATATCAAGAGTTGATTGGTTCAGGCACGTTATCTAAAAGCATATACATTCTAAATCAGACTACAGTTCTTAGTATACAGAACACACACGAGAGGAAGAGTTCAGAAATGAACGAATTCTTCTTGAGGCATTGTAGACTAGGTCATATCAATGCGACCCGACTAGCTAAGTTACATTTAGATGCATATTTAAATCAGTTTAAATTTACATCTTATGAAACTTGCCAGTCGTGTCACAAAGATAAGATGACCATAGCTCCGTTTACTGGAAACAGAGAAAGAGTCAGTGAACTCTTAGGACTGATACATAGTGATGTATAGAGGTCCCCAGTCTACATATGCCAAGACTGGTTCTTTGTACTTCCTTACATTCACTGATGATCTCTCAAGATTCGGACACATGTTCCTGTTGAAACACATGTCTGAAGCTTTTGAGAAATTCAATGAATATAAGTTAGAAGTAGAGAACCAAATACAGGTATAAGCATTATGTCCTATGATGAAATCAGGGAGGAGAATACTTGTGCATGGAATTCTTGGACTATTCGAAAGGAGAATGAGATTCTCTCTCAGTGTTACTCCTCTGTATACACCACAGCACAACGGTGTATCGGGGTGGAGCAATCGCACCCTATATGATATAGTGCGCTCTATGATGAGTACTACTGAGTTACCTATTTCCTTTTGGGGGTTATGCACTTAAGAAGCTGCATACCTATTGAATTAGGTTCGAATCAGATCACTGCCTATCACTCCATATGAGATATGGTATGGGAAAAGCCTATCTCTTAAGTAAGTTAAGATTTGGGATTGTCCGGCCTATGTCAAAAACAAAATCCGGACAAGTTCGAGACAAGGTCAGTTCTATAGAACTGGAAGGATTTCCAGCTATACAAACTACAGCTGATGATTTGATAGAACCAAAGGATTCAATAGTCTCCGACGAAGCTCAGCCTCTCCGCCGATCTAGCAGGGTTCCTCATCCGCCTGAGAGATACTTTGGTTTCTCGATGACAGTGGGAGCGAGGAATGTATCCTGAGATGATGACCCAACTAGTTTCAAGCAGGCCATCAAGAGTGGGGACTCTGTAAAAATGGCTGGATGCTTAGCGATTTGAGATGGAATCCATGTACACCAACAAAGTATGGACTTTGGATGCTGTATCTGAAGGGTTAAATCCCCATCAGAAGCAAGTATATCTTGAGAAGATTACTTGGTGTAGATGAAAAAGTTGAGACTTTCAAAGCTAGACTTGTTAGTGGTTTTCGTCATCGACCAGGCGTGGAAAATGATGAAACCTTTTCCAGTGGCTATGCTTAAGTCCATCCGGCTCCTACTTGCCACGGCTACATATCATGACTACGATATCTGGCGGTTGGGTGTCATGACTGCTTTTCTAAATACTGATTTAGAAGAGAACGTCTATAAGAACACAGCCAGAGGGCTTCGTAAACAGTGGGAGCAGCGGAAACGTGTGCAAGTTGCTTTACAGGATAAAGCAGGCATCGCGGAGTTGGAACGTCTGTTTTGATGTGGTAGTCAAAGAGTTTGACTTCATCAAAATAGTAGATGAACCTTGTATATACAAAAAGGTAGTAGAGAGTAAGGTGGTCATCCTCGTATTGTACGTGGACAACATACTCTTGACAGGAAAAGAGTTTCCTATACTACGCACGGTCAATCTCCTCTTATCACAAGGATTCTCCATATAGGATCAAACTGATACCTCTTAAATCCTGGGTTTTGGATCTATAAGATAGATCTAAATGGATGTTAGGATTCTCACTAGGTGTAGTAAGATGGTATCAATGGATCCTGAGGAGAATCACTGGAAAAGTTCCAGAGTGATAAGGACGACTGAATGTCAGTCGCAGGCCTTGTCTTTACCCTCAGTGGAGGGACGGTATGTTGGAAGAGTTCCAAACTAAATACCGTGGCAAACTAGACGATAAAAGCCGGTGACATCGCTATCAAAGATACTACCAAAGAGGCAGTTTGGGTGTATATTGGTTCATAAGATGAACTAGGTTCCTACCATTGTGTGACAATGGAAGTGTGGCTTTGGCCCAGGAACCCCGGTCCCATCAGTGACCCAGACATATTCTAAGGCAGCATCACCTGATCATGGAGATAGTTGATCTCCAGGGTGATCGAGGTTAGGAGAGTAGACACAAAGGACAATACGGCGGATCCACTCACAAAGGCCTTTTTCCAGAGAGAGACTTTTATGGGATGGTTGAGTATGAGATACTGCAACCACTGCTACAGATGGCCCTAGTGCAAGTGGGAGATTGTTAGTTATATGTATGCCCTAAAGGCCATTACTGTACATGAGATGTATATTGTAGTGGATGCTGGGACATATATAGGTAGGACTTTCTTACTCGACATGATAGTACGCTATCTGATTGCTCTTTATCTTAACATGTATACTTGCTGTCTCTCTATTACATGTTGATAAACCCCTTAGGATGTGTGCTCGACTTCCAGGGCTATGATGTAGATCATACTAGTGGGGCCTGGGTAGTCAATGAGTACATCCTTCAAGTTCCTAGTCGTGGGAATATCGAGACGGGGCATCGATATTCCAGAGTAGACTAGCGTATATCTTCTCGATCCATGTGATGGGCGATGGATGATCTCATATCCATTGGTGTTTGACATCAGAGACGGTATGCGGGTGCTCAGTGGAGACTGGGTACACTGAACGGACTCGCCGAGAACTCCCAGATGGTATTATACCTCACGTCAGATGGCAGTTCTCTGGTGACACTGGTACAGCTTAGTCTGTTGACCCGAGATCGTCATAGAGTCTTGTGTGTCTCCCACTATGCTTTGATTTCCACCCTACCATGGCTCTACTGAGTCGTGCAAATAGGTGGTTTTTGGATACAGTCCCGATTCACATGGAGGCAATGAGCGATAGGAGGGGATTCGTCTCTCCCGGTATTGGGGGTTGATATTGCGCTATGCTCGACTGGCCATAACTGGAAATCCCTGGCCAGGGTTGCACTGATATACTGGTAAGTGTTATCAGTAGTTTCGTTCTTGTTATGGACCTTACATCGGCATGACTTATCAAGCAACTGGGGTCTGACGTTTACCACCCCTAGGCGAGATATGCGACATATCAGACGAACAAACCGGACTGTGCGGTAAGTGTTACTGGTTGGATTCGCAGGAGTGTGAGCAGTCTTGCTCGTTGATCTTTTGATCGCTCAATACCCGGGTGGCCGTTACGTTTAGCAGACCGCTTGCGGCTTGTGGGTGATTGATATGATCACCACCTACTGCCGGCGTATTGACGAGTCTTTAGGGTCCTACACAGGGGTTTCCTGGCTCAAGCGAAACGAAATAGGAGCGCATATGAGATATGTGCGGGACCGAGAATAATACCAGTATGTGATACTGTATTCTATTCTCGCGATTTTTATCATTGGACAGTTATATGAGATATAGCCTGGTTACCGAATCAAGTGTTGATTCGATACATTGATACACTAGATATTAGTCGGTCATATGCAATATGACTGGATCGTTAAATCAAGTGTTGATTTAATGATTTAATGTATAATTATATATTTGATATATTACTTTACATTAACTAGTATTGGTTCACTTAAGATTGATTTTCTCACTAGATTGTGCACATTGTTTATATGTGATATATGCAAGTGTACATGTTTGTATCATGCTTGATGATACATATATGTTGTGTGTATGAGACTTAAACCAAATCATGGTTAAATTAGGGTTTACTTATTTCCTAACAAATAACAAAAGAGATGAGACTTTGGTCAAAGTTATCAAGCTTCATGAAGCTTGATGAAACATTGACAAAGGCAACTCTTTTGTCATTTCCTTAGGATATTAGTTAACCCAACCCTTAACCTAATACTTTGGTTAATTCTCTACATGAGTTAAGCATGAGGGCTTAACTCAACCATGGTGCTATAATTAAAAGGATAAGCTTTCTTTTGGAGGATATTATTCATTATTCTTTCTTCTTCTTCTTCATCAAGCTCCATCAAAAGCTTGCTAGCTCCAATGGTGCCATGAGAAAAAGAGTGAGAAAAACAATTCTAAAGTGAGACCACTTCCTATTTCTTCATCCTCTACCACTTGCCATGTAGTATAGGGTGTTCTCTTCACAAAGTTCATGACCAAGTGAAGATGGAGCTTGAGCTTGAGTCTCCCCGACGTAGATCATCTTCGACCTTGAAGTCAACGACCTAGCCCGCTCATTTCTCCGAAGAAACCAACGCTAGGGTCCGGGATCCCGATGATCGCAGCGATGGAACGTCAACACGGAGCTTTAGAAGTGAAGGACCGGATCTACAAAGGTTGTAATCCCATTCACTTAGGAGCAAAGTAGTTTTCTTGCTTTTAGTTTCACCTAATCTCTAGTAAACGATCTTGCATAGAGTTGTTAGGCACATAAAAATTTGATTTTGGCATGGTTGATGCCTTGTAGAACCTCATGAGTGTGCCTAGGAACCCTACACTGGCGAGGACAGCGGCGAGGATGGGTGTGCAGCGGGGATTTCTTGATGTTGGGAAAGAGAGGAGAGGAAGGAGTTCGGCGAGATGAGGAAGGGGATGACGGTGACGGCGAGGCACAGGGTTGCCGGCGGTGGAGATTGAGTCGAGGTCAGTGTGCGTACAGGCTCGGGGAAAGAACATGGTCAAGGAGTGCAGGGAGGAGGAGTGGGGAGAAGAGAGAGGTGATGGAGAGGTCGACGACGTGGGTTAGGCGGGGACGGCGTGAGGCGGCGAAGGACGAGCGCGACGCGCGGCGTGGGTCGCAGGCGAAGGGTCCATGTCGGGAAAGGAGAGTGGGGAAGGAGGACGAAGAGAAGGAGGTGTAGGCGGTGTTGGCGGTGACATGGAGGTCGATGGTGACGAGAATGGACATCCGCGGGGTCAGGGGCGTGGATTCGAGCGTGGCTACGAGGAAGGAAAACGAAGGCGGGAGAAAATAAAGGAGGAAGAAGAAGAGAGAGAGAGAGAGAGAGATATGAAATTTATAAGGTTTAAAATAATATATATATAATTTTATTTATATATATAAAGAGAGAGAGAGAGAGAGAGAGAATTGTGAGACAGAGACAGAGAAAGAACGAGAGGAGAGAGAGAGAATTGTGAGAGAGAGATAGAGAAAGAACGAGAGGAGAGAGATAGAGAGAAAAGAGAGATCGAGAGGAGAGACGAGATGAACAGTGAGGAGAAAGAAAATTGGATTTTGTGGGGAGAGAGAAAAAGAAAGGAGAAAGGGAAGAGAGAGAGAAAGGAAAGAAAGAGGAGAGAGAAGGAGAGAGAGCTACGGTGGGGGCCATGAGGCAGGAAAAAGAGAGAAGGAAAGAGAGAGAGAATGGTGCTGGGTTGTTAAATAAGTTGGGATTTTAAATAAGAAAAGATTTTAGTTAGTTATTAAATTTTATGCTGTTAATGAAATTTTAAATTGTTAAATAAAATCTAAATATTAAATAAATTTGAATTTTGGCAGTATACAAAATATTCCAAAACACGCCCGGGTCGGGTCTAAAAATTCAAATTTAAAATATGAAAAATATATGCGACTTCTAAATTTCAAAATGAATGCTCAGGTAATGAAAAAGCATACCCCCAAGAACGGATGCACGAACGTGCGCGTAGACATCCAAACACGTCCGTTTCACTGAACGGGACGAGAACAAGATGTGCGGATGCTACCACGGAGTTAGGGATATCATGCAAGCCATGTTATGTAATTTTAAAATATTTTCTGTGACTTAAAATGTTATACGGTAAAATATGCAATGCCAGATGAAATGCCAGTATGCGATAAAGTTGAAAATGCACAAGTCTACATAACAAGTCAGGGTGATTCATAAATATGAATCAAACAAGTTTCAAGTAAGCGGGTCGGGTCGAATGCAATGTAAAGTGTAAAATACCATTCGCACCCAAAATACGTTAAATCAAGAAATACCACGAATAAAGAAATACGAGAACTGGAATTGGTATAAATGAACTCGGGTGTTACACTTACTTATTTAAGTAGCTTAAGGAAACTCAGCTTCTCATTATCAAATATCGTGTGCTTTGCTGGTGGAATCACCCATTTACCATTCCATTTCGAAATTGGATGCAATTCTGGCCGTAAATTCTTTGTTGTTGTCGTATCGCAAGTGTGTCTCTATTCTTAAATTTGGTATTCAGTAGGGTACCCAGCAAGAGCCCGCAAACATTCTTCTTAATGTGCATGACGTTACAAGTTATGGCGAAAATTAAGAAATCGCAAATATGGCAAATCATTAAATATAGATATCTTTTTACATTTATTTGATATCTCATTCGGAATAGTATGCTTATGCTTCTTACCGAAAAAAACATTGATGTGCTCCACGCCCTCAAACGCCTTTATCCCATTTGACTCAGGAAGAGAGGGCTGATGCTCCTGCTCACTATTGAACTTGATTCTATTGCATCGATAATGATGATCAGTATTAAACCAATGACGATGTCCTGTGTAACAAGAAATCTGATTTACCAGCATTTTCACAGATGGTGTACTGTTGATAACAGAGTCAAGCACGGTGATCTTTCATACTCTATCCCGACAACATGGCATATGCCGGAAAATCATTTATTTCCCAAAGAAATGATGAGCGTAGTGTAATCTCTCCTTTCTATGGACATCTTAAGAAATGATGCCGGTCTCCCATAGCCCATTTAACTCATCGTTCAACGGCTTCAAATAAATATCGATATCATTATCAAGAGAGTTGCTTCCAGGGATCAACATAGGTATTTGGATGTAAGATTGTTTTATACTCATCTATGGTGTGAGGTTATAAACTACAAGTGTAACATGCCATAAGATGTGAGATGCACCTCCTTTAAACGGTTTCAAGCCATCAGCCGATAATCAAAACTTCACATTACAAGTTTCCACAGCAAATGCTAGAAATTGAGCGTCAAATATTTGCCACTCCTCACCATCAACGGGATGCCGTAAGAGTCCATCCTTTTTGCGACCATATGCATGCCATGTCTTATGTTCGGCGGTTTTAGACGGCAGAAATAATCTCTGTAGTCTTTTCTTAATAGAAAAAAGCACAAAACCTTCACCGGGATTTTCAGAATTGACACCTCGTCCCTCGGGGGCCTTTTAGGTAAGATCCACCTCGATTCCCCCACAAGTTCTACACTTATTTAAGTTCTTGTCATCATTTGTCATGAATAACATGCAGTCATTTGGACATGCATTAATTTTTTGATAACTGAAACCGATATTGACAATCATCTTCATCATCTCTTAAAAATTGGCAGGGAGATCGGAATTCGGGTAAGCCTCCTTCTCTATCTTTAGAAGTTCATCGACTGATTTGTTGCTTCATAAACTTTTGCATTTAAGATGAAACATGCAAACCATCCAACTCAACTTCATCATTGTCGCATCTTCATAAAAAGCTTTCTGAGCATCCTCCATGTACTTAAAAAACTCGTAGATTCGGCATCTGGAACCGCATCATCCGGAGGGGTATCATCATTCATGCTATCATACAACTTGTCCACTATATCATTTAAAGCAATGGTTGCTGGAGTTTTCATAGGAGACGGCAACAAATGATGTGTTAGTTGTATGTATGCCCTAGAGGCCAGTATTGTACAGATGATGTATATTATATTGGATGCTTGGACATATATAGAGATGACTTTCTTGCTCGATATGATAGTATGCTATCTGGTTACTCTTTATCTTAACATGTACACTTGTCTCTTTAAACTGTCTTATAGTTACATGTTGGTAAAGCCCTTAGGATGTGTACTTGACTGCCTGGACTATGATGCAGATCATACTAGTGGGGACATGGTAGTCCATAAGTACATCCTTCAAGGTCCCTAGTCGTGGGTGTATCGAGACGGGGCATCGATATACCAGTGTAGACTAGCGTATACGCTTCTCGACCCATGAGATGGGCGATGGATGATCCCATATCCATTGGTGTTTGACATCAGAGATGGTGTACGGGTGCTCAGTGGAGACTGGGTATACTGGACAGACTCGCCGAGAACTCCCAAATGGTATTATACCTCACGTCAGATGGCAGTTCTCAGGTGACACTTGTACAGGTTAGTCTGTATACCCGAGATCGTCATAGAGTCTTGTATGATTCCCACTGTGCTTTGATCTCCACCTTACCACGTCCATGAGGGCGTGCAAAACGGTGGTCTTTGGGTACAGTCCCGAGTCACATGGAGGCAATGAGCGATAGGAGGGGTTTCGTCTCTCCCGGTATTGGGGGTTGATGTTGCGCTGTGCTCGATTGGCCGTAACAGGGAAGTCCCTGGCCAGGGCTGATCAGAGATTTGCTGGTAAGTGTTACCAGTAATTTCTCGACCCGTTATGAGCCTCACATCGGCACGACTTATCGGGTATTGGGGTCTGACGTTTACCACCCCTAGACTTGATATGCGACGTATCAGACGAACAGACCGGACTGTACGGTAAGTGTTACTGGTTGGATTCACAGGAGTGTGAGCGGGCTAGCTCGTCGTTCTTCTGATCGCTCAATACCCGGATGGCCGTTACGTTTAGCAGACCGCTTGCGGCTTGTGGGTGCTTGATATGATCATCATCTGCTACCGGCGTATTGACGAGTCTTTAGAGTCCTACACAGAGGTTTCGAAACGAAATAGGAGCGCATATGAGATATGTGCGGGACCGAGAATAATGCATGTATGTGATACCGTATTTCATTCTCGTGATAAATGTTTCGATTGGTTATATTCGATATGACCTAGTTATCGAATCATTGATTCGATAAATCGATACATTAGATACTAGTCGGTTATATGCGATATAACCGGATCGTTAAATCAAGTGTTGATTTAATGATTTAATGTATAATTATATATTTGATATATTATTTTGCATTAGCTAGTACTGGTTCACTTTATATGGATTTTCTCACTTGATGTGCAAGTTGTATATGTGATATACTTTTGTGCACATATTTGTATTATGTTTGATGATACTTGATTATTTAGTTAAGTATATAGAATTAAACCATGGTTAATTTGATAATTAGGGTTTTGCATATTCATTTATTTATTTATTTGTTCATTTATTTATTTGGAAATGATTTAAAGAGAATGGTGGCTTTCTTTTGTCATTAGTTGAAGCTTCATGAAGCCTTGACTTTTTCAACCATTCTTGTCCTCATGCTTAACCCTAACTCTCCAAATGACCATGGTTTATTCTCTACACTTAACCCTTGTTAGATTATGATAAGTATGGATTTTCTTTTCATTTAAAAAAGAACTTATCATAAACTAGCTTCTTCTTCTTCTTCATCTTCAAGATAGAAACCTTGATGCCATCAATGGCAACTTGAGTTCTAGTGAGAGAAATCCAATTCTAAAGAGAACACACCTCCTATTTCTTCACCCTCTACCTCTTGCCAAGTTGTTTTGGGTGTTTTCTTCACAAGTTTCACCACTTGGTGAAGTCGGAGCTTGAACTTGCGATGCCTCGACGTAGATCATCTTCGGCACGAAGCCGACGACCTAGTCCGCCCTATTCTCCGGTGAAGCCGACGTTCGAGTTTGGGAATCGAGATGGACAGCGAGAGGATGCCTACGTGGAGCCAAGGAAGAGGATAACCGGATCTACAAAGGTTGTAGCATCTAACCTTTAGTTAATTTGTTAACTAGTTTTGTTTTTCGCCTAGAATTCTAGTCTAAGATCCGCGTTAGGGTTTCGCGGCACCCATAATTTTTGAAATTGGTATGTTCGATGCCTCGTGAGACCTCTATAGGGTGCCTAGGAACCTTTCACTGGTATCAGAGCCTAGCTAGAGCCTTGGACGAAGTCTAGACGACGTTTGAAACCCGATCGAACCGAAACCCAAAACCCTAAAATGCTCTCTGGACTTTTTCTAAAAAATGGGATTTTTGTCAATTAAAAATATGCAGAAAATCAAGCAGGGTGTTATTTGAATTACTGTGAAATACGAGGGCCTAAGTCGACTTTTCCACCGCGGAACCGCGGCACGTGCTATGCATGCTGCGGCGGTTCCGCGGCCGTACTGTTCCCTTGTATGATGATTTCTGCACAGTAACTCATATAATTTAATGCTATATTTTCTGGGATATTTTTGTTGTGACTCTACAGAAGAGTATTCTGGGGTACTATTGGGAATCAAAGTTTCGATCGGATTATCAAATTTCATCTTTGTGTATTTCCAGATAATTTTTGAATATGTTAAAAAGTTCGACCGGATATAAATACCCAATTTTTCCCCTGTCGGGAAATTTCCAAGTGTTGGATTTTTCCGTAGTTTAACGACGTTCTAAGTAGTGCAAGTAACACGATGGACCCTCTAGAAGACAACAAACCTTAACTCGATTATGTGACCGTCTTGAACTGCCCTTTGAACCTTTGGGCTTGGGGCAGTATGGCGTGCCACATGTGAGGCGTTGGCTTGACCCTTCTACGGCTGGACCATTGGTACTGAGGCACGAACTGAATGTTGTTAGACTTATTTCATGTGTTGAGCTGTATCGGGAAAACTTGGGTATTCGACTGTTCGATCGGAAAGTTTAACATTTTCTGTTTATCTGGAATGTGATACAATAATTGGAATTCACAAACAGTTATGAGATAACTGAATGAATGTTATAAATCTAGCGGTTTAGTTTCACTTTATATTGAAAAGTGTTTTCAATAATGAGACTAAAATGCGGGGTTTATAACTGTTAGGCATGTGATGTCTAAGCATTTCATCTGATTACGCATGCGATGTCTAAAGAGGTTGCGGATTCCAACTGTTGTAGTTTTACACTTTCTTTTCTGTGACCGTAAGTGTAGTATGTTCATATCGCCGGTTTCATTGCTATACGTCAACGAAAATTGGGGTATGCATACTTACTTACGTTGATGACATGTGATGTTATGTGTTGCTGGATATGTTATATTGGATCGTCGTGTTTGAATAGCCGGGGGTTTTTATGTGAGATGAGTGTTTTTCATTTTCATTCATGTAAAAACTTATATGTAATATTCTTTTATTTGGGGCACTTCCAGGTAGCGGAAGTTGTCACCCTTTGTATATTATTTACTTTTCCGCATTAGGATAGACCCAAGGAGGGGAGCACAAGTAACCGGGTTCTGGGGTCCAGTGGGAGACTAACTCGAGGAGTCGAGTCCGGGTCTCCTAAGCCTAGAATTGGCAGGGTTGCTTGCCGCTCTCGTAGGGGTCTAGGGGTGTGGGATTGGCTATTCATCACGACCGTGGAATCCGTGTTTTATACTGGCTCGTATTGAAAACACGGACGTCCTAGTATATCCAATATTTCATATGTTTCTTCTGCTGCGATATCTGTGATGTGATTCTGTGATGGATATAGTATATAGTATATATGATATATTATATAGACGTTACTTATGTTTTACACCCGCGCTAGCCCTGCCCTGCTCTGTCGTTAGTTACCTAACCTAACGGTGCACGAGGGGACATCGAGGCGAATGCGGATGGCATAAGTGTACGTCATATCTATCTGTGATGTTTAGGTATTTAAATGATGGGACTTTATTAATGTGATTAATGAAAAATAAGAAACCTAAGATGTTGTGGAATCAAATTTTAAAATAAAAAAGGGTAGCTACAGTTCTTGCTTTGCACAGCGGTATATATGATATACCCTGCACCTTATTCGATGAGGAAAGGACCGAGATCCCTTCACCGGGAGTGACTCCTTTAGCAATAACTGGCAGATGCTACACACTCGGTTTGCTTTTGACTGCTTTTGGGTTTTTGCTTTGCACAGCGATATATATGATATATCCCGCACCTCATTCGACGAGGAAAGGACCGAGATCCCTTCACCGGGAGTGATTCCTTTAGCAAAACTAGAAAAGCCCTAAAATCACTCATTTTAAAACTTCATTTTGATTCTACAACGACATCAAGTTCATTATGCAATAGGTTTTCAGAAAAACCTGTCGTAGCCCTCCGTCATTTCAGATGAGTAATAGTTAGTATTCGTGCTACGTTTGTTGGCCTGCGTCAAGGCGTAGTGTGCGGTAGCTAACTAGTATTTATCTGCTTTTGCATATGATGCAGATTGGATTAGGGTAGTCGTGCGACTTTGTTGGCCTGCGTCAAGGGTCGTACGGGTAGGTTTAATTCAATCAGGAAATGATGGGTTGAACTTGACTAGCGCACTATAGTTTGTTGGCCTGCGTCAAGGTCATAGGACGCTAGGGGCAAAATATTATCGGGAATTTCAAGTGTTGAAATTTGCAATGAGATTGCATACCTTCTATGAGATAGTTGGATCCCGATACCCACTGCGAGTAAGAGTTACTCCTGGGAGATTTTACACATTGCAATTAGCTGATCAAGTAGGTGTCTAGAAAGGTGTCAACGGGGTTACGCCTCTGGGAAAACGAGGTTTACATTAATTAGGTTCGTGCGAAAGCACGGGGGACCTCCCTCAAAGTACCGACACTGGCCTGGCTGAAAGATTGGCGAACTTGTAGTGTGTAATTAATCCCGGCTAGTCTTTCCTTTTAGGGTTTGAAGGAAGATTTGATAAAAAGCAGTGGGAGCCATCCTGATTAGATAAGATAATAACCAATCTGATCTTGCACGAGCATACGCTAAAGTGTTTTCTTCTCTCTCTCTCCAGGTAGCGACCATTTCATGCCCTAATGAAGATAATAATATGGATGTATTGACCGAACCCGCATGTTATACTGTGCTGGGAAACGTTGGTTCCGTTCTTTCTTATAAGAGTTATAGAAATGAACAAGATATAGGGGAATACCAGGATTCCCATGCCACCCGAATGAAGAAAGTACATGTTGATGCATTTTCTTCGGGTGTGCTCGTTACTGAGAACTGTTTCTCTATTTGCTCTACGTCCTGGGTATTAGATACCGGGTCAGGATCCCATATATGTAATCAGTTACATGGGCTTAGGAAAGGTAGAGAACTTGGAGAAGGTGATAAAGACATTAGAGTTGGAAATGGTGCAATTGTTGCAGCTAAGACTGTCGGGGAATATCACCTTGTATTACCAACTGGTAATACATTGGTTCTGAACGAATGCTATTACATGCCGAACCTGATATGCAACATTATATCGGTTTCTTTATTAAGTAAAGAGGGATATAATTTTGTATTACAGGACAATGTTATGAACATTTTCCGTAACCAAAAGTTGGTTGGATCAGGCACGTTGTGCAATGGCATTTATGTTCTAAATCAATCAACAGTTCTGAGCATAACAAACACACACAAGAGGAAGAGTTCTGAACTCAACGAATCCTTCTTGTGGCATTGTAGACTGGGTCACATCAATGCGACACGACTAGCTAAGTTGCATAAAGATGGATATTTAAATCCATTTGAATTTTCATCTTATGACACTTGCCAGTCATGTCTCAAAGGCAAGATGACCAAAATCCCGTTTACGGGACACGGAGAAAGAGTTACCGAACTCTTGGGACTGATACATAGTGATGTATGCGGTCCCATGTCTACACATGCCAGGGATGGTTCTTCATACTTCATTACATTCACTGACGATCTCTCTAGGTTCGGGTATGTGTTCCTGATGAAACACAAATCAGAAGCTTTTGAGAAATTTAGGGAATATAAACAAGAAGTTGAGAACCAAACCGGAAAAAGTATTAAAATCCTACGATCTGATCGAGGAGGAGAATACTTAAGCAATGAATTCCTGGACTTCCTAAAAGAGAATGGGATTCTCTCTCAGCTGACTCCTCCATATACACCACAGCACAATGGTGTATCAGAACGGAGGAACCGCACCCTATTGGATATGGTGCGCTCTATGATGAGCACAGATGAGTTACCTATTTCCTTCTGGGGATATGCACTGGAAACAGCTGTAGACCTATTGAATATGGTTCCCACCAAAACCGTGCCGACCACTCCATATGAGATATGGAAAGGAAAGAGACTATGTCTTAATTATGTTAAGATATGGGGTTGTCCGACCTATGTAAAAATGCAAAATCCGGACAAACTCGCGGCAAGGTCCATTCTGTGTAAGTTTATTGGATATCCCAAACATTCGCGAGGGTATATCTTCTACCACCCTGAGGAACAAAGAGTGTTTGTTTCTCGGCATGCCACCTTTTTAGAAAATGAATTTCTTGAAAAAGAGATTAGTGGTCATGAGGTAGAACTGGAAGAGGTTCCAGCTGCAGAAGCTACAACAGAAGATCTGGTGGAACCAGAGGATTCCGTAGTTCCCGATAAACCCCAGCCACTCCGCCGATCTAGTAGGGTTCCTCGCCAACCTGAGAGATACTACGGTTTTCTCATGGACGGTGGGAGCGAGTATTGCATCATGGAGGATGATGACCCAACTAGCTTCGAGCAGGCCATCACGAGTGGGGACTCAGTGAAATGGCTGAATGCTATGCGGTCCGAGATGGAATCCATGTACACCAACAAAGTATGGACTTTGGACGTTGCTCCTGAAGGGGTAAAACCCATTGGGAGCAAGTGGATCTTCAAGAAGAAACTTGGTGTAGATGGGACAGTTGGAGACTTTCAAAGCTAGACTTGTAGCAAAGGGTTTTCGTCAAAGACCAGGTGTGGACTATGACGAGACCTTTTCTCCAGTGGCTATACTTAAATCCATCTGGATCATGCTTGCCATCGCTGCATATCATGATTACGAAATCTGGCAAATGGATGTTAAGACCGCCTTTCTAAACGGTGATTTAGAAGAGTGCGTGTACATGACTCAGCCAGAGAGCTTCGTAGACAGTGGGAGCAGCGGGAAGGTGTGCAAGCTACTTAAATCCATTTATGGATTAAAGCAAGCATCGCGGAGTTGGAACATCTGCTTTGACGTCGTTAACAAAGAGTTTGATTTCGTCAAAAACTCAGATGAACCTTGTATCTACAAGAAGGTGGCAGAGAGTACGGTTGTCTTCCTCGTATTGTACGTGGACGACATACTCTTGATAGAAAATGATATTCCTATGCTGCAATCGGTCAAGCTCTTCTTATCACAAAGATTCTCAATGAAAGATCTTGGTGATGCCTCCTGCATATTGGGGATTAGGATCTATAGAGATAGATCCAAACGGATTTTGGGATTGTCCCAATCCAGGTATATTGACACCATACTAAAGAGGTTTAGTATGGAAGAGTCCAAGCATGGGAACTTACCCACGATCTCTGGAGTCACTATCTCCAAAGAGATGTCTCCCAAGACTGATTTGGAGAGAGCTCGCATGCAAGGGATACCCTATGCTTCGGCAGTAGGCTCTATCATGTATGCGATGCTATGTACCAGACCCGATGTAGCATACTCACTAAGTATAGTGAGCAGGTATCAAGCTAATCCTGGAGAGAGTCACTGGACAGCTGTGAAGAGCATTCTCAAGTACTTACGAAGGACTAGAGATATGTTCTTGGTGTATGGTAACGGAGAGCTCCAAGTGGAGTTCTTTACCAATTCGAGCTTCCAGAGTGATAAGGACGACTCTAAGTCGCAGTCGGGCTTTGTCTTTACCCTTTACGGAGGGGCGCTTAGCTGAAAGAGTTCCAAGCAGGAAACCGTGGCAGACTCGACGATGGAGGCTGAATACATCGCTGCCAACGATGCTGCCAAAGAGGCTGTCTGGATCAAGAAGTTCATTACTGAACTTGGAGTGGTTCCATCCATTGAGCGTCCAATACCTTTGTATTGCGATAACAATGGAGCGGTGGCTTTGGCCAAGGAACCCAGGTCCCATCAGCGGTCCAGGCATATTCTGAGGCGGTATCACCTGATCCGGGAGATAGTTGATCGCCGGGAGATCGAGGTCAGGAGGGTTGACACGAAGAACAACACGGCGGATCCACTCACGAAGGCCATTCCCCAGACACAGTTTGAGAGACTCTTCGGGATGCTCGGTATGCGATACTACAGCAGCTGGTCCTAGTGCAAGTGGGAGATTGTTAGTTATATGTATGCCCTAGAGGCCAGTATTGTACAGATGATGTATATTATATTGGATGCTTGGACATATATAGAGATGACTTTCTTGCTCGATATGATAGTATGCTATCCGGTTACTCTTTATCTTAACATATACACTTGTCTCTTTAAACTGTCTTATAATTACATGTTGGTAAAGCCCTTAGGATGTGTACTTGACTGCCTGAACTATGATGCAGATCATACTAGTGAGGACATGGTAGTCCATAAGTACATCCTTCAAGGTCCCTAGTCGTGGGTGTATCGAGACGGGGCATCGATATACCAGTGTAGACTAGCGTATACGCTTCTCGACCCATGAGATGGGCGATGGATGATCCCATATCCATTGGTGTTTGACATCAGAGATGGTGTACGGGTGCTCAGTGGAGACTGGGTACACTGGACGGACTCGCCGAGAACTCCCAGATGGTATTATACCTCACGTCAGATGGCAGTTCTCAGGTGACACTTGTACAGGTTAGTCTGTAGACCCGAGATCGTCATAGAGTCTTATGTGATTCCCACTGTGCTTTGATCTCCACCTTACCACGTCCATGAGGGCGTGCAAAACGGTGGTCTTTGGGTACAGTCCCGAGTCACATGGAGGCAATGAGCGATAGGAGGGGTTTCGTCTCTCCCGGTATTGGGGGTTGATGTTGCGCTGTGCTCGATTGGCCGTAACAGGGAAGTCCCTGGCCAGGGCTGATCAGAGATTTGCTGGTAAGTGTTACCAGTAGTTTCTCGACCCGTTATGAGCCTCACATCGGCACGACTTGTCGGGTATTGGGGTCTGACGTTTACCACCCCTAGACTTGATATGCGACGTATCAGACGAACAGACCGGACTGTACGGTAAGTGTTACTGGTTGGATTCACAGGAGTGTGAGAGGGCTAGCTCGTCGTTCTTCTGATCGCTCAATACCCGGATGGCCGTTACGTTTAGCAGACAGCTTGCGGCTTGTGGGTGCTTGACATGATCATCATCTGCTACCGGCGTATTGACGAGTCTTTAGAGTCCTACACAGAGGTTTCCTGGCTCAAGCGAAACGAAATAGGAGCGCATATGAGATATGTGCGGGACCGAGAATAATGCATGTATGTGATACCGTATTTCATTCTCGTGATAAATGTTTCGATTGGTTATATTCGATATGACCTAGTTATCGAATCATTGATTCGATAAATCGATATATTAGATACTAGTCGGTTATATGCGATATAACCGGATCGTTAAATCAAGTGTTGATTTAATGATTTAATGTATAATTATATATTTGATATATTATTTTGCATTAGCTAGTACTGGTTCACTTTATATGGATTTTCTCACTTGATGTGCAAGTTGTATATGTGATATACTTTTGTGCACATATTTGTATCATGTTTGATGATACTTGATTATTTAGTTAAGTATATAGAATTAAACCATGGTTAATTTGATAATTAGGGTTTTGCATATTCATTTATTTATTTATTTGTTCATTTATTTATTTGGAAATGATTTAAAGAGAATGGTGGCTTTCTTTTGTCATTAGTTGAAGCTTCATGAAGCCTTGACTTTTTCAACCATTCTTGTCCTCATGCTTAACCCTAACTCTCCAAATGACCATGGTTTATTCTCTACACTTAACCCTTGTTAGATTATGATAAGTATGGATTTTCTTTTCATTTAAAAAAGAACTTATCATAAACTAGCTTCTTCTTCTTCATCATCTTCAAGATAGAAACCTTGATGCCATCAATGGCAACTTGAGTTCTAGTGAGAGAAATCCAATTCTAAAGAGAACCCACCTCCTATTTCTTCACCCTCTACCTCTTGCCAAGTTGTTTTGGGTGTTTTCTTCACAAGTTTCACCACTTGGTGAAGTCGGAGCTTGAACTTGCGATGCCTCGACGTAGATCATCTTCGGCACGAAGCCGACGACCTAGTCTGCCCTATTCTCCGATGAAGCCGACGTTCAAGTTTGGGAATCGAGATGGACAGCGAGAGGATGCCTACGTGGAGCCAAGGAAAGAGGATAACCGGATCTACAAAGGTTGTAGCATCTAACCTTTAGTTAATTTGTTAACTAGTTTTGTTTTTCGCCTAGAATTCTAGTCTAAGATCCGCGTTAGGGTTTCGCGGCACCCATAATTTTTGAAATTGGCATGTTCGATGCCTCGTGAGACCTCTATAGGGTGCCTAGGAACCTTTCACGATGTGCAGCGATTCTATAGTCTGCAATCTCTATATGCAAGTGCCAGATAGTGTAATCTTGACTTATTCCGTTAGCAAGTATATGCATTCGAACCGCTTCTCGACAATCCCTTCTGCCGTTACAACATTTCCTACAAGGACAGGGAATCCGACTATCACCCACTCTTGACGAGAATTGCATAAACACTTCAACACCATTATGGAATTCGGTGCCAAATTTGTTCTTAATTATCCAAGTCTTATCCATTCTTGTCTGATACATAAAACCAAAGATAGCTTAATAAAAATTTTCAAATAGTGCACGATATTAACGGTTTTATACTGTATTGAGAAAACTAAGAATGATATGGTTATTGACAAAGAAGAGAATGACAATAGTGTCTCGGAAATACGTTTAAGTGATTTATCATGACCAACGATATTATCGGTTTTATCTTAGATGTTGGGGGTAACGGCTGTCAGGGGTAAGGTTTCTATCCCATTAAGAATGTATAACGCATACACCCTCTGCACTTATGTTTTCATTCGCTTTGAGAAAATTTCGACAGTACCTCTCCGTTATTCTCCGAGTACACTGCAATAGAAAAGATAAACATCTCAATACTATCAGTATTGAAGTGATCGTCTCAGCTATATTGTATACGGAAAACCAGCAGAAAGGTACTGACAAAACTCATCTCGAAACGAATGAAAGCATAAAAATACAGGGAATATTATACATTATACATTCTTAAATTGTCCAAAACGGGACAAATCTATCGGTTATTGTACGACTATTCTTCTTGTTGCATAAACTATGAGATGGTTGTCAACGAAGAATGATTAACGTTCGAGATTGACAACACACACGTAGTTTTATGTCACGAAGATAACCGTACGCATATAACTGATAGACGGGTTCTAAGACATGATATTTTATCAATGTGAAATACTCGATGACGATATGTATCGGTTTGCTTTTTGTCATCATCGAGTATCATGCACTTAATTAGATTAGTTTTGATAGTTATCGTTTCAGTATCGTCGAATATTAAGTATTTAGTTTAGGGTTTTGGAATTTTCAGTTTGAATAATAAATTGCTCAAACAATTGATATTATTAACGAAGTATCTGGATTTATTAAAATAAACACGTGTCTATACAATGAACATTACATAAAGGTAAGTCTCACACTCTCTCTCACACAAAGACATGTCCATACACAATATATTACATACACATAGTATACACACATCTACAACAGACATGCAAATATCGCAAACAAAATAGATAGAAAGAACATTAACAACACAAGTATTCATCACTAAAAATTTTCACTAAACTACCCTTGGCTATTGTTGTTTTTCACTAAACTACCTTAAATTTCTCCTAAGCAACATATTTCTTCAATTTTACTTAATTACACTAAACTACCTTTAACGATTGTTAGTTTTAAACTAAACTACCCTTAACTATTGTTATTTTCACTAAAGTACCTACAAAAATTCTCTAAATTACCCTAACCCTAATACTTAACACTAATCATGAGTTCAACCCTAAACCTAACCCCAACCTTAATCCTAACTATATTATTTTCACTAAATTAACTACAAAAATTCTATAAATTAACCTAACCCAAACCCTAAAACTTCACCCTAAACTTACCTTAATTGTAACCGTAACCTATCATCAAATACAACAAAATTAACTAAAATCAATAGTTAAATAAATTAAAAATTGAAATTTTAAAAAATGACTAATCTAATTTGCTTCAGAAGGTGGAGGGGGGACACGGTCGATATGGCGCGGGAGGTGGGGCTCAAAGGCTAGGGGATCGGCAGGGCTCAGAGGCGGCGGATCAGTTGCGGGGGCTCGATCGAAGGCGGGGAGGCGGCTCGGAGGCTGGGGGGATCGAAGGCAGGGAAGCTGCAGGGGGACTTAGAGGCGGCACGGGGGTTGATCGGAGGCGGGGGATGGAGAAGGGGGGATCTGATGGATCTCTAGATCTCCTTTAGATGTTACCTTCCGTAGATCTGTAGCAGGTGCTGATGGATAGCTGAGATTGAGTTGGGAGGTTGGCTCCTGAAGCGTGTGGATCTCAATGGGCTTAAAATGGTTGAAGCCGAGCTACCTGCAAGGAAGTCCCGGGGTGGTTGTGCCACCGAGGGCCCTCGGACGATCAAGTTAGATGGGCTAATTGGGCAGAGTAGCGGTGTATTGGGTAAAATTGGCTTACCTGAGTCGTCTGGGAGAGGGGTTTATATAGTGGCCCCATGGGCAGGCGGGCGCGAGATTCACGTCGGCCATTACACCCGCGTGAAAGGCGGGATTCCCCATTAATGATGAGATATGCTCGTTAATGGGGGAACGAGATGGCGTGGAACGCGGGATCATGGGCGGCGGATATCTCGCGTCTGGCGAGATTCGCGGAGCCGTGACGGAGATACCTATGATCGGTGTTGTGGATCGGTCGATGAGACCGAGAAAGATAAGCCCGGCAGGAGGCTCGGGAACGAGCGGGAGGCCGAGGCATCTTGGATATGCGATAGCTCAGAGGTGAGCTGGAGGGCTGAGGGAACTCAGCGTGCGGGAGGGCTCCAAGGCGAGCCGATGGTTGTTTGTAAGGTGATTGTAGGAGTGGTCTGGAAGGCCACCGAAGGTCGGGGAACATCCTTGAGTCGGAAGCCCGGGGTATGCTTCCAACGTACCGATCTTGATCCTTTCTCGTAAGCTCTGGGACACGTCGTCTGCCACGTGTCATGATCTGGAGAATCACCGGTATCGAGCATCATCAGGATCGGAGGTAAAAGAGGGGAAATAATTTTGGGGAGGGAAATAAAAAATTTTGGTGAGATGTTAAGAAGGGGAAAAGGGATCACGGGTATTTTAATTTGTTGACTTCGGTCAACAGATATTTCGACGTGAGACCCGTGTCGATATATCTGTTGACCGAAGTCAACAAAAACACAGGAATCAAGGATTTATTTCGGCAGTCTATAAGCGTCAAAATAAGTTGTCCGTCGAAATTGTAACACCTTAGGATGCGATTAGTGTTAATTAAGCGATAACGCGGGTTTTTAGTAAAAAGTTTACCAAAATAGTTTTCAAACATTTTATAAAAATTAATTTGTATTTTATTAATATTTATTTTGGGCCTGCACACACATATGCATGTTAACTTAGGGTTAATTAGGGGTTAACCATGCTTAAGTAGTCATGGCACCCTAACATAATGTCATGCCATTTGTTTTATATAATTATCTAAATTAATTAGCTTTAAAAATAAATAAAGTGTTTTGAAAATATGTTGACTTGAGAGAGGAGAGAGAGGGTGGCATGCATCATAAGGAATGGGCAAGCATGCCATGCATTTAATGAGGAGAGAGAAGGGCATGGCTCTCTCTAAACTCACCCCTCATTCCCTCACCCTCACTCATACATACACCCTCACTCATACACTCCCTCACTCTCATTCACAACTCTCATTCTCATATTTTTCTTCACCTCATCTCTTCCCTCATCCCTCAACTGAAACTCTAACCCAACCTTCACAAACCCATACCAAATCTCCACTAAATTTCACTTAAACCCCTCACAAGCCAAGATCAAGCCACTAGGATCACTTGGAGCATGGAAAGATAGGGTTTTGAGCAAGTGTGGATAGGTAATGACTCTAAACTGTGAATTAGGAGTTTATTATTGTTGTGTTGCTAATTAGTTTCAGTTTAGAATGATAATGATATAGTTTTGTGCGCGTATCGTGTTTTTAGTGTCATTTTTGGATGTCTGCGATCTGCTGTGACCACGAGTCCTTACTGGGAAAACTAGCAGTATAGTAGTATTTTGTTAGAGACCCTAAGTGTACACCTAAAACACGAACCCCACCTGACACTGTTCAACTGGCGACATTCGATGAAAATCCGGCGAGCTCGGCCGAGGAGGGGACTGGGGTGCTGTGTTTTTGTGGGTAGCTGTCTGCTGTTGTTTTAGGGTGTTTGGTACTGCTAGATTTTTGTATTTTGACAGTATGTAAAATCTAGGATCGATTAGCTAGTTTTTAGTGTTTCGACGACACGCGTTACAATTGATCCGACGTAGTTTTAGTGTTCCGGGTAGCTTGCTGTCGTGGGTTTGTTTTGGTGATGTCGACACACGCGTTAGCCGCTAAGCGAACTCTTTTGTAGCTTAAGGGAACCAATTCGTTAAATTGGTGTTGTATTCGTTATTATTACATAGTTTGCTAAATCCACGCGTTATTGTGTTTTGTGTTAATAGGATCGCAGGCGGGAACATCGGACGCTGCGAAGAAGGGAAAGCAGATGGTCGGATTTACTTAGCTCGAGATCACCGGTAAGTAGATTTAACATCTATGAGGAAATCTCCCGTATAGCGTTATACGTATAGGATATTATAGCTACATGTTTATATACATATATGTTAATTGTGCATGAGTATCATTACATACCATTACTTGTTGTGCCTTAACTTAGTACCTAATGGGCACTGCACCATTACTAACGGTTCATGTTGCACGAGTACTAAATTGTATGCTACACCCACACCGTCGGTAATTGCTATGATATGCACACCCTATACACATATGCGGTATTGTATTGTTATTGACATTGAGACATTGATTCATATTCTATTGCACATATGAAATGCATTGTGCATACATATATATGCACCTTTAGATGATATTGGATTTGATTTTGGAGAAATTGGGAACCGCATGATATATTTAAAAACTGGATTCATTTAAAAGAGCGGTTTTCCCTTGATATACTCATATTACGGTTCTATGTGTAATATATCATATTTCATGGATTTTAACATTGAGATACGGATTTCATGTGATTTATGGATTTGAGAACCGTGGTATTATTTCAAGAAAAATATGCATTGTTTTGAAAACCCGGTTTCTCTTGATATGATATTTCAGTGCGTCCACCATGCGTTTTCTCGGTTCTGAGACGTGTGATAGAAACCTGATTCGAGGAGCTGGATGATCCGTTTGCGGGTTCATGGTGGACCCGGTATGGTACCCCGGGGAAAGAAAGGGATGTTGTGTAGTAGACGATGAGCCTGACAGAGAGACTGCTAGATACCGGTGATTAGTTTGACCTGGCGGTTATCCGGAGAATACCGATCGGAGTCGAGAGATGGATATGGGCCGATCCGGACTGACGGAGCCCGTGGGCCTATCCGGACTGACGGAGCCCGATGTATATGGATTTGCGTGTCGATGTTGGATACGGGTACTTCATGATGTTTTCGAGTGCCGATATTGGGCACTCAGATTTCATGAGATTTACAGGATATGAGGGCCGATCAGAGTGACGGCGCCTGAGGTATTGGGGTTTAGGGTGTCGTTGATGGACACCGGGTTTTTCCACGATGATGATTCGTGACGATGATATATTTATCACATACTCAGCATTCATTGATATGCATTGTTTCATGTATTTGTAATATCTGATAGAGTACCTTTCATGATTGTTGCGTATCCATATTACCATATTGTTACTATCAGATTACATGTGATAGAGTATCGCAGTACGTGCATACCTGCGATTATCTGTACGATATTACTTACTATTCACGAGTTGGCAACTCACCACCATTGTGCCATAGTGTTTTGCTGGTTTGACCCTCAGAGTAGTCACGGCAGGGCTCTTTCTTATTGTATCTTTTGCAGCGGATACCGCTACGGTTGGCTGTGAGCCGTTTTGCTATAGGTGGGCTTTGCGGTTATCCATTTATATTCATTGTACATCTTATTGTATCTAGTATTCTCCATCTGCCATTTCATGTATTGACTTAGAGATGAGTTGTGATGACGATATTGTATATTTTGTGACTCTGGGTGTCGAGCTCATATGAGCCGACTTCTATTATGCAATTTTATCTCTTTTATGTTGTTTTTCACTTATATGTCTATTTCTTCGCTACGGCGTCGTATATATGTTTGTTGTGGTTTTTTCCGTGTTTGGACGTGATTTGCTCTCATTTGGGGATGCTTTATTTATATCATATGTTGCTTTTCTTATATCATATGTTTGTACCCGTTTCTGGGCTAGTTTTTACAAAGGAGGTGCTGCCGAAATTTTTAAGAAAATTAACTTAAGTTTATATATTTTTACTTGAGATTTTCAAATGCTTTCAACAATATTTTTATCACTTACTATTTTTGATGGTTTAGATTTCTAGGTTTTCGGATTACTTAAATTGTGTTACGTCTGTAGACGTCACGTGATTTAAGTGCCGGTCACGTGCCAAATTTTGGGTCGTGACAGAAATAAGCCCCAGTTTTGTGTAGTGATTGATTCTCCTCTAGTTATATCACAATCGTACACAGCATCTGCATAAGACCCTCCTACTTGAGTACCAAGTTAGTTGCATTTTCTCCATAACAAAAAACCCTAATCTTCCCTATAAAAGAGCTGACTTTATCATCGGAGGAGGACCCCGGAGTATACCTCCAGAGTCCTTTCCATTGCAGGCCGCGGATCTGACGGCGAAACCTTTATCATAAGTGATCCACTCTATAAATTCATTGACTGGGACCAAGCTCTATGAGATTTGGACCTATTAATCTTCATGACCTAAAACATACATACACCAAATTTCATGTGATTTCGACAATTTTGACCGTTGGTTTGGATATAGATAATGTTAATTTCGGTAGACCGTTAAATCTATGATCTTCCGATCAAGTACAAGAAGCAGGGACGTGCAAGAGGTAGGAAAATCACATCATTTCTTTCTTTTTTTTATAAATCAAAATGATCGTTTTGTTTTGGTTTTCTGAAAACTAACCCGTAAACCTAACCCACACACACAATCACATACACCCATTCAGGAACCCACTGAATTTACTCCGAAATTGTTGAACTGTGGCGAATTTTCCTTTTGGAACTGAACTCCCTTCTTCTCCCAAGCAGAGGAAGCGCCGTAGCGGTATTGATCATTAAAGAAAAATGTTAATCTATTGTTGACTTTTGAACAAAACCAGGAGCTGATGCCTGCACGCTGAGTCGACGAAGCACCAAGCTTCCATGCAAATGGAAAGACCATACACGTGTCCGCTCTCCCTTGCCCCAAAATATATTTAAAAAATGTAATCCAAGTCGAATACACGTATGTAAGGGACACGTGTCGCCACTTCCCTGAACCGACCCTTTCCCGCAGACGTGGCGATATTCGCTGTCCCAACGTATACGCTTCATCATTGGCCGATTCTTAACAAACAGATCGTCTCCAATCCTCTCCTGCCACGTATCCCTCTCAATCCCAGATTTTTCCCCGTGAGATATCTCGCACGAGAACTTCTATACGCCTCTCCGCATCGCCCGGGGCCCGCCAGCAGTACGCCACGTGCCGCTGCCGGCCACGTGTTGAGCTGAGGTCTCGATCGACGGCTGCAATAGAGTGACGAGTCGGCGTCAGATAAGCTGTACGTGTCGGGGGCTGCCCGTGAAGGTGACGGGCAGCTGCCCGTCCCAATCCTCAATAAAATCTCGCACCCATTTCCCCATTTGTACGAGCACAGAAAATTCTTTTCTTCTAGATTTTTGTTGGGAAATAAAAATCCAATCTTTTTGAAATAAAATAAAATGGCGGAGATTTGTTTGGATTCGAGCGAGGTGTGCGAGCCGACGACGAGGGCGGCGAGGCGGCGGAGGACGGAGCTGCGGCGGTTCAAGTTCGTCGCCGGAGCGGAGTCCATGGCGGTGGCCGGCGAGGCGAGGAGGAGGAAGAAGAAGAAGGAAGTGGAGGAGAAATGCTCGGATAACGAATCGGGTTCGGATTCGAGGACGGATCCGGTTCGGATTCGAGGACGGATCCGAACCCGAAGTGTGGGATGATGTCGGTTCGTGGGAGGAGAGACATGGAGGATGCGGTGACAATTCGGATGGATTTCTTGCAGAAGATTTCTTCGGATAAGCATCACTTTTTCGGGGTTTTCGATTGGCCATGGCTGCTCTCATGTAAGATTTACATAGATTATAAGCGTAAAATGGTCTTTTTATCCTTTTTAAATTGAAACCGAAGTTTCGTTTAAAAACTGAAGTTTAATAAAAGCTCACTGTCTGAAATTTTGCAAAACTCCCAGTCTTTGCTTTCAAGCCTTTGAAAATATTTGAAATCGGTGCCAGTTGAAAAACTCTGGAAACGGAACTTATGACAATTCCAGGGGTTTAGATTTCGGAAGACGGTAACCCTGTTGCCAAACATGGCTTGTATGTTGCTTTATTATGCAGGTTGCAGCGCTATGCGGAGATCGAATGCACGAGATAGCAACTGAGGAGGCCAAGAGTTTATCTCCGGAGTCCTCAAACTGGAAAGAGATCATGGAGAAGAGCTTCGCCCGTATGGACGACGAGGTGGCGGCGGGCCCTGTCGAAACGGATAACCGCCCCAATTGCCGGTGCGAGCTCCGGAGCCCCAAGTGTGATCATGTGGGGTCCACGGCCGTCGTGGCCGTCGTCTCCTTGGATAGGATCGTCGTCGCTAATTGCGGTGATTCGAGGGCCGTGCTTGGCCGGAAAGGGTGCGTCGTCCCTTTATCGGATGACCATAAGGTGTGTGTATATATATATGATATAGAATTATTTCTAAAGCAAAAACCTTCAACCCATTTGTTTGGTTAATGACAAAATTGGTTTCATTAATTTTGCAGCCAGACCGACCGGACGAGCTGGAACGAATCCAATCCGCAGGCGGACGGGTGATCTACTGGGACGGAGCGAGAGTCCTCGGCGTGCTCACCATGTCGCGTGCCATTGGCGACAGCTATCTGAAACCGTTTGTGATCTCCGAACCGGAGGTGACAACAACAGAGAGAACAGACGAGGACGAGTGCCTGATACTGGCGAGCGATGGGTTGTGGGATGTGGTCACCAATGAGACCGCTTGCGATATCGCGAGGATGTGCTTGAAAAGAAACGGCGAGGGTTCCGATAAGGCGTGCACGGATGCGGCCATGCTGTTGACTAAGTTGGCATTGGCGAGGGGGAGTGCCGATAATGTGAGCGTGGTGGTTGTGGATTTGCGACGGAATTTGTAACAAGGTGGTTTGAAAGTGTAATTTTATTTTTCTTCCTTCTTTTTACTTCTTAATTTACTTCGATCTTATTTCTCATTGTAAATGGCATCCATGATTCCTCTTAATGTGAGAATAGAATGGACAAGGATGGGGATGAACAGATTGATTTCCACTCAATTTTATGAAGGAAAAGATTCAATATTGAAGCTCAAATGTGTGTGTTTTGTTTATGTGTTTCTCTTCAAATGCCTTTTTTGAGTCAATGGACAGGATTGGAAAAGATGATTTCTACGGACTCAAGTTTCTGTGAAAAGCAGAAAAGTTCGATTCAATGGACCTGAGAAAGCTTTGTTAATGAGTCGTCACATGTGCATTTTGTAAAGAAAAATGAGTCAACATATCACAAGTCCAGGTCAAATTTTTTGAGGGGCAATTGGATATAATATCTTTGTGTATATCTTACCGTCGTTATTACCGTCCTTTACTGCATATTGACATTTTATGAAACAAGTCTGAGTGTGGCTTAGAGTTTTAAACCTCACCTGATTGCATACCCATAAGACAGTTGACAGGTGAGATATAGATGGAAGGAGCCGCATGCAATCGACCTAGGTTTTTCCGGTTTTTCCAGTTAGAGTGAAGATGTAGTTTGCTTGTATACAAACACGCGCGCGCACACAAAACAACAGAAGAAAATAAGAACACGGCAAAAAACTCTCTTTCAAGGTTTCGTTCTAAGGATATTCAGCCATAAGGGAATAGCAAGAAGAGAGAGAGAGGCTTCATTAACATCAGGGCCATTAGGATTTGAGAACCAGTTCAACAGTAAGTTGCATTTCTAGCAGATGACAGTCACGTTATGCGTGAGAAATTATGCGGCGTGCTTTCTCTCTCTCATGATTAGGCATAGATGACTGGCACACTGGAATTTTTACCTTGCATATTCAAAATAACAAATTGCAGAAATCAAGGAAAAATAATATTCATTAAAATAGAGAAATGAAAAGCGGTTTATAAAGAACGATGATATATATTATACAACCAAAATTAAGAGGTGTGCCTGCAATATTGGCCAAAACTACACAACAATTCAAATAAACAGTACTCTAGCATTTTCTAATGCTGCAGCAATCTCCCATGTCATAACAATCAGCCCAACAATTGGAATATATCAAGAGAATTCTCAACAAATATGCCTCAAAATATAACATTTAAAATGTTTATTGATGAGTTATAATAGGCACATCTTATAGGTTCATAAATTCATATGATAGAACATAAAAGTTTATACATCCCCATAACTACACATATATAGATCACATTCATCTGCAGATAAAACAATTCACTGAGACCATAACAAACCTTTCTCGGACCGCAAGTGAAACTGGAAGAGATAGAATGCGATTCGGCTTTTCAGTAATCTCTGCCATTTTCGCTCTGGTGAACTTTCTGCTTCCAGTAATCTCTATCAGTGCCAAATAACCTGAATAAACCAGTGAAGATAAAATTCAAATTTAATTATACCGTATGTGTCTTAATACTATAATAATTGGATAGTCGATTCTATGGTAACTTTTCATCTATACACAAGCCCCACAGCTGATTCATATACAGGATATTTTTCAGACATATGATGTTCGTAGCTTGCCCGATTTTGATTTGGTGTTACCAATTCAATTCACAGCTGAAAATAAGTTTAAATAAATTTGACTTGAATGAAGAAAGATCAGGTTAATCTATTGCAAAAAATAATTAATAAACAGGCCAAATGGAGCTGATGAAGTATTGATCTATAAACGATTAGAATTTGTGGTGCAACTGAGTGACACTCGCATCAAAGAAACTCCTACGCTCATCTTAGCATACTTAAACTGATGTAGGCAATAAAGAAGAGCACCATAGTTGAGACTCGAGGGATGTGCAGAGACTTGTAAAAGGAGAATAAGTATATTTTGGAAAAATGAACATGCCCAGAGAAAATATAGCTTCTTGCACAACTACACAAGAAATCTATAAGAAAAAGTTTGTAACCACTATTTACGGCGTGCATGCATATAAAGAAGAGAGGGGGGACAAATTATACTTACCAATCCATGTAAGTGAAAGTTGATGAGTAATTCCCGGACTGGGTGTAAATCACACGATGATGAAAATCATGAAACTCAGCGCTGTAGATACCACATAAAGTGTCAAATGATGAAGGCAATGGGGGTGTGTATTACTGTAAAATATTGTAAACTGTCATTGATTTGATTTTCACTAAACTACCTTGAACTTTTTTATCATGGTAAGCTCCCTTGAAGTGCTACATTTAAGGATATGTTGGTGGGAAAAACTATTAAAACCAAAATTTATGTTTACACTAACAAAATAAACTTTTAAGGCAGCTGAGTCATTAAAAAAAGTAAAGGTTAAGGGCAGTTTAGTGTTCTTTTAGCCAAAGAAAAAGGTCTGAAGTTAGAAGAAGACAGGCATATCAGCTCACCCTCCATACAAGGGCAAGAACTTTGAAGGGCTCCATGGGAAATCATACCCACAATGGGCCTCGACTGTCTCCATGATTCTCAGCGACACCCATAACCAAAGAGTGAACAAATGAGGGCCTGTTAGTGCAGGACCAATCACAGTACCAAACCCCAGCATCATTATTTCAGCAGGATGCGCATACTCAGCAGTCAACCCAAATGGTGTAGCATATCTGCACATAATTAATTCCATAATATGGATGATATTATCAATAAGGGCCATTAACCGTATCAATAAAGCATCAAGCATCAAAGCTGAAAGGATTGCCAAGAAAAAAGTTGCTAACTCATGGTGAACACTGTGGATGTGCTGGTACAACCATTTTGAGTGCAGCGCTCTGTGTCCCCAATAGAATACAAAATCCTCGATAATGAAGTAGAAAATAACTTGTGGTACGACAACGGTCCTATACAACCATATAACCAACAAATCAATTAAAACAGATACCAACAATTTCAATTTACAATTTTCAATTTCAATTTCTTTCACTATAGTTCATTGCATACTTTAAATGAATTTGATACAATTAATTGAAAGCAAGTACGGCCTAAATTTCTAAAGCGGTAGAAACGATCATTGCATGTCCTTGATTACAATTTATTTTTGTATAAGCAAACCAAAAATTACCATGGAGGCAATGGAAGACTACTTTTGAAGCCCATGAATTTGAAGGCCGGATAGGAAAGTATCATAATCGGTAAATTCACAGACACGTGGTACAGGAAAAGTTTCATGATGCATCTCCATTGAGCAGATGCAGTGTTGGTTTTTTTCTGTAACAGGAAAAAAAAAAAGCTTAGGCATGTGGCTTAAGACAAGTTGTATAACCAGAATATGAAGATGATGCATGTAAGATCATTTTCTAACGAATTGTGAACACATTGTTTTTATAGCAACTGAGCACTACGTGTCTGTGTCATATTAACCCAGACTGGCCAAACCATAAGTCACATAGGCCATGAAACATTGTATCTATGCTGCCTTAAGATTGTAGGGACTGTTTCATTGCAAGAGAACAATTCTATAGAATCTACACTAAAGCAAGAAAGAAAGAGAAACTTTCAGCTTCATCCAAAATCTCTTTCTCGCTTATCACTGATCAATCTCTCAATCAAATCAAAACTGAACTAACAACTACTTCTCCCTCAAAAAAAGATCTAAATTTTGTTAAATTAATAATTGAGTAGTAGAAACTTGTGAAGTAGATTTTTCATAAACAAGATGTTACCACACCAATCATCTAACCGCGCAATTAAATCAAAACAGCAGACACAAGAGGTGATCTTCTCCACTATTAGTTCGGCACTGTACAGTAGAACCACCACCATAATCTCACTCATACTCTTACGGCAATTGGAGCCCAACCCACGAGGCATTTATGAGACTATGCCCAATTTGACCCAAAAGGTTAACATACTGGGCCTTTGGATCCTAATCATATATTAGCATTTAGCACGCTCACATTCCCCCTTTATCTTCGATGTGGAATTAAACCTTAATTTTAGTTAACCCTTAACTTTGATTCTTTTAGGTGAATGCAATACACAAACTTAGCAAATCTTCATCTGGCTTGCATTCAATAAGCCTGAAAACCTTGGAATAGAACCTATCAGAGACACCGTACCTGATTCCAATTGTTAATTATATCCTCACCTTTGATCTTTGAGTACGCATAATGATAATCATATTCTGCTCATTTATGTTTGAATCCTAAATGAACATTTCCAGAATATTTGGAGACAACCTTTGTACGTTATTAATGCTTCATGGATTGGGCTCCAATCTTTGATAGTTCCTAACAATAAAGTAACCATAGCATCAACTAAGTTATGGGGTTGCTAACATGCATAGTTACTTGCCATGCTATATCTTTATAGTCACTATGGTGGACTCTAGGCCCAATTTGTTATTCAGATTCAAGCCCTACCCATGAAGCATTATAATAGACCAGGTAAAGGATTAACATTTTGGGCCAGTTATTAATGCTTCATGGATTGGGCTCCAATCTTTGCAACACTTGCTGCTTGTTGCATTAATGACTAATTCTTGCAAGGAATAGAAAATGTTTCTGCGTCCTAACTATAAAAGGACCTCACAAAAACAATGTCCTAATGATAGGCAACAATTATAGATGATCTTGGCACAAATGTCCCAAGCGCAACAAGGATTTCCATGATGCGATGGAAAACAACCAGGCAGAAAAACCCAAGCATAAATTATCCCGAGAGCATAAGTGAATGTGAGACACAAATCAAGCATAAGCGTATTTAAACCTTCTAAAACAAAAATCTCACCAAGAATAGATAGAAGTCCGCATCCTAGGATAAGCAGCATGCGATAGGGACCAATGGTTCAATTCAAAGTAAACTTATGATGGTACATGGAATAGTTGAGAACAGAAATTTGAGTCCAGATATTAAGTGATCGGCTATTTGCACATGCTGAATAATAAGGGCCAAAAAATAGTAATCCAACAAGCGAAATTGCAAGCTGAACAATCTGTCGGGCATACCTGAATTTTGTATTTGCTGAAGAGCCCAGTTCTCTCAAAAAATATAGATGGAATCCCAGACAAGAAGAAGACGCTTTCATGCACAATGAATGTGCCAAAGGCAGCCAATTGAAAATCACTAAAATTCGTCGTCAAGTACTGCACAGGGACAAAACAATTAGGAAAAGAAAAATCTTATACTAATTATTTATATCAGTCAAAAGCACTCAAAACAAAAATGGAAGGCAAATAAGGATTGATTCTACAAAATGGGGATGTATGCCTACACATAGCTCGCTTGATGCACAACAATACATTTTATGCTTGTACTTCTTTTCTTTTATTGTTTTGAAAATGGGCAAAGCAGGAGCGCCTCCCTCCCAAACATGGATAGTAGATAGGAATTGATAACACATAATGGGAATTTACGCCTGCAAATAACTCGAAATTGATGCAAAACAATATAGTTTATGTGATGTTATTCTCTTCTTTTATTATTTCTAATATGGGCAAAGTGGGAATGCCTCCCAAATGTGGGCCTCCTGAAGATTGTAGAGGCAGTTCCTGTACAATTTTGGCTTGAACATGATAATATCACAACCGAATCGTCAAGCCTTATATTACCTCTTTATACTAAATATTGTTTGTTTCAATATGCTTAAACAAACAGGGTGCGATATTGCCAAATCCTTATCTGATAAATCCACAACAAAACTTGTGTATGGACAAAATTAACCCCAACTACATCAGTCTTTAATTCGCTCCCCCAAATCACATCTGATCGTCCCTCCTCCACCTGCCTGTGACCCCTCAACCGCCGCGTCATCGCCCTCGACCTCTCCTACTCAAACCTCACCGGCTCCATCACCCCCCTGTCCATCTCCTTCCTCTCCCACCTCTGCTTCCTCAACCTCTCCAACAACCTCCGCCCTCTCATCCGACACCATCCTCTCGCTCCGGCTTTCCTCGACGCTAGCGGATCTTTGGCCAAAATTGATGGTGTGTTGGAAGGTGGGATCGGCGCCGTCAAGTACCAGCTTTCCAACGTAGACCTCGACGTCCTCATCTCAATCTCGTCACCTCGGCAACATGATGGAGGAGCCCGATCGTGTTGCCGACGACCCCGCAATCACGGCTGCGGCTTCATGATCTCGTTGATGAAGACCATCCTGGGATCGACACGGAACGGGATACGGATCGGGATCAAGAGGAAGGACAACATAAAAAAACAAAAATTAAAAGATGGTGTAGTTGAGCTTAATTTTGTCCATACACCGGTTTTGGTGTGGATTTATCAAATAAAGGTTCGGCGCCACCCAAACAATTTTCTATCATTTCCATGGCTAGACAGAACAGTAAGTTTCCATCATTTCTAAACAGTTTTCAGTTATTTAGGAAACAAATCTTTTTGTACCTTTTCTCAACCAAATACTAATCATTGATCATGCATATGCTTGTAGGCCTGTGTCATCAAATAATCTGCGCATTCATAACATTATTTATAGTTTATACATAATGTATGTGGCCGTTCCCACATAATATAGCTGCACAAAACTCATACTCATCACAAATTTGACAAATAACCAACAAATTGCAAACCAAAACCCCATCAAAAACTAATCTTTTGGTTCCATTAGCAATCAAACAACTCGCGTTGCTCGGAACAAACGAACATAACTAACCAAAAGATCCAAGAACAAGCAAATCACGAGCAAGAATGGACGAAACATTAGGGTTTGTGGAGCAGAAGCGTTACCTCCCATCCCGATTCGAGAAGCGACGCCATGAGAGTCGGACTCGACTGATGCTTTCGATCTGTGCTCGAAATCGAAGCAGCAGCAACAGAGAGAGCGAGGGAGTGATGAAGAACGAGAGCCCATTTTTAATGCGAGCGAATCCTCGTGGGAATTTTTTAAAGCGAAAATAGTTTGTGATCCTGGACCAGGAGACAGACGAGTCGCGATCCTTTTGTCCTTATTTGCAGAAAACAACCCTGTCTCCGATTTCTGGAATAAAAGATGGATCAGGAGTCCTGCTCGATATCGGTAGCTCCTCAAATACTGACATGTTGCAGTTGCAGATGACATGTTCCCGGAACCTACAAGAAAGGGCCAAGAACTTCAGTTGGGATCGCACCTCGAACCCTGGCCCGAGGAGTCTTCCGACCTCCGGTGGCCTACCAGACCACCTCTTGACTCACCTCCGAGCTATCACAGAACCGAGATGCCTCGGCCTCCCACCGAGCTCATCTTCCTCGGTCTCACCCAGACCGACCCACTGTACTGATCGCAGTCACCTCCGCTACGGCTCCGCGAATCTCGCCTTGCGCGAGATATCCGCCGCCCACGATCCCGCGTTCCATGCCATCACGATCCTCCATTAACGAGCCTGCCTCGTCAATAATGCGGGATCCCATCTATCACGCGGGCGTGAAGCCAGGGGCGTAACGGCCGGCGTGATTCTCGCGTCCGTCGGCCTTTGCTGACGCTATATAAACCCCTCTCTTAAACGATCGAGGTACGCAATTTTATCTAGTAAGCCGCTACTCTGCCCAACTAGCACCACTAACATGATCGTCGGAGTGTTACAACCATGCTGGGACTTCCTTGCAGATAGCTCGGCTTAACCCCAAATCCAAACTCATTGAGATCCACACGCTAAAGGGGACAACCTCCAGATCAAATCTCGACCGTCCGTCATCACCCGAAGAGATCAGCTTAAGATAAAATCTGAAGAAGATTCCATCACCGTGGTAATGGAGGCAAAATAGTAAGGGTGGCGATTTGTCTAAAACAGTAGTAACGTGTATCATCGCTGCTCCTTTTTCTGCCGATAGCAGGGACCCATAGAGAATTACGAGATGTGAGGTTGTGGGTCGAAGCAATATTTTAATATTTAACGTGGAGCTCGTGTTCATGGAATTTGAGCGGCGTCTCAATCTCCACGTCCACGTGACTTGGGATACCTTCTGTGTTCGTTAACTGCTTGCACAATTTTATGGGTGAATTGCATGTGAATGCATTCTTCTTCTAAATTTTTTGGTTAATTGCTAAATAATACCCAATGTTTCATCTATATTTTACTTATGCATCTTATTAATTTTTTCGCTGCATTTTTATTCTTTAAAGAACAAACCATTAATACTTTGCTTACTTCAATTGATCATCAAATCCATTACTATTTTAAACAAAATCAATACGGTTTAAGGTGTCTAAGTGTAACGAAAAAATAATAAGGTATATAAGTGCAAAGGAGATGAAACATTGTGGTGTTATTCAGCAATTAACCCATTTTTTTTCCTTCAAATATTAGACTGTAGAGCTGCAGGGTGGTTAAAAAAGCCGGGCTCTAAGTTGTTCATGATTGTTAGTTTGTTTCACTAAGCTCAGAATACTATTTAAGGTCGTCTCTCTTGATAGTTGAACGAGGTTTTAACGCCCTGAGCTTTTTTATAACCCTTGACCTCCTGCAGTTCAACGAGAAGTTTTATCACATTGGGTTTTGGATCCAGTTCTAGGGATGCTATCATCTCCATCCAACAATCAGAGTTTACGTAAAACTTGGTCCACCAAGGGGCATTGGGTGCCAAGGACTGATGTGTGATTAGGATTTTATGTAGAGAGGCACCAATCGCGCAGAATTAATCTTAGATATAATATTTTTTTCACATCGCATTAAAGAAAATGCAAGTTTCAAGCATTAAATTGTTGATTATCGAGGTCTGAAAAAAAAAATCTCGAGTTGGCAACGATAGCGATTGAAAGAGTTGTGGACGTCAACCATCATAACATGATATTCTTTAGACAATCAAATTTTCAAAAATTCCCCTTAAAATAAGGGTATTTATGTGAAATTTAATTGCCTATATCAATTATATGAAAATATTGTATGAAAATCTAATTGTACTCTTTAAGATATCCCAACCAAACAGACTCCTTTCCAACGTGTGCTATAGCCAAAGATTCAAGTGAACTTTTATTCAACTTTATGAATAGTGAGGATAATGTGGGGGGTTCAACTACAACAATCTATTAGTTCCAAAAATCATGAATCGCTCTTGCAGCATACAACAACAGCAGCAACCAGGCATTTATTCCAAATCCTTGATCTCGAATGCTTCAATTCTTTTTCTTCACCTAACAGGCAATACCCAACTGCTGTTGCAACATACAACGATATGTCGTGGTAATCGCCACTCTCAATCAATTAACGGAGAAAATTGAATTAATGAAACATGCTTGATAATGGGTAACTATGAAACTACAAACCCATCCGTACACACAGCTTAGGATCAAGCTACCATGCATTGCAGAGAAGTATCTACGAGAGAAGCATCTGTTCCTGACACCTGAGTATTTTTCTGCTTGCATAGGGGCCTTCTGAGGTATCGCGAAGCTCAGTTTTCCATCCCATGGCTTTTGTGATGTCTCGGATCTCATCGATGATTGATGTTGTGTTGCGGATATAAGCACGCCCGCCAGGTCTCAGAATGCGATCCATCTCCAATAAGATGCTAGAGATGTTGCACCTGATAAAAAGAAAATATAGGACATAATAAACATCTGGTCTCCAAAAGAAGTCCTGTAAGACGATCTTCGCACTCTTTATAGGGATCGTTTGTTACATGAATTGTTTGTTGCGTAAATGTTCTCCAAATTTATCGTTTGTATCTTGCAATTTATGTTTAGCATTTACATATTGAGGCTACAGGAGTCTGACATCCTATCAAGTGTTTAATTGGATACCAATGATGTAGTAGAGTAGTAGGCTTTTCTTTTGGGATGCAGCATTATAGAGCCAGTTCTCAGTTATCATTTTTGCTATCCAAAGAATGGAAATTAAATTACTTTTTGCAGCAATCGTTAATGCAGCTCAGTTTTCGACCATCCAAATAACACAATTAATTTTTCAACCAGTGATGGATAAAAAAGGTGATGAATAACACACAGGGTGAATTTTGTAAGACATCTACTTTCCAGAGTTTTTGAGATAACACCAATCAACCAAAAAAAATTATGCCGCCAGACCTCCCTGATTTTGCAACACAATTTGAAACTGATTGATTTTGGTTTTGATTTAATAAGATTCATGGGTTACAGGATACTGAGATTGGCAAGTTTCGATTTTTTCGAAAATAGAACTCCAAATCCATTTAAATAAAACCCTAATTCTTATTAAATCCATCCCAAATTGAACCGTGTCAGACTGTATTGCAAGCTTGGGGGGTTCCGTGGCATTTGTAGAGTTCATTGGTGTTATATAAAAAACCCTGAAAAGTAGACAATGCTTTATAAAGTTTCTGATAACACAATTAATGTTAAATGGATAGAGTTTTGCAAGTTCAAGATTCAAATAGGTGAAGAATTGAGTAGCTAACTCACCATTTCTGCTCTGTTGAGAAGAGGCTAGACGCTTGCAAGAGATCCTAAGTTCTTGGATATGTATCAAATGGTTCACAACTGTAAGAAGCCATGTTAGGATTTTCAAAATAAATGTTTGCAATTAACAAGACTGATCATATTACTAGTTACTGTGTAAGCGTGCTGGCAATTAAGCGGATTTGAAATTAGAGGCCTTGTCTTTCAGGTTGCATAAGTGAACAAACAACATTAATTTGTCCAAACTAATATCTTAAGGTCCCAAACGCACCCCCACCCTCTCACGAGAAGCAAGCATCGTGCAGTCTTAAACAAGCAACCATACTGCTACTTGCCTTGCTTAAAAATATGACTAATCCTGAAATTAAACATGTTAACCACAAAGGACAACCATAGTATCTTCAATCTTCTGATTGCAAACAATCAAATTAAATGTTTCACATTTTATGCACCAGGAAGAAACCCCATGCATGGAACATGGTATACAAGTATACAACTATAAGTGTTAAATAAGAGTATAACCTGGGGTCGCCAATATACTTCTCATAGTGAACTTAGAACTCATTCAAGCGAAAAAAGGGTTTTGAAACTTACAAGAATAATTAAGTAGCCGGGCCAAAACAAAACTTTGATTTTCAAAACACCCTTTAGCTCGAAGGGAAAGGTTCATCCAATTCAAGAGAAGACAATGCGGGGAAAATAGTACTTTGCATGGAATATACCAAAAATTATCGAAAACCAGCCTACCCATATATCTTCAGTTGGACTAGGCCCCTTAGTTAGGATATAGAAACAAATACTATCTAGTGAAAAATAAAATATAAAAAGTAGGCATTCAAATGTATGCAACCATTTGAATGTGATCCATGACCTCTAAAGATGATAAATACAAAAGGTCATATGATCAGACTTTTTGAGCATTGATCAATGCCTTACAAAATGAGTAAGAAACCACACTATTCTCAACCACACTTTTGTCAGGTGTTGATCAGTGAATTAATAGTCTTCGGATTAATAGTTTTCAAATCATATTATTTTTTTTTTTTTTGCACTTAAGCTATTTAGACATAATAGATCAAATCTAAATTAATAGCCTGTGGACTTTCATGCTTTGATATAGCTTATCATATGCCTACATGTAAAAAAGCATATAAATTGCTTGAAATTAAATTGAAGTGGATAGACATACCAGTCATGGTTTACTCCTATCAGAACACGGTCATATATTACAGGCAACGTATTGGGCCACTAAAAGGAACGACGTTCATCACCCAGCTATAAATAGTATGATCAAAATGCAGTTGCGAACCTGCCCAGAAAATGTTAGACAATCATAAGAAATGAATGATGGAATTAGCCAGCAGCAGTGAAAATTAAGGAATAGCATCGCAAGGAAGTTGTAATCTCTTTCCCCTTTTCAATGGTAAATCTGGAATTCATTAAGATGTCATGAAGGATCTATCATAGAGAACAAAGAGTAGAACCAAATATAACTGCAGATTAAAGTAGCAAAGCAAAAGATAAAAGAAAAAATATGAAGAAATTCTAAAACTATGTAAGAGGTGCTACGCACACCGAAAAGAATTGGCATTGTGTTGGATTTTTTGATAAGTTGTATGTTTGCATGAGAAGTGTCTTCGGCAAGAGCCAATTATAGACTGTGCATATAGACTTTGTTGGAGATTTTGACATAGCAATAATGAAAAATTGGAAGCAAAAGTGATTCTGCAGATCATTTTTTTTAGAGTAAAAAGCAAAGCCTTTAAATAGGCATTACAAGCTAAACGAGACTTGAAAGCAGAGCAAATTCTAAGCCTAGAAAATCTCAACTATTTAACTACTTCCATCGGCATATAATTTGTCTAGGAGATTTATTCAACTTGACTACTAACAAACTACTAACAAACCTGCCTAGGAGATTTATTCAACTTGAATACTAACAAACTACTAACAAACTACTAACAGAAACATTCGAATTACTCTAACTTCAACACTCCCTCTTTATTCGAAAGTTGAAACTCCCAATTGTGTACTGAACTCTTCATGTTTTGCTTGTGGCAAACTCTTGGTTAATAAGTCTGCAATCTGTTCATTAGTTCCACAGTTATCCAACTGAATTTCTTCTTTAGCAATCAGCTCCCTTATAAAATGATGCTTGATTTCGATGTGTTTCGTTCTGCTGTGGTGCACCGGATTCTTTGCTAACATCACTGCTGGCTTGTTATCACATTTCATACTAGTACCTTTGATCTGTTCTTGCCCCAAGTAGCTTAGAATCCTCCTTAACCAGACTGCTTGACAACTTGCTGCAGCAGCTGCCACATACTCGGCCTCTGTCGAAGATAAAGCCACTGAGGCCTGTTTCTTCGAACTCCAGGATATGGCTACTTCCATAGTGATTGGGTCCCCAGCAAATAGAACCAGTGCTGAAGTTGCGTTCCCCTCAATCTCAAACCGACGTCCAGGAACTCTCCTCCGCTCATTTCTACGTAGCTGAGCTGACTCTTTCGGAGAAGATTCTTCAGATGTTGAGACTGAGCTTGATTTCTCCGGAGTTGAAGACTGTGAACCTTCCGAACCATCATTTTCGGGCTTGACTTGTTCAAGGGCACTTTGTTCTTCTTCAGTCTGAATGTGAGGGATTTGACTGTTGTTTTTGGCTTCCCAATCCCGACTGGCTTGTTCGTCAAATACAACATTGCGACTAACAGTAATCTTTTTACTCAAGGGATTATATACTCGGTAAGCCTTTGATTTAGTACAATAACCAATAAACACATGCTTTTGTGATTTCTCATCTAGTTTATGTCATCCTGTTGTAAGCAAGACATAACATATGCACCCGAACACTCGAAGATGACTTACGGAGGGTTTACTTCCACTCCATGCTGTAAGTGCACGGCGGCGCCCCGGCCGTCAATCCGACGGCCAAATGCGGAAGCGGTGATAAACTTAAATTTTCATGAACTGGCAAACCGCCGCGCACTAATACCCGGATCGAACCACTAACTAGTCCTAGCTATTTACAAGACGGGGAAGAGAGATATACCGACAGATCCGAGTCCTCCGGTCTTCTCGTCGTCGTCCCAATCTCCTACGGAATGTCCCGTCTCCTCCTCGTCGCCGGAAGTGCACCACATCGCCTACTTCTTTTACGGGCTCCCACCTCAATGCCGAGGCAACTCGGGCACGAAGCCGGCTACTCGACGTGCCCAAGATTCACTGTAGAATATGTAGTACTCAAGTCTCATATGGGGTTTTGGAGCTTTGCCATTTGGTGGAAGAAAAGAGCATTTTTCTTGGCACCATGAGAACTAAAAATTGCCACACTCTCAAATGAAATGAATCCCATTCCTCTCTCAAGGAATGGCCGCCCCCCCTTCATGTGTGATTGGAGAGAGAAAGAACAAAGACAAGGGGGTGGGTGGAAAGTGAGTGATGATGGAAAAACAAATGATCACAAAGTCAAGCATGATTGCTCACAAATCCATACTCCAAAAACCTACCTACTACAACCATGATTGCTCACAAAGTCAAGCAATCATGATAGAAGAAGTCAAGGTCAAAAGAATGGTGCACCATCATGATACAAGGAAATATGCAAAGAACCCCTCCACAAATGCTTATTTGCAACAATGCAAATAAGCCCTCCTCCACCAATCTTCGGCCAATGAACGGAACAATGGAAATTGGCCGAAACGAAAAGCAAACTGGCAACTCCAGAAAACTGGTCCCGTAATAAATTACAGGAAAACCCCGATACTGTGCATACACACCCGCATCTGTATTTCGACCGAAATACAAATGCAATGAGACAAAATCTACACTGTACTATACTAGGATCCGGCTTATACCAAAACCGGCTAGTAATATCTGTTCGATCCTGATCCGTGCAATACCGCATGTATCTGATCGAACCCTGCCATATACCAATACGGCCTATAATACAAACTGTCCGATCCTGATCCGTGCAATACCGCACGTATCTGATCGGACCTTGCCATATCTCCATACGGCCTCTACAACTTTTCGCCCGAAAGCTGAGTAACAGAATGTGGGGGACTCTAAAGACTCGTCAACACCTTGGTTGTGGATTTAACCACTAGCACGTCAGAGGTATAAACCAATACGTAACGGGCTACCAGGTACTGACTAAAAAGGACGTCGATGAGCGAACTCATCCTGACACCCTACTGAGCCTGTCAGTGACAATATCCGTACAGTCCGGTCCGTTCGTCTATGAGCATCGCATGGCGGGCCTAGGGGGTTGGTAAAAGTCAGACCCCCAAAAGCGGTACAAGTCGTGTCGGAGTGTAGCCCAGAACACCCTGAGATACTACTGGAATACCTACCAGTAAATCTCCTTGCCTCGGCCGAGAGTTTCGTGTAATGGCTCTCCTAGACACAGCACGACCTCACCCCCAATACCGGGAGAGACGAACCCCTGAAGATACGCTCACTGCCTCCATATGGCTCGGGACTGTACCCAACTAAAACCTGTTTGCACGACTCCTTTGAGCCGTGGTAGGGTAGTAATCAAAGTACAGTGGGAACTCACACGAGACAAATGACGATCCCCAGGTCGATGAACTAATCTGCACACATGTCACCAGGGAACTGCCATCTGACGTCTGGTATATGACCAACTAGCATGTTCCCGGCGAGTCCTGTCCGGTGTACTCATAACCCAATGAGCACCTGTATACATCTTAGGTGATCCAACTGACACCAGTAGCTTGTGAGACCGGCCACCGCCCCTCTTCGGGGTCTCGACTGTATACACCAGTCTACTATAGAGAATCGATGCCCTGTCTCGAAACTCTCACGACTAGGGACCTTTTAAGGATATGCTTATAGACCCCCAGCTCCCACTTATATGATCGCCCTCATACTGCTGGTGGTCAAGCAAGAATCCTAGGGGCTCTATCAACGTGTAATAGCGACGTGTCAGGTCACTTAAAACAGTACACGATGATAAAGGTAAACCAGATAGCATACTATCATCTCGAGTAAGACTGTCCTACCGGGATAGGTCCTCCCTCAATCATTGCAATCACGTACCTGTGATCCAATAATTGACTCTGAGGGCACTATCTCCAACAATCTCCCACTTGCACTCAAGGCTAATTATTGCGATGTCGCATACTCACAGCCCGTGTGATACCGAACACCCAACTCCTCTACTAGTCAGTCTCACAAAGCTCGTTTGCGAAACTATTGCGTTCGAGAAATAGCCTCAGTGAGTGGATCCGCTTTGTTGTTTCTTTCTATGTCTCTCTAAATCTCATGTTCGCGGAAAAAGCCATCTCCCGAAATGAGCAATACCTGTCTTAGAATGTGTCTGGATGTCTGATGGGACATAGCTCATAAATGAACTCCAAATCCAAACTTCTTAGACTGTATCGTCAACTGAACTTAATCAGTATCCTGCGCCATGCCTCCCTCAGTATTGCCTTGGACCATCTGTCCAAAATACTGCCCTTCGTCAGAAGGAAAAACTATAACTCTGACAACCTCCTTGTCGTCCATGTCACCTTGGAAGCCTGGAATGATAACTGTCTCCTGCATGAGGCTGTCGTTATCATATCCCTAGAACATCTAAAACTGCTTCCGACCGTTTCTCCAGGATTGGATTAATGTTAGCTTATTGCATCTAGTGCAAAAACAATGTCTGGTGTGGTACTTGACATCTCATGATTGACTCAATTGCCTGAGCAAGTGATCTGCCAATCATGCACATCCCTCTCCCCTTTAGTCTGCAAGACAGCTTTAGAGAGGGTGACTCCATCTTCCGCAGGTACACTACCGTGCATGGAGTCGTTCATCCTAAATACTCATAGAATGCTGTCTAAGTACCCAGATTGGGAAACCACCCAAATCTAGATCTAAAACCATAGATCTAGTAACCAGTATGTCTGATATGATGTCCAAGTCCCATGTGGAGAAAACACTGTGTGACGACCAAAGTATAACCGATTGTAGTATAGGAGTTTCCTTTCCTATTCTGTGTATGTCATCCAAATACCATGACATCACACTCTACTACCTTCTCAACAGATCCATCCTCTATTCTGATGAAGTCAAACCCATGACTGTCACGTCAGAAATAGATGATCTATCTCCGCTACATCTGCTTTAGTCTATAAATAGACATAAGCTACCTGTCCACCAATGCTTCCGCTGCTCCCACTGACTACGACAACCCTCTGGCAGAGTCATATACACGTACACTTCTAAAACTAGTTTAGAACGACGCTATACTCATCCTCCCGCCGGGTCTCGCAGCCTGGAACAACAGCAATGGTAATTGTGGGTAAACAAGAACTTCCCTGTCACCGTCCTTGAGGCTACCGTAGTACCTCTCGGGTGCCTGAAGTTACCCACCGTATCTGCGGAGTGGCCAATGGAATGTCAATCCAGATTGAATCTTTAGGTTCCTTATCAAATCTTCAGTAATCGTTTGTGGTTCTGGAATCACTTCCAGTTCTACCATACTCCCACTACTGTTTCCTGAAAAAATCCATTTTTAATAAAACTGTGGCGAGTCTAGAACAATATTGCTATTGTTCATCCAGATGGTAGAAAGTCAACCCTCGTCATAGCCTGGGTCAACCCATAAACAGCCATTACAGAAACGTGCATTGAGTTATCCAGAGTCTGGTTTTAATCATAAGCCGGACAACTCCCCGTACCTTAACACCGTTAAGATATGAACTGTACTATATCCAATATAGAACCAGAGGCACTGATTTAACTGAACCAGATCCAAATCATGCAACTGTCTCCAGTGCATGTCTACTAAATGGAAGGAGGCCGATCAGCGTTACTCAACTTAGGAATGCTTCCAATTATGAGTAACCTGAAAGAGAAGCAATTTCTCTTAATCACTACTATCAACTGAATACCATATATAAGTATCTACATCTTCGATCACTTTGAAGAATCCCGATACTTGCTATACTTGGTTCTCTACTCTATTCAAAAACCTATAACTTCTCAAAATTCAGACCCTGTGTTTCCGCGAAACACCTGTCTAAAAACTAAAGAAGTCATAAGTAAACCGAATATAGTACGAGGACCAACCCCTCTGTCCTGATGGACCCTGGACATCATACAATACTCTGTATAAGTCCCTTGAGTCTGTTAACTCATTCACTGTGTGTCGTAGGTTGAGAACTGTACTTATGGTTAAGAAGAATTACACCGCTGTTTAATACTCCTTACCTAACCATCCACTGATATAGGTAAATGTCATAGACATAATTTCAGAAAGGTATATCTCACTCTATGAAAATAGACGTACAGATATATCAATTTGAAATTGGTGCATAAAAGCGGATATTCAAAACCAAATATTTGCCGTCCGGCAAACAACCCAGGTGATTTCCTCAAATATCACCGATTACATCGAATCCCGATATAATGAGGATGATCACCCAATTCCCAATAACTTACTCCCACTCATCATCTGTAAAACCATACAGATGTGAGAATCAAATTTGGTAAATACATACCCTGGAGCAAGTGTCAAACTGGGAAATCAGTTTTCCTTTAACAGTACACAGCGAGACTGAAACATTGAAATGTTTCGATGGGGTATCCCGGTATTCCTAGTAATGCCTCTTCCATTATCCAGATTCACAACTATAACCGTATAATTCTTTGCCACCTCTCCAAATCCCTTCATATGTCTTTAGTCTTTACCTTCTGTACACCCCTTTAGGCCAAATGGTTTTCTTCCTTCCCTACCGTTCGGCACCAGCCTATTGTTTGGAAGAAGACAATCCAATAAGCATAATGGGTGTACTGTCCCAATCCTAGGAACACTCGCAATGAGAGAGGGTGAAGATAAAAGACAACCGAATAAACCTTATTCCTATTTCTCCTGGACCAGAATCCATCCCCGAACTGGAACAAGTTCCTTTCGAGTTCGTATATAACCATACGATGGAGTATCCAATAAACTGTGGATCTTCGTAGTGATACGGAGTGTCCTGGAGAAATACAAAGGTGATTTTAGGATTGGCGAAGAAATACCTGGTTTGGTCATGAATATCTATTGCAATTTACTTTGCCCTCTTACTAATCCCTTACTTTGTCTTAACTTAATACCTTCTGCACACCATCGTTATGCTAATTGGTTTTCTTCATTCCCTACCGGTCGGCACCAGCCTAAGGTTTGGAAGAAGACTATCTAATTTGCGTAATAAGTGTACTATCTCCTAAACCAAGGAGTACTCACAACTTGAGAGAAGGTAAAAGGAAAAGACAACTGAATAATCCTATCCGTTTTCTCCAGAACCGGAAACCATCCTCGAATAAGTTCTTTCGAGTTCGTATCTAACCATACGATGGTTTTGTCCAATAGAAGTGGACGTTCGTAGTAATACGGGGTGTCCTGGAGAAAAGGGTAAAAGTAGGAGTGGCAATGAGGTTTGCAACTCTGACAATCCAAAAGCCAGTGTTAAGAAGGTTCGGTCAACTTGGTCAATGAGTCATAGTCTTAGGGTCGGGTCAATGGTCGCTGCCAAAGAGAGAGAGAGAAGAAACACTCAGCGTGCACTCTAACCTAGATCAGAATGGTTACCAATTTATCTAATCAGGAAACCTCCCACTGTACCTCAAATTCTCCTCCAAACCTGAAAGAAGAATTAGTCAGGGTCACCCGAGGAGTAAACTAACTCATCGGTGGGAATCGGGATCCAACTATCATCGCATGATAACGTGATGGAATCCGCTCACGCTATCACACTCCAGGAGGTATGCGCATATCTGGCAAGTTTCAGTTCTTTTGAAACTCCCGATGTGATTTCTTCCCCATGCTCTTATGACCTTGGCGAAGGTCAACAAATCATAAGTCACATGTCAAGTTCTACCCGTCATTATCCAGGTTAATTTGAATCCACCCGTACAAGCCCTTGACGAAGGTCAACAAGGCTGTACGACTGTCCCAAACCAACGCATCTATCTATGCAGCAGAAAGGTAACAAGCAGCTACCATACACTATGCCTTGACGAAGGTCAACAAACATAGCATGAATACTACGTGCTACCCGTCTGAAACGACGGAGGGCTACGAATGGTTTCTGGCGAAAACCTTTAACGTAATGAACTTGATATCGTCGAAGGAACGGATAGCTTTTAAAAATATAGTGACGAAAACCGTTGCTAAAGAGGTCACTCCCGGTGAAGGGATCTCGGCTCTTTCCCCGTAGAATGAGGTGCAGGATATTCCAACTGAATACCACGGTGCAAAGCAAAAGTAATCGGCTATAGTGAAGTTAATGCCCTGACGTAAACTTTTGTCCAAGGGGTCACTCCCGGTGAAGGGATCTCGGCCCTTGCCTCGTCGACTGAGGAGCAGGATATTCCAACTGAATACCACGATGCAAAACAAAAGTGAACGTTCTTGCAATAACAGCTTTTTGAAAAGTGTTCCAACAACATCAGATTAGGTTTGATTTTAACTTTCGTTGATCCGAATCAATGCAGTCCCATCAATTGATCACACCAAAAAGAACGAAAATATACTGATGTACGTATATGCCATCCGCATTCGCCACTGGATCCCGTCATTACCCGTTAGGTTAGCTAACTAACGACAGAGCGGGGACTGGACTAGCGCGGATGCAAAACATATACAACATCTACTAATATATATACCAATATATTATATTCGCTCAAGGCGTGATAAGAAATGCAACATCACAGAGAATGAACAGCATCACAGAAACAATACAGATATCTGGGATCCCCGGGTTTCACAGAGCCGCTGAAACCCGACGTTCCCCTGGTCGTGTGGATAGCCTGTGCAATGAAATCCTAGACCCCTACGGGCGCGGCAAGTCACCCGCCAAAACCTGAAGCGAGGCAGCCCCCTTCAGCTCCGTGAATGGACCACCCAGCACTTCACGGAATCTGGTAACTTGGGCACCCCTCCTGGGTCAACCTGTACCCCCTACGAGTGCGGCGAATAGCCCGCCAATCCTAGAGTGAAGCTCCTTCCGTCCCAATGCCATGAGGTGCGGGCTCGTTGCCCTCTAGAACCCGGCTATCCGTGCACCCCTCTGCGGGGCAATCCTAGTACAGAAAGTAAAATATACATACAACGGGTACATCGACCGCAACCAGGTCGTGCCCCAAAATAATAATACAATCAGGCAGTGACGGCAGTCCACATGTCAGACGCTCGCCCCGCAATATCAAATGTACATAATATAACAGAACTGTACTAGCATTGCATCCAGGCTATCCCCCACGACCGATCCGCAACATCACAGCAAAGACAGAACATCAACGTGAAAGTCACGTTCGCAAATCCGTCTAACCGGGCTATAGCAGTTAGACCGGATTTACCGATCAAGTGACATTCACGGTCGCAGATATAATGTAAATACTGTGAAATAATGTGTTTAAAATATCCGATCAATCAAACTTTAACAAGTGGGCCCCAAGCGATACTGTAGCAGTTACAGAAAATATGGGCCCAATTTTAAAATTCCAAAACCCCTATTTTAAGCCCACAAAGCAACTGAAGAAGTTCGATACAGTAAGGACACCATTTCGCGGCGGAACCGCGGCACAAGGGGGAAATTGCCGCGGTTACGCGCTCTGGTCGTCGAATTACTGCGTCGAATTTCTACAGTGGGCTTGTTACCTACAGTACATCAATGTTTTACAACCTGAAAAATTTTTCGAGACCAAAAATTTTCAACAGAAACTGATGCGAAGGCAATACGGGTTTTGGAACATTCGATCGATCGAAACTGAAAAACACATTACACCAAGCTAGACTAAGTTAATGGCGAGGCTCTGATACCACTGTAAGTGCACGGCGGCGCCCCGGCCGTCAATCCGACGGCCAAATGCGGAAACGGTGAATAACTTTAATTTTTTCTTGAACTGGCAAACCGCCGCGCACTATAACCCGGATCGAACCACTAACTAGTCCTAGCTATTTACAAGACGGGGAAGAGAGATATACCGACAGATCCGAGTCCTCCGATCTTCTCGTCGTCGTCCCAATCTCCTGCGGAATGTCCCGTCTCCTCCTCGTCGCCGGAAGTGCACCACATCGCCTACTTCTTTTACGGGCTCCCACCTCAATGCCGAGGCAACTCGGGCACGAAGCCGGCTACTCGACGTGCCCAAGATTCACTGTAGAATATGTAGTACTCAAGTCTCATATGGGGTTTTGGAGATTTGCCATTTGGTGGAAGAAAAGAGAGCATTTTTCTTGGCACCATGAGAACTAAAAATTGCCACACTCTCAAATGAAATGAATCCCATTCCTCTCTCAAGGAATGGCCGGCCCCCCCCTTCATGTGTGATTGGAGAGAGAAAGAATAAAGACAAGGGGGTGGGTGGAAAGTGAGTAATGATGGAAAAACAAATGATCACAAAGTCAAGCATGATTGCTCACAAATCCATACTCCAAAAACCTACCTACAACAACCATGATTGCTCACAAAGTCAAGCAATCATGATAGAAGAAGTCAAGGTCAAAAGAATGGTGCACCATCATGATACAAGGAAATATGCAAAGACCCCCTCCACAAATGCTTATTTGCAACAATGCAAATAAGCCCTCCTCCACCAATCTTCGGCCAATGAACGGAACAATGAAAATTGGCCGAATCGAAAAGCAAACTGGCAACTCCAGAAAACTGGTCCCGTAATAAATTACAGGAAAACCCCGATACTGTGCATACACACCCGCATCTGTATTTCGACCGAAATACAAATGCAATGAGACAAAATCTACACTGTACTATACTAGGATCCGGCTTATACCAAAACCGGCCAGTAATATCTGTTCGATCCTGATCCGTGCAATACCGCACGTATCTGATCGAACCCTGTCATATACCAATACGGCCTATAGTACAAACTGTCCGATCCTGATCCGTGCAATACCGCACGTATCTGATCGGACCTTACCATATCTCCATACGGCCTCTACAACTTTTCGCCCGAAAGCTGAGTAACAGAATGTGGGGGACTCTAAAGACTCGTCAACACCTTGGTTGTGGATTTAACCACTAGCACGTCAGAGGTATAAGCCAATACGTAACGGGCTACCAGGTACTGACTAAAAAGGACGTCGATGAGCGAACTCATCCTGACACCCTACTGAGCCTGTCAGTGACAATATCCGTACAGTCCGGTCCGTTCGTCTATGAGCATCGCATGGCGGGCCTAGGGGGTTGGTAAAAGTCAGACCCCCAAAAGCGGTACAAGTCGTGTCGGAGTGTAGCCCAGAACACCCTGAGATACTACTGGAATACCTACCAGTAAATCTCCTTGCCTCGGCCGAGGGTTTCGTGTAATGGCTCTCCTAGACACAGCACGACCTCACCCCCAATACCGGGAGAGACGAACCCCTGAAGATACGCTCACTGCCTCCATGTGGCTCGGGACTGTACCCAACTAAAACCTGTTTGCACGACTCCTTTGAGCCGTGGTAGGGTAGTAATCAAAGTACAGTGGGAACTCACACGAGACAAATGACGATCCCCAGGTCGATGAACTAACCTGCACACATGTCACCAGGGAACTGCCATCTGACGTCTGGTATATGACCAACTAGCATGTTCCCGGCGAGTCCTGTCCGGTGTACTCATAACCCAATGAGCACCTGTATACATCTTAGGTGATCCAACTGACACCAGTGGCTTATGAGACCGGCCACCTCCCCTCGTCGGGATCTCGACTGTATACACTAGTCTACTATGGAGAATCGATGCCCTGTCTCGAAACTCTCACGACTAGGGACCTTTTAAGGATATGCTTATAGACCCCCAGCTCCCACTTATATGATCGCCCTCATACTGCTGGTGGTCAAGCAAGAATCCTAGGGGCTCTATCAACGTGTAATAGCGACGTGTCAGGTCACTTAAAACAGTACACGATGATAAAGGTAAACCAGATAGCATACTATCATCTCGAGTAAGACTGTCCTACCGGGATAGGTCCTCCCTCAATCATTGCAATCACGTACCTGTGATCCAATAATTGACTCTGAGGGCACTATCTCCAACACATGCTTCATACGGAGTTTGGTTCCATACTGCTTTGGTCGGTGAAATGTTGAGAATATGAACAGCTGCTGCAACTCCTTTAGCCCAAAAAGAATTTGGTATTCCATTCTGTTTCAACATCGATCGAACCATTTCCACAACCGTCCGATTCTTGCGTTCAGCCACGCCGTTCTGTTCGGGAGTATACGGTGCTGTGAGCTGCCTTCTTATTCCTTATTTATCGCAAAAGGCATCGAAATCTTTTGAGGTAAACTCACCTCCACGATCGGTACGGAGTATTTTTACAACTTTCCCACTTTGTTTTTCCACAAGTGTCTTGAACTTCTTGAAGCACTCGAAGCTTTCTGATTTGTGCTTCAAGAAATATACCCAGCTCATCCTACTAAAATCATAAATAAATAGGAGAAAGTACTTACTGCCAGCTAATGATTCTGTTCTCATGGGACCACACAGATCGGCATGGATGAGCTCGAGAATATCTTCAGCTCTCTTTGATTTTCCTATCGGAAAAGATTGTTTTGCTTGCTTTCCAATCATGCACACTTCGCAGACTTTCTCTAATGACTTGATGACAGGAAGATCATTCACCATTTGCTTGTTCTTTAGCAGCTGCAGTCCTTTAATGCTTAGATGGCCATATCGCTGATGCCATAGCTCGTTTTCCGCAAGAATCGTGCTCACCATGGCTCTTTCTGTTATTTCAGCAAAATCAAGAGCATACATACGATTTGATGACATACGAGCACAAGCAAGAATTTTACCAGTGATTTTGTGTTTCACCGTGCATTTAAAATCATCAAATACCACCATGTAACCAGATTCATTCAATTATCCAACGCTCAACAAGTTGTGTGCTAAAGATAGAGCAAAATGAACATCCTTAATAAATTTTATCTGGTTACCTACTAAGATCTCAGCTATGCCCTTGCCTTTAATCTGTAGTTGTTTATCATCTCCAAGCCGTACTTGTGATTTGACAGTCTCATCGAGCTCTTTGAATTTGGAACGATCTCCGGTCATATGATGAGAGCAGCTGCTATCAATGTACCAGATGTCATTCTTCTTTGTTGTTGTTGCTTCTGTCATAAACAGGAAGTTATCTTCCTTTTCTTCAGCATAATTTGCCTCTTCTGGTTTGGACCAACAATACCTATCAGAGTGCCCAAATTTATTACAGTATGAGCACTTGACAGTATTGTTTCAGCCTCGGCCCCTGCCTCTATAGCCTCCTCGGCTTCTTCCTCTTCCATATTGATTTGAGGATTCAGACTCCCCCTTGGTCTGAAAGGCTATTTCTTCTTCCTTCCCATTAGATCGGTTGATTTGTGCCTCATGAGCTTGAAGTAATCCCATCAGTTCATCAAACGAGAAGGTGGACAGGTCCTTAGATTCTTCGATTGCAGTCACCACATGATCGAACTTGGATGGCAGACTCCTTAGAACCTTGGCAACGACTGTTTCGTCTGATATCTGATCTCCGTAGGATCTCATTTGCCCTACAACCGACGAAACTCTTGCCAGAAAATCTTGCACAAACTCGTTATTTTTCATGGAAGAAGTTTCAAAATCACGCCTGAGAGATTGCAACTTTACCCTTATTACCTTGGAGGAACCCTGATATTCAGTCTTGAGCGTGGTCCACGCTTGCTTGGCCGTGGTAGCTGCGGCTATCCTGGAAAAAATCGACTCATCCACTGCCTGCTGAATGAAGAAGAGAGCTTTGGCATCTCGTTTTAGATGCTCTTTGTTGCGAGTCTCGTCTTCTTTATTTTCTTCATATCCTGTTTCGACATAATCCCATAGATCTTGAGATCGAAACAGTGTCTTCATTTTGATGCTCCAAAATTCATATGAATCTCCTTTGAACAGCGGAATTTGTGGCTGTGAAGTACTGACACCGGCGTTGGCAGTCATGTTTGCGAGTGAGGCAGTCAAAGAAAATTCCCATTTCTGAAAGAACCTGGCTCTGATACCACTTTTGTTGGAGATTTTGACAGAGCAATAATGAAAAATTGGAAGCAAAAGTGATTCTGCAGATCATTTTTTTTAGAGTAAAAAGCAAAGCCTTTAAATAGACATTACAAGCTAAACGAGACTTGAAAGCAGAGCAAATTCTAAGCCTAGAAAATCTCAACTGTTTAACTACTTCCATCGGCACATAATTTGCCTAGGAGATTTATTCAACTTGACTACTAACAAACTACTAACAAACTACTAACAAACCTGCTTAGGAGATTTATTCAACTTGAATACTAACAAACTACTAACAAACTACTAACAGAAACATTCGAATTACTCTAATTTCAACAGACTTATGACTTGTTTGTTAAGGAAAAATGACCTTGCATTGAACTCCATATGCAGCATTTTGACAGTATAAGCATAAAAGGTACTCTGAATTTACTGCTGCGTTTAATATATGTATTCAGTGTTTCATAAAACACAATATATGCCTCTGCTTTAATGTAAGCTAACAAAAACTGCATAGTAAATGCCATATGTAGCTCTATTTGTGATTATTCTGAAGGGGAAAGAGGAGAGAAAGAACAAGAGGGAAAGGCTTGAGGTACAATGCCACAAGCGCTTGCAGCTATGATCACGCTCTATTTTATAAAGAATTTAAGGACTTAAGATTAACCACCCTTGTTGTCTACCTTTCTGCTTTTCTTTTTACCTTTAACTTTTCCCTGTAGTTTTACTCGCTTCTCATTCCTTCCTGTTCACATTTTTTCAAGACAGATGCCATAAGGAATTACATTCAACTCCCAAGGGAGAGACAATTAAAACCAAAGTAAACACACTCCCAGAGTGTCCAAAAATGCCTCGTGCTAAAAAATTACCCTCCAAATCCAGCTTTCATGTCCATCACATTTCGGAACTTCAATTTGTTCCAATGGAACGCACAGATATAGCTACCGATAATGTCACTCCAGTATCTTGACTCTGCATTAAAAAGATCATTTTTTGTTATCTAAGCATCCATTTCTGCACTCTGAAGCCTTTGTGGTGGTTCATGCACAGGAGCAGGCCATAGAGGAATAATTGCTCCATATCCATTTTCAGGAAGCCGGGTGATGCATGCTTCAAGACTAACATACCTGAAAAATGCATGGAAACAACTCACAGCAAGAAATAGAATTTCAATATTCAGTAGCCACTGCATTATGCAGGGTCCATGAAGATATGAAAATCACCCAATAGCCTTAGTTAAACAAAAGGAATTGTCAAACAGACAAATGTTGAATCTTAAAAAGACATCAGTTTCTAGAACCCTACATCCCAGCTGCCCAAAGCCCCCAAGATATATCCAAAGCAAACAGTTTTTGCAGTAGGCCATAATGGTGCATGTGAAAGTTTTACTTCTAGATCATCAAAATAACTTCCTCTGCATAAAAAAAGTATCAATCATTTATTTTAATCTCAATTTACTCTTTCCTAAATTTTTACCTAGTGATAAGCTTGAACCATGTGTGACGGGACCCACCGCTCCCCAAAATAAATAGGGCTATCTCTCCCCCTACATTGTTTGCATGTGTTGAACTTGTCCTCTCCTTGCCACGATTCTTATGCTGTGCTAACACTCCTTACCTTTGTCTCTGTTCCGCTTCTTCAAATATTTTAGATTTTTAAGAAGGGGTGTGATGATGCTCTATATTGGCGATCTCCCAGGACACGTGGTAGATAACGTGTACTAGAACTCAGAAGAAAGGGCATCGACCAGGCCACCCCTGTACCCGACCTGCAAGCACAAGCTGGCTCTCCTCAGAGCCCCTTGCAAATTGGCCTCCTCGGCCTCTCAGCTCGTCCCGAGCTACCACAGGACCAGGATGCCTTGGCCCTCCAACTCGTTCCCGAGCTCTCCCGCCGAGGCCATCTTCCTCTGTCCCTCCGACCGACCAACTCCACCACTCACAGGCGTAACCGTCGCTCCGCAAATCTCGCCATGCGCAGATTCTCCGCCGGCGACGTCCCATGTTCCACGCCATCACGATCCCCTTTCCCGGGCGATTCGCTTATTACGCGGGCGTGACATTGGGAGCGTAACTGCCAGCGAGATTCTCACGCCTGCTATTGCGCGCTGTCGCCACTATATAAACCCCCATCACAGAGAGGTCAAGTAAGCTTTTTTGACCCTACTTAGCCGTTACTCTGCTCGAATCTTGTGCTAACTTGATCGTCGGAGGGTCCTCGGTGGTACCAAACCATCCTGGGACTTCTTTGCAGATACTCGGCGCAAACTCCTCAAAACCACCAATCTCCTCAAAACCCATTGAGACCCACACGCAATAGGAGATCATCTCCGAGATCCACCGGAAGATCAACGGAAGACAACATCTGACAGAGACCCGAAAATGACCTCCATCAGTTGGCGCCGTCTGTGGGAAACAAACTCCACAAAAAACAAAGTTGGCCTTCCGATCTCCATCCACATGGCAAGCGATCACCCTGAAGATCCATGCACTTATAACCGCCTCCCTCTCAATGGAGGCGCGGATGAACCTCCGCCGAATGTCAGCGACCCCTCCGCCGGCCACCGCCTCGCAGACTACAGCTCGCAGGCCCCTCGATCCGTCCCATTCAACCTCGAGGTACCACGTCGGAGAGCCTCGTCGCACCCCTGTCCCTACCAAGACGGTGGAGGTCAGCTCGCCTACTTCCAGGCATGACCAACATCCCCTTCCTCGATGGGATCGCACCCACGAGGCCCGCCAAGACAACTCGAAAACAACCTCACCACGGGGCCTAAGGGACCTCGCTGGAAGGAACCGAGGCCCATCAAGAACTTTGGTCATGACGACAGGGGGTCAGTCGAGCGCCTGAAAGATTCAGCGCTCCACGCCGACAACGTAAGCCAACGACCGCCCGAGCAAAAAGGCCAGGGACCACGAGCCTATCATCTTTGGCGACGGGGATCTCCACGGCATATACATGCCCCACAACGACCCTCTGGTGATCACGGCCCGAATCCATCGATACGAGGTCCACCGGATACTTGTCGACTCGGGCAGCTCGGCAGGCATTCTCTTTCACAACTGCTTTCTGCGCATGAGGCTCACCCCGACAGACTTGAAACCGACCTCCCGCGTCCTTTCAGGGTTCACTAACCACTCCATCCTGGCAGAAGGGATGGTCACCCTGTAGTTTAACGTCGGGGAGCCCGGCCGCACCCGTACATTGCCTGTGAACTTCATCGTAGCGAAGGTCTCATTGGCCTACAACGTCTTCCTCGGCCACCCGACGTTGAACTCCCTTCAAGCCCACATATCGATCTACCACCTGGCGATGAAATTCTCTCTCGATCAAGACGGGATAGGTCAAGTCTACGGAGACCAGCGGGTCGCGAAGGTATGCCTTACCGAAACATCTTCGTCCGAGCAGCCGGCCGACGACACTAAGGTAAAAGACGACATCAAGGGTTCTCTGGACACCCGAGATGAGCAGAAGGAGGTCCGGGAGACACCGGTCGAACCACTGACCAAGGTGCCCCTGACAGAGGGGGACGATGAAAAAACCGTCCAGGTCGAATCACTCCTGACAGGAACTCAGCGAGATGACCTGGTCGGTTTCCTCAGGAATAACTCCGACGTCTTCACCTGGGCGCCTGCTGACATGCCTGGGATCGACCCCAAAATCATTTCTCACAAGTTCGGGGTTGATCCTGCAGCCCGATGAGAATTAAATTCTCTACTTGTGAGGAGATCTGCTTCTACAGATCTCAACCAGAAGAAGAACTAAGTTCTTTTTTAGAAGAGTTAAACTCTTGTAAAAGGAGATAAAATGGTCTCTAAGTTTTTTCCTTATCTAGAGTTTCTTTTTCTCTAAAGGGAACTCTTCTTTTTTTGTTTTCTCAAATCTTACAGGGGGTCTCCTCTGTGTCTCTCTTCAGTCTCAAGTCCTTTATATAGCAGAGGCAAGTTTGTTGATTTTTGTTAATGAAATCTCTCATCGAGAGATTTTTGACTAATTCGGGGATTTTATCCACCGTTGGATCTTTGATCCAGGAACTCCTGTTTTACAGAAAATATTTTTCTTATTTTTAACAAAATTGGAAAAATATTTTCCTATACAGAGCTTATTCTGTATCTTGATGATTTTTAATCACTATTGAATTTTTAATCTAACGGTGCTCTGATTTACAGAGCACAATCTTTCTTGTTTAGAAAGATTGGGAAAATATTTTTCCATATAAAGCTTATTCTGTAGCTTGGTGATTTTTAACCACCATTGGATTTTTAATCCAACGGTGCTCTGATTTACAGAGCACAATTTTTCTTGTTTAGAAAGATTGGAAAAATATTTTCCCAAAATAGGATTCTGATCCCTCTTATTTAATTCTATCGGCTTAGAAAGTATTAGGAATCCTCATGTGTAGCACGTGACCCAATCGCACTAGACCGGTTTACTTATATGCAGCAGTCCCAGAGAAAAGCATCACTGTTGGCACGTGATGCGCCTTCTGGCCTGTTATTTGTTTTAGAAAGACGCCTATATAATTTGTATATAGATGCTCACGTGTCTGCACGTGAGGATCAATTTCAGCCTTATTTGTTAAGCGTAATGCTTATAATTTTTGCTCCACGGCGCATCACGTGTGGGCACGTGATGCGCAATTTGGGGGGATTTTTCTATCGCTTTTGGTTCATTATTTATTTATTTTCTATAAGTGAACACTCCAATTTATGTACTCAGATGTTTTACCTGATGTTCATGAATTGATTGGATCATCTTCAATGTCGATATCTACAAATATGGTGCAACATTTGTTAGCTGCCGCTGACCGATATGGATTGGACCGAATGAAGACATTATGTGAAGCAAAATTGCGTGAGCAAATCACAGCTGATACCGTGGCATCGACACTGGCTCTAGCGGATCAATACCATTGTACTCGTTTGAAGTCTGTCTCTGTAAAATTCATTGCAGCTCCAGCAAACTTGGGAGGCGAGGATGATATCTAGTATAAAATTACAATGTTGCATCAATTCCTTATATTATGTTTGGATTAGTTGTTTATGGGTCTCCCTTGTTATGCATCCCTAGGATTTTGAAATCAGAAGAATAAAAAAGATGACTATATTTCTCTGAAAAAAGGACACAGAAACTTAAGCATGCTTGTATAATTTATTTTTGTGCAAGTGCATCCTCGAACATATATGATATTTGGAGTTAATAATAACTTGCATATTTGTAGGCAATCAAAGATGCGCCCCCATGAAAATGGATGGTCACATACTTCTAATTTTATTAATGTAATCTTTCTATGCGGTTTCCACATAATAGCATATCATACATCCTTTTATATTCTTATAAGTAATATGGCTAGGCTTTTTGCTATCTGATAAAAGAAAGTAGCTTGATTTATCACACTCCTTGAATCAGAACATACACAAATGTCCTGATTCTTCAAAAAAATGTATTTTCTCCTTAACGCTACCCATGTTACATGCCATGCACGTACTTATATGTTATGTATGACTAGAAAAAGATTTTAATATTTAAAAATATATTCAGTATATTTTTAAGGACTTTTTGGATTTATCTTTTACGATTTGGCATGAATGGAACAAAAAACATACAAATTTTAAGAATTTTTTCTCAAAGTTATGAGAATCTTTCTTTCCGCGTGTGACGCTGAATATCAAATTGGACTTTCAATTTAGGACCCTCTCTTTTTTTGAGTTAAAATTGTTGAGAACATACCCATGTTTTGGCACAGGTTAATTCATTTTTCATATATTTTTTTTATTTTGCAGTTGTGTTGCGGACCAAAGGGTTTGGCCACATTCAGCAATCATGCCCGTCTCTTCTCGCGGACGTTCTTGCTACTGTTGCTGCGGCAGATGATGATGATCCGCATCCAGGCAGCATCCCAAAGAGGAGCAGCAGCGAGTTGGGCATGGATCTGTTGGAAGACCTCGATTTAGGTGGCAGATGGAGCAGGAGACGATTATAGCTACTGCTGATCGTTGCTTCCTTTTAACCTGGCAGGCCATCATGGTCTTGTAACATGTTAATGTGAACTTGAAACTTGTTTTGAGATGAAATGTGTTTAATTATTTGGTTTGGTTTTAGTATATTTTTTAAATATAAATATAGGCATTTATTGAAGTTAAAGCAGTTGCTTTTTATATCGATGTCATAAAATAAATTAAAAAATATGAGTATGGCCTATTTTGCAAATGAGCAAGGTACCAGAATGCCTTTCATTTTTATGTATACCATCCTGTAATCTTCGTGTTTACAAAAAAACCCTTTCCAATGTTTACAAAAAAACCCTTTCCAAAGTCGATGTAGATTAATAGAGAAATTAGTATAATCAATGCTAAGTCTATTATGTTAACAAACACATCAGAAAAAGGCTATTATATTAACTATGCCAATTACATTTATCATATAAATTTTAGTTTAATCGTTTCATTTCATATCTAAATGTTGTGGCTTAAGTTTAACCAAGCTTTTGGGGAGGGGGGCCTTTCCGTAGTTTCCTTTCATGCATACATCATATTCTCTGATATTTTGAAGCCTTCCGTGTTCAGGAACAATTACACTATACAGTTGCCAATATTCTGCAAAACATTACAGATTGCCTTGCCAGAATCATATAAATGCTTAAATCAAATAGTAATTACCATCACAAGTGCTGAACACCTTAAAAACATACCACAATTGCCAGTATTTACATTTCTTTCCACATTATTATTATTATTATTTTCCAGAACGAATGAGACGGAAAACAAATTTTTTTTTTGGATATATACATATCTAATAAGATGAATCCTATTCTACAAGCAATATTTGTACATGCAGTCCTCGCTAAAGAGAGCATTGGTAATGAATTTCTTCGACTAAGTTCCACTTCCGTCTTAACATATAATTCGACTGATGCTCAAATGCAACCGCTACAATCTGGAAATGAACGAGGGATTTAGCAAAACAGTATGAAACCAATAAGAGCTGTCATTTTTACAACTAATTTATTATTCCATCCTAGCAAACAAAATTAGGGTAAGACTATAACAGGGGTATAAACTCGTGATTAGATATGCAACCATAAGTTTTCCAATTACTTTGCATCAATTAAAAATTAGCAATTAGGTAATTTTTTAATAGAAGCAAAAGTTGGCTTACACCTTTTCCTTCTCCAGAATCAGTAAAAAAAAGTAAATCTAATTTTAAACATTTCTACATGCCACTATCTCTATAACCACTTTTTTCAAAAGGAAGCCAAATGGTAACATTTAAAGGCCTTCCATGAGTTGAAACTATATACTGCAAACTACAATTTGTGTGTTTGCACTGTAATAGCCGAAATGATATATAAAATTACCCAATGGCTCCAAATTAAAGTCAGCTACACATAAATGTACTAATCAGTAATGCTTAATTTGTAGAAGTATTTATAAGAAAGTATTAAGTGGTCTGGTTATGTGGTTGCATGCTTCATTTGGCACACTAATAGTGGAAGTATTTCATATCTCAAATGAAACCTACCCTTCATAATCACTGCATACTATATACTGAGTATCCACTATACCGAATGAGACCTCGAATAGTAGATGAAATTCAGAGACAACTTACAAGGAAGTTTCATTATCAGCATGCCATGGAAGCTGATAACAAAGGAAAGATACAATCGGTTAAAACCGCGGATCTTTGTGTAGCATTTGAGATGCAGCTTCAGAAAGAGCAAGTTGTTCCGAACTCAGTGAAGGTTTCAATGGATAATTTGGGGATGATTTCGCACCAGTTGTATCTCTCTCAAATACTTGAGACTCCATTGAAACTCTTCTCTGAGTTAATTTTTAAAACCATCTAATGAGAGAGAAAGAAATAAACAAAAGCCAAGCCAGAATCATAACAAGAAATTATAATTACCGAGTCAAGCTGTTTGCTACGCATATCCTTTAGTAACTGCATTATGAAAGAAACACGTCATAAGGAAGAATATGAACTAAAATAAGGGGACAACTGCACAGGGGGATATATATATTTTAAATGTTCGTGGTTGGGATTTTTTTTTCTTTTTTTGTGTGTTTGGGGGGGGGGGGGGGGGTTACCAGATGGGGGAAATGTCATATCAACATTGTAGGCTTATTACCCAAACTCCACATAGCGGAGTAGGAGGAATCGAGGAGATTAATATTTACATTCCAGGCCCGATGTTTTGTAGAAAACATGTTTACAAAGAACTTTCAAGCAAACTTTGTAACCTTAAAAGGATTATGATCAGATTCAAATTCAGACTGAATCAACTGTAAATTTATAAGGTTCAACTTCTAACCCAGCTATTACCAGAAAAGTCGTACTTTTTTAGGACATTCTTTTTTTTTTGGTAAGTTCAGCAAATCTGTTCTATGACTGACTTTATAAATGAACTATGTAACCAGAAAACTAGTGTATTGCAATTCTGTTCTATCAAACTCTAGCTAAAATCTTCACTAACAATTAATTTCCCCCCCACTTTTGTCTACATTAATAAAAACAAAATGGAGAACTTTGAAAGGAAAAAAGCCACCTTTTCTCCTTTTGTGAGAGATATGTGGTTAGTATATTGGCATTGGTTCTACCAACGAAACAAGCAGAAGCACTTTTTTTCCATTGTGCACTCAGGTGCTTCCTTATTTCAACTCACGGTGATGAAGAAAAGCGTCTCTTTCACCGAATCCCGATTCCGGTTTGAAAGAAGCAAACTCAAAATAATTCAGAATTCTAATTTGATGTTACCGATCGACTGATATACTGAACACAGTGCTAGTCTTCAAGTCCTGCCGGTTTCTATGCCTGGGAAACAAGTCACCTTTTATAAGGTGTAGTTACCAATTTAGTAGCACGCGCCTTTCCTAGGTAGGCCATATTATGTTCCCTTGTCTCCCCTTAGGGGGAGAACTACATTTTAACCAAACCCAGTAACTTACCAAGGTCCTCTTACCACTGCATCTAAAAATTTCCAGTTTTCAATTTAGACAGATTCTAACATTTAATGGAACAAGAGTAAGAGAGAAGTTAAACTAAAAGCACCACATCAAGTAAGAGCACCCAATAGAGTATGGGGATTGACCGTAAATAGCATCACACGACCATGACATGCTTACGTGATACAACCAGTTCAGTATTCTATTTTGTGTATTCTCTGATTTTCCATTTCATACAAACTTAGTTGAAATATTTGATTATCACAAAAACATGAGACTAAAAGCAATAATACCTTTTAGAAAATTAACCAATCTGCAGAAGAAAATTTCAAGCAAGCTGACAATTCATAATTAAAGTCACGATCAGTGCTTTCTCCAAAATACATAACCATATAGGTTTCAGAGATAACAACTTACAGGATCTTTTTGGTATGTCTGGCTCTTCTTTGTAAACCCTGGAACTGTCAGGTGCAAGTTCTTTTCTGCACAGCAATTCGTTTAGCAGACCCAAAGAGGAAACAAATTAATGACATAATTCTACACGTGTATCTAAGAATTCATCAAAGAAAATGGCCAAAAACTTGAGGACTGGTCATACTAATAAAAAGTCAGATTAGCAACAGACAAAAATTTGAAGGACAATTTATACTCAAAGTATACAAGTGCAAATAAAAAGTTGAAAATGCCTGACCGACCATGAGTTACGTCAAAATGAAGATAAATGGTCTCAGAAAAGATAACATACCTAGGTGTAGCAACACGTCCTTGGACTCCAACGTTGAAGATTTGCGATGCTTAGCTAGGCTGCAAGCAAATGTGGTAACCTGAAAGTAAAAGTCCTTGTTGTCAGAAGAAAAGCAGCAGCAAGAAATTTATCATTAATAATAACAGAATAATATCAGGTATAGGACCAAACGAAAAAATCAGGGCATCTCTAAGTTTCTAACTAATAGAAGAAAATTTTGATTGGCCACTTCAAAAGCAATGCAAAAAAAATCGGGAGAAAAAAGTACATGCAACTCATGCATTCAAGCAAGAAGGTGATACCGATGCAATGTAACCATATATAAACATGTACCATTAAGGTGTAGAACAGAGTATATGCACTTCCCTCAGTTTGCTTAGAGAACTATTTACTATCCAAGCCAGAAGAGGATAACAGAATTGTAAATAGTCACCATAATAACCAAGTACTAGACCAAGATGTCACAAAACCAGTTACAATCATGATATCACTTGAAGTAACTTAATCAAGAGTAGCCAATACCAAACTGATAAATGGGGGAACTGGTGAAGCATATAAAACAATCCACAATCTCTTCATAAAACTTGTGCCATTATACCAACTACTAACTAGAGTATTTAATTGAGTTAGAAGTTTCCTTAAAATTGTCAAGTGAGCGTTGCCAAGGATGTTCAACAAGAGAATTTCCTCCTCCACTGAATTTTTGACACGATAACTAAACTCAATTCCTATATGTATATGATGAAATATAAAGTGTCCTGTGCAATAGTTTACAACCCTCTACATGACAATAAATGCTTCAACTGACTTGATACCATCATCATGGGCAACCAAACATAGCCTCAAGTTTTAATCAAGGGAAAGCTTTGTATAGACCTTCCCACTGATTTCGCTTTCATGCTTGTAACTCAAACCTATCATACTAAGTTACTAACCAATATGACAAAGGGAGAAACACCATAGATGAAGTGCCTATTTTCGATATGAACAATCACTAAGCTAAGTGTTAATTTAAACATCATACTTTTGTTTCCGAAAATATCAAATTTTAGCTGCCAGCAATATTCCCTAATGTGGTGGGGTTTAGATCCCCTGCATCAACATGGCTGAAGGCCAATAAAAGCCTTCTAGTTTAAGCAGCTGTAATGCCTATAGAAGGATGCGACAAGGAATGAGTGTGGACTGGGTAAGAAAACTATCCACTATGTGAGGATATACAAGATAAGTAAAAACAATTATGTCATGCAAGTAGTTCAATGTTTAAACTTGACTGCAAGTATTAATCACAATACAAACATATAAAGCAACTGCAAAATCCATATACCTCATGTAGCAGTGACATTAATCACGCTAGTTAAGCATGTTCCTGACTTGTCATATTTATGACTATAAACTCATGACATTCACAAGAACTATGACCCAAACCAAGCTTTTGTGGTTTATAATTCCCAAACCAAAAAGAAAAGATAAATCTTTACAAGGAAATCAAGCTTGGCACCCTTCATATAACACCAAAATTAAAGAGGCCTTGGTAGTGCATGAGAAAATATATATAGCTGAATAATCTATGAAAGAAACATAAACTATGTGCGTCACCGAATCAATGAAGTGATCAGCTATCTCCAAAAGGAGGTCTTCAACTCCTGGATCCAGTTTACCATGGGGATCCACCTACAACAAATTTGAATAAAGGAATGAAGCAAACATAATCAAAGAATGAATAACGAACACTAAAATGGAGATAAGTAGACATTTCAGTCTTAACCCACTAGCTAACAAAATTAATCTGAATTCTCAGATATATAGCAAACTATAGAACTATTTGTGCATATAAGCATTAAACAAACTACAAAACAAATATAAACTCTTGCAGACCAGTGGTTGTATTGTGCCCACATAAATTCGTACGTTATGTACACTCCTGCTGAATTATTCAATTTCTTATAGGTTATAACAATCTAACAAGTTTCTTTTTATTACTTTCTAAGCATCCCCTCTTCTATTAAGCAAACAGGTATGATGATAAGAAGAAAAACAAACCCATTTCACATAAATGCCAGTAAGGTTTTCTCATGTGATTTCATATCGTCTAATCAAAATATAAATTCGATATTCTAAAATAATTCATTCCTCGGTCCTACCACAAATCAACCATGATGATATACAAAAGTACATCTCAACCCTATCATAATCAAAGAAATGACAAAATTATTTATCTCAGAGGGAAAAAAGACTAGAAGAGGCTAGTCTTAGTGTCCTACATAAATGTTATTTAAAATACAAAAGTACACTCAACCCTCAGTGGTTGCGACTGTATGAAAACAGAACAGTGGAGACTGATAAGTTATACCTGTGAAACAAGATCCTGCAATTTTCTTTTCCCCAGAAGTTGATTGCCTGCTTCTGCACCTTCATTAGAATTTCCACCAGTATTTGTTGTTACAGATGCAGGTGTGCTTGGTTGTGATCCAGTCAAACTTGAAGTTTTTTGAAGTCCAGACCCCTGCATTCTTGGGGATTGCTGTTGTTGCTGAAATTGCTGCAACATCTGAAGCTGCAATTGATCTTGTTGCTGTTGCTGAAGCAACTGCTGCTGTTGTAATGGAAGTTGTCGTGGGGACCTTAGCTGCCCTTGGGTCTGTAGGAGTTGAGCGATCTGCTGTTGGGTCAGACCCATGGACTTAGATGGTTGTTGTGGCGAAAAGGCTTGTTGCTGCCTCTGCTGCTGCTGAAGATTATGCGAAGGGGAAACTGGGGAAGAAATTGATTGCTGCATTTGCTTCATCCACGGCTGTTGAGCGAGAGCGTTTTGCATGGACGTCGACTGAACATTTTGAGTTAACCCAGAAAACTGGGTGTTCATTGCTGAGAGTGCTGATCCTCTTGGTACGCTTTGACCTGATAGTTTCTGTGAGAGAGATCAGGTGTAAATCTCCAAAAAGTGTCATGATAATTGAATAGAAAGTAGAAACGGCTACAAGATTAAATTGCACGTCATCAAGAACACAAACAAAATCACTGCAATAAATTTAGTTAAAACAAAAGTTAACAAAGAAATGTAACCAAATATATACATATGACATTTTCACATCTTGGTGATCAGTTTATCGATACATAAACAGCTCATTAAGAAACTTACACTCAAGAACTTGTTCGACCACGAGAAAATCTCTCACTATCAATGCTTAAAAAAAAAGTAAGTTGTGAAGATCACTGTCCTGCGTTGGAGCATGACTGTGGTAATTTGTTCCACAGCCTACGAGTACACCTCTAACAAAGGATTCCAATGTCGAATCAGGTCTGGATCAGTTTATTGGATATAGTTTAATAATATGAATATTGCACAAAAATATTGTAATTGCCAGAAATATGGGATATTGCTAAAACTCGAATTACAGTGAATAATTTTTAAATATTTAAACTCAAGAAAATACATACTATAGACCTAAAGACTAATTCAATTTTCCTTAATTACTTCTATGAAGTAAGCTGCGTTCAAACAATACTTCACACACTACACATCCGAATTTAGAAAAATGACAGAAAAAAGCTATGCCCTTTTATCCTCTTCTTTTTTATTATTAAAATGCACTTGAGATTGGGCTCTACCTGAGGATTCTGCATTGGCATCTGCTGCTGCCTTGCTTGTCCATTGCTAAACCGTTGCCCATAAGTAAGCGGGCTATTTGCTCTCAGCTGTTGATTCATTCCAAGCGAACTCATCATCCCCAACGCCTGCATTCCTTGCATTCCCTGCGCTGATAAGTTACCTGAGTTGAACTGCATGCCTTGGACTAGACCAGCCTTCTGCCGTGGCTGCTGCATTTATGTTGCAATAAATTGAGCAAACAATTTAAAGAAGGTAAAAACATTTCATCGATCAAATGAATCAATGCTGTATCAATTTGAAACTACATATTAAATTTATTTATATTTAAAAAAAGACAACTTTTTAGCTAATGAGTTCTATAGCAATCTAAATCTAAACCCAAATCAACATACCTGAAGGAGCATCTGGGCCTGCATGTTGTTGTACTGCGCAAATGACTGCCCGGGAAGCATCTGCATCTGCTGCCCGGCCTGCCCGATCCTGGCCATCCCCTGCTGCCCGAAGCTCATCTGGGCCCCACCGCCGCCGTACTGCCTCGCCGCGATCGCCGCGTTGATCTGCTGCTGCTGCAACGGCGTCAGCCTCGCCATCGGCCCCGATGCCGCGCGCTGGAGGTTCTGGAAGGTAGGGCTCGACGCCGATGACGCCAGCATGGGGCTAGGGTTAGGGCTAGGACTCGGGTTAGGGTTAGGGTTTTGGGGGTGGAGGGGGGGCAACTGAGGGGAGGAGATGGAAGGGGATTGAGGGACGCTGCTGCTAGGGTTAGGGTTTTGGGAGATTTGTGGGGATGAATCCGCCATTTTCAATTTGTTTTCTTTTTTCTGTTTTTCTTAGGGTTTTGTTCTTGGTGACTATTAATCGATCACGGCGATGATTACTAAATTGCAGATAACTCCCACTATTTTTCTTAATTAGATTTTGAAAATAGGACGCCTAATATTGTCTTTGCTGATTTAAATTTAATTTAGCCAAAATTAGAATTTAAATTTTAGTTATGGTTTTAGATTTATGATTTATTTTATATGTTTTAAATTAGTTTACTTTGTTTATTAATATTAGGATAGATTTTATTTATTTTGCTTTTTTTGGTGAATATTTTATTTAGATTGGTAGGAATGATTATATTAGTTTAGGTAGTTTAATTAGTTTAGATTTTATTATATTTGGGTATTATTAGTATTATGATTCTCATTGTAACTCTTTTTTATGGTGAAATATTTGGTTTACTTAAATTTTAAAGGAGTTTCTTTCTTGCCGAACGCTCGATCTAGGTTTTTATATTCCGTAACTATACCTATACCCTCACGTCCATAAAGCTATATCCATCATGTCACCGCTGGAGAGAGGAGGTTTTTCCTTCATAATCTTACTTTCTGCTTCTTTGCTGATTTATAGAGAGAGATAAGTCGATTGAGCCGAAAAGCCAAGAATTCAGTCGTTGAAACTCTCATTTACAAAGCACAGAGTGATGACAAGTTTTCTATGCTCCTCAAATGTAAGTTGGCATTAGTTATTTTTGAAAATTGCAAGAAAGATGATGTCGCATAGGCCAAGAATACAAGTCAAAATGTGGAGTATATGCCGTAGCACGAGGGTTTGAACTTAAAGTCTTCATTAAGGTACATCCCTAACACTTTGAATCTAGACGAAAGTGTGGTGAGGTATTTGGCAGATTGCATCGTGAATTTACAAAGTGCTTGTTACAAAAAAGGAAATTAATATTGATTTCAGACTTAGATCTTACTCTACTCGATCCGGTCATGGTTTCTGATCTCTCTTCTAAAGAACAATATCTATTACGAGCAAATGGATTTGAGCAAGCTAATCTAAATAAAAGTTTATTCGTTTAATATGGTAACAAAGCTACGCCCTTATGTTCATACCCTAACAAAATGTTTGATATGTACATATACACGATGCGAACCCGTGATTATGCGAAGAAAATCTCCGAGTTTCTTGATCCCAAGGGTATTTACTTCAAGCACAAAGTAATATCTTGAGATGATTCGACCGATTCAGTTCGAATAAGAAAGATCTTGCTATCATGCTTGAAGAAGAAAGGTTGCGGTGATTCTTGATGACAATCGGAAGTGTGGAGAAGGCACAAAGTGAACCAAATTTTGACGAAAGAGTATAATTTCTTTGCATTGAGCCACCAGTATTTCTCAAAGGGGAGTTCGTTGTCGCGGTTAAAGGAAGATGAAGCACTGTTTAACGGTGCACTAGCGACCACTCTTATTGCTCTCATGTGAATTCATACGATGTTTTTTGACTTTTCCAAGAACGATGTAAGGCAAGTGTTGCTAAAGATTAAGCATGAAGGATTCATGGATCGGTATTGGAAACCTCCGTCTAAAGCTCAAGGAACATGTTATGGTTTGACTTTGTGGCATGCTAATTTCGTTTAAGAAATGGCGAGTCTTTTAATTTCCTAAAACGTCAGTATTTAAGGGTAGGCGGATGGATATATAATAATTATTGTTATTAATTTTCTCCTAGAATACTTATTTTTTACCTATTCAAGTAATCAATAGCTTGTTATATTTCAAGTTTATTAGTTGTTTTGAATAATCGATCTTTTGTTATATTTCAAGTTTATTAGTAGTTTTTCATGATGCGTCTATGAGGCTCTTAAGAATATAGCCGTAGCTGTACATATAAAAGTCGATAAATTTGGCAATAATTCTTTGCCTTCGTCTTTTTAATTAAAAAAATTATAGTGGACAACTTGTGAAACTATTGGATCTTGTGTCTGAGAAAATGTAATTGATCTTGTGTATGAGATAAACTTGAGCTTAAATTTGATGTTTAAATTTTCGTTAGGCCTCAGCATGTGCTGACACAGAACTGTTCTTTTAAAGTGAATTGATCTAGATGTGACGGTGTTGTTGGCTGATATTTCTTCGTAGTTATAAATCATTGTCATATTTAAGTAAAATTTCCTAAATTTATTTATAGGAATATAAATGATGTGTATCATGATATGGGCATATTATAAAACGAATTTTAGTTTCATGTTATAATGGATGAAATTTTTAATACATAATTGTTACATTAACATTATTATGTGATTAAAATAGGTTTAGTTTAAACCAGATTGTTTATAATGCATAATTAAAAGTACACAATTATCTTCTTATTTTTTTAAATCGCATTCAATAATTATTTTTTCCAATAAAAAACTAATGATGTACATATAATTCATACAAAGCTAAATATAAATGCGGATTTATTAATTTTTCCCAAGCTATAGTGTTTATGAACAAATATCACACATCATGCAAAATTTAATTCATGAAATTTATTTTGAGCTAGAAAAAACTGTATCTATGCACTCTTATTTTCCCTTTTTTTTTTTTTGTGGCGTTGATCCGTAAGCTTTAACCTATGCATACAACACACACATCACACAAACGCACGCACGCAGGGGACCATGAATTTGCCCCGAAATCGTTTTTTCCCTTCTTCTTTTTTTGTGGTATTGGCCCGTAAGGTTTAATCTATGCATACAACACACACATCACACAAACACACGCACACGGGGGACCCATGAATTTGCCCCGAAAACGTTAATTTGTGGCCACTTCCCCTCATGGGGTTCGAATCCTGCACTCTCTCTAAGAGAGGAAGTGTCCATACCAACCGAACAGTAGCTCATTGGTTATACATTCTTTTTATTTCATATTACTTATATGATATATGTTAAGTTGTAATAATTATGTATAATAAATATACAGAGTCAACTTTAAAACATTTTAGATCATTTTTTATTCGGTGGTTTTCTCTCCTTTTTCCAGGTAAACTTTTATCACTGCTATTTTAGCCAAAGGGAACGGGTCAATGAACATAACTAAATTAACAAGATATAAAAAAAAGTTAAAAAGATTTGTTAGTTTTTCCGTTTAGATTTATCAATTTTATTTTTTTGTTTGAGAAATATCTTAATGTAGATAATAAAGATTCTTAAAAAGTTTTAGTTAAGATAATAAATAATGTTAAATATCATTAATATAGATTTTTACAGATTTGATAAACTCGATATCAATAAAAAATTATAATATCTGAAAAGGTTATTAATGACTTTTAGTTAAGATAATATATCTATATATTATTGACTTTTAGTTAAGACGATGAAGATAACTACACGTGTATTGTACGTGCAAAACACTAGTAATTTTTATTGGGAAAAGAATGATATACTTGAATTTGTTTTAAATTTAAAAGTGTGCAATTTAAACTCTCAACATTCTAACAAATTATTTAATACTACTCCATTATTGGAAGCTAAATAATCATGACCAAATCGATATTGGTCTAAAATTCTGAAGCTAAATATATAATCCATTTCGCTTAATCTACAACAATAGATAGATTGATCAGTATATATCTTAACGAAGAACTAATATTGCTAACCATGCATATATAAGAGAGTATTTTAAATTAGAACCCAAATCTTATCTGCAATATAATAAGATTCAGAATTCTATTTTTTAATGGTAATAACGGAGGGATATTCAAGCACTTCCTCTTTTAGCAAAACTCAATTTAAATTTTAACGGACAAGGTAAAATCATTGTGTTATTTTTGTTTGTTATATTCATTTTAAACTTTGAAAACGCAACCAACTTATCAACTTCTTCCTCATAATTAGAATCCAAGATTTGAATTTTTATTCAATATTGCTTTTATGTGGACTCTCCTTTATAACTATATATATTGTTCAAGTATTTATATATATAATGATGTAATTCTACTTGTATAAGAGGCAAGGGAGCTACCAATGAAGTGCCTGCTAATTTTATGGATAAAACATGAGATATACAAGTCTAGGAAAATTTTTGATTGAAGGTGATGTGGTTTCTTTGTTTCTTTGTTTCATTGATTTTGTTTTATGAATTTTAAACATGGAGCATTTTAACAAAATTTTAGATTTCTTTCATAATTGAAAAACTGCCTGACTAAACTTATAAATTACAATAATTATAGTTGTTATTATATATAAAACCTCAAACCTATTAGGACTCAAACTCCTGTGCTTAAAAAGGAAAGTATATCTTTCAACTGCTATAAATATTACAATATAATCATGGTTGTTATCATATATTTAAGAGACGATCTAAATTTAAAAACTAAATCTCCTAACTTGAGAGAAAAATTGAGGGGGGGAGAGAGAGAGAGTCATCTTTCTTTCGACTTCTTAGTCGATCTACGCGAGAGAAAGATGAACCAATTGAATCCAACAAGCATGAATTTACAAGTCGAGTCTCTAGCAGAAAAGATGAAAAGCAATAACGAGTCTTCTACACTCCTCAAAAGGAAGTTGGAATCGTTTTCTTCCAAAAATGATAAAGTTGGAGTTGGAGAGCCCGAGATAAAAGGCAAAGATTGGAGGAACCTCACTTCGCAAAAGAGGATGAAGATATATTCGGCAAAAATTGAAGGAAGCTTGAAAGTAAAGCATCAATGTCTTAATTTATCAGCGACACAATTCAAAAGAAACAACAGATGTTTGAAGACGGAGTTGCAGACGTCTGCCATACATCTGCCCAAATAGCAGAGTGTTGGCAGACGTCCAAAGATGGAGTTGCAAACGTCTGTGTTATGTCTACCAAATAGGCTAGACGTCTAAAAAAGACGGTCCAGACATCTGGCCATAAAACCACCGCTGTAGCGATTATCAATCAGACGTTTGAACAATATGCTTCAGACGTTTAACCAACCCGAGTGCAGCTGTTGCGGATCTCAATCACGCCAATCTTTTCATAACCTCCAAATTGATTTTATTTTAAATTTAAGAAAGATATTTTTGATTCTATCATGTAATTTTTTTTTGATTCTATCATTGATATTCAATACAATTACCAAGTTGAAAACCCTAAAAACTATCTTCTTTAAGATCTTATATGGTATCAGAGCCCTGCGATTAAAATCTCAATTTTGATCCGTGACTTCCTCTCAAAACTCAATCCTCATCATCTCCAAATTCCCTTTTTCCAACAAAGATTTCCTATACAAACTTCATTGTGTGGAGTTCCTAAATTCAATCGGCCTTAATCGACCACGTTCTTCTTGGTCATATCGACAGCTCCAAATCTCCTCCTCCGAGGACTATCACTAACGTCAACGACAACACCAAGCGTGTTGAAAATCCAAACTACCATCAACGGTACTGTCAGAATCAACTCATTCTCAACGCTATCCTCGGTAGTTGTGTCAAAACGATCCGGCCCCATATCTCATTTGTTTCCTCATCTAATGAAGCATAAGATCGACTTATTATTTTCCTTGCGAACAAATCTTGCTTACGAGTTATGTCGCTCAAGAAATGCCTCATCAACAATCAACGCGGCCCGCGATCTATAAGCGAGTGCCTATAAGAGATGCGATCTATCTCCGACGATCTTGCTCTCGCCGATCACCCTCTTCCCGAAGATGACCTTGTTCTCCACATCCTCGCTGGCCCCGGACCTGAAGTCAAAGAAGTTGCAGCAGCTATCCGAGTCCGTGATAACGCCATCATCTTCGACGAGCTCTATGACAAACTCATAGACTATGAACGCCATCTAAAAAACGAAAACACATGTACATCTCTCTCTCGTAACTGCTAACTATGCCAACCAACCCAATCGTCTTATTTCCCTCCGCAACAACGTGAATGCATCTCTTACAATCGCAGCAACAACAATCACAACTTCACTCGCAGCAACAACAACAACCAGTACTCCGCCGCACGCAACAATAACTCGCCTCTCTCTAACTCCTACTGCAACTTCTGCAAGCGTTCCGGTCACAATACCAAAGACCGCCGTCAACTCGCTCGTTTCCTTCGTAAGAATGCAGTGCAAACCAATTCATCGCAATATCCGTCGCAGACAATCTCTCAACCTATGATCAACAACACAAATTACAACCGGCCCGCTTTCTCCTCCTGAATATTAGACACTGGTGCTTCTTATCACGTTACGTCCTATATTGGGACTATTCACAGCTACACCGATTACGGTGATGCTGATGAGATTAACATAGGTGATGCTTCAGGCTTAAAATTTCTCATATCGGTAAAACAACATTGCAGTCTTCCCAAAAACCCTTTCTTTTATATAATGTTCTCTATGCACCATCTATTACTCAAAACTTAATTTCTGTTGCCAAATTTTGCAAATCAAAGACAGTCCCACTTGAGTTTTTCCCTCTCATTTTTTGGTGAAGGATCTCCGTATGAAGGCTCCTCTTCTTCGAAAGGATAGCCATAATGATGTCTGCTATCTCCCACGCTCCATCCAACCTCAAATTCATGCTACCTCCAAATCCGAAATAAGTGAGTGGCACGGTCATCTTGGTCATCCCTTCAGTCGAATTTTTCAGTCAATCGTTAGGAGAAATAAATTATTGCCTAATGTCTCGGTAGTTAATAATTTTCAATATAACTCTTGTGATTGCAATAAAAGTCATAAACTTCATTTTTCTGAAAATTCATTTCGTACTTCTAAACCTTTGCAATTAATCTACACTGATGTTTGGGGACCCACTGAATTGTCCTATGATGGTTTTCATTATTACGTAATTTTTGTTGATCATTACACAAAATATATCTGGCTGTACCTTATGAAACATAAATCTGATGTTGTCACCATCTTCCCTCAATTTAAAAAACTCGTCGAAACATATTTTCAATTACCACTCATATCAATATACTCTGATAATGACGGTGAATGCACATCTCTTGCCTCCATTTTCACCTCCTATGGTGGCTCTCATCCCACCAGTCATTCACACACTTCTGAACACAATGACACATCAGAATGTCGCCATCGTCATATTGTCGAAACCGGTCCTACACTCTTGCATACAGCCTCTCTTCCTACTAAGTATTGGAGTCATGCTTTTCAAATAGCCGTTTATCTTATAAACACCGGTTCTTAATTTTTAGTCTCCATTTGAAAAACTCTTTCAATGTTCACTTAAGTATACATGTCCAAAATTTTTTAGATGTCTTTACTATCCCTGGTTAAAGCTGTTCACATCCTCCAAACTTCAACCTAGATCTACTTCCTGCATTTTTCTAGATTATTCAACATCCCAATCAGCATATAAATATGTAGATCCCGTCACTTACAAAATTTATATTTCTCGTCATATCAAATTCGTCGAAACCAATTTTCCTATGCAGGTATCTAGAGACATCAAGAGTCTCTTCCACAAGTTTTGGACTCTCCTAGCGCATCATCACAACCAATCATGTTCACCCAACCTACCAAACTTCACATCCTCCCTACATTAACTACCCCAACCCTCTCTGAACCCCAATCATTAATATCTCATAGCCTAGACCCCTCCCCCTCCATCGAATCTTCACAATCCTCACTCTCCAATCTCGATACCACAACGAGCCTTCCCGACCCTACCTCCCCAACCTCCTCGACAACTACTCAACGACATTTACTTTCTCCACAACTCTCCCCTGCTCCCCCATCCCCAAATCTTCGAACCACCACTGAATGAAAACCGAACCCTAAATACTTCAACTCCTAATATATCAACCATACCACTATTCATCTTATACCCCAAACACTTGAACCAATCTGTGTATCTCAAGCTGTGAAGGATCCCAACTGGCGTGCTGCAATATCTAAAGAATTTGATGCTCTCATGAAAAACGGAGCATGTGATCTTGTCCCCAAATCAAATCAGAATCTTGTAAGCTGCAAATGGGTCTTCCGAATCAAGCATAGCTCCGATGGCACCATTGTTCGATACAAAGCTCACCTTGTTGCCAAAGGCTTCCACCAACAACCTGGCTTGGACTATTCTGCCACCTTCAGCTCCGTTATTAAGCCGACATCACTGCGTGTAGTCCTATGCCTCACACTCTTCCATGGATGGCCTCTTCGTCAACTCGACATTAACAATGCTTTTCTCAATGGTGCTCTCCATGAAGATATGTATATGGCTCAACCACCAGGCTTCCTCCATTTCTCTTTATCCAACTATGTCTGCAAACTACGCAAAGCTCTCTATGGCCTCAAGCAAGCACTCAGGGCATATTATCAAGAACTCAAAGGCTATCTCCTTAAAACTGGCTTTGCAAACTCCGTGGTGGATACGTCTATCTTCGTTTACTCCAAGAAAGCCACCGTCGCTTACTTCTGGTGTATGTTGACGACATTATCCTCACTGTTAACAACACACAGTTCCTTCAATACTTTGTTCGTCAACTTGGGCAATGTTTTTCTCTAAAGGATTTCGGCGATCTTCATCATTTCCTTGGTGTAGAAGTTATTCCCACGTCACAAGGCCTACTTCTATCCCAACATCGCCACATTGTCGACCTCCTGAAAATGTTTTCCATGAAAAGAGCTAAAGAAACCACCATTCCAATGTGCAATACCACTCCTCTTCTCCTCCATGACGGGTCTTATTCCGTCGACCCCACACCCAATCGTCAACTCGTTGGTGCACTTCAATACCTCTCCCTCACTTGGCCTGGTGTCTCATTTGCTGTCAATCGTATGTCGCAATTTATGCACTCACCTACCGAACTTCACTGGACGCCACTGAAGTGTGTTCTTCGCTACCTTAAAGGAATAATCCATCATGGTCTTTATCTCCGCTGAGGATCTCCTCTCACTTTTCAAGCCTTCAGTGATTCTGACCGGTGTAGCGTCGTGATGACGGCCGCTCTACCACTGCCTACATCGTCTATCTCGGTTCGAATCACATATTATGTAAATAGGCTCGACAAATGAATGTTTCTCGATCCTCCTCCAAAACTGAATACAAAGCCCTTACGAATGCTACGGTCGAGATACTATGGGTAAAAAATCTTCTACAAGAACTTAAGCTAATTCTCAGAAAACTACCATCTCTATACTGTGATGATATAGGGGCTACCTATCTCAGTGCGAACCCAATTTTCCACTCTCAAATGAAGCACATTGCTCTTGACTATCAGTTTGTTCGGGAGTGCGTTGAAGATGGAACCATTTGTGTACACCATATCAGCACTCATGATCAATTTGCCGATGTCCTCACAAAAGCAGTTGGACACACACACTTTCTCAAATTTCGATCCAAGATCGGAGTCTCCAACGGAGTCTCAATCTTGCGGGGGCGTATTAGCGACACAGTCCAAAAGCAACAGCAGACGTTTGAAGACTGAGTTATAGATGTCAGCCACACGTCTGCCCAAATAGCAGAGCATGGCCAGATGTCCGAAGAAGGAGTTGCAAATGTCTGTGGTATGTCTACCAAACAACAGAGCGGGGCCATAAAAGTATTCCTAGGGGTTAATAGGAATAAGCTATGATATGCTCAAATTAAAAAATCTACACTTACAAAAATAAATCACAATTGTAAACTTAGACAAATGATATATTAATAGAGATATAACTAAGTAATACTACAATTATGAAACGAGAACATATAGCAAGCAAAAGCAATATTAAGAGCAAATAATGAGCAATTAGAGCAAGTAGAGAACAATCATGCAATTGAGCAGTTTCTAAGCTATGAATATAAAGCAAGAGAGATAGAGAAATTGCAAATACAATCGAAAACACAAGTCCTTTTTATAGTGGTTCGGGAGATCTTCTAGTTCACTTTCTTTAGGCGCATGAGCTCGTTCCATTAAACACGTCTTTCTCTTGGAGAAAAACATGTTGCCTGCAGGCAAGACACAACCCTGCTTCCGGTAGAGGCTAAACCCAACACGTTTCCTCAAAAGACACACTTTTCTCTTACAAGCTCTTCAAACCTCTTCTCTCAATACAATCACACGTGCTCACACTTGAGCACTTATTCTCTCAACAATAGATGCACTCCTATCTTATAATGGCACTCACACTTTAAAGTCCACACATAAAGAAAATGAGAAGAAAAATGAAGCTCAAATACTCTCAAAAAGTTTTACAATGAAGCACTATATACTTAAGAAGATGGATAGCAAATAGCAGCCCTTGAGTGTGTGTTCGTGAGTGATTGGATAAGCAAATGAAAATCTTTTTAAACTCTCACAAGAGATGAGATTTTTGGCTCAAGATCACTTGGATATTGGCAATTGAAAAGCTCAAGCAATTGAATAAGTGATGCCTAGAAAAATCCAATCCAAAACCCTTCTATAGCTCCAAGAAAAACAACTCAAAAACAAGTGGGGACAAGCAGTTTAAACACGCGGCATACGTTTGAAGATAAGATGGGCAGACATCTAGCCTCAAATAAAACAAATCCCCAATAGCAATAAACGGCTGTATTTTTCAAAAAATCTTAACTGCAGACGTCTGAAGTTCAAATAAGGCAGACGTCTGAAGAAGAATTTTTTTGGTTAAAACATAATATCAGACGTCTGTCCCGATGAACTGAAGACGTCTGTGTTCCTCACTGAATAACACAGAGCGAAAATCGGACATCTGAAGTTCAAATTGGAAGATGACTGAAGTTTAAAAATTCCATTTTGAAACCTTTCATCAGACGTTTGTCTAAATGAACATCAGACGCATGTTTCTCATAAAAAAAGCCAAATGAAAACACAGAAAGAATTCAGACGTCTGAAACACAAAACGCATGATGTTCCCCCAATATTTAACCTAATAAAAGAGCAAATCTCTGTTGAATTTAATGAAATAGCGCCTCACGTGCTCTCCACGAGAGCGCCAGCGCCAAAGCCACTCTCATAGGATTAAATCCTATGGTGGCACCTTACGCGCTCCTCATGCGGGCTCCAATGTGCAAAGCACAGAAGAATTTATTATATAAGAGTTAAACTCTTAGATGGCGCCGCACGTGCTCCTCATGCGGGCGCCGATGAGCAAGGCACAGAAGAATTTATTACATAAGAGTTAAACTCTTAAATGGTGCCGCACGTGCTCCTCACGCGGGCGCCGATGTGCAAAGTACAGAAGAATTTATTACATAAGAGTTAAACTCTTAGATGGCGCTGTACGTGCTCCTCACGTGGGTGCCAATGTGCAAAGTATAGGAATACCCATCTTAAGAACTAAATTCTTAAGTGGCGCTCACGTGCACAACACGTGAGTGCTGGCGCCCAGGTAAAATTAAATTCTACAATACTCTCCTTTAAATAGAGCTGTTGGATCAAAGATCCAACGGAGACGCTAAATCATCAAAATATATATATATATAGAATTAAATTCTATTAGAAGAAAATATTTCTCATATCTTTCTAAATAAGAAAGACACTCTTGGTTGGATCAATGATCCAATAATAGAATAACATTCTATTTTGGAAATATGTAACAACTCCAAATTCTGTGTACATAAAATTTTTTAAAAGCTAATGTACAATTTGGGTATTTGCAAATCCAGTGAGTACTATAAGAATTTGTTTTACTTTCGAACAGCAAGAAAGAGCTTGTAGCTCACTGGTAAGACCTTGCACTGCTGAACCAAAGCACCAGAGTTCAAATCCCATCAGCCATAATATCCTTTTATTTTAAATTCTTTTAATCATTTTAGAAGCCCAAGAGTCTACACGTGCACTATACGTAATAGGATAAGTTACAGAATAAATAAACATAAGCACGAGGGAAATTGAAGCGACAAGAACACGTGGTACCCAGACCAACCCACCCCCGACGGTATAAAACCGTCGAGAAGCCAATTTTGACCGATGTCGCCGGTCCAAACCGACGGTATTGCCTTCATCTTCTGCCCCCTGCAACGTTTGGCCTACCTCACTAACACCACATTGCTTGTTTATTCTGAATTATTCCAGAGAGCAATAAAATTCACATTTAATCCTATTTTATTACAAATTTTAATACACCCATTCACTACACTAAACCCTAGGTTTTCCTATAAATACCACCCCTCCTCACTCACAATTCCTTGCCAAAATTCTCAAGAAATTTCTAAGTTCCCATAGTGTGCAAGTGGAGTTAACAAAGGGCGAAACTCCGACGAAGTTCCGGCGACGATACGAGGAGTTTCCGGTAACGAAACGAAGCACTGACGAATTCTAGACCTCCTCCTACCTCTTCCCTCTCATCAAAGCCAGTAAGTCCCCCCTCTCTCGTTTGCTATTCTCAAACTTTTCATTCTCAAAACGTGTCGGAAACGGAGTTATCCGATTTTCGATTCTCTTTTCTTTTAAAAAATACAATTTTTTTTATAACAAACCTACAAATTTTGATCTCACATTTAGTAATCATTAATAAAGACAATATAACAAGTTTGACACCAAATAATAACCGTAAAATTCTATTTCACTTTTACATTAAAATACCTTCATATTTCATTTCGACATGCTTATACCTTTTAACTGTATTACCTTAGAAAAACTCACGAGTTAATGACCTACCTCATCAGAACACACATCTCTAATATAGCACGATTATATTCGGGAACATAGATTCGGGAAAATACGACTTTACAGTAAAATACCTTTAACTTATAAAACCTTTTTCTTTAAAAGATGTATTAAACATTTTCATGCAAATGCGCCTCTACAGCCCATTTTAGGGAACCCCGTTTGGGATGGTGTATATTATCGCACATCATCGGGCTTAGTAGAGTGAGATGCAGACCTCCGTAAGGAGCATTCGGTCTCGATGAATTTTGTACATTCTTCTTTAAAAAATGAGATTTTTACAAGAAAATAAATAAAATTATTCTCATTAAATATGTATATATAAATATTACCAAAATACTTATTTTAAATATATATATAATATTCCATGTTTCTAAAACTCAAGAAAAGAAGTCAAATATTATATGAAACTACCATGATAATTCAAAACAATATTCATATTACAAATAAATACCATATATTATGAAATTAATTTTTATTCGCTAGAAATGTCACATTTACAAAATATATATCAATGAAAACCCTAAAGATGATAATTGAATGCTTGAGCTTATTTTGAAATTATACCAAAATTATTTTTACATAAAACCCCTCAAGTTATACTAAATTTACAATATGGGTGCTTGCCTATTTAAGATAGACAATCTAACAAACGGTGTTATCAACACGGTAATTGTCTTTGAAAAAGACATAAATCCTGCCATCCATGTGCAGCAATTACCGATAACATCAAAACAATCAGGATTTCAAGTTCTTTTAAAAGTGTCTGACTCAGACTGAGTCTCAATATAATCAATCTGACTTGAATGTGATTCAAGTACAAACTACAATACAACATGATTCAATATGAATCCATCTATTCAATCTGTATCAATCTCTATTGACCGAACCAAACCATGGATATATTCCATCTATATGTTCATCCATTATATCCGTTCCTTTACTGATATTATGGTTTCGGCAAGTCATCCATCTATATATAACAAGACAATAAAATACAATACAAACAATACAATTAAGACATTGCGGGGTTTATAAGGGGTAGATTGGTACGGAAGGTGTTAGAAGTGGCACGGGACTGCAATCATAAGACACTTAACCTGAATATCCATTGCCGTTGTACCGTGGCTGAACTGTTCCTTGTACTCCGTATACCTTAGTCTCCGAGATAGTGGGACTCCTCTCGTATACACTGGTCTCTTCTGTACCAAGCTACAAACAGCAGCGTTAACAATACTATATAACTTTAAAAGTTACATTCTCTTTCTGTCTATTCTGTCTCTACTTACCTTTGGGACGTACCGAGCGATTTGTTCGCTGACGACATTCTCTTTCTTCTTCTTTGGAATGTCGTCAGGAGATTCGGACTCACTAAAGATCGAGCCCAGCAGCGAGGACTTGGATCAGTTTACTGAAGACCCGGAGTTTTAGATCCACTTGTACATTACATTTCATTTTCATTTCTGTTATGCCATTGTTTATGCATTGCTTTCATTCCATGTATTTTCATTTCAGTTGTATTGTAAAAAGAATGTTTAATAAATAAAGTTGTTGTTTGTTTACATATTTTCTCTTGTGTATATTTCATTTTATATTGCTTAGATACGCTTAGCGTGTTTACTTCTGAGTAAATACGTCGCGTGACCCGTTGTGTCCTCTACTCGTACACTGGGAAGCGGGGCATGACAGGTTTTGTTGGTGGCCCATGAAGGTCAGCTCTGCGTGAACAACCTAAGCAATATAACATAAGAACCAGCAACTAAAAATATTCTTTACAATTCATATTCCTTGAATCTTCCAATTTCATATATTTTGAATCCATCCTAACCCAAATTTTTATTTCAAGGTTATGGATTCCCCAAACAACACCAGCACCAACTTCAACAACACTCCATCACCCCTACCAATTACACCGGCCATAGTTGCTCCTATAAATTAGCAGACGGTACTGCTTGAGGCGATTCGTAGCCTCCTGGAGAGACAGCAGCAGCAGATTGCTATCTTGATGGACCGTCCCGAGGCAGAAGCACCTGGGGTGAAGCAATTCAGGGCTTTACACCCCAAGCAGTTCTCAGGAAAAGAGAGTCCCTTAGAAGCTGAGGAATGGGTTCAGAGTATTGAAGATGACCTGGCAGCAGCGCAAGTGCCAGAGGTCGCTTGGGTTCGAGTTGCAAAGCTGCAGCTCACTGACAATGAACGTGTCTGGTGGAAGGCGGAAGAAAGCCGTCTCAGCCGATCGAATGGAGCACTTTCCGCGATATGTTCGACGCAAAGTACTTTCCCGAGATTGCCGGATTCGACATGGAACAACAGTTCATCCACCTTCAACAGGGTTTAATGTGGACCAAATCCGTGGATGAGTATGATGTTGAGTTTACCATGCTCAGTCGGTAAGATACGTCTCAATATTTCGATTTTAAAATAGTACATATCACACAGCTAACACAATACCTTAACAGATTTACGGCATACTTGATACCGACAGATGAGATCAGAGCCCGTAGATTTCAACAAGGGTTAGATTCGGAGATCCAGGCTGCATTAGTCACAGGGGATTTCCCGACTCATGAATTGGCTCCGAAAGCTATGAGGCAGTGGTAAAAATGAGGGGCAGATCTCAGTCTTCCGGGATGAAGCGTCCTGCCAACCAGATGGCAGGAGGAGCCTCTTCAAGGCCACCATTTGTGCCAAGGAGACCGGGAGTACCAAACAACCGGCCTAGACCAGCATTTTGCACATACTGCAGGAGAGATGGACATCTGATGAAAGACTGCCGGCGTGCAAATCGCCTTTTCTTAGTCTGCGGCTCAGCTAGTCATGATATTGGGTCTTGTCCTCATAGACAAAACCCATATGCTGCACCCAGACCAGCAATCACTTACCAGCAGCGTCCAGCCATTCAGGCACCTGCTCCGAGACTTGCACTACCTGCTCCACCTCCTTGTGGACCGACTGCACCTCCTCCTCATCAGTTCCATCAAGCTCAAAGGAACCCACCTCAAGGACCAAGAATGGATAGAAGAATACTCCTCCAGCAAGGATGAATACTCCTCGTCAGTTCCATCAAACTCTTTCACGATGACTGTGGAAGAGGCTGAAGCCACCGGCCAAGTCATTTCTGGTAACACTTCCCTTTCAAAACTCTTTTTTAGTCTATATACATACCTATATATATTTTCCCTTATATCTAAAATATATCCACATGCCTTAGGTACAATCTTAGTAGCCTCACTACCTGCACTAGCACTATTCGATACCGGAGCATCTCATTGCTTTATGTCGCAACGGTTCGTCCGAACTCATGCGATTCCAGTCACATCGCTTGTATCCAACTGGAATGTCAGTTCAGGAAATGGTGTTCTAAAAGCAACAATGGGATACAACCTGTGTCCAGTGGTCGTCTGTAGCAGAGAATTCTACGCTGACTTCAAGGTGTTGGACATACCGAACTTCGATATGGTTCTGGGTATGGATTGGCTCAGAATATTCTATGCTACCATTGACTGTCGTCAAAGGAGGGTAGTATTCGAGATTCCAGACCATCCGGTCTTTTATTTCAAAAGTGGATACCGTACCCTGGAGCCAAGTATTTACAAAGCGAAACCAAAGAAGACAGTGATTGTGGCAATTCAAGCGAAGGAAGGATCAAATCCAGAAGTGGTTCGAGAGTTTGACGATGTGTTTCCTGACGATATATCAGTTTTGCCTCCCGATCGAGCTTTTGAATTTAGCATTGATTTAGTACCAGGAGCACAACCGGTGATCAAAGCACCTTATCGATTAAGTCTGGAAGGTTTGAAGGAAGTCCGAACTCAGTTGGACGAATTATTGGCGAAATGATGGATTCGTCCCAGCACTTCAAGTTGGGGATCACCAGTACTGCTTGTGAAGAAGAAGGAAGGTTCATATCGAATGTGCATTGATTATAGAGCCTTGAATGAAGTAACGATTAAGAACAAGTATCCACTCCCACGCATCGATGATTTATTCGATCAGCTAAGTGGATCTTGTGTTTTTTCCAAGCTAGATCTTCGTTCAGGTTATCATCAGGTGAAGGTTAAGGAAGCTGATATTCATAAAACAACATTCAGAACTCGCTATGGCCATTACGAATTTCTTTTGATGCCATTCGGAGTGACCAACGCACCAGCAATATTCATGAACCTAATGAATCAAGTTTTTGTAAGTCGATGTACAACACCCCACGACTTGTGGGGAGGCGGAAAAATGAAAAACGATCTTGTTCTTTGGATAAACATCGACTAACCGAGAATCTTTGCTAAACTATAACTAACAAGAAACATAGAAGTTGTTAACTACTATGAGAAGTGATTATACCTAATGAACCGTGTCCTTCGTCTTATTGTTCTCCACCTCCTCTCCGGCCTTCTCTATATAGTAGATGATCCACCCGAGAGCTTTACTCCAAGCTTCACCTCTAACTTGAGGTAACTAGGTTTCTTAAAGTGCTAATCTAAGTAACCTAGGTGATATAGAGTTGGGTTATAGATTAATTAGTCTATTCTAATCCTTGGTCTCAACACATGAATGGTAGGATTAGGGTTTGAAGAGAGAGTGAGCTTGAGCAGAGAGAAGGTGAGCATGAGAATGAGAATGAGATAATGATCTCTCATGATATATATGAAGCATTATTATTTATCAAATAAATAAATAGATGATTTAACAACCATGCTTCATAAATACATATGAGTGATTCATCTACATGAGTCACTAACCATTTATGATGCATTAATGACATGGATGAATCACATAAATGAGTCACTAATCTCATTTAATGCTTATGCCACCTAAACCCCCAAGTCACCATCCTTCTAGAAGCTTCTCGCGAAATTACGAGAACGCCCCTCCTATCCGTGAAAACACGGAAAAACTTTAGACTGTATAAATCCAATAACCCGATACTAGAATCTGGCTTAAACCAAAGCCGGCTAGTAAAAACTGTCCGAATGTCGTACGTGCGTAAACACACGTATGCGTCCGAACCCTTGTCGTAAAACCATACGACCTCTATATCGTTTCGCCTGGAGCAGAGAAACTCTCTGTGTGGGACTCTAAATACTCGACTACTACGCTGGCAGTGGGTTTAACCACAGACCGCAAGCGGCACCAGCTGTACGTAACGGTCCCCAGGTAGATGTCGATAAGAAGGCCGATGAGGAAACCCATCCGAACTCCTACTGAGCCTGATATGACAATCTCTGTACAGTCCGGTCTGTTCGTTTAAGACTATCGCATATCGGGCCTAGGGGCGGCAAGCGTCAGTCCCCTAATAGCGGTATAAGTCGTGTCGGAGCGTAGCCCATTACACCCTGAGAAACAACTGGAACCTACCAGTAAATCTCGCTTGCCCTGGCCAGGGACTTTGCGTAATGGCTCTCTAACACAGCGCGATATCAACTCCCAATACCGGGAGAGACGAATCCTGTCTAACCGCCACTGCCTCCAAGTGCTCGGGACTGCACCCAACTGCTACCTGTTTGCACGACTCCTTTGAGCCGTGGTAGGGTAGCAATCTAAGAACAGTGGGGCACACTCGAGGCGAAGTAGCAGTGTCAAGTCTGCGGACTATGCTGTACTCATGTCACCTGGGAACTGTTAACTGACGATGGGTATAATACCAACCAACAGTTCCCCGTGAGTCCTGTCCGGTGTACCCGTAACCCAACGAGCACCTGTATACTATCTCCAGTACGACGTACTGATGGCTGTGGGACAGACCATCTCCCCAACTGGGATGAGAAGTGTACACACTAGTCTATTCCGGAGTATCGATACCCTGTCTCGATAATCCTACGACTAGGGACCTGGAAAAGGATGTGCTTGTAGACTACCCAGCCCCCACTAGTGTGACTGCCATCACAACGCTGGTAGTCAAGCAATATCCTAAGGGCTCTATCAATACGAACATACATATTAAGATAGATAAAACCAAGTAGCATACTACCATATTTAGCAAGACTGTTATATAACTGTGAATATCCCAAGCTTCCATTAAGTAATATACAAACTAGTATGATACAATAATGGCCCCTAGGGCATATACACTAACAATCTTCCACTTGCACTAGGGCCATGTACTGGCATATCGAAGACCGATGATCTCAAGTAGCCTCTCGAACTGAATCTGAGGCAGGGCCTTCGTGAATGGATCAGCAATGTTCTCTTCAGTAGAAACTCTCCGAACCCCGATCTCCCGACGATCAATGATCTCCCTGATCAGGTGATACTGCCTTAAGATGTGTCTGGACTTCTGATGGGACCTTGGTTCCTTCGCTAAAGCTATAGCTCCGTTGTTGTCACAATACAGAGGTATTGGATCAACTATGGTAGGAACCACCTGAAGTTCTGTTAGGAACTTCTTCATCCAGACCGCTTTTTTTGCGGCATCGCAAGCAGCAATATACTCCGCTTCCATAGTCGAGTCAGCAACGGTGTCCTACTTGGAACTCTTCCAGCACACCGCCCCTCCATTGAGGGTAAAGACATAACCAGACATGGACTTGGAATCGTCCTTATCACTCTGGAAGCCAGAAAGCAAAGGCCTCCATCTTGAGGTCTTTTCCCCCGTAAACCAATAACATCTCCTTAGTCCTTCTCAGGTACTTGAGAATGTTCTTTACCGCTATCCAGTGATTCTCCCTTGGGTCTGACTGATACCGGGTTACCACGCTGAGTGCGTAAGATACATTTGGTCTGGTGCACAACATCGCATACATTATAGAGCTTACCGCAGAAGCGTAGGGTATAATCGACATGCGATCCCTTTCCAAATTAGTCTTGGGAGATATCTTTTTGGATAGGGTGATTCCGTGACAAGCCGGTAGATTATCGCGCTTAGAATCTTCCATACTGAATCTTTTCAGTATAGTGTTGATATACCTGGAGTGCGAAAGTCCCAACATTCTCTTGGATCTATCACGATAGATCCGGATCCTCAGAATGTAAGAGGCATCACCCAGGTCTTTCATGGAGAACCTGTGTGACAAGAATCCCTTAACAGAATGTAGCATAGGAATGTCATTTCCTATCAATAAAATGTCATCCACGTACAAGACGAGGAACACGACACTTCTTGCTACAACTTTACTATATATACATGGTTCATCTGGATTTTGATAAAGTCATATTCTTTGACCGTTTCATCAAAACAGATGTTCCAACTACGCGATGCCTGCTTTAGTCCATAAATGGACTTAAGCAACTTGCATACTTTTCCGCTGCTCCCACTCTGATTGAAACCTTCTGGCTGATCCATATAGACGCACTATTCTAAATTACCATTCAGAAAAGCCGTCTTTACGTCCATCTGCCAGATTTCATAATCATGGAAGGCAGTAATAGCAAGAAGGACCCGAATGGATTTGAGCATAGCCACTGGAGAAAAAGTTTCGTCATAGTCCAAACCAGGTCTTTGACGAAAACCCTTTGCAACAAGTCTAGCCTTATAGGTTTCCACCTGTCCATCTACACCAATCTTTTTCTTGAAGATCCATTTGCATCCTATGGGTTTTACCCCATCTGGAGCAAAGTCCAAAGTCCATACTTTGTTGGTGTACATGGACTCCATTTCGGTCCGCATTGCATCTAGCTATCGTACCGAGTCGCCGCTCTGGATGGCCTGCTGGAAGCTAGTAGGTTCATCATCATCGATGATGCAATCCTCTCTATCCCCATCTATGAGAAAACCGTAGTATCTCTCAGGCGGATGAGACGGCCTACTACTCCTGCGGAGGGGTGCGGGAATGTCCTGTTCTTCTTGAACTACTGGTTCTACCAAACTTTCAGTAGTAGTTTGTGGTTCTGAAATTTCTTCCAGTTCTATTTCGCTCCCACTTGTATCCTTTTCTAAAACCCGCTGTTCTAGAAAATGGGCATTACGAGAAACAAAAACCTTTTGTTCCTCTGCGTAATAGAATAGATACCCCTTGGAGTTCTTTGGATACCCCACAAACTTACACTGTACTGATCGTGCCTCGAGCTTGTCCACATGCTGCTTTTTAAGAAAAGCTGGACATCCCCATATCCTCAGATACTGAAGATAGGGTTTCTTCCCACTCCACATCTGATATGGCGTGGTAGGCACAGTCTTGGTAGGAACCCTGTTCAGAAGATATGCAGCTGATTCTAGCGCATAACCCCAGAAAGATCGCGGTAACTCAGCATTACTCATTATGGAACGTACCATATCCAATAGGGTTCGATTCCGTCTTTCCGATACACCGTTATGCTGTGGAGTGTATGGAGGAGTAAGCTGAGAGAGAATTCCTTTCTCTTTTAGGTAACCTAGGAACTCGGCACTTAAGTATTCACCACCTCGATCAGATCTTAGTGTCTTGATACTTTTGCCAGTTTGGTTTTCTACTTCATTCTTATACTCTTGGAATTTCTCAAAAGCCTCGGATTTATGTTTCACCAGATAAATGAATCCGTACCTAGAGTAATCATCCGTAAAAGTAATGAAATAGGAAAAACCACCTCTTGCATGTGTAGACATTGGACCACATATATCGCTGTGTATGAGTCCTAAGAGCTCGCTCGCTTTTACTCCATGTCCAGTGAATGGAGTCTTTGTCATCTTTCCTTTGAGACATGATTCACAAGTGGCATAAGTTTGATATTCGAACGAATCCAAATATCCTTCTCTATGTAACTTAGTTAACCTTGTCTCATTGATGTGACCTAATCTACAATGCCATAAGAAAGCCTTATTTAAATCTGGAGACTTTCTTTTTAGTGTGTTCTGGACATTGAAAATCTGGAGTTGGTTTAAGACATATATACCGTTATCCAGTGTACCGGACCCAATCAAACTACGATTAAGGTGGATGTTAACAACATCGCTTACAAACGTGAAATCATAACCTTTATTTGATAACAAGGAAACTGATATGATATTACACGTTAAACTAGGTACATAAAAACAGTTATGTAAAACCAAAATATGTCCACTCGTCAATCCCAGGTGATAATTCCCGACGGACACAGCTCCCACGCTAGCTCCGTTAGCAACCTTTAGGGTCATATCACCATCCTTCAGCACTCTATGGTTTCTCAGTGCCTGCAATGAATTGCATATATGAGATCCTGATCCGGTATCCAATACCCAGGAAGTAGAGTTGATTGACAGACAATTCTCAATTACAAACACACCTGAAGTCAAAGCCACAGCTTGCTTCGGTCCCTGGTTCTTGGTGTTCCACGCATTGCAATCTTTCTTCCAGTGCCCTTTCCTATGACAATGGAAGCACTCATTCTGGGCCACTACTGGCACTGCAATCTTTTTCTTTCCCTTCGCTCCCACCTTACTAACTCCTCCTCTAGGTCTGGTGGCGGCCTTCTTCTTCCTTCCTTTGGCCCTAGCCTTGGACCCGGAAGAAGAAGCACCGCTAACAAACATAGTGGGTGTTTCCCTTGCCTTCTGCAAGGTGCCCTCTGCACTCCTCAACATGTTAAGGAGTTCTGGAAGTTCAACTTATTTTCTTTGAATGTTGAAATTCAGAATAAACTGGGCGTAGGTGGAAGGAAAGGACTGGAGAATAAGGTCTGTATAGAGCTCATTATCTAAAGTCGTCCCAAGGTCTGCGAGCTCTTCTATATAGCCAATCATCTTTAGGACATGTTCTTTTACCGATGATCCGACGGCCAACCTCGCTCGAAACAAGTTCTTTGAGGTCTCGTATCTTGCTATACGAGATTGCTCTCCATAAAGTTCCTTTGTATGGAGAAATATGGCATTAAGATCCATATCCTCGTGCCTCCTCTGATGTTCATTGTTCATCGAGGCAAGCACGATGCACTTGGCCTTCACGCAATCATACTCCCAGGTTTTGTGGATTTCCTTATCCGCATTATTGGATTTGGGACCTGGGACTACAGGTGCCTTAGCGGTGAGGACGTACTCCAATTTGTCATAGGTCAAAGCCATTTTGATATTCCGCAACCAATCTTTATAGTTTGGCCCTGTCAGTATATTTTTCTCTAAAAGTAACTTAAGTCCAGTCATTTTCAGGGTCGCTGCAAGTAGGAGAGAGAGAAGAAACAGTTTAGCATGATGCTCTTGCAAGTTTAGAGTGGTTTTTAATTTATCTAAACTGGATGGCTCCCACTGTTTCTCGAATCCTTCCTCAAACCATAAAAGAAGAATTAGCCAGGACTATTCTCACCGAACAATACTTGCTTAACCATTCAGCCAGGCCGGTGTCGGTACTTCGAGGGAGGTTTTCCAACGCTTTCGCGAAGTTCCTTAATTAAATAACCTTTTTTCTCTGGGGGCGTAGCCCCGCTGACACCTTTCTCGACACCTACTTGGTTTATAGCATTGATCGTTAAGTGACGAATCTCCTGATGAGTAGCATATACCCACAGTAGGATCGGGATCCAAATATCATCGTATAATAATGTTGAAGGAATCCTACCAACATTCATCAAACTCCAAATGGTATGCATCTCTTTGCAAATTTCAGTTTCTTTAGAAATTCCCGATATATAATTTTGCCCCATGCTCTTATGACCTTGGCGTTGGTCAAAATGTCATAAGTCACATGTCAAGTTCTACCCATCATTATCTTGTTAATTTGAACCCATCCGTACATATCCCTGACGTTGGCCAAATGATAATACGACTGTCCCAAACTAACTCATCTATCTATGCAACAAATGAATACCCAGCAGCTACCAAACACTATGCCTTGGTGTTGGTCAAAATGCATAGCTTGAATACTACTGAATACCCAAATGAAATGACGGAGGGCTACGAATGGTTTTGGCGAAACCGTGAACGTAGTGAACTTGATATAACCGAAGGAACCTGATAGCTTTTTAAAAGGAGTGGTTTAAGCTCCGCAATTAAAAATATCTTCTGTTTTAAAAATAACCGAGTGGTTTCTTTTAAATTGTTCCAACGATTAAATTTTGGTTTATTTTCTTTGCATTAATAATAATGCGTCCCATCATTAACCTATCATTGCAGAAAACAACGAAAATACAACGTCCTCTTATGCCATCCGCATTCGCCACTGGGTCCCGTCATCACCCGTTAGGTTACTTAACTAACGGCAGAGCGGGGGCTGGGCTAGCGCGGGTGTAAAACATAAGTGACGTCTAAATAGCTATCATATATAGATATTGTACATTCGTCAGACGCAATAATAGGCATTCCAGATCACAGATGAACATTATTGGATATGCAAGCAATCCGCGTTTCTTTTTGAGCCTGCAACGAAAGACGGATTACACAGTTGTGATGAATAGCCATTACCCCACCCTAGACCCCTACGGGTACGACAAACTACCCGCCAAGTACCCAAAGTGAAGCGGTCTCCCTCAACAACGTGAGTAGGCCACTAAACACTTCAAAATACCCGGTAGTTTGTGCACCCCACATTGGGTCTATCCTAGGAGCAAAAACAGTAAAATGAAATAATACAACGGTGGCTACAACCGCAACCTGGATGTGCCCCGCAAAATAATATTGCAACATATTACAATTATATCGAATGAATGAATATAATAACCCATCTCAAACCCCGTCTAATCATCACAACAATCCAATACAGTTCATAACCACAAACAGTAAAATCTATTACAGAAATGTGCAACCCCTACCAACCGACATACTAGCAGTTAGGGGAGGTTTACGAACACATTATACAATCACAGATATAATAAAATTAGCAAACATCGTAAAATTTCGATCGAGCAAACACTTTAGATTCTACTCCAAAACTTCTCTGTGCACCTGAGACTTGAGCAGAAAATAAACATTCCAGAAAATACAAAAATATCACAGAAGAGTTACTGGAGGAAACTGGGTCGAATCGGCTTCATCTCGGCCGCGGATCCGTGGCGGATCGGTGGGATTGGCTGCGGTTCCGCGGCTGTATGGCCGATTCAGGAACCTATTTTTCTCCAGTTACCTTATAATTCTCTGCTTGTTATTTTAGAGGTTCCTGAAAAATTTTTAGGGCCTGTTTTAAATTCGACAGAAACTTAGCGATATCGATGTTTTTTCCGGTTCGTTTTGCGTTCGAAATTCATACGACTTTGCTAAAGAGTTAATTATGGTTTAGCGAGGCTCTGATACCACTGTAAGTCGATGTACAACACCCCACGACTTGCGAGGAAATGGAAAAATGAAAAACGATCTTGTTCTTTGGATAAACATCGACTAACCGAGAAGTTTTGCTAAACTATAACTAACAAGAAACATAGAAGTTGTTAACTACTATAAGAAGTGATTATATCTAATGAACTGTGTCCTTCGTCTTATCGTTCTCCACCTCCTCTCCGGCCTTCTCTATGTAGTAGATGATCCACCCGAGAGCTTTACTCCAAGCTTCACCTCTAACTTGAGGTAACTAGGTTTCTTAAAGTGCTAATCTAAGTAACCTAGGTGATATAGAGTTGGGTTATAGATTAATTAGTCTATTCTAATCTTTGGTCTCAACACATGAGTGGTAGGATTAAGGTTTGAAGAGAGAGTGAGCTTGAGGAGAGAGAAGGTGAGCATGAGAATGAGAATGAGATAATGATCTCTCATGATATATATGAAGCATTATTATTTATCAAATAAATAAATAAATGATTTAACAACCATGCTTCATAAATACATATGAGTGATTCATGTACATGAGTCATTAACCATTTATGATGCATTAATGACATGGATGAATCACACAAATGAGTCACTAATCTCATTTAATGCTTATGCCACCTAAACCCCCAAGTCACCATCCTTTTAGAAGCTTCTCGCGAAATTACGAGAACGCCCCTCCTATCCGTGAAAACACGGAAAAAATTTAGACTGTATAAATCCAATAACCCGATACTAGAATCTGGCTTAAACCAAAGCCGGCTAGTAAAAACTGTCTGAATGTCGTACGTGCGTAAATACACGTATGCGTCCGAACCCTTGTCGTAAAACCATACGACCTCTATATCGTTTCGCCTGGAGCAGGGAAACTCTCTGTGCGGGACTCTAAAGACTCGACTACTACGCTGGCAGTGGGTTTAACCACAGACCGCAAGCGGCACCAGCTGTACGTAACGGTCCCCAGATAGATGTCGATATGAAGGCCGATGAGGAAACCCATCCGAACTCCAACTGAGCCTGATGTGACAATCTCCGTACAGTCTGGTCTGTTCGTCTAAGACTATCGCATATCGGGCCTAGGGGGCGGCAAGCGTCAGTCCCCTAATAGCGGTATAGGTCGTGTCGGAGCGTAGCTCATTACACCCTGAGAAATAACTGGAACCTACCAGTAAATCTCGCTTGTCCTGGCCGGGACTTTGCGTAATGGCTCTCTGACACAGCGCGATATCAACTCCCAATACCGGGAGAGACGAATCCTGTCTAACCGCCACTGCTTCCAAGTGCTCGGGACTGCACCCAACTTCTACCTGTTTGCACGACTCCTTTGAGCCGTGGTAGGGTAGCAATCTAAGAACAGTGGGACACACTCGAGGCGAAGTAGCAGTGTCAAGTCTGCGGACTATGCTGTACTCATGTCACCTGGGAACTGTTAACTAACGATGGGTATAATACCAACCAACAGTTCCCCGTGAGTCCTGTCCGGTGTACCCGTAACCCAACGAGCACCTGTATACTATCTCCAGTACGACGTACTGATGGCTGTGGGACAGACCATCTCCCCAACTGGGATGAGAAGCGTACACACTAGTCTATTCCGGAGTATCGATGCCCTATTTCGATAATCCTACGACTAGGGACCTGGAAAAGGATGTGCTTGTAGACTACCCAGCCCCCACTAGTGTGACTGCCATCACAACGCTGGTAGTTAAGTAAGATCCTAAGGGCTCTATCAATACGAACATACATATTAAGATAGATAAAACCAAGTAGCATACTACCATGTTTAGCAAGACTGTTATATAACTGTGAATATCCCAAACTTCCATTAAGTAATATACAAACTAGTATGATACAATAATGGCCCTTAGGGCATATACACTAACAGTTTTCCGGGAGTACCTAGACAGGTTTGTTGTCATCTTCATCGACGACATCCTGGTGTATTCTAAGAGTCCGAAAGAACATGCCGAACATCTACGAATTGTCCTAGAAACTTTACGACAACATCAACTCTATGCCAAATACAGCAAATGCGAGTTTTGGCTAGACCAAGTTGGTTTTCTCGGACATATTGTATCAGGCGAAGGAATCTCTGTGGATCCAGCGAAAGTTTCAGTAGTAAGCGAATGGACGATACCAAAGTCAGTGAAGGACATTCGAAGTTTCTTGGGTCTAGCTAGATATTAGAGATGGTTCATTGAAGGCTTTTCTAAGATAACAATATCCCTGACCATGCTCACACGTAAAGATGAAGATTTTGTGTGGTCAGAAGCATGCGGACAAGTTTTCTTGGAACTCAAGTCAAGATTGACATCAGCACCTATCCTTGTCATACTGGACCAATCTGGAGGTTTCAAAGTATATTAAGATGCATCTGGTAAGGGATTAAGATGTGTTCTACATCAGCACGGAAAAGTTGTGGCTTATACTTCAAGACAGCTGAAGATTCACGAGCACAATTATCCGACGCATGATTTGGAGTTGGCGGCCGTTATCTTTGCTCTTAAGATTTGGCACCATTATCTTCTTGGTAAACGAGTGAACATCTACACAGATCACAAGAGTCTGAAATATGTGTTTACTCAGAAGGAGCTCAATATGTGGCAGAGACGATGGTTAGAACTCATGGCGGATTTTGACATCAACCTGCAATATCACCCAAGGAAGGTGAATGTGGTACTTGATGCCTTTAGTCGCTAACCATTCGCATTGAATCTCACCGCACAGTGGAAGCTTCAACAAAACTTACATCAGATGGAGATTGAAGTGATCATGCCAGGTAACACTTCAAGTTTGATAAACTTACAAGTTCAATCTACTATTGTCAATCAGATCAAAGCAGCTCAAGCAAGTAATATTAAGTTGCAAAGATCCAACGGTGGGTAAAATTTCCCAAATCAATTTTGAGACCAATTAAATCAATTGGAATCTCTCAATGAGAGATTTTCTCAAAACCAATTAACAATCTGCCTCCACTATATAAAGGACCCGAGACTTCAAGTCTCATATAGAAAAAAACCCTTATATGCTCCGGCCAAAAATATACAGTGATCTCTTGAGATAACAGAGAATTTAATTCTCAAAGAAAGATGACCTTTCTCTTTCAAAACATTCTAGGTGAATAACAAAGGAGAGATTAAAAGTATCCCTCTCGCCTAATATAATGGATATAAGGGTTCAACCCTTCATACAAGAATTTAGTTTTTCCTCTGATTTGAGATCTGCAAAAGCAAATCTCTCCACAAGTTGAGAATTTAATTCTCATCGGAGAGATTCTGTTCTTCAGACTCAAAACTCAGAGGGAAGAACTAGGTTAAAAAAGAAAAAGAAAAAGAAAGAAAAGGAGAAGGAATATATGTTCTGGGAATTTAATTCCCCCGAAATTAGGGTTTAACTCTACATAAAGAACTTAGTTCTTATAAAAATAAAAAAAGAGAACTTAGTTCTCCAATAAAAAAACAATGATGATGATTCAAGATCTTCAAAAAAGACATTTTGATGGTCATCAATGACTAAAATGTCATTAACAGAAATTAATATCTCTAAAAACAAGAAGAACTTGACGTCTCACGTAAAACACACACGAGTAAAATTAGTGCTTAGCACTATTATTTTGCCTCACGTGTTTCCCACGTGAGTGCCTAAAACAGACAGAAGAAAAACTAAAATGCCTCACGTGCTTCCCATGTGAGCGTCTAAAGAGTAAAAGAAAACTCTTTTGTGTTGACTAGGCAGCCACCAAATAAAGCAGCCCAACACCCCAAAATAAAGCAATCACGTGAAATACACGTGAAATACTCTTGGAAACCCAAAATCTGGCGTCTCACGTGTTTCACACGTGAGCTCCAGCCAAGTGCTTAGAACTTATGTCAAAAAAGGGGGTGAGCAAATAAAACCTGAAATCAACGCTCAGCATTCATGTGCTTCCTACGTGAGTGCCATGCAAAGTGCTTAACACTCCATGTTCAATCAAAATGATTAAGTGCTTAGCCCGGGTTGGGCAGCGCCCATATCTGAGCGCCTCACGTGAAAAATACGTGAGCGCTAGAAAAGATTAGTGCTCAGCATTATTCGAGTGCCCCACGTGAAATACACATGAGCGCTGCATATATTAGTGTTTAACCCTACTGGGTAGTATAGAACCCAATCTCAGCCCAAATGGGCTAAATTTCCTGAGGTTAAACCTCTTTGTTTTTTAATCAACCGAGCCCATATTGCTCATGATTTCCCAAACTGATTTTAGTTTCAAACATGACTAATGATTTCTCATTGATGATATCCAAAATGATATTCATCCCATATCTCCTAAAGTAATCTTAGTCTCAAATACGACTAACGATTCATAGATTCACCACAACCCCTTTTTCCCCAAATACGGGATTTAGTTCAAGGGTACATCTCTCCACACCTCTGATATGTGCCGTTGTAATTCCTCAACGTCTTCAGGTGGAGGGTCCCGACAACCAACAACTCTTTTCTCGTCCCAACTTGATGTAAAACTTCATCAAGACTGGGAATGATATATCCCACATTGATGCACTTCTAAATTGACATGCACACCTCAAATCGGATTGCACCCTAAATTGGGTGCATTCCATGTTACCATCATTTACTCCACCACGTAACAAATACATGTGCGTGCAAGATGAATGTTGGACCGAAATGTCCCTAAACTAAAATTTCGCCTTAAACATGGCGATAATGGATCTTGATGTCCTTAAACTAAAATAATTGAGCCCAAATAGTCATATGTTTTAAGCCGATCTTAATTTCAAACTCGATTAACAGTCTTTAAATAAATCTAAGCCCAAATCTAAAATATACGGATTTGGACTAATCCCCGCGCTACGGGCGACGACACAAACTAGTCTCCGTATACAATCCATGGGCAACCAAAACAAACAAAAACACACACGACACGAAATGAACTACCGGAGCAGGAGAAAGTGGTTATCGCAATGCGATAATGTAATTAACTGCGGGGGATTGCACCTGAAGGAAAGAGTGTCCCCACAATCAAAAACCCCTCATAAAATGAGGGGAAATCTGATCAAGTCTGCTACAACGGTCGCGTCTGTCCAAACCTCCGATATATGGTGCCATAAATCAACTTGGTATTTTCGGAGAGGTGGATGGATAAGTCCAAATAGCATCTGCCCCCAGAATTCAGACCAGACGTCCCAACGTCTCGGTCCCTGTCTTTCGGTGGTGAATAGATTCTGGCATGCCCGGTGGGACCTTTTCCTCTTTCCACTCCATACTTCGTGTGTCACGAACAAAATCGCGGTTCGCTATGGTTGCCCTTAGATTTGAGGTACTGAAATTTGGTGTCTTGCTCCTGTGCAGAGAAAATCGATAGCTTCCAGCTGCACCTCTTGCAACAGCAACTCTCGCCCTACCCCAACAGGAGGAGTGACCTACGGGCCAACGTGGCCTCTATCTTTTCAATACCGGTGGGGCAAGTTACGCAAGCCACTACTGGACTATTCTTTGGGACCATATTCCCACCAGTGAGTTTCGATGCCTCAGCGCCGCAAGAGGAAGCTCCCAAGAGGTCAGTCTTCGATCGACTGGCGATCGCAACGGCCCCTCTCAACAGGCCGTCCAAAGATGACGTCTTAGTCTTCAACAGGTTGGGCAAGTACCCAAACGGGCCCGCAAAGAGGCTCATGATACTTGAAGGGGCTGCCCCAAAATAGATAGCCCTCCTAACTCCTCCTACAGGTGAAGTCGTCAAAGATGCTTTCCCTACTAGAAAGTCGGTCTTTGAAATATTGGCCGGCCCTCCTCAAATCTTGCCAAGGACATCGGTCTTCAATAGGTTGACGCCAACAACAGCCCCTTAGCAAAGCCGGGGGCACGAAGAAACCGCTTCCAAAATTGAGGCGGTCCCTTATGCAAGACACGCTCGACACCGCCACTAGCGCCGAATAAGAAAAGCTGGGGGAAACTCCCCTTCTGAATTTACCCCACCAGCTCCAATGGTGGAAGTTGACGCTGCTGTTCCAACTAGAAACAACTTTGATCTGCTCAGGAGGGTACACAAGAACTCTCCAATGGCGGTGCTAAAGAAATCGCCCCCACCCGCAGAGGTCATTGTTCAGGCAGAACTGGAATGTCCCTATCAACGGCTCTCCTCCCAAATTCATAGAGTCTGGCGGAAATTCCAGGACTCTGTGATCAACAAAGACTACTTTCGTCGACCGATAAAATCGAAGGCTCAACAAGAGAAAGACCAACCCTCCGTCATACAGCGAGAGACTTCTTCTACACAGATGCTTGTCATAACGACTCCTTCAACTTCGACCTCCCACAAAAGGATGAGGCCGGAGAAAATCCCACCGTCTGCGGAAATTTCCAAAGGTGATGGACCCAAACGCCCCAAGTCTGGGGGCATGATCGTGCATACAGTCTACATGGCCTCCGGGAAAGAAGAAAGCCGTGCTTCCGTAGGACATCGACCGCAAACTCGGTCGCTGACAAAAGCTCAAGAGAAACAACAAAAGCTCCAGAAGATGCTGACCAAAATGGCAGCACTTATCGGGCAGAAAGAAATCCCGGACAGAACAGCCGAACAACGCCAGGAGCAGAAGACCGATACAGAGTTCCTGCAAAGGGTGCTTGAAAGAAAGGACAAGGAAGCTGCTGAGCAGGCTGCTAACATAAAGTAGATGACTCTCTTATTCCAGGACATAGTTGGAATGATGATCCAGCCAGAACCCCCAGCCGAGGATCCACCGATAATTATCGAGGATGACAGAGGTGAAACATCAAACCCTCTTCTGGCTTTATCAACAGCCAAGGAGGAAACCATCTCCAAGGCTTCTCTTGATGATTATATAGCTCAACAAATAAGAGCTCATCAAGCAAATGAAGCGGCTGGCCAAATCGTCAGAACTGGGCAACCCTATCCAGGCTGGTATGATCAAATCAAGTACCCGCCGGAATATACAATCCCCAAGTTCTATATATACAAAGGGATGGGCAATCCCCATTAGCACGTCGCGCAGTTCAAAGCTCTGTGTGGCAACACTGGAGGCGATGACAAACTGCTGCTTCACCAGTTCGTTGGCAGCCTATCAGAAATGGCCTTTGAATGATACTCGGAGCTTCCAAATGACTCCGTAAGAACATTCACAGAGATGGAACCACTGTTCACACAACGGTTCTCCAGCGCAAGCGAGTGCACCCCGATCACGACATTAATCAATGCCAGGGTAAAGCCAGGAGAGACCTGGGTCCAATATGCGATCCGGTGGTGGAACCTATGGTCTAAGTGCGAACAGCGCATCGAAGAATCCCCTGCCGTGGGCATGTTCATCGGGACTCTTGATTCTCAAACAACTATGTCCCAGTTCATGACGTTCTTCAAACCAACCACTTTCCAGGCTCTGATTGATAAACTGGCCCAAATGGACCAGATGGGCTATTGGCCCAAATGGACCAGATGGGCCACGGACCTTCCTCCTTAAATAAGGACCCTCGAAATAATAAGGGTAAAGGGAAAGAGACCTTCGTTTCCAACACGCAACAACAACCGAGTGGCCCAAAACCAGCTGCTCGCCAAAACAATGCGCGTCCGCGCCCATCCTTGGAGGAAAGACTAGGACGCGCTTACTCGTTTCCCCACGATAAGATAAGGAAACCATTTGAATTGGCAGTACGTAACAAACTCATCACATTGCCAGACCCACGGCGTTTACCGCAACTCGGCGACGTCAACAACCCTAACTACTGCTCCTATCATAGAATGGTGAGCCACCTAATTGAAAATTGCTATGTCTTCAAGAACTGGGTCGAGGACCAGTATCAATAGGGGAAATTCGCGCTGTCTGATAACTGGAGGGTGAACCCACCACAGAAGCACACTCCTAAAAAGGTGGATGCGACGGAGGCATCATGCTCGCTCATGGAAGAAACTCCATGGGAAGTCGTTCTTTCAGCTAAAACCAAAAGAATGCTGAAGGATTTACAGGCATGTCCGGCAGTCAGGTGGAAAAGCCCATTTGAACCAGAAATCATCGAAGGGATGATCAAAATGCGTCCCGTACCGAAAATTGTTGACAAAGGGCAAAATCCCCAAGTCAAGCCTTCAAAACCTTCGAAGAAAAAGAAGAAGACCAAGAAGTCTGTGTAACCTGCCGAGTATGACGACAAGCGCACAGACCTACAAAAGTATATTGACGCGCTGGAGGAGTACAACCAGAAGGCGCGGAAACCGGTCACGCTTGAAAAGTTCCTCAAGCATATTCTTGAGAACGAAGATAGTGACAACGATGAGGAAAATGAATCATCAGAAGAAACCGAAGATTATGTAGCAAGTTGCCACATGATCTCCCATTCGTTGTTAAATGACGAAGAAACTTCCTGAGCGTTAGTAAACAATGCGGAGGGGCTGGGGGCAGGATCGACGCTAAAATCCTCAGAACTGCCAGAAGACCCGATCGATAGGCTGTTAAACGAATCCTTTTAAGAAAGCAAAGCTGACCAAGAATGCGAAACAGCCATATACGAAAAGGCTAAGCGTCAGCGTCAGGATGAAGAAGTCGCGGCAAGGAGGATTCGTAAAGTATTCCAACCAAATCAAAACATACCTGCGACGAATAAGAGCAGGATCAAGGCAGAGAAGCGGTTCTCCAAAACCTTGTCAATGGGAATGAAGCTGCCACCTCTCGTAGGAAACACTCCCGGGGTCATATGCCTCGACGGAGAGGATTCACATCCAAACTACTGCCTATATGATCGGAGGGCTATCCACCCCACCGAGGAATGCAGTGTCTTCAAGAAGTGGTGGCAAGGATACGTTGCCCATAAAAAATACTTCAAGAGGGTGAAGCACGAAGCTCGTCGACGGCAAAATAGTGCAACAGATGCTCATGAAAAAATGACTGGCAACTGTCATATGGTTGATACCAGTTCGGAAGGGGGAAAAATCCAAGTTCTTACTTTCGGGAGCGATTCTGAGGAAGAAATACCCCTCTGCCCTCTCTTCAAAGACTCCACCTCCGAAAAAGAAGAGGAAGAGAAGAACTGCGAGCATATTCAGCTGCGTAACCGCACGTTGCCTGAAAAGAATCTCGGATCTACAAACAAAGGTTCGAGCAAAAAGGACAAAGGGAAAGAAAATATCTCTGAAGAAATTGCCCTCGACGGTGGAGTTGTCAAAGAGCTCGCAACAAGGAAGCCGCCTAGGAAAAATAAGGTAGATTACAATGTCAGCACATTTGAGGAAAATACCTTCACAACTGAGCATACTGGATGCTCTCCTCATATCCAAAGAGGCACGGGATTCTCTGATCAAGGCAAGAGCCCGATCAGTTCCAAGCTTTCCTCACGGAAGAGAAGATGAAAGATGAACTGGCAGAGGTCCACACGGCTGACATTACATTCAGTGTTGAAGATCTCCTCGGTACGTGCAAACATAATCGCCCGTTATACGTCACCGGGTACTCCCACGACATCAAATTAGGGAAAATCTTTGTCGACAACGGATCCTCTGTCAACCTTCTCAATGTGAGAGTGTTGAAGGAAATTTGCATGAACGTACAACACCTGGCACAAGAAAAAATTACCATTTTCGGGTTTGACTCATAGTAGTCACGGACAATTGGGTCCGTAATTCTAACGTCACGCTTTGGGTTGCTCGTCACTGTCATCAAATTTCATGTCATTGACGCCAAGAATTGCTATAATGCTTTGCTCGGCAGGCCTTGGTTATACGAGTACAACGTCATCCCTTCTACACAACATCAGTATATGAAGTATTTCAAAGACGGCTTGGAATACACCGTCACAGGGGAGCTAAATCTGTTCTCCGTAAACGAGGTCCGAAAATATGAAGACGCAAAGTACTTCCTGCCAGACTTCGAGGATACAGAAAGGTGTCATAGGCCGGAGGATAAACAGAAGCTCATCTCCACTATCCCGATTTTTGGGACCGATTCCGAGAAAGATGAAGAAATAGTCTACATGGGGCAACCCCAGAAAGAAAATAGCAGGCCCGGACCATCTACTCCTATTCTGGTCTTTGGCCGCGACTCTAAGGACGAAGCCAACGCAGTGTTCTCCATCCGCCGGTTGGTGCAAACCCTCGCCGGAGTAGATCAGATTCTGCAATTCACAATGGCTCCGCCTCGGCATTACAAGAAACTTGATGCGCTCAATACATACAGTGTACAAGAACTAGAGACTTTCTATGTCCCTCCCAGGCAAAGGGGTGAAAAAGAGATCCTCTTCTACCGATCTACGGAGACCAGAGTAGAAAAAGAAGTCTGGTATGGTACCGATTTTGCACTCGACAGGCTTCAACCAATCCGTCCGCCAAAATACTACGCGGAGGGATTGAAAAGGCTGTTAAAACGCCAAGGTATACCCCTCGAACAAACTGTTCGACAAGCCCAATTCTACAAAAAGATTTTGGATATTCCCGGGACTTAGCGAAAGATGCCCAACAGGAAGATAGAGATAACTGTGCTCGGATACGTTCAGTCTATGAAATAGGAGCAGTTCCACAGCTGCCGTGTCATAAACAGCTCCAGAGAAGGGGAAAACGCTCTTCCGAATGGCCGTGACGTTGAAACAGAGCGAAATCCCGCTTTAAGAACGTTAAGTCTGTCACTCGAAAAACAAATAGACAAGCTAATAAAAGAAGCTTGTCAAAAGAGCCGAGACAATCACAGCCGCGAAATGGCCATTTATGAAAAGGCCAGGACGCAGCGTCTAAATCAGCAATCCGCAGAGAAGGAATACTATAATGCTCTTCATCCCTGGCCCGCTGCATGTCCTCGCAAAAAGGGAAAATCCCGAAATAAAGACAAAAATAGGGTAAAGAACGCAAATAACGTTCGAAAACAACAAAGTGGATCCAAAAATCCATGCAATCGAGAAAAGGTCGATTGGAACCCGTCGTTTATAAAAAAGATGGATCGGGAATACTCTTTCCCCCAAGACAAGACAAAGAAAATATTCAACCTTGCCACGAAGCATCAAATGGTAACGCTTCTGGAGTCTCGGCGCCCCAAACAAATAAACGAGGTCCATCATCCGGATTATTGCTCCTACTACCGAGCAATAGGTCATCCCCTCGAAGACTGCTTCACCTTGAAAGACTAGGTAGAAAACCGATATCAACAGGGCAGGTTCGCTTTATCCGACAACTGGAGGGTAACCCCGCCGCAAAAGCATGAGACAAAGAGAACCTATACCGTGAGGATATGACCAGCTCAACATCAAGATTGGAAGCGAACTCGTACTTTCTACATGATAACGCTCTCAAAAGAGAGAGGGCACGAGACTATTGATGACCTCCACATGTTCTTCGCAAATGAAGACGAGGATGAGGCAATCTCCGAGTTTCCACTAGCACTAAAGGAGTTGCAAGATGGGATAATCACCACAACGGACAACCTAAGAAAAATTGACTTAGGGACGGAAGACGATCCGAGGCCAACGTTCGTTAGTGATCTACTATCTGAAAACAGGTAGCCATGTTAAAGGACATGCTCATGCAATATAAAGACTGCTTCGCATGGAACTATTCCGAGATGCAGGGTCTAGATCCGAAGGTAGAAGTACATAAACTGGCTATATCGCCAGACCCAAAGCCAGTCAAACAGGCGCTAAGAAGAATGCATCTCGAACTTGAGATGAGTATCAGCGCTGAAGTCAAGAAACTAATCCACTCCAGCTTCATCCAAGAAGTTCAATATCTCGACTGGATCGCTAACATCGTTCCGGTGATGAAGAAAAATAGGACGGTGCGCATCTGCGTGGACTTTCGGGACCTCCACAAAGCTTGCCCGAAGGATGACTTTACATGTTACCGAGTTAATGATTGATAACACGTCTACACATGAGGTCTTCTCCTTCATGGATGGATCTTCAAGATATAATCAAATAAAAATGCATCCTGAAGAACAAAAACATACTGCCTTCCGGACTCCACTGGGCATATTTTTGCTATAAGGTAATGCCCTTCGGTCTGAAGAACGCTGGCGCTACCTACCAAAGGGCCATGAAAAAGATCTTCGATGACCTCATCCATGAGATCGTTGAATGCTATATCGACGACCTTGTGGTTAAAAGCAAATCTCATGAGAAACATTAGGAACACCTAAAAATAGTGTTTCGACGTCTTCAGAAGTATAATCTGAAGATGAATCCTTTAAAATGCGCGTTTAGAGTCTCCTCAGGCAAATTCCTAAGATTCATCATATGGCACCGGGGTATCGAAATCGATCCCTTAAAAATCAAAGCGATTATGGAAATGCCCACGCCAAAAAAATTGCGGTCTCTTCAAAGAAAGCTCGCATATATCCGGTGGTTCATAGCCAACCTCACCGGAAAATGCCGTCCCTACAGTCATTTAATGAAGAAGGGGACCCTGTTCATCTGGGATCAAAAGTGCCAAAATGCACTAGACGAAATCAAGCAATAACTACAAAATTCGTCAGTGTTGACCGCTCCGGTTAAAAGAAAACCCTTTATCCTATATACAACAGCCTTTGAGGGTTCTCTAGGCGCGCTATGGGCATAAGAGAACGATCAGGGAAAGGAGAGAGCTATGTACTATTTGAGTCGAGTTCTCCTGGGGGCAGAAAACAACTACCCCCCCATCGAAAAGCATTGCCTGGCATTGATCTTCGCGATAACGAAGCTCAGATATTACGCCTTGACACATGAGGTCCATCTCATATCAAAAGTGGATGCTCTCAAATATCTGATGTCAAGAGCCATATTAACGGGAAGGCTTGCCAAATGGGCCCTCCTCCTGATAGAGTTCTAGATAATGTATCGACCCCTCAAAGCAGTGAAAGGCCAGGCCATTGCCGACTTTCTTTCCGAGCATCCGATACCAGCCGACTCCCTCTTAAATTGCGAGTTGATGGATGAACATGCGTTCAACACAATCGAAAAAGAGAAGGAAGAAAATGATTCCCAATGGGAACTCTACTTCAATGGAGCGTCTTCCATGAAGAGGTGAAAGCAAAACACCCCTATAATCAAAGCCAGGGTGGGATTTATCTTCGTGACTCCGCAAAGAGGGATATTGCATTACGCCCTCTTCTTAACAGAGCCAAGGACTAATAACGAAGCTCAATATGAAGCTTTGATAGAATGTCTCGAGATCGCCATCGATATGGGAATCAAAGTCCTCCTCATATATGGAGACTCCCAGCTAATCATTAGCTAAGTAAATGGTGACTATCAGATGTGCAAACCAGAGCTGATAAAGACAGCGAAAGAGTGCAGCAACTTCTGACACAAATCCCCTCCTACATCCTGGAGAGTATACCGCATGTAGAAAACATTAAGGCGGATGCATTGGCCAAATTGGCTAAGGAACTGGCCGTTGAAGACCTCAATGACGTAAGAATCATCGTGCAAAGCTGCAGGGTTCTCACGCCAACAGAAATATCTTCGGAAGACTTAACGGAGCTATCCGAAGGAAAATGAACGATCGAACAACTAACCCTTCAAATAAAGGACAAAGAAAAGGTCAACGATTGGAGGGAAGTCTTTATTGACTACTTCAAATCCCAACGAACGCCCAAAAATGCGTCATCTAGACATCAAATCATGAAACGAGCTCTGTCTTTCACCTTCGTCAATGACACTCTATTTAAGAGATCGTTTGACTGTCTGTAGCTAAGATGCCTGGGACCAGAAGAAGCGAAGAGAGTCGTCCAAGAAACTCATGACGGACTCTGCGGCTCTCATCAAGCTGGGCCAAAGATGAAGCTAAAGATCAAATGAATGGGTTACTATTGGCCCACAATGATTCATGATTGCCTGAATATGTGAAGCAGTGTCACTCGTGCCAAATTCATGAGGACTTCATCTACCAACATCCAAATCCGCTACACCCAATAATGGCTAGCTGGCCATTCGAAATGTGGGGAATCGATATAATTGGCCCCATTGAACAGGCACGTCCAAAGGACATCGGTTCATACTGGCAACGACCGACTAATTTTCTAAGTGGGCAGAAGCAGTACCACTAAGGGAGGTGAAGAAAGAGAATATCCTCCATTTCTTCAGGACATATGTCATCTATCGGTTCGGCACTCCGCGATGAATTATCTCGGATAATGGGCTGTTAGTTGTATGTATGCCCTAGAGGTCATTATTGCACATGATTATATATTATAATGGATGCTTGGACATATATAGGGAGGACTTTCTTGCTCGACATATATGCTATCCGGTTACTCTTTATCTTAACATATAGCCTAGTATTGTGATACTATCTTTTCTCTCACATATTAATAAAGCCCTTAGGATGTGTACTTGACTACCAGGACTATGATGCAGATCATACTGGTAGGGCCAGGGTAGTCCACAAGTTCATCCTTTAATTGTTCCTAGTCGTGGGTGTATCGAGACGGGGCATCGATATTCCAGAGTAGACTAGCGTATATATTTCTTGATCCATTTGATGGGCGATGGATGATCCCATATCCATTGGTGTTTGACATCAAAGATTGTATATGGGTGCTCAATGAAGACTGAGTACACTGAACATGACTCGCCGAGAACTCCTAGATGGTATTATACCTAATGTCAGATAGCAGTTCTCTGGTGACGCTGGTACAGGTTAGTCTGTAGACCCGAGATCGTCATAAAGTCTTGTGTGATTCCCACTGTACTTTGATTTCCACCCTACCATGTTCAAGAGAGCGTGTAAACAGGTGGTTTTTGGGTACAGTCCCGAGTCACATGGAGGCAATGAGCGATAGGAGGGGTTTCGTCTCTCCCGGTATTGGGGGTTGATGTTGCGCTATGCTTAATTGGCCATAACAGGAAGTCCTTGGGCAGGGCTGATACTGAGATTTACTGGTAAGTGTTATCAGTAGTTTCTCGACCCGTTATGAGCCTCACATCGGCATGACTTATCAAGTTATTGGGGTCTGACGTTTACCACCCCCAGACTCTATATGCGACATATCAGACGAAGGGACCGGACTGTACGGTAGTGTTACTTACTGGACTCACAGGAGTATGAACAAACTTGTTTGTTGATCTTTTGATCGCTCAATACCTGGGTAGCCATTATGTCCAGCTAGTACCGCTGACGGCTTGTGGGTAACTGATATGATCATTACCTACTGCTGGCGTATTGACGAGTCTTTAGAGTCCTACACAGAGGTTTCCTGGCTCAAGAGAAACGAAGTAGGGCATATATGTGATATGTGCGGGATCGAGATTGATACATGTATGTGATACGGTAATCTAATCTCGCGATATAGGTTATATGTGATATAACCGGATTATTAAATCAAGTATTGATTCAATAATTTGTTATATGATATTAGTCGGTTGTATGTGATATAGCCGGATTATTAAATCAAGTGTTGATTTAATAATTTAATATATATAATTATATATTTGATATATTCATATATATATATTAACTAATATTAGCTCACTTAAGAATTTGTTTTCTACAAATACATAAATATATATGTGATATATATTAATGTATTTATTTTTTGTGTTATGCTAGATGATACATTGGACTTGGGTGTATGAGACTCATACCTAACTAAAGATAATTTGGGTGATTAATAATTAAGGGATAAATCAAAATTAGGTGGAAAATTTTATGGCTTAAGATGCTTTTGGAAGCATGTAGAAGTCTTGACTTAGTCCACTAATTTTGTTTTACTCTAGATATTTATTAACCCAACCATTATCTTTAGTCATGGTTAAGTCTCTACAAGTGATATATGAGATATTTTCACATCATGGTTCATCACTTGATCACTTGAGCTTCTTCTTCTGTTGGAGATAGTGCCCTCAGAGTCAATTATTGGATCACAGGCACGTGATTGCAATGATTGAGAGAGGACCTGTCCCAGTAGGACAGTCTTACTCAAGATGATAGTATGCTATCTGGTTTATCTTTATCATCGTGTACTGCTTTAGGTGACCCTACAGGTCACTATTGCACGTTGATAGAGCCCCTAGGATTCTTGCTTGACTACCAGCAGTATGAGGGCGATCATATACGTGGGAGCTGGGGTCTATAAGCACATCCTTAAAAGGTCCCTAGTCGTGGGAGTTTCGAGACAGGGCATCGATACTCCAGAGTAGACTAGTGTATACAGTCGAGACCCGGACGAGGGGCGGTGGCCGGTCTCACAAGCCACTGGTGTCAGTTGGTTTTCCTAAGATGTATACAGGTGCTCATTGGGTTATGAGTACACCGGACAGGACTCGTCGGGAACATGCTAGTTGGTCTTATACCTTACGTCAGATAGCAGTTCCCTAGTGACATGTGTACAGGTTAGTTCATTGACCTGAGGATCGTCATTTGTCTCGTGTGAGTTCCCACTGTACTTTGATTACTACCCTACCACGCTCAAAGGAGACGTGCAAACAGATTTTAGTTGGGTACAGCCTCGAGCCACATGGAGGCAGTGAGCGGATCTTCAAGGGTTCGTCTCTCCCGGTATTGGGGGTGAGGTCACGCTGTGTTTAGAAGAGCCATTACACGAAGTCCTTGGCCAAGGCAGGAGATTTACTGGTAGGTATTTCAGTAGTATCTCAGGATGTTCTGGGCTACACTCCAACACGACTTGTACCACTTTTGGGGGTCTGACTTTTACCAACCCCCTGGGCCCGCCATGTGATGCTCATAGACGAATGGACCGGACTGTACGGATATTGTCACTGACAGGCTCAGTAGGGTGTCAGCATGAGTTCGCTCACAGACACCCTTTTGGTCAATACCTGGTAGCCCGTTACGTATAGGCTAATACCTCTGACGTGCTAGTGGTTAAATCCACAACCAAGGTGTTGACGAGTCTTTAGAGTCCCCCACAGACCAGTTTCTCAAGTTTCGGGCGAAACGCTGTAGAGGCCGTATGGAGATATGGCAGGGTTCGATCAGATACGTGCGGTATTGCACGAATCAGGATCGGACGGGTAATACTAGCGGGTTTTGGTTTAAGCCGGATCCTAGTATTGTACAGTGTAGATTTTGTCTCATTGCATTTGTATTCGGTCGGAATACAAATGCGGGTATGTATATACAGTAGCGGGGTTTTTCCTGTAATTTATTATGGGATCAGTTTTTGGAGTTGCCAGTTTGTTTTCCGTTTCGGCCATTTTCCTTTGTATCTTTCATTGGCCGAAGATTGGTGGAGGAGGGCTTATTTGCATTTGTGCAAATAAGCATTTGTGAAGGTGGTCTTTGCATTTTTTTGTGTCATGATCACTTGAATTTTTGCTTCATGATAGTTTTCATGATGGCTTGACCTTTGTTGGATATGATTGGAGTGAGGTTCTTGTTTTGTGATCATTGTTTTATCATCATAACACTTTCTCTCTCTTGGATGATAGCTTCCTCCCCCCTTGACTTTTCTCTCACTCCCATTCTCATTCATTCAAGCATATGGCCGGCCACTAAAGAGGAGAGGGCTGTCCCAATTTGTATGGTGGGGTTTTTATCTCCTTTGCTTGCTAAAAATTCATTGAGCTACCACTAAAGTTCATATCTCATTTCCTCCATAAAAGGGCAACTTCCATAAACCCCATGAGACACATAGCAATCTACAGTTAACCTACAGCAATCCTTGGGCATGTCGGCTCGCCAACTTCGTGCCCGAGTTGTCTCGGTCCAGAGGTGGGAGCCCGTAAAAGAAGCCGGCGACGTGGTGCCCTTCCGGCAAGGAGGTGGAGACCGGACATTCCGCGGGAGATCGGGACGACGACGAGAAGACCAAAGGACACGGATCGCTTGGTATATCTCTCTACCCCTTTCTCTTGTTAGCTAGGACTAGATTAATGGCCCGATCCAGGTTTATAGTGCGCGGTGGTGCCGGTTCTAAAAGTTAAAGAAAATCACCGCTTCCGCATTTTTGGCCTCGGAAAGACGGCCGGGGCGCCGCCGTGCACTTACAGTGGTATCAGAGCCTCGCCATTAACCTAGTCTAGCTTGGTCTAATGTGTTTACATTTCCGATGGAACAAAATTCCAAAACCGCATTTTCAAAAGCATCAGGTTTCTGTCGAAATTTTTTTTGGCTCCAAAATTTTTTCAGGTTGTTTCAGAATACTGTGCAGGGAATTCTAAGCATTCTGTGAAAATTTGGTCGCGTGATCTCACTATAGCACCGCGGAACCGCGGCCAAACTCATGCTTGGGCCGCGGTTCCGCCACCATTTAGCCTCTTCACTGGACCAATTTTTTACAGAGGGTCTTGGACAGGGAAATTGGGGTTTTGGCATATTCCTTTTGGGCCCGGAATTTCTTTAAGTGCTACAGTAGTGCTTGGGGGCCCACTTGGGTAAATTTGATCGATCGAAAATTTTAAACACATTAGTTCACAGTATTTACATTATATCTGCGACCGTGAATGTCACTTGATCGGTAAATCCTGTCTAACTGCTATAGCCCGGTTAGACGGATCTGCGAACGTGACATTCACGTTGATGTTCTGTGATTGTGCTGTGATGTTGCGGATTGGTCATGGGGGATAGCCTGGATGCAATGCTAGTACAGTTTTTGTTGTATTATGTACATTTGATATTGCGGGGCGAGCGTCCGACATGTGGACTGCCGTCACTGCCTGTTTGTATATTATTCTTTTGGGGCACGACCAGGTTGCGGTCGATATACCCGTTGTATGTATATTTTACTTTCTGTACTAGGATTGCCCCGCGGAGGGGTGCACGGATAGCCGGATTCTAGAGGGCAACGAGCCCGCATCTCATGGCATTGAGACGGAGGGGGCTTCACTCTAGAATTGGCGGGCTATTCGCCGCACCCGTAGGAGGTACAGGTTGACCCAGGAGGGGTGCCCAAGTTACCGGATTCCGTGAAGTGCTAGGTGGTCCATTCACGTTGCTGAAGGGGGCTGCCTCACTTCAGGTTTTGGCGGGTAACTTGTGTTAGTTATATGTATGCCCTAGAGGCCATTACTGTACATAGGATGTATATTGTAGTGGATGCTGGGACATATATAGGGAGGACTTTCTTGCTCGACATGATAGTATGCTATCTGGTTGCTCTTTACCTTAACGTGTACACTGATTGTCTCTCTGTTACATGTTGGTAAAGCCCTTAGGATGTGTACTTGACTACCTGGACTATGATGCGGATCATACTAGTGGGGACATGGTAGTCCATAAGTACATCCTTCAAGGTCCCTAGTCGTGGGTGTATCGAGACGGGGCATCGATATACCAGTGTAGACTAGCGTATACCTTCTCGACCCATACAGATGGGCGATGGATGATCCCATATCCATTGGTGTTTGACATCAGAGATGATATACGGGTGCTCAGTGGAGACTGGGTACACTGGAAGGACTCGCCGAGAACTCCCAGATGGTATTATACCTTACGTCAGATGGCAGTTCTCTGGTGACACTGGTACAGAGTAGTCTGTTGACCCGAGATCGTCATAGAGTCTTGTGTGATTCCCACTGTGCTTTGATTTCCACCTTACCACGTCGAAGAGGGTGTGCAAAATGGTGGTTTTTGGGTACAGTCCCGAATTATATGGAGGCAATGAGCGATAGGAGGGGATTCGTCTCTCCCGGTATAGGGAGTTGATGTTGTGCTGTGTTCGATTGGCTATAACCGGAAATCCCTGGCCAGGGTTGCTGAGATTTACTGGTAAGTGTTACCAGTAGTTTCTCGAACTGTTATAGACCTCATATCGACACGACTTATCGAGCTATTGGGGTCTGACGTTTACCACCCCTAGGCGAGATATGCGACATATCAGACGAACAGACCGGACTGTACGGTAAGTGTTACTGGTTGGATTCACAGGAGTGTGAGCGGGCTTGCTCGTCGATCTTCTGATCGCTCAATACCCGGGTGGCCGTTACGTTTAGCAGACCGCTTGCGGCTTGTGGGTGTTTGATATGATCATCACCTGCTGCCGGCGTATTGACGAGTCTTTAGAGTCCTACACAGAGGTTTCCTGGCTCAAGCGAAACGAAATAGGAGCGCATATGAGATATGTGCGGGACCGAGAATAATGCGTGTATGTGATACCGTATTCTATTCTCGCGATGAATGTATTGAATGGTTGTATGTGATATAACCTCGTCATCGAATCAAGGATTGATTCGATAAGCCGATACATTGGATATTAGTCTGTTATATGCGATATGACCGGATCGTTAAGTCAAGTGTTGATTTAATGATTTAATGTATAATTATATATTTGATATATTACTTTGCATTAACTAGTACTGGTTCACTTAAGATGGATTTTCTCACTTGATGTGCACATTGTGTATGTGATATATTTTTGTGCACTTGTTTGTATCATGTTTGATGATACATGCAAACTTGGATTTGTGTAAAGGCTTAAACCATGTTTAGTGAATGGTTAGGGTTTCATTTCACTTATTTATTTATCTTTTCTTTTTTGGTTAAAAGATAAAAGAAAAACAAAATGGTTGCTTTCAAACATGAAGCTTGTTGAAGCTTCATGAAGCTTTGACCAAGTGACCATTTTGTCTTCTTCTCCTAACCCTAACCATTCATCTAAACTCTAGTTAGTTTTCTACACAAAACCATGGTTAAAAATATGATAAGAATCATTTTATTTTCTATTTTTTAAAACACTCATCATATTCTTTTCTTCTTCTTCTTCTTCAAGATGAAGAAAACCTTGCAACCATCAATGGTGACTTGATGAAAAGAGTGAGAAATCCAATTCTAAAGTGAACCCACTTCCTATTTCTTCATCCTCTACCACTAGCCAAGTAGTATAGGGTGTTCTCTTCACAAGTTCATGGCTTGGTGAAGTTGGAGCTTGATCGTGTTGCCTCGTCGTAGATCATCTTCGGCATCGAAGTCGACGACCTAGCCCGCACATTTCTCCGATGAAGCCGACGCTAGAGCCCGAGATCCGATGATCGCAGCGAGGGGACTTCATCACGGAGCTATGGAGGTGGAGGACCGGATCTACAAAGGTTGTATTTTCGTTCAACTCTTAGTTAAGATGTTAACTAGTTATAGTTTTCGCCTAAATTCTAGTTAACGATCCGTATTAGGGTTTGTAGGCACAAGAAAAATTTGAAATTGGCATGGTTGATGCCTTGTGAGACCTCTTGAGTGTACCTTGAAACCCTACAGTGGTATCAGAGCCTAGCTAGAGCCTTAGGAGAAGTGTAGACGACGTTTGAAATCCGAACGAATATCGAAACCCTAACTCAAATTGCTCTCTGGACAATTTTTGAAAATGTGGATTTTTCTATATTAAAAATATGCAGAAAAATAAGCAGGGATTTATAAGAATTACTGTGAAAAATGAGGTCGTAATTCCATCAAAGTGCGGCGGAACCGCGGCATTAGCATGGCTAATGCGGCGGTTCCGCGGCCATTTTGTCTCTTCTCCCATTTATCTTTGCACAGTAATTCTTATATTTTGGTGCTGTATTTTCTGGGAATTTTTAATATGCACTCAAGAGTTGAGTTTTCTGGGTTGTATTGGGAGTTCGTAGATTCGATCGGATTATCAGACTTTGTCTATGTGGCTTTCCGGGTATTTTTAGAATATGTTAAAAAGTTCGACCGGATATAAATACCCATCTTTTCCCCTGTCGGGAAATTTCCAAGTGTTGGATTTTTCCGTGGTTTAAAGACGTTCTAAGTAGTGCAAGTAACTCGATGGACCCTCTAGAAGACAACAAACCTTAACTCGATTATGTGACCGTCTTGAACTGCCCTTTGAACCTTCGGGTTTGGGGCAGTACGGCGTGCCACATGTGAGGTGTTGGCTTGACCCTTCTACGGCTGGACCGTTGGTACTGAGGTATGAACTGGATGTTTTTTAAACCTATTTCATGTGTTGATTTGTTTCGGGAAAACTTGGGTATTTGAATGTTCGATCGGAAAGTTTAACATTTTCTATTTATCTGGAATTGGATACAATATTTGGAATCCAAAAGTAGTTATGAGATAACTGTATGAATGTTATAAACATAGCACTTTAGTCTCACTTGATCGGTTGCCACAGAATTTTGATGTGATCAAAAGTCCGTCGCAATCACGTAGCGTACGCGGATACTCGCCGGGTAAACTTAATAGACAGCCTCACTCCATAGCCCCGACCAAGTGACTGTAGGAGAACCCCGTCGCCGAAAGCATCCGTTCGGGTGCTCGCGGCAGCGGTGTTCCGCCTTGGTGCACTTCGTCGGCGGCATCGGGGGTGCAGCCGTCTACTAAAGTTTGCGACGAGCATTCGATCAGGATGTCGGGAATCTTGTTGAATTACCCGACTTGATATTGAAAAGAGTTTTCGATAATGAGACTAAAATGCGGGGTTTATAATTGTTAGGCATACGATGTCTAAGGAATTCATTTGATTAGGCATGCGATGTCTAAAGAGGATGCGGATTCTAACTGTTGTAGTTTTACACTTTCTTTTCTGTGACCGTAAGTGTAATATGTGATATCGCCGGTTTCGTTGCTATATGTCAACGACAATTAGGATGCGCATATTTACTTACGTTGATGACATGTGATGTTATGTGTTGCTGGATATGTTATATTGGATCGTCGTGTTTGAATAGCCGGGGGTTTTTATGTGAGATGAGTGTTTTTCATTTTCATTCATGTAAAAACTTGTATGTAATATTCTTTTATTGGGGCACTTCCAGGTTGCGGAAGATGTCACCTTTTGTATATTATTTACTTTTCCGCACTAGGATAGACCCAAGGAAGGGAGCACAACTGACCGGGTTCTAGGGTCCAGTGGGAGACCAACTCGAGGAGTCGAGTCCGGGTCTCCTAACCCTAGAATTGGTAGGGTTGCTTGCCGCTCTCGTAGGGGTCTAGGGGTGTGGGTTTGGCTATTCATCACGACCGTGGAATCCGTGTTTTATACTGGCTCGTATTGAAAACACGGACGTCCTAGTATATCCAATATTTCATATGTTTCTTCTGCTGCGATATCTATGATGTGATCATGTGATGTTCTGTGATAAATACTGTATATATTATATATGATATATTATATAGACGTTACTTATGTTTTACACCCGCACTAGCCCTGCCCGGCTCTGCCGTTAGTTACCTAACCTAACGGTGCACGAGGGGACATCGAGGCGAACGCGGATGGCATAAGTGTACGTCGTATTTATCTGTGATGTTTAGGTACTTAAATGATGGGACTTCATTAATGTGATTAATGAAAGTAAAAGAAACCTAAAGATGTTGTAGAATCGAATTTCAAAAATAAAACAGGTAGCTACAGTTCTTGCTTTGCACAGCGATATATATGATATATCCTGCACCTTATTCGATAAGGAAAGGACCGAGATCCCTTCGCCGGGAGTGACTCCTTTAGCAATAACTGGCAGATGCTGCAACCCTCGGTTTGTCTTTTGATTGCTTCTATAGTTTCTGCTTTGCACAACGATATATATGATATATCCCGCACCTCATTCGACGAGGAAAGGACCGACGATCCCTTCACCGGGAGTGACTCCTTTAGCAAAACTAGAAAAGCCTCAATAACACTCCATTTTAAAATCATTTGATTCTACAACGATATCAAGTTCATTACGCAGTAGGTTTTCAGAAAAACCTGTCGTAGCCCTCCGGCATTTCAGATAAGTTGTATATAGTATTCGTGCTACATTTGTTGGCTTTCGTCAAGGTGTAGTGTGCGGTAGCTATATGCTGCTTATCTGCTGCATACGATGCGATTGGATTAGGGTAGTCGTGCGGCTTTGTTGGCTTTCGTCAAGGGTCGTGCGGGTGGGTTTAATTCAATCAAGAAATGTACGGGTTGAACTTGACTAGCGGGCTATGATTTGTTGGCTTTCGTCAAGGTTATAGCACGCTAGGGGCAAAATATTATCGGGAATTTCAAGTGTTGAAATTTGCAATGAGATTGCATACCTTCTATGAGATAGTTGGATCCCGATACCCGCTGCGAGTAATTGTTACTCCTGGGAGAGTTTTACACATTACAATTAGCCGATCAAGTAGGTGTCTAGAAAGGTGTCAACGGGGTTACGCCTCTGGAAAAATGAGGTTTACATTAATTAGGTTCGTGCGAAGGCACGGGGGACCTCCCTCAAAGTACCGACACTGGCCTGGCTGAAAGATTGGCGAACTTGTAGTGTGTAATTAATCCCGGCTAGTCTTTCCTTTTAGGGTTTGAAGGAAGATTTGATAAAAACAGTGGGAGCCATCCTGATTAGATAAAATAATAACCAATCTATTCTTGCAAGAGCGCACGCTGAGTGTTTTCTTCTCTCTCTCTCTCCAGGTAGCGATCATGTCACGCCTTAATCAAGATAATAATACGGAATATTGACCGAACCCGCTTGTTATACTGAGCTGGGGAACGTTGGTCCCGCTCTAACTTATAATTGTTATAACACAGAGCAGGAAATTAGGGGAATACCAAGATTCCCATGCCGCCCAAACGAAGAAAGTGCATATGATGCATCTTCTTCGGGTGTGTTCGTTATACAGAACTGTTTCTCAGTATTCTTTACGTCCTGGATATGAGATACCAGATCAGGATCCCGCATATGTAATTTGTTACATGGGCTACAGATAGGTAAAGAACTGAGAACGGGTGATAAGTTTCATGAGACAGAAAACGGGGCAAGTGTTGCAGCCAAGTCTGTTGGTCACTGTCACCCTGTATTACCAATACATTGATTCTGAACGAATGTTATTAGATACCGAACCTGATATACAAAATCATATCAGTCTCTTTATTAGTAAAGAAAGGATATAATTTTGTATTGTTGGATAATGTTTTGAACATTTCCTATATCAAAAGTTGATCGGTTCAGGCACGTTATCTAAAAGCATTGATGTTCTAAATCAAACTACAGTTTTTAAGTATACAGAACACACACAAGAGGAAGAGTTCAGAAATGAATGGATCCTTCTTGAGGTATTGTAGACTAGGTCATATCAATACGACCCGACTAGCTAAGTTGCACATAGATGCATATTTAAATCTGTTTGAATTTACATCCTGTGAAACTTGCCAGTCAAGTCACAGAGATAAGATGACCATAGCTCTGTCTACTGAAAACAGAGAAAGAGTTAGTGAACTCTTGGGATGATACATGTTGATGTATGTAAGGTCCCCTGTCTACAAATGCCAAGACCGGTTCTTTGTACTTCATTAAATTCTCTGATGATCTTTCGAGATTCAGACCTATGTTCCTGTTGAAACACAAGTCCGAACCTTTTGAGATATTCACAGAATATAAGTTAGAAGTAGAGAACCAAAATACGGGTATAAGTATTATGTCCTTTGATGTGATCAAGGAGGAGAATACTTATGCATAGAATTCCTGGACTATTCTAAAGGAGAATGAGATTCTCTCTCAGCATTACTCCTCCGTATACACCATAGCACGATGGTATATCGGGGCGGAGCAATCACACCCTATATGATAAGGTGTGCTCTATGATGAGTACTACTGAGTTACCTATTTCCTTTTAAGGGGTTATGCACTTGAGAAGCTGCATACCTATTAAATTAGGTTCGAATCAAATCTGTTGCCTACCACTTCATATGTGATATGGAAAGGGAAGAGCCCATATCTTAAGATGGTTAAGATTTGGGGTTGTCCGGGCTATGTCTAAAAGCAAAATCCGGACAAGCTCGAGGCAAGGTCTGTTATGTAGAACTGGAAATGTTCCAACTATACAAACTGCAGCTAATGATTTGAAAGAAACAAATGATTCAATAGTTACCAACGAACCTCAGCCTCTCTGCCGATCTAGTAGGGTTCCTCACCCACCTGAGAGATACTTCGGTTTCTCTATGACAGTGGGAGCGAGGATTGCATCATGAGATGATGACCCAACTAGTTTCGAGCTGGCCATCAGGAGTGAGACTCTGTAAGAATGGCTGGATGTTTATCGATCTGAGATGGAATCCTTATACACCAACAAAGTATGGACTTTGGTTGCTATATCTGAAGGGTTAAATCCCCATCAGGAGCAAGTATATCTTGAGAAGATTACTTGGTGTACTTGGAAAAGTTGAGACTTTCAAAGCTAGACTTGTTAAAGGTTTGCATCATTGACCAGGTATGGATTTTGTTGAAACCTTTTCTAAGAAGCTATGCTTAAGTCCATCCAGATCCTACTTGCCACGGCTACATACCATGACTACGATATCTAGTGGTTGGGTGTCATGACAGCTTTTCTAAATGATGTTTTAGAAGAGGGCGTCTATAAGTACACAGCCAGAGGGCTTCGTAGGCAGTGGGAGCAGCGGAAACGTGTACAAGATGCTTTATAGGATAAAGCAGGTATCGTGGAGCTGGAACATCTGTTTTGATGGATTAGTCAAAGAGTTTGACTTCATCAAAATGGTAGATGAACCTTGTATAAACAAAAAGGTAGTAGGGAGTATGGTGACGATCCTCGTAGAATACGTGGATGACATACTCTTGATAGGGAAGGAGTTTCCTATGCTACGCTCGGTCAATCTCCGCTTATCACAAGGATTCTCCATATATGATCAAAGTGATACTTACTAAATCCTAAACTTTGGATCTATGAGATAGATCTAATTGAATGTTAGGATACTCACTAGTTGTAGTGAGATGGTATCAATCGATCCTGGGGAGAATCACTGGAAAGGTTCCAGGGTGATAAAGACGACTGAATGTCAGTCACAGGCATTGTCTTTACCCTCAGTAATGGGACGGTATGTTGGAAGAGTTCCAAGCTAGATACCGTGGCATACTAGACGATTAAGGCTGGATACATCGCTACTTAAGATGCTACCAAAGAGGCTGTCTGGGTGTATATTAGTTCATGCGATGAACTCAGTTCCTCCCATTGTGTGACAATGGAGTTGTGGCTTATGCCAAGGAACGTCCGTCCCATCAGTGATCCAGACTTATTCTAAGGCAGTATCGCCTGATCATGGAGATGATTGATCTCCAGGGTGATCGAGGTTAGGAGAGCAGACTCAAAGGATAACACGGCGGATCTACTCACAAAGGCCTTTTCCCAGAGAGAGACTTTTATGGGATGGTTGAGTATGAGATACTGCAACCACTGCTACAGATGGCCCTAGTGCAAGTGGGAGATTGTTAGTTATATGTATACCCTAGAGGCCATTACTGTACATAGGATGTATATTGTAGTGGATGCTAGGACATATATAGGGAGGACTTTCTTGCTCGACATGATAGTATGCTATCTGGTTGCTCTTTACCTTAACGTGTATACTGATTGTCTCTCTGTTACATGTTGGTAAAGCCCTTAGGATGTGTACTTGACTACCTGGACAATGATGCGGATCATACTAGTGGGGACATGGTAGTCCATAAGTACATCCTTCAAGGTCCCTAGTCGTGGGTGTATCGAGACGGGGTATCGATATACCAGTGTAGACTAGCGTATACCTTCTCGACCCATACAGATGGGCGATGGATGATCCCATATCCATTGGTGTTTGACATCAGAGATGATATACGGGTGCTCAGTGGAGACTGGGTACACTGGACGGACTCGCCGAGAACTCCCAGATGGTATTATACCTTACGTCAGATGGCAGTTCTCTGGTGACACTGGTACAGAGTAGTCTGTTGACCCGAGATCGTCATAGAGTCTTGTGTGATTCCCACTGTGCTTTGATTTCCACCTTACCATGTCCAAGAGGGCGTGCAAAACGGTAGTTTTTGGGTACAGTCCCGAATCACATGGAGGCAATGAGCGATAGGAGGGGATTCGTCTCTCCCGGTATAGGGAGTTGATGTTGCGCTGTGTTCGATTGGCTATAACCGGAAATCCCTGGCCAGGGTTGCTGAGATTTACTGGTAAGTGTTACCAGTAGTTTCTCGAACTGTTATAGACCTCATATCGACACGACTTATCGAGCTATTGGGGTCTGACGTTTACAACCCCTAGGCGAGATATGCGACATATTAGACGAACAGACCGGACTGTACGGTAAGTGTTACTGGTTGGATTCACAGGAGTGTGAGAGGGCTTGCTCGTCGATCTTCTGATCGCTCAATACCCGGGTGGCCGTTACGTTTAGCAGACTGCTTGCGGCTTGTGGGTGTTTGATATGATCATCACCTGCTGCCGGCGTATTGACGAGTCTTTAGAGTCCTACACAGAGGTTTCCTGGCTCAAGCGAAACGAAATAGGAGCGCATATGAGATATGTGCGGGACCGAGAATAATGCGTGTATGTGATACCGTATTCTATTCTCGCGATGAATGTATCGAATGGTTGTATGTGATATAACCTCGTCATCGAATCAAGGATTGATTCGATAAGCCGATACATTGGATATTAGTCGGTTATATGCGATATGACCGGATCGTTAAATCAAGTGTTGATTTAATGATTTAATGTATAATTATATATTTGATATATTACTTTGCATTAACTAGTACTGGTTCACTTAAGATGGATTTTCTCACTTGATGTGCACATTGTATATGTGATATATTTTTGTGCACTTGTTTGTATCATGTTTGATGATACATGCAAACTTGGATTTGTGTAAAGGCTTAAACCATGTTTAGTGAATGGTTAGGGTTTCATTTCACTTATTTATTTATCTTTTCTTTTTTGGTTAAAAGAAAAAAGAAAAACAAAATGGTTGCTTTCAAACATGAAGCTTGTTGAAGCTTCATGAAGCTTTGACCAAGTGACCATTTTGTCTTCTTCTCCTAACCCTAACCATTCATCTAAACTCTAGTTAGTTCTCTACACAAAACCATGGTTAAAAATATGATAAGAATCATTTTATTTTCTATTTTTTAAAACACTCATCATATTTTCTTCTTCTTCTTCTTCTTCTTCTTCAAGATGAAGAAAACCTTGCAACCATCAATGGTGACTTGATGAAAAGAGTAAGAAATCCAATTCTAAAGTGAACCCACTTCCTATTTCTTCATCCTCTACCACTTGCCAAGTAGTATAGGGTGTTCTCTTCACAAGTTCATGGCTTGGTGAAGTTGGAGCTTGATCTTGTGTTGCTTCGACGTAGATCATCTTCGGCATCGAAGTCGACGACCTAGCCCGCCCATTTCTCCGATGAAGCCGACGCTAGAGCCCGAGATCCGATGATCGCAGCGAGGGGACTTCATCACGGAGCTATGGAGGTGGAGGACCGGATCTACAAAGGTTGTATTTCCGTTCAACTCTTAGTTAAGATGTTAACTAGTTATAGTTTTCGCCTAAATTCTAGTTAACGATCCGTATTAGGATTTGTAGGCACAAGAAAAATTTGAAATTGGCATGGTTGATACCTTGTGAGACCTCTTGAGTGTGCCTAGGAACCCTACAACTTGCCGCGCCCGTAGGGGTCCAGGATTTCATTGCACAGGCTATCCACACGACCAGGGGAACGTCGGGTTTCAGTAGCGGCTCTGTGAAACCCGGGGATCCCAGATATCTGTATTGTTCTGTGATGCTGTACATTTCTGTGATGTTGTATTTTATCACGCCTTGAGCGAAATATTATATATTGATATATATACTAGTAGATGTTGTTTATGTTTTTCATCCGCGCTAGTCCAGTCCCCGCTCTGTCGTTAGTTAACTAACCTAACGGGTAATGACGGGACCCAGTGGCGAATGCGGATGGCATATACGTATGTCATTATTTTCGTTCTTTATTGGTGTGATCAATTGATGGGACTGCGTTGATTCGGATCAATGCAAGTTAAAAACAAACCTAATCTGATGTTGTTGGAACACTTTTCAAAAAGCTGTTATTGCAAGGACGTTCACTTTTGTTTTGCACAGTGGTATTCAGTTGGAATATCCTGCTCCTCAGTCGACGAGGCAAGGGGCGAGATCCTTTCACCGGGAGTGACCCCTTGGACAAAAGTTTGCGTCAGGGCAATAACTTCACTATAGTCATTTACTTTTGCTTTGCATCGTGGTATTCAGTTGGAATATCCTGCACCTCATTCTACGGGGAAAGAGCCGAGATCCCTTCACCGGGAGTGACCTCTTTAGCAAAGGTTTTCGTCACTATATTTTTATAAAGCTATCTGGTTCCTTCAACGATATCAAGTTCATTACGTTAAAGGTTTTCGCCAGAAACCATTCGTAGCCCTCCGTCGTTTCACATGGATAGTCAATCAGTATTCAAGCTATGTTTGTTGGCCAAAGTCAAGGCATAGTGATCGGTAGCTATTGGGTATTCATGTGCAGCATAGATAGATGCGTTGGTTTGGGGCAGTCGTATAGCCTTGTTGGCCAAAGTCAAGGGCTTGTGCGGGTGGGCTCAAATTAACCTGGAGAATGACTGGTAGAACTTGACATGTGACTTATGATTTGTTGGCCAAAGTCAAGGTCATAAGAGCATGGGGTAAAAATCACATCAGGAGTTTCTAAAGAAACTGAAACTTGCCAGATATGCGCATACCTTCTGGAGTGTGATGACGTGAGCGGATTCCGTCACGTTATCATGCGATGATAGTTGGATCCCGATTCCCACTGATGAGTTGGTTTACTCTTCGGGTGATCCCGACTAATTCTTCTTTCAGGTTTGGAGGAGAATTTGACGGTACAGTGGGAGGTTTCCAGATTAGATAAATTGGTAACCATTCTGATCTAGGTTAGAGTGCACGCTGAGTGTTTCTTTTATCTCTCTTTTTGGCAGCGACCATTAACCCGACCTTAGACTATGACTCAGAGACCAAGTTGACCGAACCTTCTTATAAGACTGGCTTTTTGGATTGTCAGAGTTGCACACCTCATTGCCACTCCTACTTTTACCCTTTTCTCCAGGACACCCCGTATTACTACGAACGTCCACTTCCATTGGACAAAACCATCGGATGGTTATATACGAACTCGAAGGAATTTATTCGAGGATGGTTTCCGGTTCTGGAGAAAACGGATAGGATTATTCAGTTGTCTTTTCCTTTTACCTTCTCTCAAGCTGTGAGTACTCCTTGGTTTAGGAGATAGTACACCTATTACGCAAATTGGATAGTCTTCTTCCAAACCATAGGCAGGTGCCGACCGGTAGGGAATGAAGAAAACCAATTAGCCTAGCAATGGTGTACAGAAAGTATTATGTAAAGACAAAGAAAGGGATTAGTAAGAGGACAAGTAAATTGCGACTGATATTCATGACCAAACCAAGTATTTCATTACCACTCCCACTTCACCTTTGTATTTCTCCAGGACACTCCGTATCACTACGAAGATCGACAGTTTATTGGATATTCCATCGTATGGTTATATACGAACTCGAAAGGAACTTATTCCAGTTCGGGGATGGATTCTGGTTCAGGAGAAATAGGAATAAGGTTTATTCAGGTGTCTTTTATCTTCACATTCTCTCACATTGCGAGTGCTCCTAGGATTAGGACAGTACACCCATTATGCTTATTGGATAGTCTTCTTCCAAACCATACGCTGGTGCCGAATGGTAGGGAAGGAAGAAAACCATTTGGCCTAAAGGGGTGTACAGAAGGTAATGACTAAAGACATATGAAGGGATTTAGAGAGGTGGCAGAGATTTATACGGTTACAGTTGTGAATCTGGATAATGGAAGAGGCATTACTAGGAATACCAGGATACCCCATCGAAACATTTTCAATGTTTCAGTTTCACTGTGTACTGTTAAAGGAAAACTGATTTCCCGATTAGACACTTACTCCAGGATATGTATTTACCAGGTATGATTCTCATATCTGTATGGTTTTACAGATGATGAGTGGGAGTAAGTTATTGGGAATTAGGTGATCATCCTCATTATATCGGAATTCGTTGTAATTGGTGATATTTGAGGAAATCGCCTGGGCTGTTTGCCTGACGACAAATATTTGGTTTTGAATATCCGTTCTAATGCACCAATTTCAAATTTGATATATCTGTACGTATATTTTTATAGAGTGAGATATACCTTTTTGAAATTATGTCTATGACATTTACCTATATCAGTGGATGGTTAGGTAAGGAGCATTAAATAGCGGTGTAATTCTTCTTAACCATAAGTACAGTTTTCAACTTATGACACACAGGGATTGAGTTATTAGACTCAAGGGACTTGTACAGAGTATTGTATATTGTCCAGTGTCTATCAGGACAGAGGGGATGGTCCTCGTACTATATTCAGTTTACTTATGACTTCTCTAGTTCTAGACAGGTGTTTCGTAGAAACACAAGGTCTAAGTTTTGAGAAGTTATAGGTATATGAATAAAGTAGAGAACCAGGTGTTGCAAGTATCGGGATTCTTCAAGGTGATCGAAGATGTAGAAACTTGTGTGTGGTATTTAGTTGATAGTAATGATTAAGAGAACTTGCTTCTCTTTCAGGTTACTCATAATTGGAAGCACTCCTAAGTTGAGTAACGCTGATCGGCCTCCTTCCATTTAGTTGACATGCACTGGAGACAGCTGCATGATTTGAATCTGGTTCAATTAAATTTGTGCCTCTGTTTCTGTATTGGATATATAATAGTTCATATCTTAACGATGTTAAGGTACGGGGAGTTGTCTGGCTTATGCTTAAAACCAGACTCTGGATAACTCAAGGCGCGTTTCTGTAATGGCTGTTTGTGGGTTGACCCAGGCTATAACGAGGGTTGACTTTCTACCATCTGGAAGATCAATGGTGATATTGTTCTTGACTCGCCACAGTTTTAATAAAAATGGATTTTTTCAGAAAACAGTAGTGGGAGTATGGTTGAACTGGAAGTGATTCCAGAACCACAAACGATTACTGAAGATTTGATAGGAACCTAAAAATTCAATCCGGTTTGACATTCCATTGGCCACTCCGCAGATACGGTGGGTAACCTCAGGCACCCGAGAAGTACTCCGATAGCCTCAAGGACGGTGACAGGGAGGTTCTTGTTTACCCAGACTTGCCATTGCTGTTGTTCCAGGCTATGAGACCCGGCAGGAGGATGAGTATAGCGTCGTTCTGAACTAGCTTTAGAAGTGTACGTCTATATGACTCTACCAGAGGGTTGTCGTAGTCAGTGGGAGCAGCGGAAGCATTGGTGGACAAGTGGCTTATGTCTATTTATAGACTAAAGCAGATATAGCGGAGATAGATCATCTATTTCTGACATGACAGTCATAGGTTTGACTTCATCAGAATAGGGGATGGATCTGTTAAGAAGATAGTAGGGTGTGATGTCCTGGTATTTGGATGACATACACAGAGTAAGAAGTGATATTCCTATACTACGATCGGTTATACTTTGGTGGTCATACAGTGGTTTCTCCACATGGGACTTGGACATTATATCAGACATACTGGTTACTAGATCTATGGTTTTAGATCTAGATTTGGGTGGTTTCCCAATTAAGGGTACTTAGACAGCATTCTAAGAGTATTTAGAATGGACGACTCCTGGCACGGTAGTGTACCTGCAGGTGATGGAGTCACCTTCTCTAAAGGTGTCTTACAGACTAAAGGGAGAGGGATGTGCATAATTGGCAGATCACTTGCTTAGGCAATTGAGTCAATCATGAGATATCAAGTACCACACCAGATGTTGTTTTTGCAGTAGACGCAATAAGTTGATATTGATCCAATCCTGAAGAGACGGTCGGAAGCAGTTTTAGAACATAAGTGGATGTTCTAGGGATATGATAACGACAGCCTCATTCGGGAGACAGTTATCATTCCAGACTTCCAAGGTGACCTGGACGACAAGGAGGTTATAGAGTTATAGTTTTCCTTCTGACGAGGGGCAGTATTTTGGACAGGTGGTCCAAGGCAATACTGAGGGAGGCATGGCGCAGGATACTGATTAAGTTCAGTTGATGATACAGTCTAAGAAGTTTGGATTTGGAGTTCATTTATGAGCTAGGTCCCATCAGACATCCAGACACATTCTAAGACAGGTATTGCTCATTTCGGGAGATGGGTTTCTCCACGAACTTGAGATATAGAGAGACATAGAAAGAAACATCAAAGAAGATCTACTCACTGAGGCTATTCCTCGAACGCAATAGTTTCGCAAACGAGCTTTGTGAGACTGACTAGTAGAGGAGTTGGGTGTTCGGTATCACATGAGCTGTGAGTATGCGACATCGCAATAATTAGCCTTGAGTGCAATTGGGAGATTGTTGGAGATAGTGCCCTCAGAGTCAATTATTGGATCACAGGCACGTGATTGCAATGATTGAGGGAGGACCTGTCCCAGTAGGACAGTCTTACTCAAGATGATAGTATGCTATCTGGTTTATCTTTATCATCGTGAACTGCTTTAGGTGACCCTACAGGTTACTATTGCACGTTGATAGAGCCCCTAGGATTCTTGCTTGACTACCAGCAGTATGAGGGAGATCATATACGTGGGAGCTGGGGTCTATAAGCACATCCTTAAAAGGTCCCTAGTCGTGGGAGTTTCGAGACAGGGCATCGATATTCCAGAGTAGACTAGTGTATACAGTCGAGACCCCGACGAGGGGCGGTAGCCGGTCTCATAAGCCACTGGTGTCAGTTGGTTCACCTAAGATGTATACAGGTGCTCATTGGGTTATGAGTACACCGGACAGGACTCGCCGGGAACATGCTAGTTGGTCTTATACCTGACGTCAGATAGCAGTTCACTGGTGACATGTGTACAGGTTAGTTCATCGACCTGAGGATCGTCATTTGTCTCGTGTGAGTTCCCACTGTACTTTGATTACTACCCTACCACGCTCAAAGGAGACGTGAAAACAGGTTTTAATTGGGTACAGTCCCGAGCCACATGGAGGCAGTGAGCGGATCTTCAAGGGTCCGTCTCTCCCGGTATTGGGGGTGAGGTCGCGCTGTGTCTAGGAGAGCCATTACACGAAGTCCTTGGCCAAGGCAGGAGATTTACTGGTAGGTATTCCAGTAGTATCTCAGGGTGTTCTGGGCTACACTCCGACACGACTTGTACCGCTTTTGGGGGTCTGGCTTTTACCAACCCCCTAGGCCCGCCATGCGATGCTCATAGACGAACGGACCGGACTGTATGGATATTGTCACTGACAGGCTCAGTAGGGTGTCAGCATGAGTTCGCTCACAGACATCCCTTTTGGTCAATACCTGGTAGCCCGTTATGTATAGGCTAATACCTCTGACGTGCTAGTGGTTAAATCTACAATCAAGGTGTTGACGAGTCTTTAGAGTCCCCCACAGACCAGTTTCTCAAGTTTCGGGCGAAACGCTGTAGAGGCCGTATGGAGATATGGCAGGGTTTGATCAGATACGTGCGGTATTGCACGGATCAGGATCGGACGGGTAATACTAGCGGGCTTTGGTTTAAGCCGGATCCTAGTATTGTACAGTATAGATTTTGTCTTATTGCATTTGTATTCGGTCGGAATACAAATGCGGGTATGTATATACAGTAGCGGGGTTTTTCCTGTAATTTATTACGGGATCAGTTTTTGGAGTTGCCAGTTTGTTTTCCGTTTCGGCCATTTTCCTTTGTATCTTTCATTGGCCGAAGATTGGTGGAGGAGGGCTTATTTGCATTTGTGCAAATAAGCATTTGTGAAGGTGGTCTTTGCATTTTTTTGTGTCATGATCACTTGACTTTTTGCTTCATGATTGTTTTCATGATGGCTTGACCTTTGTTGGATATGATTAAGTTTTGGAGTGAGGTTCTTGTTTTGTGATCATTGTTTTATCATCATAACACTTTCTCTTTCTTGGATGATAGCTTCCTCCCCCTTGACTTTTCTCTCACTCCCATTCTCATTCATTCAAGCATATGGCCGGCCACTAAAGAGGAGAGGGCTGTCCCAATTTGTATGGTGGGGTTTTTATCTCTTTTGCTTGCTGAAAATTCATTGAGCCACCACCAAAGTTCATATCTCATTTCCTCCACAAAAGGGCAACTTCCATAAACCCCATGAGACACATAGCAATCTACAGTTAACCTACAGCAATCCTTGGGCACGTCGGCTCGCCAACTTCGTGTCCGAGTTGCCTCGGTCCAGAGGTGGGAGCCCATAAAAGAAGCCGGCGACGTGGTGCCCTTCCGGCGAGGAGGTGGAGACCGGACATTCCGCGGGAGATCGGGACGACGACGAGAAGACCGAAGGACACGGATCGCTCTGTATATCTCTCTACCCCTTTCTCTTGTTAGCTAGGACTAGATTAATGGCCCGATCCGGGTTTATAGTGCGCGGTGGTGCCGGTTCTAAAAGTTAAAGAAAATCATCGCTTCCGCATTTTTGGCCTCGGAAAGACGGCCGGGGCGCCGCCGTGCACTTACATCTTCATCTCATTTTTCTTCTCTTGATTTCTAGTGTGGTGAAAAAGAAAAAGAGAAAGATAATTCTAAAGTGAGCAAAATTCCTACTTCATCAATCTATACCAAAGTAGAAATTTAGTATAGGTTGTTTGCTTCACTAATCCATCAATTAGTGAAGAGGTAGCTTGAGTTAGAGATTCTTTGACGTAGATCATCTTCGGCCTCGAAGATCCTTGGGCAAGCTCGTTCCTTTCGCCTAGTGGAGCCTAAGGAGAGTCCGGGACACCACTACTTGGAGCAAAGGGACTACTACACGGAGCTTTAGAAGTGAAAGACCGATCTACAAAGGTTGTATTTCTATTTCACTTAGTGTAAAGTTTGTTTACATGCTATATAAACCCTAATTTTCTAGTTAGATCATTGGTCGAGCTTGCTCGGCGCCCTAGATTTTTTAAAGTTGCATACTTGATGCTTGCCGAACCCGTCGAGGGTGCTAAGCAAACCCTTCACGGGCCAGCTTATAGAAGCCATAAAATCAGCCGCATTGCACAACGGTATAAGATAGATTGGAGATACTCTTTAGTCTATAATTCTCGTGCCAACGGTCTAGCTGAAACTTTCAACAAGACCTTCACAAAGATTATAAAGAAAATAGTGTCCAGAAACAAAAGAGACTGGCACAAAAGGCTGCATGAAGCTCTCTGGGCATACCGAACAACGTTCAAAACGACCACGAATACAACATTATACGCGTTGGTATTCGGCACGGAAGCAGTGCTTCCCCTGGAAATAGAACTCCTTTCTCTACGAGTAGCGGTTTGATATGAGCTGACAGATGAAGAAAACGCTCATCTTTGACTTGAGGAGCTCGATGCCCTCGACAAAACTCGCCTTATAGCACAATAAAATCTGGAGGCTTATAAGGTAAGGATGACAAGGTCATACGAAAAACTGACCAGGCCGAGAACATTTCGCCAAGGTGAGCTTCTGCTAGTCGTCAAAAGACCCATGATCCCTAATCATGAAAAATGAGGGAAATTCGAGCCGAACTATGAAGGCCCGTACATCATAGACAAAGTCTACCAAGGTGGAGCCTACCTGCTCTTGGATATGCATGGCGAAAGACCCTTCTGGCCAATAAACGACCGATTCCTCAAAAAATACTATGCTTGACGAGTCATGACTTAGCTCAATGATAGATGACGACGCTCGTGTCCGCTCGCTATCTTCCTGAGTCAGAACTCTGAGAGCAGTATGGAAAGAAGCTCCGTCGCCTCAAACATGGCGATGAAAGACCGAAAAGTCCTTAAACTAGAAATTCGCCTCAAACATGACGATCATGGACTGAGATGTCCCTAAACTAACAACGGACCGAGATGTCCTTAAACTAGAAATTTGCCTCAAACATGGCGACATCGGACCGAGATGTCCCTAAACTAACAGCGGACCGAGATTTCCCTAAACTAGAACCTCGCCTCAAATATGGCAACATCGGACCAGATATCCCTAAACTAACAACGGGCCGAGATGTCTCTAAACTATAACCTTGCCTCAAACATGGCAATAACGAACCGGGATGTCCTTAAACTAGAACTCCGCTTCAAACATGGCAATATCGTACCGAGATGTCCTTAAATTAACTATCCGCCTCAAACATGGCGATACTGGACCGAAAAGTCCCTAAACTAAAATGTCGCCTCAAACATGGCGATAATGGACCAGAACTTCCCTAAATTAGCACATCGCTCTAAATACGGCGATATTCTCTCTTCAGATATATATTGCAATCAAAGTCTTAGTGGCAAAAATTGTAACTCAACTCCTACTGGCTACACAGCTACTCCAGCAATGAAGCCACCCCTAAGTCCCACCGACAAATTGATGGCCACCTGCGGCGAAACTACTCTCGGGTGTCCCCTCGTTAAAAAAAGGGTATGTACACAAGCGAAATGGGCACGGATGAAAACCAGAAAGGGCGCTGTGAGTAAAAACAGCATGACTACCGGCGAGCTTGTGAAAAACTGGAAGGGCGCAATTTCGTTTAAAAAAAAACTTACGAGATTCTTACGGATCGTAAGGAGAATTCCCCCTACGAGACCCACATGGCTCATAGGATTCAGACGCCTTAAGCTACAGGGATCTAAACCCGTTCTTAAGCCGTCATATCCCCAAAGTTGCCCTACAGGTGGTCCATATTGACCCTTGTATACAATCAACGGGCGTGAATAAATATTCCCTTACCAAGTTCCACCAATGACAAGAAATGTCTCCATATGGTGAACGACACTTGTAAGTCCTCTCGAATTATAAGAAGAAACCACTATTGCAAGATCCTTACGACTTACAAGAGAAAATATCACTTAGGAATCCCCACGATTCCTAAGGAGAAAATACACTTACGAGATCCTCTCTACTCGTGGGGAGAAATACCTTTGTAGGACCCTTACGGCTCATAAAGTCAAAAGCCTTAGTCGGCAGGATCTTAACCCTGTTTACTAAGCCATCTTTGTTCAAATCGACAAAGGAAAATGATGATTCGCTCTTTGCGACATTCCAGATGCAGCGATGCTGATGCCAAGATTGGTATCAGATCTCAAGTTCCTAACTCGTAATAAAACTCAGCGAGTCGCAAAAAAATGCGTATGAAAAAGCCGAAATGTTTGGACAACTCGCAATAAAAAGCAGCGAGTAAAAAATAAAAAATACATAGCCGAAATGATTAGACAACTCGCGATAAAAAGCAGCGAGTAAAAACAAAAACAGCCGAAATGATTGGGCACTGTGATAAATAGCCGAAATGATTGGGCAATCGCGATATAAAAAGCTAAAAAGATAGAGTATCGTGGAAATAAAAAATAACATAAAATAAAATATCCTTTGCCCTGCAGGTGAGTCCACACTGACCTCTATATACAATCCATGGGTACAAATGAAAAGGGAACCATATTTTCCCACTAGGCTCCGTCAAAGAGAGAGCCAGATCTTGACAGCTACATCTACAGTTTAGAGATCAGCTCGACGTTCTTCTCATTCTAACAGGGTGCAGACGTGACGTCAACAAAGCTCCAAGGAGCCAAATCAAAACGGAGTAATGGAAAAATTGTATCTCCAACTCGGTGTTCCTTCTCATTCCAGCAGGATGCAGACGCAACGTCAACAAAAGTCCCTGTTGGAGATAGTGCCCTCAGAGTCAATTATTAGGTCACAGGTACGTGATTGTAATGATTGATGGAGGACCTATCCCGGTAGGACAGTCTTACTCGAGATGACAGTATGCTATCTGGTTTACCTTTATCATCGTGTACTGCTTTAAGTGACCTGACACGTCGCTATTACGCGTTGATAGAGCCCCTAGGATTCTTGCTTGACCACCAGCAGTATGAGGGCGATCATATAAGTGGGAGCTGGGGGTCTATAAGCATATCCTTAAAAGGTCCCTAGTCGTGAGAGTTTCAAGACAGGGCATCGATTCTCCATAGTAGACTAGTGTATACAGTCGAGACCCCGACGAGGGGCGGTGGCCGGTCTCACAGGCCACTGGTGTCAGTTGGATCACCTAAGATGTATACAGGTGCTCATTGGGTTATGAGTACACCGGACAGGACTCGCCGGGAACATGCTAGTTGGTCATATACCAGACGTCAGATGGCAGTTCCCTGGTGACATGTGTACAGGTTAGTTCATCGACCTGGGGATCGTCATTTGTCTCGTGTGAGTTCCCACTGTACTTTGATTACTACCCTACCACGGCTCAAAGGAGTCGTGCAAACAGGTTTTAGTTGGGTACAGTCCCGAGCCACATGGAGGCAGTGAGCGCATCTTCAGGGGTTCGTCTCTCCCGGTATTGGGGGTGAGGTCGTGCTGTGTCTAGGAGAGCCATTACACAAAGCCCTCGGCCGAGGCAAGGAGATTTACTGGTAGGTATTCCGGTAGTATCTCAGGGTGTTCTGGGATACACTCCGACACGACTTGTACCGCTTTTGGGGGTCTGACTTTTACCAACCCCCTAGGCCCGCCATGCGATGCTCATAGACGAACGGACCGGACTGTACGGATATTGTCACTGACAGGCTCAGTAGGGAGTCAGGCTGAGTTCTCTCACAGACGTCCCTTTTTAGTCAGTACCTGGTAGCCCGTTACGTATTGGCTTATACCTCTGACGTGCTAGTGGTTAAATCCATAACCAAGGTGTTGATGAGTCTTTAGAGTCCTCCACATTTCAGTTACTCAGCTTTCGGGCGAAAGGTTGTAGAGGCCGTATGGAGATATGGCAAGGTCCGATCAGATACGTGCGGTATTGCACGGATCAGGATCGGACAGTCTGTACTATAGGCCGTATGGTTATATGGCAGGGTTCGATCAGATACGTGCGGTATTGTACGGATCAGGATCGAACAGATATTACTAGCCGGCTTTGGTTTAAGCCGGGTCCTAGTATAGTACAGTGTAGATTTTGTCTCATTGCATTTGTATTTCGGTCGGAATACAAATGCGGGTGTGTATGCACAGTATCGGGGTTTTCCTGTAATTTATTACGGGACCAGTTTTCTGGAGTTGCCAGTTTGCTTTCCGTTTCGGCCAATTTCCATTGTTCCGTTCATTGGCCGAAGATTGGTGGAGGAGGGCTTATTTGCATTGTTGCAAATAAGCATTTTGTGGAGGGGGTCTTTGCTTATATTTGTATCATGATGGTTTTCATGATAAGCACCATCACTTGACTTCTTCTTCTCATGATGGCTTGACTTTTGAAGCCATCATGCATGAGATGATGGTTGCCTTTGAGTGTTGGAATTGTGGTGATCATTTGATTTTTCCTCATCATCATTTGCTTTCCAACCACCCCCTTGTCTTTGTTCTTTCTCTCTCCAATCACACATGGTAAGGGGGGGGGGGAGGCCATTCCATGGGGAATGGAATTGACATTCATGAGTTGAGAAAAATGTTACACTTATTCTTTTGTATGCTACATTTTTTCCCACCTCTCTCCAAGTTCTCTTTCCTCCACCACAAAGGCATCTCCACAACCCCAAATGAGACTTCTTCACTACACATTCTACAGCGAACCTTGGGCACGTCGAGTAGCCGGCTTCGTGCCCGAGTTGCCTCGGCATTGAGGTGGGAGCCCGTAAAAGAAGTAGGCGATGTGGTGCACTTCCGGCGACGAGGAGGAGACGGGACATTCCGCAGGAGATTGGGACGACGACGAGAAGACCGGAGGACTTGGATCGTCGGTATATCTCTTCCTTTTCTTGTAGATAGCTAGGACTAGTTAGTGGTTCGATCCGGGTTTTAGTGCGCGGCGGTTTGCCAGTTCAAGTAAAATTAAAGTTTATCACCGCTTCCGCATTTGGCCGTCGGATTGACGGCTGGGGCGCCGCCGTGCACTTACAGTGGTATCAGAGACTCGCCATTAACTTAGTCTAGCTTGGTTTAATGTGTTTTGCATTTCCGATCGACCAAAATTCCAAAATCTACATTTTTGCTAGCGACAGTTTTCTGTTGAAATTTTTTGGTCTCCAAAAATTTTTCAGGTTGTATAAAAGTACTGTACAGGTAGTTCTAAGCTCTCTGGAAAAATTTGACAAAGTGATCTTTTAAGTGGAGCGCGGAACCGCGGCCAAATCCCACTCAGGGCCGCGGTTCCGCCACAGTTTGGAATCTTCAGTTGGTCGAAATTTTCCAGTGGGCTTCTGGGCTGGAAACAGGGTTTTTGGAATATTAATATTGGGCCCAGAAATTCTTGATGTGCTGCAGTAACACTTGGGGCCCACTTGTTAAAAATTTGATCGGTCGGATATTTTAAACACATTATTTCACAGTATTTACATTATATCTGCGACCGTGAATGTCACTCGATCGGTAAATCCGGTCTAACTGCTATAGCCCGGTTAGACGGATTTGCGAACGTGACTTTCACGTTGATGTTCTGTTTTTGCTGTGATGTTGCGGATCGGTCGTGGAGGATAGCCTGGATGCAATGCTAGTACAGTTGTGGTTGTATTATGTACATTTGATATTGCGGGGCGAGCGTCCGACATGTGGACTGCCGTCACTGCCCGTTTGTATTATTATTTTGGGGCACGACCAGGTTGCGGTCGATGTACCCGGTGTATGTATATTTTACTTTCTGTACTAGGATTGCCCCGCGGAAGGGTGCACGGATAGCCGGGTTCTAGAGGGCAGCAAGCCCGCATCTCATGGCATTGGGACGGAGGGGGCTTCACTCTAGGATTGGCGGGCTATTCGCCGCACTCGTAGGGGGTACAGGTTGACCCAGGAGGGGTGCCCAAGTTACCGGATTCCGTGAAGTGCTGGGTGGTCCATTCACGGCGCTGAAGGGGGCTGCCTCGCTTCAGGTTTTGGCGGGTGACTTGCCGCGCCCGTAGGGGTCTAGGATTTCATTGCACAGGCTGTCCACACGACCAGGGGAACGTCGGGTTTCAGTAGTGGCTCTGTGAAACCCGGGGATCCCAGATATCTGTATTGTTTCTGTGATGCTGTACATTTCTGTGATGTTGCATTTTATTCACGCCTTGAGCGAATATAATATATTGGTATATATATTAGTAGATGTTGTATATGTTTTACATCCGCGCTAGTCCAGTCCTAGTCCAGTCCCCGCTCTGTCGTTAGTTAGCTAACCTAACGAGTAATGACGGGACCCAGTGGCGAATGCGGATGGCATATACGTACATCAGTATATTTTCGTTCTTTGTGGTGTGATCAATTGATGGGACTGCGTTGATTCGGATCAATGCAAGTTAAAAACAAACCTAATCTGATGTTGTTGGAACATTTTTCAAAAAGCTGTTATTGCAAGGACGTTCACTTTTGTTTTGCATCGTGGTATTCATTTAGAATATCCTGCTCCTCAGTCGACGAGGCAAGGGCCGAGATCCCTTCACCGGGAGTGACCCCTTGGACAAAAAGTTTGCGTCAGGGCATTAACTTCACTATAGCCGACTACTTTTGCTTTGCACCGTGGTATTCAGTTAGAATATCCTGCACCCCATTCTACGGGGAAAGAGCCGAGATCCCTTCACCGGGAGTGACCTCTTTAGCGAAGGTTTTCGTCACTATATTTTTAAAAGCTATCCGTTCCTTCAACGATATCAAGTTCATTACGTTAAAGGTTTTCGCCAGAAACCATTCGTAGCCCTCCATCATTTCAGTTAAATATTCGGTAGTATTCAAGCTATGTATTTTGACCTCACGCCAAGGCATAGTGTTTGGTAGCTGCCGGGTATTTATCTGTTGCATAGATAGATGCGTTGGTTTGGGACAGTCGTACTATTATTTTGGCCTACGTCAAGGGTATGTACGGGTGGGTTCAAATTAACCTGGATAATGATGGGCAGAACTTGACATGTGACTTATGATATTTTGACCTCACGCCAAGGTCATAAGAGCATGGGGCAGAAATCACATCGGGAGTTTCAAAAGAACTGAAACTTGCCAGATATGCGCATACCTTCTGGAGTGTGATGACGTGAGCGGATTCCGTCACGTTATCATGCGATGATAGTTGGATCCCGATTCCCACTGATGAGTTGGTATACTCCTCGGGTGATCCCGACTAATTCTTCTTTCAGGTTTTGGGGAGAATTTGAGGTACAGTGGGAGGTTTCCAGATTAGATAAATTGGTAACCATTCTGATCTAGGTTAGAGTGCACGCTGAGTGTTTCTTTTCTCTCTCTCTTTGGTAGCGACCATTGACCCGACCCTAAGACTATGACTCAGTGACCAAAATTAACCGAACCTTCTTAACACTGGCTTTTGGATTGTCAGAGTTGCAAACCTCATTGCCACTCCTACTTTTACCCTTTTCTCCAGGACACCCCGTATTACTACGAACGTCCACTTCCATTGGACAAAACCATCGTATGGTTAGATACGAACTCGAAAGAATTTATTCGAGGATGGTTTCAGGTTCTGGAGGAAACGAATAGGATTATTCAGTTGTCTTTTCCTTTTACCCTCTCTCAGGTTATGAGTACTCCTTGGTTTAGGGGTAGTACACCTATTACGCAAATTGGATAGTCTTCTTCCAAACCATAGGCAGGTGCCGACCGGTAGGGAATGAAGAAAACCAATTAGCCTAACGATGGTGTACAGAATGTATTAAGTTAAGACAAAGCAAGGGATTAGTAAGAGGGCAAAGTAAATTGCAACAGCTGTTCACGACCAAACCAAGTATTCCTTCGCCAATCCTAAAATCACCTTTGTATTTCTCCAGGACACTCCGTATCACTACGAAGATCCACAGTTTATTGGATACTCCATCGTATGGTTATATACGAACTCGAAAGGAACTTGTTCCAGTTCGGGGATGGATTCTGGTCCAGGAGAAATAGGAATAAGGTTTATTCGGTTGTCTTTTATCTTCACCCTCTCTCATTGCGAGTGTTCCTAGGATTGGGACAGTACACCCATTATGCTTATTGGATAGTCTTCTTCCAAATCATAGGCTGGTGCCGAACGGTAGGGAAGGAAGAAAACCATTTGGCCTAAAGGGGTGTGCAGAAGGTAAAGACTAAAGACATATGAAGGGATTTGGAGAGGTGGCAAAGAATTATACGGTTACAGTCGTGAATCTGGAAGAGGCATTACTAAGAATACCAGGATACCCCATCGAAACATTTCGATGTTTCAGTCTCACTGTGTACTGTTAAAGGAAAACTGATTTCCCGATTAGACACTTGCTCCAGGGTATGTATTTACCAGGTATGATTCTCACATCTGTATGGTTTTACAGATGATGAGTGGGAGTAAGTTATTGGGAATTGGGTGATCATCCTCATTATATCGGGATTCGTTGTAATCAGTGATATTTGAGGAAGTCACCTGGGAAGTTTGCCGGTTGGCAAATATTTGGTTTTGAATATCCGCAGTTATGCACCAATTTCAAATTGATATATCTGTACGTCTATTTTCATAGAGTGAGATATACCTTTCTGAAATTATATCTACGACATTTACCTATATCAGTGGATGGTTAAGTAAGGAGCATTAAACAGCGGTGTAATTCTTCTTAACCATAAGTACAGTTTTCAACCTACGACACACGGTGAATGAGTTTTCAGACTCAAGGGACTTATACAGAGTATTGTATGTTGTCCAGGGTCCATCAGGACAGAGGGGTTGGTCCTCGTACTATATTCGGTTTACTTATGACTTCTCTAGTTTTTAGACAAGTGTTTCGCGGAAACACAGGGTCCGAATTTTGAGAAGTTATAGGTATTTGAATAGAGTAGAGAACCAGAAGTAGCAAGTATCGGGATTCTTCAAAGTGATCGAAGATGTAGATACTTGTATATGGTATTCAGTTGATAGTAATGATTAAGAGAAATTACTTCTCTTTCAGGTTACTCATAATTGGAAGCATTCCTAAGTTGAGTAACGCTGATCGGCCTCCTTCCATTTAGTTGACATGCACTGGAGACAGCTGCATAATTTGAATCTGGTTCAATTAAATCAGTGCCTCTGGTTCTATATTGGATATATAACAGTTCATATCTTAACGATGTTAAGGTACGGGGAGTTGTCCGGTTTATGATTAAAACCAGACACCGGACAACTCAAGGCACGTTTCTGTAATGGCTGTTTGTGGGTTGACCCAGGCTATGACGAGGGTTGACTTTCTACCATCTGGATGAACAATAACAATATTGTTCTAGACTCGCCACAGTTTTAATAAAAATGGATTTTTTCAGAAAAACAGTAGTGGGAGTATGGTAGAACTGGAAGTGATTCCAGAACCACAAATGATTACTGAAGATTTGATAAGGAACCTAAAGATTCAATCTGGATTGACATTCCATTGGCCACTCCGCAGATACGGTGGGTAACCTCAGGCACCCGAGAGGTACTCCAGTAGCCTCAAGGACGGTGACATGGAAGTTCTTGTTTACCCACACTTGCCATTGCTGTTGTTCCAGACTGTGAGACCCGGCGGGAGGATGAGTATAACGTCGTTCTGAACTCGCTTCAGAAGTGTACGTGTATATGACTCTGCCAGAGGGTTGTCGTAGTCAGTGGGAGCAGCGGAAGCATTGGTGGACAGGTAGCTTATGTCTATTTATAGACTGAAGCACCAGTAGCGGAGATAGATCATCTATTTCTGACGTGACAGTCATAGGTTTGACTTCATCAGAATAGGGGATGGATCTGTTGAGAAGGTAGTAGGGTGTGATATCCTGGTATTTGGATGACATACGCATAGTAGGAAAGGAAACTCCTATACTACAGTCGGTTATACTTTGGTTGTCACACAGTGGTTTCTCCACAAAAGAATTGGACATTATATCAGACATACTGGTTACTAGATCTATGGTTTTAGATCTAGATTTGGGTGGTTTCCCAATCGGGGTACTTGACAGCATTCTAAGAGCATTTAGGATGGGCGACTCCTGGCACGGTAGTGTACCTGCAGGTAATGGAGTCACCCTCTCTAAAGGGGTCTTACAGACTAAATTGGAGAGGGATGTGCATGATTGGCAGATCATTTGCTCAGGCAATTGAGTCAATCGTGATATGTCAAGTACCACACCAGATGTTGTTCTTGCACTAGATGCAATAAGTTGATATTGATCCAATCCTGGAGAAACAGTTGGAAGCAGTTTTAGAACATAAGTGGATGTTCTAGGGATATGATAACGACAGCCTCATTCGGGAGACAGTTATCATTCCAGGCTTCCAAGGTGACATGGACGACAAGGAGGTTGTCAGAGTTATAGTTCTCCTTCTGACGAGGGGCAGTATTTTGGACAGGTGGTCCAAGGCAATACTGAGGGAGGCATGGCGCAGGATACTGATTAAGTTCAGTTGACGATACAGTGTAAGAAGTTTGGATTTGGAGTTCATTTATGAGCTATGTCCCATCAGACATCCAGACACATTCTAAGACAGGTATTGCTCATTTCGGGAGATGGCTTTCTCCGCGAACTTGAGATATAGAGAGACATAGAAAGGAACATCAAGGCGGATCCACTCACTGAGGCTATTCCTCAAACGCAATAGTTTCGCAAACGAGCTTTGTGAGACTGACTAGTAGAGGAGTTGGGTGTTCGGTATCATACGGGCTGTGAGTATGCGACATCGCAATAATTAGCCTTGAGTGCAAGTGGGAGATTGTTGGAGATAGTGCCCTCAGAGTCAATTATTAGGTCACAGGTACGTGATTGTAATGATTGATGGAGGACCTATCCCGGTAGGACAGTCTTACTCGAGATGATAGTATGCTATCTGGTTTACTTTTATCATCGTGTACTGCTTTAAGTGACCTGACACGTCGCTATTACGCGTTGATAGAGCCCCTAGGATTCTTGCTTGACCACCAGCAGTATGAGGGCGATCATATAAGTGGGAGCTGGGGGTCTATAAGCATATCCTTAAAAGGTCCCTAGTCGTGAGAGTTTCGAGACAGGGCATCGATTCTCCATAGTAGACTAGTGTATACAGTCGAGACCCCGACGAGGGGCGGTGGCCGGTCTCACAGGCCACTGGTGTCAGTTGGATCACCTAAGATGTATACAGGTGCTCATTGGGTTATGAGTACACCGGACAGGACTCACCGGGAACATGCTAGTTGGTCATATACCAGACGTCAGATGGCAGTTCCCTGGTGACATGTGTACAGGTTAGTTCATCGACCTGGGGATCGTCATTTGTCTCGTGTGAGTTCCCACTGTACTTTGATTACTACCCTACCACGGCTCAAAGGAGTCGTGCAAACAGGTTTTAGTTGGGTACAGTCCCAAGCCACATGGAGGCAGTGAGCGCATCTTCAGGGGTTCGTCTCTCCCGGTATTGGGGGTGAGGTCGTGCTGTGTCTAGGAGAGCCATTACACAAAGCCCTCGGCCGAGGCAAGGAGATTTACTGGTAGGTATTCCGGTAGTATCTCAGGGTGTTCTGGGCTACACTCCGACACGACTTGTACCGCTTTTGGGGGTCTGACTTTTACCAACCCCCTAGGCCCGCCATGCGATGCTCATAGACGAACGGACCGGACTGTACGGATATTGTCACTGACAGGCTCAGTAGGGAGTCAGGCTGAGTTCGCTCACAGACGTCCCTTTTTAGTCAGTACCTGGTAGCCCGTTACGTATTGGCTTATACCTCTGACGTGCTAGTGGTTAAATCCACAACCAAGGTGTTGATGAGTCTTTAGAGTCCCCCACATTTCAGTTACTCAGCTTTCGGGCGAAAGGTTGTAGAGGCCGTATGGAGATATGGCAAGGTCCGATCAGATACGTGCGGTATTGCACGGATCAGGATCGGACAGTCTGTACTATAGGCCGTATGATTATATGGCAGGGTTCGATCAGATACGTGCGGTATTGCACGGATCAGGATCGAACAGATATTACTAGCCGGCTTTGGTTTAAGCCGGGTCCTAGTATAGTACAGTGTAGATTTTGTCTCATTGCATTTGTATTTCGGTCGGAATACAAATGCGGGTGTGTATGCACAGTATCGGGGTTTTCCTGTAATTTATTACGGGACCATTTTTCTGGAGTTGCCAGTTTGCTTTCCGTTTCGGCCAATTTCCATTGTTCCGTTCATTGGCCGAAGATTGGTGGAGGAGGGCTTATTTGCATTGTTGCAAATAAGCATTTTGTGGAGGGGGTCTTTGCTTATATTTGTATCATGATGGTTTTCATGATAAGCACCATCACTTGACTTCTTCTTCTCATGATGGCTTGACTTTTGAAGCCATCATGCATGAGATGATGGTTGCCTTTGAGTGTTGGAATTGTGGTGATCATTTGATTTTTCCTCATCATCATTTGCTTTCCAACCACCCCCTTGTCTTTGTTCTTTCTCTCTCCAATCACACATGGTAAGGGGGGGCGGCCATTCCATGGGGAATGGAATTGACATTCATGAGTTGAGAAAAATGTTACACTTATTCTTTTGTATGCTACATTTTTTCCCACCTCTCTCCAAGTTCTCTTTCCTCCACCACAAAGGCATCTCCACAACCCCAAATGAGACTTCTTCACTACACATTCTACAGCGAACCTTGGGCACGTCGAGTAGCCGGCTTCGTGCCCGAGTTGCCTCGGCATTGAGGTGGGAGCCCGTAAAAGAAGTAGGCGATGTGGTGCACTTCCGGCGACGAGGAGGAGACGGGACATTCCGCAGGAGATTGGGACGACGACGAGAAGACCGGAGGACTTGGATCGTCGGTATATCTCTTCCCTTTCTTGTAGATAGCTAGGACTAGTTAGTGGTTCGATCCGGGTTTTAGTGCGCGGCGGTTTGCCAGTTCAAGTAAAATTAAAGTTTATCACCGCTTCCGCATTTGGCCGTCGGATTGACGGCCGGGGCGCCGCCGTGCACTTACAGTCCCAAGGGCCAAAACAAAAATGGAGTGATAAAAAAATACTAACTCCAGCTCGACGTGCTTCTCACGCCAGCAGGATGCAGACGCAACATCAATAAAGGCACCAAGGAGCCAAATCAAAAAGGAGTAATGGCAAAATCCTAGCTCCAACTCGGTGTCCCTTCTCATTCCAGTAGGATGCAGATACAACGTCATCAAAGTCAAACAAAAAATGAGTAAAGGCAAAATCTCAGTTCCAGCTCGACGTTCCTTCTTGGTGCAGATGCGACGTCAAAAAAGGATCCAAGCAGCCAAATCAAAAAGGAGTGACGACAAAATCCTAGCTCCTAGAAGCTATCCCTGTGTCCCCTCCCTCTTCATTCCAGCAGGGGAAGACACGAAAATCAAATAAAAGTGGAGCGACGGCAAAATCCTAGCTTCAGGTCTTAATGGCAACATCTACAGCCTAAAGATCGACTCGACGTGCTTCTCATGCTAGCAGGGTGCAGACACAATGTCAACAAAGACCAAAGGGTCAAATAGAAATGGAGTCATGGCAAAATCCTAGCTCCAAGTTTTGAGGGTACATATACAACCTAGAGACTATCACAGCGTCCACTCTCATCTTAGCAGAATGCGGACGCGACTATCAAATGAAATTGGAGCAATGGCATATTCCTAGCTTCGGATTTCAATTGCAATACATACAACATAGACGTCCTACATATGTCTACCCTACTTCAACAAACAAACAGCACGGCATCGTTAAAATAAAAATGAAGTGACGGCATATTCCCAGCTTCGGGTCTTGAAGGCAACTCATATAAAGCCTAAAAGACTATCGGAGATCATCCCACACCAGAGTGGAGTGGTTATGACTCATCGGGGCTCCAAACTGAGCCTAACCTCAAGTAAAAAGCGTCATGGAAAATTTCTAACGTTTGCTCTTCCGACTATAATATGACCTAAGGAGATTACTTGAAAACATCTTATCCATCCCTCGAAGGGATCAGAGACACGACAGTTGTGGGGCTACATGAATAGTGGCTTAAAGACTGCATATCGAGGAATACATCGGCCAATGCGACTGTTTACCGCCGGAAACAGAGACGAACTAGGATGGATCGTCTTTCCTGAATCTGGGGGTAGATGCTATTTGGATTTATCCGTCCACCTCTTCGAAGATACCAAGTTGATTTATGGCACTGTTTTCCGCCGAAAGACGCGACCGGGACGTTGGGACGTCCGGCCTGAATTTCGAGGGCAGATGCTATTTGGTGCTATCCGTCCACCTCTCCGAAAATGCCAAGTTAATTTATGGCACCGTATATCGAAGGTTTAGACGGATGCGGCTGATGTAGCAGACTTCGTCAGATTCCCCCTCGTTGAGGGGTTTTTGATTGTGGGGACGCTCTTCCCTGCAGGCGCAAGCCCCTGCAGTTAATTATGCTACCGCATTGTGGAAACCACTTTCTCCTTCTCCAGATGGTCACTTCGTGTCGTGGGTGTTTGTTTTGTTTTTGGTTGGCCGTGGATTGTATACGGAGACTAATTTATATTGTCCCCTATAGGCCGTGGATTAGTACAAATCCGTTTATTCTTAGATTTGGGTTTAAGGATCGTTAGTCTCATTTGAGACTAAGATCAACTTAAACGTTTGTTAAGGATACGTTAGTCTAATTTTAGACTAAGATCAACTTAACGGGATTGTTTAGATCTAACAAAAGAGCATTTGGGCTCTATTGTTTTAGTTTAGGGACATTGCGGTCCAGTTTAGAGATATCATAGTCTATGAGTTTAGGGACCCCACAGTCCGAGGTTAAGAACATCATAGTCCATGGGTTTAAAGACCCCACAGTCCGAGGTTAAGGACATCATAGTCCATGGGTTTAGGGACCCCACAGTCCATGGTAGTTTATAGACGTCATAGTCTGTAAAGTTTAAGGACATCATAGTCCATGAGTTTAAGGACCCAATAGTCCGTAGAATGCCTAGTTGTTGGTACCTGTTATCTCTCTGAAGACGTTGAAGGATTACAACGATAAATATCAGAGGAGTGAAGTGATATACCGTTGAACCAATTTTGGTTGGGTGATCTGTAGTCCAATTGGGACTAAGATCTGAAATTTATGAGCATATGGGCTCAATTAATCTGAATGAGGGGTTTATGGCCAACTTGGGCTCGGCCCACTCAGTTAAAATGTTAAACATTTGACAATGCTGAGCATTGATTTGGGTTCTAACAGTCTTTCTGTCTTTTATTGAATGCTGAGCATTCATTATAGCTCTAGGGTTTTATTTAAAGAACAGTTTATGTTCTATCAGCGCATGCGTGAGGAACACATGGCGCGCTTGGTGCTAGCGCCAGTTAATGAACGCAAAGCGCTTCTGTGATATAGCGCACACGTGAGGAGCACGTGGCGAGCTTGGCGCAAGCGCCAGTATATGAGTGCAAAGCGCCGGTTTATGAGTGCACATCGCTATTTGTTCAGTGGCACACACGTGAGGAGCACGTGGTGCGCTTGGCGCTGAGCGCCATTCCATGAGCGCAAAGCGCTATTTGTTCAGTGGCTAAGGAGCACGTAGTACGCTTGGCGCTGAGCGCCAGTCCATGAGCACAAAGCGCTATTTGTTAAGTGGCGCACACGTGAGGAGCACGTAGTGCGCTTGGCGCTGAGCGCCAGTCCATGAGAACAAAGAGCTATTTGTTAAGCGGCACACACGTGAGGAGCACATGGTGTGCTTGGCGCTGAGCGCCAGTCCATGAGCGCAAAGCGCTATTTGTTAAGTGGTGCACACTTAAAGAGCACGTGGTGCGCTTGGCGCTAGCGCCAGTCCAAGAGTGCAGAAGCGCTTCTGATTAATTTTATGATTTGAGAAATAAATTCTCGTTTATAAAAGACTTTGTCTCAAGGTTCTAAAGCCAAAGTTCTTATTTTAGAGGAGATGTTTCAATCTCTTATTTTGGTGAAAGGCTTTGCCTTTATGGATCTGTGATCCTAAGAGAATTGAATTATTCTCCCCCCTTTTTATAATGAGATGTTCATGATCTTTTTTTGTAAAAAGACCTTAGCCTTATAGATCTATGATCTGTGAGAAGAATTATGTTTTTCTTCTTTAATGAGATTTTTCTTATCTCTGTTTTTTTTACCTTGAAGAAAAGTTCTTTTTCTGCCGAGAGCTCGCTCTTCTTTATGAGATTTCTCAAAGTTTATAGGGGGGTTCCTCTATATGAGACTTGAAGTTTTGGGGCCTTTATATAGGGCAAGGCTAATTTGTTCAATCAGTTAAGGAGATCTTTTCTCCAATTGATTTGGGGATTTCCCCATCGTTGGATCTTTGATCCAAGTGCTTCTGATTTACAGAAGGCAATCTTCTTGTTTTTAACAAGATTGAGAAATCTTTCCCCACACAGAATTTATTCTGTATTTTAGTGATTTTTTAATTACCATTGGATCATTGATTCAACGGTGTTCTGATTTACAGAGCACGGTCTTTTTGTTTGGAAAAATTTTGAAGAATCTTTCCTTAATAGAATTTCATTCTGGTTAATTGATGATTTATAATCTTTATTAGATCTTTGATCTGACGGTAGGGAACATTTAGTTCCAGCGCTAGCGCATTCGTGCTTTGCACGTGAGCACTGCCTCAGAGCGCTGGCGCCCTTTGCGCGAGCGCACTCGTGCTTTGCACGTGAGCGCTACTTTAGAGCGCTGGCGCTCTTTGCGCAAGCGCACTTGTGCTTTGCACGTGTGCACTGCTTCAAAGCGCTGGCGCCCTTTGCGCGAGCGCACTCGTGCTTTGCATGTGAGCGCTGCCTCAGAGCGGTGGCGCCCTTTGCGCTAGCGCACTCATGCTTTGCACGTGAGCGCTGCCTCAGAGCGCTGGCGCTTTTATGAAGTGCTGCTCATTTTAAATTTTGAAATCTTGAACAGAGTTTTGCTTTGATTGGGGGAAACAAGCACTATATATCGGAGGTTTGGACAGACGCGACCGTTGTAAAAGACTTCATCAGATTCCCCCTCATTTTATGAGGGTTTTTTGATTGTGGGGACGCTCTTCCCTGCAGGCGCAAGCCCCTGCAGTTAATTACGTTACTGCATTGCAATAACCACTTTCTTCTACTTCGGCAGTTCATTTCGTGTCATGTGTGTTTTTTGTTTTTTTTGGTTGCCCATGGATTGTATAAAGAGACTAGTTTATGTCGTCACCCGTAGGGCGCGGATCAGTCCAAATCCGTATATTTTAGATTTGGGTTTTTGGATTATTTAAGGACCGTTAATCTGATTTGAGATTAAGATCAACTTAAATCTATAAGTGAGCATTTGGGCCCCGTTTGTTTTCGCTAAAGAACGTTAGTCTAATTTGAGACTAAGATCAACTTAACAACATTTTAGGACCATTTTTACTTGAGATCCAGCAAAAGAGCATTTGGGCTCAGCTTCAAGAAAACTTCAGAGACTTGCCAATTTGGGCTTAGTCTGCTTAGTTTTTTCTTTTATTCAAAAGTGCTAAGCACATATTTGGGCTTTATTTGCTCAGCCCTTTTCTTTTTATATAAAATTGCTAAGCACTTATTTGAACTCCGATGCCGACATGTATGTCATGTGAAGCATTCAGTCAGGGGCGCTGCCCAATAAATGTTGAACACTTTAGTCATTTTGACTAAATGTGAAGTGCTAAGCACTTCTTATGGCGTCCACGCGAGGTGCACATGCGGCGCTGGATGCTTCCCAATTAGTGCTGAACACTCAGCCGTTTTGGCTGTATATGAAGTACTAAGCACTTTTTATATGGCGCCCACATGAGGTGCACGTGCGGCGCTGCCCAATCAGTGCTAAGCACTTAGCTATCTTCGGCTGTATACGGAGTGCTGAGCACTTTATTTAGCGCCCACATGTGTTTCACATGAGGCGTTGGCCTTCTGTTTTGGACGCCCACGTGTTTTTCACGTGAGGCGCTAGGCACTGTTAAAAGGGGGCGCCCACGGGGGAAGCACGTGAGGTGCTAGTTTTTTATATGGAGATTTAATCTTTGTTGATGTTTTCAGAGAGGTTAAACCTATGTCAATGGTATTTTGACCATTAACGCTCACCAAAATCACTATTTTTGAGGATTTCTGGTTGAGTTTTTAGAGAACTAAGTTCTTGATTTGAAGGAATTGAGTCCTTGGAGTATTATGGACTCCATTTTCTTCCTTTTTTTAAAATTTGTTTTTTCCTGAATGTTTGATTCTCAAGAACAAGATATTCCTGATGAGCATTAAATTCTCAACTTATAGGAGACTTGTCTTGTGGATCTCAGATCCAGAGAAAAAACCAAGTTCTTTTAAAAAAGTTAAACTCTTTGATGTGATAGCGATATTTTGGTCTCTTTTTTAGGTTTTGGGAAGGAATGTCTTCTTCTTTGAGAATTAAATTCTCTGTTCTCTCAAGGGCTCACTGTATTTTGGCAGGCGTTTGTAGGGGTTTTTCTCTCCCCCCTCTTTGTGTGTATCTTGAAGTCTTGGATCCCTTATATAGTGAATGCAAATTGTTAATTGGTTTTGAGAAAATCTCTCATTGAGAGATTCCGATTGATTTAATTAATTTGGGGAATTTTACCCATCGTTGGATTTTTGATCCAAGGACTTCTATTTTACAGAATATGTTTTCTTCTTTTTAACAAGATATGGGAAATATTTTCCCATATGCAGAATTTATTCTATAAAACGGTGATTTTTAATCACCATTGGATTTTTAATCCAAATGTTCTCTGTTTTACAGAGAGCAATCTTTTTGTTTAGAAAAATTGAGTGAATATATTCCAAAATAGAATTTTATTCTATTATTGGATCATTGATTCAACCGAGAGTATCTTTCTTATTTTAGAAAGATTTGGGAGATGTTTTCTCCAAATAGAATTTAATTCTGTATTTTGATGATTTATAATTTCCATTGGATTTTTGATCCAACGGCTCCGTTTAACAGAGAGTATCCTAACTTTTTGTTAGGGAAACGTAGAATTTAATTCTACTTAGGTGCCGGTACTCATGTATTGTGCACGTGGGTGCCACTTAAGAGTTTAATTCTTATGATAGGTACTTATGTGCTTTGTACATTGGCGCCTGCGTAAGGAGCACGTGCGGTGTCATCTGAGAGTTTAACTCTTATGTAATAAAGTCTTCTGTGCTTTGCACATTGGTGCCCGCGTGAGGAGCACGTGCGGCGCCGTATAAGAATTTAATTCTTATCCAGAAGCTTTTCTGTGCTTTGCACATTGGCGCTGGCGCCCTCGTGAGAAGCAAGTGGGGCGCTGCTCCGGACAATGCCATTCAACATCAATCACCAAGTAAAATTAACTCCACGCCTCCTACATGGTGAGTAAAAGCCTTTTTGGAACAATGGAACGTTCCAACTCACACCTTCCTTTTGTTAGATCGGGAAGTCTCCATCTTTTTAGAGGAGTTCGCGGAGATTTCTGGCTTGCCTGTTAGAGGGGAGCATTATGAGGAACTACTTCCTCATGATGAGTACGTCTTTGCCACGAAGTCAGTGATGATGGGCCTTACCCCGGACAACGCCATTCAACATCAATCACCAAGTTTGATTAAGATGTTGAATATCTATGAGGGCCTATTTCTCGAGTCTGGGAGCCGTGGGGTTAATTTTACGGATTTCATCGCTCGTTTTCTTCGCTCTGAAGGACGCCACGAAGTTCGCCAAACTTGATGATCCTTTCGGCTTAGGTTTGGGCAACCTGCCGACGGTGGAGGCGGATCAGAAGAGTTTCTTTCTCCCCGACATCCCAGTCGTCCTTTTTGCAGAGCTTGCAGCTCCTGGGATCGACGAAGAAACGTTCTTTTTGGGTTTTCTCGGGCTGCCGAAGTCCCAGCTCCTCCAGTATTGCCGAAAGAAGCTTCACTTAAGCAACCGATGACGGACGCCACAACGGCTCCAGAGGTTGCTCCGGGCTCGGACGATGACGTCTCCTTGACGGAGGTCTTAAGAAGATCGGCTCTCACGGCACAGGCAGAAAGGAAGAGCAGGAGGCGTGCAGCAAGAGAACATAACGCTGCCTTGGCTGTAGGGGCAGGCTCGAGCACCGCTCCCCTTGTCCCTGCTTCTTCAGAGGGTGGTCCGGTCACCCTGTCTACCACTCATAGACAGGCGGCACGCGCGGCTCGGGCAACAATTGAAAAGCCGATCCAAGCTAACGTAACACCGGGTCCTTTTATTAGAGTTTTAATCTTCAGATTCTCATATATCATACCTTGCAGGGCCAAGTCTGAGTGAGGAGGTGGTGATCAGTCGAAAATATTGCATATTTTAACAGGCAATTTCCTCATCATTTGCATCCATATAGAAGTGTACGGTATTCGTATTTCACATATTAGCAAATCGGTCGCAAAATATCAGATTACATGTATTCGACCTTAAAACCGGCATTTCTAGGGAAATTGACTGCATTGCATTACATAGCATATTTTCTATATATCGCAACCCGTGTTTCGAAGTCTGTGCAGGAAAAGAGAAGCTTGCTCGATCATTACATTGCTCGACCATTACAATTGCTCGTAAACTCACTAGCTCAGATCTGGTATCAATACAGAAAGTAAAATACAAATCCAAACATCAAAGGAAGCTAAAAACAGCAGCCCAAGACCACAGAAGAAGCCACAGATCCCAAGGACCCCACATGGCCGCGCATCCGCGGCCATAGCCTTCTTGTGCCGCGTAAGCGCTGCTCGTTGATGACGTCACCTCCTCAATTTTAGTCTACAACTCCTGTTCCAGGGCCCACATTCCAGAAAGACATCCAAAGTTCCAGAAAACTCCAGAGACTTCTACCAGATCAGCAACCACTTGAGTTTCATTAAACTAGCCTAATCATTCTAGAACTTTCCCTAAACCCTAGCTTAAACCCTAAGCTAACTCCTAACAAACTCCTTCTAGAAACTATTCAACAAACTTTGGGAGGGAAAGTTCTAATTCAAACCTAAACCTAGGGTTTGGGAGTTCTATAAATAAGACCCTAGGCTCATTGTAAAGAGAATTATTCAACCTTGGGAAAGTTTAGAAAAATCAATCCCATTCTTCATCTCCTTCTTCCTCAAGTTTAGTGAGAGAGCTTGTAGGAAACCCTAACCCTAAATCCAACCACAATTCAAGATCTTGAGTGCAAGCCAAGCAAGATGCCTTCAACCCTTTTATGAGCCGAGCCGATCTTCAATCGGGCAAGAGATCAAAGTAGATCCACGATCCACGAAGACGAGCGAAGCCGAGTCAACGATCGATTTCTTCTTCTTGTAGATTCTTGAAAGAATGTATTGAAATTGTTGATTAAATAAAAGGTGATATTCTTTTATCTTGTTTTCTTTAAATTCCGCATCATGTTATCTTTACAATTCTTGAATATTGTCTTTGTGGTGATGTGTGAATAAAACTCCGCTCGTCGAGGAGTCGAGACGGATAATAGAATGATGATGTAACATAGCTTTAATCGATTCTTGATTCCCACGAGTTTTGTAAACCCTAGCTAGTTCAAGAAACGACGACCCATTTCGTTTCGATGCTTTCTTGATTGACATCGATCGAAATTGGGGAGTTACGATCGTTTCTTGAATTTGGTAGAGGCTAGAAAAGGAATGATATCGACGAAAGAACAAGGGTTATGAGATGAAACACTAGTTTCACAAAGAAGCCCCAACTCTCATCGATCATCATCAATCTAGCATCAATTCTTCGAAGGACAAGAACACGATATCTTTAGATTACATCACGTCTATCGACCCGATCGATTCCTACGAGCCCCTCTTATATTCTTGATTGTTGATTGGAAATATTATCAAAACAACCGATTCTTGATTGTTTATAGTTTCTTGATTCTTGCATAAGAATAGTGACACTCGAATACAAATCATTCTTGAATCATGTTTTCTTTTATTGTTGCTTAACTTTTCATTTCAAACGTATCGAAATACAAGTGAATCGTGCAATCCCTGTGGACGATCCGCACTCATTCATTAACTACATCCGACACCGTAGTTTGATTGCGGTCAAAATAGTTTTTGGTTGTGAAGTTCTTTACAAATTTCTCTATATACTACACAACGGGAAAAACGATCAATCAAAATGGCGCCGTTGCCGGGGATAGCGCTAATTCATTTGCATTTTTAGTTTGAAGTGAAAGAATTATTACGTTTTACTTCTTGAAATCAAAATTCGTACAAACTCTTACACGTGTGTTGTGATTTGATTGCAAGGTGATCTGGAGCATTCTGTGCTGTGGAAAAATTACTTGGGATATACCAGAGAGCTGGAGATAGAAACAGAAAGCAGCTGAAGAAGTTTGGTACACTGTTCCCAATACCTAACCGCGGAAGCGCGGCGTATACACAGGAATAGCGGCGGAAACGCGGCTGTATTGAGGGATCACTGAAAAATTTTCAGTGCAGGTGATTTCTTGCTCTCTCCCCTCTCTCTTTTTAGCTCCAATTAACCCTTTGCTGCAGGATTCTTTGCAAATAAATCGCAGCGCGCAAAAGCAAAATTAAAATTGTGTGTGATTTTTGATTTCTTGGTTGTTTGCATTCTAATACGGAAATTTAAGGGGCACGGCCAAATCCAAATTAGGTGGGGATTTCATTACCCTTCCTAGGCCCCGAAAATCGTCAAACTTGCATCCGCATTACCTCCATTAACTAAAAGAAATCTAGAGAAGACTCTAAGGACTGTCGCGCTCAATAGGACAAGAGAAGGTCGTGGGTAATTCATTGCTTATCCGCGTTTTCTTGTGATGCCTAAGGCGAGTGTGTCTAAGGCTAGTGGTTATTAATTAGGTCCACTGTAGTGGTGGTTCCTTCCCACTTACCTGGCACTTATCCGGCCACAGGGGGACAAAGAGGCAGTGGAGGATTCTATCCTGCGGCTTGTCTTTTGGCAGTTAGGAGCGGTCTAGAGATCGGACCTAGGTGACCACTAGATTCTAGGGTTTGTGTGCTGCATTTGTTTTGTCGCATCATTTTTTCAAAATCCGTCCCTTTTTAAAGCAAACACCGCATTCATTTTACCCCTAATTATAAGTCAACGCTGCCACTTGTACTAACCCTTTTTAGTACAAGATAGGCTGGACACGGGATTCTAGTGCCCGTTTAGTCCGCGTACCTTTTATCGACTCCGAAGTCGATAATTCTCCATTTACCTCTTCTTTACCCACTACCACACCCACACCGATGGATCCGAATCCATCGAACTTCTTTAACCCTAATCTGCCACCGTCCGTTGGTGTGCAGAATCCTACTCCACCCCACATTTCTCTCCAGGAAAGATGCTATCCACATAGAGGTCCTCTTTCGACCTGCTTATCCACACCACCAGCCAATGGGGATAACTTTGAGATTAAGCCCCAGTATATCAATCTTTTACCCAAATACCACGGACTCGAGACCGAGGACGCTTACGTTTTCATTACCAAATTTGAAAACGTATGCGCAATGATGGGTACGTCACAACTTTCAGTGGATGCGATGCGTCTACGACTTCTTCCATTCACTTTGTGCGATATAGCCGAGAAGTGGCTATACAACACCACCGCACACTCTATTACGAATTGGGAAGAATTCGTCGCTGCATTCCTTAAGAAATTTTACCCAATCCAAAAGACAGCTCGAATCCGTAGCGAATTGAACCAATTTGCCCAGCTCCCTGCTGAACCATTCTCTAAATACTTTGAACGTTTCAAGGATCTATTGGTTCAATGTCCTCATCACGGCATCCCGAGATGGGAGCTTTGCCGAATCATATATGAGGGCAGTAACCCTAGCACTAAACAGAGCCTTGAAAACATGTGTCAAGGTACATTTATGACCAAAGATGATGGGGAAGCCTGGCGATACTTAGAAGAGTTCGCTGAAAAATCACTAATTTGGGAGAATGGAACACAACCATTGAATAGGGGTGGCGTACACCAAATAGATGTGTCCATAGGTGTTCGAGCTGAAATGGCAGCAATGCAAAAGAAGCTCGACGCTATGGAACATAAATTTGCAGCAGCCTCCCTAAACCCAATGTCACTCCCCAAAACTGTTTGTGGGTGCTGTTCTGATCCGTCACATTTAACGGAAGAATGTCCATTAAACTCTGCGTTTCAAGGTCACGAGCATTCTAATGCCGCATTTCAAAGACCTCGAAACGATCCATATTCTTCCACGTACAATCAGGGTTGGAGGAACCACCCGAATTTTGCTTGGAACCAAAACCAATCTCAAAACACGGTTCCAAACACGAATCAATTTCAACGGGCTCTTCCTCCACCACAACAGCAACCCCTACAACTCACTCAGCACCCCTATCAGTCACAAAATTTCTAAAATCAGGGCAACACTCCTGCACAGTCTAATCCTATGCAGCCCTGTGCTGACGATTTCTCTCAATTCACTCAAACCATGAAATCACTTTTATCAAATTTCATGGATGTTTCGACTGAGGTTAGATCTTCCGTCAGTGAAATAAAGAAAAACTCAGCGTCCCAAGCTGAGAGTATTCGCACGATGGAAGCTGAAATCGCACGCTTAAAAGCCGAAATGAGTGCGAGAGAAAAAGGGAAACTTCCCTCTCAACCCCTACAGAATCCTGGGCATTACAATGTAAATGCCATTACAACGTTGAGATCGGGAAGAGTGCTGAACAATCATGTCGGGGAAGATATTGATAATACTGAAAATCATATCAACACCCCGGCTAAGTCTTTCCCACACACACACACTTCACCTTCTGATCCTTCTTCTTCTACCAAACCACCTTCGCACGAGCCTATTCTCCATTTCCCCTTAGGCTCAACACCTTCACCCAACCCTTATAGTTCTCCACAGACGGTCCCCACACCTCCTTTGGGACCTCGTCTACCCCCCTTTCCTTCTCCTATGATGGACCCCGCGCTTATTGCGAAAGCACCTTACCCGAACCGGTTAAGGGCTAACAGAACGAGTCCTCATATGGAGAAAATTTTAGAGATGTTCAAACAGGTTAACATCAATATCCCTCTCCTAGATGCAATTCAGCAAGTCCCCGCTTATGCGAAAATTCTAAAGGACTTGTGCACTAGGAAGAGGAAGACTCAAGTGCCGAAAAAGGTCTTTATGTCTAACAATATCAGCACTGCTTTTATACCCCAGCTTCCAAAGAAAAGAAAGGACCCAGGTTGTCCTACAATATCGATTTCGATTGGGGGTAAAAACATAAATCGTGCTCTTTTAGACCTTGGCGCGAGTGTTAACCTGTTACCTTATTCTGTCTATGAGCAATTAGGGATTGGAGAGCTGAAACCTGCTCATTGCACTCTCCAGATGGCAGACCGATCTATCACCAAACCAAGGGGTGAATTAGAGGATGTGTTAATAAAGGTCGGGGAATTTGTTTTCCCTGTAGACTTCATTGTGCTAGACACACATCCTGTAGCAAACCCCCGGGGCCAAATTCCGGTGATTCTAGGTCGTCCTTTCCTTGCCACTTCCAACGCTGTTATAAACTGTAGAAATGGTTCAATGAATTTATCATTTGGAAATATGACCATTGAACTAAACATATATAGAGTTGGAAGTCAGCCGTCAGAACCCTCTGCTCATATTTTAGATGTGTGCTCTGTCCATGAGATCGCTCCCGATAGTTGTGGAGTTGAGGATCTTTGCTTTACTGATCTCGATGACATTAGCACATCTCTGTTTGACTTTGCACTAGATCTTAGTGAGGACACTTTACCTGCACATGAGTCCTGCACTTCTGACTTTTCTCCACCCGAGTCTGTATCTTTCACAGGCTCTGAGCTTCTTTGTAGATCCAAAAATCAATCTATGACCCTTCCTTCTATCATTTCTCCGCCTGAGTTAGATCTCAAAATTTTACCTTCTCACCTGAAATATGCATATCTTGGTGAGAACGAGTCATTACCGGTTATCATTTCCGCTTCTCTTGCATCAGAGCAAGAGAATGCACTTTTATCGGTATTGAGATCTAACAAAGAGGCGTTTGGTTGGAGTATGGCGGACATCAAAGGGATTAGTCCCTTGATAGTTGAACATCATATACATGTGATGGATGATGCCAGACCGACCCGAGAACCACAGAGACGGTTGAATCCCATCATGAAGGAAGCTGTCATGAAAGAAATCGTCAAGTGCTTAGATAATGGTATTATCTACCCCATCTCCGATAGCCAGTGGGTGAGTCCTATACATGTCGTTCCTAAGAAATCCGGCATCACAGTTATCACAAATGAAGCGAATGAGTTGATTCAGACACGCGCCCAAACTGGGTGGCGTGTATGCATCGATTATAGAAAACTCAACGCTGCTACGAGGAAAGATCATTTTCCTCTACCATTCATTGATCAAATGCTGGAGCGCTTAGCGGGACGAGAGTTTTATTGTTTTATGGACGGATACTCAGGCTACAATCAGGTCCCCATCGCCAAAAAGGATCAAGATAAAACCACTTTTACTTGTCCTTTTGGTACCTTTGCTTACAGTCGCATGCCCTTCGGGCTATGCAATGCTCCCGCTACCTTTCAGCGGTGTATGATGGGGATATTCTCTGATATGGTAGAGAATTTTTTGGAGATCTTTATGGACGACTTCTCGATTTTTGGAGACTCTTTTTCTGATTGCCTTGCGAATCTAGACGCTGTTCTTACTCGTTGCAAAGAGAAGAACTTGACTTTGAACTGGGAAAAATGCCACTTTATGGTCCAAGAAGGAATAGTCCTTGGACATGTCATTTCACAGAAAGGCATTGAGGTTGACAGAGCTAAAGTAGATGTCATTCAAAACCTGCCTCATCCCAAAAGCGTCAAAGATATTCGCTCTTTCCTTGGCCATGCGGGCTTTTATAGGAGATTCATTAAGGATTTTAGCAAAATCGCTAGACCTTTAACACTACTCCTGGCCAAGGATACGACCTTCCATTTTGACTCGGATTGCGAGACAGCTTTCGACTCACTTAAACACTCACTCACTTCAGCCCCCGTTTTATCATCACCAAATTGGGACTACCCCTTTGAGCTGATGTGTGACGCATCTGATTTTGCAGTAGGTGCAGTCTTAGGACAGCACATCGATAAGATGCCACACGTGATTTACTATGCTAGTAAGACCCTGAATGATGCGCAAATCAATTATACAACCACCGAGAAAGAGCTTTTAGCGGTTGTATTTGCATTGGAAAAATTCAGGCCTTACTTAATCGGCTCACCTATAGTTGTATATACTGACCATTCCGCTTTGAAACATCTTCTGGCGAAGAAAGATGCAAAAGGTCGACTAATACGTTGGATCCTACTGTTACAAGAATTTGATCTTGTTATCAAAGATAAGAAAGGATGTGAAAACGTAGTAGCTGACCACCTTTCACGCATCGTTTCTTCCCCTGTGACCCTGCCGATCAATGACTCATTCCCTGATGAACAACTCTTGAGCATATCAGCTGAACCATGGTTCAGGGATATTGTGAACTATCATGCCACGGGACTTATACCGAGCGATTGGTCAAAACAGGACAAATATCGTTTTCTTTCCCAAGTAAAACACTTTTACTGGGACGAACCCTATTTGTTTAAATATTGTCCTGATCAGATCATTCGCCGGTGCGTCCCAAATGAAGATTTCAAGAGTGTTCTTTCATTCTGTCATGATCAGGCTTGTGGGGGTCACTTTGGTCCTAGAAAGACAGCGGAAAAGGTTTTGCAATGTGGATTTTATTGGCCGACCTTATTCAAGGACGCATTTGAGTATTGCAAAACCTGTACACAATGTCAGTATACGGGTAGAATATCCCAGAGAAATGAAATGCCTCAGCAACCCATTCTGGTTGTTGAAATGTTTGATGTTTGGGGCATAGATTTTATGGGTCCTTTTCCCAACTCCTTTGGGAATCTGTACATATTGCTGGCGGTTGATTATGTCTCAAAGTGGGTAGAAGCCATTCCATGTCGCACTAATGACAGGAAAGTTTTCATTAAGTTCTTAAAAGAGAATATCTTTTCGCGATTTGGACACCCACGCGCTATCATTAGCGATAATGGGACACACTTCTGCAACAGGTCTTTCGAGACTCTGATGCGAAAATACTCAATCAACCACCGTCTTTCTACACCCTATCATCCCCAAACAAGCGGGCAGGCTGAGATCTCAAACAGACAGATCAAACTTATCCTGGAGAAAACTGTTGCTAAGAATAGAAAAGACTGGTCGACCAAATTGACGGATGCTCTTTGGGCATTCAGGACTGCATATAAGACCGACCTAGGAATGTCTCCATATAGGATAGTGTTTGGAAAAGCATGTCATTTACCTGTTGAGATAGAGCATAAAGCATTGTGGGCTATAAAGGAAATAAATTTTGATCTAAACCTTGCTTGCAACTTTCGGAAGCTGCAACTTAACGAGCTAAGCGAACTCCGCGATGAAGCTTATGATAATGCTGTAATCACTAAGAATAGGACTAAGGTTTTTCACGATAAAAGCATTTTAAGGAAAACATTTTTACCTGGTCAACAAGTCCTTCTTTATGATTCACGATTACACCTTCACGCGGGTAAGCTCCGATCTCGATGGAAGGGACCTTTTGTTGTGCGGTCTGTATACCCGCACGGGGCAGTAGAAGTTGAAAATGTTAAAAACGGCACCTTTTTCAAAGTAAATGGACATAGACTAAAGCCGTATTTTTCCACTGACCCCACGGAGGAGCTCTTGTTCTTACAAGAGCCAGTTTATTTGGATTAAAATTCCTCCGTCTCACCTTCATATCCTGTATATCATTACATCATTTTTTTGAATGAAGGTGAGTAAAAGATAAGTTTGGGGGAAGTTCTTCACTTATATATTTTGCCCCCACTAATAATTCCCCCCAGATTTACAGATTTTTGTAGATATAGCTGTCGGCAACAGTGAGGACACTGTTGAAAACAAGTTTGGGGGAGGTTTGTGCTTATTTTCGCATCATTTGCATATCATCTGCATAAGCACAAAACATTTCTTTAAAAAAAAATCTATAAAAATTGAAAAATTTTCAAAACCCATAAAAATTTAAAAATTTTCAAATATAAAAATAATTTTAATATTTACACCTTTTTGTATATAAATAAGATAATGAAAGTTTAGATAGTGAACAATTACATCCATGAGATTAGAAAAATTTAAGAAAACTAAGAAAATTAGAAGTTTTCTTATACGAACTAGTAATAAGTAGTTATGAGCCGTTGTCCCAAGGGTTAGTAAGATGAATGACGTCACTAATCTGAGGATAAAACTAAGTCTGAAAAATAGTCTCTATTCTGGAAGCCAAACATTTTGAACGTTGCTACCCTGCTATTCGCACTTACACACGTCTTGAAGCCTGGGATAGTAGAGGATACCTTGAAATGCTCTTGTCTTAAAGCCAAAAGTATGAAAAAAAATATATGGTGAGAAAAATGGACACTGGTTTTGTTATCACCGAGGGAAATAAAAAATATATAGCAAGGGTGCTTCTTCATCTAGTGCCCTAAGGCCAACTGGTCTGGGAGTCACTGCTATACCTAAGGCGGTGCAAGACTAGGAAAATACACCAAATAAGCAAGCACATGAGTAATCGGTCGGTTAGTACCTCAAGAAGTATTAACGGTCGCATGAAAGTGTGTGAGCTCATCGAAAAAAAAAAGAATAAAAAAAAAAGAGTACTGAGGTTGATGGGCAAGAGTATGATAGCTTGAATTGAATTCTCCGGGTGTAGGGATGTCCTTTACACACACGCAGGGTTATATGATCGATGTTTTGGAATACAGATAGGAATGAAGAATAAGACGATGTTTTATTGAGGGAGGACGTGATTTCTAACATCTTTTCATGACCATTAAGATAGGGCTCATGACAACCGAAAAGCTAGCTTAGTTGGAAACCCTAATTTTCAAAGCTTTTCTTTTACAATTCTCTTCTTTAAATGTAATATTCATGATCTTGCTTTTATTATTGGATTTTGTGGGTGCAATCCGCTGAAAACCCTCAGGAGACAACACTCCTCCTACTAGGGACACCTAGAGGTTTAAAGGCTTGTTGCACGTGCTCAGTGCAATCGTGTTGCCTACGAAAGTGTGCTAGTTAGTTTTTTTTCTTTCTTTATTTTCTCCTTCTCTTTTTAATAAAACATTCGCTCGAGACGATCGAAATTAAGTTTGGGGGTATTTGATCAGTCGAAAATATTGCATATTTTAACAGGCAATTTCCTCATCATTTGCATCCATATAGAAGTGTACGGTATTCGTATTTCACATATTAGCAAATCGGTCGCAAAATATCAGATTACATGTATTCGACCTTAAAACCGGCATTTCTAGGGAAATTGACTGCATTGCATTACATAGCATATTTTCTATATATCGCAACCCGTGTTTCGAAGTCTGTGCAGGAAAAGAGAAGCTTGCTCGATCATTACATTGCTCGACCATTACAATTGCTCGTAAACTCACTAGCTCAGATCTGGTATCAATACAGAAAGTAAAATACAAATCCAAACATCAAAGGAAGCTAAAAACAGCAGCCCAAGACCACAGAAGAAGCCACAGATCCCAAGGACCCCACATGGCCGTGCATCCGCGGCCATAGCCTTCTTGTGCCGCGTAAGCGCGGCTCGTTGATGACGTCACCTCCTCAATTTTAGTCTACAACTCCTGTTCCAGGGCCCACATTCCAGAAAGACATCCAAAGTTCCAGAAAACTCCAGAGACTTCTACCAGATCAGCAACCACTTGAGTTTCATTAAACTAGCCTAATCATTCTAGAACTTTCCCTAAACCCTAGCTTAAACCCTAAGCTAACTCCTAACAAACTCCTTCTAGAAACTCTTCAACAAACTTTGGGAGGGAAAGTTCTAATTCAAACCTAAACCTAGGGTTTGGGAGTTCTATAAATAAGACCCTAGGCTCATTGTAAAGAGAATTATTCAACCTTGGGAAAGTTTAGAAAAATCAATCCCATTCTTCATCTCCTTCTTCCTCAAGTTTAGTGAGAGAGCTTGTAGGAAACCCTAACCCTAAATCCAACCACAATTCAAGATCTTGAGTGCAAGCCAAGCAAGATGCCTTCAACCCTTTTATGAGCCGAGCCGATCTTCAATCGGGCAAGAGATCAAAGTAGATCCACGATCCACGAAGACGAGCGAAGCCGAGTCAACGATCGATTTCTTCTTCTTGTAGATTCTTGAAAGAATGTATTGAAATTGTTGATTAAATAAAAGGTGATATTCTTTTATCTTGTTTTCTTTAAATTCCGCATCATGTTATCTTTACAATTCTTGAATATTGTCTTTGTGGTGATGTGTGAATAAAACTCCGCTCGTCGAGGAGTCGAGACGGATAATAGAATGATGATGTAACATAGCTTTAATCGATTCTTGATTCCCACGAGTTTTGTAAACCCTAGCTAGTTCAAGAAACGACGACCCATTTCGTTTCGATGCTTTCTTGATTGACATCGATCGAAATTGGGGAGTTACGATCGTTTCTTGAATTTGGTAGAGGCTAGAAAAGGAATGATATCGACGAAAGAACAAGGGTTATGAGATGAAACACTAGTTTCACAAAGAAGCCCCAACTCTCATCGATCATCATCAATCTAGCATCAATTCTTCGAAGGACAAGAACACGATATCTTTAGATTACATCACGTCTATCGACCCGATCGATTCCTATGAGCCCCTATTATATTCTTGATTGTTGATTGGAAATATTATCAAAACAACCGATTCTTGATTGTTTATAGTTTCTTGATTCTTGCATAAGAATAGTGACACTCGAATACAAATCATTCTTGAATCATGTTTTCTTTTATTGTTGCTTAACTTTTCATTTCAAACGTATCGAAATACAAGTGAATCGTGCAATCCCTGTGGACGATCCGCACTCATTCATTAACTACATCCGACACCGTAGTTTGATTGCGGTCAAAATAGTTTTTGGTTGTGAAGTTCTTTACAAATTTCTCTATATACTACACAACGGGAAAAACGATCAATCAGGTGGCAAGCGAGATGAAGGCAACTACTGAGCTTGAAGCGGCTACTCTTTCTCAGGAGTCCGGGACTGCTCTAATTGCGCTCTTTCCACCTGTGGTTCCCTGCCATCGCCTGGCATTGTGAGTGTCACGACGGCCCTCGTCGAATCAGGGGACGAAGCCACGGGCGGTGAAACCATCCTCCCGAATGAGATCGAAGAAGTTATGATGCTTGGCGATGCTTCCGTCACCGTTTTAGCTGATGACCTGTTTGGTAGGTCTTGGGTCGCTGCATTCTTTTCGTTTTGCAATCCCTTCTGATGACATTTTGTTCCTTTCGAATGTAGGTGTGGTAAGCGCTGAGGTTACGACACCTGAAGAAGCACCACCAGCTGCTGTTTTGACGGTCGCCGCCCCTTCGTCTTCTCTTATATCCTCTCAAATGCTAGAAGGTACGGGTTTGCGATCAATTTAAATCAGGGACATCATCTTTCATGTACTGACTATGTATAATCATAACCTTGCAGGAGTTCTCTTCGATCATCTGTATCAAGTGTTGAACCCGCACTTCTCCTTCCAGTCGGAAGTTACTCTGCCTGCTGGTGCCGGTGAGTATAGCTTTCTAAACCGACGTCCCTTCTTTTCTTAGACGGGCCGACCGTTGTTAATTTTGAGTTGATTGCAGCACTACAAATTGAAGGTGGGGACGAGGGAATCGTTGTTCCCTGATTAAAAATCAGGAAAAAGCTTCAGAAGAGGCATCACGTGCTCACACGTGACCAGTGGTCACGTGTTGGCACGTGATGGTTAAGCAGCGGCCAGAGAACAGAGCGCAGAAGAAGAGAAGCCCATTCCAGGGGTCACGTGCTTATACGTGATCAGGGGTCACGTGCTCACACGTGACCAACGGTCACATGGCCGCACGTGACCGGCTTTAAAAGCTTTATTCTTTAACAGAATTAAATTTTGAGGAGAGATCATTCAAATCTTTCCAAAATGGAGAAGATTTATCTGAAACCGTTGGATCAAGAATCTGAAGGTGATTAAATATCACCAATTTATAGAAAATCTTGGACATGAAAAGATTTCCCCCTAAATCTAACCGAAATAACAAAGAGATATCTTTGGATTTAAAATCCAATGGTGAATAAAATTCACTTAATAATCTAAAGGCCCAGATCAATGATGAAAATAAATTAAATCTCTCAATAAACAAATCAAATCTTTCAATGAAAGATTCACTAAACAGATTGATTCTTTTCCTTCTCCTATACATAGGTGCCATGGGAGAGAGTTAAAAAGAGGGGGGGATAGAAAAACAGACAGAGAGAGAGAGAGAGATATAGAGCCTTGGAATTTTGAAAATTCAGAAAGAAGAATTTGATTCTCTGCCAAAGAAAAACCCTAGGTAAGAAAAGAGAGGCTTCAAAAGAGAATTTAATCCTCAAAAGAGTTTAAATCTTATATAAAGAAAAGAACTTAGTTCTTTCTCTGGTGGAGGATCTGCAAAGTGCACATCTCCCATGAATTGAGAATTTAATTCTCATTGGGTTGAGATCCTGCCATGCAGATCTAAAACATAGAGGAGGAATTGAGTTTTGAGAATTTAATTCTCACAAAATTATAGGAATTTAATTGCTTTGAGATAAAATTAGGGCTTAACCCTATATTATAGGAATTTAATTCCTTCAGAATGGACAGAATTAGGGTTTAAGCCTAATTGAGAACTTATTTCTCTCAAAACTTACAGGAATTTAATTCCATATGCCAGAACTTAATTCTTCACATATATGGGAATTTAATTCCTACAGAATGTAAATTGGGGTTTAACCCTATCCAAGAATATCATTCTTCAAGAAGAAAATAGGAATTTAATTCCTCTAAAGTTTATTGCTAGGGTTTAACCCTATGAAGAATTTAATTCTTAAAAGATGAACAGATCTTTAAAACATGCAAAGAACTAGAGTCATGTGCTACCACGTGACCCCTGTAAAGATCCACAGAAAAGAACTTTGAGGCAACGTCTCACGTGCCCCACGTGACCCCTGAAGGATACAAAGAAAAAGCAAACAGAAGCTATGGGCGCCCTCACGTGCTACCACGTGACCCCTTGGCAAAAGCTTTAACAGTTAAAAACCCACATTCCTATCACGTAACAGCACGTGATGCTCCAAGAGAAATTATAGAAAGTATTCAATACTTTTGGCAGAATAAAATAAGGGGAATCAGGGAGCTCTCACGTATCTACACGTGACCCCTCTCTCCTTAGTGTTTAACACTAATTTGAAGACTTTGTTACCAGTGTTTAACACTGATTTTCTTAGTGTTTAACACTAATTTGAAAACTCTGTTTGCAGTGTTTAACACTGATTTTCTTAGTGTTTAACACTAATTTGAAGACTTTGTTCCCAGTGTTTAACACTGATTTTCTTAGTGTTTAACACTAATTTGAAAACTCTATTTGCAGTGTTTAACACTGATTTTCTTAGTGTTTAACACTCATTTGAAAACTCTGTTCCCAGTGCTTAACATTGATTTGCTTTAGTGTTTAACACTAATTTGAAATCTATAAAATCTTTGTTTTTAGTGTTTAACACTGATTTGCTTTAGTGTTTAACACTAATTTGAAAGCCCTGTTGCTAGTGTTTATCACTGATTATCTTTTAGTGTTTAACACTAACTTGGTAATCTTATTCCCAGTGTTCAACACTGTTGGTCTTTAGTATTTAACACTAGCTTTAGCCCAATTAGCTAAGTTTCTAGAGGCAAAGCCTCTCCTTCAATGAACCAACAGAGGGCCAATATTCTAAACATGATTGGACTTAGCCCAAGCTGGCCATAAGTCCTCAATTCAAACTTAACTGGGCTAATGGGCTCATAATATAATTAATTGGTCTTAGTTCCAAATTGGGCCAAAGATTATTTAATCTACCTTGGTTCAAGGGTAAATCTCTTCACTTTTTTGATACTTGGCGTTGTAATTCCTCAACGTCCTCAAAGAGGTGATGAGTCCCGATGACCACACATTGATACGGACTGCGGGGTCCTTAAACTCATGGACTATGATGTCCTTAATCTTGACCGTGATGTCTTAAAACTAATGCCGGACTATGGAGTCCTTAAAATCCATGGACTATAATGTCCTTAACCTTGACCGGGATGTCTTAAAACTAACAACGGACTATGACGTCCTTAACCTTGACCGTGATGTCTTAAAACTAACGCCGGACTGTGGAGTCCTTAAATCCACGGACTATGACGTCCTTAACCTTGACCGCAACGTCTTAAAACTAACATTGGACCGCAATGTCCTTAAACTACCTATTGACCGCAATGTCACTAAACTAAACAACAGGGCCCTCCCTTAATTGCTCTCTTGTTGGATCTAAACGATCCCGTTAAGTTGATCTTAGTCTAAAACTAGACTAACGTATCCTTAACAAACGTTTAAGTCGATCTTAATCTCAAATGAGGCTAACGTATCCTTAAAACCAAACCCCCAAACCCAAATCTAAGATAATACGGATTTGGACTAGTCCACGCCCTACGGGCGACGACATAACTCAGTCTCCGTATACAATCCACGGGCAACCAAACACAAAACAAACACACACGACACGAAGTGATCATCTGGAGAAGGAGAAAGTTATTACCGCAATGCGGTAGCGTAATTAACTGCAGGGACTTGCGCCTGCAGGGAAGAGCGTCCCCACAATCAAAAACCCCTCAAGCGAGGGGGAATCTGACGAAGTCTGCTACATCGGACGCATCCGTTTAAACCTTCGATACATGGTGCCATAAATTAACTTGGCATCTTCGGAGAGGTAGACGGATAGCACCAATTAGCATCTGCCCCAAATCTCAGGCAAGACGTCCATATCTTGACCGCCGTTCGGAGAGGAACAGATTCTGGCACGCCCGGTAGGACCTTTTCCTCTTTCCACTCCACACTTCGTGTGTCATGTTTTTCCCACGATCAGATAATCGCGGTGTGTATGTTTTTGGTTGCCCTTAGGGGAGTGGATATTGAAGCCAGCATTTCGTCTCTATGAAGAATGGCGTTTGGTCCTACCCTAGCAACTCAGGCTCTGTCACATCTGGTGGAGTCAAGAATAGGCCACTTGCAGCCTCAAATCTCTGCAATCCGGCTCTTCAAGAAATCAACGAGCTTCTCTTTGGATCGGTGCTCCCACCTCCTACCCTCGGTGCCTCAACGTCGATGGAGGAATCCCAGAGGAAGTCTGTCTTCCACAGGCAGGCTCCCCAAGCGGCAGCTTTGCCGATGGAATCAGTCCTCAAATAACTGGCACATGCCAAGAACCAAGGACGACGCAGGGGGCAGAATATTCAGGCTCTCAAAGGAAACAGGGGGCAGGCTCAGTAAAATCCTGAAGTTAATCAAATCCCGGCTGTAAGAAATGACCAACGTCGATGTCAGCGTCATACGAAATGAGCTGGGGGCAGTTCTCCGCATGGTCCTGTTTCAACCCCGGTGGTGAATGTTGTTGTGAAGGGTCAGACAAAGTTCTCCTACCGCAATATTGAAGAAGTCTCTGCAGCCCATGGAGATCCCACGAGAGCAGAAACCAGTTCGCTCCCTGAGACAACTTTCCTCATCTATATAAGGTGTGGAAGCAGGAGAAAGGGACTCACCCCGAGACGGATCCTGATACAGCGGTTCCTCCCAAAACCAAAGCGGCTTTTCACAAAAAAAGAGAAGCCCAATAAAGCTCAAGTGCCCGAAGCAAACTCCAAACACCCCAAGCCTGGGGGCATGGTAGTTCACATAGTCTATGTGGTGAATTCCAAAGACGAAGTTCGAGCTTCTACTAGTCACCGACATCAAACTTAGTCCTTAACAAAAGTTAAACTGCAACGTGAAAAGCTGCAGGAGATGCTTGCTCAGGCGGCACCACTCGCTAATCCATTGTCTAAAGAAAATCCCGAAGTCGCACCTGAAGAAAGAAGAAATCTGACATGGGGCGGATTCTACACTTGACAGGTTCCAGCCTATCCGTTTTCCCAGATATTACACGAACGGACTAAAAAGGCTGTTAAGGCGCCAAGGTGTATTTCTTAAGCAAACTGCGCGACAAGCACGATTCTATAACAGGATCTGGAACGTTCTCGGAACTCAGCGCAAATTGCCCAACGGGAATATGGAAACGATCGGGCTTGGATATGTTCGGTCCAAGAAACGGGAGCAATCCCGCGACTGCTACGTCATCCATGACTTTGATGAAGAAGGAGATGCTCTGTGGGAAGATGCTAACCCTGAACCAGAAAGAACTCTCGCCGTGAAAATGCCCAGTCTGTCGTTCGAAGAACAAATGGACAAGCTTATAAGGGAAGCAGGTCAAAAGGTTCGAGACGACCATAATCATGAAATGGCCATCTACGAGAAAGCCAGGACGCAACGCCTTCTTCAACAGACTGCGAAAGATGAAAATGCTCCTCCCTGTCAACCCGTTGTGCAAAAAGCCCGACGCAGAGGCAGAAACAAACCAAAGAACGGGAAAGGTGTTCGACAACGACAAAGTGGGATCAAGAAGCCACGCGATCGAGAACCGAGCGACCCGGATTCATCTCTTATGAAGAAGATGGGTCGAGCATACTCCTTTCCTCAGAACAAAACACGGAAGATACTTGATTTCGCCATAAGACATCAAATGATTACACTTCCGGAGTCTAAACACCCCGAGCAAGCCAACGAGGTCTCTCACCCAGACTATTGCTTTTATCATCGAGCAATAGGACATCCTCTCGAAGATTGCTTCACCTTCAAGAACTGGGTTGAAAACCAATATCAGCTCGGCAAGTTCGCTCTATCCGACAGTTGGAGGGTAACACCGCCGCAGAAGCATGAACCCAAATCCGTGAGACTGGAATCAGATCCATATCGGTCTTGGAAGGGAACTCGTACTTGTCATATGATAACGATATTAAAAGAAGAGCCCGAGAAGATGGATGACCCTCCCTGGTGCTTCGAAAACAACGACGACGATGAAATCTCAGAATTTCCACTAGCACCGAAAGAGCTGGAAGATGGCATACATACTACTGCAGATAACCTCAAGAAGATTGAGTTGTGGATGGAAAACGACCCGCGACCGACATTTGTCAGCGAATTGCTATCTGAAGAAAGGGTGGCTGCGTTAAAAGACGTGCTTATACGGCATAGAGATTGCTTCGCATGGAACTATTCCGAAATGCCAGGACTAGATCCAGAAATAGCTGTCCATAAATTGGCAATATCCCCGGACATCAAGCCAGTTAAACAAGCGCCGAGAAGAATGCGGCTCGAGCTTGAGATGAGCATCAACGCCGAAGTCAAGAAGCTGATCGACTCTGGGTTTATTCAAGAAGTTCAATATCCCGATTGGATCGCTAACATCGTCCCAGTGATGAAGAAAAATGGGACAGTGCGCATATGCGTGGACTTCCGGGATCTCAATAAAGCTTGCCCGAAGGACGATTTCCCAGTACCGGTCACCGAGCTGATGATAGATAACACGTCCACTCACGAGGTTTTCTCTTTCATGGACGGTTCATCAGGATACAATCAGATAAAGATGCACTCCGAAGACCAGAAGTACACCGCTTTCCGGACTCCTCTGGGTATATTTTGCTACAAAGTTATGCCCTTCGATTTAAAGAACGCCGGTGCCACCTATCAGAGAGCCATGACGAAGATCTTCGATGACCTCATACTTGAAATCATCGAATGTTATATCGACGATCTCGTGGTGAAAAGCAAATCGTACGAGGAGCATTTAGAGTATCTGAAGACCGTATTTCAACACCTTCGGCAATATAACTTGAAGATGAACCCCCTCAAATGCGCGTTCGGGGTATCCTCAGGCAAGTTCCTAGGGTTCATTGTCCGGCACCGGGGTATCAAGATAGATCCGTCGAAGATCAAGGCGATCATGGAAATGCCACCGCCATGGACTCTCAAACAATTGCGGCTCTCCAAGGGAAGCTCGCGTACATCCGGCGATTTATACCCAACCTTTCAGGCAAGTGCCGCCCTTACAGTCACCTGATGAAGAAGTGAACCCCGTTCGTCTGGGATCACAAATGCCAAGGCGCACTGGACGAGATCTAGCAGTACCTGCAGAACCCGCCGGTGTTAGCTGCTCCAGTCAAGGGAAAACCTCTTATTCTTTATACGACTGCCCTCGAAGGTTCCTTAGGTGCATTATGGGCACAAGAGAACGACCAAGGAAAAGAAAGGGCTCTCTATTACTTGAGTCGGGTTCTACTGGGGGCAGAAGGCAACTATTCCCCCATTGAAAAACACTGCCTGGCGCTGATCTTTGCGATAACAAAGCTCCGGCACTATGCACTGGCACATGAAGTCCGTCTCATATCGAAGGTGGACCCTCTTAAATATTTGATGTCAAAGGCCATATTGACAGGTCGGCTCGCTAAATGGGCCTTGCTCTTGATGGAGTTCTCGATAACTTATCAACCTCTTAAAGCAGTCAAAGGCCAGGTCATCGCCGACTTCCTCGCTGAACATCCAATACCGGCCGATTCCCCTTTGAATTGCGAACTGCCAGACGAACACGCGTTTGATGCGATCGACGGTGGTGGTAACCGGTGGGAACTTTATTTTGATGGAGCGTCTTCCGTGAAAAAGCGCAAACAAAGCACCCCTATAATCAAATCAGGGGTAGGCCTTAACTTCGTAACCCCACAAGGAGGGATAATGCGATCCGCCTTCTCCTTGACAGAGCCGAGGACGAACAATGAAGCCGAATACGAAGTTTTGATAGCAGGTCTCGAGATCGCCATCGACATGGGAATTGAAAACCTCCTCATATATGGAGACTCCCAACTGGTCGTTAGCCAAGTGGACGGTGACTACCAGACATACAAGCCAGAGCTGGTGAAGTATGGCGACAGAGGACATCGATTGCTGACTCAAATTCCCTACTATATGCTGGAAAGCATACCGCGTGCGGAAAATAGCAAGGCGGACGTGTTAGCCAAGCTCGCTAAAGAGCTGGCCGACGAAAACCTCGATGACATAAGAATCATGGTACAAAGCCGTCGGGTTCTTGCTCCGGCAGAAATATCGCCGGAATCATCCGAGGAAAAGGAAGCAACTGAGCAGATGGCCCTGCAAATAAATGACCAAGAAAAGGTTGAAGATTGGAGAGAAGTCTTCATAGACTACTTCAAATCCCGTCGAACGCCTGAAGATGCGTCCTCAAGACACCAGCTCATGAAGCGAGCCTTATCTTTTGCATTCGTCAATGACACTCTGTACAAGAGGTCATTTGATTTCCTATGGTTGAGATGCCTGGGACCCGAAGAAGCAGAAAGAGTCGTCCAAGAAGTTCACAACGGACTCTACGGTTCTCACCAAGCTGGACCGAAGATGAAGTTGAAGTTCAAACGAATGGGTTATTATTGGCCCACGATGATCCATGACTGCCTCGAGTATGCGAAGCAATGCCACTCGTGCCATATTCATGGGGACTTCATCCACCAGCATCCAAATCCACTACATCCAACGGTGGCTAGCTGGCCGTTCGAAATGTGGGGGACTGACATAATCGGCCCCATCGAACCAGTATTGTCCAGAGGATATTGATTCATTTTGGCAACAACTGATTACTTCTCTAAATGGGAAGAAGCAGTACCGCTGAGGGAAGTGAAGACGGAGAATATCCTCCATTTCTTCAAGACACACGTCATTTCTCGGTTCGGAACTCCGAGACGAATTATCTCCAATAACGGGCCAGCCTACAGAAGCCACAAGATTAGCCGCTTCGCATAACAACACAACATAGACCGGAGATATTCCTCAGTTTATAATCCATGAGCTAACGGTCTAGCTGAGGCTTTCAACAAGACCTTGACGAAGATCGTAAAGAAGACGGTGTCCCGAAATAAGAAGGACTGGCACGAGAGATTACAAGAAGCTCTCTGGGCGTATCGAACTACGTTCAAGACGGCCACGAACACAACGCCACGCGTTGGTATTCGGTACGAAAGCAGTACTCCCCCTCGAGATAGAGTTACCCTCTCTACGAATGGCAGTCCACTACGAGCTGACGGACGAAGAAAATTCTCACCTTCGGCTTGAGGAACTTGATGCCCTTGATGAAACCCGGCTCATAGCGCAACACAATCTGGAGGCTTACAAAGCAAAGATGACACGTTCATACGAAAGATTGACCAGGCCGAGGACATTCCGCCAAGGCGAACTCGTGCTAGTGGTCAAAAGACATATGATCCCCAATCGCGCCAAGCGGGGAAAATTCAAGCCGAACTATGAAGGCCCGTACATCATAGACAAGGTCTACCAGGGTGGAGCCTATCTACTCATATGGATATGCACGGTGAAAGACCTTTCAGGCCAATAAACGGCCGCTTCCTGAAGAAATACTACTCCTAACGAGTCATAGACCGGGTCAAAGATAGATGACGACGACTATGTCCGCTCGCTATCTTCCTAAGCCTAAACTCTATAAAGTAGTGACAGGCCTTCTTCAACAATGGACCGAAACGTCCTTAAACTAACAACGGACCACTATGTCCTAAAACTAGCCGTTGACCGAGATGTCGCTAAACTGCGGTGGATTGCAGCGTCTCAAAGCCGATACAAAAAAAATAAAAAAAATATATAATAAAAATAAAAACGGTACGTCCATAAGCGAAATGGGCACGGATGAAAACCCGAAAGGGCTCCGTGAGTAAAAACAGCAGGGCTACTGGCGAGTGTTTGTGAAAACCCGAAAGGACGCAACCTCGTTAAAGGACACTTGCAAGGTCCTCACGACCTTGTAAGGAGAAACCACCAGCGTGAGATCCTTACGACTCACAAGGGAGCAACACACTTAGGAGTCCTCATGATTCCTAAGGAGAAATTACACTCGCGAGATCCTCACGACTCGTAAGGAGAACTCTCTTATGGGACCCTCACGGCTCATAAGATTTGAAAGTCTTAAGTTACAGAGACCCGAACCTGTTCTTAAGCATCCCCCCCACAACCTTCGATATTGCCCTACAAGTGGCTCAATACTGACCCTTGTATACAATCCACGGGCGCGAATAAACATTTCCCTAACCAAGTCCCATCCGTGACTAGGGATATGTTCATATAGTGAACAACCCTTGTAAGTCCTCTCGACTTATAAGGAGAAAACCCTTTTGTAAGATCCTTACGACTTACAAGAGAACATGCACTTAGGAATCCTCACGATTCCCAAGGAGAAAACACACATACAAGATCCTCACGACTTGTAGGGAGAAATACCTTTGTGAGACCCTTACGGCTCATGAAGTCAAAAGCCTTAGTCGACAGGACCCTTAACCCTGTTTACTAAGCCACCTTTGTTCAACATCGACAGAGGCAAATGATGATTCGCTCCTGGCAATATCCCAGTTGTAGCGGTGCTGATGCCGAAATCGGTGTCTAAATTCGAGCTTGCAGCGAAAATCCAGCAAGCCACGCATGCATACGAAATAGCCGAAATGATGGGGTAACTTGCGACAAAATCAGTAAGTAAAAATGTATGCATGAAAAATAGCCGAAATGATTGGGCAACTCGCAATAAAAAGCAGCGAGTAAAAAAAATAAAATAAATAGCCGAAATGATAGGGCACCGCGAAAAATAGCCGAAATGATGGGGCAATCGCGACCTTCGCGATATAAAAGCTGAAATGATAGAGCATCACGGAAAAAGAGATAAAATAAAAATTAAATTTATGCCCTACAAGTGATATTACATCAATCCCTCTATACAATCCAGGGACGCAAACAAAGAAGGGATCATACTCCTCTTCCAGGTTTCATCGTAAGAAGAAGCCAAATCTCGATGGGCCACAAGTGACCTAGAGATCGTCTCAACACTCGTCTCGTCACAACGGACACAACATCAAGCGAAGTGGAACAGCGGCAATTCCCAGTTCCATGACTCGGCGGTGTACAGATCACCGAAAGTCAAATCGCAACTCCGTGAAATGCGGATACAATCAATAAAATTCCTGGTCACGTGGAACGCGGATAACGTCACTCTTTGATCCCGTGGAAAACGTCCAGAGCGGAGCCTGGTCCTCACCGAACACGGCAGTGAACCCATGGGAAGCATCCAGAGAAAAATTCCTGGTCACGTGGAATGCGGATAACGTCACTCTTTGACCCCGTGGAAAACGTCCAGAGTGGAGCTTGGTCCTCGCAGAACAAGGTAGTGAACCCGTGTGAAGCATCCAGAGCAAAATTCCTGGTCACGTGGAACGCGGATAACATCACTCTTTGACCCCATGGAAAACGTCCAGAGCGGAGCCTGGTCCTCGCTGAACACGGCAGTGAACCCGTGGGAAGCATCCAGAGCAAAATTCCTGGTCACGTAGAACGCGGATAACGTCACTCTTTGATCCCGTGGAAAACGTCCAGAGCGGAGCCTGGTCCTCACAGAACACGGCAGTGAACCCGTGGGAAGCATCCAGAGCAAAATTCCTGGTCACGTGGAATGCGGATAACGTCACTCTTTGACCCCGTGGAAAACGTCCAGAGCGGAGCCTGGTCCTCGCCGAACACGGTAGTGAACCCGTGTGAAGCATCTAGAGCAAAATTCCTGGTTACGTGGAACGCGGATAACGCCACTCTTTGACCTCGTGGAAAACGTCCAGAGCGGAGCCTGGTCTTCGTAGAACACGGCAGTGAACCCGTGGGAAGCATCCAGAGCAAAATTCCTGGTCACGTGGAATGCGGATAACGTCACTCTTTGACCCCGTGGAAAACGTCCAGAGCGGAGCCTTGTCCTCGCCGAACACGGCAGTGAACCCGTGGGAAGCATCCAGAGCAAAATTCCTGGTCACGTGGAACGCGGATAACGTCACTCTTTGACCCCGTGGAAAACGTCCAGAGCGGAGCCTGGTCATCGCAGAACACGACAGTGAACCCGTGGGAAGCATCCAGAGCAAAATTCCTGGTCATGTGGAACGCGGATAACGTCACTCTTTGACCCCGTGGAAAACGTCCAGAGCAGATCCTGGTCCCCGCAGAGCACGGCAGTGAACCCGTGTGAAGTATCCAGAGCGGAGCCTAGTCCTCGCCGAACACGGCAGTGAACCCGTGTGACGCATCTAGCGCAAAATTCCTGGTTACGTGGAACGTGGATAACGTCACTCTTTGACCCCGCGGAAAACATCCAGAGCGGAGCCTGGTCCTCGCAGAGCACGGCAATGAACCCGTGTGAAGCATCCAGAGCAAACATCGGACTGTGGAGTCCTTAAATCCATGGACTATGATGTCCTTAACCTCGACCGTAATGTCTTAAAACTAACGATCAACCATGATGATTCTAGATTGATTTTACCTTGGTTAAAGGGTACATCTCTTCACTCCTTTGATATTTGGCGTTGTAATTCCTCAACGTCCTCAAAGAGGTGACGGGTCCCAGTAACCACACGTTTCGTGGACTGTGGAGTCCTTAAATCTACGGACTATGATGTCCTTAACCTTGACCGTGATGTCTTAAAACTAACATTGGACTGTGGAGTCCTTAAATCCACGGACTATGATGTCTTTAACCTTGGCCGTGATGTCTTAAAACTAACATTGGACTGTGGAGTCCTTAAACCCACGGACTATGATGTCCTTAACCTTGACCGTGATGTCTTAAAACTAACATTGGACTGTGGAGTCCTTAAACCCATGGACTATGAGATCCTTAACCTCGACCGCGATGTCTTTAAACTACCCTGGAAAACATCCCAAAGCAACCCCTGACCCCATGAAATACGGATAAGGGCGACCGCACCCAGCACTTGCGGGTCCTCACGACCGGTAAGGAAGAAAACTTTCTTGTGAGATCCTTACGACTTTCAAGAGAAAACCCGCTTAAGAATCCTCACGATTCTTAAGAAGAACTTACACCTACGGGATCCTCTCGACCTGTAGGGAGAAAAACTCTTTATGAGACCCTCACGGCTCATAAAGCTCAAAAGTCTTAGGAGGCAGATCTTAACCCTGAATCCTAAGCCATCGCTGCCCTGCAAAGAGACCAAGATAAATTGTCCGCAGAACACATTCAATAAAAAGGAGACACACCATTGAGAAGAAAAATATGTCTTTATTCATAAACCAAAATGGATACAAAGTACAATTCATGAAAGAACAAAAAGAAAATACTCTCATTCAGGAATATGTACAAAAAGAAAGGAAAAGATACAAGTTTTCAAGCCGGCAGGCGATTTAGCAATTTTGCTAGCTCATCCTTCTTTTGCTGGGCCACAGCTTCATGATTCAGGATCGCCAGAAGACGGGCCTCCGCCTGAGCCTGCTGGGCCTGATACGAGGCGAGCCGGCCTTCAAGCTCTTTCTCAGTAGCCTTGTGAGCCTCGACCCTTTCGCGAGTGAACAAGACAGCTTTATCAAGAGTCACCACCTCTCTGATAGACTCTTGAAGTACCCGCCAGAGTTCATACGCTTTATTGGCTTTGGCTGTAAGGCTGGTTTGAAGCTCGCTCAATACCTTAGAGGCCAGCTCCCTTTCCGAGAATTTGCGGCCGAGCCTCTTCTCGCATGATGCCATGTTTGCCGCGCACCGCGCTATCAGCCCCCGCAAGTCCACCTTTGCAGCCACGGCCTCCGAGGAAAGGCAGGAACACTCAAGGGCGTGCAAGCAAGCCTCCACCTGCCGACAGAACTCCACCAGACTCGCACTACCTCTTCGCTATGGTAGGTGGCAAGAAAAGGAAGAGAACCGTTAGCTTCGGCGGCAAATGCTTCAGCTGTGGTTGCACTGCCAGCACGAAGCTCCTCGATCAAAGACGACAAGGAGACAAGGCTTAACTGGGCCAAGCGCTCTGAGGCTCGCAAAGCATAGGGGCCGGACGGCATGGCGATGCACGAGTCCAGCGCTATGGGGGCTGGCAAGGCTGTTCAGATTTGAAAAATATCAGTAAAACTCTTAAGCAAAGGAACAAGTGGGACTATATTGAAATGTCACTTACCCACGGACATGCAAGTAGGAGCCGAAGGTTCCCCTGGCCCTTCGAGGACTTCGACCTCGTCATCGGCCTCCAAAACTGTAGAGAACATCAATGTCAATACGCAAAATAACAGCAATACTATAAGAAATGGAGAATGACATTAACCTTGTTCAGATGAGAGGACGATGCATTGAGGGGAGATCGCTTGCGGAGCTGCCATCTCCAATAGACGCTGAAACGATTTCCGGGGAGACAAATCAGCGATAGAGGCCGCTAGCCCGCGCAATTCTGGGAAAACAAAAGAGTTCAGACAATAGAAAGATTGCTAATTTAAAATGTAGAAGGTTACCTTCGACACTCCTCCCATTCTGAGTCGGGGGGATGGCGGCTTCAACGGCCTCCGCCGTGATCTCCGGCTCTAGCAAAGGGAGGGTAGTCCCGACTACCTCTCCTCCAGCCTCTGGGCCGCCCGCAGGAAGAGTCGTTGGGAAGGCAACCCCCAAAGGAGCCTCTACCAAAGGAGTAAGCGCTCCATGATCAGGAACCGCCACTGGAGGCTCTATGGCGAGAGGAACAGCCTCGTCAGCCCCCTCCACATCGAGCAAGGCTGCATCGGGAATGTCAACGGGCTTTAGCTTCAACAAGACCATAGGGACCTCCCCCATCGCCGAGGACTCTGCACAATCCACACAAGAATAAGAATACATATATACGGGCATAAACAATCTGAGAAACCGCAAAGAAGTATGAAAAACATTCCAATGCGCAGGGAAGCCTTCAATATGGCTTCTTCAAGCCGATGCTCCTTCTCAAGGAGGCGTGCTCGCCGGGGTTCGAGGGTGGACTCGTGGCCGCCGGTCTATAAGGAGAGCGCGTCCGCAGCATCCTCCGAAGCAGCCTGCTTCAGGGCCCTTTCTCCCCACTCCTCCAAAGGGCCAATAAACCGCCGCCGGATCCATGAGGGGTCTTCATAGAAGATTACGACAGGATAAGCTTTCTTGGGAACCCTTGCGTTCTGAGACTCATCTTTAGAACGCCGTATGGCCTCAGCCAACTGTGCGGCTTCCTCGACGGCCGAACTCGGGAAAAGTAGTCCAACATCTGATTCCTGCAGGGCCAACGGTTCATCCTCAAGAATGGGCTCAGACTCTATTAAAGAGTCGAGCAAGTTAGTAGCAACCTTCCTTCGACGCTTGGACCAAGAGCCGGTCGCCAAGGAAGACCGCTTCCTTCCCCGCGGAACCTTAGTGCGGCGTCGGCCCACGTCGCCCTCAACACCCTCAACACCCTCATCCCTGTCACCCTCACCCGGTGCCACAACCGAGGATGACACCGCCATTGTCGATGCCGCGGGGGGCGGTGCTGCCTCGGGTGGTGGCGCTGTTACCGGAGCCCGTTTACCCCACGACCGAGTACCCAGGGGCATACCAGCTGTTGGGGTAAGATCCACTCCCGACTCTCCCGGAATAAGCGCGGTGCCGGTATCTCTTAGAGGAAAGCGGACCGGGGCGCGCGGTCGCAGCATAGCTCCCGTGGCCAGAACCTGAGTAGGGGCACCGTGGCCAAGAAGTACCCTTCTTTCCTCAATAATAATTGGGTTGACCCGATGGAGATACTACCCCGTGAATGACCCCATGCATCGAGGCATGTAATCAGCATCGGGGATCATGAACTGGGAATCGGTGTTCAACCTCACAAAATGATGGGCGACATCTCGAACGGCCTCGAGCGAAGGAACCGGCGCGACTAGGAAAGCCTCAAACGGGACGCCCTCATCGTAGCCAAACTGCCGGGCAAAGCGATGTGGATTGTACCGCATGAAGAGGGCCGCGCTATCCTGACGGATCCAGGTAACCCGGCCTGATTGCGTATAAGCGCGCGGCCTCCCGGGGCTTCAAAGAGGGCGCGTTATCTATTGACCAGTCTCAAAGCGGCTGGGCTGAACCCGCGGAAGAAGATAAGACCCGATCATTAAATACCAACCCGCCAGCAGTAGCATAAGGAGAAATCAACGCCCGAATAGCCCCGAATTGAGTCGGGTCAGCGGTAGAAGCATCCACCAATCGCATAAGCCGCGGGAAGGTATAGGCGTCATAGAATACGGGCCTTTGATGCATAGCAAAAGCACCCAAGATGTGCATTTCGATCCAAGACGTAAAGTAGTGAAGCGAAAAATTTACCACATCTACACCAGGGGTGGAAGTATTAGCTGCAGCGCCCAACCCATGATAGAGATGCGCCAATACCGGGATGCCAACGGCCAGCCGCGTTCCCTCAGCTATACGGTGAGCCGGATAGATGACCGAAACTCTCATAAAGCGGCGATGCATAGGGATGACAAACCAGCTGAGCCAGACACTGATAAACCCAACGAAGAACGTCTCCTCATCCATGCCGGGAACTGCAATGGATTCGAAAGACATCGGCGACATTATAGGGATGTAGTACTGCGGTAGATCCGATTCATTGGTCGGCAGTTTCTTCGGACCAAACCCAAAGGGGTCTTTAATATTTGCGAACTTCGGAGCTGTCTTCGACAAGAAGCCCTCGTGAAGGAAACAGGCAATGAAGCTCTTAAAAGTAACGCCCTGCTCCTCAGATTCGGTGAACAATCGATCAAAGATACCTAGTACCTTGATCAAGCTGGGACGCTTGTGGCGGACGGTGTTCTTAACAGACAAGCCGTCAAGCGGTGCGGGCTCGGGTTCAAAGACGTATTCATCAGAAGGCAGCAACTCCTCATAAAGTGTCCCTCGAATTGGCAGCCCCGAGATCTCATAAAATTCCCCCAAAGAGATCGAAACCTCTCTGTCCCCCAGAAGAAAAGTGTTGGTGGGGAGATTCTATTGATTTAAGAACGCCTTAACCCACCAGACATGCGGGGATTGATAATGGAAGAGCGACGCGTATATTGCCTGGTAAAGCCCGACCTTCTGCAGCCGCGCACGATGGGTAGCAAGGATATAGCGAGCCCAGAGGAGGTAGCCCGTGGGGTGTCGAGGAGTGAGCCCTATCTTATAAATCTGTCCCCATAGGTGGGCCTCACCCTGGCAAATGCGTCGTCCCAGGATATCTATAGCGGAGATCGGATGGTTCGGGATACCGGTTGTTGAAGGCTCGAGCCGTCCCGTTGGAGTCCAATTTGGCATCTCCACAGCGAAAACCGTCTTCGGAGGGTCCATCGGCAAGAACGGGAAAGTGGGCTCTGTCGGCACTTCATAGAGGAAACTCCGGTGACCCCGGATGATATGGCTGTACCAAGTTCCCCATAGAAGTAAGCTAGTGCAGTTCGGGTCATGAGCCCGGATCATCGCCATCGCTTCCTCGTCGGATGGTGATTGAGGAAAAGCGGCCTCCGAGCGAGTGAAGGGAAAGCACGGAATAGAAGCGATCGCACCTGAAACAAAGTAAAGGAAAACTGTCAAAAGTGAAGCCAGGAACATATATATATATATATATATATATATATATATATATATATATATATGAACATAAATATATGAAGACAGTTGAAGAAAGTGACAGAGGACTTGTTTGGTAGGACCATTAGTTACAAAACATGTGGGTCCCACGAAATCAAGATGACGGCTGGCTAATGATGAGACACAGCAATCATAATGAGACAAAGGGAATATTCTAATCAAATAGGCAGTGGGATTCAAGTGACCCTACACACTCCCCTAAAAAGAAATCTATTTTGGACTCTGTGACAAATCAAACAGAATCAAGGGAATTAAATTCCCAGGAAAGGACATGGCAAACCTTTTCTTCTTGGATGTGAAAGAGACAACTCAGGGCAAGAAAACCCTAAGGAGCCTCCATGGGAAGTGTAGGGTTCCTAGGCACTCTAATGAGGTCTCACAAGGCATCAACCATGCCAATTTCAAATTTTACGGGTGCCGAGAAACCCTAATACGGATCGTTAACTAGATATTTAGGCGAAAAAAACTAGTAAACTATTTTACTAAGAGAACGGATATACAACCTTTGTAGATCCGGTCCTCCACCTCCATAGCTCTGCAATGAAGTCCTCTCCTCTGTACAAAACGGATCTTGGGCTCTAGTGTCGGCTTCATCGGAGAAATGGACGGGCTAGGTTGTCGACTACGATGCCGAAGATGATCTACGTCGAGGCATCACTAGATCAAGCTCCAACTTCACCAAGTCATGAAACTTGTGAAGAAAACACACTCTACTACTTGGCAAGAGGTAGAGGATGAAGAAATAGGAAGTGGGTAGACTTTAGAATTGGATTTCTCACTCTTTTTCATCAATCACCATTGATGGTCCAAGGTTTCTTCATGTTGAAGATGAAGAAGAAGAAGAAGAAAAATGTTATGATAAGTATTATGTAAAATGAAAATAATAATAATACTTATCATCTACCAACCATAGTCAAGTGTAGAGACTAAACTAGGGTTAGTGTGAATGGTTAGGGTTAAGCATGAGACAAAAATGGTCACTTAGGTCAAAGCTTCATGAAGCTTCAACTAGAATACAAATCAAGCCACCATTTTCTTTTCATGCCTTTCATTTTCCAAAAATCAATAGATAAATAAATAAGTGAATAAAACATAACCCTAACCATTAACATGTAACCATGGTTTGATCTTTACACAAAAACCCTAGCAAACATGTATCATCAAACATGATACAATCAAGTGCACAAAAGTATATCACATATACAATGTGCACATCCGAGTGAGAATATCCATTTAAAGTGAACCGATACTAGTTAATGCAAAGTAATATATCAAATATATAATTATACATTAAATCATTAAATCAACACTTGATTTAACGATCCGGTCATATCGCATATAACCGACCAGTATCCTATGTATCGGCTTATCGAATCAATACTTGATTCGATAACTAGGTTATATCGCATACAACCAATCGATACATTCATCACGAGAATGAAATACGGTATCACATACACGCATTATTCTCGGTCCCGCACATATCTCATATGCGCTCCTATTTCGTTTTGCTTGAGCCAGGAAACCTCTGTGTAGGACTCTAAAGACTCGTCAATACGCCGGCAGCAGGTGATGATCATATCAAACACCCACAAGCCGCAAGCGGTCTGCTAAACGTAACGGCCACCCGGGTATTGAGCGATCAGAAGATCGACGAGCAAGCCCGCTCACACTCCTGTGAATCCAACTAGTAACACTTACCGTACAGTCCGGTCTGATCGTCTGATATGTCGCATATCTCGCCTAGGGGTGGTAAACGTCAGACCCCAATAGCTCGATAAGTCGTGTCGATATGAGGTCTATAACAGTTCGAGAAACTACCGGTAACACTTACCAGTAAATCTCAGCAACCCTGGCCAGGGATTTCCGGTTATAGCCAATCGAACACAGCGCAACATCAACTCCCTATACCGGGAGAGACGAATCCCCTCCTATCGCTCATTGCCTCCATGTGACTCGGGACTGTACCCAAAAACCACCGTTTTTCACGCCCTCTTGGACGTGGTAAGATGGAAATCAAAGCACAGTGGGAACCACACAAGACTCTATAACGATCTCGGGTCAACAGACTACTCTGTACCAGTGTCACCAGAGAACTGCCATCTGACGTAAGGTATAATACCATCTGGGAGTTCTCGGCGAGTCCGTCCAGTGTACCCAGTCTCTACTGAGCACCCGTATATCATCTCTGATGTCAAACACCAATGGATATGGGATCATCCATCGCCCATCTGTATGGGTCGAGAAGGTATACGCTAGTCTACTCTGGTATATCGATGCCCCGTCTCGATACACCCACGACTAGGGACTTTGAAGGATATACTTATGGACTACCATGTCCCCACTAGTATGATCCGCATCATAGTCCAGGTAGTCAAGCACACATCCTAAGGGCTTTACCAACATGTAACAGAGAGACAATCCGTGTACACGTTAAGGTAAAGAGCAACCAGATAGCATACTATCATGTCGAGCAAGAAAGTCCTCCCTATATATGTCCCAGCATCCACTACAATATACATCCAATGTACAGTAATGGCCTCTAGGGCATACATATAACTAACAATCTCCCACTTGCACTAAGGCCATCTGATAGCAGTGGTTGTAGTATCTCGTACTCAACCATCCCATAAAAGTCTCTCTCTGGGAAAAGGCCTTCGTGAGTGGATCCGCTGTGTTATCCTCTGAGTCTACTCTCCTAACCTTGATTACCCTGGAGATCAACTATCTCCATGTTCAGGTGATACTGCCTTAGAATATGTCTGGATCACTGATGGGACCGGGGTTCCTGGCATAAGCCACAACTCCATTGTCATACAATGGGAGGAACTTGGTTCATCTTATGAACTTATATACACCCAGACAGCCTCTTTGGTAGCATCTTAAGTAGCGATGTATCCAGCCTTTATCATCTAGTATGTCACGGTATCTAGCTTGGAACTCTTCCAACATACCGTCCCTTTACCGAGGGTAAAGACAATGCCTGTGACTGACATTCAGTCGTCTTTATCATCCTGGAACCATTCCAGTGATTCTCCCCAGGGTCGATTGATACCGTTTCACTACATACTAGTGAGAATCCTAACACCCAATTAGATCTATCTCATAGATCCAAAACCCAGGATTTAGGAGGTATCACTTTGATCCTACATGGAGAATCATTGTGATAAGCGGAGATTGACCGAGCGTAGCATAGGAAACTCCTTCCCTATCAAGAGTATGTCATCCACGTACTCTACGAGGATCGTCACCATACTCCCTACTACCTTTTTGTTTATACAAGGTTCATCTACCATTTTGATGATGTCAACTTCTTTGACTAATCCATCAAAACAGATGTTCCAACTCCGCGATGCCTGCTTTATTCTATAAAGCATCTTGCACACGTTTCCGCTGCTCCTACTGTCTACGAGGCCTTCTGGCTGTGTACTTATAGACTGCCTTTTCTAAAACATCATTTAGAAAAGCTGTCATGACACCCAACCACCAGATATCGTAGTCATGGTATGTAGCCGTAGTAAGTAGGATCTGGATGGACTTAAGCATAGCCACCTGAAAAGGTTTCATCATTATCCACGCCTGGTCGATGACGAAAAGCTTTAACAAGTCTAGCTTTGAAAGTCTCAACTTTTCCATCTACACCAAGTAATCTTCTCAAGATATACTTGCTCCTGATGGGGATTTAACCCTTCAGATATAGCAACCAAAGTCCATACTCTGTTGGTGTATAAGGATTCCATCTCAGATCACTAAGCATCCAGCCATTCTTACAGAGTCTTACTCCTGATGGCCAGCTCGAAGCTAGTTGGGTCATCATCTCATGATGCAATCCTCGCTCCCACTGTCATAGAGAAACAGAAGTATCTCTCAGGTGGGTGAGGAACCCTACTAGATCGGCGGAGAGGCTGAGGTTCGTTGGTAACTATTGAATCCTTTGGTTCTTTCAAATCATCAGCTGCAGTTTGTATAGCTGGAACCTTTCCAGTTCTACATTACAGACTTTGCCTCGAGCTTGTCTGGATTTTGCTTTCAGACATAGGCCGGACAACCCCAAATCTTAACTAGCTTAAGACATGGGCTCTACCCTTTCCATATCACATATGAAGTGGTAGGCAACTGATTTGATTTGAACCCTATTGAATAGGTATGCAACTTCATAAGTGCATAACTCCCAAAAGGAAAAAGGTAACTCAGCAGTACTCATCATAAAGCACACCATATCAAATAGGGTGTAATTGCTCTACCCCGATATACCATCGTGCTATGGTGTATACGGAGGAGTAATACTGAGAGAGAATCTCATTCTCCTTTAGAAAAGTCCAAGAATTTCGTGCTCAAGTATTCTTCTCCTTGATCTCATCATAGGACATAATACTTTTACCCGTATTTTGGTTCTCTACTTCTTGCTTATATTCTTTGAATATCTCAAAAGGTTCGAACTTGTGTTTCAACAGGAACATATGTCTAAATCTTGAGAGATTATCAGAGAATGTAATGAAGTAAAAAGAACTGGTCTTGGCATTTGTAGACAGGGGACCTACATACATCATCATGTATCATCCCAAGAGTTTACTAACTCTTTCTCTGTTTTCAGTAAACGGAGCTGTGGTCATCTTATTTTTGTGACATGACTGGCGAGTTTCACAAGATGTAAATTCAAACTAATTTAAATATGCATCTTTATGTAACTCTAGCTAGTCGGGTCGCATTGATATGACCTAGTCTACAATACCTCAAGAAGGATTCGTTCATTTCTGGACTCTTCCTCTTGTGTGTGTTCTGTATACTAAGAACTGTAGTTTGATTTAGAACATTAATGCTTTTAGATAACGTGCCTGAACCGATCAACTTTTGATATAGGAAATGTTCAAAACATAATCCAACAATACAAAATTATATCCTTTCTTTACTAGTAAAGAGACTGATATGATTTTGTATATCAGGTTCGGTATCTAATAACATTCGTTCAGAATCAATGTATTTGGAATACAGGGTGACAGTGACCAACAGACTTGGCTGCAACTCTTGCCCCGTTCTCTGCCTCATGAAACTTATCACCCGTTCTCAGTTCTCTAACTTTCTGTAGCCCTATGTAACAGATTACATATCTGGGATCCTGATCTGGTATCACATACCCAGGACGTAAAGGATACTGAGAAACGGTTCTCTGTAATGAACACACCCGAAGATGATGTATCAGCATGCACTCTCTTCGTTTGGGCGGCACGGGAATTCTGGTAATCCCCAATTTCCTGCTCTGTCCTATAACAATTATAAGTTGGAGCGGGACCAACGTTCCCCAGCTCAGTATAACAAGCGGGTTCGGTCAATATTCCGTATTATTATCTTGATTAAGGCGTGATATGGTCGCTACTTGGAGAGAGAGAAGAAAACACTCAGCGTGCGCTCTTGCAAGAATAGATTGGTTATTATTTTATCTAATCAGGATGGCTCCCACTGCTTTTTATCAAATCTTCCTTCAAACTCTAAAAGAAAAGAGTAGCCGGGATTAATTACACACTACAAGTTCGCCAATCTTTCAGCCAGGCCAGTGTCGGTACTTTGAGGGAGGTCCCCCGTGCTTTCGCACGAACCTAATTAATGTAAACCTCGTTTTTCCAGAGGCGTAACCTCGTTGACACCTTTCTAGACACCTACTTGATTGGCTAATTGTAATGTGTAAAACTCTCTCAGGAGTAACAATTACTCGCAGCGGGTATCGGGATCCAACTATCTCATAGAAGGTATGCAATCTCATTGCAAATTTCAACACTTGAAATTCCCGATAATATTTTGCCCCTAGTGTTCTATGACCTTGACGAATGCCAAACAACCCATAGTCCACTAGTCAAGTTCAACCCGTACATTTCTTGATCGAATTAAACCCACCCGCACGACCCTTGACGAATGCCAAACAACGCCGTACGAATACCCTAATCCAATCGCATCATATGCTCAAGCAGATAAATACTAGTTAGCTACCGTACACTACGCCTTGACGAATGACAAACTACCGCAGCACGAATACTAACTAGTACATATCTGAAATGACGGAGGGCCACGACAGGTTTTTCTGAAAACCTATTGCGTAATGAACTTGATATCGTTGTAGAATCAAATGATTTTAAAATGGAGTGCTTTTGAGGCTTTTCTAGTTTTGCTAAAGGAGTCACTCCCGGTGAAGGGATCGTCGGTCCTTTCATCTTCGAATGAGGTGCGGGATATATCATATATATCACTGTGCAAAACAAAAACTCTTAAAAGCAATCAAAAGTCAAACCGAGTGTGTAGCATCTGCCAGTTATTGCTAAAGGAGTCACTCCCGGTGAAGGGATCTCGGTCTTTTCCTCATCGAATAAGGTGCATGATATATCACATATACCGCTGTGCAAAGCAAGAACTGTAGCTACCTGTTTTATTTTGAAATTCGATTCTACAACATCTTAGGTTTCTTTTACTTTCATTAATCACATTAATGAAGTCCCATCATTTAAGTACCTAAACATCACAGATAAATACGACGTACACTTATGCCATCCGCGTTCGCCTCGATGTCCCCTCGTACACCGTTAGGTTAGGTAACTAACGGCAGAGCGGGGCAGGGCTAGCGCGGGTGTAAAACATAAGTAACGCCTATATAATATATCATATATACTATATATAGTATCTATCACAGAACATCTCATGATCACATCACAGATATCGCAGCAGAAGAATCATATGAAATATTGGATATACTAGGACGTCCGTGTTTTCAATACGAGCCAGTATAAAACACGGATTCCACGGTCTCGATGAATAGCCAAACCCACACCCCAAGACCCCTACGAGAGCGGCAAGCAACCCTACCAATTCTAGAGTTAGGAGACCCGGACTCGACTCCTCGAGTTGGTCTCCCACTGGACTCCAGAACCCGGTTACTTGTGCTCCCCTCCTTGGGTCTATCCCAGTGCGGAAAAGTAAATAATATACAAAGGGTGACAACTTCCGCAACCTGGAAGTGCCCCAATAAAAGAATATTACATACAAGTTTTTACAAGAATGAAAATGAAAAAACACTCATCTCACATAAAACCCCCCGGCTATTCAAACATGACGATCCAATATAACATATCCAGCAACACATAACATCACATGTCATCAACGTAAGTAAATATGTCCATCCCAATTGTCGTTGACATATAGCAACGAAACCGGCGATATCACATATTACACTTACGGTCACAGAAAAGAAAATGTAAAACTACAACAGTTGGAATCCGCAACCTGCATAGACATCGCATGCCTAATCAAATGAATTCCTTAGACATCGCATGCCTAACAATTATAAACCCCGCATTTTAGTCTCATTATTGAAAACTCTTTTCAATATCAAGTCGGGTAATTCAACAAGATTCCCGACATCCTGATCGAATGCTCGTTGCAAACTTCAGTAGACGGCCGCACCCCCGATACCGTCGACGAAGTGCACCAAGGCGGAACACCGCTGCCGCGAGCACCCGAACGGATGCTTTCGGCGACGCGGTTCTCCTACAGTCACTTGGTCGGGGCTATGGAGCGAGGTTGTCTATTAAGTTTACCCGGCGAGTATCCGCGTACGCTACGTGATTGCGACGGACTTTTGATCACATCAAAATTCCGTGGCAACCGATCAAGTGAGACTAAAGTGCTATGTTTATAACATTCAAATCAGTTATCTCATAACTGTCTGTGAATTCCAATTATTGTATCCCATTCTAGATAAATAGAAAATGTTAAACTTTCCGATCGAACAATCGAACACCCAAGTTTTCCCGATACAGATCAACACATGAAATAAGTTCAAAGACATTCACTTCATGCCTTAGTACCAACGGTCCAGCCGTAGAAGGGTCAAGCCAACGCCTCACATGTGGCATGCCGTACTGCCCCAAACCCGAAGGTTCAAAGGGCAGTTCAAGACGGTCACATAATCGAGTTAAGGTTTGTTGTCTTCTAGAGGGACCATCGCGTTACTTGCACTACTTAGAACGTTTTTAAACCACGGAAAGATCCAACACTTGGAAATTTCCCGATAGGGGAAAAGGTGGGTATTTATATCCGGTCGAACTTTTTAACATATTCTAAAATTTACCCGGAAAACACATAGACAAAGTCCGATAATCCGATCGAATAATCGAATCCCCAAAACAACCCAGAATATTCAACTCTTGAATAAATATTAAAAATTCCCATAAAACTCAGCATTTAAATAAAGAAGTTACTGTGCAAAAATGGTTGACTGAAGAGACTAAATGAGCGCGGAACCGCCGCAATAGGCGGCTAATGCCGCGGTTCCGCCGCGCTTTAGACAGATCATTAGGTAATTTTTGCACCGTAATTCTTAGAATTTCCTGCTGAATTTTTTAAGCATTTTTAATTTGGAAAAAACCCAGAAATTGAAAAAAGTCCAGAGAGCATATTGTATTAGGGTTTCGATGTTCGATCGGGTTTCAAACGTCGTCTAAGCATCGCCTAAGGCTCTAGCTAGGCTCTGATACCACTGTAGGGTTCCTAGGCACTCTAATGAGGTCTCACAAGGCATCAACCATGCCAATTTCAAATTTTACGGGTGCCGAGAAACCCTAATACGGATCGTTAACTAGATATTTAGGCGAAAAAGAACTAGTAAACTATTTTACTAAGAGAACGGATATACAACCTTTGTAGATCCGGTCCTCCACCTCCATAGCTCCGTAATGAAGTCCTCTCCTCTGTACAAAACGGATCTTGGACTCTAGTGTCGGCTTCATCGGAGAAATGGACGGGCTAGGTCGTCGACTACGATGCCGAAGATGATCTACGTCGAGGCATCACTAGATCAAGCTCCAACTTCACCAAGTCATGAAACTTGTGAAAAAAACACACTCTACTACTTGGTAAGAGGTAGAGGATGAAGAAATAGGAAGTGGGTAGACTTTAGAATTGGATTTCTCACTCTTTTTCATCAATCACCATTGATGGTCCAAGGTTTCTTCATGTTGAAGATGAAGAAGAAGAAGAAGAAAAATGTTATGATAAGTATTAGGTAAAATGAAAATAATAATAATACTTATCATCTACCAACCATGGTCAAGTGTAGAGACTAAACTAGGGTTAGTGTGAATGGTTAGGGTTAAGCATGAGACAAAAATGGTCACTTAGGTCAAAGCTTCATGAAGTTTCAACTAGAATACAAATCAAGCCACCATTTTCTTTTCATGCCTTTCATTTTCCAAAAATCAATAGATAAATAAATAAGTGAATAAAACATAACCCTAACCATTAACATGTAACCATGGTTTGATCTTTACACAAAAACCCTAGCAAACATGTATCATCAAACATGATACAATCAAGTGCACAAAAGTATATCACATATACAATGTGCACATCCGAGTGAGAATATCCATTTAAAGTGAACCGATACTAGTTAATGCAAAGTAATATATCAAATATATAATTATACATTAAATCATTAAATCAACACTTGATTTAACGATCCGGTCATATCGCATATAACCGACCAGTATCCTATGTATCGGCTTATCGAATCAATACTTGATTCGATAACTAGGTTATATCGCATACAACCAATCGATACATTCATCGCGAGAATGAAATACGGTATCACATACACGCATTATTCTCGGTCCCGCACATATCTCATATGCGCTCCTATTTTGTTTTGCTTGAGCCAGGAAACCTCTGTGTAGGACTCTAAAGACTCGTCAATACGCCGGCAGCAGGTGATGATCATATCAAACACCCACAAGCCGCAAGCGGTCTGCTAAACGTAACGGCCACCCGGGTATTGAACGATCAGAAGATCGACGAGCAAGCCCGCTCACACTCCTGTGAATCCAACTAGTAACACTTACCGTACAGTCCGGTCTGATCGTCTGATATGTCGCATATCTCGCCTAGGGGTGGTAAACGTCAGACCCCAATAGCTCGATAAGTCGTGTCGATATGAGGTCTATAACAGTTCGAGAAACTACCGGTAACCCTTACCAGTAAATCTCAGCAACCCTGGCCAGGGATTTCCGGTTATAGCCAATCGAACACAGCGCAACATCAACTCCCTATACCGGGAGAGACGAATCCCCTCCTATCGCTCATTGCCTCCATGTGACTCGGGACTGTACCCAAAAACCACCGTTTTGCACACCCTCTTGGACGTGGTAAGATGGAAATCAAAGCACAGTGGGAACCACACAAGACTCTATGACGATCTCGGGTCAACAGACTACTCTATACCAGTGTCACCAGAGAACTGCCATCTGACGTAAGGTATAATACCATCTGGGAGTTCTCGGCGAGTCCGTCCAGTGTACCCAGTCTCTACTGAGCACCCGTATATCATCTCTGATGTCAAACACCAATGGATATGGGATCATCCATCGCCTATCTGTATGGGTCGAGAAGGTATACGCTAGTCTACTCTGGTATATCGATGCCCCGTCTCGATACACCCATGACTAGGGACTTTGAAGGATGTACTTATGGACTACCATGTCCCCACTAGTATGATCCGCATCATAGTCCAGGTAGTCAAGCACACATCCTAAGGGCTTTACCAACATATAACAGAGAGACAATCAGTGTACACGTTAAGGTAAAGAGCAACCAGATAGCATACTATCATGTCGAGCAAGAAAGTCCTCCCTATATATGTCCCAGCATCCACTACAATATACATCCAATGTACAGTAATGGCCTCTAGGGCATACATATAACTAACAGGAAGAACTTAGTTCTTCGTAGGAATTAAATTCCTTTTGAAAAGGGGAATTAAATTCCAAGAAACATTTTTTGGGATGGAATTAAATTCCATGAATTTGAACCGCCACCATCATCTCCCTAAAGATCATATGAACCCTAAGAGATCTACTGTTCGAAGATTAAATGGTTTTCTATTTTTGTTGATGAACTTGAAGAAAAAAAATGGGTTCATGTTAAAAGGGGTGAAACCCTTGGTGTGGATTTAAAATCCACAGAGTTTTTGAAAAATATATATAAGGGTTCCTCGTTCGTTCAAAGATCACTACCTGAAGAGATGGGTTTTCCCTGAACAGAGTTAAACTCTGAAGATTGTGGAGCAGAGAACTAAGCTCTGGAAAAGGAGAATTAAATTCTTAGAAAAAAGTTTGCAAGGAGGAAGATGAAGCAAAGTGGAGGCTCTTCTGAAAGGACATGGGCATTTATAGGATGGGATGGAAAACGTTTCATCTACCCTACTCCCAAGGCAGATCTGACGGTCACAAAAGTGACAGCGTTGCACTCACGTGCAAACACGTGAGAACAACGCTGTGGGGGCATTTGTTCCCTGATTAAAAATCAGGAAAAAGCTTCAGAAGAGGTATCACGTGCTCACACATGACCAGTGGTCACGTGTTGGCACGTGATGGTTAAGCAGCGGCCAAAGAACAGAGCGCAGAAGAAGAGAAGCCCATTCCAGGGGTCACGTGCTCACACGTGACCAGGGGTCACGTGCTCACACGTGACCAGGGGTCACGTGGCCACACGTGACTGGCTTAAAAGCTTTATTCTTTAATAGAATTAAATTTTGAGGAGAGATCATTCAAATCTTTCCAAAATGGAGAAGATTTATCTGAAACCGTTGGATCAAGAATCTGAAGGTGATTAAATATCACCAATTTATGGAAAAATATTGGACATGGAAAGATTTCCCCCTAAATCTAACCGAAATAACAAAGAGATATCTTTGGATTTAAAATCCAATGGTGAATAAAATTCACCTAATAATCTAAAGGCCCAGATCAATGAGGAAAATAAATCAAATCTTTCAATAAACAAATCAAATCTTTCAATGAAAGATTCACCAAACAGATTGATTCTTTTCTTTCTCCTATAAATAGGTGCCAAGGGAGAGAGTTAAAAAGGGGGGGGATAGAAAAACAGACAGAGAGAGAGATATAGAGCCTTGGAATCTTGAAAATTCAGAAGGAAGAATTTGATTCTCTGCAAAAGAAAAACCTTAGGTAAGAAAAGAGAGGCTTCAAAAGAGAATTTAATTCTCAAAAGAGTTTAACTCTTATATAAAGAAAAGAACTTAGTTCTTTCTCTCGTGGAGGATCTGCAAAGTGCACATCTCCCCATGAATTGAGAATTTAATTCTCATTGGGTTGAGATCCTGCCATGCAGATCTAAAACATAGAGGAGGAATTGAGTTTTGAGAATTTAATTCTCACAGAATTATATGAATTTAATTCCTTTGAGATAAAATTAAGGTTTAACCCTATATTATAGGAATTTAATTCCTTCAGAATGGACAGAATTAGGGTTTAACCCTAATTGAGAACTTATTTCTCTCAAAACTTACAGGAATTTAATTCCCTATGCCAGAACTTAATTCTTCACATATATGGGAATTTAATTCCTACAGAATGTAAATTGGGGTTTAACCCTATCCAAGAATATCATTCTTCAAGAAGAAAATAGGAATTTAATTCCTCTAAAATTTATTCCTAGGGTTTAACCCTATGAAGAATTTAATTCTTAAAAGATGAACAGATCTTTTAAAACATGCAAAGAACCAGAGTCACGTGCTACCACGTGACCCCTGTAAAGATCTACAGAAAAGAACTTTGAGGCAACGTCTCACGTGTCCCGCGTGACCCCTGAAGGATACAAAAAAAAAGCAAACAGAAGCTATGGGCGCCCTCACGTGCTACCATGTGACCCCTTGGCAAAAGCTTTAACAGTTAAAAACCCACATTCCCATCACGTAACAGCACGTGATGTTCCAAGAGCAATTATAGAAAGTATTCAATACTTTTGGCAGAATAAAATAAGGGGAATCAGGGCGCTCTCACGTGTCCACACGTAACCCCTCTCTCCTTAGTGTTTAACACTAATTTGAAGACTTTGTTCCCAGTGTTTAACACTGATTTTCTTAGTGTTTAACACTAATTTGAAAACTCTATTTGCAGTGTTTAACACTGATTTTCTTAGTGTTTAACACTAATTTGAAGACTTTGTTCCCGGTGTTTAACACTGATTTTCTTAGTGTTTAACACTAATTTGAAAACTCTATTTGCAGTGTTTAACACTGATTTTCTTAGTGTTTAACACTAATTTGAAAACTCTGTTCCCAGTGCTTAACACTGATTTGCTTTAGTGTTTAACACTAATTTGAAATCTATGTTTCCAGTGTCTAACACTGATTTGCTTTAGTGTAACACTAATTTGAAATCTCTGTTTCCAGTGTTTAACACTGATTTACTTTAGTGCTTAACACTAATTTGAAAGCCCTGTTGGTAGTGTTTAATACTGATTATCTTTTAGTTTTTAACACTAACTTGGTAATCTTATTCCCAGTGTTCAACACTGTTGGTCTTTAGTGTTTAACACTAGATTTAGCCCAATTAGCTAAGTTTCTAGAGGCAAAGCCTCTCCTTCAATGAACCAACAGAGGGCCAATATTCTAAACATGATTGGACTTTGCCCAAGCTGGCCATAAGTCCTCAATTCAAACTTAACTGGGCTAATGGGCTCATAATATAATTAATTGGTCTTAGTTCCAAATTGGGCCAAAGATTATTTAATCTATCTTGGTTCAAGGGTACATCTCTTCACTCCTTTGATACTTGGCGTTGTAATTCCTCAACGTCTTCAAAGAGGTGACGGGTCCCGATGACCATACATTGATACGGACTGTGGGGTCCTTAAACTCATGGACTTTGATGTCTTTAACCTTGACCGTGATGTCTTAAAACTAATGCCGGACTGTGGAGTCCTTAAAATCCATGGACTATGATGTCCTTAACCTTGACCGAGATGTCTTAAAACTAACAACGGACTATGACGTCCTTAACTTTGACCGTGATATCTTAAAACTAACGCCGGACTGTGGAGTCCTTAAATCCATGGACTATGACGTCCTTAACCTTGACCGCAACGTCTTAAAACTAATATTGGACCGCAATGTCCTTAAACTACCTGTTGACCGCAATGTCACTAAACTAAACAACAGGGCCCCCCCTTAATTGCTCTCTTATTGGATCTAAGCGATCCCGTTAAGTTGATCTTAGTCTAAAACTAGACTAACGTATTCTTAACAAACGTTTAAGTCGATCTTAGTCTCAAATGAGGCTAACGTATCCTTAAAACCAAACCCCCAAACCCAAATTTAAGATAATACGGATTTGGACTAGTCCACGCCCTATGGGCGACGACATAACTCAGTCTCTTTATACAATCCACGGGCAACCAAACACAAAATAAACACACACGACACGAAGTGATCATCTGGAGAAGGAGAAAGTTGTTACCGCAATGCGGTAGCGTAATTAACTGCAGGGGCTTGCACCTGCAGGGAAGAGCGTCCCCACAATCAAAAACCCCTATAGCGATGGGGAATCTGACGAAGTCTGCTGCATCGGACGCATCCGTTTAAACCTTCGATACATGGTTCCATAAATCAACTTGGCATCTTCGGAGAGGTAGACGAATCGCACCAATTAGTATCTGCCCCGAATCTCAGGCAAGACGTCTATGTCTTGGCCGCCGTTCGGAGGGGAACAATCGTCACGCCACCAGTACTCCCAACTCTACCCCCCTGTCGTAGCAGGTATGGTAGACTCTATCGTTCGTGCATTTTCTTTATCTCTTGAGCCGACATCTGACTATGATTTGTTTTGCAGCGGCCGCGCCGACTCCACCTCCGTTCGATTCTCGCATCACAATGCCGGTAGGCCCCTTTTCTAGACGCCCATCTTCAAAAGGCTCTGTGACCAGTCTGTGTATATGGAGCGAATACATCGAGGAGCTTGACGCGGAGGCCCCTACATTCGCTGCAGATTTTGCTGCCGAGGTTAATCCAATGTTGGCGACACTTGTGAATTTCCACAACGAAGGCGTCATTGAGTCTTGGGTTAACCACTGCAGAAATATTGAGGCCTGCCTGCATGAGCTTGAGCTTAGGCATCCTGCTCCTGAGATTCTGGCTTTGAACTCCCAGCGGGTTGCGTGGGTCGATCAGAGCGTGTCCTTCCTCCGCCATTTTGAACAAGAAGTGACCTTGAGGCGGAAGGAACGCGAGGAGGCTTCAGGTGAATTTGCTCGGCTGCGCACCCAAGTTGAAGCGAATGCCACGCAACTGAGAGCCGTCTTTGATAATTTGCAGTGATGTATTTCGGACGGGCTGGCATTGAGGCGGAAGCTCGACTTCATAGAGCGGGTTACGCAGAGTCGCGAAACTGCCCAACGGGAAATCGATGAGAAGGTTTCATCGTGCTTGCAGCAGCGGGCTCGAATTGAAGCGGAGCTGGCCGCGGCGGCCGATCATGAGAAGGAGTTGAGAGGAGTGCGTGAACAGCTAGCTGATTTATTGAAGACACCTCTTCCTCAGTAACTGTTTTTGTATAGATTGAACACTTGTAATCTTTGAATAATATTTATCCATTTTTTATTCTTTCATATGATTCAACTTGTACTCCATTGAATTTATGAATAAAAGATACACATTTTTTTGTTCTATTGTTGCTTTATTCTCTTCGCTGTGTCATCGCCATGTGATTTTAGCAAGTGTGGCCTGTAGATAGTAGAGAACATTTCATCTTAGTCTCCTTGTATGGTAGCGATGGCTTAGGAAGCAGGTTCAGGTCTGCTGCCTGAGATTTTTCAAGTTTATGAACCGTAAGGGTCTCACAAAGAATTTTCTCCCTACGAGTCGAGAGGATCTCGTAGGTATATTTTCTTCTTAGGAATCGTGAGGATTCCTAAGTGTACTTTTCCCTTGAGAGTCGTAAGGATCTCACGAGAGAATTTTCTCCCTTACAAGTCGAGAGGACTTGTAAGTGGTTGTTTCCTTTCTTGTCGATGTTTGACTTAGGAGAGTGTGGCCTGTAGAAAATCTACCTTGACCTCTCTGCGAGGCAATGATGGCTTGGAAGACAGGGTTAGGATCTGCCACCTAATACTTTTCAATTTTATGAGCCGTGAGGGTCTCATAAAGACTTTTCTCCCTACAAGTCGAGAGTATCTCGCAGGTGTGGTTTCTCCTTAGAAATCGTGAGGATTCCTAGGTGTGTTTTTCTCTTGAGAGTCGTAAGGATCTCACAAGAGAATTTTCTCCTTACAAGTTGAGAAGACTTGTAAGTGATTGATGAGTTGACCTGCTCCTGAGTCAAAGCATTGCTTTGATGGGGAGTTCGAGGGTTTACTCTGGCTGTTTCCCACGGAGTCAGAATTGACTTTAGCCGTGTTCTACGGGCCCAGGAAGGGTTGACTTTGGCCATACGGAGTTAGGATTGACTTTAGCCGTACGGGGTCAGAGGTTGCTCTGGCAATTTCTCACGGGGTCAGGATTGACTTTAGACGTGCTCTACGTGACCAGGATTTGCTCTGGCCGTTTCCCACGGGGTCAAGATTGACTTTAGCCGTGTTCTACGAGACCAGGATTTGCTCTGGCCGTTTCCCACGGGGTCAAGATTGACTTTAGCCGTGTTCTACGGGACCAGAATTTGCTCTGGCCGTTTCCCACGGGGTCAGGATTGACTTTAGCCATATTCTATGGAATCAGGATTTGCTCTGGCCGTTTCCCACGGGGTCAGGATTGACTTTAGCCATGTTCTACGGTACCAGGATTTGCTCTGGCTATTTTCCATGGGGTCAGGATTGACTTTAGCCGTGTTCTACATGACTAGGATTTGCTCTGGCCGTTTCCCACGGGGTCAAGATTGACTTTGGCCGTGTTCTACGGGACCAGGATTTCCTCTGGCCGTTTCCCACGGGGTCAGGATTGACTTTAGCCGTGTTCTACGGTACCAGGATTTGCTCTGGCTGTTTCTCATGGGGTCAAGATTGACTTTATCCGTGTTTTACGTGACCAGGATTTGCTCTGGCCGTTTCCCACGGGGTCAGGATCGACTTTAGCCGTATTTTCGGGACCAGGATTTGCTCTGGCTATTTTCCATGGGGTTAAGATTAACTTTAGCCGTGTTCTACGGGGCCAGGAGGTGCTCTGGCTGTTTCCCATAGGGTCAAGATTAACTTTAGCCATGTTCTACGTGACCAGGATTTGCTCTGGCTGTTTCCCACGGGGTCAAGATTGACTTTAGTCGTGTTCTACGGGACCAGGATTTGCTCTGGCCATTTCCCACAGGGTCAGGATTGACTTTAGCCGTGTTCTACGGGACCAGGATCTGCTCTGGTCGTTTCCCACGGGGTCAAGATTGACTTTAACCGTGTTCTACAGTACCATGATTTGCTTTCTCGGTTGTCTATGAACCGTCGAGGTTTGGAACAGGGACTTTGCCATGGCCCCAAGGTTGATTGTCGCATCTGAATACTGCGGAAATAAGGAGGAACGCTGTTGGTGATCTCTAGGCTGTCTATAAACCGTCGAGATTTAGAACAGGGACTTTGCCATGGCTCCAAGGTTGATTGTCGCGTTTGGATCCTGCTGGAATGAGGAGGAACGCTGTTGGTGATCTCTAGGCTGTCTGTGAACCGTCGAGATTTGGAACAGGGACTTTTCCATGGCTCCAAGGTTGATTGTCGCGTCTGGATCCTGCTGGAATGAGGAGGAACACTGTTGGTGATCTCTAGGTTGTCTGTGAACCGTCGAGATTTGGAACAGGGACTTTGCCATGGCTCCAAGGTTGATTGTCGTGTCTGGATCCTGCTGGAATGAAGAGGAACACTGTTGTTGTTCTCTCGAGATGCAGATGTTGCCATCGAGACTTGGCTCTCTTTCTGACGGAGCCTGGTGGGATGATATGATTCTCTCTTTGTTTGTGCCTCTGGATTGTATACAGGTATCGATGTGATCTTATCTGTAGGGCAAATTTTTTTTATTTCATTTCATTTTTTATTTCTTTCCGCGATGCTCTATCATTTCAGCTTTTTATATCGCGAAAGTCACGATTGCCCAATCATTTCGGCTATTTTTCGCGGTGCCCAATCTTTTCGGCTATTTCATATGCATATATATTTTTACTTGCTGACTTTGTTGCAAGTTGCCCTATCATTTCGGCTATTTCATATGCATTTTTGGCTCGCTGATTTTTTATCACGATTATTGAGTTTGGAATCTGATGCCAATCTCAGCATCAGCATCGCTACGACTGGAATATTGCCAGGAGCGAATCATCACTTGCCGTGAAAGGGCATGAAATTTGATACCGATTTAAGCATCAGCATCGCTACTACTGAGACATTGCCAGGAGCAAATCATCATTTGCCTCTGTCGATGTTAAACAAAGGTGGCTTAGCAAACAAGGTTAGGATCCTGTTAACTAAGGCTTTTTGACTTTACGAGCCGTAAGGATCTCATAAAGGTGTTTCTCCCTACGAGTCGTGAGGATCTCGTAGGTGTATTTTCTCCTTAGGAATCGGGAGGATTCTTAAGTGTGTGTTCTCTTATAAGTCATAAGGATCTTACAAGAGTGTTTTCTCCTTATAAGTCGAGAGAACTTACAAGGGTCGTTCACCATGTGAGCATATCTCTAGTCGCTGGTGGGATTTTGTTAGGGAAAGGTTTATTCGCGCCCGTGGATTGTATACAAGGGTCAGTATTGAAATGCTGTAGGGCAATATTGAAGATTGTAATGGCTTAAGAACAGGTTCAGATCCCTTTAGCTTATGGCTTTTGAATCCTATGAGCCATGAGAGTCTCAAAGGGGAATTCTCCTTACGAGTCGTGAGAATCTCGTAAGTGTAACTTCTCCTTAGGAATCCTGGGGATTTCTAAGTGTGTTTCTCCCTTGTGAGTCATAAGGATCTCACGCAGGTATTTTCTCCTTACAGAGTCGAGAGGACCTTGCAAGTGTCTTTTAACGAGATTGCGCCCTTTCGGGTTTTCACAAAACTCGCCGGTAGCCCTGCTGTTTTTACTTACGGATCCCTTTAGGGTTTTCATCCATGCCCATCTCACTTATGGATATACCGTTTTCTTTCTCTTTTTTTTATTATTTTTTTTGTGTCAGCCTTGGAATGCTACGGTTTGTAGTAGTTTATAGACGTTTCGGTCAGTAGTTAGTTTCAGGACATTGCGGTCCGTTGTTAGTTTAGGGACATTTCGGTCTATCGTTAGTTTAGGGACATTTCGGTCCGTAGTAGCAACGGTTTCGTTGGCTACCACTTATAAAGTTTGGGCTTGGGAAGATAACGAGCGGACATAGGCATCGTCATCTATCATTACCCTGGGCCGTAACTTGTCAGGCATATTATTTCTTTAGGAACCGACCATTTATCGGCCTGAAGGGTCTTTCGCCATGCATATCCATGAGCAAGTAAGCCCCACCTTGGTAGAATTTGTCTATGATGTACGGGCCCTTGTAGTTCGGCTCGAATTTCCCCCGTTTGGCACGATTGGGGATCATAGGTCTCTTGACCACTAGCACGAGTTCGCCTTGACGGAATGTTCTCGGCCTAGTCAATCTCTCGTATGAGCGCGTTATCTTTGCTTTATAAACCTCCAGGTTTTGTTGCGCCATGAGCCGGGTTTCATCAAGGGCGTCGAGTTCCTCAAGGCTAAGGTGAGAATTTTCTTCATCGGTTAGCTCGTAGTGAACCGCCACTCGTAGAGGGTAACTCTATCTCAAGGGGGAGTACCGCTTCTATGCCGAATACCAATGCCTACGGCGTTGTGTTTGTGGCCGTTTTGAACGTAGTTCGATACGCCCAGAGAGCTTCATGCAGTCCCTCATGCCAGTCCTTCTTATTTTTGGACACCGTCTTTTTCATGATCTTCGTCAAGGTCTTGTTGAAAGCCTCAGCTAGACCGTTAGCTTGAGAATTATAGACCGAAGAGTATCTCCAGTCTATATTATGCTGTTGTACGAAGCGGCTGATCTTGTGGCTTCTGTAGGCTGGCCCATTATCGGAGATAATCCGTCACGGAGTGCCAAACCGATAGATGACGTGTGCCTTGAAGAAATAGAGGATGTTCTCCGTCTTCACTTCTCTCAGCGGTATCGTTTCTGCCCACTTGGAGAAGTAATCGGTTGTTGCTAATATGAACTGATGTCCTCTGGACGATGCTGGTTCAATGGGCCCGATTATATCAGTTCCCCACATTACGAACGGCCAGCTAGCCACCGTCAGGTGTAGCGGATTTGGATGCTGGTGGATAAAGTCCCCGCGAATCTGGCACGAGTGGCACTGCTTCGCGTATTCGAGGCAGTCTTGGATCATTGTGGGCCAATAGTAGCCCATCCTTTTAATCTTCAGCTTCATCTTTGGCCCGGCTTGATGAGAACCGCAGAGTCCGTCATGAGTTTCTTGGACGACTCTCCTTGCTTCTTCCGGTCCCAGGCATCTGAGCCATAGAGAATCAAATGATCTCTTATATAAAGTGTCGTAGATGAAGGCGAAGGATAGAGCTCGTTTCATGAGCTGATGTCTTGAGGACGCATCTTCAGGTGTTCAACGGAATTCAAAGTAGTCTATAAAGACTTCTCTCCAATCCTCAGCTTTTTCCTGGTCTTTTATTTGTAGGGCTGTCTCTTTGGTCGCTTCTTTCTCTTCAGATGACTCTGGAGATATTTCTGCTGGTGCAAGAACCCGACGGCTTTGCACAACGATCTTCACATCATCGAGGTTTTCGTCAGCCAGTTCTTTAGCGAGTTTGGCTAACGCATCCGCCTTGCTATTCTCCGCTCACGGTATGCTTTCTAGGGCGTAGGAAAGGATTTGGGTCAGCAGTTGTTGCACTCTCTCACCCTACTTTACCAACTCCGGTTTGCACGTTTGATAGTCGCTATTTACTTGACTAACGACCAGCTGGGAATCTCCGTATATGAGGAGGTTTTCGATTCCCATGTCGACAGCGATCTCAGGACCCGCTATCAAAGCTTTATATTCAGCTTCATTGTTTGTCCTCGGCTCTGTTAAGGAGAAGACAAAGCGCATTATCTCTCCTTGTGGAGTCACGAAGATGAGGCCTACCCCAGACTTGATTATGGGGGAGCTATGCTTTCGCTTCTTAATGGAAGATGCTCCGTCGATGTAAAGTTCCCATCGGCTATCACTCCCTCCTTTCTCCCCGTCGATCGTGTCAAATGCATGCTCGTCTGGCAATTCGCAGTTCAGGGGAGAATCGGCAGGTATAGGATGCTCGGCAAGGAAGTCGGCGATGGCCTGGCCTTTCACTGCCTTAAGAGGACGATATGTTATCGAGAACTCCATTAAGAGGATGGCCTATTTAGCAAGCCGTCCCGTTAAAATGGATTTTGACATCAAATACTTGAGAGGATCCACCTTTGATATGAGATGGACCTCATGCGCCAAAGCATAATGTCTGAGCTTCGTTATTGCGAAGATTAATGCCAGACACTGTTTTCCAATGGGAGAGTAATTGTTTTCTGCCCCCAGAAGAACTCGACTCAAATAGTAGAGGGCTCTCTCCTTCCCTTGGTCGTTTTCTTGTGCCCATAATGCGCCTAGAGAACCCTCAAGGGCGGTTGCATACAGAATGAGAGGCTTTCTCTTGACCGGAGCGGTTAGCACCGGAGGATTCTGCAGATATTGCTTGATTTCGTCCAGCGCGCTTTGGCATTTGCGATCCCAAACGAACGGGGTTCCCTTCTTCATCAAGTGACTGTAGGGACGACATTTTTCGGAGAAGTTAGCTATGAACCGCTGGATATACGCGAGCTTCCCTTGGAGAGACCGCAGTTGTTTGAGTGTTCTTGGCGGGGGCATTTCCATGATCGCCTTGATCTTCGACGGGTCTATCTCGATGCCTCAATGTCGTATGATGAATCCCAGGAACTTGCCTGAGGAAACTCCGAATGCGCATTTGAGAGGGTTCATCTTCAGATTGTATATCTGAAGACGTTGGAACACTATTTTTAGATGCTCCCAATGCTCTTCGTGCGATTTGCTTTTCACCACAAGGTCGTCAATATAGCATTCGACGACTTCATGTATGAGGTCATCGAAAATCTTCGTCATAGCCCTCTGATAAGTAGCGCCGGTGTTCTTCAGACCGAAAGGCATTACTTTGTAGCAAAATATCCCCAGCGGAGTTCGGAAAGTGGTATGCTTCTGGTCTTCGGGATGCATCTTTATTTGATTATACCCCGATGAGTCGTCCATGAAAGAGAAGACTTCGTGAGTGGACGTGTTGTCTATCATCAGCTCGGTGACCGGTACGGGAAAGTCATCCTTAGGACAGGCTTTGTTGAGATCCTGAAAGTCTACGCAGATGCGTACCGTCCCATTCTTCTTCATGACCGGGACAATGTTGGCGATCCAATCGGGGCACTGAACCTCTTGGATGAAGCCGGAGTTGATTAGCTTCTTGACCTCAGCGTTAATGCTCATCTCAAGCTTGAGCCGCATTCTTCTCAGCGCTTGTTTGATTGGTTTGACGTCCGGAGAAATCGCCTATTTGTGGACGGCTATTTCTGGATCTAATCCTGGCATCTCGGAATAGTTCCATGCAAAGCAGTCTTTATACTGCATGAGCACGTCTTTGAGCATAGCCACCTTTTCTTCAGACAGCAACTCACTGACGAACGTCAGCCGTGGGTCATTTGCCGTTCCCAAATCGATTTTTCTAAGGTTATCTGCAGTAGTATGTATCCCATCTTCCAGCCCTTTTGGCGCCAGTGGAAACTCTGAGATCACCTCATCGTCATCGTTTTCGAAGCACCAGGGGAGGTTAGCCATATCCTTGCCCGTTCCTTCTTCTAACAGCGTTATCGTATGACAGGTACGAGATTACTTCGAAGACCGATGTTGATCCGGCTCTACTCTCGCTGCATGTGTGGCTTTCGGTTCATGCTTCTGTAGTGGGGTTACCCTCCAACTGTTGGATAGAGCGAACCTGCCTTACTGATACTGGTCTTCTACCCAGTCTTTGAATGTGAAGCAGTCTTCGAGAGGATGTCCTATCGCTCGGTGATAGGAGCAATAGTCTGGGTGAGAGACCTCGTCTGCTTGCTCAGGGTGCTTGGACTCCGGAAGTGTAATCATCTGATGTTTTATGACAAGATCGAATATCTTCCTTGTCTTGTCTTGGGGAAAAGAATACGCTCGACCCATTTTCTTTATAAGAGACGGATCCCAGTTGCTCGATTTTTGATCGCGTGACTTCTTGGACTCGCTTCATTGCTGTCGAACGTTTTTTCCGTTCTTCAGTTTGGTTTTGCCTTTGCGTCGAGTCTTCTTTGTGACTGGCTGGCGACGAAGGGCATCGTCATTCTCCGTAGCCTGCTGAAGGAGGCGCTGCATCCTGGCTTTCTCGTAGATTGCCATTTCGCGGCTATGATCATCCCGGACCTTTTGACTCGCTTCTCTTATTAGCTTGTCCATCTGTTCTTTGAACGACGGACTTGGCACTTTCATGGCGAGACCTTGTTTTGGTTCAGAGTTAGCGTCTTCTAACAGAGCATTTCCTTCCTCATCAAAGTCATGTATAATGTAGCAGCCATAGAATCGCTCCCGTTTCTTGGATTGGACATATCCAAGCCAGATCGTTTCCATTCTCCCGTTGGGCAGTTTTCGCTGAGTTCCGGGGACGTTCGAGATCCTGTTGTAGAACTGAGCTTGTCGAGCAGTCTGTTTGAAAAGTACGCCTTGGCGCCTTAACAGCCTTTTTAATCCTTCTGTGTAGTATCTGGACAGACGGATGGGTTGGAGCTTGTCAAGCGTAGAATCGGCGTCATGCCAGATTTCTTTCTCCACCTTGGTTTCCACGGATCGATAAAAGAGGATCGCCTTTTCATCTTTTCGCCTAGGAGGGACGCAGAGCGTCTGCAGTTCTTGCACACTGTAGGTATCAAGTGCGTCGAGCTCTTTATAATGCTCTTGCGGAACCATGGCGATTTGCAAACTCCGATCATCGCCAGCGAAGGCTTGTATTGATGGCCGAACAGAAAATACTGCATTGACCTCATCTTCTGAGTCGTTGCCGAAGACTAGCATAGGGGTGGACGGTCCCGGCTTGTTGCATTAGGGTGGTCCTGAATAAATTATTTCTTCTTCCTCCTCGGTATCGCTCCCAAAGACTGGAATAGTGGTGATAGCTTTGTTCTTCGGTTTGTGGCATCTTTCCGTGTCTTCGAAGTCTGGCAAGAAGTATTTTGCATCTTCGTATTTTCGGACTTCATTCACGGAGAATGGGTTCAGCTCCCCTGTCACAGTATATTCGAGACCATCTTTGAAGTACTCCATACACTGATGTTGTGTAGAAGGGATGATATTGTACTCGTGTAACCAAGGCCTGTCGAGCAAAGCATTGTAACATGTCTTGGCGTCAATGACGTGAAATTTGATGTCCATGATGAGTAGCCCAAAGCGTAACGTCAATATCACAGACCCAAGCGTCCGTGATGACTGGGAGTCAAACCTGGAGATGGTGATTTTATCACGAGCAAGATGCTGAACGCTCATGCAGATTTCCTTCAATACTCTTACATTGAGGAGTTTGACAGAGGACCCATTGTCAACCAGGATTTTGCCTATCTTGATTTCATGATAGTATCCGGAGACATAAAGGGGACGGTTATGCTCGCACGTCCCGAGGAGGAGGTCTTCATCGCCGAAGGTGATATCGGCCGTGTGCACTTCTTCCAGCTCATCCTTCATCTTTTCTTTGGCTATGAAAGCTTGAAATTGGTCAGGCTCTTGTAATACCTTGATCAAAGAATCTCTCACCTTCTTAGATAGCAGAAGGGCGTCGAAAATACTTAGCTGTGAGGGGATCTTTCTCAGGTGTGCCAGAACGTTGTAATCCATCTTATTTTTCTTGGGCGGGTCCTTGGCTGCCAGCTCTTTGACTACTTGATCATCGAGGGCGATATCCTCAGGGACCTTTTCTTTCCCCTTATCCTTTTTGTTCGATCCCTTGTTTGCGGATCCGAGATTCTTTTCAGGTAGCGTGCGATTGCGCAGCTGGATGTTCTCGCAGCTCTTCAGTTCTTCCTCTTTTCCTGGGGTGGATTCTTTGAAGAGAGGGCCGAGAGTCATTTCTTCTTCAAAATCGCTCTCGAAAGTGAGAACTTGCGATCCCCTGTTATCAAACATGTGATAGTTGCCGGCAGCTCTTCCTCGTTCGTCTGTCGCATTTTCCCGCTGTCGACGAGCTTCACGCTTCATCCTCTTGAAGTGTTGCCTGTGAGCGACATATCCTTACCACCAATTTTTAAAAGCGTTTAACTCTTCGGTGGGGTGCGCAATCCTTTGATGATATAAACAGTAATTAGGATGCACATCCTCTTCATTAAGGTGTATCTCATCAGAAGTGTTTCCTTCGGAGGGTGGCAGCTTCATTCCCATCGATATGGCTTTAGAGAACCTTTTCCTTGTCTTGAACCTGCTTTTGCCGGCGGCCGAAGTGCTCCTATCAGGTTGGGGTGTTTCAATCTTTCCGTTCAGTCGCCGGCGTTTTGCTTTTCCAAATATGACCATTTCGCGCTCTCGATCAGCCTTATTTTTCAGAAGAGTTTCGTTCAGGAATGCATCAATCATCTCGTCTGACGGTCCCAGGAGCTCCGATTCGGGATCTGCCCCTAGTTTCTCTGCGTCAGGAGCTTCTTCACTGTCTATCGACGAGTGAGAGATCACATGGCAGCTTGCCACATAATCCTCAGGTTCATCCGACGAGTCTTCTCCTTCATCATTTCCGTCCTTAAGGATGTGGTTGAGAAACTCTTGGAGTGTGTCTGAGGTCCGCGCTTTCTGGTTATATTCTTCTAGTGCGTCAATATGTTTCTGCAGGTCCATGCGCTTGTCATCAGGCTTCATGGGCTTTTTAGTCTTCTTCTTCTTCTTTGAAGATTTTGATGGCTGAGCTTGAGCGTTTTGACCATCCCCACCAATTTTTGGCGTCGGGCGCGGCTTCAGCATTCCCTTGATGACTTCGGGTTCCAGTGAACTTTTCCGTTTGATCGTCGGGTATGTTTAGAGATCCTTCAGCATTCTTTTCATTTTGACTGAAAGAACGACCTCCCATGGAGCTTCTTCTACAAAAGAGCATGATGCCCCCAGTGTGTCAGCGTGCGGTTGGGGCGGGTTTACTTTCCAATTCTCGGACAGTGCGAATTTTCCCTGTTGGTATTAGTTCTCAATCCACCCTTCGGAGACGAAGCAATCTTCGATTGGATGGCCTATCGCTTGGTGATAGGGGCAATATTTGGGATTATTAGCTTCACCGGGTTGCAATAGGCGTTTTGGATCCGGTAAGTTGATGAGCCTGTTGCGCACCGCCAGCTCGAACAGTCTCCTCGTTTTATCCCGGGGAAACGAATAAGGGCGCTTCAGTTTCTCATTGAAGAATCGCCGTCTTTCATCTTGGAGATCAGTTGGTTTTGGACCACTGGGCTGCTGCTGAGCATTGGCGACGAAGGTCACTTTCCCTTTCCCTTTTTCATTTCGAGATTCCAACTTCAAAGAAGAGGGTCTATGACCCATCTGATCCATTTGGGCCAGTTTGTCAATCAAGGCCCGGAAAGTAGTTGGCTTGAAGAACATCATGAATTGCGAAATGGTCTCCTGCGGATCAAGAGTACCCACAAACATGCCTACCGCAGGTGCTTCCTCGATGCGCTGCTCGTACTTTGACCATAGATTCCGCCATCGTATCGCGTATTGCACCCATGTTTTGCCTGGCTTCACTCTGGCATTAATTAATGCAGTGATTGGAGTGCGTTCACTAGCGCTTGCGAAACGTTGGGTGAACAGCAATTCCATCTTCATAAAAGTTTTGACAGAGTCATTGGGAAGCTCCGAATACTACTCAAAGGCCGTTTCAGCCAAGCTGCCGACGAACTGGCGAAGCAGTAACTTATCATCCCCTCCAGTGTTGCCGCAGAGAGCCCTGAACTGAGCGACATGTTGATGGGGATTTCCTGTCTCCTTATATACGTGAAACTTAGGAATCATGTATCCTGGCGGGTACTTTATCTGATCGTACCATCCTGGATATGGTTGCCCAGTTCTGACGACTTGGCCGGTTGCTTCATTCGCTTGATGAGCCCGTATTTGCTGAGCTATATAATTATCGAGCATGGCTTTGGAGACGGTCTCCTCCTTGACTGCTGACAGAGCCGGCAGAGGATTTGATGTCTCTCCTCTATCATCTTTGATTATTACCGGAGGATCTTCGGCTGGAGGGTCCGGCTGGATCATCAGGCCTACCATATCTTGGAATAAAATGGCCATTTGTTTTATATTGGCCGCTTGTTCCGTAGCCTCTTTTTCCTTCTTCTCAAGCATTCTCCGATGGAATTCGGCATCAGTTTCCTGCTCATGACGTTGCTCTGAGGACGTCTTTGGGCTGGCTTTTGGTCCCGTGAGTGCGGCCATAGCTGTTAGCATCTCTTGGAGCTTTTGTTGTTGCTGCTCCTGAACCTTAGTCACTGATCGCGTAAGCGATCGATGACCTGTGGAGATACGGCTATCCTCTTTTCCGGATGCCATACAGACGGTATGCACCACCATGCCCCCAGACTTAGGGCGTTTAGGCTCAGTGCCCTTGATATTTGTTGCAGACATGGGAATTTTCTCCGGCCTTCTCCTCTTGTGGGCGGTCGAAGTTGAGGGAGCCGTTGCAGTGGGTACCCAAACAGATGACACCTTCTGTGGCTTGACAGGATAGTCCTCTTCTCGCCGCGCTTTCATCTTTTCCTGTTGGCGGGGGTAGTCTTGATCAATCACCGAATCTTAGACCTGTCGCCAAACCTTGTAAATTTTAGAGGACAGCCGCTGAGGGGGCTGTTCGAGCTTCGCCTTTGTGGCATTCTCTACAGGCGGAGGAGATCTTTTCAGCACAGCCGTTGGAGAGTTCTTTCTCACCCTCCTGAGTGGTTCAAAGCTATTCCCAGTTGGAACAGCAACAGCAATTTCAATCGTTGGAGCTGGCGGTGTTAGTCCAGAGGGTGAACTACCCCCAGCTTTCCTCACTCGGCGCCAGTGGCGACGTCGAGCATGTCGTGCGGCCGGGATCACCTCCGCTGTTGGATGAGCTTCTTCATGCCCCCTTCTTTGAGGAGAGACTGTTATTGGTGCTAGCCTGTCGAAGACTGACACCCGTTGAGAGGGGGTAGTCAGTCCTGCGAAGGCCGACTTTCGAATAGGGGAAACATCCTTCATGACTTTGTCTGGAATGGGAGCTGAAACGGCCAGTCTTGTGAAGACCGACCCCTTAGCAGGAGAAGCCGCCTTGGGGACTTCAGGAGTAGGAATGACTATCCGATTTGGGATAACCTCTTCAGGAATTGTAGGCTTCTTCATGGGCCCATCTGAGCTTCGGCCCAGTCTGTTGAAAACTGAGGCAGTGGACTTGGACGACCCATTGAGAGGGGCCGCAGTAGTTGCAAGCCGATCAAAGACCGACTTTTTCGGAGCTTCTTGTGATGGCACAGAAGCACTGAAGCTTTTTGGTGGGATCATGGTCTCGAAGAATAGCCCAGTAGTGGCTTGGGTCACTTGTTCTACCGGCATTGTGAAGAGAGAGGCCGCTTGGGGCCCGTAGGTTACTCCTCCAGATGAGGCGGTACGGGAGTTCTTGTTGCAACTGGAACAGTTAGAGGCCATTGATGTTCTTTTTTTGCACAGGAGCAAAACCAAATCTTAGTACCTCGAACCCAAGGGCAACCATATCAAACTACGATTCATTCGCGAACACGACATACGAAGTGTGGAGTGGAAAGAGGAAAAGGTCCCACCGGGCATACCAGAATCTGTTCTCCGCCGAAAGACGTGACCGGGACGTTGGGACGTCCGGCCTGAATTTCGAGGGCAGATGCTATTTGGTGCTTTCTGTCCACCTCTCCGAAAATGCCAAGTTGATTTATGGCACCGTATATCGAAGATTTAGACGGTTGCGGCTGATGTAGCAGACTTCGTCAGATTCCCCCTCGTTGAGGGGTTTTTGATTGTGGGGATGCTCTTCCCTGCAGGCGCAAGCCCCTGTAGTTAATTACGCTACCACATCGTGGTAACCACTTTCTCCTTCTCCAGATGGTCACTTCGTGTCGTGGGTGTTTGTTTTGTTTTTGGTTGCCCGTGGATTGTATACGGAGACTGATTTATGTTGTCCCCCGTAGGGCGTGGATTAGTCCAAATCCGTATTTTCTTAGATTTGGGTTTGGTTTGGGTTTAAGGATCGTTAGTCTCATTTGAGACTAAGATCAACTTAAACGTTTGTTAAGGATACGTTAGTCTAATTTTAGACTAAGATCAACTTAACGGGATCGTTTAGATCCAACAAAAGAGCATTTGGGTTCTATTGTTTTAGTTTAGGGACATTGCAGTCCAGTTTAGAGACATCATAGTCTATGAGTTTAGGGACCCCACAGTCCATGGTAGTTTATAGACGTCATAGTCTGTAAAGTTTAAGGACATCATAGTCCATGAGTTTAAGGACCCCACAGTCCGTAGAATGCCTGGTTGTCGGGACCCGTCACCTCTCTGAAGACGTTGAAGGATTACAACGACAAATATCAGAGGAGTGAAGAGATATACCGTTGAATCAATTTTGGTTGGGAGATCTGTAGTCCAATTGGGACTAAGATCTGAAATTTATGAGCATATGGGCTCAATTAATCTGAATGAGGGGTTTATGGCCAACTTGGGCTCGGCCCACTCAATTAAAATGTTAAACATTTGACAATACTGAGCATTGATTTGGGTTCTGACAGCCTTTCTGTCTTTTATTGAATGCTGAACATTCATCATAGCTCTAGGGCTTTATTTAAAGAACAATTTATATTCTATCAGCGCACGCGTGAGGAACACGTGGCGCACTTAGCGCTAGCGCCGGTTAATGAGCGCAAAGCGCTTCTGTGATATAAGGCACACGTGAGGAGCATGTGGCGCGCTTGGCGCAAGCGCCAGTATATGAGCGTAGAGCGCCGGTTTATAAGAGCAAAGCGCTATTTGTTCAGTGGCGCACACGTGAGGAGCACGTGGTGCGCTTGACGCTGAGCGCCAGTCTATGAGCGCAAAACGCTATTTGTTAAGTGGCGCACACATAAGGAGCACGTGGTGCGCTTGGCGCTGAGCGCCAGTCCATGAGCACAAAGCGCTATTTGTTAAGTGGCGCACACGTGAGGAGCACGTGGTGCGCTTGGCGCCGAGCGCCAGTCCATGAGCGCAGAAGCACTTCTGATCAATTTTATGATCTGAGAAATAAATTCTCGTTTATGAAAGACTTTGTCTCAAGGTTCTAAGAACAAAGTTCTTATTTTATAGGAGATGTTTCAATCTCTTATTTTGGTGAAAGGCTTTGCCTTTATGAATATGTGATCCTAAGAGAATTGAATTATTCTCTCCCTTTTTTATAATGAGATGTTCATGATCTCTTTTTTTAAAAAGACCTCAGTCTTATGGATTTATGATCTGTGAGAAGAATTATATTCTTCTTCTTTAATGAGATTTTTCTTATCTCTGTTTTTTTTTACCTTAAAAAAAGGTTCTTCTACCGAGAGCTCGCTTTTCTTTCTGAGATTTCTCAAAGTTTATAGGGGGGTTCCTCTATATGAGACTTGAAGTCGTGGGGCCTTTATATAGGGTAAGGCTAATTTGTTCAATCAGCTAAGGAGATCTTTTCTCCAATTGATTTGGGGATTTCCCCATCGTTGGATCTTTGATCCAAAGGCTTCTGATTTACAGAAAGCAATTTTCTTGTTTTTAACAAGATTGGAAAATATTTCCCCACACAGAATTTATTCTGTATTTTAGTGATTTTTTAATCACCATTGGATCATTGATCCAACGGTGCTCTGATTTACAGAGTACAATCTTTTTGTTTGGAAAGATTTTGAGGAATCTTTCCTTAACAGAATTTCATTCTGGTCAATCGATGATTTATCATCTTTATTGGATCTTTGATCTGACGGTGGGGAACATTTAGTTCCAGCGCTAGCGCACTTGTGCTTTGCATGTGAGCGCTGCTTCAGAGCGCTGGCGCCCTTTGCGCTAGGGCACTCGTGGTTTGCACGTGTGCGCTGCTTCAGAGCGCTGGCGCCCTTTGCGCTGGCGCACTCGTGCTTTGCATGTGAGCGCTGCCTCAGAGCGCTCGTGCTCTTATGAAGCTCTGCTCATTTCAAATTTTGAAAACTTGAACCGAGCTTTACTCTGATTGGGGGAAACATGCACTATATATCGGAGGTTTGGACAGACGCGACCGTTGTAATAGACTTCATCAGATTCCCCCTCATTTTATGAGGGGTTTTTGATTGTGGGGACGCTCTTCCCTGCAGGCGCAAGCCCCCGCGGTTAATTACGTTACCGCATTGCAATAACCACTTTCTTCTACTTCGGCAGTTCATTTCGTGTCATGTATGTTTTTTGTTTGTTTTGGTTGCCCGTGGATTGTATAAAGAGACTAGTTTATGTCGTCGCCCGTAGGGCGCGGATCGGTCCAAATCCGTATATTTTAGATTTGGGTTTTTTTTGTTTATTTAAGGATCGTTAATCTGATTTGAGAATAAGATCAACTTAAATCTATAAGTGAGAATTTGGGCCCCGTTTGTTTTCGCTAAGGATACGTTAGTCTAATTTGAGACTAAGATCAACTTAACAACATTTTAGGATCATTTTTACTTGAGATCCAGCAAAAGAGCATTTGGGCTCAGCTGCAAGAAAACATCAGAGACTTAGCCAATTTGGGGTTAGTCTGCTTAGTTTTTTCTTTTATTCAAAAGTGCTAAGCACATATTTGGGATTTATTTGCTCAGCCCCTTTTCTTTTCATGTAAAAGTGCTAAGCACTTATTTGAACTCTGATGCCGACATGTATGTCATGTGAAGCATTCAGTCAGGGACGCTGCCCAATAAATGTTGAACACTTTAGTCATTTTGACTAAATGTGAAGTCATAAGCACTTCTTATAAGTCGATGTACAACAACCCACGACTTGCGGGGAGGCGGAAATATGAAAAACGATCTTGTTCTTTGCTTAAACATCGACTAACCGCAAGAATCGAAGCTAAACGATAACTAACATCAAACATAGAAGTTAACAACTACTATGTAAAGGGATTATACCTAAAGAACCGTGTCCTTCGTCTTTACGAACTCCACCTCCTCCTCGGCCTTCTTCAAGTAGTAGACGATCCACCACGAGAGCTTTACTCCAAGCTTTGCCTCTAAACTTGAGGCAACTAGGTTTCTTTAAGTGCTAATCAAAGTACCTAGATGATATAGAGTGAGGGTTATGGATTAAGTAGTCTAACTAATCCTTGTACTCAACACATGAGAGGGGAGGATTAGGGTTTGAAGAGAGGAAGCTTGAGGAGAGAGAATGTGAGAAGAATAATTGATATGAGAAAATGAGTTATCATAATATATATGAAGCATTAAGATTTATTAATAAAAGAAAAACAAATGATGAATAATCATGCTTCATAAATATCTAATGGTGATTCATTACCATGAGTCATTAAGCATTTATGATGCATTAATGACATGGATGAATCACTCATATGACTCACTAATCTCATTCAATGTATATGCCACCTTAACCTCCTTAGTCACCATCTTCTAGAAGCTTCTCGCGCAATTACGAGAACGCCCCTCCTATCCGCGAAAACACGGAAAAACTTTAGACTGTATAAATCCAATAACCGGATACTAGTAACTGGCTTAAACCAAAGCCGACTAGTAAAATCTGTCTGAAAATCGTACGTGCGTAAACACACGTATGCGTCCGAACCCTTGTCGTAAAACCATACGACCTCTATATCGTTTCGCCTGGAGTAGGGAAACTCTCTGTGTGGGACTCTAGAGACTCGACCACTACGCTGGCAGTGGGTTTAACCACAGACCGCAAGCGGCACTAGCTGTACGTAACGGTCCCCAGGTAGATGTCAATAAGAAGGCCGATGAGGAAACCCATCCGAACTCCTACTGAGCCTGCTGTGACAATCTCCATACAGTCCGGTCCGTTCGTCTAAGACTATCGCATATCGGGCCTAGGGGGGCGGCAAGCGTCAGTCCCCTAATAGCGGTATAAGTCGTGTCGGAGTGAAGCCCATTACACCCTGAGAAACTACTGGAACCTACCGGCAAATCTCGCTTGCCCTGGCCAGGGACTTTGCGTAATGGCTCTCTGACACAGCGCGATATCAACCCCCAATACCGGGAGAGACGAATCCTGTCTAACCGCCACTGCCTTCAAGTGCTTGGGACTGCACCCAACTGCTACCTGTTTGCACGACTCCTTTGAGCCGTGGTAGGGTAGCAATCTAAGAACAGTGGGACACACTCGAGGCGAAGTAGCAGTGTCAAGTCTGCGGACTATGCTGTACTCATGTCACCTGGGAACTGCTCACTGACGACTGGTATAAAACCAACCAACAGTTCCCTGTGACTCCTGTCCGGTGTACCCGTAACCTAACGAGCACCTGCATACTATCTCCAGTACAACGTACTGACGGCTGTGGGACAGACCATCTTCCCAACTGGGATGAGAAGCGTACACACTAGTCTACTCCGGAGTATCGATGCCCTGTCTCGATAATCCAACGACTAGGGACCTGAATAAGGATGTGCTTGTAGACTACCCAGCCCCCACTAGTGTGACTGCCATCACAACGCTGGTAGTCAAGCAAGATCCTAAGAGCTCTATCAATACGTATACTCACATATTAAGATAGAAAAACCAAGTAGCATACTACCATGTTTAGCAAGACTGTTATATACATGTGAATATCCTAAGCTTCCATTAAGTAATATACAAACTAGTATGATACAGTAATGGCCTTCTAGGGCATAAACACTAACAATCTCCCACTTGCACTAGGGCCATGTACTGGCGTATCAAAGACCGATGATCTCGAGTAGCCTCTCGAACTGAATCTGAGGTAGGGCCTTAGTGAATGGATCAGCAATGTTATCCTCTGTATTTACTCTCTTTACCTCGATCTCCCGGCGATCTACGATCTCCCTGATCAGGTGATACCGTCTTAAGATGTGTCTGGACTTCTGATGGGACCTGGGTTCCTTTGCTAAAGCTATAGCGCCGTTGTTGTCGCAATACAGAGGTATTGGACCAACACTGGTAGGAACCACCTGAAGTTCTGTGAGGAACTTCTTCATCCAGACAGCTTCTTTTGCGGCATCGCAAGCAGCTATGTACTCCGCTTCCATCGTTGAGTCAGCAACGGTGTCCTGCTTGGAACTCTTCCAACAGACCGCCCCTCCATTGAGGGTAAAGCCATAACCCGACATGGACTTGGAGTCATCCTTGTCACTCTGGAAGCCGGAATCAGCATAGGCCTCCATCTTAAGGTCCTTTCCGCCGTAAACCAAGAACATCTCCTTAGTCCTCCTCAGGTACTTGAGAATATTCTTTACTGCTATCCAGTGATTCTCCCCTGGGTTTGCCTGATACCGGCTTACAACGCTCAATGCGTATGCTACATCTGGTCTGGTACATAACATCGCATACATTGTAGAGCCTACCGCAGAAGCGTAGGGTATAATCGACATGCGTTCCCTTTCCAAATCAGTCTTGGGAGACATCTCTTTTAAGAGGGTGATTCCGTGACAAGCCGGTAGGTTACCGCGCTTAGAATCTTCCATACTGAATCTTTTCAATATGGTGTCTATGTACCTGGACTGTGAAAGTCCCAACATCCTCTTTGATCTATCACGATAGATCTGGATCCCCAGAATGTAGGTGGCATCACCCAGGTCCTTCATGGAGAATTTCTGTGACAAGAATCTTTTGACTGACTGTAGCATAGGAATATCATTTCCTATTAGGAGAATGTCATCCACGTACAAGACGAGGAATACAACAACTCTCCCTACAATCTTACTGTATATGCATGGTTCATCTGGATTTTTGATAAAGTCGAATTCTTTGACAGTATCATCAAAACAGATGTTCTAACTCCGCGATGCCTGCTTTAGTCCATAAATGGACTTAAGCAGCTTGCATACTTTACCGCTGCTCCCACTCTGAATGAATCCCTCTGGCTGATCCATATAGACGCTCTCTTCTAAATTTCCATTTAGAAAGGCCGTCTTTACGTTCATCTGCCAGATCTCATAATCGTGGAAGGCAGCAATAGCAAGAAGGACCCGAATGGATTTCAGCATAGCCACTGGAGAAAAGGTTTCGTCATAGTCCAAACCAGGTCTTTGACGGAAACCCTTTGCAACAAGTCTAGCCTTATAGGTTTCAACCTGTCCATCTACACCAATCTTCTTTCTGAAGATCCACTTGCATCCTACGGGTTTTACCCCATCTGGAGCAGTATCCAAAGTCCATACTTTGTTAGTGTACATGGACTCCATTTCGGTCCGCATTGCATCCAGCCATTTTACCAAGTCGCCGCTCTGAATGGCTTGTTGGAAGCTAGTAGGGTCGTCATTATCAATGACGTAATCTTCTCGATCCCCGTCTATAAGAAAACCGTAGTATCTCTCGGGCGGATGAGACTGCCTACTACTTCTGCGGATAGGCGCTGGTATGTCCCTTTCTTCTGAAACTTCTTGTTCTACCAAACTTTCAGTAACAGCTTGTGGTTCTGGAATTTCTTCCAGTTCTACTGCGCTCCGACTCTTCTGATTTTCTAAAAATTCAGTTTCTAAGAAGCGGGCATGACGAGAACCCAAAACCTTTTGTTCCTCTGCATAGTAGAAGCAATATCCCATGGAGTTCTTTGGATATCCCACAAACTTACACTCTACTGAGCGTGCCTCGAGCTTGTCCGGATGCTGCTTTTTTACAAAAGCTGAACATCCCCATGTCTTCAGGTACTGAAGATAGGGTTTCTTCCCACTCCACATCTGATATGGCGTGGTAGGCACAGTCTTGGTTGGAACCTTGTTCAAAAGATATGCCGCTGATTCTAGCGCATAACCCCAGAATGATCGCGGTAACTCAGCCTTACTCATCATGGAACGAACCATATCTAATAGGGTTCGATTCCTCCTTTCCGATACACCGTTGTGTTGTGGTGTGTATGGAGGAGTAAGCTGAGAGAGAATTCCTTTCTCTTTTAAGTAACCCAGGAACTCGGCACTTAAGTATTCACCACCTCGATCAGATCTCAGTGTCTTAATACTTTTGCCTGTTTGGTTTTCCACTTCATTCTTGTATTCTTGGAATTTCTCAAAGGCCTCGGATTTATGCTTCATCAAGAAGATATGTCCATACCTAGAGAAATCATCCGTAAAAGTAATGAAGTAGGAATAACCACCTCGCGCATGTGTAGACATCGGACCGCACACGTCACTGTGTACGAGTCCTAAGAGCTCGCTCGCTCTTACTCCGTGTCCAGTAAACGGAGTCTTTGTCATCTTTCCCATGAGACAAGATTCACAAGTGGCATAAGATTGATATTCAAACGGATTCGAATATCCTTCTCTATGTAACTTCGTTAATCGTGTTTCATTGATGTGACCTAGTCTACAATGCCATAAGAAAGCCTGATTCATTTCTGGAGACTTTCTTTTAAGTGTGTTCTGGACATTGAAAACCTGAGCTTGATTCAATACGTATATACCGTCATCTAATGTACCGGACCCAATCAGAACTTGATTTAGGTGGATGTGAACTACATCGCTTACGAATATAAAGTCATATCCCTCTCTTGAAAGTGAGGACACTGATATGATATTACAAGTCAAACTAGGTACATATAGACAGTTACGGAGAATCAATATCTGCCCACTTGTCAAACCTAGGCGATATTCTCCCACGGATTCAGCGTCCACGCTCATTCCGTTTGCTACTCTGAGAGACAAATCACCTATCCTTATAACTTTACGGTTTCTCAAAGCATGTAACGAATTACAGATATGAGATCCTGCTCCGGTATCTAGTACCCAGGAAGTAGAGTTAATTGACAAACAGTTCTCAATTACAAACACACTTGAGGCTGAAGCCACAACATGCTTCGTATCCTGGCTACTGACTTCCAAAGCCTTGCAATCTTTCTGCCAATGTCCGTTCCCATAACAATAGGAACATCCCTCCTTGCCTACACCAAGTCCCGAAACTTTTGCTCTTTCCTTTCCTTCTACTTTACTGACACTGTATATCGGCTTTGTAGAGGTCTTCTTCTTTTCATCCTTTGCTTTCGCCCTGGATGTAGAAGAAGAAGGTCCCCCATTAAGCAGAGCTTGTGTCTCCCTGATTTCTTTCAGGGTATAAGTAGAGGGTAGGGACTGTGGAAATAAGTCAGCATATGATCTGTTTCCCAACGTGGTCTTCAGGTCCTTGAGCTCATCAATATAGCTAGTCATCGTAAGGACGTCGTCCCTTACCGATGACCCGTCAGCCGACCTCGCTTGAATTAATTCGTTCGAGACCTCATATCTTGTGATATGAGATTGCTCTCCATATAAATCTTTGTTATGGAGAAAGATGGAAACTGAGTCCATCTTCTCGTGCTGCTTCTGGTTTATACCATCAACTGAAGCCAACACGAGGCACTTGGCTTTCGCTTTATTCTTTTCCTTTGTCTGACGGATATCCATATCCGCGACGGTGAAAACTGGACCTGGGACGGCGGGATCTTGAGTAGTAATAGGGTGGTCCAGCTTGTCATAGGCAATGGTCATCTGGACAGACCTTTGCCAGTCATATAAGTTAGATTCAGTCAACTTGTTATCTAGATGTAACCTAGTCATGGTCATAAGGTTGCTGCAATGAGAGAGAGAGAAGAAAACACTATAGCATGATGCTCTTGCAAGTTTAGATTGGTTTTTAATTTATCTAAACTGGATGGCTCCCACTGTTTCTCGAATCCTTCCTCAAACCATAAAAGAAGAATTAGCCAGGACTATTCTCACTGTACAATACTTGCTTAACCGTTCAGCCAGGCTAGTGTCGGTACTTCGAGGGAGGTTTTCCAACGCTTTCGCGAAGTTCCTTAATTAAATAACCTCTTTTCTCTGGGGGCGTAACCCCGCTGACACCTTTCTTGACACCTACTTGGTTTATAGCATTGATCGTTAAGCGATGAATCTCCTGATAAGTAGCATATACCCACAGTAGGATCGGGATCCAAATATCATCGTATGATAATGTTGAAGGAATCCTACCAACATTCATCAAACTCCAAATGGTATGCATCTCTTTGCAAATTTCAGTTTCTTTAGAAATTCCCAATATAGATTTTTTCCCCATGTTCTTATGAACTTGACGAAAGCCAACAAATCATAAAACACATGTCAAGTTCTGCCCATCATTATCTTGTTAATTTGAACCCACCCGTATATACCCTTGACGAAAGCCAACAAGGTTATACGACTGTCCCAAACCAACTCATCTATCTATGCAACAAATGAATACCCCAGCAGCTACCAAACACTATGCCTTGACGAAAGCCAACAAACATAGCTTGAATACTACTGACCATCCATAAGAAATGACGGAGGGCTACGACTGGTTTTGGCGAAACCGTGAACGTAGTGAACTTGATATAATCGAAGGAACCTGATAGCTTTTTTAAAAGGAGTGGTTAAAGCTCCGCAATTTAAAAATTCTGCTCTTTTAAAATAACCGAGTGGTTTCTTTTAAATTGTTCCAACGATTCAACTTTTTGGTTTATTTTCTTTGCATTATAAATAATGCGTCCCATCATTAACCTATCATTGCAGAAAACAACGAAAATACAACGTCCTCTTATGCCATCCGCATTCGCCACAGGGTCCCGTCATCACCCGTTAGGTTACTTAACTAACGACAGAGCGGGGGCTGGGCTAGCGCGGGTGTAAAACATAAGTGACGTCTAAATAGCTATCATATATAGATATTGTACATTCGTCAGACGCAATAATAGGCATTCCAGATCACAGATGAACTTTATTGGATTTGCAAGCAATCCGTGTTTGTTTTGAGCCTGCAACAAAAGACGGATTACACAGTTGTAATGAATAGCCATTACCCCACTCAAGACCCCAACGGGTACGGCAAACTACCCACCCGGCAGTTTGTGCACCCCTCCTTGGGTCTGTCCTAGGAGCAAAAACAGTAAAATGAAATAATACAACGGTGGCTACAACCGCAACCTGGATGTGCCCCGCAAAATAATATTACAACAAATTATATTTACATCAAATGAATTAAATAATAACCCATCACATAACCCCGGCTATACATCACAACAGTCCAACACAGTTCATATACACAAACAGATAAAATCCATTTCAGAAATGTGCAACCCCCTGCCAACCGACATACTAGCAGTTAGGGGAGGTTTACGAACACATTATACATACACAGATATAATCCAACAAGCAAATACCGTATAATTTCGATCGATTAAACACATTTAATTTTGCTCCAATACTTCTCTGTAAATCTGAAACCTGAGCAAAAATAAAAAATTCCAGAAAATACCAAATATCATCGAGAACCAACACAAGAAAATTGGGTTCATGAATCGGCAACTCGGCGGCGGAAGCGCGGCGGATCGGTGGGATCCGCCGCGGTTCCACGGCGCTTTAGCCGATTCATGGGCCCAATTTTCTTGGGTGTTCTACTACTGTCATTTAGAGTTATCTGAACCTCCCTGAAAAATTTTTGGACTTCATTTAAAAATCGACAGAAACTCATGATATCGGGGTTTTCCGGTTTCGTTTTTTCCGTTCGAAATTCATACAATTTTGCAAGTGAGTTATTTATTATTTAGCGAGGCTCTGATACCACTGTAAGTCGATGTACAATAACCCACGACTTGCGGGGAGGCGGAAATATGAAAAACAATCTTATTCTTTGCTTAAACATCGACTAACCGCAAGAATCGAAGCTAAACGATAACTAACATCAAACATAGAAGTTAACAACTACTATGTAAAGGGATTATACCTAAAGAACCGTGTCCTTCGTCTTTACGAACTCCACCTCCTCCTCGGCCTTCTCCAAGTAGTAGACGATCCACCACGAGAGCTTTACTCCAAGCTTTGCCTCTAAACTTGAGGCAACTAGGTTTCTTTAAGTGCTAATCAAAGTACCTAGATGATATAGAGTGAGGGTTATGAATTAAGTAGTCTAACTAATCCTTGTACTCAACACATGAGAGGGGAGGATTAGGGTTTGAAGAGAGGAAGCTTGAGGAGAGAGAAGGTGAGAAGAATAATTGATATGAGAAAATGAGTTATCATAATATATATGAAGCATTAAGATTTATCAATAAAAGAAAAACAAATGATGGATAATCATGCTTCATAAATATCTAATGGTGATTCATTACCATGAGTCATTAAGCATTTATGATGCATTAATGACATGGATGAATCACTCATATGACTCACTAATCTCATTCAATGTATATGCCACCTTAACCTCCTTAGTCACCATCTTCTAGAAGCTTCTCGCGCAATTACGAGAACGCCCCTCCTATCCGTGAAAACACGAAAAAACTTTAGATTATATAAATCCAATAACCGGATACTAGTAACTGGCTTAAACCAAAGCCGACTAGTAAAATCTGTCTGAAAGTCGTACGTGCGTAAACACACGTATGCGTCCGAACCCTTGTCGTAAAACCATACGACCTCTATATCGTTTCGCCTGGAGTAGGGAAACTCTCTGTGTGGGACTCTAGAGACTCGACCACTACGCTGGCAGTGGGTTTAACCACAGACCGCAAGCGGCACTAGCTGTACGTAACGGTCCCTAGGTAGATGTCGATAAGAAGGCCGATGAGGAAACCCATCCGAACTCCTACTGAGCCTGCTGTGACAATCTCCATACAGTCCGGTCCGTTCGTCTAAGACTATCGCATATCGGGTCTAGGGGGCGGCAAGCGTCAGTCCCCTAATAGCGGTATAAGTCGTGTCGGAGTGAAGCCCATTACACCCTGAGAAACTACTGGAACCTACCAGCAAATCTCGCTTGCCCTGGCCAGGGACTTTGCGTAATGGCTCTCTGACACAGCGCGATATCAACCCCCAATACCGGGAGAGACGAATCCTGTCTAACCGCCACTGCCTCCAAGTGCTTGGGACTGCACCCAATTGCTACCTGTTTGCACGACTCCTTTGAGCCGTGGTAGGGTAGCAATCTAAGAACAGTGGGACACACTCGAGGCGAAGTAGCAGTGTCAAGTCTGCGGACTATGCTGTACTCATGTCACTGACGACTGGTATAAAACCAACCAACAGTTCCCTGTGAGTCCTGTCCGGTGTATCCGTAACCTAACGAGCACCTGCATACTATCTCCAGTACGACGTACTGACGGCTTTGGGACAGACCATCTCCCCAACTGGGATGAGAAGCGTACACACCATTCTACTCCGGAGTATCGATGCCCTGTCTCGATAATCCAACGACTAGGGACCTGAATAAGGATGTGCTTGTAGACTACACAGCCCCCACTAGTGTGACTGCCATCACAACGCTGGTAGTCAAGCAAGATCCTAAGAGCTCTATCAATACGTATACTCACATATTAAGATAGAAAAACCAAGTAGCATACTACCATATTTAGCAAGACTGTTATATACATGTGAATATCCCAAGCTTCCATTAAGTAATATACAAACTAGTATGATACAGTAATGGCCTTCTTGGGCATAAACACTAACACTTCTTATGGCGTCCACTCAAGGTGCACATGCGGTGCTGGACGCTGCCCAATTAGTGCTGAGCACTCAGCCGTTTTGGTTGTATATGAAATACCAAGCACTTTTTATATGGCGTTCACATGAGGTGCACGTGCGGCGCTGGGCGCTGTCCAATCAGTGCTAAGCACTCAGCTGTCTTCGGCTGTATACGGAGTGCTGAGCACTTTTTTTAGTGCCCACGTGTGTTTCACATGAGGCGTTGGCCTTTTGTTTTGGGCACCCACGTGTTTTTCACGTAAGGCGCTAGGCACTGTTAAAAGGGGGCGCCCACGGGGGAAGCACGTGAGGTGCTAGTTTTTTATATGGAAATTTAATCTTTGTTGATGTTTTCAGAAAGGTTAAACCTATGTTAATGGTATTTTGACCATTAACGCTTACAAAATTACTATTTTTTAGGATTTCGGGTTGAGTTTTTAGAGAACTAAGTTCTTGATTTGAAGGAATTGAGTACTTGGAGTATTATGGACTCCATTTTCTTCCTTTTTCTAAAATTTGTTCTTTCCTGAATGTTTGATTCTCAAGAATAAGATCTTCCCAATGAGAATTAAATTCTCAACTTATAAGAGACTTGTCTTGTGGATCTCAGATCCAGAGAAAAAACTAAGTTCTTTTAAAAAGGTTAAACTTTTAGATGTGATAGCGATATTTTGGTCTCTTTTCTTTATCTAGGGTTTTGGGAAGGAATGTCTTCTTCTTTGAGAATTAAATTCTCTGTTCTCTCAAGGGCTCACTGTATTTTGGCAGGAGTTTGTAGGGGTTTTTCTCTCTCCCCCTCTTTGTGTGTATCTTGAAGTCTCGGATCCCTTATATAGTGAATGCAAATTGTTAATTGGTTTTGAGAAAATCTCTCATTGAGAGATTCCGATTGATTTAATTAATTTGGGGAATTTTATCCATCGTTGGATTTTTGATCCAAGGACTTCTGTTTTACAAAATATGTTTTCTTCTTTTTAACAAGATTGGGGAAATCTTTTCCCATATGCAGAATTTATTATATAAAATGGTGATTTTTAATCACCATTGGATTTTTAATCCAAATGTTCTCTGTTTTACAGAGAGCAATCTTTTTGTTTATAAAAATTGAGTGAATATATTCCAAAAAAGAATTTTATTCTATTATTGGATCATTGATCCAACCGAGAGTATCTTTCTTATTTTAGAAAGATTTGGGAGATGTTTTCTCCAAATAGAATTTAATTCTGTATTTTGATGATTTATTATCTCCATTGGATTTTTGATCCAACGGCTCTGTTTAACAGAGAGTATCCTAACTTTTTGGTAGGGAAACGTAGAATTTAATTCTACTTGGGTGCCGGTACTCACGTGTTGTGCATGTGGGCGCCACTTAAGAATTTAATTCTTATGATAGGTACTTATGTGTTTTGCACATTGATGCCTGCGTGAGGAGCATGTGCGGTGTCATCTAAGAGTTTAACTCTTATGTAATAAATTATTCTGTGCTTTGCACATTGGCGCCCGCGTGAGGAGCACGTGCGGCGCTGTATAAGAATTTAATTCTTATCCAGAAGCTTTTCTGTGCTTTGCACATTGGCGCTGGCGCCCTCGTAAGAAGCACGTGGGGCGCTGCCCAATTAATGAAGGTTTCTTTTCACCTTATTTCTCTACTTTTTCCGAGTCAAACTTTCTTTTCCAATGGCTTCTTTTGTCAGAGCTTGGAAATAGTTCCACCATGCACAATATTTTTTGTGCCGAGACTTAATTGCCTCCCTTTATAATCTAAGCAATGTTTCTCTTCTCTCTCACTTTCAAAGAATCATTTTAACAGAGAAAAGTCATGGCTTGCAATCTTCCACATGCTAATCGGCAGCCATGGGAGGTGCCCATCGAGGAAATTGTTCCTCGTTTTGTTAAATGCTTGGTGAATCCTGCTCTCACGGATGACCAATGTGATACGGTGCTGCACGAGCTCTTGACTCGTAGAGGATCTCCTCTCTCCATCGGCTCCATTTGGCTCTGGATGATCTTCCTATCCGTGCTCGATGACATTCCTCCTCATTCAGCGGAGATGACTCCGGCGATGCTCGACGCAGCTTAGGACAAGATTGAGTGCTTTCATGAGGCGCTTTTGATTACCAAGTCTCTGAGAGATCGCTTTGTTCAGCTGCTAAGTATAACATTTCAGGAAAATAAAATAATATTTTTGGGAATTTATATAATTAAAATAATAAATATTATGAATAATTTAATTTTTTGGTATAATTATATACCGATAATTTGGATAAATATTGGAAAATTACATTGAATGTTGATTTCTAAAAAATTTGTGAGATTTAGACATTTTATGAATTATTATATAAATTATTATATACAAGTTTATTTCTTAAACTTGATTAATGTTCACTAATTATACATTATCATGTTTGTGCATGACATGCACCATAGTATGTCAGATATACTTGTTACATTTTATGATATGAAGCATGTCTTCTTCTTTATAGTAAGTGTTTTGCTTTTAAAAATGAGGAGAAAAGAAATAAAAGAGAAAAGAAAAAGAAAATAAATAAAGAAAAGAGTATGGGCATGAGAGAGAAGAGAGAGAGGGTAAGGGGTTCTTTGTCTTGGCCTCACTCTTCATCATCTTCATCATTATTTTCCCTCTCCTCTCACCATGGCTGCCCTCCTCCCTCCACCACCTACACCACCTCACTTCACCCTCAAAAACACCTCAAAACCTCTCATTCCTTTCATTAAAAATGTGCACAAGCTCACTACAAGCATGGGGAACCGAGAAAAATAGGATTTTGATGCTCTAGGGGATTCTTGAGTCCCAAATGAGGTAATTCTTTCATTGTAAGTGTAGGGTTTCATTTCCTTTAGCATCTATATTAGTTTAGAAGTGGTTAAATGAGGTTTAGTGAGGTTTGAAAATTCCAAGATGAGGGTTTGAGGATTTCATGAGTTGTGATGGTGCAATTGAGCTTTAGTGGTGACCTTAAACCCCCCCTTAGTGTCTAAAACCCAGATCAAACCTGAAATAGAACCCAAGACTTGAAATCTGAAACTTTCCGTATCGGTTTTGTGAAAATGTGATGCCTACAGGGAATCTAGTATAACCTGGAACATTTGCAAGAAAAACAAACAACCACAGAGACCTAGATTTGACACTAGGAGACCACCCTGTGAAAACGAACTCAATCCAAGCAATCCAAACCGAGCTGGCCGGATTCTGGGATGATGTGTCCGGCCAAAGTATGGGTGATGGTGTCTAGGTTGGTTCTGTAACTCATATACCCTATATACTACACCCTAGTGCTGCTAGTTTAGTTTGATTTTACCTGAACCAAAATCTGGAACCAGTTTTCTAAGTTGCTGCTTAATGTTTTATAACTTTAGTGATTTGAAACTTTGGAATTTGGGTTTTATCTCGATCAATTGGCGTTTGTACGTCGATGTCGATGGTTATTTGGTTCTTTTGCATGAGTAGACCATAGGTTTTAACCTATGTGTGATTCGTGTGCCATTTTGGTTTTCGTACGCGATTTCTGTTTGCGATGCAATGTGTGTATGTATGTAGGTACCCTCATGTGGACTTGGAGCGACAAGGATGAGCGTGGCGTTATCGATGTCGGTAAGGAAGGATCAAGGTGAGTAGATATATATATCTACGGGGGAAGTCGGGTGGATGGCGTATAGCACCCCGCAGTTTCGTAGTGTAGCACGGGAATGCGTTATGATATATATATATAAATATATATATATATATATATATATATATATATATAAAAATACTTATGTGTTTTATGAGATGTGTATACTTAGCAAGAAATGCTTAGGTGACTTTGGGTTAGTTTTAGAGTAATTGTCGGAAAATGCTTTTAGTTTAGTTTCTTAGTCGCAAAACTCTAGAGTAATGATTTGCACACATGCACACACACAAACGCATACATTTGATTGTCTTGTGCGTATATGGGGATATATATATACATATATGTATGTGAGTATATATATATATATGTATGTATATGTATGTATGTATACGTATACACATATGATGAGGATAGTATATGATACTTGGAGATGAGTCGATGTGATTGGGCATGATGTCATGAGATCGGTGATGTGATTTGGGTTGTATGATGAGACACGACATGATATTATAGCGGATCGTTGGACGATGTGTTTTCATACACACGCGGATATATATATATATATATGTTGATGGTATCAGAATGTACTAGACTTTAGATCAGTACTCTAATTCAGAATATGATGATAATGATACCAGATAAGTAATGTGTTATATGTGATATTGACCCGTACCCCGATTTGGGATGCCGTACGATTGATTTTACCGTACGCTGTATAATTATGATGATTGATCCGCACTCTCGACTCGAGGATGTCGTATTATATATTTTATCGTACGTGACGCTATTGAGGCAGGATCACCGACTACTAGATATATCAACTCGGACTTAGGTGGATTTCCTTACTCTTTTGGTTAGTCTCTTAGCTTGTCCTGTAGTTTACTTAGTAGATGTTAGATCTGGACTCGAGTCATACTTATTTCCAAAACTAACGAATCGTGAGTATTTTAAAGACATGCCAAAAGATAATACGGATATTTCAAAGGACGTACCTTTTCTTAAAAACACCGTAACCCCTATTTTCTAAACACCACAATTCATGCTATTTCAAATGCCAAAACTGTATGACCCGTATATATAAATATTCATTTGTCATGCAATATTATGAAACTTCATGCCGGTAATTCACTGTTATTTACTCTTGAGATTTGGATTTCGGATTTCCATGAGATTTCTGGATTTGGAGAAACCGCAAACATTTTATAAACTTATTATCATTTTAAAGATAGAAAATTGCGGTTTTCTCATGATATGATTTGAGAGGTGTCCACCATGAGTTTTCTCGACTCTTGAGCAGTATCATACACCCGATTCGAGGAGGATAAACAGTCTGCGGGTGCATGGTAGACCCGGTACGGTATCCCGGGGCAAGATGGTCGTAGATGATGGCGTTGAACCCGGCAGGGGAGCACTACCGACCGGTTATTGTGACACGGTGGATATCCGGAGGATACCGACATAGTTTTGAGATTTGATGATATGGGCCAGTCCGGATAGCCGGAGCCCGAGATATTGAGATTTGATGATATGGGCCAGTCCGGATAGCCGGAGCCCGAGATATTGAGATATATATTTTGTATCGATACTTGACACGGATTCTCTATTGATTTCATTGATGATACTTCGATTTTTATACAGAAAACTCATTGAGATATGAAAACAGTTTTCTCATTCAGTTGCATTCTGTTTTCATGCATTCATACATCATATATGATATGTTGTTACCTGAGGCACTGACACGAGCACTTGGTATTACACTTATGTGTAGATGTTTACTCTGGCCATTATCTGATGTTTCAGGTTATTTATTATATGGATATTATTGTATGACCTATGATAGAGTCATACATGTGATTTCTTCTCGGTGATATTTTCTACTCACGAGTTGGCAAATCACCCCCGTTGTGCCACAGTTCTTGCAGATTTTGCCGTACAGGTTTCCTTGGCGGCTTTACTGGCATACTGCTTCTTTCCGGGTGATTGCTTTGGTAGGTGGGTTCAATTGCATCATGACCACCGCAGTACCTTTATTTATTTTCAATTGTATCTAGTAAACTCCATCAACCAGACTTGTATATTTTGATAGAATTAAAAGACCAGTATATATTCTTTCGACCTTAAAGTCGCGTGCCTGTTTATTATGGTTTTTCTAGTTTTCTTGAGGATATTGCTTTTCTTGATGAGTTTTGATTCTCGCCCTTCGGCGTTGTATATTATATTGCATTGTGTGGTTGTGTCCACCAATTGGCGAAGAGCTAGCTTCCGCTTGGCGATGCCTTTATTCATTATGTATATTATGCATGTTTGTACCCGTTTGGGGCCAGTATTTACAAAGGAGACTCTGCCGAAATTTTCGGGAAAATATGATGTTGCTTTTAAATATTTAATGCCACTTATTTTATTAAAACACTTGCTTAAAAACTAAGTTTTCCTTCACTTCTTCTTTTAAATGGTTTAGATTTCTGTGCTTTTGGCTTACTTGAATTAGATGGGGTCCTATAGACTTTATATGACTCAAGTGCCAGTCACATGCCATTTCAGGTCGTGACACTAAGCCAGATATGGGTCCAGCGGACCATCATGTCTGCCTACGCCGATGGGCATGACGCTAACCGATGGGGAGCTACTCCTCGCGATGATCGCCGCTTCGAAATGGTGGAGAAGGCTGAGAGGGCTTTAGAAAACTTTATTTATAGTTTTGTAAACCCTTGTACTTTTGATCCCGTGTTTGGTGATGTATTTCCTATAGCATAAAATGTTTATTTAAATGCTTTCCTTTTATTGTTGACCACCAAGTGCTTCATTTCTAACACATGTTCTTCCTATGATCCTACTGTTGCAACCTTCCACGCGTGTGTATGAATGGGCCTTCTTTTACACATAACTATAAACGAAACTTAAACCAGTGTAAACAAATACCCCCACTACTTTACTCACGGAGGTATACACGTGAGTGAAGTAGTGTAGAGTAATATGTAGCATACAACTAGTTTCGGGCTGGCGTATCGTACATAACTTTTTAGAATCTTGATTTGAGAAGATAGCGAACGGACACAAGTGTCGTCATCTATCATTAACTCAAATCTCAATTCTTAAGGGATATAGTTCTAAACCCAAAAGCCCATGAGTTGCACCCTTCTGTTGCTTGATGTCTCGATCTAGCGCGAAGTAGTTTATGCACTCATTTCGGAGTTTGTAGTTTATTCACTCGTTTCGGAGTCTCTAATTTATATACTCGTTTCAGAGTTTATAGTTTATTCACTCGTTTCGGAGTCTCTAGTTTATATACTCATTTTGGAGTTTATAGTTTATTCACTCGTTTCGGGGTCTCTAGTTTATGTACTCATTTCAAAGTGTTTTTAGTTTATTTCCCTTGGGTTTATAGGCAAACTTGTCCTAACGTTATATGCAGATACCCCCCATTCTTTACGACAGATATTCGTTAGGTTTGTGGTACTAGGGTTTTAGTCCGTGGTACTGTCGCGATGGCTGATGTATTTCTCGATATACAGTCTTCAAGCTATTATTCGAGTAGCCCTACGACTGTCGTGTCTCTGATCCCTTCGGGGGCTGGTCAAGAAGTCTTCAAGTAATCTCCTTAGGTCATATTACCGTCGGAAGAGCAAATGTTAGGAATTTGCCATGACGCTTTTTACTTGAGGATAAACTTAGTTTGGAGCCCCGATGAGTTATAACCATTCCGCTCTGGTGTGGGATGATCTCCGATAGTTTTTTAGGCTTTATATGAGTTGCCTTTAAGACCCGAAGATGGGAATATGCCGTCACTTCATTTTTGTTTTAACGATGCCGTGCCGTTTCTTTGCTGAAGTAGGGTAGACATATGTAGAACTTCTATGCTGTATGTATTGCAATTGAAGTCCGGAGCTAGGAATATGCCATTGCTCTAATTTCATTTGATAGTTGCGTTCGCATCCTGCTAAGATGAGAGTGAATACTGTGATGGTCTCTAGGTTGTATATGTACCGTTGAGACTTAGAGTTAGGATTTTGTCGTTACTCCATTTTTGTTTTGACCCTTGGGTCTTTTGTTGACGTTGCGTCTGCATCCTGCTAGAATGAGAAGGAATGCCGAGTTGGAGTTAGGATTTTGCCATTACTTTGTTTTGATTTGGCTCCTTGGAGCTTTGTTGACATCACGTTTGCACCCTGTTGGAATGAGAAGAACGTTGAGCTGATCTCTAGACTATATATATTGCCGTCAAGATCTAGCTCTCCTTTTGACAGAGCCTGATAAGAAAATATGGTTCCCTTGCTTTCATTTGTGCCTATGGATCGTATACAAGAGTCAATATGGATATACTTGCGGGGCAGATGAAATTTCATTTTATATTATTTTTTCTATTTCTGCGATACTCTATCTTTTCTGCTTTTCATATCGCGAAAGTCGCGATTGCCTAATCATTTCGGCTATTTATTGCGGTGCCTAATCATTTCGGCTATTTTTTTATATATATTTTGAAAGGTTAGCCTAGCACCCTATGAGGGGTTTGGAAGTATCATATGAACCAAAGAAAGCATTTTAGGGTGCTAAGCTAACATGCATTGGATCGTTCCTAGAATCGATTAGGGTTTCAAATTTTTCCATATCAACATATGAAAGATAAGCTAGGGTTTAGAGAGTACAACCTTTGTAGCTCCCTACGCTAGACTCCTCGGCTACTTGGGGTTTGAGAGAACTCCGCTTGAACTCCTCGACGTCACCGATGATCCACCCGGAGTCCGCTTTGTCCAAGCTTGCAACTTTATCCGATCAAGTGAACGAAATCAAGTTAACACTCTAAACAAGTGGGCTAGACTTGTGTAGAATGGTGTTGTGGTTCTCTTTCTCACTTCAAAATCCAATCTTGATGAGTATATTGCTCACTACTAAGAACTAGAGAGCAAAAGAGAGAGGTTGATGAAGATGATGGCTTGTTTAAAGAAGATGATAAGTTCAACTATCTTGAAAATAGAAAAATATATCAATATATATTTTCTATCTATCATCTCAAACCATGGTTGAATCATTATTGTACTAGAGTTAAAACACAAAAGGAAACTTAACCTAAGGTTAAAAGGTGGGTGAGAATGGTTAGGTCAAAAGAAGAGTATAGAAGAAATCAATAATGAACCTTTTCTTTCCTTTTATGTTTTAGTATAAATACGATAATAATTCATAAATAAAACCATGGTGTGAGTCTTATATTGCTACCATTTTCATATATATACAACCATGAAAGATGTATGTATGTATGTATATGTATATGTACATCCACATGTGCAAGAATCAAAAAGAAGGCATACATGCATGCATACATCCAACTAACTCAAGAAAGGATTTCAAGTGAGAAGCTAATGGTTAAATGATAAATCAACACTTAATTTATCAATCCGGCCATATCACATATGACCCCTACCAAAAGCAAACCGCCCGATCAATATACGGTATCCCATACGCGCATTTTAATCGGGTCCATGCGCATATCGCATACGCGCACCACAACGTTTCGCCTGGACTAGGAAACTCCATTGTGGGACTCTGAGACTCGTCAATACGCCGGTAGTGGGTGATGATCATATCAAGCACCCCCAAGCCGCAAGCGGTCAGCTAAACGTAACAGCCACCCGGGTATTGAGCGATCAGAAGAGAACAAGCGAACCTGCTACAACTCCCGTCGAGCCGATCGGCAACACATCCCGTACAGTCCGGTCTCCTCGTCTGATATGTCGCATATCAAGTCTAGGGATGGTAAACGTCAGACCCCAATAACCGATAAGTCGTGCCGATGTGAGGCTCATAACGGGTCGAGAAACTACTGGTAACACTTACCAGCAAATCTCTGATCAGCCCTGGCCAGGGACTTCCCTGTTACGGCCAATCGAGCACAGCGCACCATCAACCCCCAATACCGGGAGAGACGAAACCCCTCCTATCGCTCACTGCCTCCATGTGACTCGGGACTGTACCCAAAAACCACCGCTTTGCACGCCCTCATGGACGTGGTAAGGTGGAGATCAAAGCACAGTGGGAATCACACAAGACTCTATGACGATCTCGGGTCTACAGACTAACCTGTAGAAGTGTCACCTGAGAACTGCCATCTGACGTGAGGTATAATACCATCTGGGAGTTCTCGGCGAGTCCGTCCAGTGTACCCAGTCTCCACTGAGCACCCACATACCATCTCTGATGTCAAACACCAATGGATATGGGATCATCCATTGCCCATCTCATGAGTCGAGAAGCGTATACGCTAGTCTATACTGGTATATCGATGCCCTGTCTCGATACACCCACGACTAGGGACCTTGAAGGATGTACTTATGGAATACCATGTCCCCACTAGTATGATCTGCATCATAGTCCAGGTAGTCAAGCACACATCCTAAGGGCTTTACCAACATGTAACTATAAGACAGTTTAAAGAGACTAGTATACATGTTAAGATAAAGTGCAACCAGATAGCATACTATCATATCGAGCAAGAAAATCATCTCTATATATATGTCCAAGCATCCAATATAATATACATCATCTGTACAATACTGGCCTCTAGGGCATACATACAACTAACAATCTCCCACTTGCACTAGGGCCAGCTGCTGTAGTATCGCATACCGAGCATCCCGAAGAGTCTCTCAAACTGTATCTGGGGAATGGCCTTCGTGAGTGGATCCGCCGTGTTGTTCTTCGTGTCAACCCTCCTGACCTCGATCTCCTGGCGATCAACTATCTCCCGGATCAGGTGATACCGCCTCAGAATATGCTTGGATCGCTGATGGGACCTGGGTTCCTTGGCCAAAGCCACCGCTCCATTGTTATCGCAATACAAAGGTATTGGATGCTCAATGGATGGAACCACTCCAAGTTCAGTAATGAACTTCTTGATCTAGACAGCCTCTTTGGCAGCATCGTTGGCAGCGATGTATTCAGCCTCCATCGTCGAGTCTGCCACGGTTTCCTGCTTGGAACTCTTCCAGCTAACCGCCCCTCCGTAAAGGGTAAAGACAAATCCCGACTGCGACTTAGAGTCGTCCTTATCACTCTAGAAGCTCGAATCGGTAAAGAACTCCACTTGGAGTTCTCCGTTACCATACACCAAGAGCATCTCTTTAGTCCTTCGTAAGTACTTGAGAATGCTCTTCACAGCTTTCCAGTGACTCTCTCCAGGATCAGCTTGATACCTACTCACTACACTTAGTGAGTATGCTACATCGGGTCTGGTACATAGCATCGCGTACATGATAGAGCCTACAGCCGAAGCATAGGGTATCTCTTGCATGCGAGCTCTCTCCAAATCAGTCTTGGGAGACATCTCTTTGGAGAGAGTGACTCCAGATATCATGGGTAAGTTCCCACGCTTGGATTCTTCCATACTAAACCTCTTTAGTATGGTGTCAATGTACCTGGACTGGGACAATCCCAATATCCGTTTGGATCTATCTCTATAGATCCTAATTCCCAATATGCAGGAGGAATCACCAAGATCTTTCATTGAGAATCTTTGTGATAAGAAGAGCTTGACCGATTGCAGCATAGGAATGTCATTTCCTATCAAGAGTATGTCGTCTACGTACAATACGAGGAAGACAACCTTACTCCCTGCTACCTTCTTGTAAATACAAGATTCATCTGGGTTTTTGACGAAATCAAACTCTTTGATAACGACGTCAAAGCAGATGTTCCAGCTCCGCGATACTTGCTTTAACCCATAAATGGATTTAAGCAGCTTGCACACCTTCCCGCTGCTCCCACTATCTACGAAGCCCTCTGGCTGAGTCATGTACACGCACTCTTCTAAATCACCGTTTAGAAAGGCGGTCTTAACATCCATTTGCCAGATTTCGTAATCATGATATGCAGCAATGGCAAGCATGATCCGGATGGATTTAAGCATAGCCACTGGAGAAAAGGTCTCGTCATAGTCCACACCTGGTCTTTGACGAAAACCCTTTGCTACAAGTCTAGCTTTGAAAGTCTCCACTTTCCCATCTACACCAAGTTTTTTCTTGAAGATCCACTTGCTCCCAATGGGTTTTACCCCTTCAGGAGCAATTTCCAAAGTCCATACTTTGTTGGTGTACATGGATTCCATTTCGGATCGCATAGCATCCAGCCATTTCACTGAGTCTCTACTCGTGATGGCCTGCTCGAAGCTAGTTGGGTCATCATCCTCCATGATCCAATCCTCGCTGCCACCATCCATGGGAAAACCGTAGTATCTCTCAGGTTGGCGAGGAACCTGTTAGTTATATGTATGCCCTATAGGCCATTACTATACATAGGATGTATATTGTAGTGGATGCTGGGACATATATAGGGAGGACATTCTTGCTCGACATGATAGTATGCTATCTGGTTACTCTTTACCTTAACGTGTATACTGATTGTCTCTCTGTTACATGTTGGTAAAGCCCTTAGGATGTGTACTTGACTACCTGGACTATGATGCGGATCATACTAGTGGGGACATGGTAGTCCACAAGTACATCCTTCAATGTCCCTAGTCGTGGGTATATCGAGGCGGGGCATCGATATACCAGTGTAGACTAGCGTATACCTTCTCGACCCATACAGATGGGCGATGGATGATCCCATATCCATTGGTGTTTGACATCAGAGATGATGTACGGGTGCTCAGTGGAGACTGGGTACACTGGACGGACTCGCCGAGAACTCCCAGATGGTATTATACCTTACGTCAGATGGCAGTTCTCTGGTGACACTGGTACAGAGTAGTCTGTTGACCCGAGATCGTCATAGAGTCTTGTGTGGTTCCCACTGTGCTTTGATTTCCACCTTACCACGTCCAAGAGGGCGTGCAAAACGGTGGTTTTTGGGTACAGTCCCGAATCACATGGAGACAATGAGCGATAGGAGGGGATTCGTCTCTCCCGGTATAGGTGGTTGATTGTTAGTTTTATGTATGCCCTAGAGGCCATTACTGTACATGGGATGTATATTGTAGTGGATGCTGGGACGTATATAGGGAGGACTTTCTTGCTCGACATGATAGTATGCTATCTGGTTGAACTTTACCTTAACGTGTATTCTGATTGTCTCTCTGTTACATGTTGGTAAAGCCCTTAGGATCTGTACTTGACTACCTGGACTATGATGCGGATCATACTAGTGGGGACATGGTAGTCAATAAGTACATCCTTCAAAGTCCCTAGTCGTGGGTGTATCGAGACGGGGCATCGATATACCAGAGTAGACTAGCGTATGCCTTCTCGACCCATATAGATGGGCGATGGATGATCCCATATCCATTGGTGTTTGACATCAGAGATGATATACGGGTGCTCAGTAGAGACTGGGTACACTGGACGGACTCGCCGAGAACTCCCAGATGGTATTATACCTCACGTCAGATGGCAGTTCTCTGGTGACACTGGTACAGAGTAGTCTGTTGACCCGAGATCGTCATAGAGTCTTGTGTGGTTCCCACTGTGCTTTGATTTCCATCTTACCACGTCCAAGAGGGCGTGCAAAACGGTGGTTTTTGGGTACAGTCCCGAGTCACATGGAGGCAATGAGCGATAGGAGGGGATTCGTCTCTCCCGGTATAGGGGGTTGATGTTGCGCAGTGTTCGATTGGCTATAACAGGAAATCCCTGGCCAGGGTTGCTGAGATTTACTGGTAAGTGTTACCAGTAGTTTCTCGAAGTGTTATAGACCTCATATCGACAAGACTTATCGAGCTATTGGGGTCTGACGTTAACCACCCCTAGGCGAGATATGCGACATATCAGACGATCAGACCGGACTGTACGGTAGTGTTACTGGTCGGATTCGCAGGAGTGTGAGCGGGCTTGCTCGTCGATCTTCTGATCGCTCAATACCCGGGTGGCCGTTACGTTTAGCAGACCGCTTGCGGCTTGTAGGTGTTTGATATGATCATCACCTGCTGCCGGCGTATTGACGAGTCTTTAGAGTCCTACACAGAGGTTTCCTGGCTCAAGCGAAACGAAATAGGAGCGCATATGAGATATGTGCGGGACCGAGAATAATACGAGTATGTGATACTGTATTCGATTCTCGCGATGTGACATTGATCGGTTATATGTGATATAGCCGGGTTATCGGATCAAGTGTTGATTCGATAAGTTGTTACTAATGATACTAGCCGATTATATGCGATATGACCGGATTGTTAAATCAAGTGTTGATTTAATGATTTGATGCATAATTATATATTTGATATATTACTTTGCATTAACTAGTATCGGTTCACTTTATAATGGATTTTCTCACTCGGATGTGCGCATTACATATGCGATATGATTTTGTGCACTAGATTGTATCATGTTTGATGATACATGCATTTTGGTTAAATGTAAAGAATTAAACCCTTTTTTAAGTGGATAATTAGGGTTTTGATTTCCTTATTCATTTATTAATCTTTTTCTTTTTGGAAAAAGGAAAAAGGAAATGAGAAAATGGTTGCTATTTTGTTTGTATTCTTTGAAGCTTCATGAACTTTGACCATAGCAACCATTTTGTCTTCTTATACAAACCCTAACCATTCATCTAACTTGAGTTAACTCTCTATAATTAACCATGGTCTTGTTATGATAAGTTTTGATTATTCATTTCATTTTTAATTAACTTATCATAACTTTTTCATCTTCTTCTTCTTCTTCCTCACAAGAAGAAAGCTCTCTTCATCAATGGTGATTGATATTTTTGAGTGAGAAATCCAATTCTAAAGTCTACCCACTTCCTATTTCTTCATCCTCTACCTCTTGCCAAGTAGTAGAGTGTGTTTACTTCACAAGTTTCTTGACTTGGTGAAGTCGGAGCTTGATTTAGCGATGCCTCGACGTAGATCATCTTCGGCATGGACATCGACGACCTAGCTCGTCTATTCTCCGATGAAGTCGACGCTAGAGCCCGGATTTGATTTGGACAGCGGAGAGGACCTCATCTCGGAGCCGTGGAGGTGGAGGACCGGATCTACAAAGGTTGTATTTCCGTTTCCCATTAGTTAATTGTTAACTAGTTTACTTTTCGCCTAGTTTTTCTAGCAAACGATCCGTAGTCGGGTCTCTCGGCACCCGTAAATTTTTATATTGGCATGTTCGATGCCTTGCGAGACCTCATTAGGGTGCCTAGGAACCCTACAGTGGTATCAGAGCCTAGCTAGAGCCTTAGGCGAAGTCTAGACGGAATTTGAAACCCGAACGAACCCGAAAACCAACTCAAAAATAGCTCTCTGGACAATTTTCAAAATCGTGATTTTTTCCAGATTAAAAATATTCAGAAAAATCAGCAGGAAGATATAAGGTTTACTGCAAATTTCGAGAGCACGATTCAATAATGGGAGCGCGGATCCGCGGCCTGACAAGAGGCTGACGCGGCTGATCAGCGGCCCATTTGTCGTTTTGTGCTTCTAAATTTGCACTATAATTCTTAGTTTTCATTTCTGGTTTTCCTGGGAATTTTTAATATTTTTTCCAGAGTGTTATTTTCTGAGTTGTTTTGGGGATTCGAATGTTCGGTCGGATTATCAAATTTTGTCTTTGTGGCTTTCCGGGTAAATTTTAGAATATGTTAAAAAGTTCGACCGGATATAAATACCCAATTTTTCCCCTGTCGGGAAATTTCCAAGTGTTGGATTTTTCCGAAGTTTAACGACGTTCTAAGTAGTGCAAGTAACATGATGGACCCTCTAGAAGACAACAAACCTTAACTCGATTATGTGACCGTCTTGAACTGCCCTTTGAACCTTCGGGTTTGGGGCAGTACGGCGTGCCACATGTGAGGCGTTGGCTTGACCCTTCTACGGCTGGACCGTCGGTACTGAGGCACGAACTGAATGTTGTTAGACTTATTTCATGTGTTGGATTGTATCGGGAAAACTTGGGTGTTCGATTGTTCGATCGAAAAGTTTAACATTTTCTGTTTATCTGGAATGGGATACAATAATTGGAATTCACAAAAAGTTATGAGATAACTGAATGAATGTTGTAAATCTAGCAATTTAGTCTCACTTGATCGGTTGCCACGGAATTTTGATGTGATCAAAAGTCCGTCGCAATCACGTAGCGTACGCGGATACTCGCCGGGTAAACTTAATAGACAGCTACACCCCATAGCCCCGACCAAGTGACTGTAGGAGAACCCCGTCGCCGAAAGCATCCGTTCGGGTGCTCCCGGTAGCGGTGTTCCGCCTTGGTGCACTTCGTCGACGGCATCGGGGGTGCAGCCGTCTACTGAAGTTTGCGACGAGCATTCGATCAAAATGTCAGGAATCCTGTTGAATTGCCCGACTAGATATTGAAAAGTGTTTTCGATAATGAGACTAAAATGCGGGGTTTATAATTGTTAGGCATGTGATGTCTAAGGAATTCATTTGGTCAGGCATGCGATGTCTGAGGTGGTTGCGGATTCCAACTGTTGTAGTTTTACACTTTCTTTTCTGTGACCGTAAGTGTAATATGTGATATCGCCGGTTTCGTTGCTATATGTCAACGACAATTGGGATGCGCACATTTACTTACGTTGATGACATGTGATGTTATGTGTTGCTGGATATGTTATATTGGATCGTCGTGTTTGAATAGCCGGGGGTTTTTATGTGAGATGAGTGTTTTTCATTTTCATTCATGTAAAAACTTGTATGTAATATTCTTTTATTGGGGCGCTTCCAGGTTGCGGAAGTTGTCACCTCTTGTATATTATTTACTTTTCCGCACTAGGATAGACCCAAGGAGGAGGGCACAAGCAACCGGGTTCTGGAGTCCAGTGGGAGACCAACTCGAGGAGTCGAGTCCGGGTCTCCTAACTCCAGAATTGGTAGGGTTGCTTGCCGCTCTCGCAGGGGTCTAGGGGTGTGGGTTTGGCTATTCATCACGACCGTGGAATCCGTGTTTTATACTGGCTCGTATTGAAAACACGGACGTCCTAGTATATCCAATATTTCATATGTTTCTTCTGCTGCGATATCTGTGATGTGATCATGTGATGTTCTGTGATAGATACATTATATAGTATATATGATATATTATATAGACGTTACTTATGTTTTACACCCGCGCTAGCCCTGCCCCGCTCTGTCGTTAGTTACCTAACCTAACGGTGCACGAGGGGACATCGAGGCGAATGCGGATGGCATAAGTGTACGTCGTATTTATCTGTGATGTTTAGGTACTTAAATGATGGGACTTCATTAATGTGATTAATGAAATAAAAGAAACCTAAGATGTTGTAGAATCGAATTTCAAAATAAAACAGGTAGCTACAGTTCTTGCTTTGCACAGAGGTATATGTGATATATCCTGCACCTTATTTGATGAGGAAAGGACCGAGATCCCTTCACCGGGAGTGACTCCTTTAGCAATAACTGGCAGATGCTACACACTCGGTTTGTCTTTTGATTGCTTTTAAGTGTTTTTGCTTTGCACAGCGATATATATGATATATCCCGCACCTCATTCGACGAGGAAAGGACCGACGATCCCTTCACCGGGAGTGACTCCTTTAGCAAAACTAGAAAAGCCTCAAAAGCACTCCATTTTAAAATCATTTGATTCTACAACGATATAAAGTTCATTACGCAAAAGGTTTTCTTAAAAACCTGTCGTAGCCCTCCGTCATTTCAGATAGGTAATAGTTAGTATTCGTGCTGCGTTTGTTGACTCAGTCAAAGCGTAGTGTGCGATAGCTGATTATTGCTTATCTGCAAAGCATATGATGCGATTGGATTAGGGTAGTCGTGCGGCCTTGTTGACTCAGTCAAGGGTCGTGCGGGTGGGTTTAATTCAATCGAGAAATGACGGGTTGAACTTTACTTGCGGTCTATGGTTTGTTGACTCAGTCAAGGTCATAGATCGCATGGGGCAAAATATTATCGGGAATTTCAAGTGTTGAAATTTGCAATGAGATTGCATACCTTCTATGAGATAGTTGGATCCCGATACCCGCTGCGAGTAAGAGTTACTCCTGGGAGAGTTTTATACATTACAATTAGCCGATCAAGTAGGTGTCTAGAAAGGTGTCAACGGGGTTACGCCTCTGGGAAAACGAGGTTTACATTAATTAGGTTCGTGCGAAAGCACGGGGGACCTCCCTCAAGTACCGACACTGGCCTGGCTGAAAGATTGGCGAACTTGTAGTGTGTAATTAATCCCGGCTAGTCTTTCCTTTTAGGGTTTGAAGGAAGATTTGATAAAAAGCAGTGGGAGCCATCCTGATTAGATAAAATAATAACCAATCTATTCTTGCAAGAGCGCACGCTGAGTGTTTTCTTCTCTCTCTCTCCAGGTAGCGACCATATCACGCCTTAATCAAGATAATAATACGGATTATTGACCGAACCCGCTTGTTATACTGAGCTGGGGAACGTTGGTCCCGCTCCAACTTATAATTGTTATAAGACAGAGCAGGAAATTGGGGAATACCAGAATTCCCATGCCGCCCAAACGAAGAGAGTGCATGCTGATGCATCATCTTCGGGTGTGTTCATTATACAGAACTGTTTCTCAATGTCCTTTACGTCCTGGGTATGTGATACCAGATCAGGATCCCAGATATGTAATCTGTTACATAGGGCTACAGAAAGGTAGAGAACTGAGAACGGGTGATAAGTTTCATGAGGCAGAAAACGGGGCAAGTGTTGCAGCCAAGTCTGTTGGTCACTGTCACCCTGTATTACCGATACATTGATTCTGAACGAATGTTATTAGATACCGAACCTGATATACAAAATCATATCAGTCTCTTTATCAGTAAAAAAATGATAAAATTTTGTATTGTTGGATAATGTTTTGAACATTTCCTATATCAAAAGTTGATCGGTTCAGGCACGTTATCTAAAAGCATTGATGTTCTAAATCAAACTACAGTTCTTAGTATACGGAACACACACAAGAGGAAGAGTTCAGAAATGAACGAATCCTACTTGAGGCATTGTAGACTAGGTCAGATCAATGTGACCCGACTACCTAGAGTTACATATAGATGCATATTTAAATCAGTTTGAATTTACATCTTGTGAAACTCGCCAGTCATGTCACAAAGATAAGATGACCATAGCTCCATTTACTGGAAACAGAGAAAGAGTTACTGAACTCTTGGGATGATACATGTTGATGTATGTAGGTCCCCTGTCTACACATGCCAAGACCGGTTCTTTGTACTTCATTACATTCTCTGATAATCTCTCGAGATTCAGATCTATGTTCTTGTTGAAACACAAGTCCGAACCTTTTGAGATATTCACGGAATATAAGTTAGAAGTAGAGAACCAAAATACGGGTATAAGTATTATGTCCTTTGATGAGATCAAGGAGGAGAATACTTGAGCACGAAAATCCTGGACTATTCTAAAGGAGAATGAGATTCTCTCTCAGCATTACTCCTCCGTATACACCATAGCACGATGGTATATCGGGGCGGAGCAATCACACCCTATATGATAAGGTGTGCTCTATGATGAGTACTACTGAGTTACCTATTTCGTTTTTTGGGAGTTATGCACTTAAGAAGCTGCATACCTATTGAATAGGGTTCCAATCAAATCAGTTGCCTACCGCTTCATATGTGATATGGAATGGGAAGAACCCATGTCTTAAGTTAGTTAAGATTTGGGGTTGTCCGGCCTATGTCTAAAAAAAAAATCCGGACAAGCTCGAGACAAGGTCTGTAATGTAGAACTGGAAAGGTTCCAGCTATACAAACTACAGCAGATGATTTGATAGAGCCAAAGGATTCAGTAGATTCCAATGAACCTCAGCCTCTCCGCCGATCTAGTAGGGTTCCTCACCCACCTGAGAGATACTTCTGTTTCTCTATGACAGTGGGAGCGAGGATTGCATCATGAGATGATGACCCAACTAGATTCGAGCTGGCCATCAAGAGTGAGACTCTGTAAGAATGGCTGGATGTTTATCGATCTGAGATGGAATCCTTATACACCAACAAAGTATGGACTTTGGTTGCTATATCTGAAGGGTTAAATCCCCATCAGGAGCAAGTATATCTTGAGAAGATTACTTGGTGTACATCGAAAAGTTGAGACTTTCAAAGCTAGACTTGTTAAAAGTTTGCATCATTGACCAGCAGTGGATAATGATAAAACCTTTTCAAGTATCTATGCTTAAGTCCATCCAGATCCTACTTGCTACGGCTACATACCATGACTACGATATCTGGCGGTTGGGTGCCATGACTGCTTTTCTAAATGATAGTTTAGAAGAGAGTGTCTATAAGTACACAGCCAGAGGGCTTCGTAGACAGTGGGAGCAGCGGAAACGTGTGCAAGATGCTTTATAGGATAAAGCAGGCATCGCGGAGTTGGAACATCTGTTTTGATGAAGCGGTCAAAGAAGTTGACATCATCAAAATGGTAGATGAACCTTGTATAAACAAGAAGGTAGTAGGGAGTATGGTAACGATCCTCGTAGAGTACGTGGATGACATACTCTTGATAGGGAAGGAGTTTCCTATGCTACGCTCGGTCGATCTCCGCTTATCACAAGGATTCTCCAATAGGATCAAAATGATACCTACTAAATCCTGGGTTTTGGATCTATGAGATAAATCTAAATGGATGTTAGAATTCTCACTAGATGTAGTGAGATGGTATCAATCGATCCTGGGGAGAATCACTGGAAGTGTTCCAGGGTGATAAAGACGACTGAATGTCAGTCACAGGCATTGTCTTAATCCTCAGTAGAGGGACGGTATGTTGGAAGAGTTCCAAGCTAGGTACCGTGACATACTAGACGATAAAGGCAGGATACATCGCTATTAAAGATGCTACCATAGAGGCAGTCTGGGTGTATATTGGTTCATGAGATGAACTACGTTCCAACCATTGTGAGACAATGGAGTTGTGGCTTGTGCCAAGGAACGAAGGTCCCATCAGTGATCCAGACATATTCTAAGGCAGTATCACCTGATCATGGAGATGGTTGATCTCCACGGTGATCGAGGTATGGAGAGTAGATTCTGAGGACAACACAGCGGATCCACTCACAAAGGCCTGTTCCCAGAGAGAGATTTTTATGGGATGGTTGAGTATGAGATACTACAACCACTGCTATCAGATGGCCCTAGTGCAAGTGGAAGATTGTTGGTTATATGTATGCCCTAGAGGCCATTACTGTACATGGGATGTATATTGTAGTGGATGCTGGGACGTATATAGGGAGGACTTTCTTGCTCGACATGATAGTATGCTATCTGGTTGAACTTTACCTTAACGTGTATTCTGATTGTCTCTCTGTTACATGTTGGTAAAGCCCTTAGGATCTGTACTTGACTACCTGGACTATGATGCGGATCATACTAGTGGGGACTTGGTAGTCCATAAGTACATCCTTCAAAGTCCCTAGTCGTGGGTGTATCGAGACGGGGCATCGATATACCAGAGTAGACTAGCGTATGCCTTCTCGACCCATATAGATGGGCGATGGATGATCCCATATCCATTGGTGTTTGACATCAGAGATGATATACGGATGCTCAGTAGAGACTGGGTACACTGGACGGACTCGCCGAGAACTCCCAGATGGTATTATACCTCACGTCAGATGGCAGTTCTCTGGTGACACTGGTACAGAGTAGTCTGTTGACCCGAGATCGTCATAGAGTCTTGTGTGGTTCCCACTGTGCTTTGATTTCCATCTTACCACGTCCAAGAGGGCGTGCAAAACGGTGGTTTTTGGGTACAGTCCCGAGTCACATGGAGGCAATGAGCGATAGGAGGGGATTCGTCTCTCCCGGTATAGGGGGTTGATGTTGCGCTGTGTTCGATTGGCTATAACAGGAAATCCCTGGCCAGGGTTGCTGAGATTTACTGGTAAATGTTACCAGTAGTTTCTCGAAGTGTTATAGACCTCATATCGACACGACTTATCGAGCTATTGGGGTCTGACGTTAACCACCCCTAGGCGAGATATGCGACATATCAGACGATCAGACCGGACTGTACGGTAGTGTTACTGGTCGGATTCGCAGGAGTGTGAGCGGGCTTGCTCGTCGATCTTCTGATCGCTCAATACCCGGGTGGCCGTTACGTTTAGCAGACCGCTTGCGGCTTGTGGGTGTTTGATATGATCATCACCTGCTGCCGGCGTATTGACGAGTCTTTAGAGTCCTACACAGAGGTTTCCTGGCTCAAGCGAAACGAAATAGGAGCGCATATGAGATATGTGCGGGACCGAGAATAATACGAGTATGTGATACTGTATTCGATTCTCGCGATGTGACATTGATCGGTTATATGTGATATAGCCGGGTTATCGGATCAAGTGTTGATTCGATAAGTTGTTACTAATGATACTAGCCGGTTATATGCGATATGACCGGATTGTTAAATCAAGTGTTGATTTAATGATTTGATGCATAATTATATATTTGATATATTACTTTGCATTAACTAGTATCGGTTCACTTTATAATGGATTTTCTCACTCGGATGTGCGCATTACATATGCGATATGATTTTGTGCACTAGATTGTATCATGTTTGATGATACATGCATTTTGGTTAAATGTAAAGAATTAAACCATGTTTTAAGTGGATAATTAGGGTTTTGATTTCCTTATTCATTTATTAATCTTTTTCTTTTTGGAAAAAGGAAAAAGGAAATGAGAAAATGGTTGCTATTTTGTTTGTATTCTTTGAAGCTTCATGAACTTTGACCATAGCAACCATTTTGTCTTCTTATACAAACCCTAACCATTCATCTAACTTGAGTTAACTCTCTACAATTAACCATGGTCTTGTTATGATAAGTTTTGATTATTCATTTCATTTTTAATTAACTTATCATAACTTTTTCATCTTCTTCTTCTTCTTCCTCACAAGAAGAAAGCTCTCTTCATCAATGGTGATTGATGTTTTTGAGTGAGAAATCCAATTCTAAAGTCTACCCACTTCCTATTTCTTCATCCTCTACCTCTTGCCAAGTAGTAGAGTGTGTTTACTTCACAAGTTTCTTGACTTGGTGAAGTCGGAGCTTGATTTAGCGATGCCTCGACGTAGATCATCTTCGGCATGGACATCGACGACCTAGCTCGCCTATTCTCCGATGAAGTCGACGCTAGAGCCCGGATTTGATTTGGACAGCGGAGAGGACCTCATCTCGGAGCCGTGGAGGTGGAGGACCGGATCTACAAAGGTTGTATTTCCGTTTCCCATTAGTTAATTGTTAACTAGTTTACTTTTCGCCTAGTTTTTCTAGCAAACGATCCGTAGTCGGGTCTCTCGGCACCCGTAAATTTTTATATTGGCATGTTCGATGCCTTGCGAGACCTCATTAGGGTGCCTAGGAACCCTACATTGATGTTGCGCTGTGTTCGATTGGCTATAACCGGAAATCCCTGGCCAGGGTTGCTGAGATTTACTGGTAAGTGTTACCTGTAGTTTCTCGAATTGTTATAGACCTCATATCGACACGACTTATCGAACTATTGGGGTCTGACGTTTACCACCCCTAGGCGAGATATGCGACATATCAGACGATCAGACCGGACTGTACGGTAGTGTTATTGGTTGGATTCACTGGAGTATGAGCGGGCTTGCTCGTCGATCTTCTGATCGCTCAATACCCGGGTGGCCGTTACGTTTAGCAGACCGCTTGCGGCTTGTGGGTGCTTGATATGATCAGCACCTGCTGCCGGCGTATTGACGAGTCTTTAGAGTCCTACACAGAGGTTTCCTGGCTCAAGCGAAACGAAATAGGAGCGCATATGAGATATGTGCGGGACCGAGAATGATACCAACATGTGATACTGTATTCGATTCTCGCGATATGTAACATTGATCGGTTATATGCGTTATAGCCGGGTTATCGGATCAAGTGTTGATTCGATAAGTTGTTACTATTGATATTAGTCGGTTATATGCGATATGACCGGGTTGTTAAATCAAGTGTTGATTTAATGATTTAATGTATAATTATATATTTAATATATCACTTTACATTAACTAATATAGGTTCACTTAAATGGATTTTCTCACTAGAAGTTCACAAGTTGTATATGTGATATACTTTTGTGCACTTGATTGTATCATGTTTGATGATACATGTTAACTTGGTTAAGTGTAAAGATTAAACCATGGTTAAGTTAATGATTAGGGTTTTGCTTTTCTTTCTTATTTATTCATTTATTTATTTTGGAAAGAATAAAGAGAAAATGGTGGCTTTCTTTGTTTGTAGTTGAATCTTCATGAAGGTTTGACTTTCTAACCATTTTGTCTTCATGCTTAACCCTAACCATTTAAACAAACCATGGTCTATTCTCTACACTTAACTAGGGTTAGGATATGATAAGTATTCATATTATTTATCCTTTTTCTAATATACTTATGATATTCTTTCTTCTTCTTCTTCATCTTCTTCAATGAAGAAAGCTTCACTTCATCAGTGGTGACTTGATGAAATGAGTGAGAAATCCAATTCTAAAGTGAACCCACCTCCTATTTCTTCATCCTCTACCTCTTACCAAGTAGTATAGGGTGTTTCCTTCATAAGTTTTCTTGACTTGGTGAAGTTGGAGCTTGATCTAGCGATGCCTCGACGTAGATCATCTTCGGCATTGTCGTCGATGACCTAGCCCGCTTTTTCTCCGATGAAGCCGACGCTAGAGCCCAAGATCCGATTTGGACAGCGAGGAGACTTCATCGCGGAGCTATGGAGGTGGAGAACCGGATCTACAAAGGTTGTATTTCCGTTCTCTTAGTAAAGTAGTTTACTAGTTCTTATTTGTCGCCTATATATCTAGTTAACGATCCGTATTAGGGTTTCTCGGCACCCGTAAAATTTGAAATTGGCATGGTTGATGCCTTGTGAGACCTCATTAGTGTGCCTAGGAACCCTACAGAACCCTACTAGATCGGCGGAGAGGCTGAGGTTCATTGGGAACTACTGAATCCTCTGGTTCAACCAAATCTTCTGTTGTAGTCTGTATTGCTGGAACCTCTTCCAGTTCTACCTCCTTGCCACTAATCTCTTTGTCAAGAAATTCCTTTTCTAAAAAGGTGGCATGTCGAAAAACAAACACCTTTTGTTCCTCGGTGTGGTAGAAGATATACCCACGCGAATGTTTGGGATATCCAATAAACTTATACAGAATTGACCTTGCCGCGAGTTTGTCCGGATTTTGCGTTTTTACATATGCCGGACAACCCCATATCTTAACATAAGTAAGACATGCTCTCTTTCCTTTCCATATCTCATATGGAGTGGTTGGCACGGATTTGGTGGGAACCATATTCAATAGGTCTGCAGCTGTTTCCAGTGCATATCCCCAGAAGGAAATAGGTAACTCAGCTGTGCTCATCATAGAGCGTACCATATCTAATAGGGTGCGGTTCCTCCATTCTGATACACCGTTGTGCTGTGGTGTATATGGAGGAGTCAGCTGAGAGAGAATTCCATTCTCTTTTAGGAAGTCCAGGAATTCATTGCTCAAGTATTCACCTCCTCGATCAGATCGAATGACTTTAATACCTTTTCCGGTTTGGTTCTCGACTTCTTGTTTATATTCTCTAAATTTCTCAAAAGCTTCTGATTTGTGTTTCATCAGGAACACATATCCGAATCTAGAGAGATCGTCAGTGAATGTAATGAAGTACGAAGAACCATCCCTGGCATGTGTAGACATTGGACCACATACATCACTATGCACTAGTCCCAAGAGTTCCGTAACTCTTTCTCCGTGTCCCGTAAATGGAGTTTTGGTCATCTTGCCTTTGAGACATGACTGGCAAGTGTCATAAGACGAAAATTCAAACGGATTTAAATATCCATCCTTATGCAACTTAGCCAGTCGTGTCGCATTTATATGACCGAGTCTAGAATGCCACAAGAAGGATTGGTTCATTTCTGAACTCTTCCTCTTGTGTGTGTTTGTTATGCTCAGAACTGTTGATTGATTTAGAATATAAATACCATTACATAACGTGCCTGATCCAACCAACTTTTGGTTACGGAAAATGTTCATAACATTATCCTGTAATACAAAATTATATCCCTCTTTACTCAACAAAGAAACCGATATAATGTTGCATATCAGGTTTGGCATGTAATAGCATTCGTTCAGAACCAAAGTATTACCGGTAGGTAATGCAAGGTGATATTCCCCGACAGTCTTAGCTGCAACAATTGCACCATTTCCAACTCTTATGTCTTTATCACCTTCTCCAAGTTCTCTACCTTTTCTAAGCCCATGTAACTGATTACATATATGGGATCCTGACCCGGTATCTAATACCCAGGACGTAGGGCAAATGGAGAAACAGTTTTCTGTAACGAACACACCCGAAGAAAATGCATCATTATGTACTTTCTTCATTTGGGTGGCTTGGGAATCCTGATATTCCCCTATGTCCTGTTCATTCCTATAACTCTTATAAGAAAGAACGGAACCAACGTTCCCCAGCACAGTATAACATGTGGGTTCAGTCAATACATCCATATTATTATCTTTATTAGGGCATGACATGGTCGCTACCTGGAGAGAGAGAGAAGAAAACACTTTAGCGTATGCTCTTGCAAGATCAGATTGGTTATTATCTTATCTAATCAGGATGGCTCCCACTGGTTTTTATCAAATCTTCCTTCAAACCCTAAAAGGAAAGACTAGCCGGGATTAATTACACCTTACAACTTCGCCGATCTTTCAGCCAGGCCAGTGTCGGTACTTTGAGGGAGGTTCCCCGTGCTTTCGCACAGACCTAATTAAAGTAAACCTCGTTTTCCCAGAGGCGTAACCCCGTTGACACCTTTCTAGACACCTACTTGATCGGCTAATTGTAATGTGTAAAACTCTCCCAGGAGTAACTCTTACTCGCAGTGGGTATCGGGATCCAACTATCTCATAGAAGGTATGCAATCTCATTGCAAATTTCAACACTTGAAATTCCCGATAATATTTTGCCCCTAGCGTCCTATGACCTTGACGCAGGCCAACAAACCATAGTGCGCTAGTCAAGTTCAACCCGTCATTTCTTGATTGAATTAAACCCACCCGTACGACCCTTGATGCAGGCCAACAAAGTCGCACGACTACCCTAATCCAATCTGCATCACATGCATTAACAGATAAATACTAGTTAGCTACCGCAACTCCTCGGCTACTTGGGGTTTGAGAGAACTCCGCTTGAACTCCTCGACGTCACCGATGATCCACCCGGAGTCCGCTTTGTCCAAACTTGCAACTTTATCCGATCAAGTGAACGAAATCAAGTTAACACTCTAAACAAGTGGGCTAGACTTGTGTAGAATGGTGTTGTGGTTCTCTTTCTCACTTCAAAATCCAATCTTGATGAGTATATTGCTCACTACTAAGAACTAGAGAGCAAAAGAGAGAGGTTGATGAAGATGATGGCTTTTTTAAAGAAGATGATAAGTTCAACTATCTTGAAAATAGAAAAATATATCAATATATATTTTCTATCTATCATCTCAAACCATGGTTGAATCATTATTGTACTAGAGTTAAAACACAAAAGGAAACTTAACCTAAGGTTAAAAGGTGGGTGAGAATGGTTAGGTCAAAGAAGAGTGTAGAAGAAATCAATAATGAACCTTTTCTTTCCTTTTATGTTTTAGTATAAATACAATAATAATTCATAAATAAAACCATGGTGTGAGTCTTATATTGCCACCATTTTCATATATATACAACCATGAAAGATGTATGTATGTATGTATGTGTATATGTACATCCACATGTGCAAGAATAAAAAAGAAGGCATACATGCATGCATACATCCAACTAACTCAAGAAAGGATTTCAAGTGAGAAGCTAATGGTTAAATGATAAATCAACACTTAATTTATCAATCCGGCGATATCACATATGACCCCTACCAAAAGCAAACCGCCCGATCAATATACGGTATCCCATACGCGCATTTTAATCGGGTCCATGCGTATATCGCATACGCGCACCACAACGTTTCGCCTGGACTAGGAAACTCCATTATGGGACTCTGAGACTCATCAATACGCCGGCAGTGGGTGATGATCATATCAAGCATCCCCAAGCCGCAAGCGGTCAGCTAAACGTAACGGCCACCCGGGTATTGAGCGATCAGAAGAGAACAAGCGAACCTGCTACAACTCCCGTCGAGCCGATCGGCAACACATCCCGTACAGTCCGGTCTCCTCGTCTGATATGTCGCATATCAAGTCTAGGGGTGGTAAATGTCAGACCCCAATAACCGATAAGTCGTGCCGATGTGAGGCTCATAACGGGTCGAGAAACTACTGGTAACACTTACCAGCAAATCTCTGATCAGCCCTGGCCAGGGACTTCCCTGTTACGGCCAATCGAGCACAGCGCAACACCAACCCCCAATACCGGGAGAGACAAAACCCCTCCTATCGCTCACTGCCTCCATGTGACTCCGGACTGTACCCAAAAACCACCGCTTTGCACGCCCTCATGGACGTGGTAAGGTGGAGATCAAAGCACAGTGGGAATCACACAAGACTCTATGACGATCTTGGATCTACAGACTAACATGTACAAGTGTCACCTGAGAACTGCCATCTGACGTGAGGTATAATACCATCTGGGAGTTCTCGACGAGTCCGTCCAGTGTACCCAGTCTCCACTGAGCACCCGCATACCATCTCTGATGTCAAACACCAATGGATATGGGATCATCCATTGCCCATCTCATGAGTCGAGAAGCGTATACGCTAGTCTACACTGGTATATCGATGCCCTGTCTCGATACACCCATGACCAGGGACCTTGAAGGATGTACTTATGGACTACCATGTCCCCACTAGTATGATCTGCATCATAGTCCAGGTAGTCAAGCACACATACCAACATGTAACTATAAGACAGTTTACAGAGACTAGTATACATGTTAAGATAAAGTGCAACCAGATAGCATACTATCATATCGAGCAAGAAAGTCATCTCTATATATATGTCCAAGCATCCAATATAATATACATCATCTGTACAATACTGGCCTCTAGGGCATACATACAACTAACATATTTTTACTCGCTGCTTTTTATTGCGAGTTGCCCAAACATTTCGGCTATTTTTATATGCATATTTTTTGCGACTCGCTGAGTTTTATTACGAGTTAGGAACTTGAGATCTGATACCAATCTTGGCATCAGTATCGCTGCAACTGAAATATTGTCAGTAGATAATCATCATTTGCCGTTAGAGAACTTAGAATTTGACACATGTTTAGACATCAGTATCGCTACAACTGGGATATTGCCAGGAGCGAATCATCATTTGCCTTTGTCGATTTAAACAAAGATGGCTTAGCAAACAGGGTTACGATCCTGTCGACTAAGGCTTTTTGACTTTACGAGTCGTAAGGATCTCATAAAGATATTTCTCCCTATGAGTCGTGAGGATCTCGCAGGTGTATGTTCTCCTTAGAAGTCGTGAGGACTTCTAAATGGTGTTTTCCCTTACAAGTCGTAAGGATCTTAAAAGAGCGTTTTCTCTTTATAAGTCGAGAGGACTTACAAGTGTCATTCATCATATGGGATATTTCTCGCCATTGGTAGAACTTGGTAAGGGAATATTTATTCGTGCCTATGGATTGTATACAAGTGTCAATATGGACCACCTGTAGGGCAACTTGGGGGATATGACAGCTTAAGAATAGGTTCAGATCCCTGTAGCTTAAGACTTTTGAATCTTATGAGCCGTGAGGGTCTCATAAGGGGAATTCTCCTTAAAAGTCGTGAGAATCCCGTAAGTGTAATTTCTCCTTAGGAATCATTAGGATTCCTAAGTGTGTTACTCCTTTATTAGTCGTAAGGATCTCACGCAGGTATTTTCTTCTCACAAGGTCGAGAGGACCTTACAAGTGCACATGAATTTTTATTTTACGAGTTTGCGCCCTATTTGGTTTTTCACAAACTCGCCGGCAGTTCTTGTGTTTTTACTCATGACACCCTTTTGGGTTTTCATCTGTGCCCATTTCTCTTGTGGACGTACCCTTTTTTTAACGAGATTGCACCCTTCCGGGTTTTCACAAGCTCGCTGGTAGCTTTGCTGTTTTTACTCACGACGCTCTTTTGGGTTTTCTTCCGTACCCATTTCGCTTGTGGATATACCCCTTTTTTTAAATGGCGAAACTCTCGAAAGTAGCTTCGTCTCAGGTGACCTACCTGTTTGCCGGTGGGTTTTGGGGGTGGTTTCATCGCTAGAGTAGCTATGTAACCAGTGTGACTTAATATGCAATCTTTCCTGCTAAGACTTCGATTGCAATATAGATCTCAAGAGAATGTATCGCTGTATTTGGGGCGATGCACTAGTTTAGGGACATTCCAGTCCATTATCGCCATGTTTGAGGCGAAATTTTAGTTTAGGGACTTTTCGGTCCATTATCGCCATATTTAAAGTGAAATTTTAGTTTAGGGACTTTTCGGTCCATTATCACCATGTTTGAGGAGAAATTTTAGTTTAGGAAATTTTCGGTCCATTATCGCCATATTTGAGGCGAGGTTCTAGTTTAGGGACATCTCGGTCCGTTGTTAGTTTAGAGACTTCTTGGTCCGTTGTTGCCATATTTGATATGGATAATTAGTTTAAGGCCTTCTCGGTCTTATATCGCCATATTTGAGAGGATTTCTCAGTCCGATGTCGCCATATTTGAGGCGTATACTTAGTTTATACTTAGTTTAAGGACTTCTCGGTCCGTTGTCGCCATATTTGAGGCGGATACTTAGTTTAAGGACTTCTCGGTCCGATGTCGCCATATTTGAGGCGAAAACTTAATTTAAGGACTTCTCGGTCCGTTGCCGCCATATTTGAGGTGGATACCTAGTTTAAGGACTTCCATATTTGAGGCGGATACTTAGTTTAAGGACTTCTCGGTCCGTTATCGCCATATTTGAGGTGGATACTTAGTTTAAGGACTTCTCGGTCCGTTGTCGTCGTTTTTGGGGCGACGGAGCTTTTTGTATAGTATTCTCAGAGTTCTGACTCAGGAAGATAGCGAGTGGACATGGGCGCTATCATCTATTATTGACCTAAGTCGTGACTCGTCAAGCGTAGTATTTTTTTAGGAATCGGCCGTTTATTGGCCGGAAGGGTCTTTCGCCATGCATATCCATGAGCAGGTAGGCTTCACCTTGGTAGACTTTGTCTATGATATATGGGCCTTCATAGTTTGGTTCGAACTTCCCCTATTTTGCATGATTGGGGATCATGTGTTTTTTAACGACTAGCATGAGTTCGTCTTGGCGGAATGTTCTCGGCCTGGTTAGTTTTTCGTATGACCGTATCATTCTCGCCTTGTAAGCTTCCAGATTTTGCTATGCTATAAGGCGCGTTTCGTTGAGGGTATCGAGCTCCTCAAGCCAAAGATGAGCATTTTCTTCATCTGTTAGCTCGTATCGAACTGCTACTCTTAGAGAGGGGAGTTCTATTTCCAGGGGAAGCACTGCTTCCATACCGAATACCAACATGTATGATATTGTATTCTTAGTCGTTTTGAACGTTGTTCGGTATGCCTAGAGAGCTTCGTGTAACCTTTGGTTCCAGTCTTTTTTGTTTCTGGACATGGTTTTCTTTATAATCTTTGTCAAGGTCTTGTTGAAGGCTTCAGCTAGACCTTTGGCCCGAGAATTATAGACTGAAGAGTATCTCCAATCTATTTTATGTTGCTATGCGAAGCGGCTAATTTTATGGTTTCTATAAGCTGGCCCATTATCCGAGATAATTCATCGCGGAGTACCGAACCGATAGATGACATGTCTCCTGAAGAAATGGAGGATATTCTCCGTCTTCACCTCTCTTAGTGGTACTGCTTCTGCCCACTTAGAAAAGTAGTCGGTCCCTGGCAGTATGAACCGATGTTCTTTGGATGATGCCGGTTCAATGGGGTTAATTATATCGGTTCCCTACATTTCGAATGGCCAGCTAGCTACTGTTGGGTGTAGCGGATTTGGATGCTGGTGGATGAAGTCCCCGTGAATTTGGCACGAGTGACACTGCTTCGTATATTCGAGGCAGTCCTGAATCATTGTGGGCCAATAGTAACCCATTCTTTTGATCTTCAGTTTCATCTTTGGCCCAGTTTGGTGAGAACCGCAGAGTCCATCGTGAATTTCTTGAACGACTTTCTTTGCTTCCTCCAGCCCCAGGCATCTTAGCTATAGACATTCGAATGATCTTTAATATAGAGTATCATTGACGAACGCGAAAGACAAAGCTCGTTTCATGAGCTGATGTCTAAACGACGCATTTTCGGGCGTTCGTCGGGACTTAAAGTAGTCTATGAAGACTTCCCTCCAGTCTTTGACCTTTTCTTCGTCCTCTATTTGAAGTACTGCTTGTTTGGTCACTTCTTTTCCTTCGGATGGCACTATTAAGTCTTTTGAAGATATATCTATTGGCGCAAGAACCCTGTGGCTTTGCACAATGATCCTTACATCATCGAGATCTTCATCGGCTAGTTCCTTAGCCAATTTGGCCAATGCGTCCGCCTTGCTGTTTTCTGCACGCGGTATACTCTCCAGGATGTAGGAAGGGATTTGTGTTAGCAGTTGGTGCACTCTTTCGCCATACTTTATCAGCTCTGGCTTGCACGTCTGATAGTCGTCATTTACATGGCTAACGATCAGCTGGGAGTCTCCATATATGAGGAGGTTTTTGATTCCCATGTCAATAGCGATCTCGAGACCTGCTATCAAAGTTTCATATTTAGCTTTGTTGTTAGTCCTTGGCTCCGTTAAGGAAAGGTCGTAATGCAATATCCCTCATTGTAGAGTCATGAAGATAAGGCCCACCCCGGCTTTGATTATGGGGGTGTTTTGATTTCGCCTCTTCATGGAAGACGCTCCATCGAAGTAGAGTTCCCATTGGGAATCATTTTCTTCCTTCTCTTCTTCGATTGTGTCGAACGCATGTTCATCCAGCAACTCACAATTTAAGGGGGAGTCGACTGGTATCAGATGCTCCGTGAGAAAGTTGGCAATGGCCTGGCCTTTCATTGCTTTGAGGGGTCGATACGTTATCGAGAATTCCATCAGGAGGACGGCCCATTTGGCAATCCTTCCTGTTAGTATGGCCTTTGATATCAAATATTTGAGAGGATCCACTTTTGATATGAGATGGACCTCATATGCCAAGGCATAATGTCTGAGCTTCGTTATCGCGAAGATCAGTGCCAGGAAATGCTTTTCGATACGGGAGTAGTTGTTTTCTGCCCTCAGGAGAACTCGATTCAAATAATACAGAGCTCTCTCCTTTCCTTAATTGTTCTCTTGTGCCCATAGTGCGCTTAGAGAACCCTCAAGGGCTGTTGTATATAGGATAAGGGGTTTTCCCTTAACCGGAGCAGTCAATACCGGCGGATTTTGCAGGTAATGCTTGATTTTGTCTAGTGCATTTTGGCACTTTTGATTCCAGACGAACGGGGTCCCCTTCTTCATCAAATGACTATAGGGACGACATTTTCCGGAGTGGTTGGCTATGGACCGCCAGATATATGTGAGCTTTCCTTGAAGAGACTGCAATTATTTGAGAGTTCTTGGCGTGGGCATTTCCATAATTGCCTTGATCTTTGAGAGATCGATTTCGATACCCCAGTGTCGTATGATAAATCCTAAGAATTTGCCCAAGAGGACTCCAAACGCGCATTTTAAAGGATTCATCTTCAGATTATACTTCCGAAGACGTCGGAACACTATTTTTATATGTTCCCAATGCTCCTTGTGAGATCTTCTCTTTACCACAAGGTCATCAATATAGCATTCGACAATCTCGAGGATGAGGTCATCGAAGTTCTTTATCATGGCTCTTTGGTACGTAGCGCCAGCGTTCTTTAAACCGAAAGGTATCACCTTATAGCAGAATATGCCCAGCGGGGTCCGGAATGCGGTATGTTTTTGGTCTTCAGGATGCATTTTTATTTGATTGTATCCTGAAAATCCATCCATGAAGGAGAAGACCTTATGGGTAGACGTGTTATCGATCATCAGTTCAGTAACGGGTACTAGAAAGTCATCCTTCGGGCAATCTTTGTTGAGCTTCCGAAAGTCTACGTAGATGCACACCGTTCTATTTTTCTTCGTCACTGGAATGATGTTAGCGATCCAGTTGGGATATTGAACTTCTTGGATGAAACCGAAATCGATTAGTTTCTTGACTTCAGCGTTGATACTCATCTCAAGTTTGAGCCACATTCTTCTTGGCGCCTATTTGACTGGCTTTATGTCCGGCGATATGGCCAGTCTGTGTGCCGCCACTTTTGGATCTAGATCTGGCATCCCTGAATAGTTCCATGCGAAGCAGTCTTTATACTGCATGAGCACGTCCTTTAACGTAGCTACCTGTTTTTCAGATAGTAGCTCATTGATGAACGTTGGTCTCAAATCATTTTCTGTTCCTAAGTCAATTTTTTTAGGTTGTCCGCCGTGGTGTGTATCCCATCTTCCAGCTCCTTTGGTGCTGGTGGAAACTCGGACATCACCTCGTCCTCGTCTTCATTTGCGAAGTACATGCGTAGGTCATCCATAGTCTCGTGCCCTCCTTTTTTGAGAGTGTTATCATATGGCAGGTACGAGTTCGCTCCATTCTTGATGTTGAGCCGGTCATATCCTCATGGTATAGGTCCTCTTTGGTTTTTGCTTTTGCGGAGGGGTTACCTTCCAGCTGTTGGATAAAGCGAACATGCTTTGCTGATACTGGTTTTCTATCCAGTCTTTGAAAGTGGAGCAGTCTTCAAGTGGATGACCTATTACTCGGTGATAGGAGCAATAATCCGGATGATGGACCTCATCTATTTGTTCGGGATGCCGAGACTCCGGAAGCGTCATCATTTGATGCTTCATGACAAGGTTGAATATTTTTCTCGTCTTTTCTTGGGGGAAAGCGTATTTATGACCCATCTTCTTTATAAAGGACGGGTTCTAATCGACCTTTTCTCGATTGCACGGCCTCTTGGATCCGCTTCGTTGTTTTCGAATGTTGTTTGAGTTCTTTGACCTGTTTTTGCCTTTATTTCGGGATTTTCCCCTTTCGTGAGGACATATAGCGGGCCGGGGATGACGAGAATTATAGTCTTCCTTCTCCGTGGATTGCTGATTGAGGCGCTGCGTCCTGGCCTTTTCATAAATTACCATTTCACGGTCGTGATCGTCTCGGCTCCTTTGACAAGATTATTTTATTAGCTTGTCTATTTGTTCTTCGAGCGACGGACTTAACGTTCTTAGAGCGAGCTCACGCTGTGTTTCAATGTCGCGACCATTCGAATGAGCGTTTTCCCCTTCGCAGTAGCTGTTTATAACGCGACAGCTATGGAACTGCTCCCATTTCTTGGACCGAACGTATCCAAGTCCGTTTGTCTCTATCTTCCCGTTGGGCATCTTTCGATGAGTCCCCGGATTATCCCAAATCTTTTTGTAGAATTGGGCTTGTCGAACAGTTTGTTCGAAGGGTACACCTTGGCATCTTAACAGCCTTTTCAATCCCTCCGCGTAGTATTTTGGCACACGGATTGGTTAAAGCCTGTTGAGTACAAAATCGGCACCATGCCAGACTTCTTTTTCTACTTTATTCTCCATAGATTGGTAGAAGAGGATCGCCTTTTCGCCTCTTCGCCTGGGAGGGAAGTAGAAAGTATGTAGCTCTTGTACGCTGTATGTATCGAGCTCATCAAGTTCCTTATAATGCTGAGTCAGAGCCATTGTGATTTGCAGATTCTGATATGCTTTGTCAAGGGTTTGCACTGACGGGCGGACGGAGAACAATGCGTTGGCCTCGTTCTCAGAGTCGCTGCCAAAGACCAAATTAGGGGTAGATGGTCCGGGCCTACTGCTTTCTTTCCGAGGTTTCCCTGCGTAGACTATTTCTTCATCATCCTCAGAATCGCTCCTAGAGATCGGGATAGTGGCGGCGGACTTCTGTTTATCCTCTGGATTATGGCACCTTTCTGTATCTTCGAAGTCTGGTAGGAAGTACTTTGCGTCTTCATATTTTCGGACCTCATTTACGGAGAACGGATTTAGCTCCCCTGTGATGGTGCATTCCAAGCCATCCTTGAAGTAATTCATACACTGATGTTGTGTAGAAGGGATGACGTTGTATTCATGCGACCAGGGCCTGCTGAGCAAAGCGTTATAGCAAGTCTTGGCGTCAATGACGTGAAATTTGATGTCAGTGACAAGCAACCCGAAGCGTAACATCAATATTACGGACCCAAGCGTCCGTGACGACTGTGAGTCGAACCCGGAGATTGTAATTTTGTCTCGGGCTAAGTGCTGAACGTTCATGCATATCTCCTTCAGCACTTTCAGGTTGAGAAGGTTGACGGAGGATCCATTGTTGATAAGGATTTTCCCTATTTTGATGTCGTGGCAGTACCCGGTGACGTATAACGGGCGGGTATGTTCGCACGTACTGAGAAGGAGATCTTCATCGCTGAATGTAATGTCAGCTATGTGAACTTCTGCTAGCTCTTCCTTCATTTTCTTTTCTGCAAGGAAAGGTTAGAACTGATCGGGTTCTTATAATGCCTTGATCAGAGACTCTCGTGCCTCTTTGGATAAGAGTAGAGCATCCAATATGCTCAACTGTGAGGGTATTTTCCTTATAGGTGCTAGGACATTGTAATCCACCTTATTTTTTCTAGGCGGGTCCCTTGCTGCGAGCTCTTTGACAACTCTATCGTCGAGGGAAATTTCCTCAGAGATTTTCTCTTTCCCTTTGTCTTTTTTGCTCGAATCTTTGTTTGTAGGTCCGAGGTTCTTTTCAGACAGCGTACGGTTACGCAGTTGAATATTCTTGCAGTTCTTCTCCTCCTCTTTTTTTTCAGAGGTGGAGTCTTAGAAGGTAGGGTTGATGGGTATTTCATCCTCAGAATCGCTCCCGAAAGTAAGAAGTTAGGGTTTCCCCTTCTGAACTGGTACCAACCATATGACAGTTCCCAGTCGTTTTTCATGCGCATTAGTCACACTATTTTGCCGTCGACGAGCTTCGCGCTTCATTCTCTTGAAGTGTTTTTGATGAGCAACATATTCTTGCCACCAATTCTTGAAGGTACTGCATTCTTCGGTAGGGTGGGTAAACCTTCGATGATATAAGCAGTAGTTTGGATGTGAATCCTCTCCGTCGAGGGATATGACCCCGGGGGTGTTTCTTACGAGAGGTGGTAGCTTTATCCCCATTGATAGGGCTTTGGCAAACCGCTTTTCTTCCTTGATCCTGCCCTTATTTGTCGCAGGTATGCCTTGGTTTGGTTGGAGTACTTTACGACTCCACCTTGCCGCAACTTCTTCATCCCGACGTTGACGCTTAGCTTTTTCGTATATGGCTGTTTCGCATTCTCGGTCAGCATTGCTTTTTTGAAAGGCTTCGTTTAACAGCCTATCGATTGGGTCTTCTGGCAGTTCTGGGGATTTTACCGCCGATCCTGCCCCCAGTCCCTCCATGTTGTTTTCTGACGCTGAGGGAGTTTCTTCGTCATTTAACAATGAATGGGAGACCATGAGGCAACTTGCTACACAGTCTTCGGTTTCTTCTGATGAGTCATTTTCCTCATCATTGTCACTATTTTCGTTCTCAAGAATATGCTTGAGGATCTCTTCGAGCTTGACCGGTTTGCGCACCTTCTGGTTGTACTCCTCCAGCGCGTCAATGTACTTTTGTAGGCCTGTGCGCTTGTCATCATACTCGGCAGGCTGCACAGGCTTCTTGGTCTTCTTCTTTTTCTTCGAAAACTTTGATGGCTTGACTTGGGGATTTTTCCCTTTGTCAACAATCTTCGGTACGGGACGCGGTTTCAGCATCCCTTCAATGATTTTAGGTTCAAGTGGGCTTTTCCATCTGACTGCCGGACATGCCTATAAATCCTTCAGCATTCTTTTGGTTTTAGCTAAAAGAACGACATCCAATGGAGTTTCTTCCACGAGCGAGCATGATACCCCAGCGCATCCACCTTTTTGGGAGTGTGCTTCTGTAGTGGGTTTACCCTCCAGTTCTCAGATAGCGCAAACTTCCCCTATTGATACTGGTCCTCGACCCAGTTCTTGAAGACGTAGCAATTCTCAATTGGGTAGCTTACCATTCTGTGATAGGCGCGGTAGTTGGGGCTGTTGACGTCGCCAGGTTGCGGTGGATGCCGTAGGTATGGCAATGTGATGAGTTTGTTACGCATTGCCAACTCAAATAGTCTCCTCGTCTTATCGCAGGGAAACGAGTAAGCATGTCCCAGCCTTTCTTCCAGGGATAGGCGTGGACATTCGTTGTTTTGGCGAGCATCCGGTTTTGGGCCACTCGGTTGTTGTTGAGCGTTGGTGACGAAGGCCGCTTTCCCTTTACCCCTGGCATTTCAAGGGTCCTTACTTGAGGAGGAAGGCCCATGGCCCATCTGGTCCATTTAGGCCAGTTTATCGATCAGAGCCTGGAAGGTTGTTGATTTGAAGAACGTCATGAACCGGGACACATTCGTTTGAGGATCAAGGGTCCCGATGAACATGCCCACGGCGGGGGATTCTTCGATGCATTATTCGCACTTTGACCATAGGTTCCGCTACCGGATTGCATGTTGGACCCAGGTTTCTCCTGGATTTACCCTGGCATTGATTAGTGCCATGATCGGGGTGCGCTGGCGAACCGCTATGTAAACATCAGTTCTGTGAATGTCCTCACAGAGATATTTGGGAGCTCCGAGTACCATTTAAAGGTTGTCTCTGACAGGCTGCCAACGAACTGGCGAAACAACAGCTTGTCGTCGCCTCCAATGTTGCTGCACAGAGCTCTAAATTGTGCTACGTGCTGATGTGGGTTGCTTGTCCCTTTGTATACATGGAACTTGGGGATCGTATATCCCGGTGGGTACTTGATTTGGTCATACCATCCTGAATACGGTCGTCCAGTTCTGACGATTTGGCCAGCCGCTTCATTTGCTTGATGAGCTTTTATTTGTTGAGCTATATAATCATCAAGAGCAGCCTTGGAGATTATTTCCTCCTTGGCTGCCGATAAGGCCGGAAGAGGATTTGATATTTCCTCTCTGTCATCCTCTATGATTATCGGCGGATTCTCGGCCAGGGGTTCTGGCTGGATCATCATCCCAACCATGTCTTGGAACAAGAGATCCATCTGTTTTATGTTAGCAGCCCGCTCAGCAACTTCCTTGTCCTTTCTTTCAAGCATTCTTCGCAGGAACTCTGTATCGGTCTCTTGCTCCTAGCGCCGTTTGGCTGTTGTGTCCAGGCTTTCTTTTTATCCGGTAAGCGCTACCATTTTGGTCAGCATTTCTTGGAGCTTCTGTTGTTGCTCTAAGCTTTAGTCAGCGACCGAGTTTGCGGTCGGTGACCCATGAAAGCACTGCTTTCATCTTTCTCGGAAGCCATGTGGACCGTATGTATGATCATGCCCCCAGACCTGGGGCGTTTGGGTCCATCGCCTTTGGAATTTGCTGCCGACGGTTGGATTTTCTCTGGACTCATCCTTTTGTGGGAGGTCGAAGTTGAAGGAGTCGTTGTAACAGGCACCTGTGTAGAAGAAGCCTCTCGCTATATGACGGAGGAGTGGTCTTCCTCTTGCCGAGCCTTCGATTTCTTTGGTTGACGAGAGTAATCTTTGTTGATCACAAAGTCCTGGACTTTTTGCCAGACCCTGTGAATTTGGGAGGAGAGCCGTTGATGGGGCCGCTCTGTTTTTTCCTGCACTGTGGTTTCTGCAGGCGGGGGCGATTTCTTTAGCACCGCCGTTGGAGAGTTTTTGCGTACCCTCATGAGCAGATCAAAGCCGTTCCCAGTTGGAACAACAGTGTCAATTTCCACTATTGGAGCTGGTGGGGTAAGACTAGTGGGGGATTTGCCCCCAGCACTTCTCGCTCGGCGCCAGTGACGACGTCGAACGTGTTTTGCAGACGGGACCGCCTCAGTTTTGGAAGCGGCTTCTTTGTGCCCCTAGCTTTGTTGAGGGGCTGCTGTTGGCGTCAACCTGTTAAAGACTGACGTCCTTAGCAGGGTTTGAGGAGGGACAATCAATCTTTCAAATGCCAACTTTCTGGTAGGGGAAGCACCTTTGACGACTTCGCCCGTAGCAGGAATTAGGAGGGCTATCCGTTTTGGGGTAGCCCCTTCAGGTATCACGAGCCTGTTTGAAGGCCCGTTCGAGCTTTTGCCCAGCCTGTTGAAGACCGAGACACCAGATTTGGACTGCCCGTTGAGAGGGGCCGTTGTGGTCGCTAGTCGATCGAAGATCGACCTCTTGGGAGCTTTCTCTTACGGCGCTGAGGCACCGAAACTTATCGGTGGGAGCATTGTTCGAAAGTCACGGTGTCGTGTTTTTGAAGGATATGGTTAATATCAGATATGTCGGTTTTGTTGGTCAAAATAGTGCACAACGTGAGTATCGAGTTTAAAAAATACTGCAAATGCACGGTGCGTTGAAGCAAGCCGGCAAGCACGGGTCGAAACACAAGAAGTGGATATCACGACATCAATTTGAGTTATGAAACAATAGGTTGAAAAATGGGTGTTTGTCACGTTTTTTTTACAATACTTAAAAGAAGAAAGGTTTTGGTTTAGGGAAAACTTAGGCTAAGGTTTAGTACGGGTGAAATACGACATTTACCCCCAACTCTCCGTTTTGATTCAAGGTTCATTTCTTTTAGTTTCTATTTAAATTGCGAAAGCATGTCGCATCTATCCGAAACATGCTTCGGGATAGAATACGATATCAAGGTTAAAATAAAACGGAAACTAAAAAGAATGAAATGAATATGGAATTAGTTAGGTGAAGATTAGCAAGTATAGAATATATGCATGTATGCTATATATCCTATTTAGCTAGTTGCGACACTTAACATAATTCCGTATTCATTTCAACTTCAAATCCTAATATAGCAACAATAAAATGTAAAGAAGGAATATGATATATGTTAAAAGTTGATTTGCAACTATTCAAAACGATATATCCTATCAAGCAAAACATAATAACATTGCACAATTAAGAAAAGAAGCGTAAAATGCAAGAATCAAAAGGGAGGGGTTTGAAGTAAAGTCGTTCCACAACCTACCTCACCATAGTCTAAGAATAACTACTCACACATCATCATAGAATTAGCACAACTGAATAATAAAAAGAAATAACAATGAAATAGAGAAGAGACACAAGAATCAAACTTGAACTTTAATGAAGGTTTTATTGCAATGACATCCAAATACAAGCAAATGAATTCAACTACCAAAATCTAATCTTGCAAGCTTAAAGATAGAGGTTGCAAGACCAGAGGAAGGCAAAGAACTCAGTCAAATCCCAAGAGCTACAAGAAATGTATCAAAATAGTTACAAGTAACGCCAAAAAGTTTTCTCCCCTTGGCCTCATGAACTGATCTGCTATTTATAAAGAATCCCAAATCAAAAGTTGCAGATGACAAAAGACTAAAAAGACCACTAGGGACCCACCATTTTTGAACGAGACAGAATGGAACCATCTTGGCCGCAAATTGCGGCCAAACTGAATATATTTGAGGCCTGAGATTGGAGTCTGGGGCCCACCTTTCTTCAGTAGTCTTCTGGTCTCTTGGGCATCTCTCTATAATTGCAATTCTTTTTAATTAACACATATGTGCAATCTAGAGCTAAATCACAGAGAGGAGATCAAGTGCAAAAGTTCATATCACATCAATACTTTATGCATTTAATGCACATCACTCCTACTTGCACCACTCATCATTGTTGTGTGCCAAGGCAGCCTCCTAGGTTTATACATCACAAAAAGGGTGCTCACATTTGTATGTGTTCGACCATTTCACAAATTCTTTTTGTACACACTTTTTTTGCTGCAAACTCTTTTAAATCTTGATCTGTGTCCTGTCCCATTTGCAGTTCCAGTTAAAAACCCATCTTCTTATGCATGTTGTGTACAAATTTCAGTGTTTGTCTGCGTACCTGTAATCTGTATAAATGAGCAGACAAAGATTAAATAGCACTGTTTATTGACAAAATGATAAAAATGGGCGGTGTTATACTGTAAAAAATTGTGCCGAACAAAATACCCCCAAACTTATCTTTTGCTCGTCCCGAACAAAATAAAAAATTCTAGCCTCACTTTCGCAGGGAACGCGATTGCACTGAGCATGTGCAACAAGCCGTTAAATCTCTAGGTGTCTCTAATAGGAGGAGTGTTGTCTCCTGAGGGTTTTCAGCGGATTGCACTCACAAAATCTAGTCAAGTTAGTTTCGCGAGAAAACAGTTGATTCTAATCTTAAGGTTAGGTGTCAAAACTAGAAGTTCTATCATCCTAGTTAGAATACCTCCAACCCTATTTTTCACTCCTCGCAGTTTGTTCAACATAAGCTAATACGCGTCTTTTACGTGATTTGTGCGGATAGTGTCCATAAGTTTCTAAGAACTAGAATAGAGCCATCATACCAAAAATACGGACCGGGATAGACATCTAAAGGATCATACGAGTTTGAAAAGTCTTAAGATTTTCTTAAGTTTTATTCTTCAGTTAGGTTTCAAGTCAGAATATATATCAATTTTAACAGAGAACCTAAGTCTTATACTTCACTCTACCCTTTCACCTGTTTTTGTTCATACATACCCTTCGCTTATCGTGCAAAACGTCATAATAAATACAAACTTTCATATCTCCGTGAACAAAAAACTATTTTAATAGAAAATTCGTCTCCGCTAAGATTATTCTCCTACAAAGAACCATTAGGACTTTTAACTCGGAGAGAACACTCGCTTAGCTTGTTTTATCTAGCGATTGGAAACTTAGCGAGGTTTGGGTCAATAACTCCCAAACCAGATGGTTTTAGGGCATTAGGTGTGGAGACACCCCAAGGATTTAATTACCCAAGTTACTAAGGCCACAAAACAAAAGACTCTTTTTGTTTTAAATTATGCACTCAGTGAAAAACGGAGATATAGCCAGCTTTTTCTTTTAAATCCGAAAACATTACATGTGATAAGGTGTGTAATTACTCCAACAAGATTTCAGATGGGTTATTTTTCAGACGTATAGCTTCTATTAAACCTCAATAATATCCTTCATATTCACTTCACTTTCTGAACTATTCTTGATATTACTTAATTCAGAACAAACCTGTTTGATCCTAAAGATGTTTATCAATTTTCAAAAGGTTTTAAAGACATATGAGATATTTATCTAATCCTCAAAAACATACAACACATGTAAAGTTCTTGTAAAAGACGTAAATCGGCTACGGTTAAACTCAAAGGAGGGTTATTTTTCGAGTCTTCGGTTTCACAAAAGGGATTTAGTTATTTCTAACTTATCAACTGAACCGTCAGACTTTGATTCTAAGTTTCCCTGCTAGCTAATATGACAAAGTTTTTATGTTTTTTGAAATTTTTTTTACTTTACAATAAGCTAAATGCAGTACAAAAGAAAATATGCAATGCAACTATATGAAAATAAAGGAAAAAGTACATGAATGAAAGTGCGAAAATGCAGGAAACTTGCAAATGCAACTATATGCTAACACCCCTAAACTTGAAACAGGCACTGTCCTCAATGCCTTCTGGATTTTCCCTTGCCCTTCCTGCTGCCGCTTGCTTCGCATTGCGCTGCTTGCTGAGCTGCTTCAATCCTGTCCAGCTGCTCCTGCATCTTTTGTTGTTTCTTGAGTATGTGGCGGATACTCCGAAACATCAAGCACTGCAAGTATTTATCATTGTCTGGTTCATGCTCATTTAGAAGTGCCTCCGTCGAGCTTTCGGGGCCTGGATGCTCGCTCGGATCCTCTTTTGTCCAGTTCTTTTGTTCGTAATGGCCGCCGGTGTATCCCTGTGAAATCCTCTCTAGCTCAACCGGCCAATTTGCGTATACTGCCGCATAACCATTGAACTCAATCCTCTCCATATAGTATTTTTCAAGGAGGGTCATTAGGACTGGCAGCAGGGGTTTCTTCTGGGCTACCCCCTCCATAATCATGTTGAACAACTGTGTCACCACACAGAAATGGTGATCTTTTTCCATCAAGCAATGCACGATGTATCCCACACCAGCTGGAAAAGAAGAGACACGGCTTTTCCCCTAATGTTTCGGTTTGCCCACCGGCAGACCGCAAGTACGTTTCTGTACATCTGCACGGGGTTCAGCCCCTTATCTTTAAACTCTACAAAATCCCCCAATAATGATCAATAAACCGCCAATTCTCGTGGTTGTTGATTTCCTGGTCGCATTGGGATATTGGTAACCCTCGAGATTATTTCGGGTTGAAAAATACTACGTCTCCCTTGAAAGAAAAACTCCATGAACCCTGCTCCGGGTTGACCATTTCTTAATGCTTCATAAAAATCCTCCACTAATTCTCTTATAGCGAAAATATCTTCGCTGTTGTAAATCAGAAAATCCCACCCCCTTTGACAGATTTCATTGTAGAAATACCGTCCGTAAGTTGCATCGGAAAAAATTTCGAAGAAATTCTTCTCACAATCAAACGCCACCATATTCAGATCTAAAAATGAATTTTGCACAGAGATTAATCAAGGAGAGAAGAACTTCTTACAGAGAGAAGAGAATAGGTGCTGATGGAGGAGAGCAGGCCGCAATTTGCGGCCAGGTTGGCAATTCCGGCGGCCTGAATTGGTGGGTTAGGGCGGATCCTTGGTGCTAGGGTTTGTTTTGGGGAGAGAGATGTAAAGTTTTGGGAAAAACTGAAGATGAGGCTCGGGTTGGGCCGAGGGTGTTATATAGAGGGTAATTTGCAAAAACAACCCCCTACAAAGAGAAATAATAATAAAAAAACAAATAATTACAAAAAGCTCAAAAAGTATATACAGGAAAGACAACTTGGGGACGTGATTTAATCGATATAACGTGACTCATGTAAAAACATGAGCTCCCCCTTTTCCGCAGGCGATTCTAAGAATGGCTTGAGACATTGGCCATTAACTTTGAAAGTATTGCCCGATTGCTGATCTTCAATCTCGACAGCACCGTGTGGAAAGACGGTGCGCACAAAAAACGGACCTGTCCAGCGTGATTTCAACTTCCCAGGAAACAAATGAAGTCGGGAGTCATAGAGCAGAACCTTTTGCCCCACGGTGAATGTCTTCTGGAGAATCGCCTTGACATGAAAAACCTTCTTTTTGTCCTTATAAAGTTTGGCGTTCTCATACGCATCATTGCGTATCTCATCAAGTTCGTTCAGTTGAAGTCTTCAAGCCTCACCGGCTTTTTCTAAGTGACATTGAGCTGTTTGATTGCCCAGAACGCACGGTGCTCCAATTCAACAGGCAAGTGACACGCTTTTCCAAAGATGAGTCAGTATGGAGACATACCTAGGTTTGTTTTGAAGGCTGTGCGAAATGCCTAAAATACGTCACTTAATTTCAACGACCAATCCTTGCGGTTATGGCTGACAGTTCCAAAATCTGTTTAATTTTTCTATTGGAGACTTCAACCTGGCCGCAAGTTTGATGATGATAGGGCGTTGACAATTTTTGGCTGATGGAGTACTTTTTCATCAGTGATTCAAAAGATCGGTTGCAAAAATGCGTTCCATTATCACTAATGATGGTGCGAGGCGTACCGAACCGAGAAAAGATGTTTTCTTTCAAGAATTTTATGACAACCTTGTTGTCGTTAGTTCGACATAGGATAGCCTCCACCCATTTGGACACATAATCTATAGCCAGCAAAATGTATAAATTCCCAATAAAGTTTGGGAATGGCCCCATGAAATCGATACCCCAGACGTCGAAAATTTCTACAATCAGAATGTATTGTAGGGGCATATGATTCCGCTTTCCAATCATTCCCATATGCTGGCAGCGGCTACAGGTCTTGCAATATTCAAAAGCATCCTTAAAAAGCGTCGGTCAGTAGAAGCCGCTTTGCAAAACCTTTTCAGTCATCTTTCTGGGTCCAAAATGGCCCCCACAAGCTTGGTCATGGCAGAAGGACAGAACACTTCTTGTCTCAGAGTTGGAGATGCACCGTCTAATAATCTGATCATGACAGTATTTGAACAAGTATGGTTCATCCCAGTAAAAGAATTTGACCTGGGAGAGAAATTTAGACTTGTCTTGATTCGACCAAAAAGTGGGTGTTTCTCTGGTGACTAAAAAGTTCACGATATCAGCGAACCAGGGTTCGACTGACACGGAGAGAAGTTGTTCGTCAGGAAACTGCTCATTGATTGGAATTTCCTCGGTTGGTGCATTTGGCAAGCGAGACAAATGATCGGCCACAACATTGTCGGTTCCCTTCTTATCTTTGATGGTTAAGTCAAATTCTTGAAGAAGGAGAATCCAACGTATCAATCTGGCCTTGGCATCCTTTTTTGCAAAGAGGTGTTTAAGCGCAGAATGATCAGTGTAAATTATAACGTGGGTTCCGATCAAGTAAGGACGGAATTTCTCAAGCGCGTACACAACAGCTAAGAATTCTTTTTCTGTGGTGGTGTAATTTAGCTGTGCGTCATTCAATGTCCTGCTCATGTAATGGATAACATGCGGCTTCTTTTCAAATCGCTGTCCTAAGACAGCACCTATCGCAAAGTCAGAAGTATCGCACATTAGCTTAAAAGGTTCACTCCAGTCTGGTGCACTTAAAATCGGAGCAGAAGCGAGTTCCGACTTTAGAAGCTTGAACGCATGAAGGAACTCAGAGTTGAAATCAAAGGGAGTTTCTTTAGCCAGCAAGGAAGTCAAGGGTCTAGCCAGTTTGCTAAAATCCTTGATGAAATGCCTGTAAAAACCGGCGTGGCCTAAGAACGCCCTAATGTCACAGACAGTCCGTAGAGGTGGGAGGCTTGAAATGATGTCGATTTTTGCCTTATCGACTTAAATACCTTTTTCAGAAATGATATGGCCTAACATGATGTCGTGTTTGACCATGAAATGACATTTCTCCCAGTTGAGTGTGAGGTGTTTTTCTTTGTATCGTAACATGACTAACTCAAGATGCCTCAAACACTCAGAAAATGAATCTCCAAAGATGGAGAAATCATCCATGAAAACTTCTAAGAATTTCTCTACCATACAGAAAAGATGTCATCATGCACCGCTGAAATATTGTAGGTGCATTGCACAGCCCAAAGGGCATGCAACGGTAGGCGAAGGTACCAAAAGGACAAGTGAAAGTTGTTTTGTCCTGATCTTCTGGATCAATCGGGATTTGATTGTAGCCGGAATACCCATCTAAGAAACAATAGTAGGCGTGTCTGGCTAGGCGTTCAAGCATTTGATCAATGAAGGGTAGCAGAAAATGATCCTTGCGAATGGCTGTGTTGAGCTTTCAGTAATCAATACAGACTCTCCATCCCGTTTGTGTGCGGGTTGGGATTAGCTCGTTTGCTTCATTCATGATTACAGTGAGTCCCGATTTCTTTGGTACCACGTGAATGGGGCTTACCCATTTGCTATCAGATATGGGATAGATGATCCCATTGTCCAGACACTTCAGCATTTCATTCCTTACCGCTTCTTTCATCACCGGGTTAAGCCGGTGTTGAGGATCCTTGAAGGGTTTAGAATCATCAGTCATATGGATTCTGTGCTGGCAGATAGCAGGGCTGATTCCTTTGATATCAGCCATTGATCACCCAATCTCTTCCATGTTCTTTCTCAGAACGTCCATGAGGACCAACTCTTGCTCAGGCGCAAGGTCGGTTGCAATTATTACTGGAAGCATTTCATTATTTCTTAAGTACGCATACTTGAGGTGGACAGGAAGAACTTTGAGGTCGAGTTTTGGTGGCTCCTCCACAGATGGTTGCACTTCAGGGGCCGGTTCGTTACGAAGTGGTTCAAATTGGGGCCCCCAGTGTGCGTAGGAAGCCTGTTCAGGATTTAGCTTCTCAAGGAAAAGAAGCTCATCGGAAAACAGTTCTTCAAACGTTTCTTCAAGACACTCATTTTTGAAGTCAAATGTCCCTTCCTCAGACATATCGTATACAGCGTTGACTTCAAAAGTGTCATTGTGTTTCTCGCTCGCTTGGTTTCCTAGCGTGAAGATGTTGAGGTCAACTGTCATGTTTCCAAATGAGAGTTTCATGGATCCATTACGACAGTTGATCAACGCGTTGGATGTGGTTAGGAAAGGCCATCCCAGTATGACTGGAATTTGACCGCTGGGATTGATGACGGGCTCAGTCTCCAATACAATGAAATCTACAAAGAATATGAATTCCCCGACCTTGATTAGAACATCATCGATTTCTCCCCTAGGTATTTTCGTTGATTGATCTGCCAGTTGCAGAGTCACTCTGGTCGGCTTGAGTTCTCCTAATCCCAGTTGTTTGTAAACTGAGTAGGGGAGGAGGTTTACGCTTGCCCCTAAGTCTAATAAGGAACGGTTGATTTGTTTGTCCCGGATAGTGCAAGAAATAATCAGATAACCTGGGTCCTTATATTTCACCGGAATGGATTTGGACAAGACATCGCTCAGGGTGGCGGCCAAGAAGACAGTTTTGGGTACATTTGTGCGTCGTTTTTGTGTACACAGGTCCTTCAGAAATTTCGCATACGCCGGAACTTATTGGACCACGTCCAACAAAGGAATGTTGACTTCATAGCGTTTGAAAACTTCTAACACTTTTTCCATATCTGCAGAAGGCTTATTCGATTTCAATCTATTAGGATATGGAGCCTTGGGTTCAAACACTAAGTTTGGAGAAGCAGCAGATGGAACAGGTGCAGAAGGCGGGAATGTTCTTGCTGGATCATCAGGGTGGTCTTGTGGCGATTTCTCAAGCTGCTTTGAAGGAGGTGTAGCAGACAACGACGACGAAGAAGAAGAAGAAGATGGTGATGAAGATGACGACGGATCACAATAAGGAACAGAAGATGAGATACGTGCTGGTAAACTGACAATCACACGTTTGGATTAGTTGTTGGGGTTGACAACCTTGTTGTCAATCGTCCGTCCTGATCTGAGGACAGTGACGGCGTTCGCATTCTCAATATTTTTCAGCTGAACAATATGAGCGTTGTTGTTTCTCTGCTCTCTTGGATTCATCACGGGTTGAGAGGGAAATGTTCCCTTCTCACGTTCATTAACTGCTGCAGCCAGTTGACTGATTTGGATTTCTAGTCTGGCTATCGCTTGAGTGTTAGCGCTATGCAACTGACCGGATGTTTGCATTAAAGTAGCCAGACTAGATGAAGTCTGCACAGAAGTTTTAATCAAACCTTCCAACCCTTTTTCAATGGATGACACCCTCTTGTTGTCTTGGGCAAACCTAGGGGGTGTAAAGGTTGGGTTGTGCTGATTTGGCTGTTGGGGCTGGTTGGTTGAGTATCCCAATTTTTTGTTTTGAAAATTTGAATTTTGAAATTGTTGGAAAGGCGGGTTTGAATTGTTGTTTTGAAAAGGTACCTGATTCCAAGCAAAATTGAGATGATTCTTCCAACCAGGGTTGTACGTCGGTGCGAAGGGGTCATTCCTGGGACGCTGGATTTGATACAGCGCATTAACGTTTTCAGGTCTCTGGGACCCAACAAGAAACAGACATTCTTCCGTTATGTGGCTAGGATGTTGAGAGTTAGCGCACAAAGTCGGAAAAATTTGATTGACCGGTAGCGGTGAATTTTTGCCCTCTAAAGCTTCCATTCGCCGTACAAGAGCGGCGATTTTTGCTTTGGAAGCTAAAGAGGTGTCAACTATGTGTACACCGCTTCTAGTCACAGATTGTTTCTCACTCACACTCTCCACTGGATGGTCTTGTCAGCCAGTTCTTCAAAAAAGTTCCATGCGTCTTTAGCACCATAACTCAGGAATTTGCACTGACACATGGACTCTAACATCATGCGCGAACTGGAGTCTAAACCTTTATAGACAATCTGACACAACCTCCACTGTTTAACCCGTGATGGGGACATTTGATTAAGGTGTCTTTAAATCTTTCTAAGCATTTTCAAAAAATTTCACCCTCTTTTTATTTGAAATTGTGGAGTTCATTTTGAATTCGCACGGTTTTATGAATAGGGTAAAACTTTTTTAGAAAAACTTTCACAAAGTCATCCCATGTCGTGATTGATCTAGCTAGCAAACTGTTTCACCAACTTTTCGCATTGTCTTTAAGCGCAAAGGGAATGAATTTGAGCTTAACGACATCCTCACCCACTCCGTAAATCTTCATCATAGCACACACTCCTTCAAATTCACTGATTGAAAGGTAAGCATCCTCGGACTCGAGTCCGTGGAATTTCGGGAGTAGTGGTATGAATTGCAGCTTGATTTCATAGTTGTTTGCCGCAATGGTGGGCAACACTAATGCATGAAGGAAGGGATAAACAGTGTGGGTAACATCTGTCCTGTAACACCGCCTCCTGTTGCTCTATGATCGTTTGCTCCGTCATTGTTAGTGGTGTAGGAGAAGAAGGTGAAAGAAGTGTAGGATCGGACGGCTCCGATGAGGCAGAAGTTAAGAAGGTCTCGGAAGGTTCCGAGGAATCAGAAGGTGTAGAAGAGTTGGAAGATACAGTCACAAACAGGACTAATCGAGATTGTGAATCTCTAGTCCAAGCTGACATGCACTATCCGGAAGTGGTAGGGGAAGACTGAGAAAATGAAAAAAAAACGTTTTTCAACCAAACTATTCACAACCACAAATATCACACAAAAAGGCATAACAAGAACACAAACAAGACACATTGCACACAACTAAATAGTCTAGGGTTACCTAGGTCAACTAGACCTGCTCAAAACCTTGCTTTGTGAAGTAAAAATGTACTGCGAAACGGGCCCAAGATAGACTGATCGAGAAGCCAGATAAGTGCAGAGAGGAAGGAAGGTTTTCCCTCGCTTTCGCGAGATTCCTTAATTAGAATAACCTTCTCTCTTTCGGCGATTGCACCTTTCACACTTTCCTAGACACTTCTTGAACAATGTACCGATGAGCGGTGTTTGAAATACACTTAACTTTCCCTAGCGAGCGTGAAGTCCTTAGAGGCTGAAAGTCTAATTTCTTTTAAAGTTAATGAGGGTGTGAAAATGCTCGTTCTTTGTGGTTTGTGGGCTATGGAGAAGGGTATCTTGTTGAGGTTCTTTGCCCTTAAGTCCGTATTAATTTTATGCAATGCGCAAACAATAAAAGTTGTTCAAATCATCAATCAATCGTTTTTTTATGTTATAAGCGGCGCGCTGCAAAAAAAACATGGTTAGTTTTCCTTGTCACTTATGTAGCGGAGTTTGCAAAAGAAATCCTGCAGAAAATTGAAGTATTGGAGCATCGGATTTGAGGAGAAGGTGTTAGGAAATGTGCATACCTTAAATTTTTGAGTTTATAAACTCCAGTTGACTTGATCCGTGATTGCTTAAGTGTTCGCTTGCACGGGTCGATCTACCCGGATCTTTGGCACTGTTAATTTCTTAACGCCTTGTTCAAGAATTCTGCTCTTAGCTCCGCACGGTCGTAGTTCGTATTTTCGTCAAAATCTGGAATTGTTGAAAAAATACGATATTTAGTGCACAATACGATATCTATGGCCAAAGTTCTGTAGATACATAATTATAAACTTTTTCATATAAAAATGGACTAATAACAGAAATAAAGAGAAGTAACAAAGGAATTGGGGCAAAATACTACAATGAGGCCGCAAATTGCGGCCTAAGTGGTTAAAATTGCGGCCAGTTTGTGGTAATTTTGCTCCAATTTCTTTGCATCTTCTTTTAGTTCTGTTAGTGTCCCCTTTCTATATGCAAAACATCTTTAGAACACTCATATCAACAGAAGAACAGAAACACAGAGAGCAAAAGCCAAATATTTGTGGTGTTTTTATTTTTGTTTGTTTTACACAAAGTATATATAGAGATAACTCAAAATAACTTCGTAGTGTTGCCACTCCCCGGCAACGGTACCAAAAACTTGTTCGAAACTCACGGTGTCATGTTTTTGAAGGATATGGTCAATATCGGATATGTTGGTTTTGTTGGTGAAAATAGTGCACGACGTGAGTATCAAGTTTAAAAAATACCGCAAGTGCACGGTGCGTTGAAGCAAGCCGGCAAGTACGGTTCGAACCACAAGGAGTGGATATCACGACATCAATTTGAGTTATGAAACAATAGATTGAAAAATGGGTGTTTGTCACATTTTTTTACAATACTTAAAAGAAGAAAGGTTTTGGTTTAGGGAAAACTTAGGCTAAGATTTAGTACGAGTGAAATACGACATTTACCCCCAACTCTCCGTTTTGATTCAAGGTTCATTTCTTTTAGTTTCCATTTAAATTGCGAGAGCATGCCGCATCGATCCAAAACATGCTTCGGGATAGAATACGATATCAAGGTTAAAATAAAACGGAAACTAAAAAGAATGAAATTGAGAATGAAATGAATATGGAATTAGTTAGGTGAAGTTTAGCAAGTATAGAATATATGCATGTATGCTATATATCCTATCTAGCTAGTTGCGACACTTAACATAATTCCGTATTCATTTCAACTTCATATCCTAATATAGCAACAATAAAATGTAAAGAAGGAATAGGATATATGTTAAAGGTTGATTTGCAACCATTCAAAATGATATATCCTATCAAGCAAAACATAATAACATTGCACAATTAAGAAAAAAAGCGTAAAATGCAAGAATCAAAAGGGAGGGGTTGGAAGTAAAGTCGTTCCACAACCTACCTCACCATACCCCAAGAATAACTACTCACACATCATCATAGAATTAGCACAACTAAATAATAAAAATAAATAACAATGAAATAGAGAAGAGACACAAGAATCAAACTTGAACTTTAATGAAGGTTTTATTGCAATGACATCCAAATACAAGCAAATGAATTCAACTACCAAAATCTAATCTTGCAAACTCAAAGATAGAGGTTGCAAGACCAGCAGAAGGCAAAGAACTCATTCTAATCCCAAGAGCTATAAGAAATGTATCAAAATAGTTATAGGTAATGCCAAAAAATTTTCTCCCCTTGGCCTCATAAACTGATCTGCTATTTATAGAGAATCCCAAATCAAAAGTTGCAGATGACAAAAGACTAAAAAGACCACCAGGGACCCACCAGTTTTGAACGAGACAGAATGGAACCATCTTGGCAGCAAATTGCGGCCAAACTGAATATATTTGAGGCCTGAGGTTGGGGTCCGAGGCCCACCTTTCTTCAATAGTCTTCCGGTCTCTTGGGCATCTCTCTATAATTGCAATTCTTTTTAATTAATACATATGTGCAATCTGGAGCTAAATCACAGAGAGAAGATCAAGTGCAAACGTTCATATCACATCAATACTTTATGCATTTAATGCACATCACTCCTACTTGTACCACTCATCATTGTTGTGTGCCAAGGCAACCCCCTAGGTTTATACATCATAAAAAGGATGCTCACATTTGTATGTGTTAGACCATTTCACAAATTCTTTTTATACACACTTTTTTTTTGTTGTAAACTCTTTTAAATCTTGATCTGTGTCCTGTCCCGTTTGCAGTTCCAGTTAAAACCTCGTTTTCTTGTACATGTTGTGTAACAATTTCAGTGTTTCTGTCTGCGTACATGTAATCTGTATAAATGAGCAGACAAAGATTAAATAGCACTGTTTATTGACAAAATGATAAAAATGGGCGGTGTTATACTGTAAAAAATTGTGCCGAACAAGCATGGTCTCAAAGAACAACCCAGTAGTGGCTTGCATAACTTGTCCCACCGGTATTGAAAAGATAGAGGCCGCGTTGGGCCCGTAGGTTACTCCTCTATCTGGGGTGGAGCAAGTGTTGTTGTTGCATGTTGTACAGTTGGAAGCCATCAATTTTTTCTGCACAGGAGCAAGACACCAAAATTTAGGACCTCGAATCCAAGGGCAACCATAGCGAACCGCGATTTTGTACGCGAAACACGACACACGAAGTGTGGAGTGGAAAGAGAAAAAGGTCCGACCGGGCGTGCCAAAATCTGTTTACCGCCGGAAACAGAGACGAACTGGGATGGATCGTCTTGTCTGAATCTAGGGGCAGATGCTATTTGGATTTATCCGTCCACCTCTCCGAAGATACCATGTTGATTTATGACACTATATATCGGAGGTTTGGACAGATGCAACCGTTGTAGCAGATTTCATCAGATTCTCCCTAATTTTATGAGGGGTTTTTGATTGTAGGGACGCTCTTCCCTGTAGACGCAATCCCCTGCAGTTAATTACGTTACTGCATTGCGATAACCACTTTCTCCTGCTCCGGCAGTTCACTTCCTGTCATGTGTGTTTTTTGTTTGTTTTGGTTGCCCGTGGATTGTATACGGAGACTAGTTTATGTCGTCGTCCGTAGGACGCGGATCAGTCCAAATCCATATATTTTATATTTGCGTTTTTGGTTTATTTAAGGACCGTTAATCTGGTTTGAGATTAAGATCAACTTAAATCTATAAGCGAGCATTTGGGCTCAGTTTGTTTTTGCTAAGAATACGTTAGTCTAATTTGAGATTAAGATCAACTTAACAACATTTTAAGATCATTTTTACTTGAGATCCAGTAAAAGAGCATTTGGGCTCAGCTACAAGAAAACTTTAGAGACTTAGCCAATTTGGGCTTAGTCTGCTCAGTCTTTTCTTTTATTCAAAAGTGTTAAGCACTTATTTGGGCTTTATTTGCTCAGCCCCTTTTCTTTTTATGTAAAAGTGCTAAACACTTATTTGAACTCTAATGCCCACATGTATGTCATGCGAAGCATTCAGTCAGGGGCGCTACCCAATAAATGTTGAACACTTTAGTCATTTTGACTAAATGTGAAGTGCTAAGCACTTCTTATGGCGTCCACGCGAGGTGCACGTGCGGCGCTGGGCGCTGCCCAATTAGTGCTGAGCACTCAGCTGTTTTGGCTGTATATGAAGTGCTAAGTACTTTTTATATGGCGTCCACGTGAGGTGCATGTGTGGCGCTGGGGGCTACCTAATCAGTGCTAAGCACTTAGCTGTCTTCGGCTGCATACGGAATGCTGAGCACTTTATTCAGCGACCACGTGTGTTTCACGTGAGGCGTTGGATTTCTATTTTGGGCGCCCACGTGTTTTTCACATGAGGCGCTAGGCGCAGTTAAAAGGGGGCACCCACAAGGGAAGCACGTGAGGCGCTAGTTTTTTTTATGGAGATTTAATTTCTGCTGATGTTTTCAAAGATATTAAACCCATGTCAATGGTATTTTGACCATTAACGCTTACCAAAATCACTATTTTGACCATTAACGCTTACCAAAATCACTATTTTTGAGGATTTCGGGTTGTGTTTTTAGAGAACTAAGTTCTTGATTTGAAGGAATTGAGTTCTTAGAGTATTATGGACTCCATTTTCTTCCTTTTTTTTTAAATTTGTTCTTCCCTGAATGTTTGATTCTCAAGAACAAGATATTCCCGATGAGAATTAAATTCTTAACTTATGGGAGACTTGTCTTGTGGATCTCAGATCCAGAGAAAGAACTAAGTTCTTTTAAAATGGTTAAACCCTTAGATGTGATAGAGATATTTTGGTCTCTTTTTTTTACTTAGGGTTTTGGGAAGGAAGGTCTTCTTCTTTGAGAATTAAATTCTCTGTTCTCTCAAGGGCTCACTGTATTTAGGCAGGAGCTTGTAGGGTTTTTTTTTTCTGTCTCCCTCTTTATGTGTATCTTGAAGTCTTGGGTCCCTTATATAGTGAAGGCAATTGTTAATTGGTTTTGCGAAAATCTCTCATTGAGAGATTCCGATTGATTTAATTGGTTTGGGGAATTTTACCCGCCGTTGGAACTTTGTTCCAAGGACTTCTGTTTTATAGAATATGTTTTCTTGTTTTTAACAAAATTGGGGAAATATTTTTCCATATACAGAATTTATTCTGTAAAATGGTGATTTTTAATCACCATTGGATTTTTAATCCAAAAGTTCTCTGTTTTACAGAGAGCAATCTTTTTGTTTAGAAAGATTGAGGGAATATATTACAAAATAGAATTTTATTCTATTATTGGATCATTGATCCAACATAGAGTATCTTTTTTATTTTAGAAAGATTTGAGAGATATTTTCTTCCAACATAATTTAATTCTGTATTTTGATGATTTATCATCTCTATTGGATTTTTGATTCAACGGCTCTATTTAACTTAGAATATCCCAACTTTTTGTTAGGGAAACGTAGAATTTAATTCTACTTGGGCGCTGGCGCTCACGTGTTGTGCACGTGGGCGCCACTTAAGAATTTAATTCTTATGATAGGTACTAATGTGCTTTACACATTGGCGTCTGCGTGAGGAGCACGTGCCGTGTCCTCTAAGAGTTTAACTCTTATGTAATAAATTCTTCTGTACTTTGCACATTGGCGTCCGCGTGAGGAGCATGTGTGGCGCCGTATAAGAATTTAATTCTTATCCAGAAGCTTTTCTGTGCTTTGTATTGGCGCTGGTGCCCTCGTGAGAAGAACGTGGGGCGCTGCCCCATTAACGAAGGTTTCTTTTCACCTTCTTTCTCTGCTTTTCCCGAGTCAAACTTTCTTTTCCAATGCTTTTTTTGTCGAAGCTTGGAAATAGTTCCACCATACACAATATTTTCTGTGCCGAGACTTAAATGCCTCCCTTTATAATATAAGCAATGCTCTTCTTCTCTCTCACTTTGAAAGAATCATTTTAACAGAGAAGAGTCATGGCTTGCAATCGTCCGCATGCTAATCGGCAGCTATAGGAGGTGCCCATCAAGGAAATTGTTCCTCGTTTTGTTGCACTCTTGGTGAATCCTACCCTCATGGATGACTAATGTGATACGGTGCTACACGAGCTCTTGACTTGTAGAGGATCTCCTCTCTCCATTGGCTCCATTTTGCTCCGGATGATCTTCCTATCCGTGCTTGATGACATTCCCCCTCATCCAGCGGAGATGACTCCGGCGATGCTCGACGCAGCTGAGGACAATATCGAATGCTTTCATGAGGCGCTTTTGATTACCAAGCCTTTGAGGGATTGCTGTTCAGCTGCTAAGACAGATACGGACTTAGCGGACCATCTTATCTACCTTCGCCGATGGGCACAACGCTAACCGATGCAGAGCAACTCTTCACGAAGATCGCCACTACGACATGGTGGAGAAGGCTGAGAGGGCTTTAGAAAACTTTATTCATAGTTTTGTAAACCCTTGTACTTTTGATCCCATATTTGGTGATCTATTTCCTGGAGCATAAAATGTTTATTTAAATTCTTTCCTTTTATCGTTGACCACCGAATACTTCATTTCTAACACCTGTTCTTCTTCTGATCCTACTGTTGCAACCTTCCACGCGCGTGTATGAATGAGCCTTCTTTCACACATAACTGTAAACGAAACTTAAACCGGTGTAAACAGCGACGGTACCACGGTCTAAAACCCTAGTACCACAAACCTAATGGACCTCTGTCGTAAAGAATATGGGTTATCTACATACAACGTTAGGACAAGTTTGCCTGTAAACCCAAGAGAGGTAAACTAAAAATACTCCGAAATGAGTACATAAATTAGAGACTCCGAAATGAGTGAATAAACATCAAACTCCGAAATGAGTACATAAACTAGAAACTCCGATATGAGTACATAAACTACAAATTCCGAAACGAGTGAATAAACTACAAACCCCGAAATGAGTAAATAAACTAATAGGCGCTAAATTAAGACATCAGACATAGAGGAGCGCATGCGAAAAATATGAATTCTTTATTCATAAATCGAAATGTTTAAAAGATACAGTTTACATTTATGTAAAGAAAAGTGGGAAATACAATTTTAGCCGTTAAGAAGGCGGGACTTTCAATAAACTGGCAACCCATTCACTTTCTTCCCGCAGCGCCTTCTTGCGTGCCACTATTGCAGTCAGCAACGCTTCAACTTGAGCCCATTGTTGCTAGCACGATAAAAGTTTTTCAGCAATTTCCTGCTTAGCAACCTCGCAATCTCGCATGCCCCGCTTGGTAAAATCGAGGTTCTGCCTCAGCGCCATTCCTTTAGACAAGCATTGCTGATGTCTTTTAAAGATAACTTGCAGCTGCGCGGCATTCGATTCAACCTAGGCGCACAAGTGGCTGGATTCGCTAGAAGCTGTCTCATGCTCCTTTCGCTTCAGGACCAACTTTTGCTCAAAGTATTCAATGGAAGCATCACTTTGTTCGATCCATGCGATCAATTGAGCCTTCAAAGTTAACGCTTCAGGTGCAGGACGCTTGTGCTCAATCTCATGGAGACAAGCCTCAATCTGTTTACAATAGTCACCCTAAATGCCGATAAAGTCCTCATTATGGAAATTCACAAGCATCGCCAACATAGGGTTAACCTCATTAGCAAAGTCCGCAGCAGAGGTGAGGGTTTCAACGTTAAGATCTTTGATGAACTCACTTAGCATCCGCCTGCTATTCGCCGCACCCGTGAAAGATTGGATCTTAGCAAAGGGCCTTGCGGGCATGGAAATGCGAGACTCAAAAGAAACCAAAGCAGGTGCAGCTGCTGCAGAATAAAACACACACAAAGAAGGATTAGATTTCAACCTAAAAAAATAATAAAGAAGAATGATGATGAACGAGATCTACCAGACTAGTGGTCAAAAGTGGCAAGTTAGGAGGCTCGGCTATTCCTTCGTTCTCCCCCTCGAGCCGTAATACTGCGGTCAATACGAGAAAAGCTTAGCAATAGTAAGTTTACTCATGGAAATATGAAATAAAAGATGAATTTACTATCCAACTCCTGAAAGGGGAGCGAATTCCGATTGGAAGGCGAAGTGCGAGCTTAACATCTGGTGTAAGCGGTCAAAAAGCACTCCTGCAGGATTGCGACAATATATGGTAAAGAAATTAATTCAAGAAAATAATATTTACACTGAAACAAAGAAATGAAAAATCTTTACCTTCCGTCATTAGACTCGAGAGAACTCGGGGGGACACAAAAGAGAAGGGTGGAACCGTGACAGTCGTGGCAACGGCTGGCAGTAATTCTTCAGTCAGCACAGCGTTGGGTTTACCATGCCTATATTCAGAATAAATGAGATATCAATAGTGATGCCTAGCATGATTAAGAACTCAAAAGTAATAACTCGAGGAATACCTGACAGAGCAGAAACCATAACAGTGTCTGGAGCATCACTAGCTATGACGGCTTCCTCGGTTTCCACCGGGAAGGTGGATTCAGCGTCCACACCTTCGTCCCGTGAATAGATAAGGGCCGTCATAATGCTCGCATCACCCGTCGAATCAGGGATCCACAAAGAGAGGAAGTGGCAGTCGGAACAGTCCCAAATTCCAAAGGAAGGTCTGCCACTTCAGGCTCTTCAATCGCCGGCACTTCGCCCGCCACGTCACCACCTAAACTTGGCCCTGTTTAAAAAAATAAAAATAGTGTTATAATTCAAGAAAAAGGCTGTTGCTAGGTTTCAAGGAGGGACCGTGCGCTGTTCTTGTCACGCCCCGCTTTCCGGTGTACAGCGAAGGGGACGCGACGAGGTCCGCTACGTATATACTCAGAAGTACATACGCTAAGCGTATCTAAACAATATAAAAGTAATCACAAGAGACAAGAGATATAAAAATAACAGCAACTTTATTTATTAACATTCTTTTGTACAATGCATGAAAAGGAAATACAACTGAAGTAAAAACGATGCTTAAACAATGGCATAACAGGAAATTAAAGGTACTGAATGGAAATGTACAATGTCTAGAGCTCGGGGTCTTCGAGGAACTGATCCAAGTCTTCCCTGGTGGGCTCGATCTCTGCTATGTCCAGATCACCTGACGACATTCAAAGAAGAAAGAAATAGAATGTCGTCAGCGAACAGGTCGCTCGGTAAGTCCCAAAGTTAAGGGAGAAATAGAAAAGACAGAATAAGAATGTATCTTTTAAAGTTGTATAATATTGTAGAATATTGTGTCAACGCTGTTGTTTGTAGTTTGGTACAGAAGGATGCCGGTGTATACGAGAGGGATCTCTATATGCTAGAGATCAGGGCAAACTGAAAGTATAAGGAACCGTTATGCCACGGTACAACAGCAACAGGATTCATGTTAGGTGTCTTAATCTTACTGTCTCGTGCCACTTTTAACACCTTCCGTACCAATCTACCCCTTAAACCCCGTAATGTTTTATTTGTATTGTTTTGTACTGTAAATTGTATTGAATGTATAATTGAAAAACTGACCGAAACCATGATATCAGTAAACGGATGTAACCGTAGAATCATGTAAATGGAATAACTGGAGAACCATGTAAATGGAATGTATATCCATGGTTCGGTTAGGTCAAGTTGTATAGATTGATAATTGGATTCATATTGAATTGTAATATTGAAGATTGTAGATTGTAGACTGTAGATTGTGGATTGTAGATTGTAGACTGTAAATTATGGATTGTAGATTGTAGATTGTACTTGAATCATATTCAAGTCAGATTATACTGAGACTCAAACTGAGTCAGACAATCAGCAAAGTAAATTGAAGTCCTGATTGTTTTTCTTAATTTGTCTACCTTAGATAGGCAAGCACCCACTTCTCCGGCTCCCTGAGGCTCAAGAGATTGGTCCCGCTTAAACCCATGTTTACTAGGGTCCTTAGGGTAATTTATAGAACTTGAGGGGGTTTTACGTAAAAATACTTTGTATAGTTTTCAAAATACAACTAAAGTATTTAATTATCATATTTATGTGCATACAACAATTTAATGATCAAGATAAATATGTATACATATTTGAATAGTATGAAATGAGTCAAGTATATTATTCGAGTAACTACAATAAACAATATTGTAAACATATATTATGTACGACTAATTAATCAAGTCGAACGAATGCAGAATATAAACGAAAACATAGAATTAAGTGTTATGCACACGTGAGTTCTGGTCTCGCCTAAATACGCCTACCGGTTTTGGAGATATACTCATTTTCGTATCGTCGAGCAAAACAGATCAGAATCTGTTCAGCACCGTCACATATTTTTAAAACGCAATTTGAGTTAATTTCCATCAGGTTTCAGGTTATGAAGATTATTAGAAAATTGTAGGTATTTTGAAGTACTTATCCAAAACACTAAGATTCATACGATTTGGATTTCTGAAGCTCTAGTTATGATCATTTTAATATCAGCGTTTAAAACAGAAATTCAGATTTCTGGACGGCAACTATATATTATATTGCAAAACCTATATCGGGGTGTTTCATGCATTTCTAAGTAATCAAGTATACATAAAATTATATTTCTATCAATTTTACATCTACACATCTAAATTTTTTCATGAACGGACATCGGGAGTTTGAGTTATGTCTAATTTAAAAACAGTGTGCGAATCAGGACAGATTCTGTCCAGATCCGTCACTTAATATTATAACGCAGTTTTCTTTATCCTAGATTGATTTTCAGTAAAACTATAAAACTAAGAAAATCTAGATCATTCAATTTAGATATCAAAAACACCTGAGTTTGCTCAATTTGGATACCAGTATACCAAGTTATGTGTCCTAGAAGTTGACCGATAACTGCAGTTTTCTATTTTACGATCAGTGAATAAAAACGATATAATTCCTAAACCGTTATGCGGTTCGATCTAAAACTTTTACAGCGTGTACAAAATATATATTCTATCATATGTAAATTTCCTGAAATTTTCAGAATTAAAAATTAATTTATAAAAATTATTTTAAAACTAAAGGTATTGATATATCATATGCGAGAAATGAGAAAACCATGGTATTTATTCGTAACTTCATTTTTTTTTACAAACTTTAAATAAAGTGATTTAAAATAAATAACCAACATGCAATCCTAATTGGTCACTATGAAATCTTAACATGTGAATTGAGAGTAATGAAAAAGACTTTACAAAATATATATGTATGTATGTTTGTGTGTTCATTATTTATATATGTATCCATTTAATTAAGTATTTAAGAACTATGATATGTCAAGAGAAGTTTTTTAATGGCAATATAAAACAAGAGAAATATAAAAAGAAAAAGAAAGAGATGGAGGGAAGGAAAGAGAGAAGGGACTTACATGCACAAGCCGGTATTGTCACCGGGCTTGTCTATCCGCCGATAGCCTCGCGTTACTAGTGAGATCTTCTTGAAAACTTTTTCATGTTTTTCTTCTTGGACTCTAGGTGAAGAGGAGGAAGTGAGAGATAAAAAATGTGAGGAAGGAAAAGATAGAGGAGGACAAATAAAAATGGTGTAATGGTGAATTATGTATAATAATATAAGCATTCAATATGGGAATTAAAAGAGAAATGAAAGGTCACCATTCATTTTGGAAATGAAAAGTCTCATTTGTAGGTTATGAGAAGAATAAAAAATGATAAAAAATAATTGCAAGAATGGAGATTTGAACATGTGACTTATGGAATAACAATGCAAAGACTTAACCAATGAGCTACAAGGTTGTTCATGCACAAATTTAATTAGAATTAAATATATGTTGTTGCTTAAAAAGAAAGTGGGCTTTCCAGATGGGCTGTAGAGAATAAGAATAATGGATTTGGGTTAAATATTTATGAAAGAAAAAATACGAATGAGAAGTTAAAAGCTTAAATATAAGAAAAAGAAATTGTACACAGAAAAATACATAATAGATTGAGCAATAAAATAATAATAAATTTAATAGAAAAAGGAAAATACCAAATACAAATAAATACGGTATATTATTGAAGAGGGATAATACAAATGTATAAAGATTTTGGGGTCATTACTGTTCTTCCTTGAAGTAACCGTTCGGCCTCTTCTCGAGCCACACCCGCAACCTGTTTATGAGCGGTGGGCAGGGCAGAAGGAACGTCCGCCATGGGAACGTCAGAGGGTCGAGAATCACTCGAACCCGCTCCTGCGGCTAGGTTAGCTTGACGCTCCCTTGCTGCTACAGGGTTGCCTAGCACGGCAGCGAGGTTTCGGGAGGCATCAGCCATGCCAATTTCAAAAATTTACCGTTCTAGCTAATCCTAACCATAGAATCTTTACTAGAAAATGCGACAATACAAGATTTAAACTACTTTACAACTAAGTGAATGAGGAATACAACCTTTGTAGACCGGTCCTTCACTTCAAAAGCTCCGTGTAGTAGTCCCTTCGCTGCGAGTAGTGATCTCCCGAACTCTAGTATGTGTTCCCTTGGAGAAATGAACAAACTTGCTCGAAGTCTTTGAGGCCGAAAATGATCTACGTCGAGAAGACTCAAGCTCATGCTACCTCTTCACTAATGGTAGGTTAGTGAAGCAAACACTCTAAACTAAATGGCTAATAGTAGAGGATGATGAAGTAGGAAATGGGTCCTCTTTAGTTTTCTTTTTCTCACAATATTTTCTCACCTTGAGAAAAGCTAGTGAGCTTTCTCATGAGGAAGAAGAAGCTCAAGTGAAGAATGAGAGAATGAACTCTTGAGGTGAGAATAGCAACCATGTGTGAGTTAGTGTCATACACTAACTCATGTAGAGATTAAACCATGGCTAACAATAATGGTTAGGTTAATAAATATCTGCAAGTAAAACAAAAAGAGTGAACTTGGTCAATGGTTCCACAAGCTTCTACAAGCTTCAACCATGTGACTTAATTCCACTAATTTTGATTTACTTTAAATAAATAAAATCTTATCATTATTATTAGTATGGTGTGAGTCTCATACACCCATGAAGTATGTGGTATCAAGCATGACACAAAAACATGTACATTAATATATATCACATATACACTAATACACAAGTGAGAAAAAGAAATGTTTAAGTGAGCTAATATTAGTCAATGTAATCTAGTATATCAAATATACAATTATACATTAAATTATTAAATCAACACTTAATTTAATAATCCGGCTATATCACATATAACCGACTAATATCAAATGTAACAACTTATCGAATCCACTTGATTCGATAACCCGGCTATATCACATATAACCGACCGATGTCACAAATCGTGAGAATAGAATGCGGTATCATAAATGCGCATTAATTTCGGTCTCGTACATATCACATATGTGTTCCTACTTCGTTTCGTATGAACCAAGAAATCTCTGTGTAGGACTCTAAAGACTCGTCAATACGCCGGCAGTAGGTGATGATCATATCAAACACCCACAAGCCGCAAGCGGTCTGCTAAACGTAACGGCCACCCAGGTATTGAGCGATCAGAAGATCAACAAGCAAGCCTGCTCATTCTCCTGTGAATCCAATCAGTAACACTACCGTACAGTCCGGTCTCTTCGTCTGATATGTCGCATATCTCGTCTGGAGGTGGTAAACGTCAGACCCCAATAACTCGATAAGTCATGCCGTTGTGAGGCTCATAATGGGTCGAGAAACTATTGATAACACTTACCAGTAAATCTCAGAAACAGCCCTGGCCAGGGACTTCCTGTTATAGCCAATCGAGCACAGCGCAACATCAACCCCCAATACCGGGAGAGACGAAATCCCCTTCTATCGCTCATTGCCTCTATATGACTCGGGACTGTACCCAAAAACCACCGTTTTGCACGTTCTCTTGAACGTGGTAAGGTGGAAATCAAAGCATAGTGGGAATCACACAAGACTCTATGACGATCTCTGGTCGACAGACTAACCTGTATCAGTGTCACCAGAGAACTGCCATCTGACGTGAGGTATAATACCATCTAAGAGTTCTCGGCGAGTCCGTCCGGTGTACCCAGTCTCCACTGAGCACCCGTATACCATCTCTGATGTCAAACACCAATGGATATGGGATCATCCATCACCCATCTACATGGTTCGGGAAACTACACACTAGTCTACTCTGGTATATCGATGCCCCGTCTCGATATACCCACGATTAGGGACATTAAAGGATGTACTTATCGACTACCTTTGTCCCACTAGTATGATCCGCATCATAATCCAAGTAGTTAAGTACACATCCTAAGGGCTTTGTCAATATGTAACAGAGATACAATCAGTGTACATGTTAAGATAAAGTGCAACCAGATAGCATACTATCATGTTGAGCAGGAAAGTCCTCCCTATATATGTCCAAGCATCCACTACAATATACATATCATGTACAGTAATGGCCTCTAGGGCATACATATAACTAGCAATCTCCCACTTGCACTAAGGCCATCATATAGCAGTGGTTGTAGTATCCCATACTCAACCATCCCATAAAAGTCTCTCTTGGGAAAAGGCCTTCGTGAGTGAATCCGCCGTGTTTGTCCTCTGAGTCTACTCTCCTAACCTCGATCTCCCTGGAGATCAACCATCTCCATGATCAGGTGATACTGCCTTAGAATATGTCTGGGTCACTGATAGGACGGGGGTTCCTAGGCCTAAGCCACAACTCCATTGCCACACAATGATAGGAACGAAGTTCATCTCATGAACTTATATACACCCAGACTGCCTCTTTGGTAGCATCGTTGGTAGCGATGTATCAAGCCTTTATCGTCTAGTTTACCACAGTATATAGCTTGGAACTCTTCCAACATACCGTCCCTCCACTGAGGGTAAAGACAATGCCTGCGACTGACATTCAGTCGACCTTACCACCGTGGAAGCTATCCAGTGATTCTTCCCAGGATCTATTGATACCATCTCACTACACCTAGTGAGAATCCTAACATCCACTTAGATCTATCTCATAGATCCAAAACCCAGGATTTAGGAGGTATCACCTTAATCCTATATGGAGAATCAATGTGATAAGAGGAGATTGACCGAGTGTAGCATAGGAAACTCCTTTCCTATCAAGAGTATGTCATCCACGTACTATACGAGGAAGATCACCTTACTCTCTACTGTATTTTTGTATATACAGGGTTCATCTACCATTTTGATGAAGTCAAACGCTTTGACTACCACATCAAAACAGATGTTCCAACTCCGCGATGCCTTCTTTAACCTGTAAAGAAAATTGCAAACGTTTCTGCTGCTCCCACTGTCTACGAAGCCCTCTGGCTGTGTACTTATAGACGCTTTCTTCTAAATCAATATTTAGAAAAGCAGTCACGACACCCAACTGCCAGATATCGTAGTCATGGTACGTAGCAATGGCAAGTAGGATCCGGATGGACTTAAGCATAGCCACTAGAAAAGGTTTCATCATAATCCACACCTGGTCGATGACGAGAACCTTTTACAACATGTCTAGTTTTGAAAGTCTCAACTTTTCCATCTACACCAAGTAATCTTCACAAGATATACTTGCTCCTGATGGGGATTTAACCCTTCAGATAAAGCAACCACAGTCCATACTTTATTGGTGTACATAGATTCCATTTCAGATCTCATAACATCCAGCCATTCTTACAGAGTCCCTACTCTTGATGGCCTGCTCGAAACTAGTTGGGTCATCATCTCATGATGCAATTCTCGCTCTCACCGTCTTTGAGAAAACCGAAGTATCTCTCAGGCGGATGAGGAACCCTACCAGATCGGCGGAGAGGCTGAGGTTCGTCGGGAGCTATTGAATCCTCCGGTTCTACCAATTCATCAGCTGTAGTTTGTATAACTGGAACTCCTTCCAGTTCTAACTCATGACCAAAATTTTGTTTCAAAAATAAATTCATTTTCTAAAAAGGTGGCATGCCGAGAAATAAAACACCTTTTGTTCAGCGGTGTGGTAGAAGATATTCTCTTGCGAATGCCTGGGATATCCAACAAACTTCCACAGAACTGACCTTGCCTCGAGCTTGTCCGAGTATTGCTTTTAGACATAGGCCGGACAACCCCAAATCTTAACTTACTTAAGATATGGGCTCTTCCTATACCATATCACATATGGAGTGGTAGGCACCTGATTTGGATGGAACCCTATTCAATAGGTATGCAACTTCTCAAGTGCATAACTCCCTAAAAGGAAACAGGCAACTCAGTAGTACTCATCATAGAGCGCACCATATCTAATAGGGTGTGATTGCTCCACCCCGATACACCGTTGTGCTGTGGTGAATACGGAGGAGTAATGCTGAGAGAGAATCCCATTTTCCTTTAGAATAGTCTAGAAACTCCATGCTCAAGTATTCTCCTCCCCAATCACATCGTAGGACATAAGACTTATACCCTTTTGGTTCTCTACTTCTGACTTATATTCTTTGAATTTCTCAAAAGGTTCAGACTTGTGTTTCAACAGGAACATATGTCCGAATCTTGAGAGATCACCAGTGAACATAATGAAGTACAAAGAACCAGTCCTAGCATGTGTAGACAGGGGACCTACATACATCATCATGTATCAATCCCAAGAGTTCACTAACTCTTTCTCTGTTTCCAATAAACGGAGCTATGGCCATCTTATCTTTGTGACATGACTGGCAAGTTTCACAAGATATAAATTCAAACTGATTTAAATATGCATCTTAATGTAACTTAGCTAGTCGGGTTGCATTGATATAACCCAGTCTATAATACTTCAAGAAGGATTCGTTCATTTCTGAACTCTTCCTCTTGTGTGTGTTCTGTACGTTAAGAACTGTAGTTTGATTTAGAACGTATATGCCATTAGATAACGCGCCTGAACCGATCAACTTTTGATATAGGAAATGTTCAAAACATTATCCAAAAATACAAAATTATATCCTCCTTTACTAAATAAAGAGACTGATATAATGTTGCATATCAGGTTCTGTATCTAATAACATTCGTTCAGAATCAATGTATTTGGTAATACATGATGATAACTGCCAACATCTTGGCTGCAACAATTGCACCGTTTCTAACTCTTAAAACTTTATCACCCATTCTCAGTTCTCTACCTATATGTAGCCCATGTAACAGATTACATATATGGGATCCTGATCCGGTATCTCATACCCAGGACATAGAGGATACTGAGAAACAGTTCTTTGTAACGAACACATCCGAAGAAGATGCATCAACATGAACTTTCTTCGTTTAGGTGGCACAGGAATCCTGGTAATCCCCTATTTCCTGCTCGGTCTTATAACAATTATAAGTTGGAGCGGGACCAACGTTCCCCAGCTCAGTATAACAAGCGGGTTCGGTCAATACATTCATATTATTATCTTGATTAAGATGTGACATGGTCGCTACCTGGAGAGAGAGAGAAGAAAACACTCAGCGTATGCTCTTACAAGATTAGATTAGTTATTAGTTTATCTAATCAGGATGGCTCCCACTGTTTTTATCAAATCTTCCTTCAAACCCTAAAAGGAAAGACTAGCTGGGATTAATTACACCCTACAAGTTCGCCAATTTTTCAGCCAGGCCAGTGCCGGTACTTTGAGGGAGGTTCCTCTTGCTGTCGTACGGACTTAATTAAAATAAATCTCGTTTTCCCAGGGGCGTAACCCCGTTGACACCTTTCTAGACACCTACTTCACCGGCTAATTGTAAAGTGCAAAACACTCCCAGGAGTAACAATTACTCGCAGTGGGTATCGGAATCCAACTATCTCATAGAAGGTATGCAATGTCATTGCAAATTTCAACACTTGAAATTCCCGATAATATTTTGCCCCTAGCAGCTATATGAGCTTAACATAGTCAACAAATCATAAGTGCTAGTCAAGTACAACCCTTACATTTCTTGATTGAATTAAACCCACCCGCATGACCCTTAACATAGTCAATAAAGTCGCACGACTACCCTAATCCAATCGCATCTCATGTTTAAGCAGATAAGCACTAATTAGCAACCGCACACTACGCCTTAACATAGTCAACAAACGTAGCACGAATACTAACTAGTACTTATCTGAAATGACGGAAGGCTACGACAGATTTTTAAGAAAACCTTTTGCATAATGAACTTGATATCTGATCGCACGCTTTTGGCGTGTCGGATGTTCAAAGTTCTAAAGTTATAACCGCGATCAGGACGGTGTCGCTTTGCAGCTAGCCGGTTGAGCACGGGTCGATCCACAGGGAGATGGTTGTATGTCCGTTCGAGTTTTAGACGAGTCAATGAAGAATTTGTATATGTTTGTTCAAATCTAACCTATGTGTATATGCAAGTATAAAGTTGTTAAGAAAAAGATACGAAAGTGTAAGCTAAGGAAATCCGCACTCAAAACCTTTGACCCGAGTCTTGACCAATTGAAGCTAGAGCAATCGGCAACAACGTGGATTAGGGGATTTAAGCACGGTATTCGTGAATCCGGCTTATTTACCCTTGTCCTTCCGTTCTTGTCTCTTGCTTTCGCCTCCGGCCAAACCGAACGCAACCGGTCGCGGTTAGGAATCACCGTTACCTTGGTAGGGTATGGTGCCTAACGGAGCGCTTGCGTATCGTTTAGGCGGAGTTCAATGGAAAATAACGGGAAAAGGAAATGAGTAAAGAAACATTAACTTACAATATCGTATTTATTCTTAACAACAATAATTACAACCATTCACAAAACGAATCAAAAAGAGAGAACAAAAAGATAAACAAAGAAAAGAAAAGATTACAAGTAAGTAATTAAAGTGCATGGTAATAAGTTGCAAGTAATAAAAGACAAGAATAAAAAATGCAAGAAAGAGATAAGCAAGAAAGTAACACTAAGAACCATAGAACTCAAGACAAGCCATAGGATCAATAGCCAACCCTTAAACTTGCAAGCTCAATCAAGAGGTTGCAAGATCAAGAGAAGGGTAAAGAACTCATGTGAAATGAAGCACAAAAGAGAGAAAAAAATGATACAACCCCTTGAGATCAATGACCAAAGCTTAAACTTGCAAGCTCACTTAAGAGGTTGCAAGATCAAGTTAAGGTAGAGAGCTCAAGGGGGAAGCTAAGCAAAAAAGAATGATACAAAAACCCTCATCGTCATTTAACATCCACTCAATGCTCTCACTACATTTTCATGGAGCAAAGAATGAAGAAGAAGAAGAAGAAGACTAAAAACTAACAAAAAAGAGGCTTAAGCATGAACTCCTTGGCTTGGCTCAGAACTGGGGTATTTTTAGGCAGGGAACTGGAAACCTAGGGCAAGAATCTGGCTCCACATAGAGTTACCAAAATAACCCCAGAAAACGACACAGTGAGGAGCCTATATGGCAGCGGTTCCGCGGCCTAAGCGCGCTTATGCCGCGGTTCCGCGGCCTTTTAGAAGGATCGTGCCTTCATCTTTTGTCGTATCCCCTAGTTTGTGGTCCTCTTCAGTGTGGTATAGTACTTTTCTCAGAATCTCTTCACAATTCTTCCAGAATTTCAGTAGATCAAAAGGTGAAGTGATGTGGATCTTTTGCCATGATTTCCTCAAGCTCCGCGTAGATATGTTGGATCTTGTGTTGACATTGAGCTTTGTGCATGAAAATGACATCGATTTGCCATTTTATCCCTTAAACTGATGTGTGGCAACATACGGATAAGAGAGGAGACCCGTGTTTTATCTGTGGTTGGCAGTAATCCGGAATTTATCGTACTTTTCCATGAATTTCATTGTTTAGAGCTGAGAACCAGTATCCTGTAAATATGTAGCAAACACTGATTAAAAGCACCTGCCTATAACCAAACGAGCGTAAGAATGGGCGGTATAAAATGCGATATTCTGGTATGAACAATATCGTTGTAGAATAGAGTGATTTTGAAAAGGAGTGTTTTTGAGGTTCTTACTAGTTTTGCTAAAGAGGTCACTCCCGGTGAAGGGATCTCGGCTCTTTCCTTATCGAATAAGGTGCATGATATTTCACAAATACCACTATGCAAAGCAAAAACTATAAAAACAATCAAAAGAAAAACCGAGTTTGTAGCATCTGCTAGTTTCGCTAAAGAGGTCACTCCCGGTGAAGGAATCTCGGCTCTTTCCTTATCGAATAAGGTGCTGGATATTCTACAAGGAATACCGCTATGCAAAGCAAGAACTAGAGCTACTGGTTTTTAAAATAAATTTCTACAATATCTTTAAGTTTCTTTTCTTTCATTAGTCTCATTAATAAAATCCCATCATTTAAGTTACCTAAGCATTACAGATAAATACAACGTACGCTTATACCATCCGCATTCGCCTCGATGTCCCGTCATGCACTGTCAGGTTAGGTAACTAACGGCAGAGCGGGACAGGGCTAGCGCGGGTAAAAAACATAAGCAACGTCTATATAATATATCACATATACTATATACAGTATCTATCTCAATATATCAAGTGATCACATCACAGAATATCGCAGCAGAAATCAACATATGAAATATTGGATATACTAGAATTTCCGGGTTTTATATTAAGCCTGTATAAAATAAGGATTCCACGGTCGTGATGAATAGCCAACCCCACATCCCTAGACCCCTACGAGAGCAGCAAGCAACCCTACCAATTCTAGAGTTAGGAGACCCGGTCTCAACTCCTTGAGAGGGTCTCCCACTGTACCATAGAACCCGGTTACTTGTGCTCTCCTCCTTGGGTCTATCCTAATGTGGAAAAGTAAATAATATATATCAATGGCGACATCTTCCTCAACCCGGCAGTGCTCCAATAAAAGAATATTACATACAAGTTTTTACATGAATGAAAATGAAAAACTCTCATCTCACATTAAAAAAACCCGGCTATTTAAAAACGACGATCCAATATAACATATCACAGCAACATATAACATCTCATATCATCAACGTAAGTAAATATGTGTATCCCAATTGTCGTTGACATATAGCAACGAAACTGACGATACACCACATATTACACTTACGGTCGCAGAAAAGAAAGTGAAAAACTACAACAATTGGAATCATCACTGCCCTTAGACATTATAAACCCGGAATATTACATAATCTGGATTTCATGCCTAACAATGCAAATCTTACATTTAGATCTCAACTATGAAAACACTTTTCAAAAGAAGTCGGGTAATTCAACAAGATTCCCGAATTCACCCGAGACCGAAATGTTAAATTTGCACGCAACTAAATAGATCCTAATTATTGTATCACAATCACAGATAGCTAGACGAAGTTAAACTTTTCGATCGAATAAGCAAGCACCCAAAATTTCCCAACAAGCTCAACACTCATACGGAGTTCAAAAAGTTTCCAGAAACTGCCACAGCTCTTATGAACCATCCGTAGAAGGGCCGACCCATGCCTCACTCATGTCACCACGGAACTGCGGAAAACCCTAGGGTATGACCGCGGTTCCGCGATCCAAAAAGTCGAGTTTGGGTATCGTTCTTCTAGAGGGTCTACAGAATCGCTTGCATGATTTTCTGAAAATTTTAAACTCGGAAAAATCCAACTCTTAGAAAATTTCAGTGAGGGAAAATATGGGTTATTGATATCCGTTCAAACTTTTTAACATCATCTCAGTAACCCGAATACATGTTAGAATTACGACTGCGAAACACTCCGAATTGCCTTTGCAGAAAGTTAACATCACATGCAAATTTAGCAAAAACAAACAACACCTGAAACATCAAAACCCAGAGACTGGAATACCATGAAAATTTGAAGCCCAAACTCCAAAATTGACCCGAGCTCTCCGGTTTTAATGCCTATGTGGCCGGCCATATCATGCCCAAATTACTCCAAATTTTCATAGTGTTCATATTATATCTCATATAACATTTTGCAGTTGTTTAAAAAAAATTTTGAAGACTTTTTAAAATTGACAGAAACCAAGTTTTTGTGTTTCAAGTTTTGGAGTCGTTTCGGTTTCATAATCTAACAAACATCATCTAATTTTCTATCATGGATCTGATACCACTGCAGGGTTGCTTAGCACGGCAGCGAGGTTTCGGGAGGCATCGTCCAAGCCAATTTCAAAAATTTTCCGTTCTAGCTAACCCTAACCATAGAATCTTTATTAGAAAATGCGACGATACAATATGGAAACTACTTTACAACTAAGTGAATGAGGAATACAACCTTTGTAGACCGGTCCTTCACTTCAAAAGCTCCGTGTAGTAGTTCTTTCGCTGCGAGTAGTGATCTCCCGAACTCTAGTATGGGCTCCCTTGGAGAAATGAACAAGCTTACTCGAAGTCTTCGAGGCTGAAGATGATCTACGTCGAGGAGACTCAAGCTCATGCTATCTCTTCACTAATGGTAGGTTAATGAAGCAAATACCCTAAACTAAATAGCTAATAGTAGAGGATGATGAAGTGGGAAATGTGCTCTCTTTAATTTTCTTTTTCTCACAATATTTTCTCACCTTGAGAAAATCTGGTGAGCTTTCTCATGAGGAAGAAGAAGCTCAAGTGAAGAATGAGAGAATGAACTCTTGAGGTGAGAATAGCAACCATGGGTGAGTTAGTGTCATACACTAACTCGTGTAGAGATTAAACCATGGCTAACAATAATGGTTAGGTTAATAAATATCTACAAGTAAAACAAAAAGAGTGGACTTGGTCAATGGTTCCACAAGCTTCTACAAGCTTCAACCATGTGACTTAATTCCACTAATTTTGATTTACTTTAAATAAATAAAATCTTATCATTATTATTAGTATGGTGTGAGTCTCATACACCCATGAAGCATGTGGTATCAAGCATGACACAAAAACATGTACATTAATATATATCACATATACACTAATGCACACAAGTGAGAAAAAGAAATGTTTAAGTGAGTTAATATTAGTTAATGTAATCTAGCATATCAAATATACAATTATACATTAAATTATTAAATCAACACTTGATTTAATAATCCGGCTATATCACATATAACCGACTAATATCAAATGTAACAACTTATCGAATCAACACTTGATCCGATAACCCGGCTATATAACATATAACCGACCGATGTCACAAATCGCGAGAATAGAATGTGGTATCATATACACGCATTAATCTCGGTCCCGCACATATCACATATGTGCTTCTACTTCGTTTCGCATGAATCAGGAAACTTTTGTGACGGACTCTAAAGACTCGTCAATACGCCGGCAGTAGGTGATGATCATATCAAACACCCACAAGCCGCAAGCGGTCTGCTAAATGTAACGGCCACCCGGGTATTAAGCGATCAGAAGATCAACAAGCAAGCCTGCTCATACTCCTGCGAATCCAATCAGTAACACTACGGTACAGTCCGGTCTCTTCGTTTGATATGTCGTATATCTCGTCTGGGGGTGGTAAACGTCAGACCCCAATAACTCGATAAGTCGTGCCGATGTGAGGCTCATAACGGGTCGAGAAACTAATGATAACACTTACCAGTAAATCTCAGAAACAGCCCTGTCCAGGGACTTCCTGTTATAGCCAATCGAGCACAGCGCAACATCAACCCCCAATACCGGGAGAGACGAAATCATCTCCTATCGCTCATTGCTTCCATGTGACTCGGGACTGTACCCAAACACCACCATTTTGCACATTCTCTTGAACATGGTAAGGTGGAAATCAAAGCACAGTGGGAATCACACAAGACTCTATGACGATCTCGGGTCGACAGACTAACTGCACCAGTGTCACCAGAGAACTGCCATCTAACGTGAGGTATAATACCATCTAGGAGTTCTCAGCGAGTCCGTCCAGTGTACCCAGTCTCCACCGAATACCCGTATACCATCTCTGATGTCAAACACCAATGGATATGGGATCATCCACCACCCATCTACATGGGTCGAGAAGCTACACACTAGTCTACTCTGGTATATCGATGCGTCGTCTCGATATACCCACGACTAGGGACATTAAAGGATGTACTTACCGACTACTTTTGTCCCACTAGTATGATCCACATCATAATCCAAGTAGTCAAGTACACATCCTAAGGGCTTTATCAACATGTAACAGAGAGACAATCGGTGTACATGTTAAGATAAAGTGCAACCAGATAGCATACTATCATGTTGAGCAAGAAAGTCCTCCCTATATATGTCCAAGCATCCACTACAACATACATCTCATGTACAGTAATGGCCTCTAAGGCATACATATAACTAACATCTGCATGCTTTTTGCGCTCTTTCTCAGCTTTAGCCATAAGAATAGATCTCCTCAAGACCTTCGACAGAGGAGCGTATTTATCCAAATCAGGCTCGGCCTCCAGATCTACTGCAACATCTATCATCGGCTGCTTCAGCCACACCTCCCGTGGCAGCCCTAGAATGACTTCAACCGTAGCCGGTGGCTCTGAAGGCTCCTCTGCACCACCACCCGATGTTGGCATTGTACTCGGAACAACACGAGTGGCGGTGGTTCCTATAACAGAAAGAATAAGGGAGTTAGGTTGTGAATAAAATGAACTAAATATGTAAAGGCGTCGCAAAACGAATCATACCAAGGCCCATGGAAGCGCGGAGCCTCTCCTCCTCCTCAAATGTCTTGAGGAACGCCAAGAGAGCTTCTTCAGTGGAGATTCTTGTTAAGAGAAGAGCGTTAATAAAGCTTAATAAATACAAAAAATGCATATACAGATGAATGTAAATGAAATATACCGGACACCGCAACAGAAGCTAACGCTGCTTACTCATGGGCCAGCCTTTCAGAAGCTTCGATGACAGCTTGAAGATCAGTAGCGGCGGAAGCTTCGAACATACCATCGTTGGTGCCGTATTCGGACAAGCCTTCGCTATAAGGAGCATGAGGCTCCTGACCGAATACGACGTCAGCTGAGAATAAGGATTTCTTCTTCTTCTGTGAGCCAGTACCAACACCTGATGATAAGAGTTTTCTTTTAACGGGCTTCTTTGGACGGTGGGTCCCGATCTCTGAACCAACGCCCGACTCCGGAGACGCAACAGCTACCACAGTCGCAGGAGCGTCCGGTCGAGGCTTATCCGGAAAAACTCACGGAACCACGACCGCACTGCTCTCTCTCCAGGAAGGACAGACAATTGCCCGTCGCCTCAGCGGGACCGCGGGATTGCTGGCTGGGACAGAATCCTTGTGGTCAAGAGGCATCCGCCTTTCCTCCTTAACGACGGCACTCGTTGTATGCTGATACCAAGCAACGTAGGCATTCGAGGCCCTTGGAATATGACTCGGCTCGCTGATCAAGAAATGGGACCCCGTATTCAGACGCATGAAATGGTGTGCTACGTTACGAACACCCTCCTCAGTAGTAACTGGATCAACGATGAACGCCTCGAGGGGAACGCCTTGGTTGTAACCCGATTGCAGTGCAAAACGGTGTGGGTTATATCTCATAAACAAAACCGAGACGTTCTATCTGAATACCAGGAAACCTGGCCTGATAGAGTACAAATAGATGATCTCCCGGGCCCTCAATGTAGAAGCTCCATCCTTGAAGGCATCGTGAAGTGGCTGGACCACTTTGGAAGGCTCTTTATCGATGGTCATATCTACAAAGGTCATGCTGTCCCCAACCATGCGTGGGCGAAGAAGCAATCGACGAGCCCCTCGCTGGGTTGGGTCTGGAGAAGAAGCATCGACCAAGTACATGACCCGAGGAAAATTGTATCCTTTATAAAATCGGGGCCGTTTATGCACACCAAAAGCTACCAGCACGTGCATCTCGATCCACGAGGTGAAATAGTGCAATGAGATATTTACGGGCTTCACGCCCGGCTGAGTGGTGTCGGCCACTAGACCCAGACCACAGACCATGATATAAGTGAGCCGGTCTTGCAACTCCAATAGCCATGCATGTCCCCGCCACAATACGGTGAGCTGGATAAAAGAAAGATGGTCTCATATGACGGGGGTGTATTTGAAGCGCAAACCAGCTCAACCACAAGCCGATGAACCCCATGAAGAACGTCTCCTCATCGATGTCCGGAGCGGCAATCTCTGATAAGGGGACGACTAGAGTATCCGGAATAAAGAACTTCTTTAAATCTGCCTCCGTAGTCGGCAGTTTGTCCAAACCAAATCCGAATGGATCGTCGAGCCTGGAGAACTTCACAACTTTCCTCGATAAAGCCTCCGGACGAAGGAAGCGGGCAACGAAGTCCGTGAAACTAACTCCGTGCCCCCAGACTCCAAGAATAAGCTTTTATATATGTTCACCACTTTGATCAAGCTCGGAAATTTGTGTCGAACGGCATTCTCTGGGGTAAGACCCATAACCACTGATTCGGTAGCGAAGACATACTCGTCAGGAGGAAGTATCTCCTCATAATGCTCTCCTCTGATGGGTAACCCGGATATCTCCGCGGTGGGGCCGGCCTGGCCAGTTACTGTGTCCACTTGGTCGATTACTGCAGCAGTTTTGATGCTGGGGTTTTTGCTGTAGCTCACATACCTTATAACATAGCTATTGTATTTTTCTTTTTGTCCCAGATTATCTGAGCCAAAATCTGGGAGCATATTGGAATGGTTTTGGGTTATGTTTTCCGTATTTTGGAATTCTTGGATTTGATATTAGTTATGAGATTTGGTCGTTTGATGTTTGTACGTCAACGACGAGGGTTGTTTGGTCGTTTTTGCATGCGTAGGCTCTAGGTTTTAACCTATGAGCGCACCGTGTGCCGTATCGGTTTTCCGGATTTTGTTTTCATAACTTGTCGATATGTGTTGATTTGTAGGTACGTTCGCGTGGATTTCGAGACGACGAAGCACATCGACTACGGCTGAACAAGGAGTTTCGCAGGTGAGTAGATTTATATGTATGGGGGAAGTCGGGTGGATGGCGTATAGCACCCCCGCAATTTTATAAATGGAAACCGATATATAGAATATGGTTAGAGAAACCATGTTAGAAACTTATGGGTATGGTTAAGGAATTAGTAGGAGGCAAGATATGCCACGACCTAAGTTATAGTTAATGGTTTTAGTGTGAAATGATATGATAGAAAAGATGTCTCGAATTGATATATATATATATATATATATATATATATATGGATATGAAACGTGAATGTGAATCACGATATGTATACGTAGTTGCAAGAGAGTAAGTGTGAGATTTTAGTGGCTTGTTATGAGATTTATAAAATGACTTGATGTGAGAGATTGATGTGATGAAAAGAGTATACGATGAGACATGATGACTTGGTTTGATATGTCGTTATACGGATGCGAGTCGATATGAGATGATTGATACTTTTATCAGTCCCATGATATGAGATTGATACGGATGTGACTGGGGATATAGGTATATAGATATATATAATATTGTGAATCATGAGTAATACGTCGTACGAGACGTTAGGTCCGTACTCTCATTGTCATATAGGTTGATAGGATCCGTAATGGTTTAATGCCGTCGTACGATGGATACCGCACGTGATGAGTTTTACTTGATGATTGATCCATACGCTTGACTAGAGGATGTCGTACGATGGATTATACCGTACGTAATGTTTTGAGGCTGGATGCCGATTGATAGATTCACCGACTCGATTATGTTATAGATAAGTATACCTTATAGCATTTCGCTTACGATGTACTTTATGCTACGTTCAGGAAATTCTCATTGCATTACATATACCTGTGCTAGTACACCTACACAATTATCGATGATGCGTATATTACACTTACACAGATTGCCGGCTCACACACTTTCTTCATCGATAATTGCTATGTCATTTACACAGTAGAATTGCTACATCATGCTATGATATATTGCTATGCTCACATCATTATGCTATATTACATGATATACTTGCTATATTCACATCACCATACTATGTCATATGATATACTTGATATGCTTGATATGCTCACATTTATGTTCTATATTTGTATACATCATGCTTTATGATTATACGCATTGAGATGTTTTCATGAGATTCTGGATTTGAGAACCGCGGTTATATTTCAAAAGAAAATATGTATTGTTTTAAAAACCCGGTTTCTCTTGATATGATATTTCGAGACGTCCACCAGGAGTTTTTTCGGTTCTGAGATTTGTATGTAAAACCCGATTTGAGGAGCAGTAGGCGCCGTCTGCGGGTACATGGTGGACCCGGTGAGGTACCCCGGAGCAAGAAGACTCGTATAGTTAGACGGTGAGCCTGGCAGGGAAGCACTACCTACCGGTGATAGTATTTGGACTCGGCAGTTATCCGGAGGATACCGACCGGGGTCATGAGATGTTATGGGCTAATTCGGACTGACGGAGCCCGTTGGCCAATCCGGACTGACGGATCCCAAGATATGAGGATTTATGTGTCGATGCTGGACACGGGTTTCATGATGTTTCGAGTATCGGTGTTGGACACTTAGGTTCCATGATTTTGATGTGTCGTTGATGGACACATGTTGGTTGATATCCTCATAGTTACATGCATATGCTTTCATGATATTTACGTGCATATGCTTTCATGATATTTGCATGCATGATATTGTTGTGTCATTGATGGACACGTAGATGTTATCCACATGCAGATAGGCATTGATTATATTGTTGGCACATATGCAGATACGGTCACCCTAAATATCATAGTATTACCTTTGTGATATAGTTGACTTAGGAATCGTTGTTTTATTCAATTTCTACCAGATGATGTTTTCTACTCACGAGTTGGCAACTCACCCCCGTTGTGCCATAGTTCTTGCAGGTTTGACCGCATGGATCAGTAGCGGTATTGCTGGCACACATCTTTCTTTCGGGTGATTTGCTTTGATAGATGGGACATATTGGATCGTACCCACTATTGTATTATTATTCCTGTTGTATCTAGTTAACTCCATCAATCAGAAACTAGTATATGTATAAGTAGTAAGACTTAGAAAGACTTGTGGTTGCGAGATTTAGAGCGATAGGTTATATGTTCGCTTGGTGGGTTGATGTCTTGCTTTATTCATTATTTCCTGTGTTGATCTTCGCCGTTGGGCGTCGTATACATATATTTTGACTTGCGTGGTTGTGATTCCGCCGATTGGCGAAGAGATAGCTCCCGCTTGGGGATGTCTTTTATATTATCATGTATATATAGTTTTGGATCAAAATATACAAGGGAGGTGCTGCCCAAATTTTTAAAAGATGAAACATTTTTTTCAACTAGTAAAATCCACTTGCATTTTTCATGTTCTATTATCTATGCATTTAAGAAAACATTTGATTTTATCATACCTTTATTTCAAAACTTTACCTTTTTTATTTTCTTTTAAAGGTATAGATTTCTGTGCTTCGGCTTACTTAATTTACGTTACGCCTTTAGACGTGGCGTGATTTAAGTGTCGGTCATGAACTAAATTTCGGGTCGTGACAGCTAGCAGCAATGTATTCAGCCTCCATCGTCGAGTCTGCTACTGTTTGCTTTTTGAAACTCTTTCAATAGCCCGCTCCTCCATTGAGGGTAAACACATAATCCGAGACAGATTTGCTATTATTTTTGTCACTTTGGAAGCTTGAATCGGTAAAGAAATCTATTTGGAGGTCTCCATTACCGTACACTAAGAACATATCCTTAGTCCTTCTCAGGTACTTCAGAATGTTCTTAACATCTATCCAATATTTCTCCTCTGGGTTTGACTGATATCTGCTTACTATGCTAAGTACGTAAGTTATATCTGGTCTGGTACATAAGATTGCATACATTATAGATTATATTGCCGAAGCATAGGGTATAATGCTCATGTGAGCCATCTCTTCATCATTCTTTGGAGATATCTCTTTGGAGAGGGCTATTCCGTGACAAGCCGGTAAATTACCGCGCTTGGAATCTTCCATACTAAATATCTTTAGTATGGTGTCAATGCACCAGGACTATGAAAATCCCAACATTCTCTTAGATCTATCATGATAGATCTTGATCCCCAGAATATAGAAGGCGTCATCCAGGTCCTTCATGGAGAATTTCTGAGACAAGGAAAACTTGACCGACTGTAGCATAGGAATATTATTTCCTGTTAGGAGAATATCATCCACGTACAATACGAGAAATACCACAATTCTCCTTCCAATTTTCTTGTAAACACAAGGCTTATCTATATTTTTAATGAAGTCAAATTCCTTGACTGTCTCATCAAAAAAGATATTGCAGCTCCGCGATGCCTGCTTTAATTCATAAATGGATTTAAGCAACTTGCACATTTTCCCGCTGCTCTCACTTTCTACGAAGCTTTCTGGCTGATCCATATAGACGCATTCTTTTAAAACGCCGTTTAGAAAAGCGATCTTTACGTCCATCTGTCAGACTTCATAGTCATGGAAGGCAACAATGACAAGTAGAATCTGAATGGATTTGTGTAGAGCTATTGAGAAAAGGTTTCATCATAGTCCATACTGGGTCTCTGATGAAAACCTTTTGCAATAGGTTTAGCCTTATAAGTTTCCACCTATCCATCTACATCAATCTTCTTCTTGAAAATCCATTTGCAGCCAACGGGTTTTAACTTTGCTGGCGTGATGTCTAAAGTCCAAAGTCTAAATTTTGTTGGTGTACATGAACTCCATTTCAGATCGCATAGCATCCAGCCATTTCTCAGAGTCTCTACTGGTAATGGCCTGCTCGAAACTAGTAGGATCAACTTCTTCCAAGATGCAATCCTCTCGATTTTCGTCTATGATATCACTCGGGCGGATAAGAAACCCTACTAGATCTGCGGAGTAGCCGAGCTTCGTCCGGGACTATTTAATTATGCGGTTCTACCAAATCTTCAGTTGTAGTTTGTGGTTCTGAAATTTCATCTAATTCTATCGTGCTCCCTGTTCAGTTGATAAAACTGCACATTTGTTATTACATTTTTTCCTACTATTTCCATATTTAAAAAGGTCTTTATTATAATATATCATACATATGAGGGTTTATGTGTAAAAATACTGTTTTCCATGTGTTGATATATTATAATTAGCATTTGGTAAGAAAATGTATATAATATTATTGACCTAATCCTAGTAGAAGTAAGTCTACTAAATATTATTTAAGTTGTTGTGCAGAATTTTTCCAAGTTGTTGTGCAGAATTTTTCCAAGACTAAAATCAAGGAAATCAAGTTGTTAAAGAAAACTTGCCTAATTAAAAAAGCAAAACTTGGAGACCAAGTCTGGCAGCAACTACGAGAAGATATCAAAGATATAAAGGTCCCAGATATTGCCACATGTCACAAGGATGAAGCCCTAAAATTTTGATCAAGAGATCTTGACCAATGGCCGCGGATCCGCGGCCATACCCCCCTTAGGCCGCGGATCCGCCGCAATACAGAGGAGTTAGGGTCTGCTATTTTTGGGGGTGAATCTTTGCTGTTAAACTTCCATATTTGGAAGCAAAGGTTCTGGCTTTGGGACTATAAATAAAGACCGAGAGCCTCTTGGAAAAATCATCAAGTCGACTCGATCACGAAGTCCAAGATGGCTCACGCATCCAGACTGATCATCAACTGTTCGTATACCTCCTTGGAAGAGATCGAGAAGCAAGCTAGTCTTTGTAATCATTTTCTAAGGAATCAAAGTGTAATGAATATTGTTGATTAATAAAGGTAGCTTTCTTTTTCTTATTCTATTTCTTCGTAGTTTAATTATGCATTTTCTCTCCATCTCTTCTTCTCCCAACATGCGCGAGTAATTCTCCGCTTGTTATGGTTCGTAGGATTAGGGTAGGCTAATGGATAATGAACATCCCTAAACCCTTTTTAAGTCCTATAAAGTTTATGAACTTTATCAAAAGAATCATTAATATCCTAATCGGGCGCGCTAACAATTCTTTGTTAGTTCCGACCGCGATTAGAAATTAGATTAATGATTGTTTTGGTAAAGGCTAGATATTAACGGAGTTCCGTGTCAAGATAAGGGTTAAGAGTGAGATTCATTTTCCCTCCAGAAACCCTAATCCACACGCATCACCGCCGTTCTAGTTTTAAATCTATTAAAGGATAAAAAGGGTAACTTTTAATTAATCGTCCATAACTACTAAATCCTAACGAACCCTACAAGCCCTCTTATTATATTAACTACATCCCTAAAATAATCTAGAACTATATATTTTGCATTCTTGCTTAACGTAGATCTAGAAACCATTCTACAACATTCTTATTTCTTCCTCCTTTCTCAGCACATCTAAAGTAAGAGTAAAAGGTTCAACGTTTCCCTGAGGACGACCCGTACTCACCTCGGTCTAACTACACGCGACACCGTTCTGATTGCGGTTAACTACAAAACACTTTTTCACATCAATCACTCCCACTAATTTCTTTTGCAAGAAATTCTCTTTCCAAAAAGGTGGCATGGCTAAGTACAAACACTTCCTATTCCTCAGTGTGATAGAATATATATCCTGTTGAATGTTTAGGATATCCCATAAATTTACACAGTACAAATCGTGTTAGTAGACGCTCGTGCTCGTGCCGTAAACTTGCGGCCAAGGCGGAATACAGAACGAAAATTTTCAAGACAAGAGCACGAACTTCTGCAACGTAGAATCGATTCCAAATACTAAACTAGCAAACCAAGAAGGAGTTAAACTACTCGGTTAGTAATTACAACTTTTGTAGTCGTGTCCTTCATTTTCAAATCCACTTCTTACGCTTCTAGGTCGTCGGGAACGGGCTTGGGAGTCGGTCTTCCCCGTCGAAAATGATCCACCCGAAGGAACCCTAACTTAAACTCTAGCTTCACACTAAAAGACTAAGTGAAGCAACTAGTGAACAAGAATTGCTAAGAATTGATCATTAGGATGTAGCGGTGGCTAATCTCTAAGTTTTCTCTCCTTTTCTTTTTTCTTTCTCAACTTTCAAAAAACAAGTGAAGACGAAGAAGAAGCTAAGGGTGAAGATGAAGCAAGCATCAAGCATGGATACTAAAAATCCTCCTCCTCTCTATTTCTTTTTCTCTTCTCATTTAAGCGTTTGAATGGGTAGAATTGTGACTCACCATGGTGAGTCACAAGTCCACACCATTCTAACAAAACAAGTATAAATATATGTGTGTGTGTGTAAATACACACACACCAATACAAGTATATGCTACAAATACATACACACATATTCATATCAAGATACGAATAGCCGTATTTGTATCAAGACACAAATACCCGTATTTATACAAATACCCGTATTCGTATAAATACCGTATTCGTGTTAAAATACAAACCAAAAGAGAGATACTAAAAGATACACACACACACACTAGCTAACATTTCATCCAAATATGATAATCTGGCTATCTTTCAAACCGGCTAGTATTAACAAAATGTTCGATTAAAAGTACGTATACAAAAACATGTATTTAATCGAACTTAAGTACATATCAAAATACGTACACTATATCGTTTCGCCGAGCTGGAAAACTCTCTGTGTGGGACTCTAAAAACTCGACAATACGCTGGCAGTGGGTTTAACCACAAGCACGTCAGTGGCACTATCTGTACGTAATGGCTACCCAGGTATTGTACGAAAGGAAGTTCGACAAGCAAACTCATCCATATTCCTACTAAGCCTGAAAGCGACAGTTTTCGTACAGTCCAGTCTGTTCGTCTAAGAGTATCGCATATCGGGTCTATGGGGTGGATAAAATCAGACCCCTAATAACGCGATAAATCGTGTCAGTGTGAATCCCATCACCCACTGAGAAACTACTGATTCATATCAGTAAATCTCATCCACTTTGGCCAAGAATTTCCGGTGACGGCCACCCATGTACAACGCCACATCTACCCCTAATACTGGTAGAGACGAATCCCTGACGATCTGCTCACTGCTTCCATGTGGCTCGGGACTGTACCCAACTAAAACCTGTTTGCACGACTCAGTAGAGCCATAGTAGAGTAGTAATCAAAGTACAGTGGGAACTCATATGAGACAAATGACAATCTCAAGTCGACAAACTAACTTGTACTTATGTCACCAGAGAACTGCTACCTGACAATAGTTATAATTCCATCTAGCATGTTCCCGGCGAGTCCGTCCAGTGTAACTCATAACGTAATGAGCACCTGTATACAATCTTTGGTGACTAACTAACACTAATGGTTGTGAGACCGGCCATCGCCCATTGTTGGGGTCAAGAAACGTATACACTAGTCTACTCTAGAATATCGATACCCAGTCTCGATATTTCCACGACTAAGGACATTTGAGGATTTGCTTATAGACTATCCGGCCTCACTTGTATAATAGTCATAATAACCCTGGTAGTCACGCAAGAATCCTATTGGTTCTATCAACATATAATAGTGATTCGTAATACCACATAATACATGTACATGATGATTAACTCAAACCAGATAGCATACAATCTATAATGACTCTAAATTTACCATACAAAAATTTTCAGTTTAATGTACAGAATGTCACGCCCCGCTTCCCGGTGTACGGTAAGGAGGCGCGACGGGTCACGCGACGTATTTACTCCGAAGTAAACACGCTAAGCGTATCTAAGCAATATAAAGAATGTACACAAGAAAATGACAAGAGATGTTTTTCCCGCCAAAAATTTCTACGCAAAGGAGCCCAAGGTATCAAATAGCAGCGATACGCTTAAGGAAATGTGAACCAGTATCTTCCTGATTGTATTTTGATAAACTCCCGAAGGAGAAACTATTAAATTCTGATAGTATTGGAAGCATCTCGAAAAACCCTTCGATTTGAAATATTATGGGCCTCATAATTCATCCGGGAGCAAAAGTTATGAGGTATCACGTGTCCACACGTGATGGACCTTTAAGAACCCGCTGGAGGAGCTAAAAGATATAATAAAAACTCGGAAAAGACCCCAATGGGGCATCACGTGCTCACACGTGACCATGGGTCATGTGCAGACACGTGATGGGCTTTTAAAGCCTCTAAAATAATGAATAGAATTTAATTCTAAAAGTCAGAAATTACCTCAACGAGGTATCACGTGTTTACACGTGACCAATGGTCACGTGTTAACACGTAATGGTTAAAACTGAAACATAAATAAGCGGCTGAGAAAGGAACCCAATTGGGGGTCACGTGCTCACACGTGACCAAAGGTCACGTGCCAGCACGTGACTGGCTTTAAAAGCCTTATAATTTAATAGAATTAAATTCTAAAAGTTCTGAATCTTTCCAAATGGAAAAGGGTCATGGGGAACCGTTGGATTAAAGATCCAAGGGTGATTAAAAATCACCAATTTATGAAAAAATCTTAAATAAGGAAAGATTCCCCCTAAATCTAACCGAGATAACAAATAGAATATCTTTTGGATTTAAAATCCACGGTGAATAAAATTCACTGAATGATCTAAAGGCCCATAATTAATGATAAATATAAATCAAATCTCTCAACAATCAAATCAAATCTTTCAATGAGAGATTTGCTAAACAAATTGATTCTTTTCCTTCTCCTATAAATAGGAGCCAAGAAGAGAAGAGAAGGGATCTACTTTTGGAGGGAGAGAAGAAACAGAGAGAGGAGAATTTAATTCTCTGCAAAAGAAAAACTCTAGGTAAGAAAAAAGAGGCTTAAAAAGAGAATTTAATTCTCAAAAGAGTTTAACTCTTATATAAAGAAAAGAACTTAGTTCTTTCTCTGGTGGAGGATCTGCAAAGTGCACATCTCCCCATGAATTGAGAATTTAATTCTCATTGGGTTGAGATCCTGCCATGCAGATCCAAAACATAGAGGAGGAATTAAGTTTTGAGAATTCAATTCCTTTGGGATAAAATTAGGGTTTTACCCTAAATAATAATTTAATTCTTTCACAATACGAATTTAATTCCTCCAAAACAAAAATTAGGGTTTTACCCTAAATAAGAATTTAATTCTTAAAGATAAGCAGACTTAAAAGATCTCTGTGCATAAAAAGACTAAGGTCACGTGCCCTACGTGACCCCTGAACAGATCCCCCAAAAATGAGAAGAGGAAAGCTTTGAGGAAATGCCTCACGTGTTCCCACGTGACCCTCATTATATATGGAACAAAAGCAAAGGCAGAAACAATTCTGGGCGCTTTCATGTGTTACCACGTGACCCCTAATAAATGTTCTAATAAATCAGGGCATGATTATACATCACGTGCCCACACATGATGGCTATGAAAATTAAAAGTGTTTAACACTTGTTTGCAGAACAAAATAAAGTGGATCTGGCCCCACTTTTTGATGCCATCACGTGCTCCCACGTGACTCTCAAAACGCAGAAAGAAAAAGCAAAGGAAATGAAAGCTTTGGGCGCTCTCACGTGTTATCACGTGACCCCTCAGCAAATGCTTTAACAATTGGCGCACAGATTCCCATCACGTGCCAACACGTGATGCTCTAAAATAAAAATAAAAGTGTTTAACACTTGTTCGCAGATTTGAGGATAAACCAAAAGGAGATCTGGCTCCACATTTAGGGCGCCCTCACGTGTCACCACGTGACCCCTAATGAGCATTCTAACAGACCAGAGCGGGGGCCTTCATCATGTGCTCACACGTGATGGCCGCCAAAATTAAAAGAGTTAAACACTGATCTGCAGAATAAAATAAAGGGAATCAGGGCGCTCTCACGTGTCCACAGGTGACCCCTCTCTCCTTAGTGTTTAACACTAATCTGAAGACTTTGTCCTCAGTGTTTAACACTGATTATCTTAGTGTTTAACACTAATTTGAGATCTCTGCTGCCAGTGTTCTGATCTGTTTTAGTGTTTAACACTAATTTGAAAGCCTTGTTGCTGGTGTTTAACACCGACTATCTTTTAGTGTTAAACACTAACTTATCAATCTCATTCCCAGTGTTCAACACTGATTGGTCTTTAGTATTTAACACTAGGCATTGGCCCAATTGGCTAAATGACCAGAGGCAAAGCCTCTCCTTCAATGGACCAACAGAGGGCCAATATTTTGGACTTAGCCCAAACTGGCCATAAGTCCTCAAATCATCTTGAACTGAGCACATCTGCTCTTTCAACCCACTCATTGGTTCAAGGGTACATCTCTGAACTCCTCTGATATTTGTCATTGTAATCCTTCAACGTCTTCAGAGAGGTGACGGGTCCCGACAACCACACATCAACACGGACTGTGGGGTCCTTAAACTCATGGACTTATGCGTCCCTAAACTAAGATACGGACTGTGGGGTCCTTAAACCCGCGGACTTATGCGTCCTTAAACTAACGGACTAATGCGTCCTTAAACACGCCGATACGGACTGTGGGGTCCTTAAACCCGCGGACTTATGCGTTCTTAAACTAACGGACTAATGCGTCCTTAAACACGCCCATATGGACTGTGGGTTCCTTAAACCCATGGACTTATGCGTCCTTAAACTACCAACGGACCACCACGTCCCTAAACTGGCGATGGACCACCACGTCCCTAAACTGGAGGTGGACCACCATGTCCCTAAACTGGCAATGGACCACCATGTCCCTAAACTGGAACAATAGAGCCCCTAAATGCTCTTTTGTCGGATCTAAACGATCCCGTTTAAGTTGATCTTAGCCTCAAATATGGCTAACGCATCCTTAAACCTTCAAACAGACTTTAGTCCCAAATTGGACTATAGATCCCCCTAATCTACTTTGGTTCAAGGGTACATCTCTGAACTCCTCTGACATCTGTCATTGTAATCCTTCAACGTCGTCAGAGAGGTGACGGGTCCCGGCGGCCATACATGCAATGGACCCCTATGTCCCTAAACTGGAACAATGGAGCCAATTGCTCTTTTGTCGGATCTAAACGATCCCGTTAAGTTGATCTTAGTCTCAAATTGGACTAACGTATTCTTAACAAACGTTTAAGTTGATCTTAGCCTCAAATATGGCTAACGTATCCTTAAACCAAAACCCCAAACCCAAATCTAAAAAAACACGGATTTGGACTAATCCACGTCCTACGGGCGACGACATAAATCAGTCTCCGTATACGATCCACGGGCAACCAAAAACATAACAAACACCCACGACAGGAAGTGACCATCTGGAGAAGGAGAAAGTTGTTACCGCGATGCGGTAGCGTAATTAACTGCAGGGGCTTGCGCCTGCAGGGAAGAGCGTCCCCACAATCAAAAACCCCTCAAACGAGGGGGAATCTGACGAAGTCTGCTACATCGGCCGCATCTGTTTAAACCTTCGATATATGGTGTCATAAATCGACTTGGCATCTTCGGAGAGGTGAACGTATAGCACCAATTAGCATCTGCCCCGAATCTCAGTGCCGAGACATCGCAATCCTGTGCGCCGCCGTTCGGAGGGGAACAGATTCTGGCACGCCCGGTGGGACCTTTTCCTCTTTCCACTCCACACTTCGTGTGTCGTGTTCGCGAACGAATCGCGGTTTGCTGTGGTTGCCTGTGGATTCGAGGTACTAAGATTTGGTGTCTTGCTCCGTGCAGAAAACAGAAGATCAATGGCTTCAAACTGCACTGCTTGCAACTGCAACTCTCGCTCGGTCTCTGCTGGAGGAGTGACTTACGGGTCCCAAGTGGCCTCTCTTTTTAAGATGCCGGTGGAGCAGGTGACTCAGGCCACCACTGGGCTATTCTTCGGGACCATGATCCCACCAATGAGATTCAATGCCCCATTACCATCGCAAGAAGCTCTGAAGAAGTCGGTCTTCGATCGGTTTACAGCTATCGCAGCCCCTCTCAACGGGTCGCCCAAGCGTAATGCCTCAGCTTTCAGCAAACTGGACCAAAACTCATATGGGCCCATGAAGAAACCTGCAATACCAGAAAAGGTTGTTCCGAAGAGGATAGCCATCCCTGCTCCTGAAGTCGTCAAGGCGGCTTCTCCTGCCAAAGGGTCGGTCTTCACAAGACTGACTATTCCGGCTCCCGTTCCTGCTCGAAGGTCTGTCTTTGACAGATTGAATACCGCTACTCAAAAGACGTCAGTCTTCAAGAGATTGGCACCAGCAGCGCTTCATCTGGACAGGGGACAAGACAAAGCCATCCCCATCACTGAACCAACGCCGTCCGCTCGACATGCTCGCCGTCGTCACTGGCGCCGGGTAAGGAAGGCTGGGGGCAACTCCCCCTCAGGACTAACTCCACCGGCTCCAATGGTGGAAGTTAACGCTGCTGTTCCAACTGGGAACAGCTTTGAACCGCTAAGGAGGGTACGCAAGAACTCTCCGACTGCCACGTTGAAAAGATCTCCTCCACCTGCGGAGAGTGTTACAGAAGCGAAGCCGGAGCAGCCTCCTCAACGGCTGTCCTCCAAAATTTACAAGGTCTGGCGACGGGTTCAGGACTCGATAATCATTCAAGATCACTCTCACCGGAAAAAGAAGGTGAATGTCCAGGAAGGAAAGAACCGTCCTGTCAAATCACGAAGGACGACAACCACTTGGGTGCCTGCTGCAACGGCTCCCTCAACTTCGATGGCCCACAAGAGAAGAAGGCCGGAGAAAGTCTCCACGCCTGCAGCAAATGTCAAAGACAGTAAGCCTAAACGCCCTAAGTCTGGGGGCATGGTGGTGCATACAATCTACATGGCGTCCGGGAAAGAGGACAGCCGCACATCTACAGGTCACCGACCGCTCACCCGATCTGTGACAAAAGCCCAGGAGCAACAACAGAAGCTTCAGGAGATGATGACTGCAATGGCCGCACTTACCGGGCCAAAAGAAAGCTCGGAGGCATCATCAGTGCAGCGTCATGAACAAGAAACTGACGCTGACTACCTACGCAGAGTCCTCGAAAAGAAGGACAAAGAAGCCGCAGAGCAAGCGGCTAATATAAAACAAATGGCGTTTCTCTTCCAAGATATGGTAGGGATGATGATCCAGCAAGATCCTCCTGCTGAAGATCCTCCGATTTTCCTTGAAGATGACAAAGGAGAGACATCGAATCCTCCACCGGCTCTGTCAACAGCCAAAGAGGAGACAATTTCCAACACTGCCCTGGAGGAATATATAGCTCAGCAAATACGAGCTCATCAAGCAAGTGATGCGGCTGAGCAAATTGTTAGAACCGGACGGCCCTATCCGGGCTGGTATGACCAAATCAGTTACCCGCCGGGATATACGATCCCTAAGTTTCACGTATATAAAGAGACAGGGAATCCACATCAGCATGTCGCTCAATTCAAGGCCTTATGCGGCAATACTGGAGGTAATGACAAATTGTTGCTACGTCAATTCGTCGGCAGCTTAGTAGAAACAGCCTTTGAATGGTATTCGGAGCTACCTAATGACTCTGTCAAAACATTTGCGGAGATGGAGTTGCTGTTTACACAAAGATTCGCGAGTGCAAGCGGACGCATCCCGATCACGGCATTGATCAACGTCAGGGTAAGGCCAGGCGAAACGTGGGTCCAATACGCAACACGATGGCGAAACCTATGGTTGAAATGCGAACAACGCATAGAAGAGGCACCTGCGGTAGGCATGTTTGTGGGCACTCTCGATCCGCAGGCGACCATCTCGCAATTCATGATGTTCTTCAGGCCGACCACCTTCCAGGCCTTGATCGACAAATTAGCCCAAATGGATCAGATGGATCATAGATCATCTCCTTCAAAGACGGATCCTCGGAATGAAAAGGGGAAAAGAAAAGCAACTTTCATCGCCAATACTCAACAACAGCCGAGCAACTTTAAACCGGTTGTCCGCCAAAGCAACGTATGTCCACGCCCATCCCTCGAGGAGAGACTGGGACGTCCTTATTCGTTTCCTCAGGATAAAATAAGGATACTGTTCGAGCTGGCAGTGCGCAACAGACTCATCAATCGGCCGAGTCCAAAGCGTCCGTTGCAGCCAGGCGATGTCAACGATCCCAATTATTGTCCTTACCACCAAACGGTAAGTCACCCGATCGAGGATTGCTTCGTCTTTAAAGGATGGATCGAGGATCAGTATCTACAAGGCAAGTTTGCGCTGTCCGAGAAGTGGAAAATAAACCCACCGCAGCCACACACTCCGAAAAAGAAGGACACACTGGGGGCAACTTGTTCTTTTGTTAAAGAAGCTCCGTGGGAGGTCGTGCTGTCAGCCAAAACCAAAAGGATGCTGAATGATCTCCAGACATGCCCGGCGATCGGATGGAAGAACTCGCTAGAACCCCAGATCGTCGAAGGGATGCTGAAGCCGCGCCCAACTCCAAAGATCGATGGTGAAGGCCCCAGCACTCATACCCAGCCGTCAAAATCTTCAAAGAAAAACAAGAAGAAATCCAAGAAGCCCGTGAAGCCTGGCGACAAGCGCACGGATTTGCAGAAACAAATTGACGCGCTGGAAGAGTATAACCAGAAGGCGCGGATTCCAATCACGCTCCAAGAGTTTCTCAGCCACGTCCTCGAGGACGAAAACGATGGAGAAGACTCATCAGATGAATCTGAGGACTACGTGGCGAGTTGTCATGTGATCTCCCACTCATTTACGGACGATGAAAAAACTCCTTGCACTGAGAAACTGGGGGCAGAGCCTGAGCCGGAATTCGTGTGGCCGTCAGACGAAATGATTGACGCTTTTCTAGATGAGATTCGTCTAAAAAGTAAAGTTGATCGGGAGCGCGAGATGGCCATATTTGAAAAGGCCAAACGCCGGCGACTGGACAAAAGGGTCGAAACACTCCCACCAGATCAAAGTACATCCGCCGCAAATGAAAGCAGGATCAAGACAAAGAAATGATTCGCCAAAGCCATATTAATGGGGATGAGGCCACCCTCTTTCAGAGAAAATTCTCCTGGTGGTATACATTTTGATGAAACGGACGTACACCCCAATTTCTGCTTATATCATCAGAGGATCGCACATCCTACTGAAGACTGCAACTCCTTTAAGTGTTAGTGGCAAGGATATGTCGCTCATAGACAACACGTCAATAGAATAAAGCGGGAAGCTCGTAGACAGCGAAAAAATACGACAGGTGAGCATAAAAGAGTTGGCGGCAATTGTCATAGGGACGAGCCCAGGGGATCACGAGTTCTCACCTTTGAAAGCGATTCTGACGAAGAAGCCGCCCTCAACCCTCTCTTCAAGGAATTCATTTCTAAAACAAAAGAATTGGAGAGTCGCGAGAACGTTCAGCCGTACAATCTCACGCTACTCGGAAAAAATCTCGAACCCGCAAGCAACGGTTCGAACGAAATGAGAAAGGAAAAGGAAAAAACGGCCTTTGTTGCCAACACTCAACAACAGCCGAGTAACCCGAGACCGTTTTGTCGTCAAAACAACAAGCCGCGATACCTCAATGAGAAGTTGAAACGTCCTTACTCGTTTCCCAAAGATAAAACAAAGAAATTGTTCGAGCTAGCAGTGGGCAGCGGGCTCATCACTCTGCCAGATCCAAAACGTCCATTGCAACCAGGTGACGTTAACAATCCTAACTATTGTCCCTACCACAGAGTAATGGGTCACCCACTCGAAAATTGCTACGTCTTCAAAAACTGGGTTGAAGACCAATACCAACAAGGCAAGTTCGCGCTGCCCGAAAAGTGGAAAGTAAACCTGCCACAACCACATGCTACGAGAAAGATGGATATGCCGGGGGCATCATGCTCAGTCATAGAGAAAGCCCCATAGACCGAAACGTCGTTAAACTAACAACGGACCACTACGTCCTAAAACTGGATACGGATCGAAACGTCCTTAAACTAACGGCGGACCGCAATGTCCTAAAACTTGCAAATGACCGAAACGTCGTTAAACTACTCCCAACCCGCAGCATCTTCAGGCTGACGTGGTAAAAAAAAAGGCACGTCCAAAAGCAAAATGGGCACGGATGAAAACCCGAAAGGGCTCCGTGAGTAAAAACAGCAAGGCTACCGGCGAGTGTTCATGAAAAGCCGAAAGGGCGCGACCTCGTTTAAAAAAAAAGAATAAAAAAAGAATAAAAAAAGAATAAAAAAAACGGTATGTCTACAAACAAAATGGGCACGGATGAAAACCCGAATGGGCTCCGTGAGTAAAAACAGCAGGGCTACCGGGGAGTGTTCGTGAAAACCCGAAAGGGCGCGACCTCGTTTAGAAAAAAAAAAGGAATAAAAAAAAAGAATAAAAAAAACGGTATGTCTACAACCAAAATGGGCACGGATGAAAATCCGAAAGGGCTCCGTGAGTAAAAACAGCAGGGCTACCGGCGAGTGTTTGTGAAAACCCGAAAGGGCGCAACCTCGTTAAAAGACACTTACAGGATCCTCTCGACCTTGTAAGGAGAAACCACCTGCGTGAGATCCTTACGACTTACAGGGGAGCAAAACACTTAGGGATCCTCACGATTCCTAAGGAGAAATTACACTTGCGAGATCCTCACGACTCGTAAGGAGAACTCTCCTATGGGACCCTCACGGCTCATAAGATTTGAAAGTCTTAAGTTACAGAGACCTGAACCTGTTCTTAAGCAACCCCCACAACCTCTGATATGGCCCTACAAGCGGCTCAATATTGACCCTTGTATACAATCCACGGGCGCGAATAAACATTTCCCTAACTAAGTCCCACCCGTGGCTAGGGATATGTTCGCACGGTGAACAACCCTTGTGAGTCCTCTCGACTCATAAAGAGATAACACTCTTATAAGATCCTTACGACTTATAAGAGAACATACACTTAGGAGTCCTCACAATTCCTAAGGAGAAAACGCACCTGCGAGATCCTCACGACTCGTAGGGAGAAACACCTTTATGAGACCCTTATGGCTCATGAAGTTAAAAGCCTTAGTCGACGGGATCCTAACCCTGTTTACTAAGCCACCTTTGTTCGACATCGACAGAGGCAAATGATGATTCGCTCCTGGCAATATTCCAGTTGTAGCGATGCTGATGCCTAAACCGGTATCAATATCCAAGTCCTTTCATGGCAAATGATGATTCGCTCCTGGCAATATTCCAGTTGTAGCGATGCTGATGCCAAGATTGGTATCAGATCCCAAATCGCCTACTCGCGAGAAAAAAATCAGCGAGCCAAAAAAAATGCATATGAAATAGCCGAAAGGATGGGGCAACTTGCAAACAGAATCAGCAAGTAAAAATGTATGCATACGAAATAGCCGAAATGATTGGGCAACTCGTAATAAAAAACAGCGAGTAAAAATAAAATAAATAGCCGAAATGATTGGGCACCGCGAAAAATAGCCGAAATGATTGGGCAATCGCAATTTTCGCGATATGAAAAGCTGAAATGATAGAGCATCGTGGAAAAGAATAAAAAAAATATATGAAATGAAATTTATGCTCTACAGGTAAGATCACATCGATCCCTGTATACGATCCAGGAGCACAAACAAAGAGGGAACCATACCTTCCCAACGGGCTCCATCAGAAAGTGAAGCCAAATCTCGACGGTTCATAGACAACCCAGAGACAACCTCGACATTTGTCGCAATATTGCAGACATAATGTCAACAGACGAGGCAAAAGGAAGATCCAGAGCTTCACAGTCTTGACGCCAACATCAACGACTTAGAGATCACCAACGGCGTTTCTCCTCATTCCAACCAGATACAGACATGACGTCAACAATCAACCTCAGAGTCGCAACGAAATGGAACCATAGCAAAGTCACTAGTTCCAAATCTCAATGGCCACATCTGCAGCCCGGAGACCAACAACGACGCAGTGTCAACAACGGCGTTCCTTCGCAGTACAACAGGATGCAGAAGCAACATCAACAAAAGACCCCATGGTCGAAACAAAGCGGAATGATGGCAAAATCCCAGTTCCATCTCAGCATTCGTCTCGATACAGCAGACGCAATGTCAACAACGGCGTTCCTTCGCAGTTCATCAGGATGCAGAAGCAACATCAACGAAAGACCTCATGGTCGAAACAAAGTGGAGTGACGGCAAAATCCCAGCTCCACCTCAGCATTCGTCTCGATACAGCGGACACAGTCAAAGCAAACGAAGCGAAGGCCACATTCCTAGCTTCAACGTCTTGACGGTAACTCATATAAAACCGGAAAGACAATCGGAGATCATCTCGCACTAGCGCGGAGTGGTCACCACCTCGACGATCGTCTCGATACAGCAGATGAAATGTCACCCTAGCGTTCTTCCCCTAGCAGGATTCGGACGCGCTAAAACAAACGAAGCGAAGGCCAAATTCCTAGCTTCAAGCGTCTTAATGGCAAGTCATATAAAGCCTGAAAGACAATCGGAGAACATCTCGCACCAGCGCGGAGTGGTCACCATCTCGACGATCGTCTCGATACAACAGATGAAAGTCACCCCAGCGTTCTTCCCCCAACAGGATCCGGATACACCAAAGCAGATGAAGCAAAGGCCAAATTCCTAGCTTCAAGGTCTTAACGGCAAGTCATATAAAGCCTGAAAGACAATCGGAGATTATCTCGCACCAGTGCGGAGTGGTCACCACCTCGACGTTCGTCTCGATACAGCAGACGCAACATCACCAAAAGGAGCCACGGCAAAATCCCTAGTTCTAAACCTCAACGGTTCACCAGCAACCTAGAGACAACCATGACATTCGTCTCGATACAGAGGACGTGATGCCAGCAAACGAAGCAAAGGCCAAATTCCTAGCTTCAGGGTCTTAACGGCAAGTCATATAAAGCCTGAAAGACAATTGGAGATCATCTCGCACCAGTGTGGAGTAGTCACCACCTCGACGTTCGTCTCGATACAGCAGACGCAACATCACCAAAAGGAGCCACGGCAAAATCCCTAGTTCCAAACCTCGACGGTTCACCAGCAACCTAGAGACAACCGCGACATTCGTCTCGATACAGCAGACGTAATACCAGCAAACGAAGCGAAGGCCAAATTCCTAGCTTCAGGGTCTTAACGGCAAGTCATATAAAGCCCGAAAGACTATCGGAGATCATCCCACACCAGCGCGGAGTGGTTATGACTCATCGGGGCTCTCCAAAATGAGCCTGACCTCAAGTAAAAAGCGGCATAGCAAATTCCTAACGCTTGCTCTTCCGACGGTCAAACTGCCTAGGAGGATTGCTTGAAGACGTCTTGTCCAGCCCCCGAAGGGATCAGAGACACGGCAGTCGCAGGGCCACTCGAATAGCACGATTGCCTATCGAGGGATACATCAGCCAATGCGACGGTACGACGGCCAAAACCCTAAGTACCACAGACCCTAACGGACTTCTGTCGTAAAGAGCAGAGGTTAACTGTGACGTTAGGATATTCTCGCGAGATCTGCTCGATCCGTTTCGACTCGTGAGGAAATTGATGTCTTTGCGAGAACTTCTCGATTCGTCTCAACTCGTGAGATAAAGCCTTAGGCAGTAGGGATTAAAAAACCTGTTTCCTAAGCACTGGGACCCTGCAAGTCGGCCCAAAACGGTCTCTTGCATACTATCCACGGGTCACACTCTCCAAAGTCGAATCTCGACAAGGAGGGAAACAACCGCTTACGGGTCCTCTTGACTCGTAAGAGGGAAAACTCTCTTATAGGATCCTTACGACTTATAAGAGAAAACACACTTAGGAATCCTCACGACTCGTAAGGAGAAAATACACCTACGAGATCCTCACGACTCGTAGGGAGAAAAGTCTTTATGAGACCCTCATGGCTCATAAAGTTGAAAAGTCTTAAGTGGCAGATCCTAACCCTGTCTCCTAAGCCACCACCGCCCTGCAAAGAGGTCAAGATGGACCATCTATGAGTCACACTTGCCAAAACTACATGCTACTGAAATGGAGAAGTTACTCATGAGCGTATAAACTACTCCACGCCAGAGTAAGACATAAAGAAATGGAAGGGTGCGGCTCATTGAGTTAAGAGTTTGGAACTATATCCCTTAAGAGTTGAGATTTGAGTCAATGATAAATGACGACGCTTGTGTCCGCTCGTTATCTTCTCATATCAAGATTCTGAAAGTGATACACCAACCCGAAACTGGTCATACGCCATGCATAACTCTGCACTACTTCACCCACGTACATACTTACGTGGGCAAAGTAGTGGGGGGCATTTGTTCCCACCAAAAATTTCTACGCAAAGGAGCCCAAGGTATCAAATGGCAGCGATACGCTTAAGGAAATGTGAACCAGTATCTTCCTTCTTGTATTTTGATAAACTCCCAAAGGAAAAACTATTAAATTCTGATAGTATTGGAAGCATCTCGAAAAACCCTTCGATTTGATATATTATGGGCCCCATAATTCATCCGGGAGCAAAAGTTATGAGGTATCACGTGTCCACACGTGATGGACCTTTAAGAACCCGCTGGAGGAGCTAAAAGATATAATAAAAACTCGGAAAAGACCCCAATGGGGCATCACGTGCTCACACGTGACCATGGGTCACGTGCAGACACGTGATGGGCTTTTAAAGCCTCTAAAATAATGAATAGAATTTAATTCTAAAAGTCAGAAATTACCTCAACGAGGTATCACGTGTTTACACGTGACCAATGGTCACGTGTTGACACGTGATGGTTAAAACTGAAACATAAATAAGCGGCTGAGAAAGGAACCCAATTGGGGGTCACGTGCTCCCACGTGACCAAAGGTCACGTGCCAGCACGTGACTGGCTTTAAAAGCCTTATAATTTAATAGAATTAAATTCTAAAAGTTCTGAATCTTTCCAAATGGAAAAGGGTCATGGGGAACCGTTGGATTAAAGATCCAAGGGTGATTAAAAATCACCAATTTATGGAAAAATCTTAAATAAGGAAAGATTCCCCCTAAATCTAACCGAGATAACAAATAGAATATCTTTTGGATTTAAAATCCACGGTGAATAAAATTCACTGAATGATCTAAAGGCCCAGAATTAATGATAAATATAAATCAAATCTTTCAACAATCAAATCAAATCTTTCAATGAGAGATTTGCTAAACAAATTGATTCTTTTCCTTCTCCTATAAATAGGAGCCAAGAAGAGAAGAGAAGGGATCTACTTTTGGAGGGAGAGAAGAAACAGAAAGAGGAGAATTTAATTCTCTGCAAAAGAAAAACCCTAGGTAAGAAAAGAGAGGCTTAAAAAGAGAATTTAATTCTCAAAAGAGTTTAACTCTTATATAAAGAAAAGAACTTAGTTCTTTCTCTGGTGGAGGATCTGCAAAGTGCACATCTCCCCATGAATTGAGAATTTAATTCTCATTGGGTTGAGATCCTGCCATGCAGATCCAAAACATAGAGGAGGAATTAAGTTTTGAGAATTCAATTCCTTTGGGATAAAATTAGGGTTTTACCCTAAATAAGAATTTAATTCTTTCACAATACGAATTTAATTCCTCTAAAACAAAAATTAGGGTTTTACCCTAAATAAGAATTTAATTCTTAAAGATAAGCAGACTTAAAAGATCTCTGTGCATAAAAAGACTAAGGTCACGTGCCCAACGTGACCCCTGAACAGATCCCCCAAAAATGAGAAGAGGAAAGCTTTGAGGCAATGCCTCACGTGTTCCCACGTGACCCTCATTATATATGGAACAAAAGCAAAGGCAGAAACAATTCTGGGCGCTCTCACGTGTTACCACGTGACCCCTAATAAATGTTCTAATAAATCAGGGCATGATTATACATCACGTGCCCACACGTGATGGCTATGAAAATTAAAAGTGTTTAACACTTGTTTGCAGAACAAAATAAAGTGGATCTGGCCCCACTTTTTAATGCCATCACGTGCTCCCACGTGACTCCCAAATCGCAGAAAGAAAAAGCAAAGGAAATGAAAGCTTTGGGCACTGTCACGTGTTATCACGTGACCCCTCAGCAAATGCTTTAACAATTGGCGCACAGATCCCCATCACGTGCCAACACGTGATGCTCTAAAATAAAAATAAAAGTGTTTAACACTTGTTCGCAGATTTGAGGATAAACCAAAAGGAGATCTGGCTCCACATTTAGGGCGCCCTCACGTGTCACCACGTGACCCCTAATGAGCATTCTAACAGACCAGAGCGGGGGCCTTCATCATGTGCTCACACGTGATGGCCGCCAGAATTAAAAGAGTTAAACACTGATCTGCAGAATAAAATAAAGGGAATCAGGGCGCTCTCACGTGTCCACACGTGACCCCTCTCTCCTTAGTGTTTAACACTAATCTGAAGACTTTGTCCTCAGTGTTTAACACTGATTACCTTAGTGTTTAACACTAATTTGAGATTTCTGCTGCCAGTGTTCTGATCTGTTTTAGTGTTTAACACTAATTTGAAAGCCTTGTTGCTGGTGTTTAACACCAACTATCTTTTAGTGTTAAACACTAACTTATCAATCTCATTCCCAGTGTTCAACACTGATTGGTCTTTAGTGTTTAACACTAGGCATTGGTCCAATTGGCTAAATGACCAGAGGCAAAGCCTCTCCTTCAATGGACCAACAGAGGGCCAATATTTTGGACTTAGCCCAAACTGGCCATAAGTCCTCAAATCATCTTGAACTGAGCACATCTGCTCTTTCAACCCACTCATTGGTTCAAGGGTACATCTCTGAACTCCTCTGATATTTGTCGTTGTAATCCTTCAACGTCTTCAGAGAGGTGACGGGTCCCGACAACCACACATCAACACGGACTGTGGGGTCCTTAAACTCATGGACTTATGCGTCCCTAAACCAAGATACGGACTGTGGGGTCCTTAAACCCGCGGACTTATGCGTCCTTAAACTAACAGACTAATGCGTCCTTAAACACGCCCATATGGACTGTGGGGTCCTTAAACCCATGGACTTATGCGTCCTTAAACTACCAACGGACCACCACGTCCCTAAACTGGCGATGGACCACCATGTCCCTAAACTGGAGGTGGACCACCATGTCCCTAAACTGGCAATGGACCACCATGTCCCTAAACTGAAACAATAGAGCCCCCAAATACTCTTTTGTCGGATCTAAACGATCCCGTTTAAGTTGATCTTAGCCTCAAATATAGCTAACGCATCCTTAAACCTTCAAACAGACTTTAGTCCCAAATTGGACTATAGATCCCCCTAATCTACTTTGGTTCAAGGGTACATCTCTGAACTCCTCTGACATCTGTCATTGTAATCCTTCAACGTCGTCAGAGAGGTGACGGGTCCCGGCGGCCATACATGCAATGGACCCCTATGTCCCTAAACTGGAACAATGGAGCCAATTGCTCTTTTGTCGGATCTAAACGATCCCGTTAAGTTGATCTTAGTCTCAAATTGGACTAACGTATCCTTAACAAACGTTTAAGTTGATCTTAGCCTCAAATATGGCTAACGTATCCTTAAACCAAAACCCCAAACCCAAATCTAAGAAAACACGGATTTGGACTAATCCACGTCCTACGGGCGACGACATAAATCAGTCTTCGTATACGATCCACGGGCAACCAAAAACATAACAAACACCCACGACACGAAGTGACCATCTGGAGAAGGAGAAAGTTGTTACCGCGATGCGGTAGCGTAATTAACTGCAGGGGCTTGCGTCTGCAAGGAAGAGCGTCCCCACAATCAAAAACCCCTCAAACGAGGGGGAATCTGACGAAGTCTGCTACATCGGCCGCATCTGTTTAAACCTTCGATATATGGTGTCATAAATCAACTTGGCATCTTCGGAGAGGTGAACGGATAGCACCAATTAGCATCTGCCCCGAATCTCAGTGCCAAGACATCGCAGTCCTGTGCGCCGCCGTTCGGAGGGGAACAGATGTAATAGAACATCAACTTTTATTTATCCAACATTTCTTTACAATACAACTGGAAATATAAATACAAGTCTAGAATGCAATGCTTAAACTGTAAGTCGATGTAGAACACCCCAGTACATGTGGGGAGGCGGAATTTTCAAAAACGATCAAGTTTAAAGAACGAACATCGACTAACCGCTTGAATCGAAGCTAAACTATAAATAACCGTACACAAAGAGTTTCTTATCAATTGTGTTTAGGGATTATACCTAATGAAACCGGTCCTTCGTCTTTGTGTCCTCCTTTGTTCTCCTCGACCTTCTCTAGGTAGTAGACGATCCACCCGAGAGCAAAACACCAAGCTACGCCTCTAACTTGAGGTAACTAATCTACTTTGATTGCTAATCAAAGAAGAAAGGATGATATAGAGTGAAGGTTATGGATGTTTAAGTCTAACTAAACCTTTGATCTCAACACATGAGGATTAAGGATTAGTCTCTTGAAGATGAGAGCTTGAGGAGAGAGAATGTGAGATGAGATAAAATGAGATGAGAGAGAGTGTATCATAATATATTATGAAGCATTCTTATTTAAGAATAATGAATAAAAGAAATGAATAAGCATGCTTCATAAATGAAAAGAGGTGATTCATTAACATGAGTCATTAAGCATTTATGGTGCATTAATGATCATGATGAATCACCCTCATGACATCACTAATCTTATCCAAAGCTTATGTCACCTTAACCTCCTTAGTCACATCTTCTAGAAGCTTCTCGTACAATTACGAGAACGCCCCTCCAATCCGCAAAAATACGGAAAAACTTTAGACTGTAAAAATCCAATAACCGGATACCAGTTACTGGCTTAAACCAAAGCCGACTGGTAAAAACTGTCCGAAAGTCGTACGTGCGTAAACGCACGTATGCGTCCGAACCCTTTGTCGCAAAACCATGCAACCTCTATATCGTTTCGCCTGGAGTAGGAAACTCTCTGTGTGGGACTCTAGAGACTCGACTACTACGCTGGCAGTGGGTTTAACCACAGACCGCAAGCGGCACTAGCTGTACGTAACGGTCCCCAGGTAGTTGTCGATAAGAAGGCCGATGAGGAAACCTATCCGAACTCCTACTGAGTCTGATGTGACAATCTCGATACAGTCCGGTCCGTTCGTCCAAGACTATCGCATATCGGGCCTAGGGGGGCGGCAAGCGTCAGTCCCCTAATAGCGGTATAAGTCGTGTCGGAGTGAAGCCCATTACACCCTGAGAAACTACTGGAACCTACCAGCAAATCTCGCTTGCCCTGGCTAGGGACTTTGCGTAATGGCTCTCTGACACAGCACGATATCTACTCCTAATACCGGGAGGGACGAATCCTTTCTAACCGCCACTGCCTCCAAGTGCTCGGGACTGCACCCAACTGCTACCTGTTTGCACGACTCCTTTGAGCCGTGGTAGGGTAGCAATCTAAGAACAGTGGGACACACTCGAGGCGAAGTGGCAGTGTCAAGTCTGCGGACTACGCTGTACTCATGTTACCTGGGAACTGCTTACTGACGACTGGTATCAAACCAACCAACAGTTCCCTGTGAGTCCTGTCCTGTGTACCCGTAACCTAACGAGCACCTGCATACTATCTCCAGTACTACGTACTGACGGCTGTGGGACAGACCATCTCCCCAACTGGGATGAGAAGCGTACACACTAGTCTACTCCGGATATCGATGCTCTGTCTCGATAATCCAACGACCAGGGACCTGAATAAGGATGTGCTTGTAGACTACCCAGCCCCCACTAGTGTGACTGCCATCACAACGCTGGTAGACAAGCAAGATCCTAAGAGCTCTATCAATACGTACACTTACATATTAAGATAGAAAAACCAAGTAGCATACTACCATGTTTAGCAAGACTGTTATATACATGTGAATATCCCAAGCTTCCATTAAGTAATATACAAACTAGTATGATACAGTAATGGCCTTCTAGGGCATAAACACTAACAATCTCCCACTTGCACTAGGGCCATGTACTGGCATATCGTAGACCAATGATCTCGAGTAGCCTCTCGAACTGAATCTGAGGAAGGGCCTTCGTGAATAGATCAGCAATGTTCTCTTCAGAAGCAACTCTCCGAACCTCGATCTCCTGACGATCAATGATCTCCCTGATCAGGTGATACCGCCTCAAGATGTGTCTGGACTTCTGATGGGACCTTGGTTCCTTCGCTAAAGCTATAGCTCCGTTGTTGTCGCAATACAGAGGTATTGGATCAACTATGGTAGGAACCACCTGAAGTTCTGTTAGGAACTTCTTCATCCAGACTGCTTCTTTTGCGGCATCGCAAGCAGCTATATACTCCGCTTCCATCGTCGAGTCAGCAACGGTGTCTTGCTTGGAGCTCTTCCAGCACACTGCCCCTCCATTGAGGGTAAAGACATAACCCGACATGGATTTGGAATCGTCCTTATCACTCTGGAAGCCGGAATCAGCAAAGGCCTCCAACCTGAGGTCTTTTCCGCCGTAAACCAAGAACATCTCCTTAGTCCTCCTCAGGTATTTGAGAATGTTCTTTACTACTATCCAGTGTTTCTCCCCTGGGTCTGACTGATACCGGCTTACCACGCTCAGTGCGTAAGCTACATCTGGTCTGGTACACAACATCGCATACATTATAGAGCCTACCGCAGAAGCGTAGGGTATAATAGACATGCGTTCCCTTTCCAAATCAGTCTTGGGAGACATCTCTTTGGAGAGGGTGATTCCGTGACAAGCCGGTAGATTACCGCGCTTAGAATCTTCCATACTGAATCTTTTCAGTACAGTGTCGATATACCTGGACTGCGAAAGTCCCAACATCCTCTTGGATCTATCACGATAGATCCGGATCCCCAGAATGTATGAGGCATCACCCAGGTCTTTCATGGAGAACCTGTGTGACAAGAATCCTTTGACAGATTGTAGCATAGGAACGTCATTTCCTATCAATAGAATGTCATCCACGTACAAGACGAGGAATACGACACTTCTGGCCACAACTTTACTATATATACACGGTTCATCTGGATTTTTGATAAAGTCATACTCTTTGACTGTCTCATCAAAACAGATGTTCCAACTCCGCGATGCCTGCTTTAGTCCATAAATAGACTTAAGCAGCTTGCATACTTTCCTGCTGCTCCCACTCTGATTGAAACCCTCTGGCTGATCCATATAGACGCTCTCTTCTAAATTTCCATTCAGAAAAGCCGTCTTTACGTCCATCTGCCAGATTTCATAATCATGGAAGGCAGCAATAGCAAGAAGGACCCGAATGGATTTGAGCATAGCCACTGGAGAAAAAGTTTCGTCATAGTCCAAACCAGGTCTTTGACGAAAACCCTTTGCAACAAGTCTAGCCTTATAGGTTTCCACCTGTCCATCTACACCAATCTTTTTCTTGAAGATCCATTTGCATCCTATGGGTTTTACCCCATCTAGAGCAAAGTCCAAAGTCCATACTTTGTTGGTGTACATGGACTCCATCTCGGTCCGCATTGCATCTAGCCATCGTACCGAGTCGCCGCTCTGGATGGCCTGCCGGAAGTCAGTAGGTTCATCATCATCTATGATGCAATCCTCTCTATCCCCATCTATAAGAAAACCGTAGTATCTCTCAGGCGGATGAGACGGCCTACTACTCCTGCGGAGGGGTGCGGGAATGTCTTGTTCTTCTTGAACTCCTGGTTCTACCAAACTTTCAGTAGCAGTTTGTGGTTCTGGAATTTCTTCCAGTTCTATTTCGCTCCCACTTATTTCCTTTTCTAAAAACTGATTTTCCAGAAAATGGGCATTACGAGAAACAAAAACCTTTTGTTCCTCTGCGTAATAGAAATAATATCCCTTGGAGTTCTTTGGATATCCCACAAACATACATTTTACTGATCGTGCCTCGAGTTTGTCCACATGCTGCTTTTTAACAAAAGCTGGACATCCCCAAATCTTCATATGCTGAAGATGGGGTTTCTTCCCAGTCCACATCTGATATGGAGTGGTAGGCACAGTCTTGGTAGGAGCCCTGTTCAGAAGATATGCCGCTGATTCTAGCGCATAACCCCAGAAAGATCGCGGTAACTCAGCATTACTCATCATGGATCGTACCATATCCAATAGGGTTCGATTCCGTCTCTCCGATACACCGTTATGCTGTGGAGTGTATGGAGGAGTAAGCTGAGAGAGAATTCCTTTCTCTTTTAGGTAACCTAGGAACTCGGCACTTAAGTATTCTCCACCTCGATCAGATCTTAGTGTCTTAATACTTTTGCCGGTTTGGTTTTCTACTTCATTCTTATACTCTTGGAATTTCTCAAAAGCCTCGGATTTATGTTTCATCAGATAAATGAATCCGTATCTTGAGTAATCATCCGTGAAAGTAATGAAATAGGAAAAACCACCTCTCGCATGTGTAGACATTGGACCGCATACATCGCTGTGTATGAGTCCTAAGAGCTCGCTCGCTCTTACTCCTTGTCCAGTAAATGGAGTCTTTATCATCTTTCCTTTGAGACAGGATTGACAAGTGTCATAAGATTGATATTCGAACGTGTCCAAATATCCTTCTCTATGCAACTTAGTCAACCTTCTCTCATTGATGTGACCCAGTCTACAATGCCATAAGAAAGCTTTATTTAAATCTGGAGACTTTCTTTTTAGTGTGTTCTGGACATTGAAAATTTGGAGTTGGTTTAACACATATATGCCGTTATTTAGAGTACCGGACCCAATCAAACCATGATTAAGGTGGATGTTAACAACATCTCTTACAAACGTGAAATCATAACCTTTATTTGATAACAAGGAAACCGATATGATATTACACGTTAAACTTGGTACAAAATAACAGTTATGTAAAACCAAAATATGTCCACTCGTCAATCCTAGGTGATAATCCCCGACGGACGCAGCTCCCACGCTAGCTCCGTTAGCAACCCTGAGGATCATATCACCTTCCTTTAGCACTCTACGGTTTCTCAGTGCCTGCAATGAATTACAAATATGAGATCCTGATCCGGTATCCAATACCCAGGAAGTAGAGTTGATCGACAGACAATTCTCAATTACAAACACACCTGAAGTCGAAGCCACAGCTTGCTTCGGTTCCTGGTTCTTGGCGTTCCACGCCTTGCAATCCTTCTTCCAGTGCCCTTTCCTGTGACAATGGAAGCACTCATCCAGGCCAACTACCGGTGCTGCAAACTTTTTCTTTCCCTTCTTTCCCACCTTACTAACACCTCCTCTAGGTTTGGGTGCGGCCTTCTTCTTCCTTCCTTTGGCCCTAGCCTTGGACCCGGAAGAAGATGCACCGCCAACAAACATAGCGGGTGTTTCCCTTGCTTTCTTCAAGGTGCCCTCTGCACTCCTTAACATGTTCAGGAGTTCCGCAAGTTCAACTTCTTTTCCTTGAAGATTGAAGTTGAGGATAAACTGGGCGTAGGTGGGAGGAAGGGACTGGAGAATAAGGTCTGTATACAGCTCATTATCCAAAGTCGTCCCAAGGTCTGCGAGCTCTTCAATATAGCCGATCATCTGTAGGACATGTTCACCTACCGATAACCCGACAGCCAACCTCGCTCGAAACAAGTTCTTCGAGGTCTCGTATCTTGCTATACGAGATTGCTCTCCATAAAGTTCCTTTGTATGGAGAAATATGCCATCTAGGGACATATCCTCGTGCCTCCTCTGATGTTCATTGTCCATAGAGGCAAGCACGACGCACTTGGCTCTCGCGCAATCTAAATCCCAGGTTTTGCGGATTTCCTTATCCGCATTGCTGGATTTGGGACCAGGGACAGCAGGTGCCGTAGCGGTGAGGACGTACCCCAATTTGTCATAGGTCAAGGCCATCTTGACATTCCGTAGCCAATCTTTATAGTTTGGCCCCGTCAGTATATTTTTTTCTAAAAGTAACTTAAGTCCAGTCATTTTCAGGGTCGCTGCAATTAGGAGAGAGAGAAGAAAACTCTTTAGCATGATGCTCTTGCAAGTTTAGAGTGGTTTTAAGTTTATCTAAACTGGATGGCTCCCACTGTTTCTCGAATCCTTCCTCAAACCATAAAAGAAGAATTAGCCAGGACTATTCTCACCGTACAATACTTGCTTAACCGTTCAGCCAGGCCAATGTCGATACTTCGAGGGAGGTTTTCCAACGCTTTCGCGAAGTTCCTTAATTAAATAACCTCTTTTCTCTGGGGGCGTAACCCCGCTGACACCTTTCTGGACACCTACTAGGTTTATAGCATTGATCGTCAAGTGACGAATATCCTGATAAGTAGCATATACTCACAGTAGGATCGGGATCCAAATATCATCGTATGATAATGTTGAAGGAATCCTACCAACATTCATCAAACTCCAAATGGTATGCATCTCTTTGCAAATTTCAGTTTCTTTAGAAATTCCCGATATAAGTTTTTGCCCCATGCTCTTATGACCTTGGCTTTGGTCAAAATGTCATAAGTCACATATCAAGTTCTACCCGTCATTATCTTGTCAATTTGAACCCATCCGTATATACCCCTGACTTTGGTCAAATGGTAATACGACTGTCCCAAACCAACTCATCTATCTTATGCAACAAATGAAAACCCAGCAGCTACCAAACACTATGCCTTGACTTTGGCCAAAATGCATAGCTTGAATACTACTGAATACCCAAATGAAATGACGGAGGGCTACGAATGGTTTTGGCGAAACCGTGAACGTAGTGAACTTGATATAACCGAAGGAACCTGATACCTTTTAAAAGGAGTGGTTAAAGCTCCGCATTTAAAAATATCTGTTTTAAAAAATAACCGAGTGGTTTCTTTTAAATTGTTCCAACGATTTAAACTTTGGTTTGTTTTCTTTGCATTACAGATAATGCGTCCCATCATTAACCTATCATTGCAGAAAACAACGAAAATACAACGTCCTCTTATGCCATCCACATTCGCCACTGGGTCCCGTCATCACCCGTTAGGTTACTTAACTAACGACAGAGCGGGGGCTGGGCTAGTGCGGGTGTAAAGCATAAGTGACGTCTAAATAGCTATCATAAATATAGATATTTTACATTCGTCTGACGCAATGATATTCATTCCAGAACACAGATAAACAATATTGGATTTGCAAGCAATCTGTATTTCTTTTGAGCCTGCAAGAAAAGACAGATTACACAGTTGTGATGAATAGCCGATACCCCACCCTCGACCCCTACGGGTACGGCAAACTACCCGCCCGGCAGTTTGTGTACCCCACCTCGGGTCAGTCCTAGGAGCAAAAACAGTAAAATGAAATAATACAACGGTGGCTACAACCGCAACCTGGATGTGCCCCGCAAAATAATATTACAACAAATTACATTTACAACAAATGAATTAAACAATAACCCATTGCTAAACCCCGGCTAAACACCACAACAGTCCAATACAGTTTATATGCACAAACAGATATAACCATTTCAGAAATGTGCAACCCCCTGCCAACCGACATACTAGCAGTTGGGGGAGGTTTACGAACACATTAAACAATCACAGATATAATCCAATATGCAAATACTGTACAATTTCGATCGATTAAACAACATCAATATTGCTCCAAAATCTGCTCTGTTAAACAGTAACCTGAGCAAATATTAAATATTCCAGAAAATCCCAAATTTCACAGAGAAGCAACAGAAGAAAACTCGGCTCCTAACTCGCTAACTCGGCGGCGGAACCGCGGCGACTCAGTAGGCTGAGGCCGCGGTTCCGCGGCAAGTTAAACGATTTAGGCGACTGTTTTTCTTGGGTGTTCTACTGTGATCATTTCAAGCTTTCTGCACTTACCTGAAAAATTTTTGGACATCATTTTAAGTTCGACAGAAACTGAACAGATTTAGGGTTTTCCGGCTTTGTTTTTCCGTTCGAAATTCGTACAAATTTGCAATCAAGTTATTTAGTGTTTAGCGAGGCTCTGATACCACTGTAAGTCGATGTAGAACACCCCAGTACATGTGGGGAGGCGGAATTTTCAAAAACGATCAAGTTTAAAGAACGAACATCGACTAACCGCTTGAATCGAAGCTAAACTATAAATAACCGTACACAAAGAGTTTCTTATCAATTGTGTTTAGGGATTATACCTAATGAAACCGGTCCTTCGTCTTTGTGTCCTCCTTTGTTCTCCTCGACCTTCTCTAGGTAGTAGACGATCCACCCGAGAGCAAAACACCAAGCTACGCCTCTAACTTGAGGTAACTAATCTACTTTGATTGCTAATCAAAGAAGAAAGGATGATATAGAGTGAAGGTTATGGATGTTTAAGTCTAACTAAACCTTTGATCTCAACACATGAGGATTAAGGATTAGTCTCTTGAAGATGAGAGCTTGAGGAGAGAGAATGTGAGATGAGATAAAATGAGATGAGAGAGAGTGTATCATAATATATTATGAAGCATTCTTATTTAAGAATAATGAATAAAAGAAATGAATAAGCATGCTTCATAAATGAAAAGAGGTGATTCATTAACATGAGTCATTAAGCATTTATGGTGCATTAATGATCATGATGAATCACCCTCATGACATCACTAATCTTATCCAAAGCTTATGTCACCTTAACCTCCTTAGTCACATCTTCTAGAAGCTTCTCGTACAATTACGAGAACGCCCCTCCAATCCGCAAAAATACGGAAAAACTTTAGACTGTAAAAATCCAATAACCGAATACCAGTTACTGGCTTAAACCAAAGCCGACTGGTAAAAACTGTCCGAAAGTCGTACGTGCGTAAACGCACGTATGCGTCCGAACCCTTTGTCGCAAAACCATGCAACCTCTATATCGTTTCGCCTGGAGTAGGAAACTCTCTGTGTGGGACTCTAGAGACTCGACTACTACGCTGGCAGTGGGTTTAACCACAGACCGCAAGCGGCACTAGCTGTACGTAACGGTCCCCAGGTAGTTGTCGATAAGAAGGCCAATGAGGAAACCCATCCGAACTCCTACTGAGTCTAATGTGACAATCTCGATACAGTCCGGTCCGTTCGTCCAAGACTATCGCATATCGGGCCTAGGGGGGCGGCAAGCGTCAGTCCCCTAATAGCGGTATAAGTCGTGTCGGAGTGAAGCCCATTACACCCTGAGAAACTACTGGAACCTACCAGCAAATCTCGCTTGCCCTGGCCAGGGACTTTGCGTAATGGCTCTCTGACACAGCACGATATCTACTCCCAATACCGGGAGGGACGAATCCTTTCTAACCGCCACTGCCTCCAAGTGCTCGGGACTGCACCCAACTGCTACCTGTTTGCACGACTCCTTTGAGCCGTGGTAGGGTAGCAATCTAAGAACAGTGGGACACACTCGAGGCGAAGTGGCAGTGTCAAGTCTGCGGACTACGCTGTACTCATGTCACCTGGGAACTGCTTACTGACGACTGGTATCAAACCAACCAACAGTTCCCTGTGAGTCCTGTCCTGTGTACCCGTAACCTAACGAGCACCTGCATACTATTTCCAGTACTACGTACTGACGGCTGTGGGACAGACCATCTCCCCAACTGGGATGAGAAGCGTACACACTAGTCTACTCCGGATATCGATGCTCTGTCTCGATAATTCAACGACCAGGGACCTGAATAAGGATGTGCTTGTAGACTACCCAGCCCCCACTAGTGTGACTGCCATCACAACGCTGGTAGACAAGCAAGATCCTAATAGCTCTATCAATACGTACACTCACATATTAAGATAGAAAAACCAAGTAGCATACTACCATGTTTAGCAAGACTGTTATATACATGTGAATATCCCAAGCTTCCATTAAGTAATATACAAACTAGTATGATACAGTAATGGCCTTCTAGGGCATAAACACTAACATAAACAATGGCATGAACTGAAAATAAAATGAATACAAGTAAAGTCGATGCTCAGGGTCTTCTGTGAACTGCTCCAAGTGCTCTTGGCTGGTCTTGAACTCCTCAGACTCGGGTCCTCCAGACAACATTCCAAAGAAGAAGAGAAATATGAATGTCTTCAGCGAATAATCGCTCGGTAAGTCCCAAAGAAAGAAGGAGAAGAATAAACAAAGAATAGAACAGGTGTAACATTTTATAAAAATAAAATATTATTTTTGGGAATTTTTATAATTTAATAATAATATTATGAATATTTTATTAATGCGGTATAATTAAATACCGATAAATTGGGAAATATTTGGAAAATTATAAGAATTATGAAAATGAAGGTGTTTTTATGATTTAAGTAAATTATAAATTCTTACAATTTATTTTATTCCATTTTAATGCTAATCGCGATTAAATATCGCTAATCTTGCATTAATCCGATTTTGTGCACATGACATGCACCATGTCACATTTTAGCACCTGTTACATTTTATGAACCATGGCATTTTTGTTTTGGGTTTTATTTGCTTTAAAATGAGATAAGAGAATAAATGAAAAGAAAAGAAAATGAAAAAGAAAAATATTAAACAAAGAGGGATGGGCATGAGAGAGAGAGGGGTGAGGGGTCAAACCTTGGACCATGGCTCATCATTCTCACTTCATCATCTCCATCTTTTCTTCTCCTTCTTCTCATGGCAGCACTCCCTCTTCCCCCTCCTCAAACACCTCATAACATCACCCAAAAACTCAACAAAAGTTCATCTACACTTCACAAAAAACATGCACAAGCTCACTACAAACACTTTGGACCAAGAAAAATCGGATTTTGAAGACTTGGGGCAACTCAAGAAGATTCTTGAGTTACCAAATGAGGTAATTTCTGCACCATTAGGGTAGTTTTTCAAGTCCTTAAGCATCCATATATGTTTAGTATTGATATTGTGTAGTTTGGCGAACTTTGAAAATTCCAAGTTAAGCTTAGGGTTTTGATTTGAATCCAAAGGTGAAATTGTGGCTTAGTAATGACCTTAGACCCCTGTAGGGATTGCATAGTAGGCTAAACCATAGACTAGAACCCTGCAACACGAAACCAGAAACCCCGATATCGGAAAATTGTTGGATTTGTGATAGAATTTGGTGATCTGTTAACACCTGGGTGACCTGAAAATTATTTAGCAAACACTGAGAGATGTGCAGGCAACCTAGATACTAACCCCAAGACCCGAGACCCTACCCCTCCTATATGGCCGCAATTATATTCCTTCTGGCCGCAATTTGCGGCCAGAGCATGGAATTTAGGGTTCGTTCTGGGTCCAGGGCTTTAGCTCTAGTAAATTAGACCCTTTACATATGCAAAATTGGCTAATTTCACCTAGGGTAAAATCTGGGACCATTTTCTTGAGTTGCTGCTTTGTTTTGCGATTTCGTTTTAACTTGGTTTTTGGTATTTGATATTGTATTCCATGTGGCGTTTGAACGCCAACGACTAGGGTTATCGGTTGTGTTTTGCATGCGAGACTATAGGTTTTGACCTATGAACGATACGCGTGCCGATTTGGTTTTCGTGTGCGATTTCTATTTACGATGTCATGTGATATACATGTAGGTACCCCCAGGTGGATTTCAAGACGACGAGAAGAGTGTGGCGTCATCGACTCCAGCAAGCGAGGATCAAGATGAGTAGATATATATCTACGGGGGAAGTCGGGTGGATGGCGTATAGCACCCCCGCAGTTTCGTAGTTTAGAACGCGAATGCGTTATATATATATATATATGTGTGTGTGTGTGTGTGTGTGTGTGTGTGTGTGTGTGTGTGTGTGTGTGTGAGTGATATGAAATGACTTTGGGTTAGTCTAGTGTAATTGTAAGATAGTGTTTAGTTAGTTTTTAGTTGCGAACCCTAGAGTAGTGATTTATGCACGCACACACACTTTCATACTTTTATTACTTGTACGTATATGGGGATATGTATACACACACACACACACATAGGTATGGGACTATGTGTGTGTGTGTGTATACATGGATGATGAGGATAGTATATAGTATTTGGAGATGACTCTATGAGATTAGGCATGGTGCCATGAGATCGGTGATATGACATGATTCGTATTATGAGATACGACACGATATTATAGCGGGTCCTCGGGCGATGTGTTTCATACACACGCATATATATATATATATATATATATATATATATATATGTATATATATATACACACACACACACATATACATATACATATACATATACATATATACATATATATATATATGGTATCAGTATGTACTAGACTTAGATCAGTACCCAGATCATGATGTGATGATAAGGATACCAGATGAATAATGAGATAAATGTGATATTTGACCCGTGCCCAGATTTGGGATGCCGTACGATGGATTTACTGTACGAGCTATATTGATGATAGATCCGCACTCTTGACTCGAGCATGTCATATGATATATTGTATCGTACGTGATACTATTGAGGCCGGATCACCGACTTATATATATATATATATATACCGACTCAGACTTTGGTGGTTTTCCTTACCCTTTTCGATTAGCCTGTTAGCTTAGTCCTGTAGTTTATTTGTAGATGTAGACTAGACTCGAGTCATACCTATTTCAAAACTGACGAACCGTGAGTATTTTAAAGACAGGCCAAGAGATTCTACGGATATTTCAAAGGATGTACCTTTTCTTAAAAACACCGTAACCCTTATTTCTAAACACCACGATTCGTATTATTTCAAATGGCAAAACGGTATGATACTTATATAGAAATGTAGATTCTTTATTGTTGCGTTTTATTCATGTTCCGCATATTATTGCTGCATTTACTTTTCATTGCCATTTATTCTGCTATTCGCATCGCATTGCATATTTAAATGTGTTTATTGTTATATTGAAACCCATGCTGTCAGAACACCGGCATCATTACCGGTGATGCGTATACTCCACGTACACCTGCTTGCCGGCTCACACACATCATCATCGGTAATTGCCATGTCACGTACACATTAGAAAATACTACTTCATTAGTATAAAATGTTAGCTGATAGTTTTGACATGGTACTAGTGAGCTTGCTTTTATATGATAGCTTAGACATTGCATTTATTACTATGATTTTCATGCATATTTATATATTCATTGTCATGCATTATTTAAGGGCCAGTCCGGATTGCCGGAGCCCAGTATTCATTATTATTGACTTTTATTTTGGATTTCAGATTTTCCATGAGATTTCTGGATTTGGAGAAACCGCAAGATTTAATAAACCCATTTATCATTTTAAAAGATAAAAGTGCGGTTTTCTCATGTTATGATTGTGATATGTCCTCCATCGATTTTCTCGGCTCTTGAGCGATATCATACACCCGATTCGAGGAGGAGATGAACCGTCTGCGGGTGCATGGTGGACCCGGTGCGGTACCCGGGGCGAGAAGATCGCACAGGATGGCGTTTGAGCCTGTTGACAGGGGAGTATTGCTGGCCGGTGATTTTATTGAGATTTATGATACAGGCCAGTCCGGATAGCCGGAGCCTGAGGTTTTGAGATTTGAGAATATGGGCCAGTCCGGATAGCTGGAGCCCTAGGTATTGATATTCGAGGTTATAGGCCAGTCCGGATAGCCGGAGCCTGAGATATTGAGATATTGAGATTTATATTTTGTGTCGATACTTAACACTGATTCTATGTTGATTTTATTGATGATACCTTAATTTAAATATACAGAAATCTCACTATTTTAAGAAAACAGTTTTCTCATTCATGATGTATTCTGTTTTCATCATACCGCATTCATATCTCATATTCATGATATGTTGTTACCTGAGGCACTGACACGAGCACTTGGTATTACACTTATGTATAGATGTTTACCCTTGCCACCTTATCATGCTTCAGACTTTATCATATTGAGGATATATATTACTGATCGTATTCACCTAGGATTGAGTCATACATACGATTTCTGCTCTGTGATATTTTCTACTAACGAGTTGGCAACTATCCCCCGTTGTGCCACAGTTTTTGCAGGTTTTGCTGTACAGGTTTCGTTGCGGTTTTGCTGGAACACTGCTTTCATTCTGGATGATTGTTTTGGGAGGTGGGTTCACTCGCATCGTGACCACCCTTATATTTTATTTATATTGTTATATCTAGTAAAACTCCATCAACTAGACTTGTATATTTTATAACCTTAGAAGACCAGTTGTATATTATTTCGACCTTAGAGTCGTACATTGTATTATTATGGTTTTTTTGATGATTTGAGTTTCCTTTTTGTGTTTTGATCCTCGTCCTTCGGCGTTGCATATTATATTGCTTGCGTGGTTGTGACCGTCAATTGACGAAGAGCCAGCTCCCACTTGGGGATGCCTTTATTCATATTATTCATGTTGTACCCTTTTGGGGCCAGTATTTACAAAGGAAACTCTGCCGAAATTTTCAGAAAGGGCTTGAGATTTTAAAAATGCATATTCGGCTTATGTTATTTAAACCACTTGCTTTAAATTAAGTTTTCATCACTTTTTCCTTAAAAATGGTTTAGATTTCTGGGGTTTTGGCTTATTTGAATTAGATGGATCCTATAAACTTCATATGATTCAAGTGCCAGTCACGTGCCATTTTCGGGTCGTGACAACAGGTGAAGTAGATAATGTTATATTTGTTATACTAACGTAGTTGTTGTAGCTGTTGGGTTACGGCAGTGCCCCGGCCGTTAATCCGAGGCCAAATGCGGAACAAAAACTTTTCAAAACTTGGCGCTACCATAACCTTTACCCGGATCGTACTATTAACACTAAACTAGCTAACTACAAAAGGTTAGAATGGCTATACCGATCGATCCGTGTCCTTCGGTCTTTAGCCATCATCTCTAGCTCCTCGCGGCATCTCCGATCTCGCTCGATCTCCGGTCTCCTCTTCGAAAAGGGCACCACATCAAGAAATCTTTTTATGGGCTCCTGCTTCAAATCGAAACAACTAGGACATGAAGTTTGCTAGCCGACATGTCCAAGGTGAAGTAAAGAATGTGTGTGATAACTTTGTCTCAAACATCCATTGATTCTTAATACATGAGAGTGTATGGATGGAGCTTGAAGATGAAGCCATGGTGGAACTTATGAGCTAGAGGAAGAAGAAGAAGAAGAAGAGGCTTTTCTTTTCTATTGTGTTGAATGATAATATGAGAGAGCACTAGAATAATCTCAAGAGTTAACCCAAGAGTTAGTGGCTGTCCACTCTCTCTCCACCTCTCATTTCAACACAATAAACAATCACTAATGTGACATTTGCACATGAAATAAGACCATGAGTCACCAATGAAGCACATGTCTCATTTAATGCACAAAATCATTACTCCCATTCACAATTTCCACCATCTAAACATTAATCCAAATGTTTAGTCCAACAATAAGATATGGCATCAACTAAAGTAAACTCGTGACGGATCACAAGAATACCCCTCACCTGTATATACATACCTGCATCCGCATTCCGACTGAATACGAATGCAATGAGACTAAGGCAATCCAACAAATCTAATACTAGGATCCGGCTTAAACCAAAGCCTACTAGTATGATCCGTCCGATCATGATCCGTGCACAAGTGTACGTATATAATCGAACTCTGCCATAAAACCATACGGCCTCTACAACGTTTCGCGCAAATATGGGAAACTTTCTGCAGGGGACTCTAATGGCTCATCAATACGCTGGCTGTGGATTTAACCACAAGTACATCAGTGGCACTAGCTGTGCGTAACGACTGCCGAGGTATTGAGTGAAAGGGAAACCAATGAGCGAACTCATTCAGGAGCCCTACTGAGCCTAACAGTGGCAATATCTGTACAGTCCGGTCTATTCGTCTAAGAGCATCGCATATTGGGTCTAGGGGGTGGATAAAGTCAGACCCCTAACAACGCGATAATTCGTGTCGGTATGAAACCCATCACCACTAACGAAACTACCGATCCTAGATTGGTAATTCTCGACTACATTGGCCAAGGTTTTCTGGTGATGGCCACCCGTGTACTTTGCGACATCAAACCCCAATACTGGGAGAGACGAATCCCCGACGATCTGCTCACTGCCTCCATGTGGCTCGGGACTGTACCCAACTAAAACCTGTTTGCACGACTGCTTTGAACCGTGGTAGGGTAGTAATCAAAGCACAGTAGGAACTCACACGAGACAAATGATGATCTCAGGTTGACAGACTAACCTGTACGCATATCACATGGGAACTGCTATCTGACAATAGGTATAATACCAACTAACAGGTTCCCGGCGAGTCTGTCCGATGTACTCATAACCCAATGAGTACCTGTATACTATCTTAAGTGAACTAACTGACACCAATGGCTTATGAGACCTGGCCACCGCCCCTCTTCGGGGTCTCGATCAGTATACACAAGTCTACACTGGAGTATCGATGCCCAATCTCGATACTTCTACGACTAGGGACATTTAAGGATGTGCTTATAGACCCCCAGCTCTCACGTATATGATCGCCATCATAATGCTGGTAGTCAAGTAAGAATCCTATGGGCTCTATCAACATATACATGATGATAAAGACAAACCAGATAGCATACTATCATCTTGAGTAAGACTGTTCTATCGGTATAGGTCTTCCCCCAATCATCACAATCGCCTATATGCGACTGTAATAATTGCCTTGAGGGCACTTTAGCCAACAATCTCTTACTTGCACTTAAAGCCGATTATTGCGATGCCGCATACTCACAGCCCGTGTGATACCGAACACCCAACTTCTCTACTAATCAGTCTCACAAAGCTTGTTTATGAAACTAATGTGTTCGAGAAATAGCCTCAGTGAGTAGATCCGCTCCAGTGTTTCTTTCTCTGTCTCTCTTAATCTCAAGTTTGCGGAGAAAGCCATCTCCTAAAATGAGCAATACCTGTCTTAGAATATGTCTGGATATCTGATGGGACCTAGTTCACAAATGAACTCCAAATCCAGTAAACTTGTTAGACTGTATCGTCAACTGAATTTAATCAGTATCCAGCGCCACACCTCCTTCAGTATCCGCTTGGACCACCTGTCCAAAATACTGCCCCTCATCAGAGAGAAAACTATAACTCAAACAGTCACTCTGTCATCCAGGTCACCTTGAAAGCCTGGAATGATAACCGTCTCCCGAAGGAGGCTGCCGTTATCAAATCCCTAGAACATCCACTTATGTTTTAAAACTGCTTCCGAAAATTTCTCCAGGTTTGGATTAATATTAAATTATTGCATCTAGTGCAAAAACAACATCTGGTGTGGTACTTGACATCTCATGATTGACTCAATTGCCTAAGCAAGTGATATGCCAATCATGCACATCCCTCTCCCCTTTAGTCTATAAGACACCTTTAGAGAGGGTGAATCCATCACCTGCAGGTACACTACCATGTCAGGAGTTGTCCATTCTAAAACACCTTTAGAATACTGTCTAAGTACCCAGATTGGGAAAATACCCAAATCCAGATCTAAAACCATAGATCTAGTAACCAGAATGCTTAATATAATATCCATATCCTATGTGGAGAAACCACTATGTGACAACCACAGTATAACCGATCGTAGTATTGGAATTTCACTTCCTACTCTGTGTATATCATCCAAATACTAGGATATCACACCCTACCACCTTCTTAACAGATCCATCTCTTATTTTGATGAAGTCAAAGCCCATGACTGTCACATTATAAATAGATGATCTATCTCCGCTATATCTACTTTAGTCTATAAATAGACATAAACTATTTGTCCACTACGCTTCCGCTGTTCCCACTGACTACAACAACCCTTTGGCAGAGTTATATACACGTGCACTTCTAAAGCTAGTTCAGAACGACGCTATACTCATCTTCCTGCCGGGGCTCATAGTCTAGAACAGCAGTAATGGCAAGTCTGGGTAAACAAAAACCTCCCTGTCACCGTCCTTGAGAATACCAGAGTACCTCTCGGGCGCCTGAGGTTACCCACCATATCTGCGGAGTGACTAATAGAATGTCAAACCTGCTTGAATCTTTAGGTCCTATTAAATTTTCAGTAATCGTTTGCAGTTCTGGAATCACTTCCAGTTCTACCATACTCCCACTACTGTTTTCTGGAAAAAAATCCATTTTACTAAAACTGTGGTGAGTCAAGAACAATATCACTATTGATCTTCCAGATGGTAGAAAGTTATCCCTCGTCAAAGCCCGAGACAACCCACAAGCAGCCATTACAGAAGCGTGCCTTGAGTTATCCAGAGTCTGGTTTTAAGCATAAGCCGGACAACTCCCCGTACCTTAACAATGTTAAGATATGAAACATTCTATATACAATATAGAAATAGAAGCACTAATTTAATTGGAATCAGATTCAAATCATGCAGCTGTCTCCAGTGCATATCAACTAAATGGAGAGAGGCCGATCAATATTACTCAACTTAGGAGTGCATCCAGATATGAGTAACCTGAAGGAGAAACAAGTTCTCAAAACCATTACTATCGACTGACTACCAAACACAAGTATCTACATCTTCGATCATCTTGAAGAATCCTGATACTTGCAACACATGGTTCTCTATTTTATTCTTGTACCTATAACTTCTCAAAATTTAAACCTTGTATTTCTATGAAACACTTGTCTAAAAACTAGAGAAGTTACAGGTAAACAGAATATAGTACGAGGACCAACCCCTCTATCCTAATGGACACTGAACAATATACAATACTTTGTATAAGTCCCCTGAGTTGAATAACTCAAAGCTTGTAGTCGTAGGTTGAAAACTGTACTGTGGTTATGAAGAATTGCACCGCTGTTGAATTCTTCTTACCTAACCATCAACTGATATAGGTAAATGTCATCGACATAATTTCAAAAAGTTATATCTCACTTTATAAAATAAACGTACAGATATATCAGTTTGAAATTGGTGCATAACAGCGGATATTCAAAACCAAATATTTGTCGTCCGGCAAAAAACCCATGCGATTTCCTCAAATATCAACAATTACAACGAAATCCGATATAATGAGGATGATCACCTAATTCCCAATAACTTACTCCCACTCATCATCTATAAAACCATACAGATGTGAGAATCATACCTGATAAATACATACCCTGGAGTAATGGTCTAATTGGAAAATCAGTTTTATATTAACAACGCACAGTGAAACTGAAATATGAAAATGTTTCAAAGGGGGTATCCGGGTATTCCAAGTAATGCCTCTTCCATTATCCAGATTCATGACTGTAACCGTATATCTCTTTTCCATCTCTCCAAATCCCTTTATTTGTCTTTACTCATTACCTTCTGTACACCCCCTCAGGCTTAATGGTTTTCTTCATTCCCTAACGTTCGACACCAACCTATGATTTGGAAGAAGACTATCCAATAAGCATAATAGGTGTACTCTCCTAATCCTAGGAGTACTCACAACCTGAGAAAAGGTTATGAAAAAAGACAACTGAATAAACCTTATTCCTATTTTTCCTGAACCAGAATCCATCCTCGAAAAAATTCCTTCGAGTTCGTATGTAATTATACGATGGATATATCCAATGGAATTGGATCTACGTAGTAATACGTGGTGTTCTGGAGAAATACAAAAGTGAAGTAGAAGAGGCGATGAAATACGTAGTTTGGTCATGAATGATTACAGTCGCAATTTACTTTGCCCTCTTTCTGATCCCTTTATTTGTCTTTACTTATTACCTTCTGTACGCCACACTTAGGCTAATTGGTTTTCTTCATTCCCTACTTTTCGGCACCTGCCTATGGTTTGGAAGAAGACTATCCAATAAGCGCAATAGGTGTACCCTCTCCTAATCCTAGGAGCCCTCACAACATGAGAGAAGGTAAAAGGAAAAGATAACTGAATAGTCCTATTCAATCTCTCCAGAACCAGAATCCATCCTCGAATCTGGAACAAGTTCCTTCTACTTCGTATATAACCATACGATGGATTTATCCAATAGAAGTGGATGTTCGTAATAATACGGGGTGTTCTGGAGAAAACTCAAAGGGTAAAAGGAGTGGCAATGATGTATGCAACTCAGACAATCCAAAATCCGGTGTTTTAAGAAAGTTCGGTTAACTTGGTTACTGGGTTATAGTCCAGGGTTGGGCCGTGGTCGCTGTCAAAGAGAGAAAGAAAAGAAACACTCAGCTTGCACTCTAACCTAGATCAGAATGGTTAATCACTTTATCTAATCAGGATGTCTTCCATTGTTTCCTCAAATTCTCCTCCAAACCCAAAGGAAGAATTAGTCGGGATCACCCGAGTAGTAAACCAACTCATCAGTGGGAATCGGGATCCAACTATCATCGCATGATAACTTGATGGAATCCACTCAAGTCACCACACTCCAGAAGGTATGCGCATGCCTGGCAACTTTCAGTTTCTTTAGAAACTCTCGATGTGTGTTTTTACCCCAAGCGGTTTATGACCTTGACTAGGTCAACAAACCATAAACCGCTAGTCAAGTTTAACCCGTCATTATCCTGGATTGCATTAAACCCACCCGCACGTGCCCTTGACTAGGTCAACAAGGCCGCACGACTGTCCTAACCAATTCCATTTAAAATAAAACAAACAAGCACCACTTAACTACCGAACACTACGCCTTAACCAGGTCAACAAACGCAGCACGAATACTAAATAGTACTCGTAAGAAATGACGGAGGGCTACGGCTAGTTTTTGGCGAAAAACCTTTAACGTAATGAACTTGATATCGTTGAAGGAACCGCATAACTTTTTATAAATATATAGTAGCGAAAACCTTTGCTAAAGAGGTCACTCCCAGTGAAGGGATCTCGGGTCTTTCCTCGTCAAGTGAGGTGCAGGATATTCTAACTGAATACCGCGATGCAAAAAAAAAAAAGTAATCGGCTATAATGAAGTTATTATCCTGACGCAAACCTCTGCCCAATGGGTCACTTCCGATGAAAGGATCTCGGCCCTTGCCTCGTCAAATGAGGTGCTGGATATTAATAACGGAACACCACTGTGCAAAACAAAAGAGAACGCCTTTATAATAACAGCTTTTAAAAAAAATGTTCCAACAACATCGAATAGCTTTATTTTCCTTGCATTGATCTGAATCAACGCAGTCCCGTCAATTAATCACACGACAAAAGAACAAAAATATAATGTACATATATGCCATCCGCATTCTCCACTGGGTCCCGTCATCACCCGTTAGGTTACTTAACTAACGACAGAGCGGGGACTGGACTAGCGCGGGTGTAAAACATATACAACATCTACTAGTATATATATCGATATATAATAATCGCTCCAGGCGTGATAAATGCAATATCATAGAAAAGTAATAAGCATCACAGAACAATACAGATAATCTGGGAGCCCCGGATTTCCTTTGAGCCGCAACTGAAACCCGACGTTCCCTTGGTCGAGTGGATAGCTTGTGCAATGAAAACCTAGACCCCTACGAGCGCGGCAAGTTACCCGCCAAAACCAGAAGTGAGGCAGCCCCCTTCAGCAAAGTGAATGGACCACCCAACACTTCACGGAATCCGGTAACTTGAGCACCCCACCTTGGATCAACCTATACCCCCTACGAGTGCAGCGAATAGCCCGCCAATTCTAGAGTGAAGCCCCCTCTGTCTCAACGTCATGAGATGCGAGCCCGTTGCCCTCTAGAACCCGGCTATCCGTTCACTCCACCGCGGGGTAATCCTAGTACAGAAAAGAAAATATGTACAACGGTGCATCGACCTCAACCCGGTCGTGCCCCAAAAGAATAACATACAAACAGGCAGTGACGGCAGTCCACATGTCGGACGCTCGCTCCGCAATATCAAATGTACAAATATATCCAAACCACACTAACATAGCATCATGCTATCCACCACGGCAAATCCGCAACATCACAGCACAACACAGAACATCAACGTGAATGTCATGTTCGCAAATCCGTCTAAAAGAACATATAACAATTACACGAGTTGTACCGCTCGAATGACATTCACGGTCGCAGATAGTAATGTAAGTACTGTGAACTAATGCATTTAAAATTTCGATCGACAAAACTTCCCGAAGTCGGCCTCAAGTGCAAAACCCAGCACTCAAACAAATCTGGGCCTAAACTAAATATTTCAGAAACCATAATTCCAAATCAAAAACACCCACAAGAAAAATGGTATACTGAATCCACTGTTCCACTACGCAACCGCGGCAAACACAATCGTTTGGCCGCGGTTCCGCGGTGCAACTGTAGGATCGTGCTCTCAAATTTCTTGTGGAGTCTTAGAAAAGCCTGCACGATTTTCTGACATACTGAAAATAATTTTTCGACGCCTTTTAATATTCGGCAGAAACTTGGAAAATGGAATTGCAGTTTCGGAAATTTTGAATGATCGATGTTTTAAACATGTTAGAACAAGCTAGTAAAGGTTAATAGTCTGGTTCTGTTACCATGTTGGGTTACGGCAGCGCCCCGGCCGTCAATCCTAGGCCAAATGCGGAACAAAAACTTTTCAAAACTTGGCGCTATCATAACCTTTACCCGGATCGTACCATTAACACTAAACTAGCTAACTACAAGAAGTTAGAATGGCTATACCGATCGATCCGTGTCCTTCGGTGTTTAGCCACCATCTCTAGCTCCTCGCGGCATCTCCTATCTCGCTCGATCTCCGGTCTCCTTATCGAAAAGGGCACCACATCAAGAAATCTTTTTACGGGCTCCCGCTTCAAACCGAAGCAACTCGGACATGAAGTTTGCTAGCCGACATGTCTAAGGTGAAGTAGAGAATGTGTGTGATAACTTTGTCTCAAGCATCCATTGATTCTCAACACATGAGAGTGCATGGGTAGAGGTTGAAGATGAAGCCGTGGTAGAACTTGTGAGCTAGAGGAAGAAGAAGAAGAAGATGCTTTTCTTTTCTATTGTGTTGAATGATAATGTGAGAGAGCACTAGAATAATCTCAAGAGTTAACCCAAGGGTTAGTGGCTGTCCACTCTCTCTCCACCTCTCATTTCAACACAATAAACAATCACTAATATGACATTTGCACAAGAAATAAGACCATGAGTTACCAATGAAGCACATGTCTCATTTAATGCACAAAATCATCACTCCCACTAACAATTTCCACCATCTAAACATTAATCCAAATGTTTAGTTCAACAATAAGATATGGCATCAACTAAAGTAAACTCGTGACGGATCACAAGAATACCCCTCACCTATATATACATACCTGCATCCGCATTCCGACTGAATGCGAATGCAATGAGATTAAAGCAATCCAACAAATCTAATACTAGGATCCGGCTTAAACCAAAGCCTACTAGTATGATCCGTCCGATCATGATCCGTTCACAAGTGCATGTATATGATCGAACCCTGCCATAAAACCATATGGTCTCTACAACGTTTCTCCCGAACATGGGAAACTTTCTGTAGGGGATTCTAATGACTCATCAATACACTGACTGTGGATTTAACCACAAGTACGTCAGTGGCACTAGCTGTGCGTAGCGGCTGCCGAGGTATTGAGCGAAAGGGAAACCGATGAGCGAACTCATCCAGGAACCCTACTGAGCCTAACAGTGACAATATCCGTACAGTCCGGTCTGTTCGTCTAAGAACATCGCATATCAGGTCTAGGAGGTGGATAAAGTCAGACCCCTAACAACGCGATAATTCGTGTCGGTATGAAACCCATCACCACTAGAGAAGCTACCGATCGTAGATCGGTAATTCTCGACTACCTTGGTCAAGGTTTTCTGGTGATGGCCACGCGTGCACTGTGCGACATCAATCCCCAATACCAGGAAAGACGAATCCCCGACGATCCGCTCACTACCTCCATGTGGCTCGGGACTGTACCCAACTAAAACCTATTTGCACGACTCCTTTGAGCCGTGGTAGGGTAGTAATCAAAGCACAGTGGGAACTCACACGAGACAAATGATGATCTCAGGTCGACAAACTAACATGTACACATGTCACCTGGAAACTGCTATCTGACAATAGGTATAATACCAACTAGCAGGTTCCCGGCGAGTCCGTCCGGTGTACTCATAACCCAATGAGCACCTGTATACTATCTTAAGTGAACTAACTGACACCAATGGCTTGAGACCTGGCCACCGCCCCTCGTCGAGGTCTCGATCAGTATACACTAGTCTACACTGGACTATCGATGTCCAGTCTCGATACTCTCACGACTAGAGACACTTAAGGACGTGCTTATAGACCCCCAGCTCCTACGTATATGATCGCCATCATAATACTGGTAGTCAAGCAAGAATCCTATGGGCTCTATCAATATATACATGATGATAAAGACAAACCAGATAGCATACTATAATCTCGAGTAAGACTGTTCTATCGGTATAGGTCCTCTCTCAATCATTACAATCGCCTATATGCAACTATAATAATTGCCTTGAGGGCACTATAGCCAACAGTAGCTTGGTACAGAATATGCCAGTGTATACGAGAGGATTTCAACTTACACCGTGGACTTTAGTAACCCGTTGTACAAGGCTCCGTTGATAATACCACGGAACAATGGCATGGATATAATTACGTCTTTTAGTGACCGCCTCGTGCCACCTTTAATATGTTCCGTACCAGTCTACCCCTTTATAAACCCCGCAATGTTTATTGTATTGATTGTACTGATTGTATTGTATTGTCTTGTAGTAAATGGAAGACTTGCCAAAACTATGATATCAGTAAACGAAAAGGATATAAATGGACGGTCATGTAATCAGAGTATATCCATGGTTCAGTTCGATCATGTCAGATTAATATAGATTGAATTCTGGTATAGACGGATTCATATTGAATTGGAGTTATACTTGAATCATATTCAAGTCAGATTGATTTCATATTATATGGAGACTCTGTCTGAGTCAGACACTTTAAAAGAAATTGAAGTCCTGAATTAGTTTTGATGTTATCGGTAACTGCTGCACATAGAAGGAAGGATTTGTGTTTTTTTCCAAGACAATTACCGTATTGATAATCCCGTTTTTAGGTTGTCTACCTTAGATAGGCAGGCACCCATATTCTCCGGCTCGCTTAGGCTTAAGAGAACCGGTCCCGCTTAAAGCTATGTTTACTAGGGTCCTTATTGTAAATTAACATAACTTGAGGGGGATTTATGAAAAATAGTTTTGATATATTTTCAAAATACACCTCAAGTGTTTAATTATCGTTTTTAGGGTTTTCATAATTGTAATTTTTATAAAGTGAAATATTCTAGTGGATATAACCCAGATTTCATTGTATATGGTATTAGTGAAATCTTGGAATGGTATTGAATTGTAAAGGTAGTTTCATGAAATTTATGATTTCTTTGATTTAGAAAACATAGAATATGTATATTGTATACTTAAAGAAGATATTTTGATAATATATATATATATATAATAGAATTTATTTATTAAATAGAAATCACATTTTTCTTAAAAATTACATTAAAAATTCCATCGAGATCGGATGCTCTTTGCAGAGGTCTACATCTCGCTCTACTAGGCCTGAGAATGTGCGATAACCCGCACCATCCTGATCGGGGTTCCCCAAAATGGGTTGTAGAGGCGCAATTCCACGGAATTAAATAACACACTTTTTAAAGAAAACGTTTTTTGAATGTTTAAGGTATTTAATCGTAAACTAGTATTTTCCCGTAAACTAATGTCCCAAGAGTTATCGTGCTATGTCAAAAAAATGTGTGTTGTGATAAGATAGGTCATTACCTTGTGAGTTTTCTAAAGGTAATACGGTTAAATTGAATAAACAATATCGTATGTAACATGATGGTATTTTACCGTAAAGATGGAATAGATGTTGTAATTTGTATTATTTTGAGATGAAACTTGTTGTGAATGTTGTATTATATTTGTTAAACAACATACAAAAAGATGATGAATTTTTTCTAATGAAAAATTGCGTTTTTAGTTAAAAATAGAATCAGAAGTCGGATTAACTCCGCTTTCAACTAGTTTTGAAAAATGATTTCGTTTTAATAGAAAAGAAGCGGGAAAGTGGGAACTTACTGATTGGAAAACAAGAGGAGAGAGTGGGGAAGCTATTGGAATCGCCGGGGAGTCCTTTCATCACTGGAATCTTCCCGAAACGTCGCCAGAACCTTACCCTTTGCTAACTCCAATTGTATAACTTAGGACTTGGAAATTTTAGAGAGTTTTTGTATGGGATTTCTGAATGAGGGGTGAAATGTAGTGTGATATTTATAGGGAAAATTAGGGTTTATGGTAATGAAGAATGGAATTAAAATGTGCATTAAAAATGAATTAAAGAGAGAAATTATCTCTTTGGATGTTTTCAGAATAAACAAACAACATGGGGATAGTGGGTAGGCGAAGGAGTTCAGGAGTAAAAAATTTTAGAGCATTTTCCAACGGGGGGACCGGCGGTGCCGGCCCCAAGCCCGATCTCACCGGTCGTTTTGTAGGGTCTGGGGCTGGGATCTTGCCATGTGTCATGTTCAATGTGTACAACATTTTCCACATGTTTGTTTTATTTGTGACTTTTCATTTTACGTGTAGTGCACGCGTTAACCTTTGGGCTTCTAAAATTTTAAATAAAAAATCAATAAAAATAATATATGGCTGGGGGGATTTGAACACAGGGCTGCGTCACAGCAATATAAGGCTTTACCAATGAGCTACAAGTGCTTTCTTGCTGTTCAAAAACAAATTAAATTTATAACTTGTGCTCAGGCTTAGGTGTTTCTTTCTGTATTTTTGAAAAAAATTATGTACAGAAACTTTAGGGTTGTTACATTCTATACTCCTTATAAAAATTTCGTTCATGAAATTTGTAGAAGTAAAATGTAACAAATTTAAGAAAAGTTTGATGATAGAACTATTGGTAGTTAATAGAAAAATCTGGAAGAACGAAAGAATACAAAGGTTTTGGAAAGATGTGAGGGAATTATCAGGGTTACCTTGGTCTACAGTCTCGACTTCTACGGCCGCTAATATGAAAGCCTGTCGCCGGGTATATTCCTCCTAGCTTGAAGCACGTTCCTCTGTCCTTGGGGCATGTTCCTCGGTGCTTGATAGAATTGGCGATTAGGCTGTGCAGGAGGTCCACGTGGAGATGTAGCTGGGAGAGCAAGACGAGGTGCAGGTGCCTGGATTAGGGGCGAGCAAAAAAACCGACCGAACTGGAAAACCGATCAAACCGAAATTAAAAAACCGATTTTCCCGGTTCGGGTCGGTTCTTTGGTTCGGTTTCGGTTTAAAATATTGGCAAATTTCGGTTTTCGGTTCGGTTTCGGTTATTGGCAAAACCGAACCGAGAACCGACCCGAACCAAACCAAGGTACATATTATATTAAAAAATTGTGATGTATATATGCCATTATCTCTCTTGAGAAACCCTAACTCTTTTTCTCTTTTCACGATTCTCACTTCTCATTATATTGTGCCGCCCCCTTCTGAAGTTCCTTAGTCTCGATCTGGACTCCCTCTCTCTCTCGTTTCTCCTCCTCTCGACCTCGCTCCCTCGCTCGCGACCTCGCTCACGACCTCGCTGGCTCCCTCACCGATCGATTCAGCAGATTCTATCTCACTCTCTTTCTCTCTTATCACAAATTTTGTTCTGTTTAATTTTCTTGTACCAATTGCGTTTCCTTAGAAATTAGCAATAACAAAATTTGTTTTCAATTTGCTTCAAGTTTTTGATTATGCTTAGAGTTTTGGCTGAATGTTTGCATCTATCAACTGTCTAGGGTTTTGGAAATTGTCGGATTCTTTCCAATTTTGCCACAATTGCATCATGGTTGCAAGTTTTTCTTTGAAGTCTGGGTCTTCAAAGGTTATTTAAGATATAGAATGAAAACTAATATTTATATGAAAGAGAGGAGAGAGAGTCTCACAATGTGTGAAGAGAATCCAATCTTCTCCTCTTTTAGGGGAAATAACCTCCTATATATCGATCATAACACAACCTGAAATGTTTTGTTTTTCCTAAATAAAAGGAAGAAAATTCCACCATGTTTCATGTAGAAGATCGTAATGGAACAAACATTTCGGAAGTAGAGTTTGTATTAATGTTTAGACAACGGATGTTTGATGGTAATTTTCACATTGTGATGAGAATGTGCAGTATTTAAATTATATTATGCATCAGAAATGCATCAATTAATTATGAATTAAAAACGGAAGTTTAACTTGAAGCACATCGTAAATTCATATCTAATATAGGACCTAAGTTTCACAAGCACACAAGACAAGCAACAATGGATGACAACAAATAGGAACGTATACAATAGAGCATCAGGGGATAGATAAAGGTAGAGTTGGTACATAGATAAAAGGTAATGTCTTGGCAATAGTAGTTTTTGGACGAAACAACCGTAGATGTATATAAATATAATCCATCGAGATTGGTAAAAAAGTTTGATGTTAAGTGAATCGAAGTCGATAAGCTATTGCCTTACAGAGTTGCAGTCACATATATCTAATTCAGAATAATAGATATTGTAATCAGGCTAAGTCAATAAGCTGTGTGCCTTATTACCATGGCTATGAATGCTCTTGTAGAATTACAAGAATTCATTGAAATGTCTACACACAGACTGCATACTATATATTTTTGAGATAAGACTGCATACTATATATTTGGTTAGAGTCTCCAAGATACAATGCCATTCTCTATACATACATGTTATATGTCTCATTTGCAATTGATACACCAAATTTCATAGTAAATAAATTGAAGAACCAGGCCTTTAAATCTTTTAAATAATGAATAATAATGCACGTTATGGAGTCCAACAAACAAGCCTTTAAATCTTTAAATCTTCTCTGAATGATTCCATTGCTCTGCCATTTAGCCTTGGTCTCCTTGATGTTCTGAATGGCAAGTTGTGAAGACTGAAGCTTGGAAGCTGCCATTTTCAGTAGATACTGATCTGTATGCAAGACTAACTCCTTTCCTTTTTTTACAAATTTCTCTTTATCAAACACATTAAGGTTAATGGAAAAAGTAGGATAACTTCTATCAATTGCCTTATCTGCAGATTTAGGAGAAATCTTAAAGTTTCTCAAGCCATTTATAGAGCTTGGATTACTAATTGAATGCAAGCTAGAACTTTTAATCAGAAGTTTCTTGTTATTCTCCCAAGTTTTGACTAATTTGCATGAACTATCCAGCATAACAACTAAGTTTGCTTCTGCAGAAGGAGACTTACAGAGAGCTTGTTTCATTGGAGTGTTAGAAAATTGAGAAGTTGTTGTATTCTTCGCTTGAGAAACTTCAAAAACTTCATCACTGAGATCATGAAAAACTGGTGTTTGAATTTGATTCCCCTGATTAGTAACGGCCAGCTCAATAATTTCCACAGACTCTATAGCTTGTTGAAAATCTACAGGCATAGATGGAGACATGAATAAGGAAAAGACGTGAATGATATAGTTTCTCTTGTTTCTTAGTTAGCCAGGGCACAACTATTTCCAGTGGCATCTATGTATGTATCCAATCATAAAAGATAAAAAAAACATAACATGAATTATGCATGGCTTTCCAAAAGTTTCTAAAAATGCTCTCTTTTTTTATCTCTTGTACTCGTCCGAGTGCATTGCACCTGGCATATATAACGAAATAACGTTTTCGCTGCTCTAAAACCTGTTTAGGATAAAATAAATGATTCTTACATGGTGAAAATGTAATTTGATAGAACCTTTTTATATTATTCTCCAACTTATTAAGTGCAAATTCGGTGGTTCTTTTGTTTACCCTATATCATTCCATGTGTTATTAGGGGTTGACATATTCTGAGCATCATCTTCAATGTATTTTTCTTTTCAGGAATTAGAAGAAGCGGTAATAGCGAGCAGCAACAGCATCAGCAACTAGCACCAGGCACCACTTTCTTGTATTGTTAGTGGCTCGCGATCTCGATTCCCTGGCTCGTGCTCTCGACTCTCTCCTGTCGGCTGTCACTCTCGATCTCATTTCTCGCTTCTCAGTCTCAGATCTTGCTTTTCGTTAAAATCAGCGGCATGAGTACTTCAACTTCGCAGCCTTCAAATCCTAATGGACCAAATCCAGAGATTGCGCCTATTATTGTGAACGGTGAGGTTTGTTTCTATTTTTTATTTGGGTGAAATAAAATTGATTAGATTTCAATGACAGCAGCTCTTGGAATTGATTAGATTTCAATGACAGCAGCCCTTTTCATGTTAGATCATGCACCTTTTGTGAAGTATTTAATTAAATTGTTGAAATTTGCTTGCTAATTTGAGTTAAATTTTTTAAATGCTTATTGAAAATTTGGTTTAATGTGTTAATAATATGTTATTTAAGTGTATTTGATTAAATGGTTCAAATAATTAATGAATGAATATTTAACATACACAATCTCTAAATTTTGTAGACAAGTCAAGCTGATCCAACGAATGAAGGACGGGTCCAGAGCTTGGGATCATTTCACGCCGTTGAAAGATAATCCCGATATAGCAAAGTGCAATTACTGTCCTAAACAGTATCATTGTAATAAAATGAGAAATGGCACAAAAGCATTACTTACTCATATGGAAAAGTGCCGATTTAACCCTCATTTTAGAGATACAATGCAAGCTCAGCTGTCTCTTAAACTTGGTGAAGATGGGCAGATTGCATATGTTGGCACATGGACTTTTGATCAAAGACGCGGTGAGAAAACCTCTTTTATATTTCATTATTATTGATGAGCTTCCTTTTAAATTGGTGGATGGTATAGGGTTCAAGCACTTTATGTTCATTGCTTGCCCGTCTTTTTTTATTCCATCTTGTTTCACAATTCAAAGAGATATCTTTGAGATATATTTGGAAGAGAGAAACAAATTAAAATTAATGCTGCGAGACCAGAGGGTGTGTCTCACCACCGATACATGGTCGTCAATCCAACGCATTAATTATATGTGTCTTGCGGCAGATTGGATTGACGATAATTGGATCTTAAGAAAAAAGATATTAAACTTTTACCCTATTGATAGTCATAGGGGTGAAGATCTTGGTAGGGCGGCTGAGAAGTGTTCACTAGATTGGGGTATTGAAAATGTCTTCACCATTACCGTCGATAATGCAAGTTCGAATGATGTGATGGTTAATTATTTAAAAAAAATGGTTAATAATTGGGGTGGTTGCTTACTTACTGGGAAATTTCTTCATATGCGTTGTATTGCACACATTCTCAATTTAGTTGTTAGCGATGGCATTAAGGAGTCGAGAAAATTGGTAGTCTGTATCCATGGGGCCGTACGATATGTTAGTCAATCTCCTATGAGATTTAAAAATTTCAAACAATGTGTAGAAATTGAAAAATTGAAGTACGAAAAAGAATTAGTTTTGAATGTTTGCACTCGATGGAACTCAACATACTTAATGTTAAATGCCGTCCAACAATATGAAAATGCTTTTGATACGTTTTCTACTCAAGATCGTTTTTATATTAGTGAACTTGAGAATGGGGATGGAATTCCTATGGAGAATGATTGGCAAAATGCTAGAAAATTATGCACATTTCTAAGAAGTTTTTTTGAACTTACCAATTTCGTGTCGGGTTCTTCCTATATTACAAGTAACGGATTTTTTCCTAAAATTTTTGTTGTTGCAAGTGATTTGATCAAGCATCATGCAAGTAATGACATTGAGTTGAGCATGATGGCAAAGAAAATGAAGATGTATGATAAATATTGGGGGAATTGGGAAAAAATGAACTTCTTAATTTACATCGCGGTTATTCTCGACCCTCGAGAAAAAATGGGTTATATGGAGTTTGCTATCCAAGATTTATATGCAAATGACAATTATGTTGATAAAATTCAAATGGTGAAAAATGCGTTATTTGCTTTGTTCAATGAATATCAAAAGAAATATGATGGCATATCTCAATCTAGTGGTGCTACGAATCCAAATGTTAAAATAGAAAGAAAAGATTTGAGATCTCGTTATAAAAGGATGAAAACGGCAAGAGAAGGTGGTGATTCAAAATCGAAATTGGAGAAATATTTAAGTGAATCGCTTGAAAGAGATACTCCAAAATATGATGTATTGAATTATTGGAAAAATGCACGTTCAAGATTTCATATTCTTTCAAGAATGGCTCGCGACGTGTCAGTCGTTTCTATCTCTACGGTAGCTTCGGAATCTACATTTAGCACAAGCGAACGAGTTCTTGATACATTTCGAAATCCATCGACTCCATGAAATGTGCAAACACTTATATGCATGGAAGATTGGCTTCGGGCTTCGATGAGCTCGAAAAAGAAAATGAATATCGAGAAGGATTTGGAACATCTATAGACATTAGAAATTAGTAAGAATTTAGAAATTAAAGTTTCAAGTCTTTATATTTTATAGCATTTCATAATATATATTGTTGTTTTTATGTCATATTAAAATTTAATTATATTTTTATATTTCAGAGTTTGATAAATTATCTATCGACTATGACTGATCTTTGAATTGTTGATTGCTGGGGTTCCAGCTGAATCCGCCAAGGTAAGTTTCCTCATACATTCGACCTTAAAAATTTCATGATAACGATTTGCTTTTTTAGTCAAGTTTCTTCATCCTCTGTCATTTTCATCCTTCTTTTAGATCAATACATTTGTCAAAACAGCCGCACGGGTACAAACCTGCAGCAAGTAAATTAACAATAATAATAGCTTGTGTTTTTACTTCCATTCACAATTGTTCTGCCCATTTTAGACTTGTTTACAAATGAAGTTGCAGATGAGCAATGCAGGGGTTATAAAATACCATTTCTTATGAGCAAACCATATAATAAATAATGAAATATAAATCCTGTTACAGTACTAAATTAAATCATTTGTCGTTTATATAAAATGCTTCCACAACCATTGTAACAAGATTTTAACAGAATGCATATGAATAGTAAGAGTACAAAATACATTCAGCTATGCTAACATTCTTATATTAACTTGAGAATGATAATGTTAAATAGATTAATTTCACAAACAAACAAGTATATATGAGGGAAACCATAAATAACATTCAAAATGGTATCCCTTACATTCTATGCAAGAATCAGACATGAGACCATATTACTTCCAAATTCCGCTGCATCATTTTTCCTGTTATCATCAAAAAATCTGAATCCTGCAAGAAATCTATAGGCTATATAGCACCAAGAGATTGATTTTGATGCAGTTGAGGACTTGAGGTAATCAGTTGATATAATGTATTCTATTCGATACTCTTGAATTTGAATTTTATTACAACTGAGAATCTTAATTTTTTTTTGTTTTGCATCCATGCATGAAGATAAAGTCTTTTGAATCCGAGCCTGCAAAATGAGAGAAGAAATTAGCAATAGCGAGACAAGGACGCCTTTAAAGATTTTTAATTAGCTACTGGGTTATTAAGTTTAAAATGTATGATGTATTGAATTTATATTTGGTATGGTTATATCATGTAGAATGTTGAATTCAAGTATTTTTCTTCTCGTTTATCTCATCATATATTGATGTTAAAGGTGGTTTATATTTTATGTTGATATGATATATGATAGATTGATTTAAGGCATTTTCTTTTTATTAATTTGTTGTTATGATATATTCAATTTTATTATTATCTGTCGGGTTTTATTAAAAGCCCAAAAAACTATTTGGGCCCAACTGAAAAACCGACCGGACCGGACCGAATCGGTTCGGTTCAGATTCGGTTTGCTTTAATTTTCGGTTCGATTCGGTTCATTAATATAACCGGTTATGTTTGGTTCAAAAAATTTGGCAAAAAACCGAACCGAACCGACCTATGCTCAGCCCTAGTCTAGATAGCTGGCCGCTGCGGATAAGTGTTGTGAGTTGAAACCGTGTTGCGCCTATAAGGACATGTTCCAATTCTATGATTGGATGCGTCACAAACTAAACACAGGCCTTTTGCGCGCCTACAGTCCTTCCACAGGTGTCCATCTCTCTTGCAGTAGAAGAAAAAATTTGGACTTAACTGGTTATCTGTTTCTTCCAGTCTCCTGGGCTCAAAAGAAGAGGCTCCTCCTGATATCTGAGAGGCAGGGCGCTTTACTCCGGCAGATTGGGGTCTGCCCTTCTTCACTACTGCCTCATATTGACGGGTAGCTTTTAGGGCCAGGGCGATGGTTGGGAAATCCCCTGTAACTAAGACAGCTTGGATTTCCTGGTCCAACCCTTACTGAAATCGTCTGGACCTGATCTCAGCAGTCGGTATCAAATGTGCCGTGAACCTACGGAGCATGGTAAACTCAGCATCATCCACGGATTTGGTCCACATCGAACCCTGTTGTACATGGATGAATTGTTGCTCCATATCAAATCAGGCAGTCTCTGGAAAGTACTTCGCGTCGAACATGTCGCGAAAGGTTTTCCATCCGATCGGCTGGTCAAGACGGCTTTCTTCTGCCTTCCACCAAACTCGGGCGTTGTCCGTGAGTTGCAGTTTTGCAACTCGTACCCAAGCGATCTCTAGCACTTGTGCTGCAGCCAGATCGTCCTCGATGCTCTAGGCCCATTCTTTAGCTTCCAGAGGGCTCTCTTTCCCCGAAAATTGTTTTGGGTGCAATGCCCGGAATCGCTTTACTCCGGACGCTTCCGCTTCTGGACAGTTCAATAATATAACAGTCTGCTGCTGCTGTCCTTTCAGGAGGCTTCGAATTGCCCCAAGCAGTACCGTCTACTCATTGATCGGAACAACGGAAGGCGTAAGCGGTAGAGGTGGTGGTGTATTGTTGAAGTTGGTGCTGGTATTGTTTGGAGAATCCATAACCTTGAAAGAAAAATAGGGTTAGGATAAATTCAAAGTATATGAAATTGTAAGATTCAAGAAATATGAAATGTAAAGAATGTTTTTAGTTGCTGATTCTTGTGTTATATTGCTTAGGACTTCATGCAGAATTAACCCGCATGTCCATGCAGAACTGACCTGCATGGTAGGGTTCCATGCAACACTGACCTGCATGGGCCGCCAACAAAACCTCACGCCCCGCTTCCTGGTGTACGGTAAAGAGACGCGACGAGCCATACGACGTATTTACTCAGAAGTAAACACGCTAAGAGTATCTAAGCAATATAATAAATGTACACAAGAAAAATGACAAGAGATGTAAATAAACAGCAACTTTTATTTATTAAACATTTCTTTACAATACAACTGAAAATGTAAATACAAGTATGGAAAGCAATGCCTAAACAATGGCATGAACTGAATGAAAAGTACAAGTAAAGTCTAATAGCCGTGCTGCTCAGTGGTCTGCTCCAAGTACTCCTGACTAGTCTCGAACTCCTAAGAGTCGGGTCCTCCTGACAACATTCCAAAGAAAGAAGAGAAATAGGAATGTCGTCAGCGAACAATCACTCGATAAGTCCCAAAGAAAGAAAGAAATAGAATAGACAGGTAGGAGAATATAACTGTTATGATGTTTGATTGTTATGTTAACGCAGTTGTTTGTAGTTTGGTACAGAATATGACAGTATATACAAGAGGAGTCCAACTTACACCGTGTACTTGGATAACCCGTAGTACAAGGCTCCGTCGATAAAACCACAGAACAACGGCATGGATGTATAGTTACGTCTTTTAGTGACCACCTCATGCCACCTTTAATATGTTCCGTACCAACCTACCCCTTTAAATACCCCGTAATGAATGGTTGTATACGACTTGCCGAACCATGATATCAGGTAAACGATATGGATATAAATGGATAGTCATGTAAACATAATATATCCATGGTTCGGTTCAAGTCATGTTCATGTTGTTATAGATTGTATTCTGGCATTCATGGATTCATGTTGAATTGGAGTTATACTTAAATCATATTCAAGTCAGATTGATTTCATATTAGATGGAGACTCTGTCTGAGTCAGACACTTTAAAAGAAATTGAAGTCCTGAATTAGTTTTGATGTTATCGGTAACTGCTGCACATGGACGGAAGGATTTGTGTCTTTTTCCAAGACAATTACCTTATTGATAACCCCGTTTTTAGGTTGTCTACCTTATATAGGCAAGCACCCATATTCTCCGGCTCTCTGAGACTCGAGAGAACCGGTCCTGTTTAAACCTATGTTTACTAGGGTCCTTATTGTAAATTAACATAACTTGAGGAGGATTTATGAAAAATAGTTTTGATATATCAAAATACACATCAAGTGTTTAATTATCGTCTTTAGGGTTTTCATAATTGTAATTTTTATAAAATGAAATATTCTAGTGGATATAACCTAAATTTCATAGTATATGGTATTAGTGAAATCTTGGAATGGTATTGAATTGTAAAGGTAGTTTCATGAAATTTATGATTTCTTTGATTTAGAAAACATGGAATATGTATGTTGTATACTTAAAATAGATATTTTGATAATATATATATACATATATATAATAGAATTTATTTATTAAATAGAAATCACATTTTTCTTAAAAATTGCATTAAAAATTCCATCGAGATCGGATGCTCCTTACGGAGGTCTACATCTCGCTCTACTGGGCCCGAGAATGTGCTATAATTCGCACCATCTCGATCGGGGTTCCCCAAAATGGGTTGTAGAGGCGTAATTGCACGGAATTAAATAACACACTTTTTAAAGAAAACGGTTTTGGAATGTTTAAGATATTTAATCGTAAACTAGTATTTTCCCATAAACTAATGTCCCAAGAGTTATCGTGCTATGTCAAAAAAATGTGTTGTGATGAGATGGGTCATTACCTCATGAGTTTTCTAAAGGTAATACGGTTAAATTGAATAAACAATGTCGTATGGAACATGATGGTATTTTACCGTAAACATGGAATAAAGGTTGTAATTTGTATTATTTTGAGATGAAACTTGTTTTGGATGTTGTATTATGTTTGTTAAACAAACAATATACAAAAAGATGATGAATTTGTTCTAAAGAAAAATTGTGTTTTTAGTTAAAAATAGAATCGGAAGTCGGATTAACTCCGCTTTCGACTAGTTTTGAAAAATGATTTCGTTTTAATAGAAAAGAAGGGGGAAAGTAGGAACTTACTAATTGGAAAACAAGAAGAGAGAGAGAGGAAGCTATTGGAATCCCCGAGGAGTCCTTTCGTCACCGGAATCTTCCCAAAACGTCGTCGGAACCTTACCGTTTGCTAACTCCAATTGTACAACTTAGGACTTGGAAATTTTTGAGAGTTTTTGTATGGGATTTCTGAATGAGGAGGGGTGAAATATAGTGTGATATTTATAGGGAAAATTAGGGTTTAGAGTAATGAAGAATGGAATTAAAATATTCATTAAAAATGAATTAAGATATTATCATTCTCTGGATGTTTTCAGAGTAAACAAACAACATGGGGGTAATGGGGTAGGCGAAGGAGTTCAGAAGTAAAATTTTTAGAGCATTCGCCAACGGGAGGACCGGCAGCGCCGACCCCAAGCCGGATCTCACCGTTCGTTTGGTAGGTTCGGGGGCTGGGATGCTTGTCACGTGTCATGTTCAGTGTGTACAACATTTTCCACATGTTTGTTTTATTTGTGACTTTTCATTTTACGTGTAGTGTACGTGTAAACCTTTGGGCTTCTAAAAATTTAAATGAAAAATCAATAAAAATAATATGTGGCTGGAGGGATTTGAACACAGGGCTACGTCACAGCAGTGCAAGGCTTTACCAATGAGCTACAAGTGTTTTCTTGCCGTTCAAAAGAAAATTAAATTTATAGCTTGTGCTCATGTAACATTTCAGAAAAATAAAATATTATTTTTGGGAATTAATATAATTAAATAATAAATATTATGAATATTTTTTTATGATACGGTATAATTAAATACCGGTAAATTGGGAAATATTTGGAAAAATTACATTAAATGTTTATTTTAAAGAAATTGTGAGATTTAGACAATTTATAAATTTCATACAATTAAATATATTCAAGTTTATGCCTAAGCGTGATTAATTATTACTAATCGCGCATTAAGCATAGTTAAGCATATGACATGTGACATGTCATGTTTCAAAACACACTTTTTCAAACTCTATGAACCATGGCATTTTGTTTTCTTTATATGTATATGGGTTTTATTTGTGTTTGGTTTTAAATGAAAAGAAGAGAAGGAAAAAGAAAAGAAAAAGGAAATGGATTAAACAAAGGAGGTATAGGCAAGAGAGAGAGAGGTGAGGGATCAACCTTGGTTATGGCTCATCATTTTTCATTTCATCCTCATCTTTTTCTCTCCTATCCCTTCACTTGGCTGCCCTCTTCCCTCCACCACATTCACCACCTCACAACAACACCAAAAACACATCAAAACACCTCATTCCCTCCACTAAAAGCATGCACAAGCTCACTACAAACATGATGGACCAAGAAAAATTGGATTTTGGAGACTTGGGGCAACTCAAGAAAATTCTTGAGTTGCCAAATGAGGTAATTCCTTAACCATTAGTATAGTATTTCATTCACTTTAGCACCTATTTAAGTTTAGAAGTGTTTTAGTGATGGTTGAAAATTCCAAGAAGAGCTTTGGGGATTTCTTAAGTTGTGATTGTGTAATTGAGGTTAGTAGAGGCCATACAACCCCCATTAGTGATTGAAACCAGTGGCTAAACCCAAAATACAAGTTAGATATCGAAATGTCGGTTTTGTGTATAATTTATGGGTGCAGGGAATCTGGAGTGAACCGAGAGTTTTCCAGAAAAAACAAACAATACCATTAACCTAATTAAGCCCCTAGGAGACCACCCTGAGAATACGAGGTCGTTTCATCATAGGAAAACCGAGCAGGCCGGATTTCATGGGTATGTGGCTGGCCAAGTTGTGGAGTTTGGGGTCCAGGTTGCTTCTGTAGCTCATATACCTCCTATACAACACCCCAGTACTGTTTGTTTAGCCCAATTTCACCTGAACTAAAATCTGGAACCATTTTCTTGAGTTGCTGTTTTGAATTGTGACTTTTAAACGACTTGTGTTTTGTATCGGTCACTTGACGTTTGTACGTCGATATCGGGTGTTATTTGGCTATTTTGCATGAGTAGACCATATGTTTTAACCTATGTACGATTCGTGTGTTGTTTTGGTTTTCGTGCACGAGTAGACCATAAGTTATCACTGGTAATTTCCAATCCTTTCATCGTTTCAATCCTTGTATACCTCTATAACTTTTCCTGTATCTAAAACCAACCTCACACAACTTAGGTACTATACCAGTAGCCACCCTTCCTGCACTAGCACTGTTCGACACTAGAGCGTCACACTGCTTCATGTCCCAACGATTTGTGAGAACACATGTGATTCCTGTGAAGCCACTCATTTCAAGCTGGAATGTTAGTTCCGGAAATGGAGTCTTAAAGGCAACTATAAGATTTGATCAGTGTCCAGTTGTAGTTTGCGAACGAGAATTCTACGCGAATTTCAAAGTACTGGAATCCCAAACTTCGATGTTATGTTGGGAATGGACTGGCTAGGAGTTTTCTATGCTACGGTTGACTGCCGTCAAATGAGGGTAGTATTTGAGATACCAGATCACCCAGTCTTTTACTTCAAGAGTGGAGACAGAACTTTGGGGCCAGAAATCTTCGATGCTAAGCCAAAGAATGCAGAAATATTTACTCTACCGGCGGAAGAAGAAAAGCCAGAGGTAGTTCGAGAGTTTGAGAATGTGTTTCCTGAAAATATAATAGTTTTGCCTCCCGATCGAGCTCTTGAATTCAGCATTGACTTACTACCTGGTGCGCAACCGGTAATCAAAGCTCCATACCGGTTAAGTCCAGAAGGATTGAAGGAGATCCGTACTTAGTTGGACGAACTTCTAAAGAAAGGTTGGATTCGTCCCACTACTTCAAGTTGGGGATCTCCAGTTTTGCTTGTGAAGAAAAAAGAAGGTTCATACAGAATGTGTGTAGATTACCGAGCTCTGTGATGATAAAGAACAAGTATCCACTACCGCGCATCGATGATCTTTTCGATCAGCTAAGTGGGTCTTGTGTATTTTCGAAGCTAGATCTTCGTTCGGGTTATCATCAGGTGAAAATCTAAGAGTCTGATATTCCGCAGACGGCATTTAGGACTTACTATGGTCATTACGAATATCTTATGATGCCATTTGGAGTGACCAATGCACCTTCTATATTCATGATTCTGATGAACTAAGTTTTCCGAGAGTACTTAGACAAGTTTGTTGTTATTTTCATCGACGACATCATGGTGTATTCAAAGAATCGGAAAGAACACGCCGAGCATTTACGGATTGTCCTAAAGACATTACGACAGCATCAGCTCTATGCCAAGTACAGCAAGTGTGAATTTTGACTAGATCAAGTCGGATTTTCGGACATATTGTTTCAGGCGAAGGAATTTCAGTAGATCCAGCTAAGGTGTCAGGTGTCAGCTGTCTACGAATGGCCGACACCAAAGACGATGAAGGATATTTGAAGTTTCTTGGGATTAGCAGGATACTACCGAAGATTCATTGAAGGTTTCTCGAATATTGCAGCACCCATGACCAAGCTCACACGTAAAGATGAAGTATTCATGTGGTCAGAAGCATGTGAACAAGCTTTTGTAGAACTCAAAACAAGATTAACTAGTGCTCCTATCCTTGTAATACCGGATCAATCTGGAGATTTCGTCGTACATTGTGATGCGTTCGGTAAGGGATTATGATGTGTTCAACATCAGCACGGAAAAGTTGTAGCTTTTGCATCAAGACAGCTGAAATTACATGAGCGCAACTATCCAACACATGATCTTGAGTTGGCAGCCGTTATCTTTGCACTTAAGATTTGGCGCCACTATCTTCTGGGAGAAAAAATGGATATATACACTGACCACAAGAGTCTGAAGTATGTATTTACTCAGAAAGAATTGAACATGCAGCAGAGAAGATGGCTAGAACTCATGGCGAACTTCGACATCAACCTACAATATCATCCTGGGAAGGTGAATGTAGTTCCTGATGCACTTAGCCGCTAGCCATTAGCAATGAATCTCACCGCTCAGTGGAAGCTACAGTTGGAATTGCACAAATTAACGATCAAAGTAGTTATGCCAGATAACGCTTCGTATTTGATGAACTTACAAGTTCAGTATACTATTGTCAATCAGATTAAGGCAGCTCAAGCAAACGATGCCAAGCTACAAAAGATCCGAGAACATGTAGAAAGTGGACTTCGAACTGACTTCATCATCCACGAAGACGGATCCTTGCGATATGGAAGTCAATTATATGTACCACATGGTCCTTTCCGAGAAGAGTTGATGAAAAAAGCTCATAGCTCACCGTACTCAGTACACCCCGATGGAACAAATATGTACAAGGATCTACGGCAATACTATTGGTGGCATGGAATGAAGTGCGAAGTGGCCAGAAGCGTAGCCAAGTGTTTGATGTGTCAGCAAGTAAAAGGCTGAACATCACAGAACTGTGGGTCTACTTCAGCCGTTACCCATCCCAAAATGGAAATAACAGCACATTACCATGGACTTCGTGACCGCCCTTCCTCGCAGCACGAAGGGTAACGACGCGGTATGGGTTATTGTGGATCGACTCACCAAGTCGGCTCACTTTATTCCCTTTCGAGTTGGCTAATCTACCGAGACGTTAGTAAAGAAGTATATGGAGGTAAGCATGAATCTAAAGTAAGATTTAAGCTTAAAGTGCACTATTTTTGATACCCATGAACTCATACAGGAGATTGTGAGATTACATGGAGTACCAGTTTACATCGTTTCCGATTGTGATACAAGATTCCGATCACAGTTTTGGCAGAGTCTGCAAGCTAGCCTGTGAATGAGTCTGAAATTCAGCACGGCTTACCATCTACAAACAGACGGACAGCACGAGCGAACAATTCAGATTCTGTAGGACATGCTAAGAGCTTATATGTTAGACTTCGGAAGTTCGTAGGAAGATCACCTACACCTTGTGGAGTTTTCATACAACAACAGGTATCAGGCGAGCATTGGAATGCCACCATTCGTAGCTCTCTACGGAAGGAAGTATCGATCCCCACTAAGTTGGGACGACATCGGATATCGTGAACTCCTAAGACCAAATATGATCGTGGCAACTGTGGATATAGTTCGCACGATCAGGGAAAGAATGCGTATAGCCCAAGACAGACAGAAGCACAAGGCTGATGTAAAGCGCCGACACATGGAGTTCCAACCTAAAGACCATATTTTTCTGAAGATCTCTCCAAACAGAGGAGTGATCCGTTTTGGCAAGAGGGGTAAGCTCAGTCCCAGATACATAGGACCGTTCGACATTCTCGAATGAGTCAGAGAAGTGGTATACCGTTTAGCACTACCACCCTCATTGGAAAGAGTGCACATCGTGTTCCTTATATCCCAGTTTCGAAGATATGTGAGTGACCCCAGTCACATCCTTGATCACTCCGAGCTCATTATATAGACGAACCTAACTTGTGAGCAACCACCCATTGAGATCCTGAACATAAAGATAAAGAAATTACGGAATAAGGAAGTAAACTTGGTTCGAGTGATATGGAGAAAAGATTCACCATGAGACTCAACTTGGAAATGAGAAGATGACATGCGTGCAAGATACCCTTACTTATTTGTAAACTAGTCCTTATGTAATTGTAAATTTCGAGGACGAAATTTTATAACGATAATAGAATGTAACGACTTTAAATTTATTGTACAAAAAATTTCAATTTAATGTACAGAAAGAAATTTATAAGCCTGAGTACAACTTATAAATATATTTTTGTTTAAGAACAGTAAGAAGCCACTTGTAGCTCACTGGTAAAGCCTTTGCACTGCTGCGAAGTAGCCTCTGTGTTCGATTCCCATCAGACACATTATTTTTCTGATTTTTTTCTTAAACTTTTTAGAAGCCCAAAATTTTACACGTGCAATGCACACAAAAACAAAAAGACAGAAAAATCAAACATGTGCAAAAGGAAGTTAATACTAATATGAACGCGTGGCTCCAATCGACTGGCCCCCTCCCCTCAATCGGCCGGTGGAAATGCCCCCATGACCGGCACCGACGGTCCCCCCGAGCCCATTGAGGCCCGTGCTTTACACACATGACCCTTCCCCTACCTCTAACTCCTCTACACTGTTTGATTGCTCTGCAATCAAACAGACTTTAAATTTCATCTTTAAACCAAATTTTAATGCATTTTAATTCATACTTTTAATTCCAAAACCCTAATTCCACACTGTAAATACTACCCCATACCCTAACCCTTCATCATTCTGAAAATTATAATCAAAATTTCTCAAGTACAAGTGGAGTAGAAGAGGAGTTAGTAAGCGATCAAGTTCCGACGAAGAATCGAAGATTTTCCGACGATCACGCGACGCCACGACGACAACTCTCTTCCTACACTTTTCTTTAAGCCCCCTAAATTGTAAGCCCCTCCCAATCCCTCTTTTTCTTTGAAAATCTCTTTTCCAAACATATATCGGAAGTGGAGTTAATACCGACATTTTCTTCTAAACCTTTATAATTCCACTTTTTCTTACATATCCTTCATTCATATTCCAACACCATGTTTGTAATCATAAAACCAATGTTTAGAACCAACTTTTAATCAAAAATATCATGCAAGATAACTTTAAATTAACATTTATATTAAAATACCATGAACTTTTTATATACCATCTTTATTTGTTTTGCTTAAACATACCTTTAGGAAGATTCACGAGGTAACGACCTACCTCTCACATACACACATGGTTCCATAGCAAGATATATCCTTGTATGAATTTTTGTTACGAATACAAGATTACATTAAAATACCATTTACCATAAAAACAGTTTCCTTTAAATTGTATTCTAAATTCCTTTGTAAATAAACTTTTATAACCCTCTTTAAGGGACCCACTATTGGATGGTGCGGATTATCGCACATTCTTGGGCTAGTAGAGCGAGATGCAGACCTCCTCATGGAGCATTCGATCTCGAAAGGTTTTTAATACGGTTTTTAAGAAAAAACGTAATTTTCTACTTAAATAAAAATTTAATTTTTAATAATTATATAAATATTATAAATCCATATATTTTCAAAATATAATAACCTTATATTTTTTCAAATGAAAGAATTACAAGTTTCATCAAAATACAATCAAGATACCAACAAAAGTCAAGCTTTACAGTAAAATACCATGAACTTTCCGAACCAAGCGATTATCACTAAAATAGCTCAAATCCTTAAAATTCACATTCATGGAAACCCTAAATAATATAAATAACTTCTCGAGGTTATTTTCAAACTATATTAAAAATATTTTTCATAAAACCCCCTTGAGTTATATAAAACTATATTTAAGGACTTTAGTAAATATAGGTTTAAGCGGGATCAATTCTCTTAAGCCCTAGGGATCCGAAGAAAGTGAGTGCTTGCCTATTTAAGATAGAAAACCTAACGGTGTCATCAATGGTAATTGTCTTAGAAAAAGACACAAATCATATCGTCCATATGCAGCGGTTACCGATAACTCCCGAACCAAATTCAAGATCTAAATCAGTTATAAGTGTCTGACTCACCAAATCAAACATGAATCCAAACTCAAACCAGAATCCAAATCAAACATGAATCCAAACTCTAACATGTATACTTGAACATGAACCTGAATATCAAATCTGAATACATGACTTGACTTGACCGAACCATGGCTATGACTTGACTTGACCGAACCATGGCTATAACTTGACATGGCTACAAGATTACATCCTGAACCTGACTACTTGAACAATTTGTATCCATAGTTTCGGCAAGACTTGTAATATAACCTATACAATATATTACACGGGGTTAACGGGGCAGATTGGTACGGAATGTATTAACGTGATACGAGATGATCACTAAAAGACATACATGAACTCTCGTGTCGTTGTCCCGTGGGTTTTGACGGGGCCTTGTACTACATGTTACCATAGTCCACGGGGTAAGATGGACCTCTCTCGTATACACAAATACCTTCCGTACCAAGTTACAAACAACTAGATTAGAATTGCAATCTTATACCTATACATCTTACCAGTTCAATTCTCATTACTTGCTATATTCTTTTCTTTCTTTTGGGACTTACAGAGCGCTAGTTTGCTGACGACATTCCTGTCTATTTTTTTCTTTAGAATGTTCGTCAGGAGGACCGAACTCACAGGAAATCGAGCCGAGCCAGGAGGACTCGGACCAGTTCACTGCCCAGCAGGACTATTAGTTCATCTTGTACTTATTTCTTTGTATGCCACTGTTTAAGCATTGTTTATATCATTGTATCTTTCCTTTTCAAAGCAATTGTATTGTAAAAATGAATATTAATAAAAATTGCTGTTCATTTTATATCACTTGTCATTCTTGTGTATTTTTTTACATATATTGTTTATTTACGCTTAACATATTTATTTCTTAGTAAATATGTTGCGGCCTGCCACGTCACCATCTCCGTCCACTGGAAAGCGGGGCGTGACACTATCATCTCGAATAAAACTATTCTACATATATAAGTCATCTTTCAATCATCAGAATCGTCTACCCGCGATTACAATAATTGCCCTGAAGACACTATAACCAACAATCTCCCACTTGCACTTAAGGCTAATTATTGCGGTGTCACATACTCACGGCCCGTGTGCTACTGAACACCCAACTTCTCTACTGATCAGTTTCGTAAAATATGTTTACGAAAAATTCGTGTTCGAGAAATAGCCTTAGTGAGTGGATTCACTCCAATGTTTCTATCTTTATCTCTCTATATCTCAACTTCGCAGAGAATGACCATATCCCGAAATGAGCGATACTTGTCTTAGAACTTTTCTGGATATCTGATGGGACCAAGTTTATTAATGAACTCTAAATCCAACAACCTTCTTAGACTGTATCTTTCACTGAATTTAATCAGTATCCTGCACTATGCCTATCTTAGTATCCGCTTGGATCACTGTCCAACATACTGCTCTCAGAAGAAGGTAAACTTTAATCTTGACAGCCACTCTGTCATCCAGGTCACCTTTGAAACCTGAAATGATAACCGCCTCTTAAAGCAGGCTGCCGTTACCATATACCAAGAACATTCTCTCATGTTTATAACTACTTCCCAATGTTTCTCCAGGATTGGATTAATATCTGCTTATTACAGCTAGCGCAAAAGCAATATCTGAAGTTGTATTTGATATTTCATGATTGACTCGGTTGCCTAAACAAGTAATATGTCAATCATGCAAATCTCTCTCCTCATCAGTCCAGAAGACATCTCTTTAGAGAGGGTGACTCCATCACCTGCGGGTATACCACCATGTCAGGAGTCATTCATTCTAAAACACTTTAGAATAGTGTCAAATTACCCTAATTGGGACACTTTTCAAATCTAGATCTAAAACCATAGAACCAGTCATCAGAATATCTGATATTTTATCCATATTCTTTATGAAGAAACATCTTTGACAACCATAGTTTAACCGATCGTAATATAGGAACATTTCCTATCAGGAGTATGTCATCCAAAAACCGAGACAATATTCCCTACTCAATCTTATTATCAGGTCTATATGTCATTCTTGATGAAGTCAAACACTTTGACTGAAATATCAAGAATAGATGACCCATCTCTGCTCTCCGTACTTTAGTCTATAAATAGACATAAGCATCTTACCCACCACGCTTCCGCCGCTCCCACTGACCACAACCCCCCTTTGGCAGAGCCACCTATATGTGCACTTCTAAATTCAATTTAGAATGACGTTATAGTCATCCAGCTGCCAGATCTCGTAGTCAAGGACAGCAGCAGTGGCAAGCAAGGGACATCATCGAGATGATGCATACCTCCCTGTTACCGCTTAAGAGGAAACTAAAGTACCTCTCGAGTGGCTGGGATTACTCAAAAATCTGTGGACGGCTAATGAATTGTTGAATCCAATTGAATTTTTAGGTTCTACTAAATATTCAGTAACCGTTTGTGGTTCTGGAATCACTTCTGGTTCTACCATACCCACATTAATATTTTCTGAAAAGAATTCATTTTACTAAAAAGGTGGTAAGTCTAGAACAATATAATTATTGATGCTGCAAATGGTAGAATGTTAACCCTCGTCAAATCCCGGGATAACCCACAAACTGCCATTACTGAAACGTGTCTTGAGTTTATCCAGATTTTGGTTTTAAACATAAGATGAACAACTCCGTATACCTTAACATCATTAAGATATGAATCAATTCTATATCCAATATGGAAACAAATGCATTAATTTAATTGAAACCAGATTCAAAAAATATGCACCTGTTTCCAGTGCATATCGACTAAATGGAAGAAGTCCATGCAACATTACTCATCAAGGAGCACACCCACGAATGAGGTAACCTGAGAAAGAAGCAAGTTCTCAAAATATTACTTACGACGGAATACCTAGCATAAGTATCTACATCTTCGATCACCTCGAAGAATTCTGATACTTCCAACGTATGGTTCTCTACTTTATTATTGTACCTATAACTTCTCAAAATTTAGACCTTGTATTTCAACGAAATGTGTGTCTAAGACAAGAGAAGTCATAAATAAACGGAATATAGTACGAGTACCAATCTCTTGTCCTAATTGACATTAGAAAATATACAATACTTTGTATAAATTCTCTGAGTTTAATAACTCAAATCCTGTGTGTTGTAGGTTGATAACTGTATTATGGTTAAGAAGAATTCCACCGTTATTGAATGCACCTTATCTAATCACCACCTGATAAAGGTAAATGTTATAAACATAATTTCAAAAAGTTATATCTTACTTTATAAAATAAATGTACAGATATATCAGTTTGAAATTGGTGCATAACGGATATTCAAAACCAAATATTTGCTGTTAGGCAAAACCTATGTGATTTCCTAAAAAATTACCAATTACAAAGAATTCTGATATTGAGAATCTAATCACCCAATTCCTAATATTATACTCCCATTCAGTATCTGTAACGTCATACAGATGTGAAATTCAAGTCCGGTAAATACATACCCTGGAGTCAGAATCTAATTGAGAATGATGTTTCAATTAACACCGCACAGTAAAACTGAAACATAAAACTGTTTTGAAAGAGTGGCCGGGTATTCCTAGTAATGTCTCTTTTATACCATACTTATGACATTAGTTACAATTTACATTGCCCTTACTCCAATCCGTTTATATGTCTTTACTTCTTATTTTCTGTACACCATATTTAGACTAATTGATTTTCTTCTTTCCCTACCTTTCGACACCAGCCTAAGATTTGAAAGAAGACTATCAAATATGCGTAATAGGTGTACTCTCCTAATACTAAGAGCTCTCGCAATCTGAGAGAAGACAAAAGAGAAAAGACAACCGAATAACCCTATTCAATTTCCCCAGAACCGGAATCCATTCTCGAACTGAAATAAATTTTTGCGAGTTCATATGTAACTATATGAGATGGTTTTATCCATTTTATGTGGATCTTCGTAGTGATATGGAATATTCTGGAGAAAGCAAAGGATAAAGCAGGAGTGGCATGGATATATGTGACTTTGTCATAAGTCATGACAAAACAAAACCAGCTTTGTAAAAAGATTCGGCCAACTTGGTTTACGAGTTTTAGGTTAAGGTCAGTCATAGGTCGCTGCCAAAGAGAGAGAAAAGAAATGCTCGGCGTGCACTCTATCAAGATTAGATTGGCTAATCACTTTATCAAATCAGGATGGCTCATACCGTTTCCTCGAATTCTCTTTCAAACCCTAAAAGGAAAACTAATCAGGATCATTTACACCTTATAAGTTCGCTAACCGTTCAGCCAGGCCAGTGTTGGTACTCCAAGTGAGGATACCTGTGCTTTCGCACTGAGCTAATTAAATAATTCCGTTTCCGCAAAGGCGTAACCCCGTTAACACTTGCTATACACTTAATGGGTTAGCTAGCTCTGAAGTGAAAATCTCCCGAAAAGTAATACCTACTCATAGCGAGAATCGGGACCCAACTATCATCACGTGATAAATTAATGGAAGCCACTCAAGTCACCACACTGCAGAAGGCATGTGCATACTTGGCAGGTTTTCTTTATATTTGAAACACCCGATATGATTTTTACCCCTAGAACCCTAGTGATCTTGACGGAGTCAACAAATCAAAGAGTACCAGTCAAGTTCAATCCGTCATTAACTTGATTGCATTAAACCCACCCACATAAGTACTTGACGGGGTCAACAAGACCACACGACCGTCCTAACCAATCACATCGTATGCTACAAATAAGCACCACTTAGCTACCGTACACTATGCCTTGACGGAGTCAACAAACGCAACATGAATACTAAGCACTACTCATAGGAAATGACGAAGGGCTACAGCTGGTTTTTGGCGAAAACATTTAACGTAATGAACTTGATTTCATTAAAAGAACTCAAGTGGTTTTGAAAAGAAGTGGTTTAGGCTCCGCTCTTAAAACAAATGGTTTTGGAGAAAACCGGATAGTTTTAAAAACTGGTTTCGACAACATCATATAGGTTTGTTTTCCTTGCATTAAACCTATAATGTGATCCCATCAATTAAGTTCCTATGCATCACAGAAACAACTAAAATAGAATGTACGCATATGCCATCCGCATTCGCCACGGGGTCTGGGGACTTCACCGTAAGGTTACTTAACTTATGGCAGTGCATGGGTATGGCAAGCGCGGGTGTAAAACATATACAACATTTATATATATCATCATCACATGCAGGTAATAAACATCATATGCATACGATAATCAATATGGAATAGCGGATAAATTAGGAGCCCCGTGTTTCGTTTGAGCCGCAAATGAAAACCAACGTTCTCCGGTCGTGCGGATAGCTCGAACATCACCTAAAACAAAGACCCCTACGAGTGCGGCAAACTACCCGTCAATTTTAGAAGTGAGGCAACCATCACTCAATGACATGAGTGGGCTACCCGGCACTTCATAGAATCCGATAACTTGAGCACTCCACCGTGGGTTTATCCTAAACCCTTCCAAGTGCGGCGAATAGCCCGCCAATTCTAGAGCGAGGCAGCTCGAACTCATCACCATGAGACAACCACCTAACACACTCTAGAACCCGACTACTCGAGCACTTCTCTATGGGTTTATCCTAATACAAGAACGAATGAATATACAATGGTAATATCGACCTCAATCCGCCTGTGTTCCAATATAAATAATATACATCAAGTGGTAACGACGGCCACAATCCGACCGCTCGTCCCGAGTAAACGAATATACAAACATTCCATGATGAGGGGTTATCCACTACGACTATCCGTCTAAACCATCATAAGATATACAACACCACAACACAAGCAAGTATTTACAACCCTGTCTAATCGACCTATAGCAATTAGACGACGTTTACAAACACATATACAAACACAAAGATATAAACAATGCAAAAGTTTTGATTTTAAAACTTTCCGTGTTGTTCGAATGCAAAGATAATAGTAAATGAAATCTGGGCTAAAACAAACATAACAAAAAACCAAGTTTTCATGAGAGTAAGCCCCTGGGAAAAATCAGGGACCAGAGGCAAAAACAAAACCGACCAGGTCGGGGAAAAAAGCAATTTGGGTAGTTTTGTATAGGAGTTAAGTCCCCGTTTTTCTTCCCAAGTTTTTATATCTCATAACAAGACCTCTGTACTTGTTTAAAAAAATTTTAGAGATAAAAAAATTCGAACAGAAACTTGATTTCCATAGTTTCGAAAAACGGAAATTTTTAGTTTCGAAACGTAAATATCATCTAATGCTAGTTTAAGTGTTTGGGTGGCTCTGATACCATATTAGTAGCACTTGTGCTTGTGCCGCAAACTTGCGGTCAAGACGAAATACAAAAAGAAAATTTTTAAGACAAGAGCACAAACTTCTATGACCTAGAATCGATTCCAAATACTAAACTAGCAAACCAAGGAGTTAGACTACACGGTTAGTAATTACAACTTTTATAGTCGTGTCCTTCATCTTTAAATCCACTTCTTACGCTCCTAGGTCATCGAGAACGAGCTTAGGAGGTGGTCATCCTCATCGAAAATGATCCACCCGGAGGAATCCTAACCTAAGCTTTAGTTTCACACTAAAAGGCTAAGTGAAGCAACTAGTGAACAAGACTTGCTAAGAATTGGTCATTAAAATGTAGTGGTAGCTAATCTCTAAATTTTCTCTCTGTTTCTTTTTCCCTTTCTCAACTTCCAAAAAAAAGTGAGGAAGAAGAAGCTAAAGATGAAGATGAAACAAGCATCAAGTATGGCTACCAAACATCATCCTCTCTCTTTCTTTTTCTCTTCTCATTTAAGTGTTTTAATGGGTGGAATTGTAACTTACCATAGTGAGTCACAAGTCTACACCATTCTAACAAAAACAAGAAGAGATGAGAAGAGAAGAGAGCCACCTCATTTATACACATATACATGTGTGTGTGTATAAATACACTGATACAAGTATATGCTACAAATAGATACACCCGTATTCGTATCAAGACACAAATACCCGTATTCATATAAATACTATATTCGTGTTAAAATACAAATACCAAAGAAGAGATACTATATATATATATAATACTAGCTCACATTTCATCTAAATATAATAATCTGGCTATTTTTCAAACCGGCTACTATTAACAAAATGTCCAATTTAAAATACGTGTACAAAAACACGTATTTAATCGAACCTAAGTACGTATCAAAATACGCACACTACATCGTTTTGCCTGAGTTGGGAAACCCTTTGTGTGGGACTCTAAAGACTCGACAATATACTGACAGTGGGTTTAACCACAAACACGTCAGTGACACTAGCTGTACGTAACGGCTATCCAGGTATTGAATGAAAGGAAGGTCGACAAGCAAACTCGTCAGTATTCCTACTGATCTTGAAAGCGACAGTCTCCGTACACCCATGTGGCTCGGGACTGTACCCAACTAAAATCTGTTTGCAAGACTCAATAGAGCCGTGGTAGAGTAGTAATCAAAACACAATGGGAACTCACACGAGACAAATGACGATCTTAGGTCGCTAGACTAATCTATACTCATGTCACCAAAGAACTTCTACCTGACAATATGTATAATATCATCTACATGTTCCCGGCGAGTCCGTCCAGTGTAACTCATAACCCAATGAGCACCTACATATAATCTTTAGTGACTAACTAACACCAATGGCTGTGAGATCGGCCATTGCCCCTCGTCGGGGTCAAGAAATATATACATTAATCTACTTTAGAATATTGATGCCTAGTCTCGATATTCCCACGACTAGGGACATTTAAGGATTTGCTTATATACTACCTATTCTCACTTGTATGATCGTCATCATAACCCTGCTAGTCAAGCAAGAATCCTATGGGCTCTATCAACATGTAATTGTGATCCGTAATACCGCATAATATATGTACATGATGATAAAGTCAAACCAGATAACATACTATCATCTCGAGTAAGACTGTTCTACCCATATAGGTCCTCCCCCAATCATCATAATCATCTGCCCGCGATTACAATAATTGCCTTGTGGGCATTATAGCCAAAAAATCATGCCTTGAGTTTGTCCGGATTATGTACTTTAATATAAACTGGACAACCTCATATCTTAATAAAATTAAGGTATGGTCTCTTTCCCTTCTATATTTCATATGGAGTGGTAGGCACGGATTTGGTCTGAACCCTATTCAATAAATACGCTGCTAACTCTAACGCATATCCCCAGAATGAAAGAGGTAACTCAGCACTACTCATCATGGAGCGAACCATATCCAATAGAGCTCGGTTCCTCCGCTTCGATACACCATTGTGATGTAGGGTATACGGAGGAGTAAGCAGAGAGAGAATTTCATTCTTTTTTAAGCAGTCGAGGAATTCCGTGCTTAAGTACACTCATCCTCTATCAGATCGGAGAATTTTGATACTTTTTCCAGTCTAGTTCTCTACTTCGTTTTTATATTCTTTGAATTTCTCAAAATTTTCAGATTTGTGTTTCATTAGAAATACATATCCGAACTAAGAGAGATCATCGGTGAATATAATGAAGTACGAGAACCCACCCCTTGCATGTATAGACATTGGACCATACATATCATTGTGTACAAGTCCCAGGAGCTCTGTAGCTCTTTCTCCGTGTCCAGTGAACGGAGTTTTTGTTATCTTTCCTTTAAGACAACATTGGCAAGTTTCATAAGATATAAATTCGAACGGATCCAAATATTCATTCTTATATAACTTAGCAAGTCTGGTCTCATTGATATGACCAAGTTTATAATGCCATAAGAAAGTTTTGTTCATTTCTGAACTTTTTCTCCTGTGTGTGCTTTGTACATTAAGAACTGTGTTTTGATTAAGAACATAGATACCATTACACAGTGTACCTTCTACAACCAATACCTGATTAATGAAAATGTTCATGATATTTCTATCTAGAACAAAATTATATCCATTTTTATCAAGTAAAGAAATTGATATGATGTTGCAAAGCATGGAAGGCACATAGTAGCAGTAGTTCAAAATCATATTATTGCCACTTGGCAAGACTATATGATATTCACCGACGACAGCATCATCAACTTGTGCTTTGTTCCCTACACTGAGAGACATATCACCAGGTCCAACCATCCTACTTTTTCTCAGTCTCTGTAATAAATTACAGATATGAGATCCTGATATGGTATCTAGTACCTAGGAGGTAGGACGGACCTAAAAATAGTTCTCAATAACAAGAATACCTTAAGGAGACGCAATAGTATGCTTCTTCTTGACCGGGGTCATTAAGTAATTCATGTAATCCCCTTTCCCTTGCTCATGCTTGTGACATTTGGCACAAGTCAGAACCAAACCGATGTTCCCCAGCCTCGAATAAGGATCCGGGTCGGTCAAGTCATACATTTTATTATCTTTATAAAGGTGTGACATGGTAGCTACAATTAGGAGAGAGAAAAGAAACACTTAGCATATGCTCTTGCAAGTTTAGATTGGTTATTAATTTATCTAAACAGGATGGCTCCCACTGTTTTCTCGGATTCTGCTTCAAACCTTAAAAGGAGAACTACCCGGGATCATGTACGCTCCATAAATTTGCTAACCATTCAGCCAGGCAAGTGTTGGTACTCCGAGGGAGGCTCCCCGTGCTTTCGCACGGATCTAATTAAATACCCCATTTCCGCAAAGGCATAACCCAGTTAACGCCTTTCTAGACACATAATGGGTTAGCTAGTTGTGAAATGAAAATCTTTCAGGAGTAATCCTACTCATTAGTGGAAATTGGAATCCAACTATCATCATGTGATAATCTTGATGGAAGCTACTCAAGTCACCACACTCCAGAAGGTATGCACAAACCTTGCAAGTTTCCTTTATATTTGAAACTCCCGATATAGTTTTTATCCCTAAAGGCTTATGACCTTGACTAAGTCAACAAACCATAAATCGCTATTCAAGTTCAACCCGTCATTTTCTTGATTGCATTAAACCTACCCGTATGTGCCCTTGACTAGGTCAACAAGGCCGTACGACTGTCTTAACCAATCGCATCTCTATGCACAGAAAAACACTACTTAGCTACCATACACTACGGCTTGACTAGTTCAACAAACGCAACACGAATACTAAATACTACTAATCTGAAATGATGGCGGGCTGTGGCTGGTTTTTGGCGAAAAAACCTTTAACGCAATGAACTTTATATCGTTGAAGAAATCTAGTGATTTCGAAACGAGTGGTTCAAACTCAATTTTGAAAACATTTGGTTTTGTAGAAAACCAAGTAGTTTTGAAAAGAACCGAGTGGTTTTGAAATTTGATTCCGACATCTATTAGGTTTATTTTTTGCACTAATTAGAATTAATGCAGTTCCAACAATTAAGTTCCTATGCATCAAAGAAACAACTAAAATAGAATGTACGCATATACCACCCGTATTCGCCACGGGGTCCGGGGACTTCACTGGAAGGTTACTTAACTTACGACAGTGCATAGGCATGGCTAACGCAGATGTAAAACATATACAACATTTGTACATATATCATCACAGGCAGCTAATAAACATCATAGGTATGCGATAATCAATATGGAATAGCGGATAAAGTAGGAGCCCCGTGTTTCGTTTGAGCCGCAAATGAAAACCAACATTCCTCGGTCGTGTGGATAGCTCGAATATCGCCTAAAACAAAAAACCTATGAGTGTGGCAAGCTACCGGTCAATTCTAGAAGTGATGCAACCATCACCCAATGACATAAGTGGGCATCCGGCACTTCATGGAATCCGGTAACTTGAGCACTCCACCGTGGGCCTATCCTAAATCCCTACAAGTGCAGCGAATAGCCCATCAATTCTAGAGCGAGGCAGCCTGAACTCATCACCATGAGACGACTACCTGACACACTCTAGAACCTGGCTACTCGAGCATTTCTCCGTAGGTTTATCCTAATACAAGAATGAATGAATATACAATGGTAATATCGACCTCAACCCGGCCATGTTTCAATATAAACAATATACATTAAGCGGTAACGGCGACCACAATTTGGTCGCTCATTCCGAATAACAAATATACAACCATTCTACAATTAAGGGCTATCCACCACGACTATCCATCTAAACTATCACAAGATATACAACACCACAACACAAGCAAGTATTTGCAACCCCGTCTAATCGACCTATAGCAATTAGATGACGTTTACAAACACATATACGAACCAAAAGATAAACAATGATGCAAAAGTTTCGAGTTTAAAACTTTCCATGTTGCTTGAATACAAAGATAACATCAAATGAAATCTAGGGCATAACAAACATAACCAAAAACCAAGTTTTCATGAGAATAAGCCCCTGAAAAAACTCAGGGACCAGAGTCAAAAATTGGGCCGACCAGGTCGAGCAAATCCCTATTTGGGCGGTTTTGATCTGTAGTTAGGTCCCTATTTTTCTTGCCAAGTTTTTATATCTCATAACAAGCCCTTTGCACCTGTTTAAAAAAATTCCAGAGACAAAAAAAAAATTCGAACAGAAATTTGATTTTCGTGGTTTTGAAAAACGGAAATTTTTAATTTCGAAACGTAAACATCGTCTAATACTAGTTTAAGTGTTTGGGTGGCTCTGATACCATGTAAGTAGACGCTCGTGCTCGTGCCGCTAATTTGCGACCAAGACGGAATACAAAACGAAAAATTTAATAACAAGAGTACGAAATATTACGATCTAGAATCGAATCCATATACTAAACTAGCAAACCAAAAAGGAATTTAGGTACTCGGTTAGTATTAACAACCTTTATAGTCATGTCCTTCGTCTTCTTTCCACTTCTTAAGCTCCTACGTCCATCGGAAACAGGTTTTGGATTCGGTTTTTCTTGTCGAAGATGATCCACCCGAAGGAACCCTAGCTAAAGACTCTAGCTTCACAATAAAATTTAAGTGAAGCAACTAGTAAATAAAACTTGCTAAGAATTGATCACCAGAGATGTAGTAGTGGTTATCTATTTGTTTTTCTCTCCTTTTCTTTTTCCTTTCTTAACTTGGAAAAAACTAGAGAAGAGAGGAAGAAGATGAAGCAAGTATGCCACTAAAATGAAAACTTATCTTATTTTTTCTCTCTTTTCTCTTCATATCTCTTTAGAATTTTTGAGTTGAACCGTGACTCACTATTATGAGTCACAAGCCCATAACATTCTAAAGAGATCATGAAGAGATGAGAAGAAAAAGAGTATCCATGTCATGTGTGCACACACATGCTACAAATACATACACCCATATTCGTATCAAAATATGAATATTGTATTCGTATAAAATACGAATACTCGTATTCGTATCAAGACACAAATACCCATATTCGTATAAATACCGTATTCTGTAAAAATATAAATACCAAAAAGAGAGATACCAAAAAGAGATATATAATACTAGCTCATATTTTATCCAAATGTGATAATCTGGCTATCTTTCAAACCGGCTAGTATTAACAAAATGTTCGATTAAAAACATGTGTACAAAAACACGTATTTAATCGAACCTCCGTATGTATTAAAATACGTACACTACATCGTTTCTCCTGAGCTGGGAAACCCTCTGTGTGAGACTCTTAAAACTCGACAATATGCTGGCAGTGGGTTTAACCATAAGCACGTCAGCGGCACTAACTGTATGTAACGGCTGCTCAGGTATTGAACGAAAGGAAAGTCGACAAATAAACTCGTTTGTATCCCTACTGAGCTTAAAAGTGACAATCTCCGTACAGTCCGGTCCTTTCGTCTGAGAGTATCACATACCGGGTTTAGATGGTGGAAAATGTCATACCCTTAATAACCTAATAAGTCTTGTCGATGTGACTCAAAACCATCCCGAGAAACTACTGATCTCACTATCAGTAAATCTTATCTGCCTTGACCAAGTTCTTATGGTGATCACCAATCGATTACAGCGCGACATCGACTCCATATACCGGGAGTGACGAATCCCTTCTATCGCTCACTGCCCCCAAGTGCTTTGGGACTGAACCCAACTAAAACATGTTTGCACGACTCTTTAAAGCCGTGGTAGGGTAGTAATCTAAGTACGGTAGGAACACACTCGAGACTATAACGATGTCAGGTCTAAAGACTAAACTGTACCTATGTCACCAGAGAACTGCTATCTGCCGATAGGTATTTACCATCTAGAAGTTCTCGGCGAGTCCGTTTAGTGTAACTCATAGCCTAATGAGCACATGTATACTATCTTTGGTGTCGTACACCAAAGGCTGTCGGACAAGCCACCTTCCCTTACGGGAATAAAAAACGTATACACTCGTCTAATTCGGAGTATCGATACCCTATCTCGAAACTCTAACGATTATGGGCAGTTTTAAGGATATGCTTATAGACTATCTAGATCCCACGAGTATGATCATCGTCACAACTCTAATAGTCAAGCAAATATCCTACGGGCTTTACCAACATGTATTAGAGATACGTAATATAAATAGAACATAAAAACATGTTGAGGCAAAAACAAACCAAATAGCATAATATCATATCGAGCAAGATTGTCATGTACATATCCATTCCAAGCATTCATATGTAATATACAATCTTGTACTATATAATAATTGTCTCTAGGGCATACATATTCAACATTACTACGGTGACTGATGCTATTTTAAAGCATACTTACAGGGAAAATAATTAAATTGCAAACTACTTGGCAGCAAAGGTGCAAATGGACAGATCCAGCAGCAATTAATATATATAAAAAATTCCAGATGAAATAAAACGACTGTCAAATTAGATCTTTCAAATTTGCCGAGATTGAGAAGGAAGAAGCAAAAAAATACCGATCTTTTTCTTTGATCGATGTCAGTTGCTGGGTATCTAAACCATAAAGATTTCTTTTGGGTTTGCTTCATGCTGAAGGATGGTAGAGGTGAAATACTTCTTTGATTTTCTTGACTGGTCCTTTCTCAAGATGCTGGGAAATTTGAAGAACGCTGAGGTTTGGGCATTAAAATCAATTTCTGATTGATCTGAGATAATAAAAATTTGATCTTTGAGTTAAAGTTGGTATCCTTCATGGAAAATGGTTTAGACTTTGCTCTCTTTTGCCTGTCGAGGTGTTATTAGATTTGGATATGGAAGCTTTGGAGATCAAGTATGAATTTTTGATCAGAGTGGTGCTTTTGGTCTTCGAGCTCGAGATTTTTCCTCGTCATGGGAGCTGGAAAATTAGGGCTTCGGATCTATTTTTTGAGAAGAGAGAGGATGAGGATAAGGATAAGGTTTTGAAGATATTTTGATAGACGAGAGAGAAAGCCAAGTGTAATATTTGATTTTATTTCATATGAGCTTTTGTATTGGGTTCATGGGCTTCTTTTGTTTTCGTGTATTCCTATTTGGAATATCAATAAAATTCTGAGATGGGATAAAAAGAAAACCGAAAAAATTAACCGGTATTAAAATAGATAGACAATATACCGGTTTTAATGATAAAGATACACAATTAGACATCCGATCAAAAATAGGTTGTATGCGACTATAGTGTTAATGCATCTTGCCGTTGAGACAGAGGTCTGGTTCAAATCATCCCCTCTCACACTCCTCTTGCATCTTCTACGTTCCTTTACAAAGCGGCAAGAATCTCTTTTCTTTCTCTTCTCCCTCTCCCATATTCTCCTCATCCCCCTCCCTTCTTCCTTCCTTTTTTTCCTTTCTTATTCCCTCCCAACTCAAGCTTTAAGAGATGCCTTGTTCTGGGGCTGATGATGATGATGATGATGATGATGATGATGTACTTCTTCTCCCCATTATAATCCCTAGCTTTCTACCCACACCTCCCCTTTCTCATTCTCTCTACATTCCCCTTCATTCCTTCTCTTGGTTGGGTTTTTGTCCCAAGTCCAATCTCTCATGGATTCTTCTTCCTCTTATTCTTCTTCTACCAACATAACCCATTTCTCACAGCCCTGCATCTATGGTAATTCTCTTTATTTATTTTTATTAATCTTGAGTACTTATTTTCTTTTGGGTATTTGCTGATTCTTCATTTATGCATTTCATCATATGGGTTATGGGTAGTTTATATTGTACTTTGATTGTGTTACTGATTCAAGTGATATTGTGAAATAGTTATTTTTTTAAAGATAGCCACAAATAGTGTTTTCTCATTTTATTTGTAGGAGGTGTAAGCTCTTACACCCAAAATTAGGTGTAATTTTAATTATAGTTTCGAAACTTTATAATCCATTTTTGCGATTGACAAATGAAGGGAGAAGATTGAACTAGAAATCCCTATTTACCAATAGCCTGCCAATATTTTTGTTTTTGTTGTTCTTGACTACTCATGTTACCAGGGCAAGTGGCTTCACCGTACATTGAGAGAAAATCCGGGCTCATGAAGTGGCTAAGCAAATTATTTGGAGGTTCATGCGGAGGAACATCTAATGGAAGAAGCCCACGAATTTTGGGGGAAGAGAACATGTTTTGGCGTGAGCCGAGTCGATCATTGGTAAGACGTTTACTTTCCCTACATCATGCCATTAGTTTGTAGACTTCCACATATGAGACTGTTCATAGAAATTTGCATTTTTGGTTGCACATCAACTATATTTCAGAGAAAATGTTAACTGAATGTCTGTTTTATATTTGGAGACATCATGTGTATTGTACTCTATTGGGAATCAATATGATAATTTGCATCCTACTGTGATATATGTTTTGTTTAAACTTATAAGGTGTGACCCATTTGGGCCCAACCCCTCCAATGTAACAAATAGAGTTGGTGTCGTCTCCCCTTTTGTTGTTCGTATGCCTTAAACTTCTGACCCTATTGTCCACTTCTCTAAATAAATAGGGTTGCTCACCTCGCCCCTTGCGATGGTTGTGGGCCTTGAACTGGTGGCATCGTTGCCACAATTCCCTTGCACGACTAACTCACCTCACCTCCGTCCCCATGATATATTGGTTAGGCTTCCATAGAACCATCAATAAATGGCGTAGACATGTAGCAGAAGTTGAATCCATCATGGCAAGCTGCCTTCGAAGATCAGACATTGCCATTACCAGAATATAAAAATGATACTAGAGCAACCAGGTTCAAAACCCCCCTTGCACACATTTTAAATCTTGATTTTAAAGAAAATACCATTGTGCCTAGCCCAGGATTCGAATTCAGCCCGCAAAAATTATTTTCGACCTCTAGAGGCCGTTGAAAATAAAAATGTATCTTCCCAGTTTTCACCCTAACTTTAGTTTATTTTTATTTATTTAATTTTTTTGGGGGAGGGGGCATCAAAGCATCCAACATCAGCTACCTATCACAAACATGATTTTTTAAGGAAAAAAAATTCATTTATACTATGACATTTTCATTGATTTTTTTTTTTTGATGAAAAGGTGGATAATTAAGCCACCGAAAATTCATCAAGCAACTAAATGTTACCAAACGCCCCAAGCAAGTACATAATAACATTTTCATTGATTATCGAGGAATGCAATAGCAGGATGATCAATCCAGATCCACGAATGAGGACTTAAACGGCGCAATTGCACTTTCTCTTCCCGAGGATGCCAACAGAAGAAACGGTATGTTTGGATTTTGATGATTTCTTGACCTTAAATAAAATATTCTGCATGCTTAAAGTATCTATAGGAGTTTCTTTTCTATTTATGGTAAATGAAAAAAAATTTGGATATCTGCAGGGAACAGAGGTCAAAGTGATAACAAGGATCTAGCTCGAGACCTTCAAGAAAGCTTAAACGCACCTACGTACCGCCCATATAATAACCCCTTACAAAGTTTACCAAGACAAAGAGGATATAGGTCGATTTCTTAAACTCTCTTTTATTTTATGTAGGTTTCTTGATATAATTTAACACAACAATGCCAACACTTTAATCTATGCAGAGTTTGTGGAGGATGTAAGTGTGAAATAGGCTATGGGCATTACTTGAGCTGCATGGGGACCTTTTGGCACCCCCGGTGTTTTTGCTGCCATGCCTGTGGCAAACCAATCTGTGAGAGTGAGGTGCTCTATATCTGCACTCAATTTCTCGTCTGGTTTCTTTTTTCAAGTACTTATACTTGAAAATTTGAAATGTGTTCCGTTTTTAGTTTTCTTTATCAAGCAGTAATCTGTACCACAAAATATGCTATAAGGAGCTTCATCACCCCAAGTGCGATGTCTGCCATCAATTTGTAAGAACATCTTGTTTCCTTGCAGTACTTATGCAATCTAACATCGAGAATTTCTTCTCATATGATGTTTGATGACTATGATAATTGGTTGCTTTTTCCGAAATTTCTCGTTTATCATTTACCACCTTCCAATGTTGGCATCATATTGTTGTTTCTTTATGTCAGATATGATTATTTGTTTTTTAATTGCAGAAAGCTATAATACTGTCATCCTAAACAGTACTAGTTTCTTGACTCTAAGTGACTCAACTTTTGTTGGAAATTTTTGAAAATTTGACCTTGGACATGGTGAGGAAGACCCATAAAGTCAAGTAGTAAGCAGAGTTTATGCTTGCTGTTTGTTCACCAAATAATTTAAAAATATTGTTTGGGTTTTTTAACTGATAAAGTCAACTTTTGGAAAGAAATGAAGAAAACTCCATCCATTTTCATTACAGAGAGGATATTTAAACAATTTCGCAATTTGAAAACATACATGCAAACTGAAGCAAAGAATCTAATTCCCCCAACACATATCGATAACTAAGGTACAATGATCTTTGGGTATCTTGTTCACGATAATATCTGGGGTTCCTGCAGATTTCTTCGCTATTACTCATTAGTGCTTTATTTTTTTTATCACAATCTGTCACCAATAATACTCTTGAATTTTCATTTAATAGTGATGAGATTGCATTCATCTAAATAGATGAGATTGCATTCATCTAAATAAAGGAGATTGAATGATTGCAAGAGGCAACATTAATATATCGGTAGTTAATACCACAAATTATAAAGCAATATTTTATCTTATTGTTGATTGTCTCGTTCTCTTTACAGATCCCTATAAACAGAGCGGGTTTAATTGAGTACAGAGTTCATCCCTATTGGGGGCAGAAATACTGTCCTTCACATGAACTTGACAATACACCACGTTGCTGCAGTTGTGAAAAAATGGAGGTAGCTTCCTTTTTCTTTAGTACCGAAATTCCTTAAATTATTTTTTAGCTCATCTCGGATGAATTTTCTGGCCTTGAGCATTTCTTTTCTTTTCTATTCTATTTCTTATGAAAGTTGTGGAAGTATCGATGAAGTCAATCATTTATAGATTCCTTTTTGAGCCATTCCAATAAAAAAATAACTTGTTCCTCATCGCTTAGAGTGACAATTTGTTATATCTAGAAATCATCACTTTAAAATTTCCGTATGGGTTTAGGATAACTTAGTTTCGCTCAGTGCAGATTTTTCATGTTAAATATGATGGATTATGTTTACCTAAACCAAATAGGCGACCAAGTTGCTCAGAAAAGTAGTTAACTGGTTGTCTGCCACATTCATTTTATTACTTTCTACAGAACTAGCAATGCATCCGTGCTACGCGCGGAAAAACATAAATTCAGAGCCATGGGATGATGAAAACTACTTCAAAGTGAATTGGAATTCTATTTGTACTTTATGCTTTGATTCCAAAGCCAGATAAATTATACTTAATCATTCAAAACAGTTAAAGAGCTTATAAAATATATTTCTATTCTAAATAAGATTTAAGAATCTTATCGTTAGTTCGAATAGAGAAGTCATGCAAGGCAGAATTTAATAACCTCTTTAGGATGCGCTTGGTAAGTGATAATCCTATATTCCCATGAAATATTACTAAGCTTGTTTTGATGTAAAAAAATATTTCCGGAAATATAAGATTAGCATTGTAATCTAATGCCCCAAATCATGGGAATCTTATTCTCACTCAGGTCGCTGCCTATCACAAAATTATCCCCAATTATTTCCATCTAACACAAAATTTGCCACAACTGTCTCCGCCTGCTTATCGTAGCCTAGTAGTTGTCTCGCTGCCCGACCGGCTGGCCGTCGATAGTCCATCAGCCATCTGACGCCGACCTCCCTCTTTGCCGCCTTCCGCTCGTCCGTAGACACACTACCCGCTGGCCGTCTTTCGTCATCCATCCACACCGGCGAAACTGGTTAAATACACCAATCCACAATGACAAAAAAAATGATAGCTCATCCTGTAATTGTTGAGATTTTAAAGTATTGTTAGAACTTGAAAACATAAGTTATGTAATTTTGTTAATATACAAATAAATGTACATGATAAGAATAATAACTTATAATCTCTCCGTTAACTGACATCTTTTATACAAATTATTGTGGTCGATGCAAGGATCCACAAGCCGTTTATAAGGATGAAAAGTAGTAGTTGTTGTAGGAGGATGAATAAAGTCATCCAATATCTTAAATGCAGCACAGGACATACCAGAATTATATGTTGCAGTGAAGGTCATTTTTACATCAACAAATAGTATGCCTGTTGAAATTCTATGCTTGCTTCACTGCACACATTAAATTCATTTGTTTGTTTGCAATGTTCTTTCACTTCGCTACACATAATTTGACATAAATTATTTTCCTTATTGAAATTCTATGCTTGCTTCATTGCATATATTAAATTAATTTGTTTGTTTGCAATGTTCTTTCACTTCACTACACATAGTTTGACATAAATTATTGTCCTTATTAATAACTATGGTGGTTGAAATATGAAATTGAAGGACATTTTTATATCAACAAATAGTATACTTGTTGAAATTCTATGCTTGCTTCACTGCACATTTTAATTTCTTTTGTTTGTTTGCAATGTTCTTTCGCTTCATGGTTTGACATAAATTATTGTCCTTATTGATGACTATGGTGGTTGAAACATGAAATTGAAGGTCATTTTTACATCAACAAATAGTATACTTGTTGAAATTCTATGCTTGCTATCCTGCACATATTAAATTCATTTGTTTGCTTGCCATGTTCTTTCACTTCATTACACATAGTTTGACATAAATTATTGTCCTTATTCATGACTATGGTATTTGAAACATGAAAATGAGTATATATAGAATGAATTATTGTAGACAAAATATGTGTTGCATGCTCATAATTGCATTTGCTGAAGCAAATAATTGAGCAGGGGTAATTTGGGAAATAGAGAAAATCTGTCACCCTTCTATAGCTTTACATTATGTATATAAATTCTGATTTAGCTACTATTAAACCTTTTTTAAGTGTTAGCAGTAAACTTTAATTATGATGAGCGTACTGATATGTTCTTGGCCATGCTCGAGCTAAGATAATTAATGTCCAAAAAGGCCAGTGCTATCCTTTTATTTTTCCCATTTTGATATTTGTAAATGGGCCATAGGTTGCTTTCGGGATGTTGACACTTTCACATTCTATGATCTTTAGGGATATTGAACCGCCTTACTATTTGTACCTTTTTCTTAAGTACGTGTTTGTGTGTCTGCACACCTGCATTCATCAATAACTAAAGAAGAGAGATAAGAACTTAATGACGATTTTGACGCCACAGATTCTACTCCCCAAAACCATATTTGGATTGTGCCTCAACTATATCAACTGTCCTTGAATTGTTACATAATCATAGTTGATAATAACATCACTGTACACATCGCTATTTCAAAACCGTACATGAGACCACAGCTTGATACGGCTCCTCTATGGCTTCAAATAAATGGCGAGGATTTATTCTGTATTATCGCCATTTTTGGCTGGTAAATAGAATAAATAGTCCAAAATTAGACCAATGCAATTCCGTCTGCTAAAATAAAATGTGCTTCTGAACTGATCTTATCCATTAGAATTTCAGTTTCTCTTTGTTCGGTGATAACTTGATCCTTCAATAAAATACTCGTTATTGTTACAAGTGATAATGGATGCTTTATTTACTACTGTTTTGTTAGAACGTGTATCTCAAACATCAACAACTCTATGGATCTTTATCCCAAATCAAACTTTTCTGGCCGGCTAAATAACTATCTGCCTTCTTAAAACTCTGTTAAGAGCTGTCTCGATTAAATCGACTTGCTAACGATTTTTGTATTGTTGTAGTCAAGAAAGACAGAGTACATGTCCTTGGGAGACGGCCGCAGCCTATGTGTAGAATGCTTGGATTCTGCCATCATGGATACTGGTGACTGCCAACCTCTTTATCATTCCATTAGAGATTACTATGAAGGAATGAATATGCAAATAGATCAACAAATCCCCATGCTTTTAGTCAGAAGAGAAGCTCTTAATGAAGCCATTGAAGGAGAAAAAGACGTAAGAATTTCATCTGTTGTTATTCACATTTCACAAAAGTAATTAAAAATAAGGCTGAATAGCAGAAAAGTGCTCTTGTTTGAATAGTAGAAAAATATTATTCTCCTAACTTAAACCCCAAAATACAAATGAACGTCAATCATTTTCTGCCGTTTTTCCATTAATGGATTGTGTATAATATTTTTGCCGGGTGGTATTTCGGGATATTTTTTTTTATTAGCAACGAGAAAAGGCAGCTGTTGTGTAAAACAAGGGGACGAAGTGTTTAACTGAAGGCGGTTTCTTGCTAATCAGGTGAAAGTGAAGGGGGTTTCCTGCAATTTAGCCTAAAATTCCGAAGTCCAAAATACATCAATTTTTATGAAAACTCGCCATGTTTTGAAATTTTTGTGGTTTCAGGGGCACCACCACATGCCGGAAACAAGAGGGTTATGCTTATCCGACGAACAAACTGTTAGCAGTGTATGTGCATTTTATCACATCCTATAGTTAATTCATTTTTTTCCCTCCTTTTTCCATGAAGTTTTTGTACGTAATGAATGCTAAATCTTGTGCCTTCTGTTTTTCTTTCAATTTAAATTTAGATAAATAAGAAACCGAGGATCGGGAAAAACAAAATCCTGGACATGAGAACTCATCCGCAAAAATTGACTCGCAGATGCGAAGTGACGGCCATTCTCGTTCTTTATGGTCTTCCCAGGTTATTCATTTCTCTTATGTTTGTAGTTTATGCTAAACCTTTTGCCTTTATGGTCTTCCCAGGTTATTCATTTCTCTTATGTTTGTAGTTTATGCTAAACCTTTTGCTCAATGTTTATGAAAAATATTATTGCTGGAAAATGATGAAATTTCATCATACACTGAAAAGCTGTTACTTATAAATATTCGACTTTCGGATGCAGGTTATTAACTGGTTCAATCCTTACGCATGAGTTGATGCACGGGTGGTTGCGACTTAAAGGTATAATTTTGTCAATCAAGGTCATATTGAAGTTTAAAAGTTATGAGAAAATATAGGGGTATTTAACAAAAATCATCATGTGGTTGCAGTATAGCAAGGATTTTCCATTAGCGTGTGGAATACAACCCTATTGTATTCTCAATTAGCAAAAATCCACCTTGTGGTTTCAAATAAACCACTTGGTGTTAATTTTATTTGAGATTCCTCAAATATTCCCTTGCATAAGTCACATTACCTGGCATTTTTTCCCTGAAATTCCAGAATGTGGCTTTTCTTAAACCATCGCCAGCAATTTTTGTATATTTCTATTATGACCAAATTTACTCACATTTTAATGCAATTAGGCTTTCGCAATCTAAGCCCCGAGGTAGAAGAAGGCATATGCCAAGTTCTCTCCCATATGTGGCTTGAATCCGAGGTCATGCCAGGAACAAGTTCGCATCCCTCATCGAATTATGCTGCAACTTCATCCTCTTCACTTCCACACTCAAAAAAAGCAGGAACATGTACGATCGGGAAGAAGCTCGGCGAGTTCTTCATGCATCAAATTGCTCACGACACTTCGTCTGCTTATGGGGAAGGTTTCAGAAGAGCATTTGCGGCTGTTAATAAATACGGGCTTCGTCGCACACTTGATCATATTATCATGACTGGAAATTTTCCTGTATGAAAAAATTCATGCCAAAATGCCCCTTATTTTTTAGTAGGGTCCTTATGGCTAATTGTGTAATAAGAAACTGTAATTTATCTTCATACTATGTTAATAATGACTTTCCACTGGAAAGTTTGTGATAAATTTGGGATGAACCCTTGTTGTCCTGTTGATTCATATACTAATAATGGATTTGGATATAAATGTTAATGTTGATGAGCAGGGATGTGAGATTTATTAATTATCAATAATTTAGAGTATTGGACAAATTATTTTTTCAGACACATCCGTTCAATTTTCAGAAATACACATCTAACCAAAGGATGGCATTAACCTCATTCCATGCTATAAAACAATTAATGGTAATAAATCTCACAGTATACAGAGTAATATGTCATGAAAGTTCTCAAACATCAAACAAAACCCACATCCCAGTGCTCATCCTTCATCGTCCAATTGAGTTCCGAACTACAGCCTTGTGATTCGTCTCTGATCTTCTGAAGCACTTTACTTGCATCACTGTCCGGGGAATCAAAGGGCATCCCATGAACAGGCTTAAGAACAAGAAGTGTATTTGCGAGCGCACCATCAAGCTCTCCATCATCTTTCGTCAACTCCGATAATGTATCTCCCCTAAGCCAAAAAAAAATGTACTTTGCATCAAAGTCGAGCTCCTTTTCGAAGTTGAAGCTCCATCATCTTTCGTCAACTCTGATAATGTATCTCCCCTAAGCCAACAAAAAAAACATGTACTTTGCATCAAAGTGGAGCTCGTTTTGGAAGTTGAAGCATGAAACACACTTGATTTTGATGCAAAGGTATGTGGGTGCTAGAGAGAGATGAAAAATGCTCTAGTTTATATCAAAGCGCATGATCAATTATATTGACAAGTAGTCCAGCTTAAATTTTCTAGACTAGAAAAGCATGCAAATAATTAAATTCAACATCTACACATGACTTAAAATTTAAAAATAGTGCTAGCACTTAAAGTGCGGGACACATAGCCTAGTCGTGGGCAATAGAAATTTATGGGAAAGACCCGGGAATCCGGGATCTCCCGTTTAGTGCTTCGGCTCTGGTTCCGCTTTAAAATTAATCCTTCTTGCACCCTTGTTCCGCTTCATCTCTCATCTTTAAAAGCACTTTCCTCACATCGCTCTCCAAGGAATCCAAAATAAACATCCGATGAATGTGCTTGAGAGCAACAAGAGTAGTTGCGAGCACACCACCAAACTCCCCTTCATCTTTCTTCAACTCTGCTAATGATTTCCCCTTTGAGACATACCATGCGAAGAAAGTGTACTTTTCCATCACGATCTGGTTCGCCTTGTGCCTCAGCCACACGCTTTGATCGTCATCGAGAATCACGATAGCTCTTTCTTCTCCGAGCACGACATTGAGATCTTTCATATTTGGGTTGGCCGACTCATCTCGAGATATTATTTTTCCCTTGAAGTAAACGCCACGAGGATCAAGAAACTTGGCCATTTTCTTTGCATACCTACGGTTTCCCATGGTGTATATGTACATATCAAACATCTCGCTTGCTTCTTGCAGAAAGTTATGGACATGAGGCCTTAGCTTTGTTAGCTTATCATGCCATACAAATATACTTGTATATATCTGGATAGGCGTGCACCGATTCATCTGCATCTAATAGATATAGTTCTTCAGGAGAGAGACAACGTCGGTCGTGTTGAGTAGAGTATGATCGCTAAGTCTAGAATCAATATCAGCTTCTTTTCTTGCAGCCTGTACCATATAAATTGTCGACGGAATCTATATATCTACTATTTCACTTGTATTTAGATCCAGACCTTCAAGGACACGTCTTAACCGAAAAATTGCAGACCGAGGAACCTTTGGTTTTCGCCTTCTAGTTCTTGTGCGTTCTCCAGCATCATCATCTTTCTCAGAAGTTTTAAGAGAGAGTGATTCCAACTTTGTTTCGACGTCGGTTGTGGCAGACTCGCCATCCCTTCCCGTTTTGTCAACCAGAGGTTCGACGATCAAATTCATTGTTTCTTGATTCAACCCTGTCATCTTTCTCGCTTGTTGATTGATCCATAAAGATGACATAGGATGGCCTCTCTCTCTAAAACTCCTTTGATTGGAAATTTCTCTTTGATTTTTCTAATAATTATAAAACGTCTATTAGACGTGCACGATCTTATATATAGCATAGACGATTCCGAGTCCTGTTCCAGGTTCGGGTCGGTTTTAGGTATATTTTTTTGGAAAAATGTTTCCGATCCAGTTGTGAAAAGTGGTTTATATTTAAATCCACATATACTCAAAATTGTTTTAAAAAAAAGCCAAAACATAGAGTTCACGGATGTTTCAAACCAGTACATACACTTTAATTAAGTTATTTTTCAAAGTAATACATGCTTTATCTTTTCTCAATCTGTAACGATCCAAAATTTCGTGTACCATCTTTTTTGCTTTAGTTCATAAAAAAAGATGTATTTAGTTCTGGTATCGAGTTATAAATTATTCTTGATAATTTATGTATAAGAAACTTCTTGTAGCTCACGTGTTCGAATTTCAACAGTAATGATATTTTTTATTATTTTTGTTTTCAACGTTTTGGAAGCTCAAGAGATTGCACGGGCATTTCATGGAGATAGCAAAAGTCACAACTGCGATCTTTAAACCAATTAGAGCCCCTAACACATTTCCCGAGACCCCGACCCACACCAAGGTCGTCACTTGGTCGAGATCGGCAGCCATGATGCCCCCGTTGGTTTTCGCGTTTGGCCCGTGCGATCTTTGTTCTCCCCTCAACCCTGTTCAATACACTAAAACTCCTAATTCAATACAGAAACTTTCAGACTCTTCATTTCACCTTTTAATCTTTTTTAATTCTTTTTATTCCACTACTAATCTTTGTAATTAACCACCTCTCTCTTCCCTTCACCTATAAATATCCACTCAGTTCTATCATCTTCCCCCTAAGCATACTACTCTCAAATACACCCTTTCAAAGAAATTCTAACTCTCAAGCACCCACAAGTTCATCTCTCAAGTCCAAAGTGAAGGCAAGCTCTCAAAATCGAAGCACTCAAGAATCCTTCCAAGCTTCTCTCCGGTGCTACACAACGCATGTATGAGAAGTCGGTAGATCAAGCCTACTCTCTTGATCGCAATCACGGTCTCCGTTCTTCAAACCGAGACTATTTCTCTTCTTTTTCCCGCTCGTACGAGTACAAGTGGTACGGATAAGTCTTCTATCTTCCCTCTTCACCTTATAAGACATTTCTCTCTTTCTTTTCTTTTGAATCCATCCCTCTTAAACTCTTATTTCATTCTATCAACAACCTTTAACATGAATTTAATAGATAAGGATATTTAAATAATCCTCTCCTTAAAATTTTAATGTAATACTTTGCAAACCCCTGTCGATAATAGATAAAAAGTTCATGCTATGAAATGAGTGACCATGGCCCTTCCCTATATGATATCACTCGATATTTTATAGAATTTTAGTTGCATATTTACCATAATTTTTAATTGATATAACTAATTAACGTTAAAATACATTAATCTCTATGTTAGTAGATATTGTTATTCTTTTTGTGACATGATAACTGTTATTGCGTGGTGCTCTTTGCCGTGACTACTACAGCTTTGCGGAATAAAATTTTTTAAAATATTGAGCATTAGAAACCCTAGAATACAAGCCCAAATACTAAACTAAACAACACTAACGAGAGTTTTAACTACTAGGTTAGTGTAACAACTTTTGTAGACGGTCCTTCGGGTCTTGAATGGTTAACTCCTTGAGATCCTAGGGTTGATGGAACGAGCTCTCGAAGTCGATTTTCTGCGTCAAAGACGATCCACCCGAAGATACCGATTCAAGTGATAGTTTCACCGAAGCAACTAAAGATCGAGTCTTGCTAGAATAAGATGCATAAAGGGTGTAGTTTATGAAACAAGATGCTCTCTATACTTTCTCAAAACTCAAGAAGAGAAGTGAGGAAGATGAAAAAGAAAAGAGAGTGGCAACTCAAGAAAATCAATAATGATCATAATATCTCACTCTCTCACACTTTTTTTTTTCATGCTAGAAACAAACAAGTGGGTGGGCTGGTGACTCACCAGTGTGAGTCACAAGCCTATACACTTCTCTATTCATCCATGAAGAAAGAAGAGAGAGTGTAGCCACCTTACTAGGTACACATATACTTACACTTAGATATAAATATATATGCATGTATATAAACAAGTATATCAAACCCATATTTATAATAAATACGTATACAGTATTTCTCCTAAAATACGAATACTGTATTTGTACCGAAAATACAAAATACGCGTATTCATATTTAGAAAGAAATACATATATTTGTATCAAAGCACAAATATCTGTATTCATATAAATACCGTATTCATGTTAAAATACAAATACCCAAAAGAGAGTAATATAATACTAGTATCAAAACTGACCATCTTTCAAACCTGCTAGTACTACTAAACCGTCCAATTAAAGCACGTGTATAAATACACGTGTTCAATCGAATATCAGGACGTATCGAAATACGCGAACTATATTGATTCGCCTGAACCGGCAAACTCTCTGTGTGGGACTCTAAAAACTCGACAATACGCTAGTGGTGAGTTTAACCACAAACACGTTAGTGGCACTACCTGTACGTAATGGCTACTCAGGTATCTGTCAAAAGAAAGATCGACAAGATAACTCGTCCAAAAACCCTACCGAGCCTATAGGTGATATTCTTCGTACAGTCCGGTCTGTTCATCAAAGAGTATCGCATATCGGGCCTATAGGGTAATAAACGTCAGACCCCTAATAGCACAACAAGTCGTGTCGATGTAGGACCTAATACAACCTGAGAAACTACCGGTGTACGTACTAGTAAATCTCACTTGCTCTGGTCAGAGACCTGTAGTATTGGCCAACCGTACACAGCGCGATATCAACTCCCAATACTGAGAGAGACGAATCCTTTTTATCATCTACTGCCTCCAAGTGTTTCGGGACTGCACCCAACTACTACCTGTTTGCACGACTCTTTAAAACTGTGGTAGGGTAGTAATCTAAGTACAGTGGAAACACACTCGAGATGAATAGTGATGTCAAGTCAACAAACTAACATGTACTCATATTACCGGAAAACTGCTATCCGACAAAAGGTATAACATCAATCAGCAGTTCCCAGCGAGTCCGTCCAGTGTAACTCATAACCTAATGAGCACCCGTATACTATCTTTGGTACTGTATACCAGTGGTTGCGGGACAGGCCGTCTCCCTTGACGGGGATAGGAAACGTATACACTAGTCTACTCTGAAGTATCAATACCCTGTTTTGATAATTCTACGACTAGGGACAAGTTTAAGGATGTGCTTATAGACTACCCAGCCCCCACAAATGTGGCTGCCATCACAACGCTAATAGTCAAGAAAAGATCCTATGAGTTCTATCAACATGTATTAGCGATGCGTTAAAAGAAATATAAACACATGTTAAGATAGATACAAACCAGATAGCATACTATCATATTGAGCAGCACTGTTATATATCTGTATATATCTCAAGCTTTCAAAATATAATATACAATCCTGTACTATACAATAATGGCATCTAGGGCATATATCACTAACAATCTCCCACTTGCACTAAAGCCATGTATTGGCGTATCGCAGACCTATTATCTCGAACAGCCTTTTGAACTGTGTCTGAGGGATAGCTTTTGTGAGTGAATCTGCAGTGTTCTTTTCCGTGTCCACTCTCCTCACTTCGATCTCCTGGCGATCCACGATCTCCCTGATCAGGTGATACCGTATCAAGATATGTCTGGACCTCTGATGGGACCTTGGTTCCTTCGTTAAAGCTATAACCTCGTTGTTGTCACAATATAAAGGTATTGGATCAACAATGGACAGAACCACCTGAAGTTCTGTAATGAACTTCCTCATCCAGATTGCCTCGTTTGTGGCGTCATAAGTAGCCATATACTCCACCTCTATTGTTGAGTCAACAACGGTGTCCTATTTGGAGCTCTTCCAACAGACCGTCCCTCCATTGAGGGTGAAGCCATAATCCGACATGGATTTGGAGTTATCTTTGTCATTCTAGAAGCTAGAGTCGACAAAGGCCTCGATCTGGAGGTCTTTACTGCCATATATCAAGAACATCTTTTTAGTCCTTCTCAGGTACTTGAAAATATCCTTTACTGCTATCCAGTGCTTCTCTATTGGGTTCGACTGTAACGACTCCAAATTCATTGTACAAAAATTTTCAAGTTAATGTACAGAATAGAGTTTCAAGCCTGAGCACAAATTATAAATTAAAATTGTTTAAGAACAGTAAGAAGTAACTTGTAGCTCATTGGTAAAGCCTTGCACTGCTGTGACATAGCCTCTGTATTCGAATCCCCCAGCCACATATATTTTTACTAATTTTTCTTTTAAACTTTTTGGAAGCCCAAAAGTTTACACGTGCAATACACGTAAAATGAAAAGTCACGGAAAATCAAACATGTGCTGAATGTTATATGAAACGACCTCGACATATGGCACAAATCCCAGCACCCAAAACCTTAGTTTGACCGGCGAGATTAGCCATAGGGCCAGCGCCGCCGAGCTAAACCGTAGGTAATGCTCCAATTTTCTTCACCCTAGTCTTTTGGCCTACCCCCACTACTCCAGTAATGTTTGATTTCTCTGTAAATTAACAGAGAACTTAAATTAACTCATAAATCCTATTTAATTACATTTTTAATTCTCTCTTCACTCAAAAAACCCTAATTCTACCTTATAAATACAACATCACACCCTAGCCTTCTTCATTCTGAAATCTATTGTTAAAATTCTCAAAAAAATTCCAAGCCAAAGAAGGGTACAAGTAGAGTTAGCACTAGGTCAAGTTCCGACGAGGATTCGAGCGATTCCGGCGATCTCGCGATTCCGCGAAACCACCAAACTTTCCCTCAACCTCCCCTCTCTTCTCTAAGCTAGTAAGTCCCCTCTCTTCTTCTCTTTTCACATCTCAAAACTATCTCTTTTCAAATCACGTCGGTAAGTGGAGTTATACCGACTCTTAATTCTATTCTCTTTAAAATTTCAATTTTTTCTTAAGAACCGCTTAACCATATCATTACATCTTGCTTGTTAAACATTATCTAATATTTAGAAATAAGTTTCATTTTAAAACTCCATGTAAAACAACTTTTATTAAGCTTTTACGTTTAAATACCATAAAATTACATATGACATCTTTTATCATTTTTGCTCATATTATCTTTAGAAAATCTCACGAGGTAATAACCCACCTCTCACAAACACGCATCATGACATAGCACGATTTCTTTTTAACAATATTTTTGGGACAAATACGACTTCTACATCAAAATACCACAAACTATTATTAAAAACTGTATTCTTTAAATTGTATTATTTGCATTCCTTGCGATTATGCCTCTACAACCCATTTTGGGGAACCCGATCAGGAAGGTGCGGGTTATCGCACATCTTCGGGACTAGTAGAGCGAGATGCAAACCTCCTCACGGAGCATCCGATCTCAATGGAATTTTTAATGCAATTTTTAAGAAAAACGTGATTTTCTACCTAATAAATAAATTTTATTTTTATAATTATATATAAATATTATAAAACCATCTATTTTAAATATATAATAAATTCCATGTTTTTCCAAACAAAAGAAAATGAATTACATTTCCATGAAAATACCATCAAAAATCCATACAAGTAAAATTTACACAAAAATACCATGAACTATTCAACTAGGTATTTATTCACTAGAATACCTCACTTTTAAAAGTTATATTCATGAAAACCCTAAATATGATAAATAAATACTTGAGGTTATTTTAAAAGTATACTAAAACTATTTTTCATAAAACCCTCACAAGTTATATTAATTTACATTAAGAAACCTAGTAAATATAGGTTTAAGCGGGACCAATTCTCTTGAGCCTCTGGGAGCCGAAGAAAGTGAGTGCTTGCCTATTTAAGATAGAAAACTAAAACGGGATTATCAATGGTAATTGGCATGGAAAAAGTCACAAATCCTGCCGTCCATGTGCAGCAGTTACCAATAACTCCTAAATCTAATTCAGGACTCAAATCTGTTTAAAGTATCTGACTCAATCTGAGTCTCAATCTAATCTGAATACAATCCAAATATGAATCCGACATAATTCCAACTCAATATGAATCCAATGTATCAAACATGAACACTTGAACATGAACATGCAACATGACTTGACTGGACCAAACCATGGATATATTTTGAACTTGATTACATGACTGTCCGTTTACATCCGATCCGTTTACATGAACTATACCATGGTTACGGCAAGTCTTATACAACAAATCAATACAATCAATACAATATACACTACGGGGTTTTAAAAGGGTAGACTGGTACGGAATATGTTAAAGGTGACACGATGACGGTCATTAAAAGACACCTACATGAATATCCATGCCATTGTCCCGTGGCTTGACGGGGTCTTGTACTACGGGTTACCATAGTCCACGGGAAAAGTTGGACTCCTCTCGTATACACTGGCATATTCTGTACCAAGCTATAAACAACTACGTTAGCATAACAAACACATAAGTTAACTATTATATTCTCTTATTTGTCTATTCTATCTCTCTCTTGGGACTTACCAAGCGATTGTTTGCTGACGACATTCCTATTTCTCCTTTCTTTGGAATGTTGTCAGGAAGACCCGACTCTCAGGAGATCGAGCCCATCCAGGAAGATTCGGAGTAATTTGCTGAGGAGTCAAAGTTGTAGTTTCTACTTGTATTTACTTTACATTCAGTTCATATGCCATTGTTTAGGCATCACTTTCCATTACTGTATTTTACTTTCCAGTTGTGTGTAAAGAATGAATATAAATAAAAGTTGTTGTTTCATTACATCTCTTGTCATTCTTGCGCTTTACTTTTATATTGCTTATTTACGCTTAACGTGCTTACTTCTGAGTAAATACGTTGCAGCCTGTCACGTCCTCTTACCTGTACACTGGAAAGCGGGGCGTGACATCGACTGATACCTGATTACCTCGCTCAGTACGTAAGCAACATCTGGTCTGATACATAACATCACATACATTATAGATCCTACCGCCAAATCGTAGGATATAATACTCATGTGATCCCTTTCCAAATCAATTTTAGAAGACATCTTTTTGAAGAGGGTGATCCCATGACAAACGGGTAAATTATCTCGCTTGGAATCTTCCATACTAAATTTTTTCAGTATGGTGTCAATGTACCTGGACTGTAAAAGTCCCAATATTCTCTTAGATCTATCACGGTAAATCTTAATCCCCGGAATGTAGGAGACATCACGCAAGTCTTTCATGGAGAACTTCTGTGACAAAAAGTTTTTGACTGATTATAGCATATGAATGTCATTTTCTATTAATAGAATGCCATCTACGTCCAAGACGAGAAATACTACAGTTCTCACTACAATCATACTATAAATGTATGGTTCATCTACATTTTTGATAAAGTCAAATTTTTGACCGTCTCATCAAAGCAGATGTTCCAACTCCACGATACTTTCTTTAATCCATAAATGGATTTAAGCAACTTGTTTACTCTTCCGATGCTCCCATTCTCTATGAAGCCATCTGGCCGATCCATAAAAATGCATCCTTCTAAATTTCCAATCAGAAAAGCGGTCTTTATGGTCATCTGCCAAATTTCATAATCATGGAAGGCAGCAATAGCAAGTAGGATCCGAATGGATTTAAATATAGCCACTGGAGAAAAGATTTCATCATAATCTAAGCCGGGTCTTTGACGAAAACATTTTGCTATAAGTCTATCCTTATAAGTTTCAACCTGTCCATCTGCACCAATCTTCTTTCTGAAGATCCATTTACAGCCTACGGGTCTTACCTTTTGAGGTGCAATGTCTAAAATCCAAAAAAAATTGGTGTACATGGATTCCATCTTGGATCGAATTGCATATAGCCACTTTACTGAGTCTCTGCTCGTAATGGCCTGCTAGAAACTAGTTGGCTCATCATCAACGATGATGTAATTCTCTTTATCTCTGTCTACGAGAAAACCGTAGTATCTCTCGGGTGGATAAGACTGCTTACTAGATCTGCGGAGCGACGCAGGGACATCCATTTCTCTTGAAACTTCGGGTTCCACCAAGATTTCAGTAATAGATTGTGGTTCTAGAATTTCTTCCAGTTCTATTGCGCTTCCACTTATTTCTTTTTTAAGAAATTGAGTCTCCAGAAAGCGGGCATGCCGAGAAAAAATAACCTTTTTTTCCTCTGCGTAATAGAAAAGATACCCCCTAAAATTTCTTAGGTATCCTACAAAGTTACAAAGTATTGATCGTGCCTCGAGCTTGTTCGCATGCTGCCTTTTAACAAAAGCAGGACATCCCCATATCTTAAGATACTTAAGATAGGGTTTCTTCCTACTCCACATTTCATATGGAGTGGTAGGCACTGACTTAGTTGGAAATTTGTTCAAAAGATATGCAGCAAATTCTAGTGCATAACCCCAGAACGATCGCAGTAACTCAGCATTACTCATCATGAAACGTACCATATCTAATAATGTGCGGTTTCGCCTTTCTGACACAGCGTTATGTTGAAGTGTGTATGAAGGAGTAAGCTGAGAGAGAATTCCATTCTCTTTTAAATATCTCAGGAATTCGACACTCAAGTATTCACCACCCCGATCGAATCGAAGTGTCTTGATACTTTTGCCTGTTTATTTTTCCACTTCACTATTGTACGTCTGAAATTTCTCAAAGACCTCGGATTTATATTTCATCAAGAATACATGTCCATACCTTGAGAAATTATCCGTAAAAGTAATGAACTAGAAATAACCACTTCTTACATATGTAGATATTGGACCACACACGTTGCTGTGTATGAGTCCCAAGAGTTCGGTAGCTCTTACTCCATGTCCAGTGAACGAAGTTTTTGTCATCTTTCATTTGATACATGATTGACAAGTTGTATAAGATAGATATTCAAACGGATCCAAATATTCTTCTTTATGTAATTTCGTTAACCGTGTTTCATTGATGTGACCTAGTCTACAATGGCATAAGAAAACTTGATTTATTTCTGAAGTCTTTCTTTTAAGTGTGTTCTGAACATTGAAAACTTGGTGTTGATTTAATACGTATATACCGTTGTCTAGTGTACCAGACCCAATCAGACCATGGTTAAGATGAATATTTACAATATCGCTTACAAATGTAAAATCATAATTTTCTTTAGATAGTAAAGATATAGAAATGATATTATATGTCAAACTTGGTACATAAAAACAGTTACGCAAAATTAAAATGTTTCCACTTGTCAATCTTAGAAGATATTTCCCTACAGAAACAACATCCAGGCTCGCTCCGTTAACAACCCTGACAATTATATCACCTGCCTTCAAAACTTTGCGGCTTCTCAGTGCCTGTAATAAATTACAGATATGAGATCTTGAACCGGTATCCAATACGCAAGCAGTAGAGTTTATCGACAAACAGTTTTCAATCATAAATACAGCTGAAGCCAAAACCATAACATACTTTGAACCCTGGTGTAGGGTGTTTTACGTCACCCTATTGAGATAGAAATGCGCGCGCTTGGCAGGCGTATACAGATTCCTCCTGCCTAGGGTAGGATAGGGTTTATTGATTGTGGGGATCCGAATTTCCGGTGGCCACGGACTAAGCTGTCGTTAATTACCCCCTACCTTTAGAGCAAGAGAATCTTCGATTGACGGGTAAAATTGGTCATGCGGACTCAATATGCAGTATGCGTGTGTTGTTTTTGAAGGGGTCTTGAACGTATCAGGGGCCTCACAGAGTTTATAGGGGTCCCGCTATCTGGATAGCGGGCTGGGGGTCAAGAGGGCTAGCAGCCCCCTTGCATGGTGCGGGGCAGCGCTCCATTAGAAAATTTTTCTCATGGGCGATGTGTTTTGAGTGTGAAACGTGTAAAAAAGGTGGGGAGCGTCCTAAGGACGCGTGAGATGGCACGTAGGCGCTGGTACCAGCGGGTCACGTGTGTAGCGCGTGGGCTCCAGCGTGTCACACGCTCGGCATGCGGCCGCGGGGCACCAATAAAGAAAGGGGCTTAGCCCTTAAAATGGGAGTTGAACTCCTGGGTGGATTTTGGAGTTAAACTCCTAGAAAAAGAATGATCTTTTATATGGAGTTAAATTTCTAAAAGATCTGGGTGTAACAATCCTAACTTTCTGTACGATTTTTTTTTTCAAAATACAGAAAGGGACAGTTAAGCCTGAACACGAGTTATAAGTTTGTTTTGCTTTTGAACAGCAAGAAGGAGCTTGTAGCTCACTGGTAAGGCTTTGCACTGCTGAGACAAAGCGCCAGAGTTCAAATCCCATCAGCCACAATATAGTTTTTTATTTTAAATTCTTTTAATCTTTTAGAAGTCCAAGAGTCTACACGAGCACAACACGTAAACTGAAGAGTCACACATAAAACAAATGAGTGCACTGCAGTATACCAACTGACCCCGACACGTGGCCCCAATCCGAGCCCCCACCTCCATGATCCGACCAGCGAAGTTTTCCCACCGGCCGGCGCCGCCGGTCCAACCTAGCCCAAACCCAATTTTTTTTTTAAACCCTAGACCCTTGGACCCCCCCCTTAACTCCAGTATTATTTGTTTTCTCTGCATATTTACATAGCACAATAAAATTCACATTTAAACCTATTTTTATTACAAATTTTAATACACCCATTCACTACACTAAACCCTAGCTTTTCCTATAATTACCACCCCTCATATCACCACTCCTCACTCACAAATCCCTACCAAAACTCTCAAGAATTTCCAAGTCTTTATATTGTGCAAGTGGAGTTAGCAAAGGGTGAAGCTCCGATGAAGTTCCGGCGACGATATGAGGAGTTTCCGGCAACAAAACGACGCCCTGAAACCTTCCATAGCTTCATCTCCTTCTTCTTTTTGATTCTACTCAGTAAGTCCCCCTTCTCTCTCTCGTTTGCTATTCTCAAACTTTTCATTCTCAAAACATGTCGGAAGCGGACTTATCCGGCTTCCGATTATCTATTCTTTTAAAAATACAACTTTTTCTTAATAAAAAACCTATAAATTTTGATATCTCATTTAGTAATCATTAATAAAGACAATAGAACAAGTTTGACATCAAACTAATAACCGTAGCAAGCTCTATTTCACTTTTTTATTGAAATACCTTCATGTTTCATTTTGACATGCTTATACCTTTTAACCATATTACTTTAGAAGAAAACTCACGAGGTAATGACCTACCTCATCACAACACACATCTCGAACATAGCACGATTATATTCGAGAACATAGATTTGGGAAAATATGACTTTACAGTAAAATACCTTAAATTTATAAAACCATTTTCTATAAAAAGATGTATTAAAACATTTGTTCCCCTCCAAATGGCGGCCAAGACATGGGAGTCTCGCCTGAGATTCGAGGCAGATGCTATTTGGTTTTATCCGTCCACCTCTCCGAAGATACCAAGTTGATTTATGGCACCGTGTATCGGAGGTTTAGACGGATGCGGCCGATGTAGCAGACTTCGTCAGATTCCCCCTCAGTTGAGGGGTTTTTGATTGTGGGGACGCTCTTCCCTGCAGGCGCAAGCCCCTGCAGTTAATTACGCTACCGTACCGCGGTAGCAACTTTCTCCTTCTCCAGAATTTCACTTCGTGTCGTGGGTGTTTGTTTTGTTTGTGGTTGCCCGTGGATTGTATACCGAGACTAATTTATGTTGTCGCCCGTAGGACGTGGATTAGTCCAAATCCGTATTTTCTTAGATTTGGGTTTGAGTTTTGGTTTAAGGATACGTTAGCCCTATTTAAGGCTAAGATCAACTTAAACTTTTGTTAAGGATACGTTAGCCTAATCTCCAGACTAAGATCAACTTAACGAGATCGTTTGGATCCGACAAGAGAGCAATTGGCTCTATTGTTTAGTTTAATGACGTTGCGGTCAATTTCCAGTTTAGGGACATGCTGGTCCATCATTCCCATTTGGGGACGAACATTAGTTTAAGGACATTTCGGTCCAACGTTCCCATTTTGGGACGAATATTAGTTTAAGGACGTTTCGGTCCACGAGTTTAAGGACCCCGCAGTCCGTATTACCAGTTTAGGGACATGGTGGTCCATCATTCCCATTTTGGGGATGAATATTGGTTTAAGGGCGCATTAGTCCATGAGTTTAAGGACCCCACAGTCCGTATCGATGTGTGGTTGTTGGGACCCGCACCTCTCTGAAGACGTTGAAGGATTACAACGACAAATATCAGAGGAGTTCAGAGATGTACCCTTGAACCGGATGTAAATTAAATTAAGAGAGCAGTCTTGCTCAGTCAATTTAATTTGAGGACTTACGGCCATGATTGGGCTATGTCCAGTTGAGAATATTCAGCATCTTTATCTTTGGCCTATTAGGCCTGTGCTAGGGCTTTGTCCCTGTTTAATAATGCACTACATTTTATTCTGGCCTGCTAGGCCTATTTTTTATTTGGGTTCTGTCCCTTTATTTATGATGCAGAGCATCTGTCATTATTTGGGGCTCTGCCCTTTTTTTTTAAAATAATGCATAGCATTTTATTAGGCCTGTTGGCCTTTTTTAATTGGGCTTGGCCCTTCTGTAAATAATGCAATGCATTAATTATCTGACAGTGGCTTGTCAGGCGCTTTGCGCCAATTATTGAGTGCAAGCGCTTGTGGTGGTGACACGTGTCACACTCTGGTGAGCGCAAGCGCAACAGCGCAGTGTGCTGCGTCAGTGCACTGCGCTATTGCGCTGCTGACACGTGGCGCGCTCTGATAAGTTGCGCCAACTTCAGAGAGCAATGCTCTATCTTAAAAGCGCATAGCGCAAGTGGTCATGGTGCTGATACGTGGCGCTCTCTGGTGGCTTGCGCCAACCCAGGAGCGCAACAGTGCAGATTCGCAAGTGCAAGACACTATTTTAACATCTTGATCCAATTTTGGATTCAAGAGAAGAATCTTTTAGATTCCAGAACCGATGGTTCATAAAAAAGGCAATGCCTTTGTTATTATTTATTTATTTTTATTGAAGATCCTTGATCTTGTTCTTAGATCAATGATATATTCAGAAGAAATTCTTCTTTTTATAAAGGTTTTACCTTTTTTTTCTTCTTCCTGAATTCTTCTCAGAGTTCTTTAGAGGAGTTCTCTCCTTGTTTCTTGATTTTTCTCTCTTTTCTCTGTCTTCTCTGTGTTGTGTTGTGAAATTGGGGTCTAGGGGCCTTTATATAGTGCCCATTAATTTGTTAAATTTGTTAAAGAGATCATTCTCTGAGTGATTTGGGGAATTTTCCCCACCGTTGGATCTTTGATCCAAGGGCTTCTGTTTTACAGAAGACAATTTTCTTGTTTTAATAAGAACAGAAAGATCTTACTGGAATTTTAATTCTGTTTGGCGCAAACGCACCAATGTTTGACACGTGTCGCACAGCGCAGAGCGCAGCGCAGCTGCGCTGCCACGTGTCGCGCAGCGCAGAGCGCAGCGCAACAGCGCTAGCGCAGCTGCGCTGCCACGTGGCGCGCAGCGCAGATGCGCTGCCACGTGTTGCGCAGCGCAACTGCACTAGCGCAACTGTGCTGCCACGTGTCGCGCAGCGCAGAGCGCAGATCATCTGAAGCGTTGCTTCTTTTAATTTTGTTTTAAATAGAGCCTTGCTCTGATTGGGCGCGCTGCCTTGGGCACTGCGCTGACGTATCAGCTTTTGACACGTGGCGCGTTGCGCGCAGCGCAAGGAATTTGAAGCGTTGCTTCAATTTTTGAATTTTGAAATTCAAACAGAGCTTTGCTCTGATTGGGGGAAACAAATGCCCCCCACCGTTGCACTTACGTGACGTACACGTGAGTGCAGCGGTGGCAAGATCCTAGCCATTGGATCAACTGAAAAGTTGAAGGGGCGCAAGCGCCTATAAATAGGACCCTTGGTCCTCAGTAAATGGTTTACTATTTTCAAGAACTTTGATTTTCAGAGCCTTGCTCTTGCTTTTAAGAACTTTAGAGCCTTGCTCTCGTTTCTTCTCAAGAACTTTAGAGTTCAAATTTTAGATCATCTTAGGTAAAATTTAACTTAACTTAAATTAAATTAAATTAACTTTAATCAACAGAGCCTTGCTCTTATAGATCTTTGATCTAAAGAAAACCTCTTTGGGGTTTCACCAACAGAGCCTTGCTCTCAAGAGTCCATAGATCTACAGAGATCTTGTTTCATGGGTTTTAACCCATGAACAGAGCTTTGCTCTTGGATCAAATGTAGATCTTTTTTATCTGAAAATGAAGAACTCCTAAGAGTTTTCATGGATCTTTAAGATCCCAAAATTTTTAATCTTTAGGAGTTTAAAGAAATTTTTTCTTTTAGTAGATTTTCTCATCATTATCACAGAGCTAGGCTCTTTTAAGGAATTTTATTCCCCTGAGACCAGAGTTTGACAAATGTCACTCTGTGACAGAGCTTTGCACTGAAAGAGGAGATTTTCTCCTTGTTTCTAGTGATTTTTTATTAATGAGAATATTCTCTTGGGGATTAATTGACAGTCTCATCCAATGATGGGGCTGTCTTATTAACTGATGCATTGTCATCCAGATTTTGTGGGTCCCCCTTTGGTCCCCTACCCACTGCATTGCAGTGTGGTAAAAATTTTAAAATGCCAAGCGTTGGAGTTACAACACTGACGACTGATTTTTGTCCTCTTTCTTTTTGCAGGCAACATGTCTTTCGATACCTCATTCCCATTTGTTCGTTCGGAGGGAGGATTCCCCGGAGCACCCATAGACCGGGAGGACCTAGCTTTGATCAGGGACTACGATCCGGAATATAAGAATCTTCACCTTTGGGGGTCGTGGTACAATCAAATTATCATGGGTCGACAGAACTTTTCATGCGCAGTACCATCAGAGTCTATCATGGCGATCCATTATGCTGACCCACCTCCGGTGAAGTATGCCGTGAAGATGGTCGATTGGACTTCAAAGGGCTTTCTTTATCCCGTTATAGATGCGATTCCAGTTCAGCCTCCTATGGTTTTGGATATCTTGGGACGCCGTATTTTTCAAGGCGAGGCGCGACCCTGGGAGCAATCATATAATATAGGTCTGATCTCCCGGTCATCCGATCGGTTATCTGCCATGGGCTCGCTACATTTTGTCAACGAAGAAGTCGCAGTTGATGAGGCTCGGGTTGTACACTGCTGTTTACGTTTCCCTCTTCCAATATCCCACGCTTCCCACCTGGTGGGTTAAGGCCTTTTTGGAGTAGTGGAACATCCCTACTCACACTTTCCTCGCACTGGACCGGGAAGTGTCAATTTCTTTGGAGGAGTTCACAGAGGTCTCCGGCTTACCGGTCATAGGGGAGCACTACGAGGAGCTGCTTCTTACAGACGAATATGTCTTCGGTGCTAAGCCGGCAATAATGGGCCTCACTCCGGAGAATGCTGTTCAACATCAGTTTCCAAGTTTGATCAAAGTGTTGAACATCTACGAGGCCCTTTTTATCGAATGTGGGAGCCACGGGGTCGGTTTCGAGGATTTCATCGCTCGATTCCTTCACCCAAACGTCCTCTCGGCAGAAGCTGCTAAGTTCGCCACGCTTAATGACCCTTTCGGTTTAGGTTTGGACAACCTGCCAGCGAAGGAGGTAGATCAAAAGGGTTTTTTCCTTCCTAACTCTCCGGTTGTCTCTTTTGCGGAGGTTGCAGCCCCTGGGATGGACGAGGAAGCGTTCTTCTTAGGATTTCTTGGGCTATGGCTGAGTTGGTTTGCGCTCCCGATGCATTCTCGCCGTATGAGGCCTTCTGTCTTTTACCCAGCTCACCGGATGACCATTGGGGTAAAAGTGGCCATCGGGATCGCCGGCTTGGCACACCTGTATCACGGCCTTAGTCAAGCGGCGGATGCTAATGAACCTGGAGTACTGCACATGATCTTCCCAATGCATTACTTCATATCTTGGCTTGAGCTACATACACTGGGCGTCTTCGGTATGCACAAAAGGCCTTCGTTCTATGACAGGTGCAGCTTCCCTCAAATCATGCGATTGATCGGCACCTCAATTGTGACTCCGTCGCCACGGAATGCCAGAGGTTTGCTCCTTCATCCCCACACATTTGGAGACGGGATGTCTTTTACTGACAAAGTGCTGACCATTGGAAAGGCGTCTACTACCACAGTGCGGTTATTGCAAGACATTTTCAAAGATGGGGCCTTAGTTCTGACAGCCCGGGAGACCCTGCATCTATATTCCATCAGACCGGGTTTCCTAGTGTTTAGGCAAAATGATGCGGCGCTTTTCATGAGATACAACCCGCATCGTTTTGCCCAGCAACTGAGCTACAATCAAGGGGTGCCGTTGGAGGCTTTCTTGCTGGACACTGCTGTCACTGAAGAAAGGATGCGGAGCGCGCTGCATCTACGAGGCCCTTTTTATCGAATGTGGGCGCTAGGCGCTAGGCGCTTGAGCGCAAGGCGCTCGGGCGCCGGCGAGAGAAAGGGGCTTTTAGCCTCAGAAACTCCCGAAAGCGAAATTAGAGTGGAGTAAAACTCCTAAGATGTCTTGAAGCTGATGAAGGGCTTCTCCCCTTGAGCCCTAGTTCTTCCCCAAGTGGGGTTTCTGGAGATGGGTCTCCTTCTTCTTCTTTTGTTGGCCGGATCTTGAAGATCAAAAAATATGAGATTTTAAAAATCTCTTCTTTTTGAGATCTGATGGAAGATCTGAGTTCCCCTTTGTGGGTTTTGTGGTGAAAAACTATTTAATTTTTTTAAAAGAAAGAGTAAAACTCTTGATTTAATTCAAGAAAGAAGAAGGTTTTAGAACCTTAAGGAAGGAGAAAAATCTCAGATCTAGATTTGCTCTTTTGAGAGAGAAAAAGTTGTTGGGATATTTTCATTATCCTTGCCTTTATAAGCTATACACTTTACATATAGCCCCTTGGGCTTTTCAAAATGGCATTTTGCCTATCCCATGGCTCATATGCCATTTCTTTTTGCACATAAGCCATGGGCTTTACAAAAATTTGGCTTTATGCCCATTTTCTTACATTTATTCATAAAATAAAATAAAAGAAATACAATAAAATTATTTATTACAAAATTTTTATTTTGGCATGGGGGGAGGCCGGCCGCTTCATGTTCGAGCTCACTCCGGGCATTGGCCCGCTTGACCTGGGCTTGGGCCCACCTGGTTTGGGGTTGACTTTGATTTTGACTTGATCAACCGGGGTATAAATTTTTACCCCAACAGCAGTACCTTCAAGAAATGGTAGCAAGGATATGTTGCTCATCAAAAATACTTCAAGAGGATGAAACACGGAGTTCGTCGACGGCAAAAGAGTGCGACAGATGCGCGTGAAAAAACGACTGGCAACTGTCATATAGTTGATACCAGTTCAGAAGGGGGGAAAACCCCAATTTCTTACTTTCGGGAGCGATTCTGAGGACGAAATACCTCTCAGCCCTTTCTTCAAAGACTCCACCTCTGAAAAAGAAGAGGAGGAGAAGAATTGCGAGAATATTCAGCTGCGTAACCGCACGCTGCCTAAAAAGAACCTCGGACCTACAAACAAAGGTTTGAGCAAAAAGGACAAAGGGAAAGAAAAAATCCCTGAGGAAATTGCCCTCGATGGTGGAGTTGTCTAAGAGCTCGTAACAAGGGACCCGCCTAAGAAAAACAAGGTGGATTACAATGTCCTAGCACATTTGAAGAAAATACCCTCACAACTGAGCATACTGGATGCTCTCCTCATGTCCAAAGAGGCGCGAGATTCTCTGATCAAGGCATTACAAGAGCCAGATCAGTTCCAAGCTTTCCTCGTGGAAGAGAAGATGAAAGATGAACTGGCAGAGGACCATACGGCTGACATTACATTCAACGATGAAGATCTCCTCCTCAGTACGTGCGAACATAACCGCCCGTTATATGTCATCGGGTACTGCCACGACATCAGGATAGGGAAAATACTTGTCGACAACGGATCCTCCGTTAACCTTCTCAACGTGAGGGTGCTGAAGGAAATTTGCATGAACGTTCAGCACTTGGCTCGGATACGTTCGGTCTAAAAAATGGGAGCAGTCCATAACTGCCGCGTCATAAACAGCTCCAGCGAAGAGGAAAACGCTCTTTCAAATGGCCGTGATGTTGGAACAGAGCGAGATTTCACTCTAAAAACGTTAAGTCCATCGCTCGAATAACAAATAGACAAGATAATAAAAGAAGCTTGTCGAAAGAGCCGAAACGATCACGGCCGCGAAATAGCCATTTATGAAAAGGCCAGAACGCAGCGCCTCAATCAGCAATCCGCAGAGAAGGAAGACTATAATGTTCTTCATCCCTGGCCCACTGTATGTCCTCGCGAAGGGGGAAAATCTAGAAATAAAGGCAAAACCAGGGTAAAGAATGCAAACAATGTTCGAAAACAACGAAGCGAATCCAAGAAGCCGTGCAATCGAGAAAATGTTGATTGGAATCCGTCCTTTATAAAGAAGATGGGTCGGGAATACTCTTTCCCCCAAGACAAGACAAAGAAAATATTCAACTTTGTCATAAAGAACCAAATGATGACACTTCCAGAGTCTCGGCATCCGGAACAAATAAACGAGGTCCATCATCCGGATTATTGCTCCTACCACCGAGCAATAGGTCATCCCCTCGAAAACAGCTTCACCTTCAAAGACTCGGTAGAAGACCAGTATCAGCAAGGCAGGTTCGCTTTGTCTGACAACTGAAGGGTAAATCCTCCGCAAAAGCATGAGCCAAAGAGGACTTATACCGTGAGGATAAGACCAGATCAACCACAAAAGGGAAGCGAACTCATACCTGCCATATGATAACACTCTTGTTTCGCCCAATCAGAGCAAAGCTCTGTTGAAATTCAAAATTCAAAATTTTGAAGCAACGCTTCAAATCTCGGGCGCAACGCGCCACATGTCAGGCGCTGATATGTCAGCGCAGCGCCCAAGAAGGCGCGCCCAATCAGAGCAAAGCTCTATTAAAGGAAGCAACGCTTCAGTTGCGCTGCGCTGCGCGCTGCGCGCTGCGCGACACGTGTCACGCGCTGGGGCATCTGCGCCAAACAGAATTAAAATTTTAAGAAAACTTTTCTGTTCTTGTTAAAACAAGAAGATTTTCTTCTGCAAAGCAGAAGCCCTTGGACCAAAGATCCAACGGTGGGGAAAATTCCCCAAATCACTCAGAGAAGGATCTCTTTAACAAATTTAACTAATTTATGAGCACTATAAAAAGGACCCCAAGCCTCAATTCAAAGGCATCAAGATCTTTCTAAAAAAAAAAATGGAGAGAAGAGAACTCTGAGAAACTCCTCAAGAATAAAAAAGGTAAAAAACCTTTAGAAAAAAAAATTTCTCTTATGAACAGATCATAAATCTAAAAACAAGATCAATAATCTTTAATAAAAATAAAATAAAACAAAAATAGTACTTTGCACTTCTGTTCTTGAATCTAAAAGATTCTTGGTGCTTTACACTTGCAAACTGCGCTGTTGCGCTCTTGGGAGAGCGCCACGTGCGCTATGCACTCTTGAAATAAGAGCTTTGCTCTCTGGAGTTGGCGCAACTCACCAGAGTGCGCCACGTGTCCGCAGCGCACTAGCGCAGCGCACTAGCGCAGCGCACTAGCGCAGTGCACTGCACTGTTGCGCTTGCGCTCACTAGAGTGCGCCACGTGTCAGCAGCGCAACAGCGCAGCGCACTAGCGCAGCGCGCTGCACTGTTGCGCTTGCGCTCATCAGAACATGACACGTGTCTTCACCACAAGCGCTTGCGCTCAGTGAGTGGCGCAAAGCGCCTAACAAATGCAATGCAGGGCCAAGCCCAATTAAAAGACCAAACATGCCTAATTAAATTGATGTTCTGCATCATTTATAAATGGGCAAAGCCCAAACAAAAAATAATAAAATGCTATGCAGATGCCTTGCAGAGCCCAAAATAAATTGATACTCTGCATCTTTTATGGGCAGAGCCCAAACAAGAAAATAGAAGTAATGCAATGCATTATTTAAGTGTGGGTAAAGCCCTAGCACAGGTCTAATGGACTAAAAATAAATAAAATGTTGAACATTTTCAACTGGACTTAGCCCAATTCTGGTCGTAAGTCCTTAAATTAAGTTGAACTGAGCACAAATGCTCTCTCAAATCAATTTATATCCGGTTCGAGGGTACATCTCCGAACTCCTTTGACATCCATCGTTGTAATCCCTCAATGACGTCAAAGAGGTGACGGGTCCCAACGACCACACATCAATATGGACTGCGGGGTCCTTAAACTCGTGGACCGAAACGTCCCTAAACTAATGTTGGACCGAAACGTCCCTAAACTAATAGCGGACCACCACGTCCCTAAACTGGAACATGGACCACCACGTCCCTAAACTGAAACATGGACCACCACGTCCCTAAACTGGAATATGGACCACCACGTCCCTAAACTACCTATGGACCACTACGTCCCTAAACTGGAACAATAGAGCTCCCAAATGCTCTTTTGTCGGATCTAAACGATCCCGTTTAAGTTGATCTTAGCCCCCAAACACGGCTAACGTGTCCTTAAACATTCAAACGGACTATAAAACTCCAAATTAACCTTGGTTCAAGGGTACATCTCTGAACTCCTCTGACATCTGCCGTTGTAATCCTTCAACGACGTTAGAGAGGTGACGAGTCCCGATGGCCAGATATTAAATGGATTATCACGTTAAGTTGATCTTATTCTTAAACAGGACTATCGTATCCTTAACGAATGTTTAAGTTGATCTTAGCCGCAACGCGACTAATGCATCCTTAAACTAAAAACACCAAACCCAAATCTAAGTAAATACGGATTTGGACTAATCCACGTCCTACGGGCGACGGCATTACTCAGTCTCCGTATACAATCCACGGGCAACCACAAACAAAACAAACACACACGACACGAAGTGAAATTCTGGAGAAGGAGAAAGTTGTTACCGCGATGCGGTAGCGTAATTAACTGCAGGGGCTTGCGCCTGCAGGGAAGAGCGTCCCCACAATCAAAAACCCCTCAAGCGAGGGGGAATCTGACGAAGTCTGCTACATCGGCCGCATCCGTCTAAACCTCCGATACACGGTGCCATAAATCAACTTGGCATCTTCGGAGAGGTGGACGGATAAAACCAAATAGCATCTGCCCCGAATCTCAGCGTCAGGACATCGCGGTCTTGTGCGCCGTCTTTCGGAGGGAAACAGATTCTGGCACGCCCGGTGGGACCTTATCCTCTTTCCACTCCACGCTTCGTGTGTCGTCTTCGCGAACCAGTCGCGGTTTGTTAATGGTTGCCTTCGGATTTCAAGTTACTAAGATTTGGTCTTTTGCCTGGCGCAGAACTCAAGATTCAATGGCCTCTAATTGCACCAACTGCTCGAAGTGCCACTGCAACGCACGCTCCACCTCACTGAGAGGTGTAGCATATGGGCCCCAAGCGGCTTCCTTCCTCACTCTGCCAGTAGACCAGGTGACCCAGGCCACCACTGGCCTATTCTTCGGGACCATGATCCCACCTACAAGCTTCTCTGAGCCAATACTTGCACCAGAAGTGAACAAAAAGTCGGTCTTTGACCGGCTCACTGCTACGACGGCCCCTGTCGACGGGTCGCCCGCTACCAAACCGACAGCCTCTGTTTTCACCAGGCTAAATCAGAACTCTAAATTAGCCGTCCCGAGGAAGGCAATAACAGCTTCCCCAGAAGTCGTTAAGGCGACTTCCCCTGTCAAAGAGTCAGTCTTTTCAAGACTGACGATTCCTGCTCCTGCCCCTGCTCAAGGATCCGTCTTCGGCAGGTTGAATATCACCCCTCAGAAGACAACCTCAGTCTTTAAGAGATTAACATCGGCGGCGCCTCATTCAGACAGGGGGCAAAAAGAAACTATCTCAATCTCTGAGCTAATCCCAACGGCTCGCCGTGCTCGACGTCGCCATTGGCAACGAGTGAGGAAGGCAGGGGGCAACTCTCCCTCAGGGCTAACTCCACCGGCTCCAGTGGTGGAAGTCAACGCTGCTGTCCCAACTGGGAATAGCTTTGAACTGCTGAGGAGGGTATGGAAAAATTCTCCAACCGCTACACTGAAGAGATCTCCTCCACCTGCGGAGAGAGTTCCAAAAACGAAACGAGAACAGCCCCCTCAACGGCTGTCCTCAAGAATTTATAAAGTTTGGCAGAGGGTTCAAGACTCCGTGATTGACCCAGGTCACTCTCATCACCAGAAAAAGGCGAAGGTGGAAAAAGATAAGGACTGCCCTATTAAACAGCAGGGGACAGCAGCTGCAAGGCTGCCCCCTTCAACGGTTCCTTCAACCTCAACGGCCCACAAAAGAAGGAGGCCAGAGAAAACTCCCGCGTCAGCGGCAAAAGTTAAAAATAGTGAACCTAAACGCCCCAAGTCAGGAGGCATAACAGTTCATACGGTTTACATGGCATCAGGAAAAGAAGATAGCCGCATATCAACAGGTCATAGACCGCACACGAGGTCAGTGACCAAGGCTCAGGAGCAGCAGCAGAAGCTCCAAGAAATGATGAACGCTATGGCCGCACTTACAGGGCCAAAAGAAACCCCTGAAACATCCTCGGACGAGCGTCAAGAACAAGAAACGGACGCAGAATTCCTTCGTCGCGTACTAGAGAAGAAAGATAAAGAAGCTGCGGAGCAGGCAGCCAACATAAAGAAAATGGCCCTCCTGTTCCAGGATATGGTGGGTATGATGATTCAACAAGATCCACCTGCTGAAGATTCCCCCATCATTCTTGAAGACGATAGGGGAGAGACGTCGAATCCTCCACCAGTTCTGTCCACAGCTAAAGAGGATACAATCTCCAAAGCTGATTTGGATGAATACATTGCCCAGCAAATACAGGTTCATCATGCAACCGAAATAGCCGGCCAGGTCGTGAAAACGGGGAGACCATATCCGAGTTGGTACGATCAAATCAAGTACCCTCCAGGTTATACGATTCCCAAGTTCCATGTCACAAGGGGACGGGTAATCCTCATCAGCATGTTGCCCAGTTCAGGGCACTTTGCGGCAATACCGGTGGAGATGACAAGCTTTTACTACGCCAGTTTGTTGGAAGTTTATCAGATACGGCGTTCGAATGGTACTCTGAGCTCCCGAACGACTCTATTAAAACCTTCGCGGAGATGGAGCTGTTGTTTACTCAGCGTTTTGCAAGCGCCAGTGAACGTACCCCGATGACAGCACTGATTAACGCCAGGGTAAAACCCGGCGAGACGTGGGTTCAGTACGCTATACGATGGCGGAACTTATGGTCAAAGTGTGAGCAGCGCATTGAAGAAGCTCCCGCGGTGGGTATGTTTGTAGGAACCCTCGATCCACAAGCAACCATATCGCAGTTTATGATATTTTTCAAGACGACTACCTTCCAGGCCTTGATTGACAAACTAGCGCAAATGGATCAAATGGGCCATAAACCCCCTCTTCCAAGGCCAGACACCCGAAATGACAAAGGGAAGGGAAAAGCGATCGTCGTCGCTAATGCTCAACAACAACCGAGCGACTCGAAGTCGGGTGCTCGTCAAAATAATACGCGACCGTACGTGCCCCTTGAGGATAGGATGGGACGTCCTTATTCCTTTCCCCGCGATAAAACGAGGAGGTTATTCGAGCTGGCGTTGCGCAACAGACTCATAAATTTGCCGGATCCAAAACGTCCGTTGCAACCAAGTGACGTCAACGAGCCCAACTACTATCCTTATCATCGGGTACTAGGCCATCCGATTGAAGATTGCTACGTTTTCAAAAATTGGCTTGAAAACCAGTACCGACAGGGCAAGTTCGCGTTATCTGACAAATGGAAGGTGAATCCCCCGCAGCCCCACACCTCTAAGGGGACGAATATGCCGGGGGCAACATGCTCCGTCATTGAAGAAGCTCCTTGGGAGGTTGTATTATCAGCCAAGACAAAGAGGATGCTAAACGATCTTCAGACATGTCCAGCGATCAAGTGGAAGAACCCGTTGGAACCGCAGGTCATTGAAGGAATGTTGAAGCCACGTCCAACTCCAAAGATCGATAGTGGTGGTTCAAGCACTTGCAGCCAGCCGTCAAAATCTTCGAAAAAGAAGAAGAAGAAATCTAAGAAGCCCGTGAAGCCTGGCGACAAGCGCACGGACTTACAAAAGCAAATTGACGCGCTGGATGAATACAACCAAAAGGCACGGACTCCCATTACGCTCCAAGAGTTCCTCAATCACGTCTTTCAAAAAGAAGATGAGGGAGAAAGTTCATCGGATGAATTCGAGAAATATGTGGCGAGCTGTCATATGATTTCCCATTCGATCATGAACGATGAGGAGACTCCTTGCACCGAAAAGCTGGGGGCAGATCCTGAACCAAAAGTTCTTGGGCCATGAGATGAAGTAATTGACGCATTCCTTAATGAAGCTCGGTTGAAAAGTAAAGCTGATAGGGAGCACGAGGCGGCTATATTTGAAGGGGCCAAACGCCAGCAACTTGATGAAGGAGCTGAAACGATCCCGTTGGAGCTAAACACCTCCGCTACCGACAAAAGCCAACTCAAGATGAGGAAAAAGTTTGCTAAGGCCATATCAGTGGGCATGAAGCTACCATCCTTTGAAGGAAACATCACCGGTGAAGTGGAAACGCACCCCTCCTATTGCTTATATCATCAAAAGATTTCGCACCCCACACAAGAGTGCAAAGCTTTCGATAGATGGTGGCAAGGATATGTTGCTCATCGACAACGCTTTAAGCGGGAGAAGCGTAAAACTCGTCGAGAGCAAAGAAATACGACCGAAAGGAGTAAAAGAACTACCGGCGATTGTCGCGTAGTTAACACCGGCGGGTCACAAGTGCCTACATTCGGGAGCGATTCTGATGAGGAGCTGGAACTTGCCCCTCTCTTTAAAGAGTCCGCTTCGAGAAAAGAAGAAGAACCGAAGGTTTGCGAAAATATCCGGCTACGTAATCGCACGCTGCCCGAAAAGAACCTCGGACCCTCGAACAAAAAAGATAAAGGGAATGAAAAGGCCACTGAAGATATCGTCTTAGATGACCAAGTGGTGGAAGAGCTAGCTGCCAAAGACCCACCAAAGAAGAATAAGGTGGATTACGATGTCTTAGCACATCTGAGGAAGCTGCCTTCACAGCTCAGCATTCTTGACGCCCTTTTGCTATCAAAAGAGGCGAGAGATTCGTTGATTAAGGCGCTCCAAGACCCAGAACAATTCCAAGCATGCCTGGCCGAGGAAAAGATAAAGGATGAATTGGAGGAAGTACACACGGCCGATGTCACTTTTGGCGATGAAGACCTTCTACTTGGGACGTGCGAACACAATCGCCCTCTCTATGTCTCGGGATACTGCCATGATATAAAGATAGGCAAAATCCTGATCGATAACGGATAGTCTGTTAACCTACTCAACGTGCGGGTGTTGAAGGAAATCTGCATGAGCGTCCAACACTTTACTCGGGACAAGATCACCATCTCCGGTTTCGATTCCCAATCGTCAAAGGCTCTTGGATCTGTGATACTGACGCTACGCTTCGGGCTACTCGTCACGGACATTAAGTTCCACGTCATAGAAAGCCAAGACATGCTACAACGCTTTGCTCGGCCGACCATGGTTACACGAGTACAACATCATCCCTTCTACACAGCATCAGTGTATGAAATATTTTAAGGATGGTTTCGAGTATACCGTGACGGGAGAACTGAACCCGTTCTCTGTGAACGAGGTCCGCAAATATGAAGACGCCAAATACTTCTTACCGGATTTCGAAGACACAGAGAAGTGTCACAAGCCGGAGAATAAAACTAACGCTACCATCCCTGTCTTCGGCAGTGATACTGAGGAGGAAGAGGAGATAGTTTATTCAGATCCGCCCCAACACAACAAGCCGGGACCATCGGCTCCTACATTGATCTTTGGCAGCGACTCGGAAGATGAAGTCCATGCCGTATTCTCTGCTCGACCTTTAATACAAATGTCCGCTGACGAAGAGCAAAGTCTACAAGTCGCCATGGTGCCGCCTGAACATCATAAAGAACTGGATGCACTTAATATCTACAGTGTAGAAGAGTTACGGACATTCTATATCCCTCCCAAACGAGAAAGCGAAAAAGCAATTCTATTTTACCGCTCTGAAGAAAACAAAACGGAGAAAGAAGTCTGGCACGGGGCGGATCCCATGCTCGACAGGCTTCAGCCTATCCGTCTTCCCAGATATTATACAGAGGGTTTGAAGAAGCTGCTGAAACGCCAGGGGATATCCTTCAAGCAGACCGTTCGGAAAGCCAAGTTCTATGACAAAGTCTGGAACGTTCCCGGGACTCAACGCAAACTGCCTAATGGGAAAATGGAAATAATTGGGCTTGGATACATCAGGTCAAAGAAACGAGAGTTACTACCCGGCTGCTACGTCGTGTATGACCTTGATGAAGCGACGGATGCTCAATGGGAGGACGCTAATCCTAAGCCAGTAAAAGTTCCAGATGCAAAGGAGCCCAGTCCGTCGTTCGAGGAGCAAATGGACAAACTTATAAAGAAAGCTGGTCAAAAAGTCCGAGACGATCATAACCGCGAAATGGTCATCTACGAGAAAGCTAGGACGCAACGCCTTCTCCAACAGGCCGTGAAAGATGAAAAGGCTGCTCCCTGTCAACCTGTTATAAACAAGGCTCGGCGCAGAAGCAGAAACAAGTTGAAAAGCGAAAAGGGCGCTCAACAGCAACAAAGTAGGACTAAGAAGTCACGCAAACGGGAGGCGAGCATTATTGATCTATCCCTCATGAAGAAAATGAGTCGAGCATACTCTTTTCCTCGGGATAAGATGAGGAGGATACTGGAGCTTGCGCTAAAACATCAGATGCTCACATTGCCGGAGCCCAAGCACCCCGAACAAGCAAGCGAAGTCTCTGACCCAAACTATTGCTCTTACCATCGAGTAATAGGGCACCCGCTCGAAGACTGCTTCACCTTTAAGAATTGGGTCGAAGATCAGTACCAGCTCGGCAAGTTCGCTCTGTCTGACAACTGGAAGGTAACGCCGCCACAGAAGCACGAGCCCAAGACCACGAAAGAAGAACCGGTTCCACATTGGGATTGGAAGCAAATTCCCACCTGTCACATGATTACAATATTAAAATAAGAGCCCGAGGACATAGAGGAGCTCCCTTGGTGCTTCGAAAACAGCAGCGACGAGATAATCTCAGAATTCCCACCAGCGCCAAAAGAGCTGGAAGATGGAATCCATACCACTGCAGATAACCTCAAGAAGATTGAGTTGGGGACGGCAAACGATCCACGACCGACATTCATCAGCGAATTACTATCTGAAGAAAGGGTAGCTGCGTTAAAGGATGTGCTTCTGCAGCATAGAGATTGCTTCGCGTGGAACTATTCCGAAATGCCGGGACTAGATCCAGAAATTGCTGTACACAAATTGGCGATATCCCCGAACATCAAGCCAGTCAAACAGGCGCCGAGAAGAATGCGATTCGAGCTTGAGATGAGCATCAATGCCGAGGTCAAGAAGCTGATCGACTCTGGCTTCATCCAGGAGGTTCAATACCCTGAATGGATCGCCAACATTGTTCCGGTGATGAAGAAAAACGGGACAGTGCGTATATGCGTAGACTTTCGGGATCTTAATAAAGCTTGTCCGAAGGACGATTTCCCAGTGCCAGTCACCGAACTGATGATAGACAATACGTCCACTCATGAGGTTTTCTCCCTTATGGACGGCTCATCAGGGTACAATCAAATAAAGATGCATCCCGAAGACCAGAAGCACACCGCCTTCAGGACTCCTCTGGGAATATTTTGTTACAAGGTGATGCCATTCGGGTTAAAGAACGCCGGTGCCACCTACCAAAGGGCCATGACGAAGATCTTCGATGACCTTATACACGAAATCGTTGAATGCTATATCGACGACCTCGTTATTAAAAGCAAATCATATGAGGAACATCTCGAGCATCTGAAGACCGTATTTCAACGCCTTCGGCAATACAACTTGAAGATGAACCCGCTTAAGTGTGCATTCGGAGTTTCCTCGGGCAAATTCCTGGGATTCATTGTTCGACATCGAGGTATTGAAATAGATCCGTCAAAGATCAAGGCGATCATGGAAATGCCTCCGCCAAGAACCCTTAAACAGTTGCGATCTCTCCAAGGGAAACTCGCATACATACGGCGATTTATAGCCAATCTTTCAGGCAAGTGCCGTCCTTACAGCCACCTGATGAAGAAGGGAACCCCGTTCGTCTGGGATCAAAAGAGCCAAAGCGCACTAGATGAGATCAAACAGTACCTGCAAAACCCTCCAGTGTTGGCTGCTCCGGTTAAGGGAAAGCCTCTCATTCTTTATACAACCGCCCTCGAAGGTTCTTTAGGCGCATTATGGGCACAAGAGAACGATCAAGGGAAAGAAAGAGCACTCTACTACTTAAGTCGAGTTCTACTGGGGGCAGAAAGCAACTACTCCCCCATCGAAAAACACTGCCTGGCGTTGATCTTTGCGATAACAAAGCTCAGGCACTACGCGTTGGCGCATGAGGTCCGTCTCATTTCAAAGGTGGACCCCCTTAAATACTTGATGTCAAAGACCATATTGACGGGACGACTCGCTAAATGGGCCCTACTCTTGATGGAGTTCTCGATCACGTATCAACCTCTCAAGGCAATGAAAGGCCAGACCATCGCCGACTTCCTCGCTGAGCATCCCATTCCCGCCGATTCTCCTCTAAATTGCGATCTTCCAGACGAACATGCGTTTGATGCGATCGACGGTGGTGATACCTGATGGGAGCTCTATTTCGATGGAGCATCTTCCGTAAAGAAGCGCAAACAAAGTACCCCTATAATCAAGTCGGGGGTAGGACTCATCTTTGTGACTCCACAAGGAGGGATAATGCGCTTCGCTTTCTCCTTAACAGAGCCTAGGACAAACAATGAAGCCGAATACGAAGCTTTGATAGCGGGCCTTGAGATCGCCATTGACATGGGAATTAAAAACCTCCTCATATACGGGGATTCTCAACTAGTCGTTAGTCAAGTAAACGGCGACTACCAAACATGCAAACCAGAACTGGTGAAGTACGGCGAAAAAGTGCAACAATTATTGACCCAAATCCCCTTTTAAACTTTGGAGAACATACCGCACGCGGAAAACAGCAAAGCAGACGCATTGGCCAAACTTGCTAAAGAACTGGCTGACGAGAATCTCGATGACGTTAGAATCGTGGTACAAAGCCGTCGGGTGCTTGCCCCAACAGAAATATCTCCAGAATCATCCGAAGAAAAAGGAGCGAGCGAGCAGATGGCTCTACAAATAAAAGACCGGGAAAAGGCCGAGGATTGGAGGGAAGTCTTTATAGACTACTTTAAGTCCCACCGAATGCCCGAAGAAGCGTCCACAAGACATCAGCTCATGAAACGAGCTCTGTCTTTCGCCTTCGTCAATGATACTCTGTATAAGAGGTCATTTGATTCTCTATGGCTGAGATGCTTAGGACCTGACGAAGCGAAAAGGGTCGTCCAGGAAGTTCATGACGGACTCTGCGGTTCTCACCAAGCAGGCCCGAAGATGAAGATGAAGATAAAACGGATGGGCTACTACTGGCCCACGATGATTCAGGATTGCCTCGAATATGCGAAGGAATGCCACTCATGCCAAATTCATGGGGACTTCATCCACCAGCATCCAAATCCGCTACATCCAACAGTGGCTAGCTGGCCATTCGAAATGTGGGGGACTGATATAGTCGGCCCCATCGAACCAGCATCGTCTAGAGGACATCGTTTCATCCTAGCGACGACCGATTACTTCTCTAAGTGGGCAGAAGCGGTACCGCTGAGAGAAGTAAAGACGGAGAATATTCTCCATTTTTTCAAGACGCATGTCATATATCGGTTTGGAACGCCGAGACGGATCATCTTCGATAACGGGCCAGCCTACAGAAGCCACAAGATCAGTCGCTTCGCGCAGCAACACAATATAGATTGGAGATATTCCTCGGTTTATAACCCGCGAGCTAACGGTCTCGCCGAGGCCTTTAACAAGACCTTGACGAAAATCATAAAGAAAACGGTGTCCCGAAATAAGAAAGACTGGCACGAGAGACTGCAAGAGGCTCTTTGGGCGTATCGAACTACATTCAAAACGGCCACGAATACAACGCCCTACGCGTTGGTGTTCGGCGTGGAAGCAGTACTCCCCCTCGAAATAGAATTACCCTCTCTGCGTGTGGCAGTTCACCACGAGCTGACGGATGAAGAAAATGCTCACCTACGGTTTGAAGAGCTTGACGCTCTTGATGAAACCCGGCTCCTGGCACAACAAAATCTGGAAGTTTATAAAGCAAAGATGACGCGCTCATATGAGAGACTGACCCGGCCGAGGACATTCCGTCAAGGAGAACTCGTGCTAGTGGTCAAAAGGCCCATGATTCCCAATCGCGCCAAATGGGGAAAATTCGAGCCAAACTATGAAGGCCCGTACATCATAGATAAGGTCTACCAGGGTGGGGCCTATCTGCTTATGGATATGCATGGTGAAAGGCCTTTCAGGCCAATAAACGGTCGCTTCCTAAAGAAATATTACGCTTAATGAGTCACGGCCTAGGTCGATGATAGATGACGACGACTATGTCCTCTCGCTATCTTCCTAAGCTCGAACTTTATAAGCATGTAGCCTGTCTTCTCACTGTCGGACCGAAATGTCCTTAAACTAATAGCAGACCGAAACGTCTCTAAACTACTACCGCAGCATCTTTAGGCTGACGAGATATAAAAAAAAAACATATAAAAATAAAATAAAATAAAAACGGTATGTCCATAAGCAAAAGGGCATGGATGAAAACCCAAAAAGGGCTCCGTGAGTAAAAACAGCAGGGCTACCGGCGAGTGTTCGTGAAAACCCGAAAGGGCGCGACCTCGTAAAAAAAAGAAAAGAGAAAAAAAAATATATACATAAAAATAAAAAGAATAAAAAAAAACGGTATGTCCATAAGCAAAATGGGCACGGATGAAAACCCGAAAGGGCTCCGTGAGTAAAAACAGCAGGGCTACCGGCGAGTGTTTGTGAAAACCTGAAAGGGCGCAACCTCGTTAAAGACACTTACAAGGTCCTCTCGACCTTATAAGGAGAAACCGCCCGCGTGAGATCCTTACGACTCACAAGGAAGCAACGCACTTGGGAATCCTCACGATTCCTAAGGAGGAAATACACTTGCGAGATCCTCACGACTCGCAAGGAGAACTCTCTTATGGGACCCTCACGGCTCGTAAGACTTGAAAGTCTTAAGTTACAGAGACCTAAACCTGTGCTTAAGCGATTCCCATAACTTTCGACAATGCCCTACAAGTAGTCCAATATTGACCCTTGTATACAATCCACGGACGCGAATAAACATTTCCCTAACTAAGTCCCATCCGAGACTAGGGATATGTCTGCATGGTGAACAACCCTTGTAAATCCTCTCGACTTACAAGGAGAAAACCCTCCTGTAGGATCCTTACGACTTACAGAGGAACAAAACACTTAGGAACCCTCACGAGTCCTAAGGAGAAAATACACCTACAAGATCCTCATGACTTGTAGGGAGAAATAACTTCGTGAAACCCTTACGGCTCATGAAGTCAGAAGCCTTAGCCGACAGGACCCTAACCCTGGTCGCTAAGCCACCTTTGTTCGACATCGACAGAGGCAGATGATGATTCGCTCCTGGTAATATCCCAGTTGTAGCGGTGTTGATGCCGAAATCGGTTTATTGTGGAAAGCCAGTAAGCCGCACATGCATACAAAATAGCCGAAATAATTGGGCAACTTGCAACAAAAAGCAGCAAGTAAAAATGTAGGCATGAAAAATAGCCGAAATGATTGGGCAACTCGCAATAAAAAGCAGCGAGTAAAAATAAAATAAACAGCCGAAATGATTGGGCACCGCGAAAAATAGCCGAAATGATTGGGCAATCGCGACCTTCGCGATATAAAAGCTGAAATGATAAAGCATCGCGGAGATAAAACAAAAAAAATGATGATAAAATTTTAGCCCTACAGTTAAGATCACATCGATCCATGTATACAATTCAAGGGCAAACAAAAAGGGAACCATACTTTCCCAACAGGCTCCGCCAGAAGATGATGCCAAATCTCGACGGTTCAGTCCAACTCCGAAGAAACAAATGTCTTCAGCAAATTCCTCGACTCACAGATACAAACACTCCTTGACGAGAGCCTCCTGATCCGCGTCGACTCGCAGAGCCGCCAGTGCCTCCGTGGGAAATCCTCAATTCGTTTCAAATCCCAAGGAAACAAATAATCCTTGGCGCTTGGGAAACAAATAATCCCTAGCAAACTCCTCGACTCACGGATACAAACACTCCTTGACGAGAGCCTCCTGATTCGCGTCGACTCGTAGAGCCACCAGTGCCTCCGTGGGAAATCCTCGACTCGTTTCAAACCCCAAGGAAACAAATAATCCTTGGCACTTGGGAAACAAATAATCCCTAGCAAATTCCTCGACTCACGGATACAAACACTCCTTGACGAGAGCCTCCTGATCCGCATCGACTCGCAGAGCCACCAGCGCCTCCGTGGGAAATCCTTGATTCGTTTCAAACCCCAAGGAAACAAATAATCCTTGGCGCTTGGGAAACAAATAATCCCTAGCAAACTCCTCGACTCACGGATACAAACACTCCTTGACAAGAGCCTCCTGATTCGCGTCGAATCGTAGAGCCACCGGTGCCTCTGTGGGAAATCCTCGACTCGTTTCAAACCCCAAGGAAACAAATAATCCTTGGCGCTTGGGAAACAAATAATCCCTAGCAAATTCCTCGACTCACGGATACAAACACTCCTTGACGAGAGCCTCCTGATCCGCGTCGACTCGCAGAGCCACCAGCGCCTCCGTGGGAAATCCTCGATTCGTTTCAAACCCTAAGGAAACAAATAATCCTTGGCGCTTGGGAAACAAATAATCCCTAGCAAACTCCTCGACTCACGGATACAAACACTCCTTGATGAGAGCCTCCTGATTCGCGTCGACTCGCAGAGCCACCAGTCCCTTCGTGGGAAATCCTCGACTCGTTTCAAACCCCAAGGAAACAAATAATCCTTGGCGCTTGGGAAACAAATAATCCCTAGCAAATTCCTCGACTCACGGATACAAACACTCCTTGACGAGAGCCTCCTGATCCGCGTCGACTCGCAGAGCCACCAGCGCCTCCGTGGGAAATCCTCGATTCATTTCAGACCCCAAGGAAATAAATAATCCTTGGCGCTTGGGAAACAAATAATCCCTAGTAAACTCCTCGACTCACGGATACAAACACTCCTTGATGAGAGCCTCTTGATTCGTGTCGGCTCGCAGAGAAATTATGTCCCCGCGGGAAATTCCTGATTCGTCTCAACATGCAAATGAAGCCTCAGGCAGCAGGAACTAAAAAAAAAAATCTTGCTTCCTGAATAATGGGACCCTGCAAGTCAATCCAAAATGGTCTCTTTCATACTATTCACGGGTCTCACTCTCCAAGGTCGAATTTCGACGAGGAGGGAAACAACCACTTGTGGGTCCTCTTGACTCGTAAGAGAGAAAAATTCTTTTATAGGATCCTTACGACTTGTAAGAGAAAACAACACTTAGGAATCCTCACGATTCCTAAGGAGAAAGTCCACCTACGAGATCCTCTCGATCCGTAGGGAGAAGAATCTCTATGAGACCCTCACGGCTCATGGAGTTGAAAAGTCTTAGGCAGCAGATCTGAACCTGCGGCCTAAGCCATCGCTATTTCTTAAGAAAGTCCGAATACTCGTTTTAATCATCCGTCAACTATGATCGCTAAGGTGATATGCTGATAGTAAAAGAAAGAGAAGACGGAGAAAATGACACATGACAAAAAAGGTGTATCTTTTATTCATAAACTTGTTCGGGTACATGATACATTATGTCAAAGAGAAAAATATATATATACATTCTTTTATCTACAAGTACAAACGATACAAAGATAGATAGCTACTGAGGAGGAAGTGTCTTTAGTAAATCCACAAGCTGCTCTCGCACTTCCTTCAGCGCCTCCTCCTGAGCAGCTGCCGCGGCCACCTCCGCTTCCACCCGAGCTCGCTGCTGCAAGAAAGATGAAAGTTGCTCCTCCGCCGCCTTCTGGGCTGCTTCCTGGCTAGGTGCATCTCGCTCGACAACATCAAGGTGTTGCCTCAATGATAACCCTTCAGAAAGACATTGCAGGAGGCCCTCAAAGACAACCTTCAGCCGTGCGGCGTTGGCCTCCACCCGAGCATGCAGTTGGACGGATTTGCTTGAAGTTTCACTACGCTCCTTACGCCTTGAAATGACTTCTTGTTCGAGGTGGCGGAAGTAAGGAGCGCTCTGCTCAATCCACGCTGTTCTTTGATTACTGAAAGCCAAGGCCTCGGGAGCGGGACGCAGCGACTCCAACTGATATAGGCGACCCTCGATCTCCCTACAATGGTTAACCCAGGATGCGACGATGCCCTCATCATGAAAGTTCATGAGTATTGCTAGCATCGGGTTAACCATCATAGCGAAGTCTGCGGCAGATGTAGGAGTTTCAATGTCGAGTTCCTCGACGTAGTCACTCAACATGCGCAGACTATTCGCGGCGCCTTTTGAAGACAGACTCCTCAGATAAGGACCCGCCGGCATTATGATGCGAGATTCGAAGGGCGCCGAGACCGGAACGACAGTTGAAAAGAAACAAGATGTGATCAGATAACAGTTTTGAAAATAAAGAAGGAAGACTTTATCAATGTGATAGTCGCTGTACCAGCTGAGGCAGGTGGCAGAGCCGGAAGAGTCGGCAGCGCAGCCCGTCTTTCATCCCCTCCTTCGATTTGTAACACTGCAGTCGAGATAAAAAAAAAGGGTTTAGAAATAATCCCATCAATGAAGAAAGAAGAATGTCATTGGAAATCATACTCACCAACGCCACCAGAGGAAGAAGCAAGCTCGGATGGGAAGGAGAAGTGTGGGAGCAACATCTGGTAAAGATGGTCAAAAAGTACTCCTGAAAAGACACAACAGCACGACTTCAGTACATACACTATACATCTGAAAGATAAGACTAATAAGTTGCAAACCCATACCTTCCAACATCTTAGACGGTATGAGAGAGGGTTGGGAGGTGACCACCGCCAAGGCAGTTGTTGAAGGCGCTCCTTCAAGCAGTGGGGCATCGGCGCTGGCTGCACCTGCGTTACAAGAAAGGTGAACTTGTCAGAAAGGATTGTAAAATAAGAAAGACAGTAACCTAAGGTTTACCTGAGGAGCTCCCGGCCGAAACAGAAGCGACTCCCTCCTCTATCGACATGAGGCCACCGCCCGTAGCCTCATCACCCGACTCGATGGGGACCGTCGTCGTGCTAGCGCGACCAGGAGACGGCAGGAGATCATAAGCAGGGAGGGCAATGATTGGAGCGTTGCCGGATTCTTGGAAGGAAGCGGCTGACTCTTCCCCAAGAGTCGTACCCATCTCACCCGCAGCTTCTTCGAGCTCCGCCGTTTCCATCGGCTCATCCACTGTCACCACGAGGTCGCCGGCCTCAAGAGCCTCGTCCACCACCACCCTCGGTTCAGTTATAATGATCATATCATATGCCACCGCTTCAGGTTCGGCATCAATGACCTTCTCGGTTGCAGGCCCCTCGACCTCCACCTCAGGCTCCAAAGCCACAACGACGTTGCCCACCGTCGGCTCGAGTTTGGCAGGTACCGCCTCCTCTGTTTCTTTGGGATCAACGGCTTCCGCCTCCCCCTCGATCAGACTCGGCCCTGCAAGATAAGGGATATAAGGACCAATGACATTAAAAATCCTTATAACAAAAACTCTGAGAGAAATATTACCTGAAGTGGATTTACCGTTTGCGCTCTGAACTGCGCGTGCCACCTCTCTGCGGGCAATGGATAGGGCAACAGGGGCCTCTTCAGATGGAGTATCAGCACGAGGGGCAGTGCCGGGGCCCGCTCCCGCAGCCAAGGCAGCCCGGCGCGCCTTCGCCTCACGCCTTTGCCGCTTTCTTTCCTCTCGAGCTGTCACAATGGACCTCCGTGACGCCTCTTTCACCGCGGCATCGTCATCCGTAAACAAAGAAACCTCCAGAGCCTTTAAGGCGTCTCTCATCGGCTCCTCAAGACGGACTTCTTGCGGTAACCCTGAAGAAGCAGGAACATCGGCAGCCGGTAGGACATCTGCGTCACTTGGCGGGAGCGGCATTGAGGTTCCTGTGATTAAAAGGGAAAGGTTAGATCGACCATAACACAAGGGAAATGAAAGCTTAATAAATCGAAACTTACTAAGGCCCATAGATGCTCTAAGACGTTCCTCCTCCTGGAAAGTCTTCAGAGAAGCGGCAATGGCTTCTTCGTCAGTGATGCCTGTCGAAAGGAAAGAAAGAAAAGCGTTAGTCAAAGGCAATGAAGAGGATATGTTGCAATAAAGAAAAAGGCGACTAATAGTTACCTGATTGCGCAAGCTTGGCCATCCACGCGTCACGCTTTGCCAACCACGCCGAAGTTTCGAGAGTGGCTTCCAAGTCTGTATCGTCTGGCAGCGGCATCACTAGTCCTTCATTCGTCCCGTATTCGATCAGGCCCTCGGCATAGGGAGCATGGGGTTCCTGACCGAACACGACGTCCGCAGCGAAGAGCGACTTCTTTTTCTTTTGCCCTCTGACCCTAGGCTCACGGGGGATCGACTTACGTTTAGCAGCCACCTTGAGACGGCGGGTCCCGATGTCTGCACCTACACCGGACTCCGGCGAGGCCACGACCACTGTCTCCACTGGAGCATGGGGCGCTGGGGCTGCATCTATAATATCGGGAAGCGTCAATCCGTGCGGAGGACTTTGCGCACGCGACGGTCTGCCCCCGGCATCTTTTAGAGGAGGAACCACCGGGGTCCTTGGCATTAAGGGAGCATTACGGTCGGTGCCGGGAGGTGCTTCTTTGCGGTCGATCAACACTCGCCTCTCCTCCTTTATAACGGCCCCCGTAGCATGATTGTACCACTCCCTATATACATTAAGGAGTCGTGGAGCGCAGGCCGGTGTGCTGATAAAAAACGAGAACCCGTGTTCAGGCGCATGAAGTGATGTAACGCGTTCACCATCCCTTCTTCATTGGCAGCAGGTTCCAGTAAGAAAGCTTCCAAGGGTACCCCTTGATCGTAGCCCAGTTGTTGGGCGAACCGATGCGGGTTATATCTCATGAAGATTGCCGCACCGCCCTGCCTGAAGACTAAGAAGCCCGGTCTAATAGAATACAAGTGGAGGGTCTCCCGAGCCGTCAACACTGAAGCTCCATCCTTAAAGGAGTCCTGTAATGGTCGCACCGCAGTGGTGGACGCTTTTCCAATGGTTAATACATTGTCAATGAAGGACATCCCGACTCCAACGGTGTGAGGGCGAAGCAGTAAACCCCTGGCGTTCCGTGGTGAAGGGGTCACGATTGATGAGCCAATCAACTGTATAATGCGAGGAAAACCGCACTTGTCAAAGAATGAAGGCCTTTTATGCATGCCGAAGACACCCGCCGTATGTAGCTCGAGCCACGACATGAAGTAGTGCATCGGGAAGACCACGTGCAATACCCCGGGCTCGTTAGCATCCGCGGCTCGGCTGAGACCATGATATAAGTGCGCCAAGCCGGCGATCCCCACAGCCACCTTTACCCCGATGACCATTCGGTGGGCTGGGTAAAATACGGAGGGCCGCATGCGATGAGAGTGCATTGGGATCGCGAACCAACTCAGCCACAGTCCGAGAAATCCTAAGAAAAAGGCCTCCTCGTCCATCCCGGGGGCTGCGATTTCTGCAAAAGATATAGTAGGAAAGTCCGGAAGGAAGAAAACCTTTTGGTCTATCTCCTTCGCCGGCAGGTTATCCAAACCTAGGCCGAAAGGATCATCCAGGATAGCAGACTTGGCAGCTCTTGATGAAATGACGCTTGGGCGAAGGAAACGAGCAATGAAGTCCTCAAAATTAACTCCCCGGCTCCCATGTTCGATAAATAGAGACTCGTAGATGTTCAACACCTTGATCAGGCTAGGGAATTGTTGTTGAACAGCATTTTCCGGCGTGATCCCCCTTACCATCGGCTTAGCACCGAAGACATACTCATCTGTCGGGAGCAGCTCTTTATAGTGTTCCCCCATGACTGGTAGACCGGATACCTCCGCGAATTCCTCCAAAGAGATAGACACTTCCCGATCCATGGTAAGGAAAGTGTGGGTGGGAATGTTCCACTGTTCCAGGAAAGCTTTAAACCACCAAGTGGGGAGCGTGGGATACTGGAAGAGAGAGACGTAGACCGCGGTGTACAATCCTAATCTTATCAACTGCGACTTCTTCGTCGACAAGATGTACCGGGCCCACGGCAGGTAACCAATCGGATGGCGGGGGATCAGACCAATGTTATATGATTGCCCCCAGGGTCTCGCCTCGCCCTGACAGATACGACGTCCTAGGATATCCAAGACCATAGGACGTTGGACAGGAACCGCATCCATAGCGGGATGAAGAAAGCTGTTCGCGGTCCAATCCACCAACTCCACGGCATACTGCACCGAGGGTGGGGTAGCATAGTGAATCGCTGTGATGGGTTCCGACGGCACCGCGCATGTGAAGCTCCGGCGGCCCATGATGATCTGATTATACCACGACCCCCAAAGGTGGAGACTCTTGTGTTCCAGATCGTACTCCTTAATCATGGTCAGGACTTCACGGTCCAAGGGCGCCTCGGGAAATCCCTCCTCCGAGCGGACGAACGGGAATGAAGTGTCTAGAGACATGATCGCTGCAAAAGAACAATTTAGCCGTTAGTGTTGTAATTCCAACGTTTGGCGTCTAAAAAAAAAAGAGGAAAATGCATTAATTAAATTAAAATTAATTAATTACACCACACATCAGTGCAGTGAGTGGGAGACCAAAGGGGGACCCACAAAATCTGGATGACAATACATCAGACAACCTCATCATTGGATGAGATTATCAGTTGGTCCCCAGGAAAACATTCCCATTTATAAAAAAAAGGGGGGTGGGAAGAATCCCTAGAGACAAGGAGAAAATCTCCTCGTTCAGAGCAAAGCTCTGTCACAGAGTGACACTTGTCAAACTCTGATCTCAAAGAAATAAGATTTCTTAAAAGAGCATAGCTCTATGGTCCATCAGAAAATGTTACACCTAAAAGAATTAGAATTTTTGGAATCTTGGAAAATCCATGAAAAAAACTTGTGAAATTTTTTCATTTTTCAGATCTAAAAGATCTACAGATGATTCAAAGAGCAAAGCTCTGTTCATGGGTTAGAACCCATGAACAAGATCTCTACAGATCTATAAATTCTTAAGAGCAGAGCTCTGTTTATGAAACCCCAATGGGGATTTCTTTAGATCAAAAGATCTGTGAGAGCAAAGCTCTTTGGTTAAGATTAAATTAAATTAATTTGATGTAAGTTAATTTTTACCTAAAGTTTCTAACTTTGGGAAGGAGCAAAGCTCTGAAGTTCTTAAGAAAGAGCAAAGCACTGTTGAAATCAAAAATCTTAAAACGGTAAGATTTTTTTTAAGGATCAGAGGTCCTATTTATAAGGCGCTTGCGCCCCTTGAGCTCACCCCTTGATCCAACGATCAGGAGTTTGCCACCGCTGCACTCACGTTTGCGCCACGTGAGCGCAACGGTGGGGGGCATTTGTTTCGCCCAATCAGAGCAAAGCTCTGTTGAAATTCAAAATTCAAAATTTTGAAACAATGCTTCAAATCTTGGGCGCAACGCGTCACATGTCAGGCGCTGATACGTCAGCGCAGCGCCCAAGAAGGCGCGCCCAATCAGAGCAAAGCTCTATTAAAGGAAGCAACGCGCTGTGCGCTGCGCGACACGTGTCAGCGAAGACGCCCTAGCGCAGTTGCGCCGCGCTGTGCGCTGCGCGACACGTGTCAGCACAGACAGCACGGCGCGACACGTGTCAGCACAGACAGCGCGGCGCAGTCGCGCCGCGCTGTGCGCTGCGCGACACGTGTCACGCGCTGGGGCATCTGCGCCAAACAGAATTAAAATTTTAAGAAATCTTTTCTGTTCTTGTTAAAACAAGAAGATTTTCTTCTGCAAAGCAGAAGCCCTTGGATCAAAGATCCAACGGTGGAAAAAATTCCCCAAATCACTCAGAGAAGAATCTCTTTAACAAATTTAAATAATTTATGAGCACTATAAAAAGGACCCAAAGCCTCAATTCAAAGGCATCAAGATCTTTCTAAAAAAAAAGGGAGAGAAGAGAACTCTGAGAAACTCCTCAAGAATAAAAAAGGTAAAAAACCTTTAGAAAAAAAAAGTTCTCTTATGAACAGATCATAGATCTAAAAACAAGATCAATGATCTTTAATAAAAATAAAATAAAAAAAAATAGTGCTTTGCACTTCTGTTCTTGAATCTAAAAGATTCTTGGTGCTTTGCACTTGCAAACTGCGCTGTTGCGCTCTTGGGAGAGCGCCACGTGCGCTATGCGCTCTTGAAATAAGAGCTTTGCTCTCTGGAGTTGGCGCAACTCATCAGAGCGCGCCACGTGTCCGCAGTGCAACAGCGCAGCGCACTAGCGCAGCGCACTGCACTGTTGCGCTTGCGCTCACTAGAGCGCGCCACGTGTCAGCAGCGCAACAGCGCAGCGCGCTGCACTGTTGCGCTTGCGCTCATCAGAACATGACACGTGTCTTCATCACAAGCGCTTGCGCTCAGTGAGTAGCGTAAAGCGCCTAACAAATGCAATGCAGGGCCAAGCACAATTAAAAGACCAAACAGGCCTAATTAAATTGATGCTCTGCATCATTTATAAATGGGCAAAGCCTAAACAAAAAATAATAAAATGCTATGCAGATGCCTTGCAGAGCCCAAAATAAATTGATGCTCTGCATCTTTTATGGGCAGAGCCCAAACAAGAAAATAGAAGTAATGCAATGCATTATTTAAGTGTGGGCAAAGCCCTAGCACATATCTAATGGACTAAAAATAAATAAAATGTTGAACATTTTCAACTGGACTTAGCCCAATTCTGGCCGTAAGTCCTTAAATTAAGTTGAAATGAGCACAAATGCTCTCTCAAAACAATTTATATCCGGTTCGAGGGTACATCTCCGAACTCCTTTGACATCTATCGTTGTAATCCCTCAACGACGTCAAAGAGGTGACGGGTCCCAACGACCACACATCAATATGGACTGCGGGGTCCTTAAACTCGTGGACCGAAACGTCCCTAAACTAATGTTGGACCGAAACGTCCCTAAACTAATAGCGGACCACCATGTCCCTAAACTGGAACATGGACCACCACGTCCCTAAACTGGAACATGGACCACCACGTCCCTAAACTACCTATGGACCACTACGTCCCTAAACTGGAACAATAGAGCTCCCAAATGCTCTTTTGTCGGATCTAAACGATCCTGTTTAAGTTGATCTTAGCCCCCAAACACGGCTAACGTGTCCTTAAACATTCAAACGGACTATAAAACTCCAAATCAACCTTGGTTCAAGGGTACATCTCTGAACTCCTCTGACATCTGCCGTTGTAATCCTTCAACGACGTTAGAGAGGTGACGAGTCCCGATGGCCAGATATTAAATGGATTATCACGTTAAGTTGATCTTAGTCTTAAACAGGACTATCGTATCCTTAACGAATGTTTAAGTTGATCTTAGCCGCAACGCGACTAATGCATCCTTAAACTAAAATCACCAAACCCAAATCTAAGTAAATACGGATTTGGACTAATCCACGTCCTACGGGCGACAGCATTACTCAGTCTCCGTATACAATCCACGGGCAACCACAAACAAAACAAACACACACGACACGAAGTGAAATTCTGGAGAAGGAGAAAGTTGTTACCGCGATGCGGTAGCGTAATTAATTGCAGGGGCTTGCGCCTGCAGGGAAGAGCGTCCCCACAATCAAAAACCCCTCAAGCGAGGGGGAATCTGACGAAGTCTGCTACATCGGCCGCATCCGTCTAAACCTCCGATACACGGTGCCATAAATCAACTTGGCATCTTCGGAGAGGTGGACGGATAAAACCAAATAGCATCTGCCCCGAATCTCAGCGTCAGGACATCGCGGTCTTGTGCGCCGTCTTTCGGAGGGGAACAACTCTTAAAAGAGGGAGGGCACGAGATTATGGATGACCTCCATATGTGCTTCGCAGATGAAGACGAGGGCAAGGTGATCTCAGAGTTTCCACCTGCCCCAAAGGAGCTGGAAGATGAGATACACACTACGGCGGATAACCTAAGGAAAATTGACTTAGGGTCGGAAAAAGATCTGAGGCCAACGTTCGTCGGTGAGCTACTATCTGAAAAACATGTAGCCACGTTGAAGGACGTGCTCATGCAGTATAAAGACTTCTTCGAATGGAACTATTCTGAGATGCCGGGCCTAGATCCAAAGGTGGCAGTATATAAATTGGCCGTATTGCTGGACATAAAGCCAGTCAAATAAGCGCCAAGAAGAATGTGGCTCGAACTTGAGATGAATATCAACGCTGAAATCAAGAAACTAATCGACTCTGGCTTCATCAAAGAAGTTCAATACCCCGAATGGATCGCTAAAATCATTCCAGTGATGAAGAAGAATGGGACAGTGTGCATCTAGGTGGACTTTCGAGACCTCAACAAAACTTGCCCGAAGGATGACTTCCCAGTACCTGTTACCGAGCTGATGATCGATAACATGTCTACCCATGAGGTCTTCTCTTTCATGGATGGATCTTCAAGATACAATCAAATAAAAATGCATCCCGAAGATCAAAAGCATACTGCCTTCCGGACCCCGCTAGGCATATTTTGCAATAAGGTGATGCCCTTCGGTTTAAAAAACGATGGCGCTACCTACCAAAAGGCTATGACGAAGATCTTCGATGACCTCATACACGAGATCGTCGAATGTTACATTGACGACCTAGTGGTAAAGAGCAAATCTCATAAGGAGCATTGGGAACACCTTAAAATAGTATTCTGACATCTTTGGAAGTATAATCTAAAGATGAATCCTCTATAATGTACGTTTGAAGTCTCCTCAGGCAAATTCCTAGGATTCATCATACGGCATCGGGGTATCGAAATCGATCCCTCAAAGATCAAGGCGATTATGGAAATTCCCACGCTAAGAACTCTCCGACAATTGCGATCTCTTCAATGAAAGATTGCATATATCCGGCGGTTCATAGCCAACCTCTCCGAAAAATGTCGTCCCATAGTCATCTGATGAAGAAGGGGACCCCGTTCGTCTGGGATCGAAAGTTCCAAAATGCAATAGACGAAATCAAGCAATGCCTGCAAAATCCGCCGGTATTAGCCGCTCCGGTTAAGGGAAAACCCCTTATCCTATATACAACGGCTCTTGAGGGTTCTCTAGGCGCGCTATGGGCACAAGAGAAAGATCAAGAAAAGGAGAGAGCTCTATACTATTTGAGTCGAGTTCTCCTAGGGCAGAAAACAACTACTCCCCCATTGAAAAGCATTGCCTGGCACTAATCTTCGCGATAACGAAACTCAGACATTACGCCTTGGCACATGAGCTCCATCTCATATCAAAGGTGGATCCTCTCAAATATCTGATGTCAAGAGACATACTAACAGGAAGGCTTGCCAAATGGGCCCTTCTCTTGATGGAGTTCTCGATAACGTATCGACCCCTCAAAGCAGTGAAAGGCCAAGCCATTGCCGACTTTCTTGCGGAGCATCCGATACCAGCCAACTCCCCCTTAAATTGTGAGTTGCTGGATGAACATGTGTTCGACACAATCGAAGGAGAGAAGGAAGAAAATGATTCCTGATGGGAACTCTACTTCGATGGAGAATCTTCCATGAAGAGGCGAAAGCAAAACACCCTCCATAATCAAAGCCGGGGTAGGCCTTATCTTCGTGACTCCACAAGGAGGGATATTGCGTTACGTCCTTTCCTTAACGGAGCCAAGGACTAATAACGAAACTGAATATAAAGTTTTGATAGCAGGTCTCTAAATCGCTGTTGACATGGGAATCAAAGACCTCCTCATATGTGGAGACTCCCAGCTGATCGTTAGACAAGTAAATGGCGACTATCAGACATGCCAGCCAGAGATGATAAATTATGGCGAAAGTGTGCGGCAACTGCTGACACAAATCCCCTCCTATATCCTGGAAAGTATACTACATATAGAAAACAGCAAGGCAGATGCATTGGCCAAATTGGCTACGGAACTGGCTGATGATGACCTCGATGACGTAAAGATCATTGTGCAAAGCCGCAGGGTTCTTACGCCAACGGATATATCTTCGGAAGATCTGATAGAGTCATCTGAAAGAAAAGAAATGAACGAACAAGTAGCCCTTCAAATAGAGGATGAAGAAAAGGTCAAGGATTGGAGGGAAGTCTTCATAGACTACTTCAAATCCCAACGAACGCCCAAAAATGCGTCGTCTCGACATCAGCTCATGAAACAAGCTTTGTCCTTCGCCTTCGTCAATGATACACTATATAAGAGATCTTTCGACTGTCTTTGGCTAAGATTCCTGGGACCGGAAGAAGCGAAGAGAGCCATTCAAGAAATTCATGACGAACTCTGCGGTCTCACCAAGCTGGGCCAAAGATAAAGCTGAAGATCAAAAGAATGGGTTACTATTGGCCCACAATGATTCAGGACTGCCTCGAATATGCGAAGCAATGTCACTCATGCCAAATCCACGGGGGCTTCATCCACCAACATCCAAATCCGCTACACCCAACAGTGGCTAGCTGGCCGTTCGAAATTTGGGGAACTGATATAATTGGCCCCATTGAACGGGCGTCGTCCAAAGGACATCGGTTTATATTGGCAACGACCGCTGCTTCTCTTTGTGGGTAGAAGCAGTACCACTATGGGAGGTGAAGACGGATAATATCCTCCATTTCTTCCGGACACATGTCATCTATCGGTTCGGCACTCCGCGACGAATTATCTCGGATAATGGGCCAGCTTATAGAAGTCATAAAATCAGCCACTTCGCACAGCAACATAAAATAGATTGGAGATCTCTTCAGTCTATAATCTCAGGCCAACGGTATAGCTGAAGCTTTCAATAAGACCTTGACGAAGATTATAAATAAAACGGTGTCCAGAAACAAAAGAGACAGGCACGAAAGGCTGCATGAAGATCTCTGGGCGTACCGAACAACGTTCAAAATGGCTACGAATACAACACCATACATGTTGGTATTCGGTACGGAACCAGTGCTTCCTGTGGAAATATAACTCTCCTCTCTACGAGTAGCGGTTCGATACGAGCTGACTGATGAAGAAAATGCTCATCTTCGGCTTGAGGAGCTTGATGCCCTCGACGAAACTCGCCTAATACCACAGCAAAATCTGGAGGCTTATAAGGAAAGGATGATACGGTCATACGAAAGACTGACCAAGCCGAGAACATTCCGCCAAGGCGAACTCGTGCTATCGTCAAAAGACCAATGATCTCTAATCGTGCAAAACAAGGGAAATTCGAGCCAAACTATGAAGGCCCATACATCATAGACAAAGTCTACCAAGGTGGAGCTTACCTGCTCATGGATATGCATGGCGAAAGACCCTTCCGGCCAATAAACGGCCGATTCCTCAAAAAATACTATGCTTGACAAGTCACGACTTAGGTCTATGATAGACGACGATGCTCATGTCCGCTCTCTATCTTCCTGAGTCAGAACTCTAAAAGTAGTATGCAAAGAAGCTCCGTCACCTCAAACATGGCGATGAAGGACCGAGTTGTCCTTAAACTAGAAATTCACCTGAAACATGACGATAACAGACCGAGATGTCCTTAAACTAGAACATCGCCTCAAACATGGCAGTATCGGACTGAGAAGCCCTTAAACTAATTATCCGCCTCAAATATGGCGATAAAGGACCGAGAAGTCCCTAAACTAATTATCTGCCTCAAATATGGAAACAACGAACCAAGAAGTCCCTAAACTAACAACGGACCGAGATGTCCCTAAACTAGAATCTCGCCTCAAATATGGCGACATCGGACTAAGAAGTCCCTAAACTAACAAAGGACCGAGATGTCCTTAAACTAGAAATTCGCCTCAAACATGGCGATAACGGACCGAGATGTTCCTAAACTAGAACCTCGCCTCAAACATGGCGGCATCGGACCGAGAAGTCCTTAAACTAGTTATCCGCCTCAAATATGGTGATAAAGGACCAAGAAATCCCTAAATTAATTATCCGCCTCAAATATGGCAACAACGGACCGAGAAGTCCATAAACTAACAACGGACTGAGATTTCCCTAAACTAGAATCTCATCTCAAATATGGCGACATCGGACTGAGAAGGCCTTAAACTAACAACGGACCGAGATGCCCCTAAAACTAGAACCTCATCTCAAATATGGCGATATTGGACCGAAAAGTCCCTAAACTAAAATTTCGCCTCAAACATGGCGATAATGGACCGAAACCTCCCTAAAGTAGTGCATCGCCCCAAATACGGTGATACATTCCCTTAGGATCTATATTGCAATCAAAGTCTTAGCAGGAAAGATTGCAACTTAAGTCCCACTGGCTACATAGCTACTCCAGCGATGAAGCCACCCCTAAAACCTACCGACAAATAGGTGGGTCACCTACGACGAAGCTACTTTCGAGGAGAGAAAAAAAAACGGTATGTCCACAAGCAAAATGGGCACGGATGAAAACCTGAAAGGACACCATGGGTAAAAACAGCAAGACTGCCAGCGAATTTGTGAAAACCCGAATAGGACGCAAACTCGTAAAATAAAAAATTCATGTGCACTTGCAAGGTCCTCTCAACCTTGTGAGGAGAAAATAACTGTGTGAGATCCTTACGACTCACAAAGGAGCAACACACTTAGGAATCCTCATGATTCCTAAGAAGAAATTACACTTACGGGATCCTCATGACTCGTAAGGAAAATTCTCCTCATGAGACCCGCACGGCTCATAAGATTCAAAAGCCTTAAGCTACAGGGATCTGAACCTATTCTTAAGCCGCCACATCCCCAAAGTTTCCTTACAAGCGGTCCAATATTGACCCTTGTATAAAATCCACGGGCACAAATAAATGTTCCTCCACCAAGTTCCACCAACGACGAGAAATGTCCCCGTATGATGAACGACACTTGTAAGTCCTCTCGACTCATAAGGAGAAAACACTCTTGCAAGACCCTTACGACTTACAAGAGAAAATACACTTAGGAATCTCCACGATTTCTAAGGAGAAAGTACACCTACGAGGTCCTCATGACTTGTAGAGAGAAATACCTTTATGAGACCCTTACGGCTCATAAAGTCAAAAAGCCTTAGTCGACAGGATCCTAACCCTGTTTACTAAGCCACCTTTGTTCAAATCAGCAAAGGCAAATGATGAGTCGCTCCTGGCAATGTTCCAGTCGTAGCGATACTAATACCTAAACAGGTGTCAAACTCCAAGTCTTTTTATGACAAATGATGATTCGCTCCTGGCAATATTCCAGTCGTAGCGATGCTGATGCTAAGGTTGGTATCAGATTCCAAACTTGCAATAAAAACAGCAGCGAGTAGCAAAAAATGCATATAAAAATAGCCGAATTGATGGGGCAACTCGCAATAAAAAGCTGCGAGTAAAAACATTAAAAAAATAGCCGAAATGATTAGGCACCGCGAAAAATAGCCGAAATGATTGGACAATCGCGAGTTTCGCGATATGAAAAGCTGAAAAGATAAGAGTATCACGGCAATGAAATATAAAATAAAATAAAATTCTCTCTGCCCTGCAAGTATGTCCATATTGACTCTTGTACACGATCCATGGGCATAAATGAAAGAAAGGAAACCATACTTTCCAACCAGACTCTGTCAAAGGGAGAGCCAGATCTTGACGGCAATATCTACAGCCTAGAGATCAGCTCGACGTTCTTCTCATTCCAATAGAGTGCAGACATGATATCAACAAAGCTCCAAGGAGCCAAATCAAAAAGGAGTGATGGAAAAATCCTAGTTCCAACTCGGCGTTCCTTCTCATTCCAGCAGGATGCAGATGCAACATCAACAAAAGACCCAAGGGTCGAAACAAAAATGGAGCCATGGCAAAATCCTACCTCCAAGTCTTGATGGTATATATACAACCTAGAGACTATCCCGGTGTTCTTTCTCATTCCAGCAGGATGCAGACGTAACGTCAACAAAAGACCCAAGGGTCGAAACCAAAAATAGAGTAACGGCAAAATCCTAACTCCAAGTCTCAATGGCATATATACAACCTAGAGACCATCCCGACATTCCTCCTCATTCCAGCAGGATGCGAATGCGGCTATCAAATGAAAATGGAGCAATGGCATATTCCTAGCTCCGGACTTCAACTGCGATACATACATCATGGAGGTCCTACCAGATGTCTTCCTTACTTCAGCAAAGAATCGTCGCAACATCGTAAAAACAAAAAAAATGAAGTGACGGCATATTCTCAGTTTCGGGTCTCGACAGCAACTCATATAATGCCTAAAAGAATATCGGAGATCATTTCACACCAGAGCGGAGTGGTTATGACTCATCGGAGTTCCAAATTGAGCCTAACCTCAAGTAAGAAGCATCATGGCAAATTCCTAACGCTTGCCCTTCTGACGGTAATATGACCTAAGGGGATTACTTGAAGACGTCTTGTCCATCCCCTGAAGGGATCAAAGACACGACAATAGCGGGGCTACTCAAACAACAACTTGAAGACTGCATATCGAGGAATACATCAACCAACGCAATGGTACTACGAACTAAAACCCTAGTACCACAAACCTAATGGATCTCTGTCGTAAAGAATGGGAGCTATCTGCATATAATGTTAGGACAAGTTTGCCTGTAAACCCAAGGAAGACAAACCACATAAACTCTGAAATGAGTATATAAACTAGAGACTCTGAGATGAATGAATAAATTACAAACTCCGAAATGAGTATATAAACTAGAAACTCCGAGATGAGTGAATAAATTACAAACTCCGAAATGAGTACATAAACTACAAACTCCGAAATGAGTATATAAACTACTTTACGCCAAATCAAGACATCAAAGGATAGAGAGGCGCAAGCATGAAATACAATATGTCTTTTATTCATAAATCCAAATGAATACAAGATACAAAAAAATAGGAGGAAAAGAAAAGAAGAAAGAAAGATATACAGTGACAAAGTATTTAAGACGGTGGGTGGTTCAATAAGCCAACTAGATCGTCATTTTTCCGCCTGACTTCCGCCTCAAGCTATAGCAACGCCGCAAGCTGAGTCCCTGCCTGTGCTTGTTGGTATGAGGAAAACCGATTCTTAAGCTCTTTCTCAGCAGTCTTGTGGGCCTCAACCATCTCATGTGTAAAAATGACGGCTTTATCAAGAGCCACCACCTCCATAATGGCCTCCTGAAGGATCCGCCAAATTTCATAGGCCCGAGTAGTCTTGGTGGTGAGATGGGATTGAAGTTTCCCCAAAGCCTTCAAAGCTAACTCTCTTGCTGAAAACTTCCGGTTGAGCCTTTTCTTGCAAGACTGGAGATTGGCCGCACACCGATCGGTCCATCCACGTAAACTGGCCTTTACAGATAAGATATCAGAAGGAAGGCATACGCATTCGACTCCATGTAGGGATGCCTCCACTTGACGGCGATATTCGACCCAAGTACGCACCAGCGTCTCGTCATAGTAGGTGGCAAGAACGGACAAGGAAGCATTGGCTTCAACAGCAAATTCTTCAGCCATGACTGAAGTGCCAGCGCGAAGATCTTCAATAAGAGTCACCAGTGAGTGAATGCTCTGTTTTCCATCCTTTCAGACACGCGTCTAGCGTAAGGGCCTGGTGGCATGCAAATCCAGGAATCTACTAGAGTCAGGGTTAGCAAAGCTGTGAAAATACGTGTATGGTTATTCGCCTTTCCGAACAGGGAATAAGTAAAAGAATGTCAGTGCTAAAGCGTCACTTACCAACGGCCACAGAAGACGGATCTGAGAGATCCTTAGGCCCATCAAGAACTTCAACTCGTCATCAGCCTATAAGACTGTAGTTTAAAATAAAGGGGCACATCAGCATCATCATGAAAATATAAAACGGAAAGGCAAAGAAATACCAACTTTGGCCAGAGTAAAGGACGATACTCTGGGGGGTATCGCGTGCAGGGCCGCCATATTAAGTAAACGCTGGAAGGTTTCTTCTGGAGAAAGATCTACAATAAAAGACGCCAGCTCCTGCAATTCTGAGAAAAAGAAAGGATCAGACATATGGAAAGGTCGTTAAAAACAAAAAGTATATATGCAGATTACCTCTGATACTTCGTCTATTCTGGACTGGAGGGATAACAACTTCAGTAATCTCCTCTACACCCTCCGGTGCATCACTGGAAATATTTACAGAGTCTATGGCCGGTTTGGCTACCTCTGCTGGAGAAATAAAGGCCATCACCGGAGGCTCTGAGACGTGATCTGGGCTCGAAACTGTGCCCGCTACAGAAGGCCCTACGGAGGAAAAATGTGTAAAGACGATACGATATGAAAGTAATATAAATTATCTACTGAGAAGGATGTAAAAGATACATACCGATAACCCAGGGAGCTTGAAGTTTGTCCTTTTCGAGCCGCTGCTCTTTTCTGTTTAGTCGTGCTCGTCGGGCTTCGATTGAAGATAAATCCCTGCTCGCCTTCAAAGCAACCTCATCTTCAGAAGCAGCCGAGATTGGCTGTTTGAGAGCCCATTCTTCTTCCAGCGTCAGAGGAACCACCGGTAACATAGTCGGGGCCGGATCAACTTCACGGAATTCAACATGGGGAAAGCATCCCTTCTTAGGGCACACGTTTTCGGCTTCATCATGTGAGCACTTCAAACCCTCGGCCAACTGAGCGGCTTCCTCGGTGGATGTACCAGGAAAGAGGAGACCGTCATCTGGTTCATGCACAGATATAGGCTCATCGTGAAGAGGCTCAGACTCGAGCAAGGCATCGAGTAAACCGGCAGCCGATTTCTTCCTCCTTAGGGCCCGAGCTAGCACTAGTAGAAGGGCGCTTCCTCCTCTTAGGCTCTTTTGCACGGCGCTGCCTAACCTCGCCTTCGGTATCCGACTTTGATGACGCCGCTGCTGGTACTTTATCAGGAATCTCTGCCCCAGCTCTAGTGCGAACCGGCATACCAACAGTGCAGGGGACTAATTCCACCCGAGCGGCTTTAAGAAAAAGCACCGAATCACTATCCCTCAGAGGAGGGCGAACAACCGACCGTGGCCGCAATGGAGTGCTGATGGCTTGAGCTGGAGCAGAGGCTTTATACTTTAAGAGCACCCGCCTCTGCTCTGCGGTGATAGGACTAACCCGGTTCCGATACCAGCTCTTGAAGGGTACCACGAGCCTTGGAAAATAGTCAGGCTCCGGGATCATGAAGAGGGAACCCGTATTTAACCACATGAAATGATGGATAACGTCGCGAGCGGCCTCCAGCAAGAGAGTAGGCTTAACTAAAAAGGCTTCGAGGGGGACGCCCTAGTTGTAACCTAACTGATGGGCGAAGCGATGCAGATTATACCGCATGAAGAAAGCAGTGTCATTTAGGCGGAACACTAAGTACCCTAGCCTGATTGAATATAAATGCATGATCTCTTTATGTTTTAATGTCAGAGCCACATTCTTCGACAAATCGAATAACTGTTGAACGGGCCCCGCTGGCGCAGAGAGGACTCGATCACTAAAAACCATCCCGCCTTAGTTTGAATACGGATTAAGCAATATGTGCAGAGCCCCTAACTGGGTCAGATCAGGAGCAGAAGTATCGACCAGCCTCATAACCCGCGGGAAGGTGTATGACTGATAGAAATCAGGACGCCGGTGTACAGCAAATGCGCCTAACGCATGCATCTCGATCCACTACGTGAAGTAGTGGAGAAAGAAATTCACGGTGTCTACACCTAGGTTTGAAGTGTTGGCGGCAGTACTTAAACCATGATATAGGTGTGATAACCCTGCAACGCCAACGGCCAATCGCGCTCCTTCGGCTATGCGATGGGCAGGATAAAAAACGGAGGCTCTCATAAAACGGTGATGCATCGGCATGGCGACCAGCTTAGCCAGAGATTGATGAAGCCGACAAAGAATGTTTCTTCGTCTATTCCACGGGCAACGATTGCATCAAATATCACGACTGACGAATTAAGAATGTGAAACTGCGGCAAGTCTTCTTCTTTAGCCGGCAATTTCTCCAAGCCGAATCCGAAGGGATCCCCGACCTTCACAAATTTCGGAGCTTTCTTGGATAGGGCATCTTTACGGAGAAAGAAAGCAATAAAAACATCAAAAGTGACACCTTGTCCTTCCGATGCCACGAATAGTCTCTCAAAAATGCCCAAGGCCTTGATTAGACTCGAGTGCTTATACCGAACAGCGTTCTCGGTTGTTAAGCCTTCAAGTACAACTGGCATTGTGGAAAATATATACTCGTCAGGGGGCAATACTTCTTCATAGTGCTCTCCCCTAATCGGCAGCCTTGAAATTTTCCGGAACTCCTTTAGCGAAATACAGACTTCGCGGTCACCTAGCAGAAACGTATTCATTGGAAGGTTCCACTAGTTCAAAAAACCCTTGACCCACCAGACGTTAGGAGTGTTCTCCGCCGAAAGACGCGACCCGGGACGTTGGGACGTCCGGCCTGAATTTCGGGGGCAGATGCTGTTTGGTGCTATCCGTCCACCTCTCCGAAGATGCCAAGTTGATTTATGACACCATGCATCGAAAGGTTTAAACGGATGCGGCCGATGTAGCAGACTTCGTCAGATTCCCCCTCGTTGAGGGGGTTTTGATTGTGGGAACACTCTTCCCTGCAGGCGCAAGCCCCTGCAGTTAATTACGCTACCGCATCGCGGTAACTACTTTCTCCTTCTCCAGATGGTCACTTCGTGTCGTGTGTGTTTGTTTTGTTTTTGGTTGCCCGTGGATTGTATATGGAGACTAATTTATGTTGTTGCCCGTATGGCGTGGATTAGTCCAAATCAGTATTGTCTTAGATTTAGTTTTGGGTTGGGTTTAAGGATCGTTAATCTCATTTGAGACTAAGATCAACTTAAACGTTTGTTAAGGATACGTTAGTCTAATTTTAGACTAAGATCTACTTAACCATTTGTTAAGGATATGTTAATCTAATTTTAGACTAAGATCTACATAACAGGATCATTTAGATCCAACAAAAGAGCATTTGGGCTCTATTGTTTTAGTTTAGGGACTTTGCGGTCCGGAAGTTTAAGGACATCATAGTCCATGGAGTTTAAAGATATCATAGTCTAGCTTAGAGACATCATAGTCTATGAGTTTAAGAACATCATAGTCCATGAGTTTAAGGGCTCCACAGTCCGTAAAGTTTAAAGACGTCATAGTCCATGAGTTTAGGGACCCCACAGTCCGTGGAATGTCTGGTTGTCGGGACCTGTCACCTCTTTGAAGACGTTGAAGGATTACAACGACAAATATCAGAGAAGTGATGAGATGTACCCTTGAACTTATATTGGTTGGGGGATCTGTAGTTGGATCGATTTAAGGATCATTAATCTCGTTTGAGATTAAGATCAACCTAAACGTTTGTTAAGGATAAGTTAGTCTAATTTTAGACTAAGATCTACTTAACAGGATCATTTAGATCCAACAAAAGAGCATTTGGGCTCTATTGTTTAGTTTAGGGACATTGCGGTCCAAGTTCAGATGCAAACATGGGTTTGGAAATGCACCAGATAGTTATTGGTCATTAGGACCCACCACCTCTCCGAAGACGTTGAAGAATTATAACGACATGTATCAGAGGTGTGAAGAGATGTACCCTCGAACCAAAGTTGATTGAAAGGCTCTGGATTTTGCTTTGAATGTCATATGAGATGACCAATTTTGGAAGACAAGAGTGTATTTGAGGTTCAGTCAAAAGGGAGGGTCCTGCCTCCGGAAGACTTAGCTAATTTGGGCTAAGATTGGCTCGAATATAGTGTTAAACACTAGAGTACACTCGTCTATCACGTGCTCTCACATGATACATTTAAAAAACCAAGGATGAAACACACAAAATAGTGTTAAATACTAAAAAAAGAAGCGCTCACGTGGGGTCACATGGGGTGCCTGAGTGTTGGGCCAAACTTCCTTTATTTTATTCTCAGAATATGCAAGTAAGTGTTGAACACTTTAGTCTTTATGGCCATCACGTGTGGACACGTGATGGGTACCCATGCATTGGATATTAAAAGGATTTGTTAGGGGTCACATGGGGACACGTGAGGGCACCCATGCGTTGGATATTAATCCTTCAGTTTTTTCCATCTTCTCTTTTTTTAAGAGATGTTTGTCAGGGGTCATGTGGGGACACGTGAGGCACCCAAGATCGATTCTGCCCTTTTTTATTCTGAGAAGTCTATTCAAGGGTCACGTGGGAGCACATAACCTAATCTTATTTGTTCTCTTTTGGTCATTGGAGGGGAGGTCACGTGTTGCCACGTGATCATGTTGGGTACTTGATCCTTTTACGTACATGGAGAGATGAATCCCTTGTATAAGAATTAAATTCGCTTATAGGGTTAAACCCTAATTTTATTTAGAGGAATTAAATTCCTATGTGCTTAAAAGAATTAAATTCTTTAAAATCAGTTCTCCTTCTAAGCTTTAAATCTACATGGCAGAATCTCCCTAATGAGAATTAAATTCTTAACTTATGGGGAGATCTGCTTTTACAGATCTATCACCATGAAGAAGAACTAAATTCTTATATTAAGGGTTAAACCTTATCTTTGTTGGAGAAATTAAATTCCTATATACTTTATGGGAGAATAGAATTCTCTGAACTTAGACCCTCTCTCAAGTTTTAGATCTACATGACAGAATATCCCCGATGAGAATTAAATTCTTAACTTATGGGGAGATCTACTTCTGCAGATCTTCAACCAGAGAAAGAACTAAGTTCTTATTCAGAAGAGTTAAACTCTTAGTTTGAGAATTAAATTCTCTTTTGTTTTATGGGAGCTTATAGAATGATCACTTTCCCTTTCTTACCTAGAGTTTCTTTTTTCTGAAGAGATCTTCCTTTCTTTCTGGAGAATTAAATTCTTTTTTTTTGTATTCTTTCTCTGTTGTTGTCCGTCTTTTTCTTCTTCTCTTCTTAGCTCCTATTTATAGGAAAAAGAAAAGAATCAGTTTGTTTAGTCAATCTTTCATTGAAAGATTTTGATTGATTTTGTAACCAATATGATCTTTTAGATCACTCGGTGAATTTTATTCACCATTGGATTTTAATCCAAAAGATATTTTATCTGTTGTTCCTGGCAGATTTTAGGAAAATATTTCCTTATGTATAATCTTTCTATAAACTGGTGATTTTTAATCAACATTGGATTTTTAATACAACGGTGCTCCACTTTACAAAGTGCAATCTTTTTGTTTGGAAAGATCCAGAGAAATATTTTTCCAATTAAGGTTTTTGATTCCCTCTTAATTAGAATTTAATTCTATTAGTTCAGATGGTTTAGGAGTTTATCACGTGTTGGCACGTGACCCCATTTGATAAAGTATTAAATTAGAATTTAATTCTATTGTTTCAGAGGGTTTAAGAGCCTATCACGTGTCGGCTCGTGACCCTACTGATTAAGCATTCAATTTAGAATTTAATTCAGTGTCTACAGGCTTAGCCTGTAGATGGTCACGTGTCTGCACATAAGACCTGGTCACGTGTTGACATGTGACCCCACTGACACTGCATTTCCAATTTGTTTATTTTATTCAGTGCATACAGGCTTTGCCTGTAGAAGGTCACGTGTCTGCACGTGAGACCTGGTCACGTATGGGCACGTGATGCCACTGATTAAGCATTTGTTTGTTTTATTCAGTGCCTACAGGCTTTGCCTGTAAAAGGCCACGTGTCTGCACATGAGACCTGGTCACGTGTGGGCACGTGATGTAGGGTTCCTAGACACGCTAAGGAGGTCTCACAAGGCATCAACCATGCCAATTTCAAATTTTTCCGGTGCCGAGAAACCCTAATACGGATTGTTAACTAGAATTTTAGGCGAAAAGTGAAACTAGTTAACATCTTAACTAAAAGTGAGAAGCTACAACCTTTGTAGATCCGGTTCTCCACTTCCTTAGCTCCACGTAGACGTCCTCTCGCTGTCCTAGTCGGATCTCGGACTCTAGCATCGGCTTCATCGGAGAAATGAGCGGACTAGTCGTCGGGTACGATGCCGAAGATGATCTACGTCGAGGTTACACAAGATCAAGCTCCAACTTCACCAAGTTGTGAAACTTGTGAAGAAAACACCCTATACTACTTGGCAAGAGGTAGAGGGTGAAGAAATAGGAGGTGGGTTCACTTTAGAATTGGATTTCTCACACTTTTGCTCAAGATGCCATTAATGGTGGCAAGCTTTTTCTTGAAGAAGAAGATGAAGAAGAAGATAGATATGATGAGTTATCCACAAAAAGAATAATAAAATGAATACTTATCATCTTCTAACCTTGGTTAGGTGTAGAGAATAGACCATGGTTAGTAGGAATGGTTAGGGTTAAGCATGAAGACAAAATGGTCACTTTTGTCAAAGCTTCATGAAGCTTCAACAAGCTTCATGATAAAAAGAAACCATTTTGTTTTCTTTTATCTATTTCTCAAAAAAGAAAAGATAAAGAATTAAGTGAAAATATGAAACCCTAACCATTCACTAAACATGGTTTAAGTCTTTACACAAATCCAAGTGTATATGTATCATCAAACATGATACAATCAAGTGCACAAAAGTATATCACATATACAACTTGTGAACTTCAAGTAAGAAAATCCTTTTAAAGTGAACCACTACTAGTTAATGCAAAGTAATATATCAAATATATAATTATACATTAAATCATTAAATCAACACTTGATTCAATGATCCGGTCATGTCGCACATAACCGACTAGTATCCTATGAATCGACTTATCGAATCAATCTTTGATTCGATAACTAGGTTATATCGCATATAACCAATCGAAACATTCATCACGAGAATGAAATACGGTATCACATACACGCATCATTCTCGGTCCCGCACATATCTCATATGCGCCCCTATTTCGTTTCGCTTGAGCCAGGAAATCTCTGTGTAGGACTCTAAAGACTCGTCAATATGCCGGCAGCAGATGATGATCATATCAATCACCCACAAGCCGCAAGCGGTCTGCTAAACATAACGGCCACCCAGGTATTGAGCGATCAGAAGATCGACGAGCTAGCCCGCTCACACTCCTGTGAATCCAACCAGTAACACTTACCGCACAGTCCGGTCTGTTCGTCTGATATGTCGCATATCAAGTCTAGGGGTGGTAAACGTCAGACCCCAATAACCGATAAGTCGTGCCGATGTGAGGCTCATAACGGGTCGAGAAACTACTGGTAACACTTACCAGCAAATCTCTGATCAGCCCTGGCCAGGGACTTCCCTGTTACGGCCAATCGAGCACAGCGCAACATCAACCCCCAATACCGGGAGAGACGAAACCCCTCCTATCGCTCATTGCCTCCATGTGACTCGGGACTGTACCCAAAAACCACCGTTTTGCACGCCCTCATGGACGTGGTAAGGTGGAGATCAAAGCACAGTGGGAATCACACAAGACTCTATGACGATCTCGGGTCTACAGACTAACCTGCACAAGTGTCACCTGAGAACTGCCATCTGACGTGAGGTATAATACCATCTGGGAGTTCTCGGCGAGTCCGTCCAGTGTACCCAGTCTCCACTGAGCACCCGTATACCATCTCTGATGTCAAACACCAATGGATATGGGATCATCCATCGCCCATCTCATGGGTCGAGAAGCGTATACGCTAGTCTACTCTGGTATATCGATGCCCCGTCTTGATACACCCACGACTAGGGACCTTGAAGGATGTACCTATGGACTACCATGTCCCCACTAGTATGATCTGCATCATAGTACAGGTAGTCAAGTACACATCCTAAGGGCTTTACCAATATGTAACTATGAGACTGTTTAAAGAGGCTAGTGTACATGTTAAGATAAAGAGTAACCAGATAGCATACTATCATATCGAGCAAGAAAGTCATCTCTATATATGTCCAAGCATCCAATATAATATACATCATCTGTACAATACTGGCCTCTACGACATACATACAACTAACAATCTCCCACTTGCACTAGGGCCAGCTGCTGTAGTATCGCATACCGAGCATCCCGAAGAGTCTCTCAAACTGTATCTGGGGAATGGCCTTCGTGAGTGGATCCGCCGTATTGTTCTTCGTGTCAACCCTCCTGACCTCGATCTCCCGGCGATCATCTATCTCCCGGATCAGGTGATACCGCCTCAGAATATGCCTGGATCGCTGATGGGACCTAGGTTCCTTGGCCAAAGCCACTGCTCCATTGTTATCGCAATACAAAGGTATTGGATGCTCAATGGATGGAACCACTCCAAGTTCAGTAATGAACTTCTTAATCCAGACAGCCTCTTTGGCTGCATCGTTGGCAGCGATGTATTCAGCCTCCATCGTCGAGTCTACCACGGTTTCCTGCTTGGAACTCTTCTAGCTAACCGCCCCTCCGTAAAGGGTAAAGACAAATCCCGACTGCGACTTAGAGTCGTCCTTATCACTCTGGAAGCTCGAATCGGTAAAGGACTCCACTTGGAGTTCTCCGTTACCATACACCAAGAGCATCTCTTTAGTCCTTCGTAAGTACTTGAGAATGCTCTTCACAGCTGTCCAGTGACTCTCTCCAGGATCAGCTTGATACCTGCTCACTACACTTAGTGAGTATGCTATATCGGGTCTGGTACATAGCATCGCGTACATGATAGAGCCTACAGCCGAAGCATAGGGTATCCCTTACATGCGAGCTCTCTCCAAATCAATCTTTGGAGACATCTCTTTGGAGAGAGTGACTCCAGAGATCATGGGCAAGTTCCAACGCTTGGATTCTTCCATACTAAACCTCTTTAGTATGGTGTCAATGTACCTGGATTGGGACAATCCCAATATCCGTTTGGATCTATCTCTATAGATCCTAATTCCCAATATGCAGGAGGCATCACCAAGATCTTTCATTGAGAATCTTTGTGATAAGAAGAGCTTGACCGATTGCAGTATAGGAATATCATTTCCTATCAAGAGTATGTCGTCCACGTACAATACGAGGAAGACAACCTTACTCTCTGCTACCTTCTTGTAGATACAAGGTTCATCTGGGTTTTTGACGAAATCAAACTCTTTGATAACGACGTCAAAGCAGATGTTCCAACTCCGCGATGCTTGCTTTAATCCATAAATGGATTTAAGCAGCTTGCACACCTTCCCGCTGCTCCCACTGTCTACGAAGCCCTCTGGCTGAGTCATGTACACGCACTCTTCTAAATCACCATTTAGAAAGGCGGTCTTAACATCCATTTGCCAGATTTCGTAGTCATGATACGCAGCGATGGCAAGCATGATCCGGATGGATTTAAGCATAGCCACTGGAGAAAAGGTTTCGTCATAGTCCACACCTGGTCTTTGACGAAAACCCTTTGCAACAAGTCTAGCTTTGAAAGTCTCCACTTTCCCATCTACACCAAGTTTTTTATTGAAGATCCACTTGCTCCCAATGGGTTTTACCCCTTCAGGAGCAACTTCCAAAGTCCATGCTTTGTTGGTGTACATGGATTCCATCTCGAACCGCATAGCATCCAGCCATTTTATTGAGTCCCAACTCTTGATGGCCTGCTCGAAGCTAGTTGGGTCATCATCTTCCATGATGCAATCCTCGCTCCCACCATCCATGAGAAAACCGTAGTATCTTTCAGGTTGGCGAGGAACCCTACTAGATCGGCGGAGAGGCTGAGGTTCATTGGGAGCTACTGAATCTTCTGGTTCCACTAAATCTTCAGTTACGGTTTGTGTATCTGGAACTTCTTCCAGCTCTACCACTTTGCCACTAATTTCTTTTTCAAGGAATTCGTTTTCTAAAAAGGTGGCATGTTGAGCAACAAACACCTTTTGTTCCTCACTGTGGTAGAAAAAATACCCATATGAGTTCTTTGGATATCCCACAAACTTGCAAAGAACTGACTGTGCCTCGAGCTTGTCCGGATTTTATCTTTTGACATAGGCTGGACAACCCCATATCTTAACTCGTTTAAGATATGGCATCTTCCCACTCCATATCTCATATGGTGTGGTAGGTACAGATTTAGATGGAACTTGATTCAATAGGTATGCTGCCGTCTCCAGCGCATATCCCCAAAAGGAAATAGGTAACTCAGCTGTGCTCATCATAGAGCGCACCATATCTAATAGGGTGCGGTTCCACTGTTCTGATACACCGTTGTGCTGTGGTGTATATGGAGGCGTCAGCTGAGAGAGAATCCCATTCTCTTTTAGGAAGTCCACGAATTCATTGCTTAAGTATTCACCTCCTCGATCAGATCGAAGGATTTTAATACTTTTTCCGGTTTGGTTCTCGACTTCTTGTTTATATTCTCTAAATTTCTCAAAAGCTTCTGATTTGTGTTTCATCAGGAACACATATCCGAATCTAGAGAGATCGTCAGTGAATGTAATGAAGTATGAAGAACCATCCCTGGCATGTGTAGACATAGGACCGCATACATCACTATGTATCAGTCCTAAGAGTTCAGTAACTCTTTCTCCGTGTCCCTTAAACGGAGTTTTGGTCATCTTGCCTTTGAGACATGACTGGCAAGTGTCATAAGATGAAAATTCAAACGGATTTAAATATCCATCCTTATGCAACTTAGCTAGTCGTGTCGCATTGATGTGACCCAGTCTACAATGCCACAAGAAGGATTCGTTCAGTTCTGAACTCTTCCTCTTGTGTGTGTTTGTTATGCTCAGAACTGTTGATTGATTTAGAACATAAATGCCATTGCACAACGTGCCTGATCCAACCAACTTTTGGTTACGGAAAATGTTCATAACATTATCCTGTAATACAAAATTATATCCTTCTTTACTCAACAAAGAAACCGATATAATGTTGCATATCAGGTTCGGCATGTAATAGCATTCGTTCAGAACCAATGTATTACCAGTTGGTAATGCAAGGTGATATTCCCCGACAGTCTTAGCTGCAACTATTGCACCATTTCCAACTTTTATGTCTTTATCACCTTCTCCAAGTTCTCTACCTTTCCTTAGCCCATGTAACTGATTACATATATGGGATCCTGACCCGGTATCTAATACCCAGGACGTAGGGCAAATGGAGAAACAGTTCTCTGTAATGAACACACCCGAAGAAAATGCATCAACATGTACTTTCTTCATTCGGGTGGCATGGGAATCCTGGTATTCCCCTATATCCTGTTCAGTCCTATAACTCTTATAGGGAAGAACGGAACCAACGTTCCCCAGCACAGTATAACATGCGGGTTCGGTCAATACATCCATTTTATTATCTTGATTAGGGCATGAAATGGTCGCTACCTGGAGAGAAAGAGAAGAAAACACTTTAGCGTATGCTCTTGCAAGATCAGATTGGTTATTATCTTATCTAATCAGGATGGCTCCCACTGGTTTTTATCAAATCTTCCTTCAAACCCTAAAAGGAAAGACTAGCCGGGATTAATTACACACTACAAGTTCGTCGATCTTTCAGCCAGGCCAGTGTCGGTACTTTGAGTGAGGTTCCCCGTGCTTTCGCACGGACCTAATTAATGTAAACCTCCTTTTCCCAGAGGCTTAACCCCGTTGACACCTTTCTAGACACCTACTTGATCGGCTAATTGTAATGTGTAAAACTCTCCCAGGAGTAACTCTTACTCGCAGTGGGTATCGGGATCCAACTATCTCATAGAAGGTATGCAATCTCATTGCGAATTTCAACACTTGAAATTCCCGATAATGCTTTTGTCCCAAACGATCCATGACCTTGACAAGGTCAACAAACTATAGACCGTAAGTCAAGTTCAACCCGTCATTTCTTGATTGAATTAAACCCACCCGCACGACCCTTGACAAGGTCAACAAGGCCGTACGACCACCCTAACTCAATCTGCATCATATGCATAAGGAGATAAATACTGGTTAGCTACCGCATACTGCGCCTTGACAAGGTCAACAAACGTAGCACGAATACTAAACAGGACTTATCTGAAATGACGGAGGGCTACGACAGGTTTTTCTGAAAACCTATTGCGTAATGAACTTGATATCGTTGTAGAATCGAATGATGTTTTGAAATGGAGTGATTTTGAGGCTTTTCTAGTTTTGCTAAAGGGGTCACTCCCGGTGAAGGGATCGTCGGCCCTTTCCTCGTCGAATGAGGTGCGGGATATATCATATATATCACTGTGCAAAGCAGAAACTATAGAAGCAATCAAAAGTCAAACCGAGTGTGTAGCATCTGCCAGTTGTTGCTAAAGGAGTCACTCCCGGTGAAGGGATCTCGGTCCTTTCCTCATCGAATAAGGTGCAGGGTATATCATATATACCGCTATGCAAAACAAGAACTGTAGCTACCTGTTTTGTTTAAAATTTGATTCTACAACATCTTAGGTTTCTTTTCTTTCATTAATCACATTAATGAAGTCCCATCATTTAAGTCACCTAAACATCACATATAAATACGACGTACACTTATGCCATCCGCATTCGCCTGGATGTCCCCTCGTGCACCGTTAGGTTAGGTAACTAACGACAGAGCAGGGCAGGGCTAGTGCGGGTGCAAAACATAAGTAACGTCTATATAATATATCATATATACTATATACTGTATCTATCACAGAACATCACATGATCACATCACAGATATCGCAGCAGAAGAAACGTATGAAACATTGGATATACTAGGACGTCCGTGTTTTCAATACGAGCCAGTATAAAACACGGATTCCACGGTCGTGATGAATAGCCAATCCCACACCCCTAGACTCCTAAGAGAGCGGCAAGCAACCCTACCAATTCTAGGGTTAGGAGACCCAGACTCGACTCCTCGAGATGGTCTCCCACTGGACCCTAGAACCCGGTTACTTGTGCTCCCCTCCTAGGGTCTATCCTAATGCGGAAAAGTAAATAATATACAAAAGGTGACAACTTCCGCAACCTGGAAGTGCCCCAATAAAAGAATATTACATACAAGTTTTTACATGAATGAAAATAAAAAAACACTCATCTCACATAAAAAACCCCGGCTATTCAAACACGACGATCCAATATAACATATCCAGCAACACATAACATCACATGCCATCAACGTAAGTAAATATGCGTGTCCCCATTGTCGTTGGCATATAGCAACGAAACCGGCGATATCACATATTACACTTACGGTCACAGAAAAGAAAGTGTAAAACTACAATAGTTGGAATCCGCAACCTCTTTAGACATCTCATGCCTAATCAAATGAAATACTTAGACATCACATGCCTAACAATTATAAACCCCGCATTTTAGTCTCATTACCGAAAACTCTTCTCAATATCAAGTGAGACTAAACCGCTAGATTTATAACATTCATTCAGTTATCTCATAACTGTGTGTGAATTCCAATTATTGTATCCCATTCCGGATAAATAGAAAATATTAAACTTTCCGATCGAACATTCGAACACCCAAGTTTTCCCGAAACCGTTCAACACATGAAATAGGTTCAAAGACATTCACTTCATTCCTCAGTACCAACGGTCCAGCCGTAGAAGGGTCAAGCCAACGCCTCACATGTGGCACGCCGTACTGCCCCAAACCCGAAGGTTCAAAGGGCAGTTCAAGACGGTCACATAATCGAGTTAAGGTTTGTTGTCTTCTAGAGGGACCATCACGTTACTTGCACTACTCAGAACGTCTTTAAACTACAGAAAAATCCAACACTTGGAAATTTTTCCGGTAGGGGAAAAGTTGGGTATTTATATCCGATCGAACTTTTTAACATATTCTCAAGTTATCCGGAAAAACACATAGACGAAGTTTAATAATCCGATTGAATCTACGATTCCCAATGCAACCCCAGAACACTCAACTCTTGAGTCAAATTAAAAATTCCCAGAAACCTCAGCATCTTAGATTAGGAATTACTGTGCAAAATGGGAATGATGATGTCATCATCTGGCCGCGGAACCGCCGCATAAGCCAGGCTTCTGCCGCGGTTCCGCCGCTCTTTGGACTCATCTCTTGGAAAAATTTGCACCGTAATTCTTAGAATTCCCTGCTGAATTTTTTAAGCATTTTTAATCTGGAAAAAACCCAGTTTTTGAAAAAAGTCCAGAGAGCGTGCAAAATTTAGGGTTTCGGGTTCGATCGGGTTTCAAACATCGTCTAAGCATCGCCTAAGGCTCTAGTTAGGATCTGATACCACTGTAGGGTTCCTAGGCACGCTAAGGAGGTCTCACAAGGCATCAACCATGCCAATTTCAAATTTTTCCGGTGCCGAGAAACCCTAATACGGATTGTTAACTAGAATTTTAGGCGAAAAGTGAAACTAGTTAACATCTTAACTAAAAGTGAGAAGCTACAACCTTTGTAGATCCGGTTCTCCACTTCCTTAGCTCCACGTAGACGTCCTCTCGCTGTCCTAGTTGGATCTCGGACTCTAGCATCGGCTTCATCGGAGAAATGAGCGGACTAGTCGTCGGGTACGATGCCGAAGATGATCTACGTCGAGGTTACACAAGATCAAGCTCCAACTTCACCAAGTTGTGAAACTTGTGAAGAAAACACCCTATACTACTTGGCAAGAGGTAGAGGGTGAAGAAATAGGAGGTGGGTTCACTTTAGAATTGGATTTCTCACACTTTTGCTCAAGATGCCATTAATGGTGGCAAGTTTTTCTTGAAGAAGAAGATGAAGAAGAAGATAGATATGATGAGTTATCCACAAAAAGAATAATAAAATGAATACTTATCATCTTCTAACCTTGGTTAGGTATAGAGAATAGACCATGGTTAGTAGGAATGGTTAGGGTTAAGCATGAAGACAAAATGGTCACTTTTGTCAAAGCTTCATGAAGCTTCAACAAGCTTCATGATAAAAAGAAACCATTTTGTTTTCTTTTATCTATTTCTCAAAAAAGAAAAGATAAAGAATTAAGTGAAAATATGAAACCCTAACCATTCACTAAACATGGTTTAAGTCTTTACACAAATCCAAGTGTATATGTATCATCAAACATGATACAATCAAGTGCACAAAAGTATATCACATATACAACTTGTGAACTTCAAGTGAGAAAATCCTTTTAAAGTGAACCAATACTAGTTAATGCAAAGTAATATATCAAATATATAATTATACATTAAATCATTAAATCAACACTTGATTCAATGATCCGGTCATGTCGCACATAACCGACTAGTATCCTATGAATTGACTTATCGAATCAATCTTTGATTCGATAACTAGGTTATATCGCATATAACCAATCGAAACATTCATCGCGAGAATGAAATACGGTATCACATACATGCATCATTCTCGGTCCCGCACATATCTCATATGCACCCCTATTTCGTTTCGCTTGAGCCAGGAAACCTCTGTGTAGGACTCTAAAGACTCGTCAATACGCCGGCAGCAGATGATGATCATATCAATCACCCACAAGCCGCAAGCGGTCTGCTAAACGTAACGGCCACCCGGGTATTGAGAGATCAGAAGATCGACGAGCTAGCCCGCTCACACTCCTGTGAATCCAACCAGTAACACTTACCGCACAGTCCGGTCTGTTCGTCTGATATGTCGCATATCAAGTCTAGGGGTGGTAAACGTCAGACCCCAATAACCGATAAGTCGTGCCGATGTGAGGCTCATAACGGGTCGAGAAACTACTGGTAACACTTACCAGCAAATCTCTGATCAGCCCTGGCCAGGGACTTCCCTGTTACGGCTAATCGAGCACAGCGCAACATCAACCCCCAATACCGGGAGAGACGAAACCCCTCCTATCGCTCATTGCCTCCATGTGACTCGGGACTGTACCCAAAAACCACCGTTTTGCACGCCCTCATGGACGTGGTAAGGTGGAGATCAAAGCACAGTGGGAATCACACAAGACTCTATGACGATCTCGGGTCTACAGACTAACCTGCACAAGTGTCACCTGAGAACTGCCATCTGACGTGAGGTATAATACCATCTGGGAGTTCTCGGCGAGTCCATCCAGTGTACCCAGTCTCCACTGAGCACCCGTATACCATCTCTGATGTCAAACACCAATGGATATGGGATCATCCATCGTCCATCTCATGGGTCGAGAAGCGTATACGCTAGTCTACTCTGGTATATCGATGTCCCGTCTCGATACACCCACGACTAGGGACCTTGAAGGATGTACCTATGGACTACCATGTCCCCACTAGTATGATCTGCATCATAGTCCAGGTAGTCAAGTACACATCCTAAGGGCTTTACCAACATGTAACTATGAGACAGTTTAAAGAGACTAGTGTACATGTTAAGATAAAGAGTAACCAGATAGCATACTATCATATCGAGCAAGAAAGTCATCTCTATATATGTCCAAGCATCCAATATAATATACATCATCTGTACAATACTGGCCTCTAGGGCATACATACAACTAACACGTGATGCCCGGTCACGTGTGGGCACGTGATGCCCCATTTGGGGGTTTTCCTTGCTGCTGTATCTGTATTTTATTTAATTCCCATGAGGGAACTAATGCCCCCACAGTGTTGTTCTTATGTGTTTGCACGTGAGTACAACGCTGTAACTTTTGTGGCCGTTGGATCTGCCTAGGGAACAGGGAAGATGAACCGTTTCCTATCAAGTCTTATAAATGAAAGGGTCTCTTCAGTAGCGCCTCCACTCCTTCATCTTCTCAATTTTTTATGTTTACATGTGTTCTTTATTAAGCTCTGTCATGCTGTTGTTGGTGCTCACATGTTTGGAGCGTGAGGCACTGTGGAGGATTTCAATCGCGTATCAGCGCCTGCTCACGTGTTATGTATGGGCAGTGCCACTTTAACTTCCAATAAGGGTCAAGGTTTTTTGCTCACATGTCATGCGCGTAGAGCTCTGCTTGATGGGTCGTTTCGTCTCCTTGCACTGATTTCAACGAGTCACCTCTTTTCATTTCCAACGCTCTCCCCTTTTTCCGGTCCTTGGGAATAGTTCCACCAAGCACAACATTTTCTGTGCATAGCATTGAATGCTCCCCTTTATAAACCGAAGCCGTGCCTTTCTTTCTCTCTTCAAAGAAAAACCCATTTAGACCTTAAGGTGATCATCTTTGAGAAACCGATCAAGTGTTATGGCTTGCAACCGCCCCTACGCTCGTCGGCAACCATGGGAGGTGCCCATCAAGGAGATGATTCCTCGTTTTGCTGCGCGGCTAGTGGATCCTCTTCTCACCGATGACGAATGTGGCGCGGTGATGTACTAACTCCTAATTCATAGGGGTTCTCCCCTTCCTATGGGTTCCATTTGGCCGCGGAAGATCTTTTCGTCCGTACTTGTCGATATTCCTCCTCATCCGGCAGAGATGACCCTGGCAACTCTCGATACGGCGGAGGACAAGATCGAGTGTTTCTATAAGGCACGCTTGATTGCTCGGGCTCTGAAGGATTGCTCAATCCATCTACTGGGTCAGATAAGAGCCCGGCGGGCTGCCATGTCCGCTTTTGCTGATGAGCATGGCGCTAATCGATGGGGAGCAACTCCTCGCGAAAATCGTCGTTTCGACGTGTTGGAGAAGGAAGAGAGGAAACTGGAGAATTTTGTATTTTTTTTGTTAACCCTTGTATCTCTGATCCCGTGTTTAGTGATCTCTTTCCCATAGATTAGTATCAATGTATTTCTCTTATCATTAATCGTTGAATACTTTCTGTTGAATTTTTTCTTTTCGTCATATATTCGTACGTGCATCCCGTCTGAGTACATGAGCGTTATACTTGACCCCTGGGAATTTCCTTTAGGTGCGAACATCGTCGTGGTGTTGTCCATAAATCAGCGCGTTCTAGATACCATAGGCATATAGTCATGAACGCATGCTTAAAGCGGTACCTACCGAAGACTCTCCTTGTTGCCAGAAAGAGAAAATAGTTTGTGCGTGTTTTGGATCGAGGATTGGCATCGAGTAGAGGTATGCTCACACGGGTTTGAATGCATCTGGCTTCCTTCCGACATCTTAAACTAGAGATCAAGTCTGCGAGGATGTATCGAACGGTGTGTGGCCAATTACTAAGACCACTCATGCATATGAAATCTGGCGGGTGCTTCAAGAAGCTATCAGGGAGGTGGTAGCTATTGATAAAGCCGTCGTTTTTAATCGCGAGATGGTTGAAGCCCACAAAGTTACCAAACAGGAGCTTAAAAGTCGGCTCGCCTCGTACCAGGCCCAACAGTCTCAAGCGGAGGCCCGTCTCATAGCGATAACAAATTATGAAGCCGAGGCCCAGCGGATAAAGGATGAACTGACAAATCTATTAAATCGTCCGCCGGCTTGAAAAATTGTATATATTTCTTTTTATTCTTCTTTTGTACATACTCCTGAATGAGAGTATTTTTTGATTCTTTCATAAATTGTACTTTGTATTCGTTTTGATTCATGAATAAAAGACATATTTTGCTTCATGGTGGTGTGTCCCTTTTAGTAAATGCATTTTGTGGATAATCTATTTTGATCTCCTTGTAGGACAGCGATGGCTTAGGAGTCAAGTTCAGATCTGCCTCCTAAGGCTTTCCAACTTTATAAGACGTGAGGGTCTCATAAAGATTTTTCTCCTTACGAGTCGAGAGGATCTCGTAGGTGTATTTTTTCCTTAGGAATCGTGAGAATTTCTAAGTGTGCTTTCTCTTGAGAGTCGTAAGGATCTCACAAGAGAATTTTCTTCCTTACAAGTCGATGTTTCATAAGTGTTCGATGAGTTGACCTACCCCTGAGTCAAAGCATTGCTTCGACAGGGAGGTCGAGGGTTGACTTTGGCCATATGGGGTCAGGATTGACTTTAGCCATACGGGGTCAGGGGTTGACTTTGGTCGTACGGGGTCAGGGGTTGACTTTAGCCATACGGGTCAGGATTGAGTTTGGCCATACGGGGTCAGGGGTTGACTTTAGCCATACTGGTCAGGATTGACTTTGGCCATACGGGGTCAGGGGTTGACTTTAGATATACAGGGTCAGGATTGACTTTGGCCGTATGGGGTCAGGGGTTGACTTCAGCCATACGGGGTCAGGATTGACTTTGGACGTATGGGGTCAGGGGCTGACTTTAGCCATATGGGTCAGGATTGACTTTGGCCGTACGGGGTTAGGGGTTGACTTTAGCCATACGGGGTCAGGATTGACTTTGGCCGTATGGGGTTAGGGGTTGACTCTCGGTTGTCTGTGCACCGCCGAGTCTTGGAACTGGGAACTTTGCCGCGGCTCCGCTTTGCTGAAGTTACGCTTGTTGTAACGAGACGAATGTCGAGGTAGTCTCTAGGTTATCTGTGAACTGTCAAGATCTGGAACTAGGAACTTTTCCATGGCTCCGTTGGTTGATGTCGCGTCTGCATCCTGCTGGAATGAGGAGGAACGTCGTTGATGATCTCTAAGCTGTAGATGTCGCCGTCGAAATCTGGAACTAGGGACTTTGCCATGACTCCGTTTGGTGGATGTCGTGCCCGTATCCTGCTGGAATGAGGAGCAATGCCGTTGATGATCTCTAGGCTATAGATGTCACCGTTGAAATCTGACTCTCCGTTTGAAATAGCCTGGTGGGATGATACGATTCCTTCTTTGTTTGTGCCCCTGGATTGTATATAGGGATCGATGTGATCTCATCTGTAGGGCAGAAAGTTTCATTTCATTTTTTTTATTTCTTTCCGCGATACTCTATCATTTCAGCTTTTTGTATCGCGAAAGTCGCGATTGTCCTATCATTTCGTCTATTTTGCGCGGTGCCTAATCATTTCGGCTATATTTTTGTTTTTATTCGCTGCTTTTTATTGCGAGTTGCCCAATCATTTCGGCTTTTACGTATGCATATATTTTTACTTGCTGATTTTGTTGCAAGTTGCCCCATCATTTCGGCTATTTCATATGCATTCGTTGCTCGCTGACTTTTCGCTGCGAGTTTGGGAATTGATACCGATTTAGGCATCAGCATCGCTACAACTGGGATATTGCCAGGAGCGAATCATCATTTGCCTCTGTCGATGTCAAACAAAGGTGGCTTAGCAAACAGGGTTAGGATCCTGTTGACTAAAGCTTTTTGACTTTATGAGCCGTAAGGGTCTCATAAAGGTACTTCTCCCTATGAGTCGTGAGGATCTTATTGGTGCGTTTTCTCCTTAGGAATCATGAGGATTACTAAGTGTGTGTTCTCTTATAAGTCGTAAGGATCTTACAAGAGTGTTTTCTCCTTATAAGTCGAGAGGACTTATAAGTGTCGTTCACCACATGAAGATATCTCTCGTCAGTAGTGGGACTCTGTTAGGGAAAGGTTTATTTGTGCCCGTGGATTGTATACAAGGGTCAGCATTGAACCGCTTGTAGGGCAATTCTGGGGACTGTGGTGGCTTAAGAATAGGTTCAGATCCCTGTAGCTTAAGTCTTTTGAATCTTATGAGTCGTGAGGGTCTCATAAGAGGGTTCTCCTTACGAGTCGTGAGGATCTCGTAAGTGTAATTTCTCCTTAGGAATCGTGGGGATCTCTAAGTGTGTTGGTCCCTTGTGAGTCGTAAGGATCTCACGCAGGTATTTTCTCCTTACAGGGTCGAGAGGACCTTGCAAGTGTTTTCTAACGAGATTGCGCCCTTTCGGGTTTTCACAAAGCTCGCCGGTAGTCCTGCTATTTTTACTCACGGAGCCCTTTCGGGTTTTCATCCGTGCCCATCTCGCTTTTGGACGTACCCTTTTTTTTACCACGTCAGACTGAGGATGGCGCGGGTTGGTAGTAGTTTAACGACGTTTCGGTCAAGCGTTAGTTTAGGGACATTTCGGTCCATTGTTAGTTTTAGGACATCTCAGTCCGTTGTTCGTAGGTCCAGGATTTTTCCTGGGCAACGTACGATTACGCAGCTAGATATCCTCGCAAGTCTTCGTATCTTTTGTGTCGGAGGTGGATTCCTTGAAGAGAGGGTTGAGGGCTATTTCTTTGTCAGAGTCGCTTCCAAAGGTGATAACCTGTGATCCCTTGGTGTCAACCATGTGACAGTTGCCGGCAGCTCTTCCACGTTCGTCCGTCGCATATTTCTGCTGTTGACAAGCTCCACGCTTCATCCTCTTGAAGTGTTGCCTGTAAGCTACATATCCTTACCACCAATTTTTAAAGGCGTTGCATTCTTCAGTAGGGTGTGCAATCCTCTGATGATATAAGCAAAAGTTAGGATGTATGTCCCTTTCATTAAGGTGTATCCTATCTGTAGTGTTTCCTTCAGAGGGTGGCAGCTTCATCCCCATTGATATGGCTTTGGAAAACCTTTTCCTTGTCTTGAACCTGCTTTTATTTGCGGCGGATGTGCTTTGATCTGGTGAGAGTGCTTTAACCATTTCGTCCAGTCACCGGCGTTTGGCTTTTTCAAATATGGCCATTTCGCGCTTTCGATCAGCTTTGCTTTTCAGAAGAGCTTCGTTCAAGAATGCGTCAATCATTTCATCTGACGGTCCCAGGAGTTCTGGTTCAGGATCTGCCCCCAGTTTCTCTACATAGGGAGCCTCTTCACCATCTACCGGCGAGTGAGAGATCACGTGGCAGCTTGCCACATAATCCTCAGGTTCATCCGGCGAGTCTTCTCCCTCATCTTCGTCACTATCTCTTTCTTCAAGGATGTGGTTGAGAAACTCCTGAAGCGTGACTGTGGTTCGCGCCTTCTAGTTATATTCTTCCAATATGTCAATCTATTTTTGCATGTCCGTGCGCTTGTCCCTATGCTTCACGGGCTATTTGGTCTTCTTCTTCTTTTTCAAAGACTATGACGGCTGGGTATGGGCATTTTGACTATCCCTACCAATTTTTGGCGTCGGGCGCGGCTTCAGCATTCCCTAGATGACCTCAGGTTCCAGCGGACTTTTCCACCTAATTGCCGGGCATGTTTGGAGATCCTTTAGCATTCTTTTTGTTCTGGTTGAAATAGCGACCTCCCATGGAGCTTCTTCTACAAAAAAGCATGATGCCCCCGGCGTGTCCCCCCTTTTAAGAGCGTGTAGCCGAGGCGGGCTTACTTTCCAGTTTTCGGACAGTGCGAATTTGCCCTGTTGGTATTGGTCCTCAATCTAGCCTTTGAAGACGAAGCAATCTTCAATCGGATGGCCTACCACTTGGTGATAGGGGCAATAATTAGGATTGTTGATATCGCCTGGCTGCAACGGACGTCTTGGATCTGGAAGATTGATTAGTCTGTTGCGCACTGCCAACTTAAACGGTCTCATTGTTTTATCCCGGGGAAACGAGTAAGGACGTCCTAGTCTCTTCTCGAGGGATTGGCGTGGACGCACGTTGCTTTGGCGAACAACCGGTTTTAAGTTGCTCGGTTGTTGTTGAGTATTGGCGACAGAAGTCGCTTTTCCTTTGCCGTTTTCATTCTGCGGTTCCATCTTTAAAAAGGAAGGCTTATGACCCATCTGGTCCATTTGGGCCAGTTTGTCGATCAAGGTCTGGAAAGTGGTCGGCTTGAAGAACATCATGAATTGTGAAATGGTCGCCTGAGGGTCGAGGGTACCTACGAACATGCCTACCGCAGGAGCTTCTTCGATTCGATATTCGCACTTCGACCATAGATTCCGCTACCGTATCGCGTACTGCACCCATGTTTCGCCTGGCTTCACTCTGGCGTTAATTAATACTGTGATTGGGGTGTGTTCGCTAGCGCTTGCAAAACGTTGGGTGAACAACAATTCCATCTCCATAAAGTTTTGACGAAGTTGTTGGGAAGCTCTGAGTACCATTCAAACGTCGTCTCCGCCAAACTGCCGACGAATTGGCGAAGCAGTAGCTTATCATCCCCTCCGGTGTTGCTGCAGAGAGCCCTGAACTGAGCGACATGTTGATGGGGATTCCCTGTCCCCTTGTACACATGGAATTTAGGAATCGTGTATCCTGGCAGGTACTTTATTTGATCGTACCAACCCGGATAGGGCCGCCAGTTCTGACGACTTGGCCAGCCGCTTCATTCGCTTGATGAGCTCGTATTTATTAAGCTATATAATCATCGAGCGTGGCTTTGGAGATGGTCTCCTTCTTGGCTGTTGACTGAGCCGGCAGAGAATTTGATGTTTCTTCTCTATCATCTTCAATTATTATTGGAGGATCTTCGGCTAGAAGGTCTGGCCGTATCATCATGCCCAGCATATCTTGGAATAGAAGGGCCATTTGTTTTATATTGGCCGCTTGTTCCGCGGCCTCTTTGTCCTTCTTCTTAAGCATTCTCCGAAGGAATTCGGCATCAGTTTCCTGCTCACGGCGTTGCTCCGAGGATGTCTCCGGACTTGCTTTCGGCCCAGTGAGTGCGGCCATGGCTGTTAGCATCTCATGGAGCTTTTGTTGTTGTTACTCCTGAGCCTTAGTCACTGATCGCGTAAGTGGTCGATGACTCATGGAGATACGGCTATCCACTTTTCCGGATGCCATATAGACGATATGCACCATCATGCACCCAAACTTAGGGCGTTTAGGCTCAGTGCCCTTGACATTTGTCGCAGACACGGGGATCTTCTCCGGCCTCCTTCTTTTGTGGGCGGTCAAAGTTGAAGGAGCCATTGCAGCGGACACCCAAACAGATGACACCTTTTGTGGCTTGACAGGATGGTTCTATTCTCACCGAATTTTCATCTTTTTTTGTCGGCGGGAGTAATCTTGATCAATCACCGAGTCTTGGACTTGACGCCAGACCTTGTAAATTTTAGAGGACAGCCGTTGAGGGGGCTGCTCCAACTTCACCTTTGTAACGTTCTCCATAGGTGGAGGAGATCTTTTTAGCACAACAGTTGGAGAGTTCTTGCGGACCCTTCTAAGTGGTTCAAAGCTGTTCCCAGTTGGAACAGCAGCATCAACTTCCACCGTTGGAGCTGGCGGTATAAATCCAGAGTGTAAACTGCCCCCAGCTTTCCTTACTCGGCGCCAGTGGCGACGTCGAGCATGTCGTGCGGCCGGAATCACCTCCGTCGTTGGATGAGCTTCCTCTTGCCCCTTATATTGAGGAGAGACTTTTATTGGCGCTAGCCTGTCGAAGACTGACGTCCACTGAGAAGGGATAGTCAGTTTTCCGAAGGCTGACTTTCGAACAGGGGAAACAGCCTTCATGACTTTGTCTAGAACGGCCAGTCTTGCAAAGACCGACTCCTTAGCAGGGGAAGCTGCTCTGACGACTTTAGGGGCAGGAATGGCTATCCGCTTCGGGATAACCTCTTCAGGAATTGTGGGCTTCTTCATGGGCCCATCTGAGCTTCGGCCCAGTCTGTTGAAAACTGAGGCAGTGGACTTGGACGACCTGTTGAGAGGGGCCGCAGTAGTTGCAAGCCGATCAAAGACTGACTTCTTCGGAGCTGCTTATGATGGTACAGGAGCGCTGAAGCTTGTTGGCGGGATCATGGTCCCGAAGAATAGCCCAGTGGTGGCTTGGGTCACTTGTTTTACCAGCATTGTGAAAAGGGAGGCCGCTTGGGGCCCGTAAATCACTCCTCCATCAGGGACGGAGCGGGAATTGTTGCAATTGTTGCAGTTTGTGCAGTTGGAAGCCATTGATCTTCGGTTTTCTGCACGGAGCAAGACACCAAATCTTAGTACCTCGAATCTAGGGGCAACCATAGAAAACCGCGATTCGTTCGGGAAACACGACACACGAAGTGTGGAGTGGAAAGAGGAAAAGTTTCCACCGGGCATGCCAGAATCTGTTCTCCGCCGAAAGACGCGACCCGGAACGTTGGGATGTCCGGCCTGAATTTCGGGGGCAGATGCTATTTGGTGCTATCCGTCCACCTCTCCGAAGATGCCAAGTTGATTTATGACACCATGCATCAAAGGTTTAAACGGATGTGGCCGATGTAGCAGACTTCGTCAGATTCCCCCTCGTTGAGGGGTTTTTGATTGTGGGGATGCTCATTCCTGCAGGCGCAAACCCCTACAGTTAATTACGCTACCGCATCGCGGTAACCACTTTCTCCTTCTCCAGATGGTCACTTCGTGTCGTGTGTGTTTGTTTTGTTTTTGGTTGCCCGTGGATTGTATACGGAGACTAATTTATGTTGTCGCCCGTAGGGCGTGGATTAGTCCAAATCTGTATTTTCTTAGATTTGGTTTTGGGTTGGGTTTAAGGATCGTTAATCTCATTTGAAACTAAGATCAACTTAAATGTTTGTTAAGAATACGTTAGTCTAATTTTAGACTAAGATCTACTTAACCATTTATTAAGGATACGTTAGTCTAATTTTAGACTAAGATCTACTTAACAGGATCATTTAGATCCAACAAAGGAGCATTTGGGCTCTATTGTTTTAGTTTAGGGACTTTGCGGTCTAGAAGTTTAAGGACATCATAGTCCATGGAGTTTAAAGACATCATAGTCTAGTTTAGAGACATCATAGTCTATGAGTTTAAAGTCATCATAGTCCATGAGTTTAAGGGCTTCACGGTCTGTAAAGTTTAAGGACGTCATAGTCCATGAGTTTAGGGACCCCACAGTTTGTGGAATGTCTGGTTGTCGGGACCCGTCACCTTTCTGAAGACGTTGAAGGATTACAACGACAAATATCAGAGAAGTGAAGAAATGTACCCTTGAACCAATATTGGTTGGGGGATCTATAGTTGGATTGATTTAAGGATCGTTAATATCGTTTGAGATTAAGATCAACTTAAACGTTTGTTAAGGATACGTTAGTATAATTTTAGACTAAGATCTACTTAACAGGATCATTTAGAACTAACAAAAGAATATTTGGGCTCTATTGTTTAGTTTAACGACATTGCGGTCTAAGTTCAGATGCAAACATGGGTTTGGAAATGCACCAGATAGTTATTGGTCATTGGAACCCACCACCTCTCTGAAGACATTGAAGAATTACAACGACATATATCAGAGGTGTGAAGAGATGTACCCTCGAACCAAAGTTGATTGAAAGGCTCTAGATTTTGCTTTGAATGTCATATGAGATGACCAATTTTGGAAGACAAGAGTGTATTTGAGGTTCAGTCAAAATGGAGGGTCCTGACTCTGGAAGACTTAGCTAATTTGGGCTAAGATTGGCTCTAATATAGTGTTAAACACTAGAGTACACTCGTCTATCACGTGCTCCCACGTGATGCGTTTAAAAAACCAGGGATGAAACGCACAAAATAGTGTTAAACACTAAAAAAAGAAGCGCTCACGTGGGGTCACGTGAGGCGCCTGAGTGTTGGGCCAAACTTCCTTTATTTTATTCTCAGAATATGCAAGTAAGTGTTGAACACTTTAGTCTTTATGGCCATCACGTGTGGGCACGTGATGGGTACCCATGCATTGGATATTAAAAGAATTTGTTAAGGGTCATATGGGGACACGTGAGGGCACCCATGCGTTGGATATTAATCCTTCAGTTTTTTCCATCTTCTCTTTTTTTAAGAGGAGTTTGTCAGGGGTCACGTGGGGACACGTGAGGCACCCAAGATCGATTCTGCCCTTTTTATTCTGAGAAGTCTATTTAAGGGTCACATGGGAGCACGTGACCTAATCTTATTTGTTATCTTTTGTTCATTGGAGGCGAGGGTCACGTGTTGCCACGTGATCATGTTGGGTACTTGATCCTTTTAAGTACATGGAGAGATGAATCCCTTGTATAAGAATTAAATTCGCTTATAAGGTTAAACCCTAATTTTATTTAGAGGAATTAAATTCCTATGTGCTTAAAAGAATTAAATTCTTTAAACTCAATTCTCCTTCTAAGCTTTAAATCTGCATGGCAGAATCTCCCTGATGAGAATTAAATTCTCAACTTATGGGGAAATCTGCTTCTACAGATCTATCACCGTGAAGAAGAACTAAGTTCTTGTATTAAGGGTTAAACCCTATTTTTGTTGGAGGAATTAAATTCCTATATGCTTTGTGGGAGAATAGAATTCTCTGAACTTAGGCCCTCCCTCAAGTTTTAGATCTGCATGACAGAATATCCCCGATAAGAATTAAATTCTCAACTTATGGGGAGATCTGTTTCTGCAGATCTTCAACCAGAGGAAGAACTAAGTTCTTATTCAGAAGAGCTAAACTTTTAGTTTGAGAATTAAATTCTCTTTTGTTTTATGGGAGCTTATAGAATGATCTCTTTCCCTTTCTTACCTCGGGTTTCTTTCTTTTCTGAAGAGATCTTCCTTTCTCTCTGGAGAATTAAATTCTCTTTTTTTTTATTCTCTCTCTGTTGTTGCCCCTCTTTTTCCTCTTCTCTTCTTGGCTCTTACTTATAGGAAAAAGAAAAAAATCGATTTGTTTAGTCAATCTTTCATTGAAAGATTTTGATTGATTTTGTAACCAACATGATCTTTTAGATCACTCGGTGAATTTTATTCACCATTGGATTTTAATCCAAAAGATATTTTATCTGTTGTTCCTGGCAGATTTTAGGAAAATATTTCCTTATGTAGAATCTTTCTATAAACTGGTGATTTTTAATCACCATTGGATTTTCAATCCAACGGTGCTCCACTTTACAAAGTGCAATCTTTTTATTTGGAAAGATCCAGAGAAATATTTTTCCAATTAAGGTTTTTGATTCCCTCTTAATTAGAATTTAATTCTATTAGTTCAGATGGTTTAGGCGTTTATCACGTGTTGGTACGTGACCCCATTTGATAAAGAATTAAATTAGAATTTAATTCTATTGTTTCAGAAGGTTTAAGAGCCTATTACGTGTCGGCACGTGACCCTACTGATTAAGCATTCAATTTAGAATTTAATTCAGTGTCTACAGGATTTGCCTGTAGATGGTCACGTGTCTGCACGTAAGACCTAGTCACGTGTTGACACGTAACCCCACTAACACAGCATTTCCAAATTTGTTTATTTTATTCAGCGCATACAGGCTTTGCCTGTAGAAGGTCACGTGTCTGCACGTGAGACCTGGTCACGTGTGGGCACGTGATGCCACTGATTAAGCATATATTTATTTTATTCAGTGCCTACAGGCTTTGCCTGTAAAAGGTCACGTATCTGCACGTGAGACCTGGTCATGTGTGGGCACGTGATGCCCGGTCACGTGTGAGCACGTGATGCCCCATTTGGGGGTTTTCCTTGCTGTAACACCCGAGCCCAGTGCTACTAATTTCTGTTACCGTTTGAACGTAGTACGACACTTATTTCATTTATCTTACTTGATTGTTATTTTACTTTAAATTTTACCCAGCAAATTCATTTCTACATATAACAATTTTTGGAATCTAAAATAAAATTAAAAATATTCATCTTGGCCTGCTTAACACCCCTAACCCTGTTATAGCGTCCGTGCATCGTGTTCTCGCCCCGTTCAGTGAAACGGGCAAGTTTGGACGGCTACGTGCACGTACGTGTGTCCGTTTTGGGGGTATGCTTTTTGATCATAAAACACTTCATTTTAAAATTTGGATCCCGCTTAAAATTCTATTATTTCAATTTCAAATTTTGGACCCGACCCGTGCGCGATTTGGAAATATTTTACTTTGGGCCAAAATCCCAAAATTTTAATATATTTAAACCGATGTATATATTTTACTAACCATATAATATTTTATGATCTGTTAAATCTTTTGAATAAATCTCTTCTTATCTAACGTTTCTCCCTCAGCCAATCAACTTCTGTTTCCCGTGGGACCCACCTCTTCTCTCTCCTCTCTCTCCCGTCGCCCTCTCTCTATCTCTCTCTCTCTCTCTCTCCCTTATATCTCTCTCTTTCCTCTCGCAAACCTACCTCTCTCCTCAACTCCTTCCTCCTTTCTTTTCCACGAAAACCCAACCCCACGTAACCTCGCCGCCGCCTTGCCCTAGCTGCCGCAGCCCAACGCCGACGACACCCTCGTCAACCTCATTGCCTCCTCACCCTCACCTCACCAAGCCCTCTTCCTCCTACGCCATCTCCTCCCTTTTCCCGAGCACCACTGCACCCTCTAAACCCAGCACCACCACCTCTTTCCATCGTCACCGTCGCTGTCGCCTCCTTCCCGACGTCGTTCCCCCTTCGACCATCATCTCTCGTCTCAACAACAGACCCAAAACCCTGCACCCAGCTCCTTTCCGTGCACCCTGCACTCACGCCGCGGCCACCAGCAACTCCCTGCACGCGTCTGCGCCGCCCCTGGTCGTCGCCGACGATCACCAGACCACCCTTGAATGCCCTGTAAGCACTTTCTCCATCTCATTCTTCCCTTTTCTTCTGTACTTTCTTCATGGATCTTTACTGCTATGGATTCATGAAGGTGCTACTGTTCACCGCCGGAACACCGTCATCGCAACCGACGATCTCGACCCCTGTACTGATCATCGTAAGCACCCTTCTCAGATCTCCTTCCCTCCTTCTTTGTATTTCTTTATATTTCGTTTCCTTCTTATGCATGTCTTGATGTTTTTACCACTGTTCTTTCCTCGGCCGGAAACCGACGATACCGACGACGCGTCCCGACATTCCAGCGTGGTACCCCGACCCGTGTGGTTCCATTGTTCGTTGTTTGGGTTCATTCCGTGAACCGTGCGCCGTCGCGAGTTTCCCCGCCGACGGTTAACGTTCCGTTTTCCCGATTTGCGACCCGTCGAGGCAAGTACCCCTTGCTACATGCTATACAATATTTACAGATATATTATGACACCCTAAACCTGTAAATTTAACCTCGGTACGATCATTTCTCATTTTCATGTACAATATTGTTATATATCATTTTATCTTTAAATTTGGAACCTACAGTTTACAATTGAACCTAATAACCACATTTACCTGCTTAATCATATTTTTAATATTGACATAGCATACGGCATCTATCTCTGTTGTTTTGTTCCATTCGGACACTCGTATGCATTTTAACCTGTAATAGCTGTACTGAACTATTATATAATTCATTGCACCTCTAAAAGTTCTTAAACTTGTTAACATGACTAAACGGCTATCATTGTCTTACTGCACTCTTGTAATCATCTCTGTGACAAATTTGATAACTGTATTGCAAATCGAATGAATCTGCCTATTGCTTAATTCATTACTTGTATCATGTTGTTGATAACCATGCTCGATTGTATAACTGATTGTGAGCACACCTAAGTATCGTTTACCTCTTGACCTAACTTGCTACATGCATATTGATTGACCCGACATGGTACCGTACACTGCTTGACTTGACCTGATGTACCATGACCTGACCCGTTACCTGATCTTGTGTCTAATGCCAACAAACCTGACATGTAATCCTCATGGACCGTTCCTGTTGTCTATCCAGACAAACCTGCTTTTACCCGATCCTGTGTTGGCATTAGTTCTTGATTACTAAATACCTGACTTGACATACATAACTTGGGGGTATGGGGAAATCAAAGGTGAAACCTGACTTGTAACTCAACAGTTCGATACCTGTTCTGATCAGTCTTACGGGCTAGGCCAGCCCCGGAGTGATGATGCTGACATCACTCGCCTATACCTGCTACCCTTTACTGCCTAGCGGCACGTCTCGGTTTCAGCCCGAGAGTCTTAGACCGTGGTCCCGGGCATGCACGGGATACTATTGAGTTAGATCGATGATTCATCAATTGGTTTCAAAGACATTAGAACAGAAAACCTGATAGAACAGTTCAGTTTACCCACTGCACATTACCTTGCACTGCTCTGACTTATATTGTTGTTACTCTTGTTTTATTCATGTTTATATTGCATTGCCTGCTACCCTGTTCATATTATATTACTTGATGACTTGACGCGCTGACGTCTGGATTTTGCATGGCCCAGATTCCGTACCGCTGTTGCAGTCCGAGCAGGAGTACTTCAGCCAGCAGGCTGAGCTGTGAGTCCTGTATTAGTTAGTTTTTTCTTTCCTGCATTTTATTCCTGATGTGAGCCCGTATTATGGGACATACATTCCAGTTATTTGTATTGGATCTTTCGCTTCCGCATTTTATTATTCTTGACTCATGATTTATCTTGGTTTATGGACATGTTTAGATAGTTTTATTTTGTTCTTGATATCTCTACAGCCGTAATGTGACTGTGGATGGATACTTCCTACCCACAGGTAGCATGGTTGGTTATGTCACATGCCCATTTTAGCGTACTCTGGGAAGCGGGGCGTGACACTTGCTGCTGTATCTGTATTTTATTTAATTCCCATGAGGGAACAGGGAGCATGATAGTAGAACAATGATGTGTACACCATTTGATACAACCCAACTTTCTGCAACTGTGAGCGTTGGGAGGAGAGAATATACCGGGCCCAAAGAAGGTAGCCTACTGGATGATACGGGGTAATACCTACCTTATAGATCTGCCCCAGGGTTAGTCTTCACCCTGACATATTCGGCGTCTTAAGATATCGATACCCATCATAGGTTGATTCGGTATCCCTGTCGTTGATGGCTCAAGCCGGCCCGCGGGGATCTAATTAGCCGCTTTCACCGCATAAGCAGTATGCGGAAACTCCATCAATGACATTGAGCGGATGGGTTCTGCTGGTATTTTGCATGTAAAACTACGGCGGCCCCTGATAATGTGACCGTACCAAACTCCCCATAGGAGAAGGCTCTTATTATCCTTATAATGTTCCCTGATCATTGCCATAACTTCCTCGTCTGATGGAGACTGTGGAAAAACGTCCTCCGAGAGTATGTAAGGGAAGTAGGGAAGTGAGGCCATTGTACCTAAAGAAAAAAAAAGACAAAACCCATTAATAAAAAAAATGTGAGTTTGTCTCATGAGACTAGTAACCACAAAGTCAGTGGGCCCCACAAAATCAAAATGGCGTCTCACCAATGATAAGGCAAGATAATCATTGTGAGAATCCAAAAGAATTATCATTAATAAACAGTGGAGTTTAAAAAAAAGCTCTTAACATCCTCGAAAAGAGAGTTCTGTTAAAATGGGCAACAGATTCAAATCCATAAAAAGGGTATTAAAACCCTAAAAAGGAAAATGCTCAAGAACAGAAGGGGAATAAAATTCCCAAAAGTCCCTAGATCTCTCAGACCTAAGCTCTGTGAGAAAATGGAATTAAATTCCTTCAATAATGGGATTAAATCCCAGAAACCCCCATGGTGGGGAAACAAAAAAAATGGAATTAAATTCCAAGGATCTTCAAAGATCAGTGATAGGGTAAACCCTAAAAGGACAACTAACAATCCTCACTGATTCAAGACCTTAGAGTCTAATTTAAAAATAGAGATTTTTTTTTAGATCTCTAAAAGATCAAAGTAAAGCTCTGTTGATGGATTTAAAATCCAAGGCAAGAACAAAAAGGGTTTTCTAAGAGGTGAATGCCGTTCATAATCCTTACCCAAAAGGAGTTTTTGCAGAGTTTAACTCTAAAGTGCTAGGGGCAGAGAACTAAGTTCTGAAAGGAGAATTAAATTCTCAAGGAAAAAGTTAAGGAAGAAGATGAAGAAACAATGGTCATCTCAAAGGCCAAAGGCCCCATTTATAAGACGTGATGGAAGCGGTTCAGCTTCCCATTCACATGCAAGCCACGTGAGAGCAACGCTGGGGGGCATTTATTCCCTCATAAAAAAATGAAGAGAGAGGAGAAAATTCCCTATAACTCAATCCTCATGTGTTAAACAAGTGAGCGCCTATATGCAAAGCATATAGATACTGCAATCAAACAATTGATAGGCTAAATAAGCCTCATGTATTAAACACGTGAGCGCCTATATGCAAAGAATATAGGCGCTGCATTCAAACAATTGGTAGGCTAAATAAGCCTCACGTGTTAAACACGTGAGCGCAAATATGCAAAGCATATAGGCGCTGCAGTCAAACAACTATAGGCCAAATTGGTCTCACGTGTTAAAAGCGTGAGCACCCATATGCAAGGCATATGGGTGCCAAATTAGAGGAGCTAAATAAGCCCCACGTGTTAAACACGTGAGGGCACCTTCTTACGTAGAATTAAATTCTACTCAATGAACCGTTGGATCAAGGATCCAATGGTAGTTAAGCAAAGAATTAAATTCTATTGAAAAGGATATTTTCTGTTAAACAGAAAATTAGTAGATCAAAAATCCAATGAGATGGAAAATATTTCCCATATCTTTCTAAACAAAGAAAGATTGTACTCTATTAAACCGAGCACCCTTGGATTAAAAATCCAATGGTGATGAAAATATCATCGTTCAATAGAATTTTATTCTATATATGAGAGAATATTCCCTCAATCTTGTTAAAACAAGAACAACATATTCTGTAACAACAGAGACACTTGGATCAAAGATCCAACGGTGGGTAAAATTCCCCAAATCAATTTTGAGACCAATTAAATCAATTGGAATCTCTCAATGAGAGATTTTCTCAAAACCAATTAACAATCTGCCTCCACTATATAAAAGACCCGAGATTTCAAGTCTCATATAGAGAAAACCCCCGATAAGCTTCTGCAAAAATACAGTGAGCTCTTGAAAGAACAGAGAATTTAATTCTCAAAGAAGAAGACTCTCTTCCTCAAAAACCCTAGGTAAAGAAAACACAGAGATCAAAATATCTCTTTACCTATATAAGGGTTTAACCCTTCTCAAGAACTTAATTCTTCCTCTGGATCAGAGATCCACAAGACAAGTCTCCCACAAGTTGAGAATTTAATTTTCATCAGGAAGATCTTGTTCTTGAGAATCAAAAATTCAAAAAAGAACTAGGTTAAATAGAAAGAAAAGAACGTATGCTCTGGGAATTTAATTCTTTCGAAATTAGGGTTTAACCCTACATAAAGAACTTAGTTCTTATAAAAATAAAAGAAGAACTTAGATCTCTAATTAAAAAAAAGGTGATGATCCAAGATCTTCAAAACAGAAATCTTGATGATCATCAATGACTAAAATGTCATTAACATAAATTAATATCTCTAAAAACAAGAAGAACTTGGTATCTCACGTGAAATATATATGAGCAAAATTAGTGCTCAGCACTATTATAGTGCCTCACGTGTTTCCCACGTGAGTGCCTAAAGCAAACAAAAGAAGAGTTAAAATGCCTCGCGTGCTTCCCACGTGAGCGTCCAAAAAAACAAAGAAAAACTTACTCGTGTTGATTGGGCAGCCACCAAACAAAGCAGCCCAACATCCCAAAAATAAAATAGTCATGTGAAATACATGTGAAACACTTTTGGAAACTTGAAATCTGGTGCCTCACGTGCTTCACACGTGAGCACCAGAGATTAGCCAAGTGCTTAGCACTTATGTCAAAAAAAGGGGTGGTGAGCAAACAAAACCTGAAATCAATGCTCAGCATTCACATGCTTCACACGTGAGTGCCATGCAAAGTGCTTAGCACTCTATGTTCAGTCAAAATGACTAAGTACTTAGCACTGATTGGGAAGCTCCCATATCTGAGCGCCTCACATGTTTCATACGTAAGCACCAGAGAAAATTAGTGCTTAGCACTATAGTAGCGCTTCAAGTGAAAAACACGTGAATACCAAAGAAAATTAGTGCTTAGCACTATAGTAGCACCTCACGTGAAAAACACGTGAGCGCCGGTGCTCAGCACTATTCCAGCGCCCCCATGTAAAACACATGTGAGCACTATATATATTAGTGCTTAGCACTGCTGGGTAGTATAGAAACCCGACCTCAGCCCAAATTGGCTAAGTATCCTGAGGTTAAATCTCTTTGATTTTAAACCAACCAAGCCCATATTGCTCATGATTTCCAAACTAATCTTAGTCTCAAACATAACCAATGATCTCTCATTGATGATATCAAAAATGATATTCATCCCATATCTCCTAAGATGATCTTAGTCTCAAATATGACTAACGATTCTTACGTCCACCGCAACCCCCTTTTTCCTCAAATACGGGATTTGGTTCAAGGGTACATCTTTCCACACCTCTGATATATGTCGTTATAATTCCTCAACGTCTTTAGAGAGGTGGTGGGTCCCAACAACCAACAACTCCTTTCATCACATATTGATGCACCTCAAAATCAAAGTGCATACCTCAAATCGGATCGCATCCCAAATTGGGTGCATTCCATGTCACCATCGTTCACTCCGCCACGTAACAAATACACGTGCGTGCAAGATGAATAGTGGACCGAAATGTTCTTAAACTAATATTCATTCCCAAAACGGGAATGTTGGACTGAAATGTCCTTAAACTAATATTCGTCCCCAAAACGGGAACGTTGGACAGAAATGTCCCTAAACTAATATTCGCCTCAAACATGGCGATAATGGACCTTGATGTCCTTAAACTACAATAATTGGGCCCAAATGCTTATATGTTTAAGTCGATCTTAATCTCAAACTAGATTAACGGTCCTTAAATAAACCAAACCCAAATCTAAAATATACGGATTTGGGCTAATCCGCGCCCTCTGGGCAATGACATAAACTAGTCTCTGTATACAATCCACGGGCAATCAAAACAAACAAAAACACACACAACACAAAGTGAACTGCTAGAGAAGGAGAAAGTGGTTATCGCAATGCGGTAACGTAATTAACTGCAGGGGCTTGCGCCTGCAGGGAAGAGCGTCCTCACAATCAAAAAACCCCTCATAAAATGGAGGGGATCTGATAAAATCTGCTACAATGGTCGCGTCTGTCCAAACCTCCGATATATGGTGTCATAAATCAACTTGGTATCTTAGGAGAGGTGGACGGATAAATCCAAATAGTATCTGCCCCCAGATTTAGGCAAGACGATCTATCCCAGTTCGTATCTATTTTCGGCCGTAAACAGACCTGAAGGACATGAATCTCATAGGTATAAAATTCTATCATAGTAGAATAAACATCTATATGGTTTTGCTATTAGAGCTTATGGTAGTTCTTGGGTTGTAGTCTTTGTTGCATACTTCAAAATCAAGTTTTGAAAATTCCACCTCTCTACAAACGCCATAGAGTGTGCAACTTAGACTTATATGGTATAAAAGCCACTCCATAAGCCTTAGATAATTCTTTACGACGTTAGAAATCCGTTGTTTTTGTCGCGCACGAACTGCCGACAAAAACAGTCCCAAAAATTGATGTTTTGAGATGTTTGCACACCTCGCGGGCTCAACGTGTTTGAACTGAGAAGCCGCAGGGTGAAGCATGGGCACCCTAGGAAAACCCCGGAGGGACTGAAGGCTGGGCCCACCCCCCAAGACCACCACAAGGTAGCCTTGGGTAGTGGTGACCCGATAGCACCCCAAAAGGGTGCTCTTAGATCTGCCTCCCCTTGGGGGCAACCTCGTGGTGGCCTCCGGGGGTAGGTACCCTCCTTAGGCCCCCCAGTCAATAGTTAATTTTTCCCCATTCGCCTCCGCAAAGATTCGGGTAGATTTCTACTTCGTTTCGACTCTCGGATTGGCTTAAAACGGATGGTTTTGGGACTTTAGTGGACTGGATTTTCAAGTCTTGGAAAATCAGGAATGTTTACTAATTGTATGAGGAATTATAACTTTGTAGATTTGTTTCCATGCTTTTGTGATGTTTATATGTGTTGTTGAACGTCTTCTAATCGCTATATGTCGATTAGAAGGGATTGCACACATCTTGTGATGTTCTGTGTTGCGAATGGTTCGATAGATTGTCGTGTGAATGGCCCGGTGTGAATTTAGATGTGAGGTGTGAGTGAATTTTGTAATTCATGTAATAATTGATGTTTATTCTTTTATTGGGGAACATCCGGGTTGAGGATGATATCACCGGCTGTATATTATTTTTCGTTTCCGCATCTAGGAATGACCCGCGGAGGAGTGCACAAGCTACCGGGTTCTACAATTCAGTGGGTGGCCATCTCGAGAAGTCGAGACCCGGGTCATCCAATTCTAGGATTGGCGGGTAGCTTGCCACACTCGTAGGGATCTAGGATAGTTCACACTCGACTATTCACACAATTGTGGAGTATTGTATTTCATAAGTGGCTCAATGAAATGCAAAGTTCCTAGTTGATCTATTTTTTCGTTCTCTGTGATGTTGATATCTGTGATGTTCATCATGCCTGCGACGAATGGTTATATATATATATATATATATATATATATATATTGTATATGTTTTGCATCCGCGCTAGCCCTGCCCCCGTTCTGCCGATAATTAAGTAACTTAACGGTGCATGACGGGGCCCCGGGGTGAATATGGATGGCATATACATACATTCTATTTTCATTGTTTTCTGGTGTGATAGGATTTAAATTGATGGAACCGCATTAATCCGTATTAATGCAAGATCTCTAAAAAGATGTTGTTGGAACAAATTGAAAAAACCACTCGGTTCTTTTCAAAACACTTGTTTAAAAAGCGGAGCTTGAACCACTCATTTTCAATGCTATCGTTCCTACAACGATATCAAATTCATTACGTTCAAGGTTTTCGCAAAAACCAACCGTAGCCCTCCGTCATTTCAAATGGATAGCACATCGTATTCATGCTCTGTTTGCTGGCCTTCATCAAGTCATAGTGAATGGTAGCGGTGTGTTGCTTGTTTGTAGCATAAATAAATACATTGGTTTAGGACAGTCGTACAGACTTATTGACCTTCATCAAGGGCGAGTACGGGTGGGTCTAAATTAATCAGGACAATGATGGGAAGAACTTGACTTGCGTCTTATGATTTGTTGGCCTTCGTCAAGATCATAAGAGCTTGGGGAAAAAACCATATCGGGAGTTTCAAATATAGAGAAAACTTGCAAATTGAGCATACCTTCTGAAGTGTGGTGACTAGAGTAGCTTCCATCTAGATCATCATGCAATGATAGTTGGATTCCGATCCTACTGATGAGTCAGATTACTCTTGAGAGATATTTTTCACTTCACAATTAGCTAACATATTAGGTGTCTAGAAAGTGTTAACGGGGTTACGCCTCTGCAGAAATGGGTTTTATTTTAATTAGGTCCGTGCGAGAGCATGGGGAACCTCCCTTGGAGTACCAACACCCACCTGGCCGAACGGTTAGTGAACTTGTAAAGGGTAAATGATCCCGAATAATTCTCTTTTTTAGGTTTAATGGAGAATTCGAGGAAATAGTGAGAGCCATCCTGATTAAATAAGATAATAAACCAATCTAATTTTGCAAGAGCATACGCTGAGTGTTTCTTTTCTCTCTCTCTCTTTCTGACAGCAACCATGACAGGACTTAAACTACTACTCGGAAAAAATACACTGACTGGGAAAAACTATAAAGATTGGCTAAGGAACGTCAATATTGCACTCACTTATGACAAAATGGTATATGTCCTCACTAGTACTGCTCCCCTGTCTCAGGGCCGGATTCCACAATTGCAGACATCGAGGTCCGCAAAATGTGGGACCTGAATTGTGAAAAAGCTAGGTGCATTGTGCCTGCTTCAATGAATAATGAACTTCAGAAGTAGCACGAGAATATAAAATCTATCTTTCTCCATTGCAAGGATTTGTATGGAGAGCACTCTCGTATCGCAAGATACGAGATCTCAAGAAAATTGTTCCAGATGAGTTTAGCTATTGGATCACCTGTAGGAGAACACGTCATAAAGATGATCGGTCTCATTGAAGAACTCGCAAATCTGGGATGCGTGTTAGAGAATGAGTTATACATTGACTTGATTCTACAGTCTCTTCTTCACACCTTCTCTCAGTTCGTGCTAAACTTTAACATGCACGGGATGGAAGCGGATCTTCCAAAACTCCTCAACATATTGAGGGTAGCTGAGAGCTCCTTGAAAAAGGAGAAGACACATGTTCTTGTTGTAGGAGAATCTTCATCTTTTAAATCCAGAGCAAAAGCAAAGGGGAAGAAGAAGAAGAACCCCACCAAACTGAAAGGAGGTGTCAAAAAGGTGCAAGGAACGAACAATTCGGGAAGAGTAAAAGCGGGAAAAGATGAGTGCTACTACTGTCACAAGAAGGGGCACCGGAAGAAGGATTCCAAAGCTTTCAAAGCCAAAGGTAAGGACACGAAGCAAGCTGATGTTTCGGTTTCAGGTACGTTCGTGATTGAAAACTGTTTTTTCTTTAACTCTACATCATGGGTACTAGATACCGGTTATGGTTCTCACATTTTTAATTCTTTGCAGGCACTGAGAAACCGTAGAATGCTGAAGACAGGTGATATAACCCTCAGGGTTGGCAATGGAGCAAATGTAGATGCTATTGCAGTATGAGATTATCACCTGGGTTTGACGAGTGGACACATTTTGGTGTTGTATAGCTGTTTTTGTGTACCAAGTATGTTGTGTAATATCATATCAGTATCTTTGTTGTCTAATGAAGGATATAGTTTTGCACTTGAAAAAAATGTCATGAGCATTCACCTAAATCAAGAACTGATTGGGTCAGGCACACTGGATAACGGTATATACGTACTCAATCAACATCAAGTTTTCAATATCCAAAACACACTCAAAAGAAAAGCTCCAGATTCAAACCAAGCCTTCTTATGGCATTGTATACTTGGTCATATTAATGAAATAAGGTTGACTAAGTTATATAAAAATGGATATTTGGATCCGTTCGAATATATATCATATGCAACTTGTCAATTATGTATCATAGGAAACATGACCAAATCTCCGTTTATAGGACATGGAGAAAGAGCCCCTGAGCTCTTAGGACTCATACACAGCGATGTATGTTGTCCGATGTATATACATTCACGAAGCGATTACTCCTACTTCATCACTTTTACTGATGATTTCTCAAGGTATGGACACGTATTCTTAATGAAATATAAATCCGAGGCCTTTGAGAAATTCAAGGAGTATAAGAATGAAGTGGAGAAACAAATAAGTAAAAGTATCAAGATACTTCGATCTGATCGGGGTGGAGAATATTTAAGTACCAGTTTCCTTTAATGCTTAAAAGAAAATGGAATTCTCTCTCAGCTTACTCTTCCATATACACTTCAGCATAACGGTGTATCAGAAACAAGGAATCACATGCTACTCGATATGGTGTGTTCCATGATAAATAGTGCTGAGTTGACACTTTCCTTCTGGCGTTTTGCGCTTGAATCAGCTGCATACCTATTGAATAGGGTTCCAACTAATTCTGTGCCTACCACTCCATATGATATGTGGAGTGGGAAAAGACCATATCTTAAGTATCTTAAGATATGGGGGTGTCCAGCTTTTATCAAAAAGAAGAATCCGGATAAGCTCGAGGCACAATCAGTTTTATGCAAGTTTGTGGGACATCCCGAGAATTCATGGGGATATCTTGTCTACCATACTAAAGAACAAAAGGTGTTTGTCGCTCGCCACATAGTCTTCTTAGAGAACGAATTTCTTACAAAAGAAATTAGTGGGAGCGCGGTAAAACTAGAAGAAATTCCAGAACCATAAACTACTGCTGAAAACTTAATAGAACCTGAGGTTCCAATAGAGCCCGACGAACCGATGTCGTTCCGCAGATCTAGTAGGCGTTCTCATCCGCCTAAGAGATATTATGGGTTTCTCATAGACGGTGATCGAGAGGATTGCATTATCGACGATTATGAGCCTACTAGTTTTCAGCAGCTATCACGAGTAAAGACTCGGTGAAGTGGCTAGATGCTATGATGTCCGAGATGGAAACCATGTACACCAATAAAGTATGGACTTTGGAAGTTGCTCCTCCTGGGGTAAAACCCGTTGGATGGGATTGGATCTTCAAAAAGAAGATTGGTGCAGATGGACAGGTGGAAACCTATAAATCTAGGATTGTTGCAAAAGGTTTTCGTCAAAGACCAGAATTGGACTATGATGAAACCTTTTCTCCGGTGACCATGCTTAAATCCATTCGGATCCTGCTTGTCATTGCTGCCTTCCATGACTATGATATCTGACAGATGGACGTGAAAACCGTTTTTCTAAATGGAAATTTAGAAGAGTGCGTTTATATGGATCAGCCAAAGGTTTTTTAGACAGTGGGAGCAGCAAAAAGGTGTGCAAGTTGCTTAAATATATTTATGGATTAAAGCAAGTATCGTGGAGTTGGAACATCTGCTTTGATGAGACGGTCAAAGAATTTGACTCTATCAAAAATGTAGATAAACCATGCATTTATAGGAAGATTATAGGAGGAGTAGTAGTCTTCCTCGTATTATACATGGATGACATACTCCTGATAGAGAATGACATCCCTATGCTACAATCAGTCAAGCTCTTCTTGTCACAGAAGTTCTCCATGAAAGACTTGGGTGATGCCTTCTACATTCTGAGGATTAAGATATATCGTGATAGCTCTAAAAGAATGTTGGGACTTTCATAGTCTAAGTACACTAACACCATACTAAATAGATTTAGTATGGAAGATTCTAAGCGTGGTAATTTATCCGCTTGTCACGGGATCACCCTCTCCAAAGAGATGTCTCTAAAGACCGATGAAGAGACGGCTCATATGGGCATTATACCCTACGCTTCGGCGATAGGATTTATAATGTATGCGATATTATATACTAGACAAGACGTAGCTTACGCACTTAGTGTGGTAAGTAGGTATCAGTCAAACCCAGGTAAGAAGTATTAGATAGCAGTAAGGAACATTCTCAAGAACCTGAGAAGGACTAAGGAGATGTTCTTGGTGTACGGTAATGGGGACCTCCAGATCGAGGCTTTTACCGACTCAGACTTCCAAAGTGACAAGGATGACTCTAAATTCGTCTCGGGTTATGTGTTTATCCTCAATAGAGGGGCGGTGTGTTGGAAGAGTTCCAAACAGGACACCGTCGCAGACTCAACGATGGAAGCTAAGTACATAACTGCTAACGATGCTGCAAAAGAGGCGGTCTGGAGTAGAAAGTTCATTTCTGAACTTCAGATGGTTCCATCCATTGTCAATCCAATACGCTTGTATTGCGATAACAATGTAGCTTTAGCAAAGGAACTAAGGTCCCATAAGAAATCCAGACATATCTTGAGGCGGTATCACCTGATCGGGGAGATCGTGAATCGCAGGGAGATTGTTGGGAGATCGAGGTTCAGAAAGTGGACACAAAATACAACACAGCGGATCCATTCACGAAGGCCTTACCTCAAGCACAGTTTGAGCGGCTATTCGAGATGTTGGGGATGCGTTATGCAAATAACTGGCCCTACTGCAAGTGGGAGATTGTAGGATATATATATGCCCTAGAGGCCATTATTTGTAATGGATACTATGGATATGTATATATGTATAGGACAATCTTTCTCGAAATGATAGTATGCTATCTGGTTTGCCTTTATTTTAACAAGTGTGTGTGTTTTACTTGTTATTACGTACTACTTATACATGTTGATAAAGCCCATAGGATTACTGCTTGACTATCAGCGTTGTGATGGTGGTCATACTTGTGAGGGTTGGGTAGTCTATAAGCATATCTACATTAACGAATCATACTACACTATACTAATGTAATCACATAGATTCTTGTTGCGTTATTGATTAGCTGTAATTACATACTTAGATCTACTTGTGTGACAATGTCGTGATCAAAATGAGATTAATAATCAAACCATATCTTAATTAAACGAAATCTTATGTTTATCGTGCATGTGATAAAAACTCTAGCATAGCGCACCCATTAATCAACATCTTTAAGAACCATGTTTAAATTAATTATGAGTTTGATGACAATTACTTGTTTATCATTATTGGCGAGACCACAATATTACCTGTTAAATATTACCATGCATAAAAATCATTTTACATGCTTTATACACATTCGAGACTAATGTCGATTTACACGTATAAAATACCTTGACTTGACATGCCTATTCATGATCCTTGTTTATTTATACTTAAACGAGATCGCTAATTAGAATGCTGAATCATATGCCATGATACAACCTTTCCTGTTTACCAGTTTCATTTCCATACAATTAATATGATAATACAAGTTCCAGTCTAGTCAGCATTTTATTTAGTGGTCGAGTTCACTGCTATATTAGTTATAAATATGCGGAGTGTTGTGGTAGTTTAAGTGTGCATTCGTTTAACAGGATCGCAGGAGTCGCATTGCCGGCAGCTCCTACCGGGCTATATCGGTCATTGGAGCTCGTACCGGGCTATATCGGTCATTGTTCATCAGCCGGTACCGGGCTTTATACGGTCAGTGTTCATGCTGCAGCTCGTACCAGGCTATATCGGTCATTGTTCATGCAGCCGGTACCGGGCTTTATACAATCAGTGTTATTTCCACAGTTGGGCCTATGTTTTCTTGCCCCTAGGGCTCTACTCTTAGGTTGGGAATACTCCTGCAGAGGTTGACGTACACACTTGAACTCACGATAGGATAGATTACTTTTTAGTGACCAACTAGAATATGACTTGACCGACTTGACATATTTATATGCTTGCTTCATATTACTGTTATATATATATTTACATATGCACGTGGGCTTCACTACACTCACATATTCATGCTATCACACACATACACGTACTATTATGATTGAGTACTTGTTGGGATGTTCTGACATCGCTGAGACTTGCTATCTCAGATTTAGAGACTGATTCACAGGGAAAGCATGATCAGAGTGACTATCAGGAATTTGCCGAAGATTAGTAGTATTTATCGGTTTATGTCTATTTTATTTCAGTTGCTATTAGAATGTGCGTCCCTCGCGGGATGTTAGGAATAATGTATCTTTCTTTTTAGATCTTGTATTTCGTTTATTCGGAACCCTTTCCTATTTGGATCTTTTATTGACTCTATCTTTATCTCGTGGGTTCATCAGTATTATTTGTTATTTATGTAGTATGATATTATTATTAAATCTTAGATATTATTGTACAGCTTTAGCTAGAACCTTAGGTATGACTATGGCAAGGCGATTTCCCCTTATCTAGGAGCACCGACGGTTTCAGTCCATATTTCCGTATTTCGGGAATTCGGGCGTTACATGTTGGTATCAGAGCCAGGCTGACGTCGAAGTTAGTCTTGGTTCTACCGACCTTTTAGGTTAGAATCGTGTTTAGGTTGCTCTTAGTGTGTCATGCTGTATATTTTGTTGATTTTAATTATAGGATTCGGACGGCTGAGATAGAATTACGTTATTGTACGCATGTACCGCGGCATGGTTACAATGCGCCATTCTGTTTGAGTAAGTTAGAGTTCTGCCCTTGATTTGTTTGCACTGATTTGATTTCCTTACACACGCTGATTTCTCGATCCAAGACCATGGCTCTTCGTACTCTCATTTGTTTTCTTGACCCTTGATTTTCGTATCCATCTATTTTTCTTGATCCTTGCAATTAGTTTGCAATCATGTATTTTCGTTTTTTTAATTTCGATGACGAAATTTCTTGTAAGGTGGGTAGGATGTAACACTCCAGCCCGATCGTAAGTTTTTTTCTTTTTTTCTTTTTTCCTCTTTTGAATGTATTGGGTTTTATTATTATTATTATTATTATTATTATTATTATTATTATTATTATAAGTTGGAATTTAATACTTTCTAGTTAAGGTAGAACATATTATTATGATTGCTTTAAGTTTGTTATAATTATGATTTTCCAAATTTATTAAATAAGTATATTATTAGTATTTATGTTTGTTTACTATTTGATTAATATGTTAAATTTCTATACATATAGTATTTATTTATCTAATATTAGTTTCGTAACTAAATATATAATATTAGTATGATTGTTTAAACAAAAAATATTTAGTATTTAAGGTTGTTTGATAATTTATTAATATCTTATTTTAATTTGCATCTAATATATTTTCAAATACTAGATAAATAAACAAATATATTATGGTTATCTAAATTAGTTAAGTATATGATATTTAACTTTTAATGTTTTGTTTTTCTAAATCTAATAATATTTTATTTATATTCTAGTAAAATGTTTTGTCCACCATGATATATTATTAATAATGTTTTAATTTTTAAATCATATTTTAAATCTGTCAAATTAAACTATTGGGGGTTATGAGAATTATTTTTCTAAACTTATATATATTTTCTTATACCCTCTCTCCAAATATATTTTATCTCTCCAAACAAATCTATACATATTTTAATCAAACATATTTAAACTAATCTATATACATCATATCTATTTAAAACCCTATATATATTTATATAAATATTTTCTATTATACTATATAATAACAAACCCTACACCTATTTTAACTGTATATATTACCTAGTTTGTTTAAAATATTTATTGGTATGCTAATTTATATTTATATTAATTAATATACATACGATATATATAATGTCTACAAAATTTTTGTAACTATAGATATACGATAGATTGTTTTGGTTATGATAAATAATTAAGGATATCTCTTAAAAATTTTAACAAATAGTTCTTGTGGGGGGGGGGGGTTTGTGATATATTGTTTTATCTAATTTAACAAATCTTTTCTCTCTCTTCTACTAATTTTACCCTAACCAATATATAAACAATACACTTATATTTTACCTAACATTAATCTCTCTCTCCAATCAGAATATTACCCTCTCCCTTTTCTCTCTCTCCCCACTATATATATATAAATAATTCTAAACCTATAATCATCTCTTAAATATCCTTCTTCTTCCTTTAAAATTTTCCGAGCATCCATCACCTACCGCACCCAACTTCAAAACAGCTAGCAACATGGATCGAGATTCTCTAGCTAAGAGATCGAGTTTGGTTTGCATTTCGTGTTGTCGTATTTAACCGTCTCAAGGCAAATACTCTTGTTCTCTTTTTCGATCGATACAAAATCGGCATTTCTCTAATTAGAATATTAGCATATCGTGTTTATGATACATATTATTAGAATGTTTTGAATAATATTAGTGCTCATCTCTGTACAGATATTTTAATAAAACTGAAATATAACAAGGTGCCCCATAAACACTATATATCATATTGGACACATACATAGTATACGTTAACAAATCATACTACACTATACTTATGTAATCACACAGACTCTTGTTGCACTATTGATTAGCTGTAATTACATACTTAGATCTACTTGTGTGACAATGTCGTGATCAAAATGAGATTAATAATCAAACCATACCTTAATTAAACGAAACCTTATGTTTGTCGTGCATGTGATGAAAACTCTAGTATAACGCACCCATTAATCAACATCTTTAAGAACCATGTTTAAATTAATTATGAGTTTGATGAAAACTATTTGTTTATCGTTATTGGTGAGACCACGATATTACCTGTTAAATATTACCATGCACAAGAATTCTTTTACATGCTTTATACACATTCGAGATTAATGTCAATTTACATGTATAAAATACCTTGACTTGACATGCCTATTCATGATCCTTATTTATTTATATTTAAACGAGATCGCTAATTAGAATGTTGAATTACATGCCATAATACAATCTTTCATGTTTACCAGTTTCATTTCTATACAATTAATATGATATTACAAGTTCCAATCCATTCAGCATTTTATTTAGTGGTCGAGTTCACTGCCATATTAGTTATAAATACGCGGGGTGTTGGAGTAGTTTGAGTGTGCATTCGTTCGACAGGATTTCAAGAGCTCGTATCGGGCTATACCAGTCATTGGAGCTCGTACCGGACTATATCGATCATTGTTCATCAACCGGTACCGGACTTTATACGGTCAGTGTTCATGCTGCAGCTCGTATCGAGCTATATCAGTCATTATTCATGCAGTCGGTACCAGAATTTATACGGTCGGTGTTGTTTCCACAGTTGGGCATATATTTCCTTATCCCTGGAGCCTTACCCTTGAGTTGAGAATACTCCTGCAGAGGTTGACGTACACACTTGAGCTCACGATAGGATAGATTACCTTTTAGTGACAACCCAGAATATGACTTGACCGACTTGACCTGTTTATATGCCTTCTTCATATTACTGTCATATCTATATCTACATATGCACGCGAGCTTCACTACACTCACATATTCATGCTATCACACAAATACACACACTATTACGATTAAATAGTTGTTGGAATGTTCTGACATCTCTGGAATTTGCCATCTCAGGTTCAGAGATCGATTTACAGGCAGAGCAGGATCAAAGTGACTATCAGGAGTTTGCCGAAAATTAGTAGTATTTATAGGTTTATTTCTATTTTATTTCAGTTACTATTAGAATGTGCACCCCTCGCTGGACGTTAGGAATGATATATTTTTGTTTTTGGATCTTGTACTTCGTTTATTCGGAACCCTTTGTTATTTGGATATTTTATTGACTCTATCTTTATCTCGTGGATTCATCAGTGTTATTTGTTATATATGCAGCATGATATTAGTATTACATCTTGGATATTATCGTACAGCTTTATCTAGAGCCTTAGGTATGACTATGGGAAGGCGATTTCCCCTTATCTAGGAGCACCGGCGGTTTCGGTCCATATTTCCGTATTCCGGGAATTGGGACGTTACATGTTAGTATTAGAACCAGGCTGACGTCGAAATTAGTCTTGGTTCGTTCGACCTTTTAGGTTAGAATCATGTCTGGGTTGCCCTTAGTGTGTCATGCTGCATAATTCGTTGACTCTGATTGTACAATTCGGGCGACTAAGATATAATTATGTTATTGTACCCCATATACCGCGGTATGGTTATAATGCGGCATTCTGTTTGAGTAACTTAGAGTTCTACCCTTAATTTGTTTCCACTGATTTGATTTCTTTACACACGTCGATTTCTCGAGCCAAGAACGTGACTCTTCGTACTCTCATTTGTTTCCTTGACCTTTTATTTTCGTATGCATCTATTTTTCTTGATCCTTATAATTAGTTCGCAATCTTGTATTTTCGTTCTTCTAATTTCGAGAACGAGATTTCTTGTAAGGTGGGTAGGATGTAACACCCCAGCTCGATTGTAAGTTTTTTCTTCTTCTTTTGAATGTATTGGATTTTGTTATATTATTATTATTATTATTATTTTAGATTGGAATTTAATACTTTCTAGTTAAGGTAGAATATATTATTATGATTGCTTTAAGTTTGTTATATTTTTGGTTTTCCAAATTTGTTAAATAAGTATATTATTAGTATTTATGTTTGTTTACTATTGATTAATATCTTAAATTTCTATACATATAATATTTATTTGTCTAACATTAGTTTCGTAACTAAATAGATAATATTAGTATGCTTGTTTTAACAAAAGATATTTAGTATTTAAGATTATTTGATAATTTATTAATATCTTATTTTAATTTGCATCTAATATATTTTCAAATACTAGATATATAAACAAATATATTATAGTTATCTAATTTAGTTAAGTATATCATATTTAAATTTTAAAGTTTTGTTTTGCTAAATCTAATAATATTTTATTTATATTCTAGTACAATATTTTGTCTACCATCATATATTATTAATAATTTTTTAATCTTTAAATTATATTTTAAAATTTTCAAATTAAACTATTGGGGGTTATGAGAATTATTTTTCTAAATTTATATATATTTTCTTATACTCTCTCTCCAAATATATTTTATCCTTCCAAACAAATCTATACCTATTTTAATCATACACATTTACATTAATTTGTATACATCATATCTATTTAAAACCCTATATATATTTATATAAATGTTTCTTATTATCCTATATAATAACAAACCCTACACCTATTTTAACTATATATATATATTTTTTAAAGATGTTTATTGGTATGCTAATTTATATTTATATTAATTAATATACATACGATATATATATATTGTATACAATATTTTTGTTACCATAGATATATGGTACATTGTTTTGGTTATGATAAATAATTGAGGACATCTCTTAAAATCTTTAACAAATAGTTTTTGTGGGGGGGGTTGTGATATTTTTTTAATCTAGTTTAACAAATCTTTTCTCTCTCCTCTACCAATTTTACCCTAACCAATATATAAATAATACACTTATATTTTACCTAATCTTAATCTATCTCTCCAATCAGAATCTCTCTCTCTCCAATCACAATATTTTCCTCCCCCTTTTCTCTCTCCCTCCACTATATATATAATTCTAAACCTATATTCATCTCTCAAATCTCCTTTTTTCTTTAAAAGTTGCTGAGCACCCATCATCAACCGCACTCAACTTCAGAACAGCGAACAACGTGGATCGGAATTCTCTAACCGAGCGATCGAGTTTGGTTTGCTTTTTGTGTCGTCGTATTTAACCGTCTCAAGGCAAGTATTCTTGCTCTCTTTTTCGATCGATACAAAATCAGCATTTCTCTAATTAGAATATTAACATATCGTGCTTATGATACATATTATTAGAATGTTTTGAATAATATTAGTGCTCATCTCTATACAAATATTTTAATAAAAATGAAATATAACAAGGTGCCCTATAAACACTATATATCATATTGGACACATACATAGTATACATTAACGAATCATACTACACTATACTAATGTAATCACACAGATTCTTGTTGCACTATTGATTAGCTGTAATTACATACTTAGATCTACTTGTGTGACAATGTCGTGATCAAAATGAGATTAACAATCAAACCATACCTTAATTAAACAAAACCTTATGTTTATCGTGCATGTGATGAAAACCCTAGTATACCGCACCCATTAATCAACATTTTTAAGAACCATGTTTAAATTAATTATGAGTTTGATGACAATTACTTGTTTATCGTTATTAGCGAGACCACAATATTACCGGTTTAATATTACCATGCACAAGAATCCTTTTACATGCTTTATACATATTCGAGACTAATGTCAATTTACATGTATAAAATACCTAGACTAGACATGCCTATTCATGATCCTTGTTTATTTATATTTAAACGAGATCGCTAATTAGAATGCTGAATTACATGACATCTAGGTTGCACGGACACATCTTTTTGATTGCCGTATCCGTGTCGAACACGTGTCGGACAGGGATTCGTGCCCAACACTTGAACGACACGCATCCGACACGGAATTTCTGTATCCTGCTTCGAATGAGACGGCTTTGGATTTTGACACATATCGGACACGTGTCGAACACGTTTAAATGTAGCCACGACACCAAATGTGATTTCCGTAGTAGTGGCGACCTTATTTTTTTTAATTAAAGGCGAGAAAAACATATTCTTAGTGGAATTTTTTGTATTGTTGACTTTTTGTTGAATATGTTGTAATGTTATGGTACTATATTTATTATATATATATATACACGTGTTCTTGTATCTTATATTTTGTGATTTTGCCGTATCGCCGTGTCACCTCGTATCGTGTCCGTGTTCCCGTATCCGTATCCGTGCAACCTTGCATGCCATGATACAACCTTTCCTGTTTATCAGTTTCATTTCCATACAATTAACATGATATTACAAGTTCTAGTTCAGTCAGCATTTTATTTAGTGGTCGCATTCACGGCCATATTAGTTATAAATACGCGGGGTGTTGGAGTAGTATGAGTGTATATTCGTTCCACAGGAACTCAGGAGACCCATTGTCGGCAGCTTGTACCGGGTTATATCGGTCATTGGAGCTCGTACCGGGCTATATCGGTCATTTTTCATCAGCCAGTACCGGGTTTTATACGGTCAGTGTTCATGCTGCAGCTCGTACCGAGCTATATCGGTCATTGTTCATGCAGCCGGTACCAAGCGTTATATGGTCGGTGTTATTTCCACAGTTGGGCCCGTGTTTCCTTGCTCCTAGGGCCCAACTATTGGGTTGGGAATACTCCCGCAGAGATTGACGTACACACTTGAACTCGAAAGATTAGTTTTTAGTAACAAACTCAAACCATCAACTAATTTTCCGAATACAAATGCATGTCATCGCCAACTAGGAGCCCCGCAACCTGACTCGTGGCCGGTTTCATTACTTTATCATCTCGAACACATAACAATGCAACCCGAATCATCTTCTGAATCTGATTCTCATCATAGTCTCCATTCAATCTAGGATCTGCCACTTCTCTGAACCCATCCATTTGTTTGATCTTTTCTTGAACCCATGGAACCAAGTTGCCGTACCCATTTCCTTCATAATTCGCTGCACTTTTTGCCGCTGATCAATTCCAGCAACACAATCACATAGCTATATACATCCGCCTTGGACGTGATCTCCTGATTCATCATCCATTCAGGAGCTAAGTATCCTCTTGTTCCTCTAACCTTAGAGAAATTCGAACTCATGCCTTTCTTTTCGATAAACTTCGACATGCCAAAATCAGCCACCTTTGGCAGTAGATCATTGTCTATGATTATGTTTTCAGGCTTAATATCGCAATGAAGAAGCCATTCTAGGCACCCTTCATGCAAATAGGACAAGCCCTTAGCTGTACCTAAAGCTATATGAAACCTTGTCGTCCATGGCAAAGACAAATTGGAGAACAAAACTGTATCGAGCGACCCATTTTCTAGATATTCATAAACCAGTAATCTATTACTCTCCTCGGCGCAAAAACCCCACATCTTCACTAAGTTAGAGTGGTTTATCCTCCCTATGATGCTTACCTCGGCCCAAAATTCTTCTCCTTGAGAATTTCCTTCCAATCTTTTAACGGCGATGAATCTATCTTCATAATCTAAAAAACCTTTATAAACTGTTCCAAATCCTCCACGCCCGATCTCTTCTTTAAAATTTCTTGTAGCCGTCTTTAACTCTTGATAAGTAAAGCGTTTGAAACCCATGGCAAGTGCAAGGTAGCCCATGTCAGCATCCTTCCCCATTTTATTGATTTTGTTAATATACCACGAACCGATACCTATGCAAATGAATTCTACAACTCCCACTGCCACCACGAATCCAATAAGATACTTTAAATACACATTCTTGTTAGTTTGTTCCCCATTCCATTCTCCGCTAAAGCCATTTTCATTTGAAAAAACTGACTTCGAATATGCTTAGCTTCATATTAATTGTTTCCATTTATGGAGGCTTTTTTCGAGATTTTGATGTACATGACCATGGGATAATCTGGCATTTGATATCCATTGAAGAGAATGCTTTTCGGGTAGCATTTCCCATTTCCAGAGTATCGGTATCCAAAGCCTTGACATTTGCAATCGGTTGAGCAAGCATGTTTACATTCTTCAAACGACTTGTTGGAACCATAAGTGCTTAAATCATAACCGTAATAATCAGTATGAATTAGCTCGAAATATTCGATCTCGGTTTGATTACAAGTTGGAGTAAATCTTGGAGAGCACCCTTTGGACCAATCCGATCGGTCTGTCATGTTGAACCCATACGGGCACGTGCAAGTAGGCTTCGCTGTATAAATACATATGCCATTTTGCCCACATAATCCATGAACATTACATGTACGTATTTTAGGCAACCATGTAATATTCCATAGCCTGCTCGATTCATCGAGCGTGTACAATCTCAATATTCCATCGTAGCCAAGTGTTAGCCGCCGCTTAGGACCCAAACCATAATCGGAAGCATTAAATTTCATGGCGTCACTTGATTTGAAATGACCCTTTTCATCTAGCGACACTGATCTGTTACTATTGTAAGGTGTTCTCCCAAGCTGAAACGCCGGCTTATCTGGGACCGGACAGTAAATGCTAGCGATCTCAGGACCGCTATAGATGAGGCTCAGTATATTGTTGTCGCTGAAACGAAAACTGTAGGAACCTGACAAATAAGTGTTGGGGCCTTTCATCGATACAAGCTTGTTGTCCTTTGTGAGCAATTGCATGATGTGGAAGTAGAGTGTCGGTGGGAAAAGTAAAGCTTTGCCATACAATCTCACCGGCTTGGTTGATGAGCACGAGGTTGCCCGTTTCGAGCAGTTGTGCCTGAAATGGCTTTTGAGTGAATGTTTTTGTGTCCCATACGATAGTGCCGCCACTCTGAAGAGCTAGTTTCGAGGCCTGTGCCCGCACAGGCTCGTCGCGGTTTGCCATCCATGTAACTGTTTTATTTTCAGAGTTAGTGAACCATATCGAAAAGCAATAGGCATTTGTACCTACCTTGTAGAATCCACCGGAGAAAGTTTTGTTCGGAGAAACCAAGAAATATTTATGGGAGTCAACAGCTAACGACTCTCCAAGGCCCAAGCTCGGCAATCCTTGCGAGCTTGCTACAATCAAAGTTTTGGATGCCATTAGTTGGAAAAAGAATAGGATGGTAACGGTTGAAAGAACCATCTTTCGATTTTTCTTTTCTGTGATGATGGAGGCCTTACACATGTTTATCAGACTGTTGAGTAGGTGAGCAGCTTGACATGTTCCAACCATGATGCACATCATGATGCCTCTAAAAGAAAAAAACAACAACTGTTGCTTAAAAGGATTTAAGTTTTGAAAGTCAAATTTTTTGTTAGCAAAAGTTGTTTATTCTCTTTATTCTGTAGTACTCTCAAGATCTCGTCCAAACATTATGTTTGTAGATGTGGTTCTTCACATGAAGTAGTTTGTTGAAATTTCTTTACATAAAATCACATCTGGTAACTATTTGTTAGATTTTGCTTGTAGATTTGGTTATGTAACGCCCCAATTCTCGTAATAATATGGACCGAAACCGTTAGTGCTCTTAGGAAAGGGAAAATCGTCTTGTCATCATATCTAAGGCTGTAGCCAAACCTATACGATAATATCCAAAATATAATACTAATATCATGCTACAAGAATAGCGAGTAATATCAAAAATGAAATCACAATATCATGATAGATCTAATAAAATACTCATAGAAGATAAAAGATCTGAACGAAATACATGATCCAAAATAAAGAAACACCACTTCTAACGTCCCGCCAGAACACACGTTCTAATAGCAACTGAAATAAAATAAAAATAACCTATAAATACTACTGATCTTCTGTAAGCTCCTGATAATCGTTTTGATTCTGCTCGGCCTGAAAATCCGTCTTAAAATATGAGATGACAGGTCTCAGGAATGTCAGAACATCCCAACAAGTACTCAAACGTAAAAGTGTGAGTATGTGGTGTGATAGCATGAATGTGTGAGGGTTGTGAAGCCCGTATACGCATGTGAATATGAGTAAGGTAATAGTACGAATATGTATCATAACGAATGTTAAATGTCCCTATACTGTAAAGGTCTGGAGGCAAGGAAAACATGGACACGAATCAATGGGTAAACATTTCACTTTACCGTTTTAGTTTGATACCCTAGCAATTCACTCACTTTATCGTTTCATCCCGATACTAAGCAACACTATCTCTTTACCGTTTCAGCCCGGTAATCAGCAACACTATCTCTTTACTGTTTCAGCCCGGTACTTGGCAACACTATCACTTTACCGTTTCAGCCCGTTAATCAGCAACACTGTATCTTTACCGTTTCAGCCCGGGGCTTGGCGACACTATCAATTTACCGTTTCAGCCCGGGGCTTGGCGACATTACATTATAAACGTGAATATTTACTAGATAAGCTTTGAATATGAATCATAGTCACGATAATATCACTAAATGTGAAAAACGTGTAAACACAAATAATGGCATGTAATTCAACACTACGATTGATAATTGTATTTTAATATAAATAAACCTTGATCATGAATAGGCATGGCATGTCAAGATGTTTTCATACATGTCAATCAATAATCGTCTTGAATATATATAGAGCGTGTAAAAGAAAGTGTTCTCGTGCATGTAAATGATAACAGTTAGTGTGCCACTACAATAATTAACTAAGATATTTGTGAGACATGTTGTAGTGATGAGTTAATTATAAAATGAACTTTCACATTAGATATTTCATTTAATCGAGTATGAAACATGCATAATTCTTAATAAATTGATTAACGGTTTTGCTTGGATTCTAGGGTTTCGGTTATATAGGTAATAAGCAGAGCTTGTATATCAATATGGAAACTCAGTGTTAAAGATTACGTTCTAGTAATTTCAAAACAATGTATTAAACCAAGAGATAACCGATGTTGCATCGATTAAAAGAATAACGAGCAAGAGTACTTGTCTCGGAGACGGATAAACACGACAATACGAAGTGCAACTCCAAACTTTGATGGCACGGTTAATTTTGAAGAAAAAAATATTGTGATGGAAAAGAGAGAGAAGGTTGATTTTTATGAGAAGGAGAAAAATGATGATAATAAATATATATAAAGTTGTTATAAGATAGGAGAATAAAATATTGAGAAGAAAGAAATATATTTGAAGAGATTCAAATACTGTTAAAAAAATTGAATTATGTGCGAGTTTATAAAGCTTATTTGGCGTGTGTGTGTATAGTCAAAATAGGTGTAGGATTTGTTATTATATAGGATTATAGGAAATATTTATATACATAAGGTTTTAAATAGATATGTTGTATATAGATTAGTTAAATGTGTATGATTAAAATAGATATAGATTTTTTTGGGGAGATAAAATATATTTGGAGAGAGAATATAAGAAAATATATATAAGTTTAGAAAAATAATTCTCATAACCCCTAATAGTTTAATTTGAAAGATTTAAAATAGGATTTAAAATTTAAAAGATTGTTAATAATATATTATGGTAGATAAAACAATGTACTTGAATATAAAAAAGATATTATTAGATTCAGTAAAACAAAACTTTAAAAGTTAAATATCGTATACTTAACTAACTTAGATAACCATAATATATTTTTATACATATCTAGTATTTAAAAATATATTAAATGAAAATTAAAATAAGTATTAATAAATTATCAAACAACCTTAAATACTAAATATCTTTTGTTAAAATAACCATACTAATATTATCTATTTAGTTACGAAACTAATATTAGACAAATAAATATTATATATATATATATATATATATATATATATATATATATATATATATATATATATATATATATATATATATATATATATAAAAGATATTAATCAAATAGTAAACAAATATAAATACTAATAATATATTTATTTAACAAGCTAGAAAACCATAACTATAAAAAATTTAAAGCAACCATAATAATATATTCTATCTTAACTAGAAAGTATTAAACTCCAACTTAAAATAATAATAATAATAAAACCAAAACATCCAAAAAAACGTATGATCGGACTGGGTGTTACAGGTTACATGTTTCTTTCTTCTATTACTATTCTTTCTATTTTATTTCTATTCAATATGAGGAGCAGCTCAATCAGACAAAACTGAATTGAGTGATACAGCAAAATATTTTTTCTTCTTTTTTTTGTGGAAGAAAAGAGATGCTACAGAAATTTTAAGCTAACATAATGTGAAGAATCTGGACATTGACAGATATATGTTGTTTGCTTAAAAGATTTGATGAAATGATTGATGTCATTGTATATTTTATTAATGGAGGAGGGAGGTTGACCAGAACAAACAAAGAAACCATGGTATCTTCGATATTATATAAATTTTAAACCGATATCATGTTGAAATTTATAGCATGACTCCATCTTTAATGACATGCTGCAATCAATTTTCTCGTTTGGTTTTCTGAGAAGCACCCCCATTCTTTTCTTTTATTTTGATTTGTGGTCTTGCTTGGTGTAAAAAGTTTTTTTTATAAATTTTTTTTTACATCTTTGATGAATTACAATAAGGAAATCTTCGTAATGAACTCTCCTTGACCTCTTCTTTTCAGGTAACTTTTGTTGTGTTTTTTGTTAACTTGAGAAGCTTATATTGTTTTCACAGATCGATTGGTCGACAATCTGCTTTTAAGTTAAATAAATTCACGAGTTTATATTTTTTTTATCATTTAAAACTTCTCGTGGGTTTGATACCCTACATACTGGATCTGTTTGCATTTCTTGCAATATTGATGTTTCTTTACACTCTTTGCATCATCAGACCACGGACATCTAATTTTCAATATTAAGCACGAATTCAATTGTAAACAAAGTAAAAAGATTTAATTAATATACCAATTCAATTGTAAACAAAGTAAAAGGTTTAAATTTTTTTTAACCCCCTCACTGTTTTGACTGCACTTGCCATTGGTCTTCGTAGAATAAATTAACACCTGTTTTCTTACTCTATGAGCATTATTTCAGAAAAATAATCACTAATACTTTCTTGTGGCTCTAGTTCATGCCTGCTCTAGAATACCAAATCTGAAAGCGCGTCTGGATACGGTTCGCGAGAGATTTCATGCGGTATGGTGCGACTCGTGAGTTGTAATTTGCTGAGGTTTTTGGTGCGAGTAACCTAATTGCAAAATTGAATTCTGATTATCTTCTGCTTGTTTAATTTAATGAGCATATTTTATTTACTCATCTCAGTTCTGTTCATATTGTGTGACTTTAACATATGACTGCTAATTTTGGTCCATCGAGGCTTTATTTAGGTCTTACTTTAAGCTCATTTGTATTTTTTTTGAGCTGTCAAAAATGACACGGAATCCCAATGTTGGACCGTTTGCTTATCCTTTAGTAGGTGATACTACTGATATTACGTGTAATACTAAGTGATAACGATTCCTTAACGCAATCTTTAATCAAAAGTTTGCCATTGCTTCTTTTTGTATGTTCTTTAGTTGGTCAATAGTTTTTCGTTATGCTTGCTTCGCACCACTCATTTATTCCTTCCCATAATTTTCTCTAGATTGAATTGCAAATGTAGCATGGTGGGTGTAACATGCCACAATTTTGACGTTTCTGCTACAGGATGGTTCATTTTAATGAGCATTGCAGCAGTTGGTAATATGAGATATAGATACATTAATACAAAGCATAGGAGAAAATATTCATGAAGTTCAGATTTTAGCTTTTAATGGTTTGATGATCACGCTGTTAATATTTCTGGCCCAAAATCTAGATATACCAGAGTCGTTCTGATCTTCTTCTTCTTCTTTTTAATCTTTCATCAGAAGATTATGTAATGTTAGATTTAAGGTCATGAAGATCAAGATGTTGTCGATCAATTAACTGAAAGGCAAAAGGTGAATAAATTTTTTGACCTCAATAAAAGAAAATACTCTTGTTTGGAGCTGATATGCTTTATTCTTAGAGGAATCACATGCCTAAGGTTGTTACATTATATTATTTGTATGGAAAGACTTCGTTCTCCACAACTTCAGCGGTTACAACTGGGTATGCATCTAATTTTTTTCTTGTCAGGAAATACTGTTACCGGCCCGAGCTGGAATGCTTCAGTTCTCAAGATGGCTGATCTGTTGTGCTTTAAGACTCAGATGCTCTACAACCTTATGGTACATCTTTGCACAGCAATATTAATATTACAGACGATTTTATAGTTCTATTTCTTGTAGAAACATTCCTGCCTAATTTTGGAGCATATGTTCATTTGAGCGATATCTGAACCCTTCCATATACCCTAGATGTAGAAAAAACCTACATAATTAACAAACTATTCAGAACTTTCTGATTACTGCCCTTACATGTACTCACACGTTCCTGATCTTCGCTTATCTCAATTTTTTCCTTTCTGTTTTTTCACTAGATTATATTATAGCTTTACTTGTTTGAATGCCAATGGTTTCGTTCATGTCTCGTTTTCTTCGTATTCCAACATTATAGATACTCTTAGAATCGTTAGAAATGCATTTGGACCATAATGATGGAAATCTTTCAGGTTAGCTTTTCAATCTTGTGTTAGAATTACGTTTTTTTCCCCTTTTGTAATAAGTGATATTTATCTTGATTCTTTTGTTTTCTTTTACTCAATAAGTTAATAAGAAAGAATTTCCATATGCATGCAGTGAATGATTTTGCCTCTGAAGCCAAGCTTGAATCGGAGAGAGTGAATCCACAAGACAAAGGGGAACGAAAACAATTTCTATATTTCATCGCTAACGAATTTAATAAATTTTCAGTACAGTCCTTAATTCAATTAATTAACCACTGGAAATCTTTCAACGAAAAAAATGAGAAAACGGGGCCTAGAGTGTTGCTCCCAACCACAGTGACAAGACTGATGAGGGATGGGCCTAATGAGCTATTTGCAAAGTAGCCAAGGGCTTATTGGTAAAACTCTCACCCCACAAGTCTTGTCATTGTAGTTGGGAGCCTACAGTGTTACTAGGTCCCGTTTCCTCCAATAAAATATATAAAGTTAGACGCCTCTGGACCAAATTTGATACAGATTAATACATATCCTGACTACTTCTTGCTAATAGTAGCAATTCTAATTTCATCACCTCACCAAATCCTTAGATTATTGACACAACAGACTTAGTTAGTTTACTGATAATGGAATTTGAAGATGGGCAGGAAAAAGTTGTTGAAAAAAGAACTAGCTAAGATTGTGACAATGATTATCAGTAAACGTTCGTTAAAATTGAAGTAAATGTAAGTACCCAAAGAATGTATGACCAGGGTCTTTGGGTCGTCTGCCATCTAACATGCCAGCATCTTAGTTGTGTAAGCGAAGTTTGAAACACCATGACAAGGCTATATGATATCTGGATTCGCTGATCTGTTACAAACCGGGGCAGGAAAATCCAACGGCGCTGATTAGTGGAAAACATGGGGGTGAATTCTGATGCTTGTGTTGTGTGATTACGGAAATTCGACGGCTTAGATTCATCGGAGAAGGGAGAACCAAAGCAGGGAATCTTGGACCTTATTGTAATCAAAATATTGATCTATGTGTGTTTATTTCTCTCTAAACCCCCCCCAAAAAAAATTTAAAAATAAAATCAAAAGCAATCTATTTCCCCCCTCCTTCCTACCTCCCTCTTCAGACTTTTTACAAGTGTATCCTTCTTTAAACAATGAGTTGTACTTTCCTCCTTTCATGTTGGCTTTTAATATGCATCTTTTGCCTACCGTTCTGCAGGAAATACTACTAATATTACATATTACTCTAAGCAACCCATCTAATGATTCCGTCATTCAATTTTTAACGGAACGGTTGCTATTGCTATTTATATATACTTCTGTTGGTCAAAAGTATCCTTTTGCTTTCATCACTCATATATTGCTGCCCATTATATTCAGTAAATTGTATTGCAAATGGGGTAGTGAGTAAAATAAAATGCCACGAAGTTTACGTTTCTGCAGCATGGTTCATGTTAATGAGCCTTGCAGCAGTTGATAATGAGATGGAATTAGAAATACATTGATACAGTTAATAGGAGAAAATGTCCATTTAATGCTTTCATGCTTGGCCCAAAGTGTAAATTCACCAAAGATCTCGTTACTTTTATTTTTGATCTTTCATCGGATTGTTGCATGTGAACGAATTTCACTCCTCTATTTGGGAGTCGCAAGAATTTTAACGCATCTAGATTTTAGGCTATGAAGATCAAGATGGTGCAGATCATCCCACTAAAACTTAAGCAAATAAATGGATTTCTGACCTTAAAATAAGATAAACAAATTCTTATGAGAACTGAAGTTCAGTGTTCTACAAGAACCGTGCCTATTGTTACTATCATTTTACTATTTGTTTGGAAACACTGAACATGACTCTACAGAACTTTATTCATTCACAAATGGGTATCGTATGCAACTTCTTGTGCAGAATGTAGCGTTGCAGAGTAGGAATGCCTCAAATTCTCTAGATGGTTGGTGATCAAGCCATTCAAAGCTTTAAGGTTTGTCTTTGATTCTTTGTTTAGTGAAATTCATGTTACGGATGGGTAATGATTTTAACTTCTGTAGAAAATTAGAAACCTTTTCGTAGCCCAAATTTGAAGCCGGCATTAGTTAATTTAAGCATTTAGCCTGAACCCTTGCATATATTACTGGTTGCAAAATAAAACTAGTGTAAGCAACATTGTTTAATATTTAAAGTCTAATATTATGTCATGGTTGCATTGATTAGAGAGGTATATATGACTATGAGGCATCTGATTCACCGCTTGTAGTTCTAAATATGAAAAATATTGGAAGCAGTGAGTGACCAAGCAGTCAGCATGCTTCTAATTTTCTCTATCTTTTTTTTTTTTTTGCTAGATTACTGATATATATAATGCCGGTTGTTAAAATGCCGATCCTTTGGTGCATGTCTCACTCTTCGCACGGCAATATAGTTATTCCAGGTAAGTTTTTTCAATCCTGTATGGAGTATGTAATTTGGTTTTGTTCTTCACCCTTGTATAAACTGTTAAGGGATGTCTGTCTTTTGTTTTTCGTATTAGTAGTCATTTAGTTAATACGAAACAGCTTCATACGACATGTGTCATAAATGGATTTTGAACTGAAACCAATATTTAATTAGGGGACCATGAACCCACGAGATTAAGGAAAACATACAATTCCTGAACTATTATAAAAAATATAATAAATTGGTATGTGATGGAGGTCGATATCTCCCTCAAATGTTGTCCTCCGTCGATCTTACTGCCATCGATACTGAACGGTTGAGATTTGGTGCGAGGGATGATTGAGTGGATCTCAATGGATTATTGGTTGCCGTTGACGCTGAGCTACCTGCAAAAGAAGTCCCGAGATGGGAAGCCACTGTAGGACCTTCCGACGATCAAGTAAGTACTGAGGAATAATGATAGGGTAGCGGCGTATTGGAATGGATTTCAGTTTTCTCAGTCGTCTGGAAGGAAGTGTTTATATAGAGGTCGCTTGGAGTGGACCAACGCGAGATTCTCGCCGTCTGTTACCCCCTTCGTCACACTCGCGTTGATGGCGGGGTACATCCATTAATAGCGGGATACGCTCATTAACGGAGAGATGCACCTGCGTGGGACGTGGAGCGGCGGGGATCTTGTTTTGGCGAGATATACGGAGCCGTTACGGGGGCGCTTGGGTCCCGTGCTCTCGGTTGAACAGGGAGGCTGAGGAACCCCAGCTCAGTGGATAGCTCGGAGGAGAGCGAGGAGGCCGAGGAAACTCAGCTTTGTAACAGCTCGGAGATGAGCTAGGAGGCTGTGAAAGCTCGGCTGTAGGATTGTTCGGGGGAGAACTGTTGGTTGATCGCTAGGCACATAGAGAGGGTACTCCGGAAAGGTCTCAAAAAGGTCGGATACAGCCTCGGAGACGAAGTCCCGAGGAAAATCCCCAATGTATCATACTTATTCCAGCTTCGTAGCCCCTCAGGAATCTAGCGGGTTTACGTGGATGACACGCCATCTGCTACGTGTCGTGATCTGAGAAATTCCCACTTATGAGCCTCATCACTAGCCCCCAACTCTCGCTCTGACCTATTTATGGGTCAGGTCGAGAATGGCATGCCCAGTTTTTAATGATTCAGCCGATGATTCTCCGTAATGGGTAGTCCGAGGATGATGCGACGTTTGGCGGCTACGCCTCTTGGACTCTTAGGTTCAAGTGGCGATTCACGAAGCGCCTCCATTCCCGCTCGTAACTTTGATGATATCGGATTAGTGAAATGATTGCGCTTTAAAGGGGGCGTCGTTTCTCTCGCTCAGTCTGTTGGCTTACGTGCCACGTGTCCGCCATAGGGCGGCGGGACGCGATGGGTTATCATCCGAATCCAAGTAGGGGGGACGTGTCTAATGGTCGGTCGCCACGCGAAGTCCCTATGGCCGCTGGGTGTGACGCTTCGTTTCAGCAGGAACGGATTTGGGCCGTTGGATGCTTTCTTGCCAATTGTATAAATAGGGGAGGTCATCCCATGGCAGATACTTCGCCCTAATCGTCTCTTGCCGTCTGAAGATTACCCGGCGTACTTCTGCTTAGGTCAGAACTTCAGCTTAAAAAACTTTATTCGGCCATTTCCTTAAATCAGGTTAGATATCTTCCTCCGAAATATCTATTAATGTAGTTGGGGTCAAGTCGGGCGATGAGGCTTCAGCTTCTGAAGCCGGGTCCAGTGGATCTTCTTCCTCCTCGGCTTCCGATAGCCGAGAGAGTTCTTCTTCCTCTTCATTTTCATCTTCTGTGTCGGGCTCGCCCCCCAAGGGGAACGATGCCCTTATCTTTCGTCGTCAGGAGGCGAAAATGGCCCCCAAGGCGCGCATCAGAAATACCTGCGATGCGCCCTCAGTTTTGAACCGCTTGGATGAGCTTTCCGACATCCGGGCTCGTTTTCATATTCCCCCTAGCTATTCACTCCGTCTGGACAGGGAGGGCGAGCGGGCAGACCAGGTGTAGGGCAACGAGATTTCTCTGTACTTGGAAGCGTTCCGGGTAGGGATGCGTCTGCCCTTCTCGCCTGAGGTTTGTGCCGTGCTCTATTGTTTCCGCCTCGTTCCAGGCCAGCTAGCGCCGAATTCGTGGAGAATACTCCTCGAGTTTCTGGTCCGGTTGAAGATTGATCGGTTCCCTTTCGATTTGAGCTCTCATTTCCTTTCTTTGTTATAAAAATCATCCCGGTACCAGCAAAGATGAACCGAGCTGGGTGTACCTTTCTTTAAAAAAACATAAAGTTAGGATGGCCGGGTCTGGGGTAGTGGTCGTCTCTTTTTCCATCTACGAATGGAAGGAGAAGTTTGTCTTCGTCGAGCCCCCGGAAGGTGGGGATTGGCCTGTGCCCATCAAGTGGTATAGAGCCGATTGCCATAGAGTTAGACAGCCGAATGCCCCAGAAGAAAGGCTAGTGTCGCAGTGGGAACTGATCCAGTGGGCCGATGTCCTGCTTTTCGAGTAGGCTTTGAGCTGGGCGGGACTCAGTCCCGCGCGCTTTGTGGGTAAGTTAGGGCTTTCGTCGATCTATTTAGACTTAGCAAAATTTTGTTGTTTTTGGTTGCTGATCTTTTTCTTATGTGTATCTCGCAGAGCCAATAGATCACTCGAAGATCATGGCTGCCATGGCCCCCAAGGCCCAAGGGCGAAAGGGCGGTCGTGCGAGCTCGTCCCGATCTGCATCGAGCACGGCTCCTCGGCAAGCCCTTTCGGCCAGGGTTTCCACAGCCCCTCCCATTCCGGAGGAACGCCGCGGAGGAGGGCAAAAGCATGCGTGGGATCCAGCGCCCTGGGCTAGGACGGATGTTCTGCCTTCTGCTGAATCCCTGCACAAAAGGCAGAAGAGGGTGGTTTCCCGGCCATCCCTGACCGGGATACCGGTACAGGAAGGCGACTTCTGCATCGAGGTGCTTTCGAGGCTCTCCGTAGCCGACAGCTTACCGGCGGACATGGAGAAGGCGGCGGGGGCCAAGATTCCCTAAGTCACCATGAAGGCACAAGTAGCAGTGATAGCTCAGGAGTCCGTCCAAGTCGGTAACTTTCCAAAAATTTCTTCAAGTGTCTGTTCCACTATTTTAGATCCTAACATGGTTCTTACTTCCCACAGGTCCTGCAGTATTGCACCCTTCTTGCCGCCATGGAAACCGAGGAGGTGGCCCCGGCGATGAAGAAGGCCGGAGAATCTTCCTCGCGAGAGGAAGAGCTCCTCGCCCAACTGCAATAGATGGAAGAAAAGGCGGCACTCCTCGACTCGAAGCTGGTCACAAAGAGCTTAACAGTCGCCAAACTAAAGGAGTCCCACCAACTTCTAACCGACTCTAACCGGGCTATTCATGCCCAGATAGAGGATGTCAACGGGCTCTTTGACGCCATGAAAAGGCAGAGAGACTCCTTCAAGAGGGATCCCGGGCATTCTCTGAGGCGGCGAAGCTTACCGAGGTCAGAGCGGAAAAGGCCATGGAGGAGTACAAGGCCTCCGATCAATTCTACATCGATTTTGCCGACTCTGCTGCCGTCGAGTGGCACATTGCCCTTGACGCTATCAAAGAAGTTATGCCCGAGTTTGATAACCAGGAGCTTCGTGCAAGGTATCCACTTGCCGAGGAAGTGCCCCCGGAAGGCAACGCTGAGCAAGTAGGGGGAAGAGAGATGGCGGGCGGAAGCGCGAGACGGAGGTTGCCATCGTAGCTCCTGACGGAAGCACTGGGCAGGGAGAAGTTCCTACCGAGAAGGTAGCTTGAGCTTCCCCCGTTTTGGTTATTGAATTTTGTAACCCTCCGGGCATTTTGTAAGGTTGGGGAGCCCATAATATATTTTACATAGTGTTGAATAAAAATAAAGTATTTTAGCCCGCCAATGCAGTGTTTCTATTTTTGCAAGTGTAAACTAATCGGCGTCTCGCGGATGTCAAGTATATATAAAGTTGAGTGTCAAGTGATAAGTGAGCGCGAAGTACGAACGAGCGAAAGCTAAGATAGGTAGATCGGCGTCCTCCCTCATCCTAGAGTCGAGGTGACGATCGAGTGCCGCGTACGAACGAGCGAATGCCAATTATAGATAGGTCGGCCCCCTTCCTCACCCTGGAGTCGAGGCGACGATCGAGCGCCATGTACGAGCGAGTGAACGCCAACTATAGGTAAGTCGGCGCTCTTCCTCACCCCGGAGTCGAGATAACGATCGAGTGCGACATATGAACAAGCGAACGCCAAGTATAGATAGGTCGGCGCCTTCCTTACCCCAGAGTCGAGACGACGATCGAGCGCCACGTACGAGCGAGCGAACGCCAAGTGTAGGTAGGTCAGCACTCTTCCTCACCCCGGAGTCGAGGTGAGGATCGAGCGCAACGTACGAACGAGCAAACGCCAAGTATAGATAGGTCGGCGCCTATGGATTCAATCTTGGATGAGCCGAGTAGGAAACTACTCAGTCGTCCCGTGATGAGGGTTTTGGATCCGCTGAGTGGCCAGGGAGGAAGCTGCCCTCAGCGGATGAGCCGAGCAGGAAACTACTCGGCCGGCTCTTCACGAGGGCTTTGGATCCGCAGAGTGGTCGGGTAGGAAGCTGCCCTCAGCGGATGAGCCGAGCAGGAAACTCCTCGGCCATCTCTTGACGAGGGTTTCGGATCCGCAGAGTGACCGGACAGGAAGCTGCCCTTAGCGGATGAGCCGAGCAGAAAGCTACTCGGTCGCCTCTTGACGAGGGCTTTGGATCCTCAGAGTGGCCGGGCAGGAAGCTGCCCTCAGCGGATGAGCCGAGCAGGAAACTACTCGGCCGCCTCTTGACGAGGGCTTTGGATCCGCAGAGTGGCCGGGCAGGAGATGCCCTCAGTGGGCCTTCGTATGTTTAGCCTTCTTGATTCTAGGGATTTCGTGGGAATGTCGTTCAACCTTCTGTGACCGACATGGGGGAGTGGGCCAGTAATCGGACGCCGCATGGCCGTGCCTTATAGGGAAGATGCGATATTCCGTGATCCGCGCTGTGACGTGAGAAGATCTCGGCCGTTCGAAGACTTTTGTTGAGGCTATAAATATCGAAGGTATGGCGTCACCTTTGGATACCCACGTTGATTTCCTTCTAGCCGTTTTGTTTCTTCCCGATGACGGGCCGTGCATACACCATCAGGAAGATCGTATCTCAGGACGACGTGTATTTCTATGGTCTCGATCATTCCGAGGAGATATATGAGGCTATGATAGGTCGTTTGGAGGGCCATTGCAGGCGTCTGCTTCCCCGTCGATCTCCTCTCCTGCAGGTGCTAATCTACACGATATGGAGGTCTTCCCCGGGTCTTTATAATTCTCCATCCCCGCAGGCGATGGATAAGGCGTTTGACAAGATGCATACGGCCTACGAGCTGGGTCTGATCTCGAAGAGTAGGCGGATTCGCTCGGTGGACATTCCTCTCGAATTTTCCATCGGAGGTTGGTCATGGCGTCGTGTAACCCCGGCGAATCCATAGCTTCAAAGGTGCATGGATACCGACAGAGGGAGCGGGCGGAGGTTGCCTGGGCTCAGCTGGAGGAACTCTCTTCCGAATATCACCGTCAATGTTTTCTTAACCCACTTCCCCCTTTGTGTAATACTTTAGGAGTTATGAGTTTTTTCTTCTATTTATAAGGTCGAGAAGCCAAGAATACCTCCGAATAAACTCTCAATAAATTTTCTTTCGGCCAAAATTACGGTGTATTACCTCTTTCTCTTACCTTGAAGCCGAGGAAAGGAAGGAAGGGTTAGAGCCCTGGGTCGGTGCAGGAGTTTACTCGTGTGAGAGCTCAGCTTGGAAATTTTAGTCGATACGAAAGGGAATTGTATTATTCGAAAAGAGGTACAAGTTTATCTATACAATTTAAGCTTTTCAGTGTTATATGGCCGAAAAAAATCACGCCCTCCAGAGTCTTGGAGGCGGTAGGCTCCATTAGGTAATGCCTCTGTCACGCCCCGCTTTCCAGTATACGGAAACGGTGACGTGGCAGGTCGTAACGTATTTACTATGAAATAAATACGTTAAGTGTAATTAAGTAATATATAAAATGAACTAGAATGACAAGAGAATAAAATGAAACAGTAACTTTATTTCCATTCAACTTTACATACAACTGTTTGAAATAAAAAAATACAATGATATAAAGCAAATGCCTAAATAATAGCATACAAGAAAAAATAAGTGCAGGCTGGAAGGAGCTAGTAGTCAGGCTGTGCTGCAAGCCGGTCCAAGTCCTCCTGGCTCGGCTCTATCTCCTCAGAGTCCGGTCCTCCTGACGAACATTCCAAAGAAAGAAACAGAAAGAAATGTCGTCAGCGAACTAACGCTCGGTAAGTCCCAAAAGAAGAAAGAGAAAATAGTATATAAAGTGAAATGAACAGGTAAAGTTGTAAATGACCGATTACTGGTATATGATAGTTATTCTAACGTGGTTGTTTGTAGTTTGATAAGGAAGGTAATCATGTATACGAGAGGAGTCCATCTTACCCCGTGGACTATCGTAACATATAGTATAAGGCCCCGTCATAACCCATGGGACAACGGCACGTGAATTCATGTAGGTGTCTTTTAAGTGACCTCTCGTGCCACGATATACGTTCCGTACCAATCTACCCTTTTATCCCCACGCAATGTATTAATGTATATATTATGTTTACAAGTCTTGGCCGAAACCATGGATACAAAATGTTCAGGTTCATATTCAGGATGTAATCATGTATTCAAGTAGTCACGTCAAGTTCATGTCAAGTTATAACCATAGTTCGGTCAGATCAGGTCAGGTCAAGTATACATGTTTGAATTTGATGTTTGAATTCGAGTATTCATGTTCATGATCAAGTATTTGTGTTTGATTTTGGATTCAGGTTTGAGGTAGGACTCAGACTGAGTCAGACACTTGTAAACTGATTTAACTCTTGAATTCTTAGGTTCGGGAGTCATCGGCAACTGCTGCATATGGACGGCAGGATTTGTGTCCTTTTCCAAGACAATTGACATTGATAACTCCGTTATTTGTCTAACCTGAATAGTCAAGCACTCACTTTCTCCGGCTCCCTATGGCTCAAGAGAATTGATCCCGCTTAAACATATATTTATTAAAGTCCTTAAAATAGTATTTTGTATATCTCAAGGGGGTTTTATGAAAATATTTTAATATAGATTAAAAATAAAGCTTGATGGTGATTTGTATTATTTAGGGTTTCCATGAGCATGTATTTTAAATATTGGGGTATTTTAATGATAAATACCTAATTTTTAAAAGTTTATGGTATTTTAGTGAAAACTGGTCTTTTTTGGTAACTTGATGATATTTTATTAACATTTTTTTAATCTTTCATTTTTAGAAAAATATAGTTTCATAATATAATGAAAATATGGATTTATAATTTTATAAAATATTTAATTTTTAGAAAATTTGTTTTATTTAGAAAATTCGCATTTCTTAAAAACCTGTAACGACTCAGAATTTACTGTACAAAATTTTTCAGTTTAATATACAGAAAGGAGTTTACAAGCCTGAATACAAGTTATAAATTTATTTTTGTTTAAGAACAGCGAGAAGCCACTTAGAGCTCACTGGTAAAGCGTTGCACTGCTGTGACGTAGCCTCTATGTTCGATTCCCATTAGGCATATTTATTTTTCTGATTTTATTTTTTTAAAACTTTTTGGAAGCCTAAAAGTTTACACGTGCATATAAAAAATGAAAAGGCAGAAAAATCAAACATGTGCACAATGATTTAAATACAGACCTGAACACGTGGCATCAATCCACCGTCCCCCCTCTATAAATCGACCGGCGAGATGCCCATATTGGTCGGTGCTGATAAGCCCCCCGTAGCCAATGGTGCCCGGGCTTTGCACACGAGTCGTTTCCCCTACCCCTAACTCCCATGCATTGTTTGAGTGCTCTGCAATCAAACAAAGACCCCTCAATTCCTCAATTTATCACTTTTTAATGCATTTTAATTCACTCTTTTAATTCCAAAACCCTAATTCCACACTATAAATACTACCCCATACTCTAGCCCTTCCTCATTCTGAAAATTATAGCTAAAATTCTCAAATTTTCTCAAGTACAATTGGAGTAGAAGAGGAGTTAGCCAACGACCAACTTCCGGCAAAGAATCGAGGATTTTCCGGCGGCCCCGCGACGCCACGACTACAAACCTCTTCTCTTCTACCTTTTCATAGGATAATTCACTAGTAAGTCCCTCTCAATTTCTCTCCTTCTTCTTTGAATATCATTTCTCAAAATATATGTCGAAAGTGAAATTACTACCGACAACTTTTACTAAAACCTAGAAAACTACTCATCTTTAATACTTCGTTAAATACAATTTGTACACATCACTTATAACTTAAACTTATAGTTATTTAGAATCAAATTCCATCTAAATTCTCATGTAAAATAACTTTAAATTGAGTTTTTCTTTATATATGCCATCTTATATTTCCTTTGTCAAACCATGCCTTTAAAAAAAATTACGGGATAACGACCTACCCCTCACATACACATATGATTCCATAGCACGATACCTTTTGAGCATATTTTTGGTTACAATTACAATATTTCATCAAAATATCATGTACTATAAAAATGGTTTTCTTATAAAATTGTATTTTAAATTCCTTTGCAAATAAACCTCTACAACCCTCTTTAGGGGACCGCTATTAGATGGTGTGGATTATCGCACATTTTTGGACTAGTAGAGCGAGATGCAGACCTCCTCATGGTGCATTCGGTCTCAAAAGGTTTTTAATATGGTTTTAAAGAAAACACGTTTTTCTACTTTAATAAAATTTATTTTTAATAATTATATAAATGTTATCAAACCACATATTTTCAAGATATAATAAAATTCCATGTTTTCTAAAAAATAAAAGAATGACAAGTTTCACCAAAATACTCTCAAGTTATCCAAAAGACAAGTTTTACACTAAAATACCATGAACTTTCTAAGATATGTAATCATCACTAAAATACTTCAAACCCTTAAAATTCACAACTATGAAACCCTAAATATGATAAATAAATTCTCGAGATTTATTTTTAAATTATATTAAACTACTTTTCATAAAACCCCTCGAGATATATAAAACAATTTAAGGACTTTAGTAAATATAGGTTTAAGCGCGTTCAATTCTCTTGAGCCACAGGGAGCCGGAGAAAGTGAGTGCTTACCTATTTAAGGTAGAAAAACTTAACGGAGTTATCAACGGTAATTGTTTTGGAAAAAGACACAAATTCTGCCGTACATTTGCATCAGTTACCGATGACTCCCGAATCTAATTTAAGATCCCAAATCAGTTACAAGTGTCTGACTCGGTCTGAGTCTAACTCAAATCTGAATCCAATCAGAGTCTAATCGAACATGAATCCAATATACCAAAGCTGAATACTCAAACAACAATATCAAACATGCAAACATGCTTGACTTGACTGAACCATAGCTATAACTTGACTTGACTACATGATTACTTGTTACATCCTGAACCTGACTAGTTGAACAACTTGTATCCATGGTCTCGGCAAGTCTGATAATTATAATCAATATAAAACATTACATGAGGTTAATGGGGTAGATTGGTACGGAATGTATTAGAAGTGGTACGAGATGGTCACTAAAAGACACATACATGAACTCTCGTGACGTTGTCCCGTGGGTTTTGACGGGGCCTTGTACTACATGTTACCATAGTCCACGGAGCAAGTTGGACTCCTCTCGTATACACTGATACCTTCTATACCAAGTTACAAACAACTACATTAGAATAATGATCTTATACCTGTATAACCTACTAGATTCAATCCACATTACATGTACTATTCCTTTCTCTCTTTTGGGACTTACCGAGCACTAGTTCGCTGACGACATTCACGTCTATTTCTTTCTTGGAATATTTGTCAGGAGGACAGGACCCTCAGGAGACCGAGCCCAGTCAGGAGTACTTGGATCAGATTGAGGCACAGCCAGACTACTAACTTTACTTGTACTTACCTTCCAGTTTGTATGCCACTGTTTAGGTATTGCTTTTATCATTGTACTTTTCCTTTTCAAATTGGTTGTATTGTAAAGATAAATGTAAATAAAATTTGTTGTTCAATTTATATCTCTTGTCATTTCTTGTCCATTTTATATATTGTTTAATTACGCTTAATGTATTTATTTCTTATTAAATACGTCGCGTGCCTGCCACGTCACCGATTCCGTACACCGGAAAGCGGGGCGTGACAGGTTTTGTTGGCGGCCCATGCAGATCAGTTCTGCATGAAGTCTTAAGCAATATATCACAAGAATTATAAGAATCAACAACTTTACATTTCAAATTTCTTGAATCTATCCTAACCTTTCTTTTTCTATCAAGGTCATGAATTCTCCCAACAACACAAACACGAACGTCAATGGTAACACCCCACCGCCTACTCTACCACTGTCACCTACCGTTGCAGATCCTATCAACGAGCAAACGGTACTTCTTGAGATAATCAAGAGCCTCTTGGGGGGTCAGAAGCAGCAGACTGCTATCCTCATGCACCGTCCAGAAGTCGAGGCATCCGGAGTCAAACAATTCTGGGCATTGCACCCGAAACATTTCTCTGGGAAAGAGAGCCCACTAGAGGCAGAGAAATAGGTTCAGTCGATTGAAGATGACCTGGTAGCAGCACAAGTGCCAGCGATTGCTTGGGTGAGAGTTGCGAAACTGCAACTAACGGACAATGCCACAGTATGGTGGAAAGCTGAAGAAAGCCGTCTCGCCCAACCGATTGAATGGAGGACATTTTGCGAGATGTTCGATGCGAAGTACTTCCCTGAGACTGCCCATTTCGACAAGGAACAGCAGTTCATCCACTTACAACAAAGCTTGATGTAGAGCAAGTCCGTAAATGAATATGATACAGAGTTTACCATGCTTAGCAGGTAAGAGATTGTCTCAAATTCAAATTTCCTGATTTCACTCATTACACTGCTAACACAAGGTCGTAACAGGTTCGCGGCACACCTGATTCCTATTGCTGAGATACAGGCACGACGATTTCAGCAATGGTTGGACCCGAAAATCCAAGCTGCACTTGCTACAGGAGATTTCCCAACCCATTATCTTGCTCTAAAGGCTGCCCGACGTTATAAGACAGTTGTGAAAAAGAAGGGCAGACCAAAGACTGCCGGTGTGAAATGCCCTGCCACCTAGATGGCAGGAGGAGCCTCTTCTAGGCCAACGTTTGCACCCAAGAGACCGGGAGGATCTTTTAACCTGCCCAGTCCACACTTTTGCTTCTATTGTAAGAGGAATGGACACCTGGCGAAAAACTGCAGGCGTGCAAATGGCCTGTGTTTGGTTTGTGGCGCATCCACTCACGCCATCGGAGCTTGTCCATATCGTCGCAACCCAGCTCTAGCACTTAGACTTGCTATCACCGTTCCGCAGAAGCCATCCATTCAGGCTCCTGCACCTCCACGTAGACCTTCTGCACCATATCCACGTAGACCTTCTGCACAGCCTCAACGTCAGTTCCATCAGGCACAGAGGAACATGCCCCAAGGACAGAGAAATATGCCTCTAGCAAGGAGGAATGTACCCCGACGTCAAGCTTTTTGAGAGAGTTTTTGCTAGAATTTTCAGAATAGTGCTGAGCCAAAGTATGATGTGGTATTTATAGTGGAGAATTAGGGTTTGGAAATTAAAATTTTGGATTAAAAAAATATTAAAATGGTGTTAATTGGTGAAATGAAAGGTCTCTATTTGATTGCAGAGAAATCAAACAGTGCAGAGGAGTTAAGAGGAGCTGAAGAGATGAGTGTGCAAAGCACGGAGTTCATTGAAGCTCATCTAACTATCCCCGCCGGCCCTTAGGGCAAATCCGCCGGTCGGATCTAAGGCAAATGCCTCGAGATTCGTGCCACCAGATTAATTCTGTGTTTACACAATTTTTCACATATTTAATTTTTCTGAACTTTTCATTTTCCCTTGTATTGCACGTGCAACCTTTTGGGCTTCCAAAAATAAAAAGAAAAATCAGAAAAAAAAAATTGTGTCTGATGGAATCGAACACACAGGCTACGTCACAGCAGTGCAAATGCTTTACCAATGAGCTACAAGTGGCATCTTGCTTTTATTTAACAAAAGTAACTTATAACTTATACACAGGCTATCAAACTCTTTTCTGTATATTAACAGAAAAATTTCTGTATAGAGATTTCAGAGTCATTACATTCTACCCTCCTTATAAAAATTTCGTCCTTGAAATTTACATTTACATAGGGACTAATTTTCAAATAGATAAGGGTATCTTGTGTTAGTGATATATGCCCTAGAGGCCATTATTGTATCATACTGGATTGTATATTACTTAATGGGAGCTTGGGAAATACACGGATATAGTAACAGTCTTGCTCGAAATGGTAGTATGCTACCTGGTTTGTTTCTACCTCAATATGTGCATGTGTTTTCTTAGCATATCGCTTATACATATTGGTAGAGCCCTTAGGATCTTTGCTTGATTATCAGCGTTGCGATGGCAGTCACACTAATGGGGGCTGGGTAGCCTATAAGCATATCCTATACAGGTCCCTAGTCATAGGATTACCGAGATGGGGCATCGATACTCCACAGTAGACTGGTGTATACGCTTCTCATCCCAGCAGAGGAGATGGTCTATCCCACAGCCATCAGTACGTCGTACTGGAAATAGTATGCAGGTGCTCATTAGGTTATGAATACACTGGACAGGACTCGTCGGGAACTGTTGGTGGGTATTATACTTGTCGTCGGGTAGCAGTTCCCAGGTGACATGAGTACAGCTTAGTCCGTCAACTTGACACTGCTGTTTCTCCTCAAGTGTGTTCCCACTGTACTTTGATTACTACCCTACCACGGCTCAAAGGAGTCATGCAAACAAGTGGTAGTTGGGTGCAGTCCCGAAGCACTTGGAGGCAGTGGCGGTTAGATAGGATTCGTCTATCTCGGTATTGGGGGTTGATATCGCGCTGTATTCGGAAGGCCATTACACAAAGTCCTTGGCCAAGGCAAGCGAGATTTACTGGTAGGTACTCCAGTAGTTTCTCAGGGTGTTTTGGGCTACTCTCCGACACGACTTATTGCACTACTAGGAATCTGACGATTACCGCCCCCTAGGCCCGATATGCGATACTCTTAGACGAACAGACAGGACTGTACAGAGATTGTCACATTCAGGCTCAGTAGGAGTTCGGATGAGTTAGCTCATCGGCCTTCTTATCGACACATACCTGGGCAGCCGTTATGTGCAGCTTGTACCGCTTGCGGCTTATGGTTAAACCCACTGTCAGCGTAGTGTCGAGTCTTTAGAGTCCCACATATAGAGTTTTCCTACACCGGGAAAAAGGTGTAGAGGCCGTATGGTTTTACGGTAGGGCTTCGATCACTTACGTGTACTTATGCACGTATGATGATCGGACGGATAATACTAGTGGGCTTTGGTTTAAGTCAGATCCTAGTATTATATTGATGGATTGTTTCGTCTCTTTGTATTCGTATTTTTCGGAATACGGATGCGGGTATGTATATACGGATGATGGGCATTCTCGTAATTCCTCGGGATTGGCTTCTAGAAGGGGGACACCTATTAGAGTTTTATTCTTTATGGATTAAACTTTATTTGGATGGAGGAAATGAGGTGGATTTTGAGCATTGAACCAAGCATGGCTACTTGGTGACTTATGGTCATGAGTCACCACTAGATATTTGTGAAGAGTTGTAGATATTTGTGTATGATTTATCTCATAAAATATCCAATATATTTCATTCTATCAAAAGTGGACAACCAAGCTTTTCTAGAGCTTATGCTTCACTAGCTTTTCCTCAAGTCTTCTTCTTCTTCTTCCTCTAATCCCTAAAAGCTCTCATGTATTGAGAATCCTAGGGTTCCAAGTGACAAAGCACTCCATCTTCACACTCTACACCCTCTAGGACTTCTAGTTTAGCGAACTAGAATCCGTAGTTACCTCGGATTTGAGGTAGGAGCTCGGACTATAAACTCTCGGGTAGATCGTCTTTGACTCGAGGAGGCCGTCGAGGTTGCTACGATCTGTTATGATCCTTGGAGCCGACGACGAGTGGAGGACAGCAATGAAGACCCAAAGGAATTGAATCGTGAGGTATAACTTCGTATCATAGTAGTTAAACCTCATGTAGTTTGCTAGTTATGGTTTATGTTCGATCCTTGGTTCTAGTCGGTGTTGCGAAGCCCGTAAAAATCAATTTTTTTTTAATTTCCGCCTCCCCGGGAACATGTAGGGTGCGCGACATCGACTTACAGTGATATCAGAGCCTCTCATAAACCTTAGATAGCTTGTAGAGACATTAGAAATCCGTCGTTTTTGTCGTGCAAAAACTGCTGAAAAAACATTTTCCAAAAATGATATTTTGAGTTGTTTGCACACCCCGCGGGATCACGGTTTGAATCGAGAAGTCGCGAGGTGAAGCGTGCGCACCCTGGGGACACCCCGGGGGGGACCAATGGCCGGGACCACCCCCCAAGACCACCAGAAGTTGGCCTTTGGGGGCTGGTGACCCGAGAGCACCAAGGATTGGTGCTCTCGGGTCTGCCTCCCCTTGGGGGCCACCTCGTGGTGGCCCCCCGGGGGTGTGTACCCCCCCTTAGGCCCCCCGTTCGATAGTAAATTTCATGCTCTAACTCTCCGCGATGATTCAGGCGGGTTTCAAGTTCGTTTCGACTCCCGGATTGGCGTAAAACGATCGTTTTTGGAACTTTAGCTCACTGGATTTTCATGTTTTGGAAAATTGGTTAAGTTTGCTAATTGTATGCAGATGTCGCGGTTACTTTGCAAGCTTTGTGATGTGTATATGTGTTTGGAAACGTCGACTAATTGCTATACGTCGATTAGTCGGGGTTGCTTATATCTGTAATGATCTTATGTTGGTTTGTGTACATGAACTTGTTGGATCGTCGTGAATGAATAGTCGGGATGTGAGATGAGGGTTTTCATTCTTTCATTCGATGTAAATTTGTAAAATGATGTAATATTATTTTTGCGGAGCACATCCGGGTTGAGATTGGAGCCACCTTTATATTATTTCTTTTACTGTTTTTGCTCCTAGGATAGACCCAACGTGGGGTGCACAAACTACCGGGTACTTTGAAGTGCTTAGTGGCTTACTCACTTTGTTGAGGGAGGTTGCTTGACTTCGAGTATTTGGTGGGTAGTTTGCCACACCCGTAGGGGTCTAGGGTAGGGTTGGTTATTCATCACGACCGTAGAATCTGTCTTTCTTTACAGGCTCAAACGAAACACGGAATTCCTAGTATATCTAATATGTTCATATGTGATCTGGAATGCCTATTATTACGTGAGACGAATGTATATATCTATATATGATATCTAGTAGGCGTTTCTTATGTTTTGCATCCACGCTAGTCCAGCTCCTGCTCTGTCGTTAGTTAAGTAACCTAACGGGTGATGACGAGGCCCAGTAGCAAATGCGGATGGCATAAGTGGATGTGGTATTTTCATCTTTTTCTGTGATGATAGGTGTAATTGATGGGACCGCATTACATTAATGCAAAGCAAACAATCCAAATCTTAATCATTGGAATAAATTTTAAAACCACTCGGTTATTTAAAACATGAGACTTTTAAATGCGGAGCTTAAACCACTCCTTTTAAAAGCTATCAGGTTCCTTCGATTATATCAAGTTCACTATTTTCACGGTTTTACCAAAACCATTCATAGCCCTCTGTCATTTCATATGAATATTCAATAGTATTCAAGTTATGTTTGTTGACCTTCATCAAGGCATGGTGATTGGTAGCTGCTGGGTGTTCATATGTAGCATAGATAGATGCGTTGGTTTGGGACAGTCGTATTACCTTGTTGACCTTCGTCAAGGGTATGTACGGGTGGGTTCAAATTAACCTGGACAATGATGGGTAGAACTTAACATGTGACTTATGATTTGTTGACCTTCGTCAAGGTCATAAGAGCATGGGGCAAAAATCCACATCGGGGGTTTCTAAAGAAACTGAAACTTGCTGGTGCTGCATACCATTTGGAGTGTGATAATGTTGGTAGGATTCCTTCAGGATTATCACACAATGATATTTGGATCCCGATCCTACTGTGAGTATCCGCTACTCCTTGGAAGATTCTTCACTTTACGATCAATGCTATGAACCAAGTAGGTGTCTAGAATAGTGTTAACGGGGCTACGTCTCCAGGGAAAAGAGGTTATGTAATTAAGAAACTTCACGAAAGCGTTGGAAAACCTCCCTTGAAGTACCGACACTAGCCTGGCCGAACGGTTAAGCAAGTATTGTACGGTGAGATCAATCCTGACTAATTCTTCTTCTATAGTTTGAGGAAGGATTCGAGAAACAGTAGGAGCCATCCTGTTTAGATAAACTAAAAAGCAATCTAAACTTGCAAGAGTATCATGCTGAGTGTTTTCTTCTCTCTCTCCTAATTACAGCGAAAAGGTAACCAGATTAGGTTACAGATAGATAATAAAATGACTGAGTTTTACTATAGTGACTGGCAAAAGTTTGTCCAGATGTCCATTACCTATGACAAGCTGGACCATCTCATAACTACTCATACCCCCCGCAGTCCCAGGTCCAGTTTCCACCGTCGTGGATAAGGATATCTGTAAGACAAAGGAAAAGGACAGTGCGAATACCAAGTACCTCGTGTTGGCCTCAGTTGATGATGTATACCAGTGGCAGCACGAGAAGATGGACTTAGTTTCCATCATCCTCCATAACAATGTTTTATATTAAGAGCAATCTCGTATCGCAAGATATGATACCTCGAAGGAATTGCTTCAAGCGAGGTTGGCTGTCGGATCATCTATAGGGGGCCACGCCCCTACAATAATTAACTATATTAAAAAGCTCACGGACCTGGAGACCGTGTTGGAGAACGAGTCATATGCTAACTTGATTCTACAGTCCCTACCTTCTACTTAAACCCAGGAGAAGAAAGTTATACTTCCAGTTAAGGGCATCCTGAAGGAAACCAGGGAGACACTCGCTCTGCTTATTGTGGAATCTTCCTCTTCTGGATCTAAGGCGGATGCCAAGGGTGAGAAGAAGAAGACCTCCACAAAGCCGATAGGCGATGTAGGTAAGGTAGAAGAAAAGGGAAGGGCAAAAGTTTCGAGGTTAACGGTAGAGAAGGAGGGATGTTCCTATTGTTACGGGAAAGGCCATTGGCAGAAGGGATGCAGGGCTTGGAAAGCAAGAATTTAGGATCCGAAGCATATTGTGGCTTCGACTTCGGGTGTGTTTGTGATTGAAAACAGTTTATCAATTAACTCTACTTCCTGGGTACAAGATACCGGATCAGGATCTCATATATGTAATTCATTACAGGCTTTGAGAAACCATAGAGTTATCAGGGCAGGTGATATGACTCTCAGGGTTGCTAACAGAATGAGTGTGGACGCTGTATCCGTAAGGTATATCACCTAGAATTGACAAGTAGGCAGATATTGATTCTGCGTAACTGTTTGTATGTACCAAGTCTAATATGTAAGCGATGTAGTTCACATCCACCTAAATCAAAGTTTGATTGGGTCGGGTACAGTAGAGGACAGTATATATTGAATCAAGCTCGGGTTTTCAAACGTCCAGAACACACTTAAAAGAAAGTCTCCAAAATTAAAGAAAACTTTCTTATGGCATTGTAGACAGGGTCACATCAATGAAACACGGTTGTCGAAGTTACATAGAGAGGGATATTTGGATCTGTTCGAATATCGGTCTTATGCAACTTATCAATCTTGTCTCATAGGAAAGATGACAAAGACTCCGTTCACTAGACACGGAGTAAGAGCGAGCGAGCTCTTGGGACTCATACACAGCGACGTGTGTAGTCCAATATCTACAGATGCACGAAGTGGTTATTCCTATTTCATTACTTTTACGGATAATTTCTCTAGGTTAGGACACGTCTTCTTGTTAAAGCATAAATCCGAACCCTTTGAAAATTCTGGGAATATAAGAATGAAGTGGAAAAATAAACAGGCAACAGTATCAAGACACTGAGATCTGATCGACGTGGTGAATACTTAAATTGCTGAGTTTCTGGATTACCTAAAAGAGAAAATAATTCTCTCTCAGCTTACTCCTCCATACACACCACAACACAACTTTGTATAGGAAAGGCGGAACAGAACCCTATTGGATATTGTTTGTTCCATGATGAGTAACGCTGAGTTGCCGCGATCCTTCTGAAGTTATGCACTAGAATAAGCTGCATATCTTTTGAATAAGGTTCCTACCAAGACTGTGCCTACCACACCATATCAGATGTGGAGTGGGAAGAAACCCTATCTTCAGTATCTCAAGATATAGAGATGTCCAGCTTTTGTTGAAAAGCAGTATATGGACAAGCTCGAGTCACGCTCAGTACTGTATTGGTTTGTAGGATACCCAAAGAACTCTACGGGGTATCTTTCCTATTACGCATAGGAACAAAAGGTTTTTATTCCTCGTCATGCCCATGTTCCCGCCAAAATTTTCGGCCAAGAGCTACTTGTTCTCTTACAAAAAATAGGGAGAATCCTCAAAAAAACAGGTATCACGTGTAAAACACGTGGTCACATGTATGCAAAGCATTTGAGCACTGAACATAAATCACCAATGGCCAAACAGGCCTCACGTGCAAACACGTGACCCTTTTTATGGGCAGATTCTATCTACGCCTGAATGCCTAATTGATAAAGTCGCGTGCCCATACGTGATGGGCTTTTGAACCCACTGAATGAATAGGAGTAAATTCTAATAAAATACACATACAGCAGTAAGGAAAACCCCCAAATGGACGTGCTCACACGTGACCGGGCATCACGTGCTCACACGTGACCGGGCATCACGTGCTCACACGTGACCAGGTCTCACGTGCAGACACATGACCTTTTACAGGCAAAGCCTGTAAGCACTGAATAAAATAAACAAATTCTTAATCAGTAGCATCACATGCCCATACGTGACCAGGTCTCACGTGCATACACGTGACCTTTTACAGGCAAAGCCTGTATGCACTGAATGAAATAAACAATTGGAAATGTTGTATCAGTGGGGTCACGTGTCAACACGTGACGGGTCTCTGAGCCCTCTGAACCAATAGAATTAAATTCTAATTAATTGCTTAATCAATAGGGTCACGTGCCAGCACGTGATGGGTTCCTGAGCCCTCTGAAACAATAGAATTAAGTTCTAATTAAAAGGAATCAAAAACCTTAATTGGAAGAATATTTCCCTAGATCTTTCTAAACAAAAAAGATTGCGCTCTGTAAAGTGGAGAACCGTTGGATTAAAAATCCGATGGTGATTAAAAATCACCAATTTATAGAAAGATTATATACAAGGAAAGATTTTCCTAAAATCTGCCAGGAACAACTAATAAAATATCTTTTGGATTAAAAATCCAATTGGTTACAAAATCAATCAAAATCTTTCAATGAAAGATTGTCTAAACAAACTGATTCTTTTCTTTCTCCTATAAATAGAAGCCAAGAAGAGAAGAAAAGGGAAGAGAAAAAAACAACAGAGAGAAAAAAGAAAAGAATTTAATTCTCCAAAAAGAAGAAGATCTCTTCAGAAAAGAAAGAAACCCTAGGTAAGATAGGGAAAGAGAACATTCTATAAGCTCCCACGAAACAAAAAAAGAATTTAATTCTCAAACTAAGAGTTTAACTCTTCTGAATAAGAACTTAATTCTTCCTCTGGTTGAAGATCTGCAGAAGCGGATCTCCCCATAAGTTAAGAATTTAATTCTCATCGGGGAGATTCTGCCATGCAGATCCAAAACTTAGAGAGAGAATTGGGTTTAAAGAATTTAATTCTTCCAAATACATAAGAATTTAATTCTTCTAAATAAAATTAGGGTTTAACCCTGCAAAAGAATTTAATTCTTAAACAAGGGACTTAGACTTTTCATGCACGTAAAAATATCAGTACCCAACCTGATCACGTGTGTCCACGTGACTCCCCTCCTCAGTGATCAAAAGAGAACGAATGAAATTGGTTCACGTGCTCCCACGTGACCCTTGAACAAACTCCTCAAAATAAGAAGGAAAGAACAGATTTAGGGCGTCTTACGTGTTCCCACGTGACCCCTAGCAATTATCAAACAAAAGAGGATTCTACCCAAGGGCAACGCCCACCTAAAGGATGCCTCACGTGCTCCCACGTGACCCCTGACAAACACTATTTTAAAGATAGGGTAAAATTGAAGGATTAAATATCCAACGCATGGGCGCCCTCACGTGTCCCTACGTGACCCCTAACAAATCCTGTTAATATCCAGTGCATGGGTACCCATCACGTGCCCACACGTGATGGCCATGAAGACTAAAAGTGTTTAACACTTATTTGAATATTCTGAGAATAAAATAAGAGAAGTTTAGGCTCAACACTCTAGCGCCTCACGTGACCTCCACGTGAGCGCTTTTTCTTTTTTAGTGTTTAACACTATTTTGTGTGCTGCATCCTTTTAAGCGCATCATGTGGGAGCACGTGATAGACAAGTATACTCTAGTGTTTAACACTATATCCAAGCCAATCTTAGCCTAAACTAGCTAAGTTTTCCAGAGGCAAGATCTCCTAAAACTGAACTCCAACCATACTCTTGACATTCAAAATAATTCCCAGAGCCCTTTCAATCAACTTTGGTTCGAGGGTACATCTCTTCACACCTTTGATACATGTCGTTGTCATTCTTCAACGGCTTCAGAGAGGTGGTGGGTCCCCATGGCCAATAACTATCTAGTGCATTTTCAAACCCATGTTTGCATCTGAATTTGGACCGCAATGTCCCTAAACTAAACAATAGAGCCTAAATGCTATTTTGTTGGATCTAAATGATCCTGTTAAGTAGATCTTAGTCTAAAATTAGACTAACTTATCCTTAACAAATATTTAAGTCGATCTTAATCTCAAACGAGATTAACGATCCTTAAATCAATCCAACCACAGATCCCCCAACCAATATTGGTTCAAGGGTATATCTCTTCACTCCTCTAATATTTGTTGTTGTAATCCTTCAACGTCTTCAGAGAGGTGACGGGTCCCGACAACCAGACATTCCACGCACTGTGGGGTCCTTAAACTCATGGACTATGATGTCCTTAACATTGGACTGTGGGGTCCTTAAACCCATGGACTATGATGTCCTTAACCTCGGACTGTGGGGTCCTTAAACCCATGGACTATGATTTCCTTAACCTTGGACTGTGGGGTCCTTAAACCCATGGACTATGATGTCCTTAATCTTAGACTGTGGGGTCCTTAAACCCATGGACTATGATGTCCTTAACCTTGGACCGTGGGGTCCTTAAACTCATAGACTATGATGTCCTTAAACTTTACGGACTGTGAGGTCCTTAAGCTCATGGACTATGATGTACTTAACCTTAGACCGTAAGGTCCTTAAACCCATGGACTATAATGTCCTTAACCTTGGACTGTGGGATCCTTAAACCCATGGACTATGATGTCCTTAACCTTAGACTGTGAAGTCCTTAAACCCATGGACTATGTTGTCCTTAACCTCGGACTGTGGGGTCCTTAAACTCATGGACCGAGATGTACTTAAACTAACATTGGACCGTAATGTCCTTAAACTAACGGACCGCAATGTCCCTAAACTAAACAATAGAGCCCAAATACTCTTTTGTTGGATCTAAACGATCCCGTTAAGTTGATCTTAGTATAAAAATTAGACTAACGTATCCTTAACAAACGTTTAAGTTGATCTTAGTCTCAAATAAGACTAACGTATCCTTAAACCCAACCCAAATCCAAATCTAAGAAAATACGGATTTGGACTAATCCATGCCTTACGGGTGACAACATAAATTAGTCTCCGTATACAATCCACGGGAAACCAAAAACAAACAAACGCACACGACATGAAGTGACCATCTGGAGAAGGAGAAAGTGGTTACCGCGATGCGGTAGCGTAATTAACTGCAGGGGCTTGCGCCTGCAGGGAAGAGCGTCCCCACAATCAAAAACCCCTCAAATGAGGGGGAATCTGATGAAGTCTGCTACATCGGCCGCATCCATTTAAAACTTCGATATATGGTGTCATAAATCAACTTGGCATCTTCGGAGAGGTGGACGGATAGCACCAAATAGCATTTGCCCTCGAAGTTCATGCCGGATGTCCCAACGTCCCGGTTGTGTTCCTTCGGCGGAGAACATATTCTGGCACGCCCAGTGGGACCTTTTCCTCTTTCCACTCCACACTTCGTATGTCGTGTTTCGCGAACAAGTCGCGGTTTGACATGGTTGCCTTTGGATGTGAAGTACTAAGATTTGGTATCTTGCTCTGTGCAGAAAAACAGAAGATCAATGGCTTCAAACTGCACTAATTGCAACAACTCCCACTCTGTCCTCACTGGAGGAGTGACCTACGGGCCTCAAGCGGCCTCCCTTTTTATGATGCCCGTAGAACAAGTGACCCAAGACACCATTGGGCTATTCTTCGGGACCATGATCCCACCAACGAGCCTCAACGTTCAGATACCGTCGGAAGCTCCGAAGAGGTCGGTCTTTAATCGGCTCACCACTACCACGGCACCTTTCAACGGGTCATCCAATTCCAAGCCTACAGCATCAGTCTTCAACAGGCTGAGCCTGAACTCCAATAGGCCCGTGAAGAAGCCTGTGATACCTGAAACGGCCATCCCAAAGCGGATAACCATTCCGGCTCAAGCAGACGAAACCATTAGAAAGGCTTCTGCCAAGGGGTCAATCTTCGCAAGACTGGCCGTTTCAGCTCCCGCTCCAGGCGAAGTTATCAAAACTGCTTCCCTGCTCAGAGGTCTGTTTTTGACAGATTGGACGTTTCCTCGCGGCGAACGTCAGTCTTCGAAAGGCTGGCACCAATAACGAAACTTCACCAAAACGGGGGGCATGATGAGGCCACCCCCGTGGCTGAACCAATACCGTCTGCGAGACATGCTCGGCGTCGTCATTGGTGCCGAGTGAGGAAAGCTGGGGGCAGCTCTCCTTCTGGACTGACTTCGCCGGCTCCAATGGTAGAAGTTGATGCTGCTATTCCAACTGGGAACAGCTTTGAACTACTTAACAGGGTGCACAGTTTTTTGCCAACTGTCGTACTAAAAAAGTCTCCTCCGCCTGTTGAAAAGATCACAAAGGCGAAGGCGGAGCATCCCCCTCAGCGGCTATCCTCTAAAGTTTACAAGGTCTGGCATCAAGTCCAAGACTCAATGATTGATCCAGATTACTCCCGCCGACAGAAAAAGATAAAGGTTCGGCAAGAAAAAGACCACCCTGTCATACCGCGGGAGATGTCATCTACTCGGGTGCCCGCTGCAACGGCCCCCTCAACTTCGACCGCCCATAAAAGGAGAAGGCCAGAGAAGATCCCTATGACCAATCTCAAAGGCGCCGAACCTAAATGCCCCAAGTCTGGGGGCATGGTGGTCCACACTGTTTATATGGCATCCGGGAAAGAGGATAGCCGTATCTCTACGGGTCATCAACCGCTTACGCGATCCGTGACAAAAGCCTAAGAGCAGCAACAGAAGCTTCAGGAAATGCTAACGCAAATGGTCGCACTCACTGGGCCAAAAGAAAGCCCGGAGGTGTCATCAGAGCAGCGTCATGAACAGGAAATCGATGCTGACTTCCTCCGTAGAATCCTCGAAAAGAAGGACAGAGAAGAAGCGGAAAAAGCGGCCAATATAAAACGAATGGCGCTTCTCTTCCAAGACATGGTCGGGATGATGATACAACCGGACCCTCCGGCCGAAAATCCTCCAATAATAATTGAAGATGATGGAGGAGAGACATCAAATCCTCTGCCGGCCCTGTCAACGGCCAAAGAGGAGACCATCTCCAAAGCCACGCTCGATGATTATATAGCTCAACAAATACGAGCTCATCAAGCGAATGAAGCGGCTGGCCAAGTCGTCAGAACTGGACGGCCCTATCCGGGTTGGTACGATCAAATAAAGTACCCGCCAGGATACACGATTCCGAAGTTCCATGTGTACAAGGGGATAGGCAATCCCCATCAACATGTCGCTCAGCTCAGGGCTCTATGCGGCAACACTGGAGGGGATGATAAGCTAATGCTTAGCCAATTCGTCGGCAGCTTAGCGGAGACGGTGTTCGAATGGTACTCAGAGCTTCCCAATGACTCCGTTAAAACTTTTACAGAGATGGAATTGCTGTTCACCCAGCGTTTCGCAAGCGCTAGCGAACGCACCCCAATCACCACATTAATTAACGCCAGAGTAAAGCTAGGCGAAACATGGGTGCAATACGCGATACGGTGGCGGAATCTATGGTCGAAGTGCGAGCAGCGCATCGAAGAAGCGCCGCGGTAGGCATGTTCGTGGGTATTCTTGATCCACAAGCGACCATATCCCAATTCATGATGTTTTTCAAGCCGACCACCTTCCAGGCCTTGATCGACAAGCTGTCCTAAATGGACCAGATGGGCCACAGTCCGTCCTCCTAAAAAACGGAACTTCGAAATGAAAAGGGTAAAAGGAAAGTGACCTTCGTCACCAACACTCAACAACAACCAAGTAACCCGAGACCGGTTGTTCGCCAAACCAATAAGCCACGATCCCTTGATGAGAAGTTGAGACGTCCTTACTCATTCCCCCAGGATAAAACAAGGAGACTGTTCGAACTGGCAATGCGCAATGGGCTTATCACTCTGCCGGATCCGAGACACCTACCGCAACTTGGTGACGTCAACCATCCTAACTATTGTCCCTACCATAGAGTAGTGGGTCACCCAATAGAAGATTGCTACGTCTTCAAAAACTGGGTTGAAGACCAATACCAACAAAGCAAGTTTCCGCTGTCTGAAAACTGGAAGGTGAACCCGCCCCAACCACATTTTCCGAAAAAGATGGACATGCCAGGGGCATCGTACTCATTCATAGAGAAAGCCCCGTGGACCGAAAATTCCGTAAACTAGAAACTCGCCTCAAATATGGCAACGACGGACCGAGATGTCCTAAAACTAACAATGGACGCAATGTCCTAAAATTTGCAATTGACCGAGACGTCTATAAACTACTACGGACCGCAGCATCCTAAGGCTGACCACAAAAAAATCGGTACTTCCATAAGTAAAATGGGAATGGATGAAAACCCGAAAGGGCTCCATGAGTAAAAACAGCAGGACTGCCGGCGAGTTTGTGAAAACCCGAAATGGCGCAATCTCGTTAAAAGACACTTGCAAGGTCCTCTCAACCCTGTAAGGAGAAAATACCTGCGTGAGATCCTTACGACTCACAAAGGAGCAACACACATAGGAATCCTCATGATCCCTAAGGAGAAAATACACTTACGAGATCCTCACGACTCGTAAGGAGAACTCTCTTATGAGACCCTCACGGCTCATAAAATTCAAAAGCCTTAAGTTACAAGGTTCTGAACCTGTTCTTAAGCCATCACAATCCCCAAATTGCCCTACAAGCGGTTCAATGTTGACCCTTGTATACAATCCACGAGCACAAATAAATGTTTCCCCAACAGAGTCCCACCACTGACGAGGGATATCTTCACATAGTGAATGACCTTTGTAAGTCCTCTCGACTTATATGGAGAAAACACCCTTGTAAGATCCTTACGACTTATAAGAGACCATACACTTAAGAGTCCTCACGATTCTTAAGGAGAAAACGCACCTACGAGATCCTCACGACTTGTAGGGAGAAATGCCATTATGAGACCCTTACAGCTTATGAAGTCAAAAGCCTTAGTCGACAAGATCTTAACCCTGTTAGCTAAGCCACCTTTGTTCGACATCGATAGAGGCAAATGATGATTCGCTCCTAGCAATATCCCAGTTGTAGCGATACTGATGCTTAAATCGGTATCAAATTCCAAACTCGCAGCGAAAGTCAGCGAGCCATAAATGCATATGAAATAGCCAAAATGATGGGGCAACTTGCAACAAAATCGGCAAGTAAAAAAATATATGCATACAAAATAGCCGAAATGGTTAGGCAACTCACAATAAAAAAACAGCGAGTAAAAAGAAAAAATAGCCGAAATGATTGGGCACCGCGAAAAATAGCCGAAATGATTGGGCAATCGCGATTTTCGCGATATAAAAAGCTAAAATGATAGAGCATCGCGGAAAAAATTTAAAAAAATGAAAGAATGAAACTTTTTGCCATGCAGGTGGGGTCACATTGACCCCCGTATACAATCTATGGGCACAAACAAGAAGGGAACCATATCGTCCCACCAGGCTTCGTCGAAGCGAAACCAAATCTCGACGGTTCATAGACAACCTAGAGACAATCTCGACATTCTTCGCAATATTGCAGACACAATGTCAATAAATGAAGCGAAGGAAGATCCCTAGCTTCAGGGTCTCGACGTCAACATCGACAACTTAGAGATCAACACCGGCGTTCTTCCTCCCTCCAATCGGATGCAGACGCAACATCAACAAACGGAGCCACGGCAAAGTCCCCTAGTTCTAAATCTCGAGGTTCACAGACAGCCTAGAAACTACCCCGGAACCATGGCAAAGTCCCCTAGTTCCAAATCTCGACGGTTCACGGACAGCCTAGAGATCACCAACGGCGTTTCTCCTCACTCCAACCAGATGCAGACATGACGTCAACAACTGACCTCAGAGTCGCAACGAAGCGGAGCCATGGCAAAGTCCCTTGTTCCAAATCTCAATGGCCACATCTACGGCCCGAAGACCAACAACGGTGTGCCTCCTCATTCCAGCAGGACACAGATGATACACCATCAATTGGAGCCACGGCAAAATCCCCAGTTCCAAGACTCTACGGTTCACAGACAGCCTGGAGTCATCCAATGACCCCATCTCGGAATCAAGTCAACTCAAATACCTCGATTCAGGGAAATTAGCATCTTTGACGAGAGCATCTCGATTCGTGTTGACCCGCAAGGAAATCCGTGTCTTTGCAGGAATACCTCGATTCGTCTCAACACCAAGGAAATCAGTGTCCTTGGCAAAAACCTCGATTCAAGGAAATTAGCGTCCTTGACGAGAGCATCTCGATTCGCGTCGACCCGCAAGGAAATCAGTGTCTTTGCAGGAATACCTCAATTTGTCTCAACCCTAGGGAAATTAGTGTCCTTGGCAAAAATCTTGATTCAGGGAAATCAGCGTCCCTGACGAGAGCATCTCGATTCGCGTCGACCCGCAAGGAAATCAGTGTCTTTACAGGAATACCTCGATTCGTCTCAACCCCAAGGAAATCAGTGTCCTTAGCAAAAATCTCGATTCAGGGAAATCAGCATCCTTGACGAGAGCAACTCGATTCACGCCGACCCACAAAGAAATCGGTGTCTTTACAGGAATACCTCGATTCGTCTCAACTCCGAGGAAATCAATGTCCTTGGCAAAATACCTCGATTCAGGAAAATCAGTTTCCTTGACGAGAGTATCTCGATTCGCGTCGACCCGCAGAGAAATCAGTGTCTTTGCAGGAATATCTCGATTCGTCTCAACTCCGAGAAAATCAACGTCCTTGGCAAAATACATCGATTCAGGGAAATCAGCGTCCTTGACGAAAGCATCTTGATTGGTCTCGACTCCAAGAAAATCAGTGTCCTTGGCAAAATACCTCGATTCAGGGAAATCAGCGTCCTTAACGAGAGCATCTCGATTCGCATCGACCCGTAGAGAAATCAGTGTCTTTGCAGGAATACCTTGATTCGTCTCAATTCCAGTGTCTTTAGCAAAATACCTCGATTCAGGGAAATCAGCGTCCTTGACGAGAGCATCTCGATTCGCGTCGACCCGCAGAGAAATCAGTGTCTTTGCAGGAATACCTCGATTCGTCTCAACTCCGATGAAATCAGCGTCCTTGGTAAAATACCTCGATTCAGGGAAATCAGCGTCCTTGACGAGAGCATCTTGATTCGCGTCGACCCGCAGAGAAATCAGTGTCTTTGCAGGAATACCTCGATTCGTCTCAACTACGAGGAAATCAGCGTCCTTGGCAAAATACCTCGATTCAGGGAAATCAACGTCCTTGACGAGAGCATCTTGATTCGCATCGGCCCGCAGAGAAATCAGTGTCTTTGCAGGAATACCTCGATTCATCTCAACTACGAGGAAATCAACGTCCTTGGCAAAATACCTCGATTCAGGGAAATCAGCGTACTTGACGAGAGCATCTCGATTCGCGTCGACCCGCAGAGAAATCAGTGTCTTTGCAGGAATACCTCGATTCGTCTCAACTCCGAGGAAATCAATGTCCTTGGCAAAATACCTCGATTCAGGGAAATCAGCGTCCTTGACGAGAGCATCTCGATTCACGTCGACCCGCAGAGAAATCAGTGTATCTGCAGGATTCGAACGCGACAATCAATCCCAGAGCCGCGGCAAAGTTCCCAGTTCCAGGACTAGGTGGTGCACAGAAAACCGAGAATCAATTCTGACCCCGTATGGCTAAAGTCAATCTTGACCCCATATGGCCAGAATCAATCCTGACCCCGTGGAACACGGCCAAAATCAATCCTGACCCCATGAAACACGGTCAAAGTCAACCCTCGACTTCGCAGTTGAAGCAATGCTTTAACTCGGGAGCAGGTCAACTCATCAATCACTTACGAGTCCTCTCGACTTATAAGGAAGAAAATTCTCTTGTGAGATTCTTACGACTCTCAAGGGAAAGCACACTTAGGAATTCTCACGATTCCTAAGGAGAAAATACACCTACGAGATCCTCTCGACTCGTAGGGAGAAAAATCTTTATGAGACCCTCACGGCTCATAAATTTGAAAAGTCTTAGGTGGCAGATCCTAACCCTGTATCTTAAGCCATCACTGGGGCCCTGCAAGTTGGTCCAAGATGGACCCTTGCATACTATTCACGGGCCACACTCTCCGAAGTCGAATCTCGACAAGGAGGGAAACAACCACTTAAGAGTCCTCTCGACTTATAAGTGGGAGAATTCTCTTGTGAGATCCTTACGACTCTCAAGAGAAAGCACACTTAGGAATCCTCACGATTCCTAAGGAGAAAATACATCTGCGAGATCCTCTCGACTCGTAGGGAGAAAGTCTTTATGAGACCCTCACGGCTCATAAAGTTGAAAAGTCTTAGGTGGCAGATCCTAACCCTATCTCCTAAGCCATCACTGTCCTACAAAGAGGTCAAGATGGACTATCTATGGGCCACATTCCCTGAAGTCAAACATCGACAAGAAGGGAAATAACTACTTACAAGTCTTCTCGACTTGTAAGCGGGAAAATTCTCTTGTGAGATCCTTACGACTCTCAAGAGAAAACACACTTAGAAATCCTCACGATTTCTAGGGAGAATTTACACCTACGGGATCCTTTTGACTCGTATGGAGAAAAAACCTTCTTGAAACCCTTACGGTTCATGAAGATGGAAAAAGTCTTAGGTTACAAGGACCCTAAACTTGTCTCCTAAGCCATCAATTCTATTGTCATGCGTAACTCTGCACTACTTCACCCACGTACATGCTTACGTGGGCAAAGTAGTTGGGGCATTTGTTCCCGCCAAAATTTTCGGCCAAGAGCTACTTGTTCCCTTACAAAAAATAGGGAGAATCCTCAAAAAAATAGGCATCACGTATAAAACACGTGGGCGCAGGTATGCAAGGCATTTGAGCGCTGAACATAAATCACCGATGGCCAAACATGCCTCACGTGCAAACATGTGACCCTTTTTATGGGCAGATTCTATCTACGCCTGAATGCCTAATTGATAAAGTCGCGTGCCCACACGTAATGGGCTCTTGAACCCACTGAATGAATAGAATTAAATTCTTAAAAAATACAGATACAGCGGTAAGGAAAACCCCCAAATGGGGCATCACATGCTCACACGTGACCGGGCATCACGTGCTCACACGTGACCAGGTCTCACGTGCAGACACGTGACCTTTTACATGCAAATCCTATAAGCACTGAATAAAATAAACAAATGCTTAATCAGTGGCATCACGTGCCCACCCGTGACCAGGTCTCACGTGCAGACACGTGACCTTTTACAGGCAAAGCATGGCTTTGCTGAATGAAATAAACAATTGGAAATGTTGTATCAGTGGGGTCACGTGTCAACACGTGATGGGTCTCTGAGCCCTCTGAACCAATAGAATTAAATTCTAATTAATTGCTTAATCAATGGGGTAACGTGCCAGCACGTGATGGGTTCCTGAGCCCTCTGAAACAATAGAATTAAGTTCTAATTAGAAGGAATCAAAAGCCTTAATTGGAAGAATATTTTCCTAGATCTTTCCAAACAAAAAAGATTGCGCTCTGTAAAGTGGAGCACCGTTGGATTAAAAATCCAATGGTGATTAAAAATCACCAATTTATAGAAAGATTCTATACAAGGAAAGATTTTCCTAAAATCTGTCAGGATCAACAAATAAAATATCTTTTGGATTAAAAATCCAATGGTAAATAAAATTCACCGAGTGATCTAAAAGATCATGTTGGTTGCAAAATCAATCAAAGTCTTTCAATGAAACATTGACTAAACAAACTGATTCTTTTCTTTTTCCTATAAATAGGAGCCAAGAAGAGAAGAAAAGGGAAGAGAAAAAAAACAACAGAGAGAAAAAAGAAGAGAATTTAATTCTCCAAAAGAAGAAGATCTCTTCAGAAAAGAAAGAAACCCTAGGTAAGAGAAGGAAATATCATTTTATAAGCTCCCATGAAACAAAAAGAGAATTTAATTCTCAAACTAAGAGTTTAACTCTTCTGAATAAGAACTTAGTTCTTTCTCTGGTTGAAGATCTGCAGAAACGGATCTTCCCATAAGTTGAGAATTTAATTCTCATCGGGGAGATTCTGCCATGCAGATCCAAAACTTAGAAGGAGAATTGGGTTTAAAGAATTTAATTCTTCTAAATACATAGGAATTTAATTCCTCTAAATAAAATTGGGGCTTAACCCTACAAAACATTTTAATTCTTAAACAAGAGACTTAGACTTTTCATGCACGTAAAAAGATCAGTACCCAACCTGATCACGTGTGTCCACGTGACTCCCCTCCTCAGTGATAAAAAAAGAACGAATGAAATTGGGTCACGTGCTCCCACGTGACCCTTGAATAAACTCCTCAAAATAAGAAGAGAAGAACAGATTTTGGGCATCTCACGTGTTCCCACGTGACCCCTAGCAATTATCAAACAAAAGAGGATTCTACCCAAGGGCAATGCCCACCTAAAGGATGCCTCACGTGCTCCCACGTGACCCTTGAAAAATAATATTTGATGGGGTAAATTTGAAGGATTAAATATCCAACGCATGGGCGCCCTCACGTGTCCTTACGTGACCCCTAACAAATCCTGTTAATATCCAGTGCATGGGTATCCATCACGTGCCCACACATGGTGGCCATGAAGACTAAAAGTTTTTAACACTTATTTGAATGTTCTGAGAATAAAATAAGGGAAGTTTGGGCTCAACACTTAAGCGCCTCATGTGAGCGCTTTTTCTTTTTTAGTGTTTAACACTATTTTGTGCGCTGCATCCTTTTAAGCGCATCACGTGGGAGCACGTGATCGACGAGTATACTCTAGTGTTTAACACTATATCCAAGCCAATATTAGCCTAAACTAGCTAAGTTTTCCAGAGGCAAGATCTCCTGAAACTGAACTCCAACCATACTCTTGACATTCAAAATAATTCCCAGACCCCTTTCAATCAACTTTGGTTCGAGGGTACATCTCTTCACACCTCTGATACATGTCATTGTAATTCTTCAACGTCTTCTAAGAAGTGGTGGGTCCAAATGGCCAATAACTACCTAGTGCATTTCCAAACCCATGTTTACATCTGAATTTGGACCGCAATGTCCCTAAACTAAACAATAGAGCCTAAATGCTCTTTTGTTGGCTCTAAATGATCCTGTTAAGTAGATCTTAGTCTAAAATTAGACTAACGTATCCTTAACAAACATTTAAGTTGATCTTAATCTCAAACGAGATTAACGATCTTTAAATCAATCCAACTACAGATCCCCCAACCAATATTGGTTCAAGGGTACATCTCTTCACTCCTCTGATATTTGTCGTTGTAATCCTTCAACGTCTTCAGAGAGGTGACGGGTCCCGACAACCAGACATTCCACGGACTGTGGGGTCCTTAAACCCATGGACTATGATGTCCTTAACCTCGGACTGTGGGGTCCTTAAACCCATGGACTATGATGTCCTAAATCTCGGACTGTGGGGTCCTTAAACCCATGGACTATGATGTCCTTAACCTTGGACCGTGGGGTCCTTAAACTCATGGACTATGACGTGCTTAAACTTTACGGACTGTGGGGTCCTTAAACTCATGGACTATGATGTCCTTAACCTTGGACTGTGGGGTCCTTAAACCCATGGACTATGATGTCCTTAACCTTGGACTGTGGGGTCCTTAAACCCATGGACTATGATGTCCTTAATCTCGGACTTTGGGGTCCTTAAACTCATGGACTGAGATGTCCTTAAACTAACATTGGACCGTAATGTCCTTAAACTTATGGACCGCAATGTTCCTAAACTAAACAATAGAGCCCAAATGCTCTTTTGTTGGATCTAAACGATCCCGTTAAGTTGATCTTAGTATAAAAATTAGACTAACGTATCCTTAACAAACGTTTAAGTTGATCTTAGTCTCAAATGAGACTAACGTATCCTTAAACCCAACCCCAAACCCAAATCTAAGAAAATACGGATTTGGACTAATCCACGCCCTACGGGCGACAACATAAATTAGTCTCCGTATACAATCCACGGGCAACCAAAAACAAAAAAAACACGACACGAAGATACCATCTGGAGAAGGAGAAAGTGGTTACCGCGATGCGGTAGCGTAATTAACTGCATGGGCTTGCGCCTGCGGGGAAGAGCGTCCCCACAATCAAAAACCCCTCAAATGAGGGGGAATCTGACGAAATCTGCTATATCGGCCGCATCTGTTTAAACCTTCGATATATGGTGTCATAAATCAACTTGGCATCTTCGGAGAGGTGGACGGATAGCTCCAAATATCATCTGCCCTTGAAGTTCAGGCCGGATGTCCCAACGTCCCGGTCGCGTTCCTTCGACGGAGAACAACCCACTTTTTAGAAAATCAATTTTTTTGTAAAAGGAAATAGTGGGAGCACAATAGAACTGGAAGAAATTCCAGAACCACAAACTATTACTGAAAGTATGGTAAAACTAGAGGTTTCAAAAGAACCGGACATCCCTACGCCAATCCGCAGGACTAGTAGGCAGTCTCATCCGCCCGAGAGATACTATGGTTTTCTCATAGACGGAGATCGAGAGGATTGCATCAATGACAATAATGAGCCAACTAGCTTCCAGTAAGCCATTCAGAACGGCGGCTCGGTAAAATGGCTGGACGCAATGCGGACCGAAATGGAGTCCATGTACACCAACAAATTATGCACTTTGAACATTGCTCCAGAAGGGGTAAAACCCGAAGGCTGCAAATGAATCTTTAGAAGGAAGATTGGTGTAGATGGATAGGTTGAAACCTATAAGTCTAGACTTGTTGAAAAAGGTTTTTTGTCAAAGGCCTGGTTTAGACTATAATGAAGCCTTTTCTCCAGTGACTCTGCTCAAATCCATTCGGATCCTTCTTGCCATTGCTGCCTTCCAAGATTTTGAGATCCGGCAGATGGTCGTAGAGACGGCTTTTCTAAATAGTGATTTTGAAGAGTGCGTCTATATGGATCAGCCAGAGGGTTTCAATCAGAGTGGGAACAACGGGACAGTGTGCAAGTTGCTTAAGTCCATTTATGGACTAAAGCAGGCATCGCGGAGTTGGAACATTTGTTTTTTATTGAGAAAGTCAAAAGAATTCGACTTTATCAAAAATCCAGATGAACCATACATTTATATTAAGATTGTATCAAGAACTGTGGAATTCCTCGTTGAGTACGTGGATGACATTCTCTTGATAGGAAATGACATTCCTATGCTACAATCAGTTAGAGGATTCTTGTCACAGAGGTTCTCCATGAAAGACCTAGGGGATACCAACTACATTCTGGGGATCCAGATCTATCATGATAGATCAAAGAGAATGGTGGGACTTTCACAGTCAAGGTACATCAACACCATACAAAAAATATTTAGTATGGAAGATTCAAAGCGCGGTATTCTACCGACTTGTCACTGAATCGCCCTCTCCAAAGAGATGTCTTCCAAGACTGATTTGGAAAGGGCTCGCATCACATCTATACCCTACGCTTCTGCGGTAGGCTCTATAATGTATGCGATGTTGTGTACCAGACCAGATGTAGCTTACGCAATGAGCGTGGTAAGCTGGTATCAGTCAAACCCAGGGAAGAAGCACTGGGAAGCAGTAAAGAACATTCTCAAGTACCTGAGAGGGAATAAGGAGATGTTCTTGGTGTATGGCGGAAAAGACCTCCAGATCGTGGCCCTTGCTGACTTCAGCTTCCAGAGTGATAAGGATGACTCCAAGTCCATGTCGGGTTATGTCTTTACCCTCAGTGAAGGGGCGGTCTGTTGGAAGAGCTCCAAGCAGGACACCGTTGCAGACTCGACGATGGAAACGGAGTAGTTCGCTGCATGAGACGCCGCAAAAGAGGTAGTCTGGATAAGAAAGTTCTTAACTGAACTTCAGGTGGTTCCTTCCATTGTTGGTCCAATACTTTAGCATTGTGACAACAACGACGCTATAGCTTTAGGGAAGGAACCCAGGTCCTATCAGAGATCCAGACATATCTTGAGGCGGTACCACCTGATCAGGAAGATCGTTGATCCCAAGGAGATCGAGGTGAGGAGAGTAGATACGGAGAACAACACTGTAGATCCACTCACAGAGGCCATCCCTCAGACAGTGTTCGAGAGGCTATTTAAGATCTTAGGTCTGCGATATGCCAGTATATGGCCTTAGTGCAAGCGGGAGATTATTAGTGATATATGCCCTATAGGCCATTATTGTATCATACTGGATTGTATATTACTTAATGGGAGCTTGGGATATACACGGATATAGTAACAGTCTTGCTCGAAATGGTAGTATGCTACCTGGTTTGTTTCTACCTAATATGTGCATGTGTTTTCTTAGTATATCGCTTATACATATTGGTAGAGCCCTTAGGATCTTTGCTTAATTACCAGCGTTGTGATGGCAGTCACACTAGTGGGGGCTGGGTAGTCTATAAGCACATCCTATACAGGTCCCTATTCGTAGAATTATCGAGACGGGGCATCGATACTCCACAGTAGACTAGTGTATACGCTTCTCATCCCAGCAGGGGAGATGGTCTGTCCCACAGCCATCAGTACGTCGTACTGGAGATAGCATGCAGGTGCTCATTAGGTTATGAGTACACTGGACAGGACTTTTCGGGAACTGTTGGTGTTTATTATACCTATCGTCGGGTAGCAGTTCTCAGGTGACATGAGTACAGCTTAGTCCGTCGACTTGACACTGCTGCTTCGCCTCAAGTGTGTTCCTACTGTACTTTGATTACTACCCTACCATGGCTCAAAGGAGTCGTGCAAATAGGTAGTAGTTGGGTGTAGTCTCGAAGCACTTGGAGGCAGTAGCAGTTAGATAGGATTCATCTCTCCCGGTATTGGGGGTTGATATCGCACTGTGTTCGAAAGTCCATTACACAAAGTCCTTGGTCAAGGAAAGCGAGATTTACTGGTAGGTACTCCAGTAGTTTCTCAGGGTGTTTTGGGCTACTCTCCGACACGACTTATTGCGCTACTAGGGATCTGACGATTACCACCCCCTAGGCCCGATATGCGATACTCTTAGATGAACAGACCAGACTGTACAGAGATTGTCACATTCAGACTCAGTAGGAGTTCGGATGAGTTAGCTCATCGGCCTTCTTATCGACACATACCTGGGCAGCCGTTACGTGCAGCTAGTACCGCTTGCGGCTTGTGGTTAAACCCACTGCCAGCGTAGTGTCGAGTCTTTAAAGTCCCACATAGAAAGTTTCCTTGCACCGAGCAAAAGGTGTAGAGGCCGTATGGTTTTACGGCAGGGATTCGATCACTTACGTGTACTTGTGCACATATGATGATCGGACAGATAATACTAGTGGGCTTTGGTTTAAGCCGGATCCTAGTATTATATTGATGGATTGTTTCGTCTCTTTGTATTCGTATTGTTCGGAATATGGATGCGGGTATGCATATACGGATGAGGGGCATTCTCGTAATTCCTCAGGATTGGCTTCTAGAAGGGGACACCTATTAGAGTTTTATTCTTTATGGATTGAACTTTATTTGGATGGAGGAAATGAGATGGATTTTGAGCATTGAACCAAGCATGGCTACTTGGTGACTCATGGTCATGAGTCACCACTAGATATTTGTGAAGAGTTGTAGATATTTGTGTGTGATTTTTATCTCACAAAATATCCAATATACTTCATTCTATCAAAAGTGGACAGCCAAGCTTTTCTAGAGCTCATGCTTCACTAGATTTTCCTTAAGTCTTCTTCTTCTTCCTCTAAACCCTAAAAGCTCTCATGTGTTGAGAATCCTAGGGTTCCAAGAGACAAAGCATTCCATCTTCACACTCTACACCCTCTAAGACTTCTAGTTTAGGAAACTAGAAGCTGTAGTTATCTCGGATTTGAGGTAGGAGCTCGGACTATAGACTCTCGGGTGGATCGTCTTTGACTCGAGGAGGCCGTTGAGATTGCTACAATCCGTTACGATCCTTGGAGCCGACGACGAGTGGAGGACAGCGATGAAGACCCGAAGGACTTGAATCATGAGGTATAACTTCGCATCATAGTAATTAAACCTCATGTAGTTTGCTATCTATGGTTTATGTTTGATCCTTGGTTCTAGTCAGTGTTGCGAAGCCCGTAAAAATCATTTTTTGCAATTTCCACCTCCCTGTGAACACGTGGGGTGTACGACATCGACTTACATCTTGCACACATATTTTCTTCTCGTTCCCATATTGATTCTGCTGGCGAATCCTTTCTCCACATTACTCGAACCAAGTTTACTTCCTTGTTGCGCAATATCTTCACCTTTCGGTCCAGGATCTCAACTGGTTGTTGCTCGCAAGATAGGTCACTCTGTACTGTGAGCTCTGAGCGATCAAGTATGTGGCTGGGGTCGCTCACATATCGCCGTAGCTAGGATATGTGGAACACGTTGTGCACTCAGTCTAATGAGGGTGGTAGTGCAAAACGGTATGCAACTTATCTAACTCGTTCGAGTATGTCGAGCGGTTCTATGTATCTTGGACTGAGTTTACCCCTCTTGCCAAAGTAGATCACTCCTTTGTTTGGAGATATCTTTAGGAATATATGGTCTTTAGGTTGAAACTCCAGATGTCGACGCTTTGCATCTGCCCAATGCTTATGTCTGTCTTGGGCTATGCGCATCCTTTTCCTGATCGTGCAAACTACATCCACAGTCGCCACGATCATCTTTAGTCTAAGGAGTTCACGATCTCCAATGTCGTCCTAACTCAGTGGTGAATGACACTTCCGTCCATAGAGTGCTACGAATGGTGCCATTCTAATGCTTGCCTGATAGATTTTGTTGTATGAAAACTCCACAAGGTGTAGGTGATCTTCCCACGAACCTCCGAAGTCTAACATACATGTTGTTGGAGATAGTGCCCTCAGAGTCAATTATTGGATCACAGGCACGTGATTGCAATGATTGAGGGAGGACCTGCCCAGTAGGACAGTCTTACTCGAGATGATAGTATGCTATCTGGTTTATCTTTATCATCGTGTACTGCTTTAGGTGACCTGACATGTCGCTATTACACGTTGATAGAGCCCCTAGGATTCTTGCTTGACTGCCAGCAGTATGAGGGCGATCATATACGTGAGAGCTGGTAGTCTATAAGCACATCCTTAAAAGGTCCCTAGTCGTGGGAGTTTCGAGACAGGGCATCGATACTCCAGAGTAGACTAGTGTATACAGTCGAGACCCCGACGAGGGGCGGTGGCCGGTCTCACAAGCCATTGGTGTCAGTTGGATAACCTAAGATGTATACAGGTGCTCATTGGGTTATGAGTACACCGGACAGGACTCGCCGGGAATCTGCTAGTTGGGATTATACCTGACGTCAGATAGCAGTTCCCTGGTGACATGTGTACAGGTTAGTTCATCGACCTGAGGATCGTCATTTGTCTCGTGTGAGTTCCCACTGAACTTTGATTACTACCCTACCACGCTCAAAGGAGACGTGCAAACAGGTTTTAGTTGGGTACAGTCCCGAGCCACATGGAGGTAGTGAGCGGATCTTCGGGGGTTCGTCTCTCCCGGTATTGGGGGTGAGGTCGCGCTGTGTCTAGGAGAGACATTACACAAAGCCCTCGGCCGAGGCAGGAGATTTACTGGTAGGTATTCCAGTAGTATCTCAGGGTGTTCTGGGCTACACTCCGACACGACTTGTACCGCTTTTGGGGGTCTGACTTTTACCAACCCCCTAGGCCCGCCATGCGATGCTCATAGACGAACGGACCGGACTGTACGGATATTGTCACTGACAGGCTCAGTAGGGTGTCAGGATGAGTTCGCTCATCGACATCCCTTTTGGTCAATACCTGGTAGCCTGTTACGTATTGGCTTATACCTCTGACGTGCTAGTGGTTAAATCCACAACCATGGTGTTGACGAGTCTTTAGAGTCCCCCACATTCAGTTGCTCAAGTTTTCGGGCGAAACACTGTAGAGGCCGTATGGAGATATGGCAGGGTTCGATCAGATACGTGCGGTATTGCACGGATCAGGATCGGGCGGATAATACTAGCCGGCTTTGGTTTAAGCCGGATCCTAGTATAGTACAGTGTAGATTTGCCTCATTGCATTTGTATTTCGGTCGGAATACAAATGCGGGTGTGTATGCACAGTATCGGGGTTTTCCTGTAATTTATTACGGGACCAGTTTTCTGGGGTTGCCAGTTTGCTTTCCGTTTCGGCCATTTTCATTTGTATCCTTCATTGGCCGAAAATTGGTGGAGGATGGCTTATTTGCATTTGTGCAAATAAGCAATTTGGAAGGGGGTCTTTGCATTTTGTTGCATCATGATGATGCACCATCCATTGACTTGATTTTTCCATCTTGACTTGACTTTTTGCTTCATGATGGTTTTCATGATTGCTTGACTTTAGACATCATGATGGTTGTGGTGGAGTGTTGGTTTTAGCTTGTTATCATGCTTGAGCATGATAGCCTTTTCTCTCTCTCTCTTGGATTATTTTGTGGCTACCCTCTTTCACTCTCTCACTCACTCTCATTATCTATCTCCTCCCAAAGCCATGGCCGGCCAAGCTTGATGAGGGCTGTCCCAAAATTTTGGATGGGTTTTTTTTGGTTCATTTGTATTGCACAAAATCCATTAAGCTCCATCTCCAAAAACTCCATTCCTCCACCATCTCAAAAGGAAACTCCATAACCCCAAAATGAAACATGGTTCTACACTATATTCTACAGCAAATCTTGGGCACGTCGACTCGCCAGCTTCGTGCCCGAGTTGCCTCGGTATAGAGGCGGGAGCCCGTAAAAGAAGCAGGCGACGTGGTGCCCTTCCGGCGACGAGGTGGAGACCGGAGCTTCCACGGAAGATCGGGACGACGACGAGAAGACCGGAGGACACGGATCACTCGGTATATCTCTCTTCCCCATCTTGTAGTTAGCTAGGACTAGTTTAATGGCACGATCCGGGTATTTAGTGCACGGTGGTGCCGGTTTGCTAGTTTGCAAAATTAAAGTTTTTCGCTTCCGCATTTGGCCTCGGGATGGAGGCCGGGGCACCGCCGTGCACTTACAGTGGTATCAGAGCCTCGCCATTAACTTAGTCTAGCTTTGTCTAATGTGTTTTATGTTGGAGATAGTGCCCTCAGAGTCAATTAATGGATCACAGGCACGTGATTGCAATGATTGAGGGGAGGACCTGTCCCAGTAGGACAGTCTTACTCGAGATGATAGTATGCTATCTGGTTTATCTTTATCGTCGTGTACTGCTTTAGGTGACCTTACGAGTCGCTATTACACGTTGATAGAGCCCCTAGGATTCTTGCTTGACTTCCAGCAGTATGAGGGCGATCATATACGTGAGAGCTGGAGTCTATAAGCACATCCTTAAAAGGTCCCTAGTCGTGGGAGTTTCGAGACAGGGCATCGATTCTCCAGAGTAGACTAGTGTATACAGTCGAGACCCCGACGAGGGGCGATGGCCGGTCTCACAAGCCACTGGTGTCAGTTGGTTCACCTAAGATGTATACAGTTGCTCATTGGGTTATGAGTACACCGGACAGGACTCGCCGGGAATCTGCTAGTTGGGATTATACCAGACGTCAGATAGCAGTTCCCTGGTGACATGTGTACAGGTTAGTTCATCGACCTGAGATCGTCATTTGTCTCGTGTGAGTTCCCACTGTGCTTTGATTACTACCCTACCACGGCTCAAAGGAGTCGTCCAAACAGGTTTTAGTTGGGTACAGTCCCGAGCCACATGGAGGCAGTGAGCGGATCTGCAGGGGTTCGTCTCTCCCGGTATTGGGGGTGAGGTCGCGCGGTGTCAAGGAGAGCCAGAACATGAAAAGTCCTTGGCCAAGGCAGGAGATTTGCTGGTAGGTATTCCAGTAGTATCTCAGGGTGTTCTGGGCTACACTCCGACACGACTTGTACCGCTTTTGGGGGTCTGACTTTTACCAACCCCCTAGGCCCGCCATGCGATGCTCATAGAAGAACGGACCGGACTGTACGGATATTGTCACTGACAGGCTCAGTAGGGTGTCAGGATGAGTTCGCTCATCGACGTCTCTTTTAGTCAATAGCTGGTAGCCCGTCACGTATGGCTAATATCTCTGACGTGCTAGTGGTTAAATCCACAGCCATAGTATTGACGAGTCTTTAGAGTCCACCACACTCAGTTACTCAGGTTTCGGGCGAAACGCTGTAGAGGCCGTATGGAGATATGGCAGAGTTCGATCAGATACGTGCGGTATTGCACGGATCGTGATCGGACAGATTTTACTAGCCGGCTTTGGTTTAAGCCGGATTCTAGTATTAGATAGTGTAGTTTTGTCTCTTTGCATTTGTGTTCAGTGGGAATACAAATGCGGGCATGTATTTGCAGTAGCGGGGTTTTCCTGTAATTTATTACGGGATCGGTTTTCTGGGGTTGCCAGTTTGCATTCCGTTCCGGCCGGTTTTCTCTTTTTCCTTCACGGCCGGACTATCCGTTGGAGGGTGTTATTTGCACATTTGCAAATAACATCTAGTGGAGGGGTTTCTTGCATAATTGTAGCCTCTTCATCATGAGATTCCATTCTTGTCTTACTCATTGCTTTTCATGATGGTTTGAAAAAGAGATTGATTAGTGAGATGAGGGTGACCTTTTGATAATTATCTATTTATTATTCTCCTCTTGATTTAATCTTTTCTTTTTACCCCACCCATTTGTGAAGGGGGCCGGCCACTGTTGATGAGTGGAGAGAGAGGTTTAATTTTTGGTGGGAAAATTTCGTTCATGCAAATTTCGTGGGCCCCCCTTTGTTAGTGAGTGTGCTGGTGTTTAGTGAGGTGGGAATTCCTTTTGCATGTTTTTTAATATATACATTTCACCCACAAAGATTTCCAGAGAGCACAAAAATTGTTTTGGCCAAGCTCATTTCCTTGCATGTTCCATTTTTCCCTCAAGCATCCATGAAAATTCTTGTGCATAAATTCCTCCATAAATGGCAACCTCATAAACCCCAAAGAGACATGGCTACTACACTATTCTACAGCATCCCTTGGACGCGTCGGCTAGCCAACTTCGCGCCCGAGTTGCCTCGGTCAAGAGGTGGGAGCTCATAAAAGACTTTGGCGATGTGGTGCCCGTTTCGACGAGGAGGTGACGGACGAAATATCCGCGGGAGATCGGAGTGGAGACGAAGACCGAAGGACACGGATCGCTTGGTATAACTCTCTACCCGTATTTTACTTTGCTAGTTGCTAGGTTAATGGCCCGATCCGGGTGAAAAGTGCGCGGTGGTGCCGGTTCAATAGTTTTTGAAAGTTTTTTTTTTCCGCGTTTCCGGCGTCGGATCGACGGCCGGGGCGCCCCCGCGGACTTACAGTGGTATCAGAGCCACGCCATTAACCATGCCTAGCTTGCTCTAGTGTGTTTGAAACCCGATCGAACAAAATCCCCAAAAACCGTATTTTCAATGTATTGTGTTTTCTGTCGAAATTTTTTTCTGCTCCAAAATTTTTTCAGGTCATTGCAAAAACACAAGCAGGAAATTCTAAGAATTCTGGGAAAATTTGATCCAATGATTCGTTAGTACGACCGCGGAAACGCGGCCAAACCCCTGGTTTGGCCGCGGTTCCGCGATGATAAAGTGTCCTCATTGGGCCAAATTTTTCCAGTGGGCTTTTGAATAGGAAATAGGGGTTTTGGGATATTATTTTTGGGCCCAGATTTTCTATAATTGCTACAGTACTGTTTGGGGCCCACTTCGATAAATTTGTTCGATCGGATATTTTAAACATGCCAGTTCACAGTATTTACATTATATCTGCAACCGTGAATGTCACTCGATCGGTAAATCCAGTCTATCTGCTATAGCCCTTTTAGACGGATTTGCGAACGTGACATTCACGTTGATGTTTTGTGTTTTGCTGTGTTGTTGCGGATCGGTCGTGGGGGATAGCCTGGATGCAATGTTAGTACAGTTTTGTTTTATATGTACATTTGATATTGCGGGGCGAGCATCCGACATGTGGACTGCCGTCACTGCCTGTTTGTATTATTCTTTTGGGGCACGACCAGGTTGCGGTCGATATACCCGTTGTATGTATATTTCACTTTCTGTACTAGGATTACCCCAAGGAGGGGTGCACGGATAGCCGGGTTCTAGAGGGCAACGAGCCCGCATCTCATGGCATTGAGACGGAGGGGATTTTACTCTAGAATTGGCGGGCTATTCGCCGCACTCGTAGGGGTACAGGTTGACCCAGGAGGGATGCCCAAGTTACCGGATTCCGTGAAGTGCTGGGTGGTCCATTCACGTTGTTGAAGGGGGCTGCCTCGCTTCAGGTTTTGGCGGGTGACTTGCCGCGCCCGTAGGGGTCTAGGATCTCATTGCACAGGCTATCCACACGACCAGGGGAACGTCGGGTTTCAGTAGCGGCTCTGTGAAACCCGGGGATCCCAGATATCTGTATTGATCTGTGTTGCTGTACTTTTCTGTGCTGCTGCATTTTTATCACGCCTTGAGCGAAAATTATATATATATATACTAGTAGATGTTGTATATGTTTTGCATCCGCGCTAGTCCAGTCCCCGCTCTGTCGTTAGTTAGCTAACCTAACGGGTGATGACGGGACCCAGTGGCGAATGCGGATGGCATATACGTACGTCAATATATTTTCGTTCTTTGTGGTGTGATCAATTGATGGGACTGCGTTGATTTGGATCAATGCAAGATAAACAAACCTATTTGATGTTGTTGGAACCCTTTTCAAAAAGCTGTTATTGCATTGACGTTCACTTTTGTTTTGCATCGTGGTATTCAGTTGGAATATCCTGCTCCTCAGTCGACGAGGCAAGGGCCGAGATCCCTTCACCGGGAGTGACCCCTTGGACAAAAGTTTGCGTCAGGGCAATAACTTCACTATAGTCGATTACTTTTGCTTTGCATCGTGGTATTCAGTTAGAATATCCTGCACCTCATTCTACGGGAAAAGAGCCGAGATCCCTTCACCGGGAGTGACCTCTTTAGTAAAGGTTTTCGTTACTGTATTTTTCTAAAAAGCTATCCGTTCCTTCAACGACATCAAGTTCATTACGTTAAAGGTTTTCGCCAGAAACCATTCGTAGCCCTCCGTCATTTCAGTTAAATATTCGGTAGTATTCAAGCTATGTATTTTGACCTCACGCCAAGGCATAGTGATTGGTAGCTGCCGGGTATTTATCTGTTGCATAGATAGATGCGTTGGTTTGGGACAGTCGTACTACTATTTTGGCCTACGTCAAGGGTATGTACGGGTGGGTTCAAATTAACCTGGATAATGATGGGTAGAACTTGACATGTGACTTATGATATTTTGACCTCACGCCAAGGTCATAAGAGCATGGGGCAAAAATCCACATCGGGAGTTTCAAAAGAACTGAAACTTGCCAGATATGCGCATACCTTCTGGAGTGTGATAGCGTAAGCGGATTCCGTCACGTTATCATGCGATAAGAGTTGGATCCCGATTCCCACTGATGAGTTGGTTTACTCCTCGGGTGATCCCGACTAATTCTTCTTTCAGGTTTGGGGAAGAGTTTGACGTTACAGTGGGAGGTTTCCAGATTAGATAAAGTGATAACCATTCTGATCTAGGTTAGAGTGCACGCTGAGTGTTTCTTTTCTCTCTCTCTTTGGCAGCGACCATTGACCCGACCCTAGACTATGACTCAGTGACCAAGTTGACCGAACCTTCTTAACACTGGGTTTTGGATTGTTAGAGTTGCAAACCTCTTTGCCACTCCTACTTTTACCCTTTTCTCCAGGACACCCCGTATTACTACGAACGTCCAATTCCATTGGACAAAACCATCGTATGGTTATATACGAACTCGAAGGAATTCGAGGATGGTTTCTGGTTCTGGAGAAAACGAATAGGATTATTCAGTTGTCTTTTCCTTTTTTACCTTCTCTCTCAGGTTGCGAGTACTCCTTGGTTTAGGAGATAGTACACCTATTACGCAAATTGGATAGTCTTCTTCCAAACCTTAGGCTGGTGCCGAACGGTGGGGAATGAAGAAAGCCAATTAGCCTAAACGGTGTACAGAAGGTATTAAGTTCAGACAAAGCAAGGGATTAGTAAGAGGGCAAAGTAAATTGCGACTGCTATTCACGACCAAACCAAATATTTCTTCGCCAATCCTAAATCACCTTTGTATTTCTCCAGAACACTCCGTATCACTACAAAGATCCCAGTTTATTGGATAATCCATCGTATGGTTATATACGAACTCGAAAGGAACTTGTTCCAGTTCGGGGATGGATCCTGGTTCAGGAGAAATAGGAATAAAGTTCATTCAGGTTGTCTTTTATCTTCACCTTCTCTCGCATTGCGAGTGCTCCTACGATTAGGACAGTACACCCATTATGCTTATTGGATAGTCGTCTTCCAAACCATAGGCTGGTGCCGAACGGTAGGGAAGGAAGAAAACCATTTGGCCTAAAGGGGTGTACAGAAGGTAATGACTAAAGACATATAAAGGGATTTAGAGAGGTGGCAAAGAATTATAAGGTTACAGTTGTGAATCTGGATAATGGAAGAGGCATTACTAGGAATACCAGGATACCCCATCGAAACATTTCAATGTTTCAGTTTCACTGTATAATGTTAAAAGAAAACTGATTTCCCAATTAGACACTTGCTCCAGGGTATGTATTACCAGGTATGATTCTCACATCTGTATGGTTTTACATATGATGAGTGGGAGTAAGTTATTGAGAATTGGGTGACCATCCTCATTATATCGGGATTCGTTGTAATTGGTGATATTTGAGGAAGTCACCTGGGTTGTTTGCCGGACGGCAAATATTTGGTTTTGAATATCCGTTGTTATGCACCAATTTCAAATTGATATATCTGTACGTCTATTTTGATAGAGTGAGATATACCTTTCTGAAATTATGTCTATGACATTTACCTATATCAGTGGATGGTTAGGTAAGGAGCATTGAACAGCGGTGTAATTCTTCTTAACCATAAGTACAGTTTTCAACCTACGACACACAGTGAATGAGTCATTTGGCTCAAGGGACTTATACAGAGTATTGTATGTTGTCCAGTGTCCATTAGGACAGAGGGGATGATCCTCATACTATATTCTGTTTACTTTTAACTTCTCTAGTTCTTAGACATGTGTTTCGTAGAAACACAGGGTCTAAGTTTTGAGGAGTTATAGGTATAAGAATAGAGTAGAGAACCAGGTATTGCAAGTATCGGGATTCTTCAAAGTGATCGGAGATGTAGATACTTGTATATGGTATTCAGATGATAGTAATGGTTAAGAGAACTTGCTTCTCTTTCAGGTTACTCATAATTGGAAGTATTCCTAAGTTGAGTAATACTGATCGGCCTCCTTCCATTTAGTTGACATGCACTGGAGACAGCTGCATAATTTGAATCTGGTTCAATTAAATCAGTGCCTCTGTTTCTATATTGGATATAGAACAGTTCATATCTTGACATTGTTAAGATACGGGGAGTTGTCCGGCTTATGCTTAAAACCAGACTCTGGATAACTCAAGGCACGTTTCTGTAATGGCTGTTTGTGGGTTGACCCGGGCTATGACGAGGGTTGATTTTCTACACTCTGGAAGATCAATAGTGTTATTGTTCTTAAATCTTAACTCGCCACAGTTTTAATAAAAATGGATTTTTTCAGAAAACAGTAGTGGGAGTATGGTAGAACTGGAAGTGATTCCAGAACCGCAAACGATTACTGAAGATTTGATAAGAACCTAAAGATTCAATCTGGTTTGACATTCCATTAGCCACTCCGCAGATTTGGTGGGTAACCTCAGGCACTCGAGAGGTACTTCGGTATGCTCAAGGACGGTGGCAGAGAGGTTCTTGTTTACCCAGACTTGCCATTGCTGTTGTTCCAGACTGTGAGACCCGGCAGGAGGATGAGTATAGCGTCGTTCTAAACTGGTTTTAGAAGTGCACGTCTATATGACTCTGCCAGAGGGTTGTTGTAGTCAGTGGGAGCAGCGGAAGCATTGGTGGACATCAGGCTTATGTCTATTTATAGACTAGAGCAGATATTGCGGAGATAGATCATCTATTTCTGATGTGACAGTCATAGGTTTGACTTCATCAGAATAGGGGATGGATCTGTTAAGAAGGTAGTAGGGTGTGATGTCCTGGTATTTGGATGACATACACAGAGTAGGAAGTGATATTCCTATACTACGATCGGTTATACGTTGGTCATCACACAGTAGTTTCTCCATATGGGAATTGGATCTTATATCGTACATTCTGGTAACTAGATCTATAGTTTTAGATCTAGATTTGGGTGGTTTCCCAATCGGGGTACTTAGACAGCATTCTAAGAGTATTTAGAATGGACGACTCCTGGCACGGTAGTATACTTACAGGTGATGGAGTCACCCTCTCTAAAGGTGTCTTACAGACTAAAGGGGAGAGGGATGTGCATGATTGGCAGATCACTTGCTTGGGCAATTGAGTTGATCATGAGATGCCAAGTACCACACCAGATGTTGTTCTTGCAGTAGATGCAATAAGTTGATATTAATCCAATCCTGGAGAAACAGTCGGAAGCAGTTTTAGAACATAAGTTGATGTTCTAGGGATATGATAACGACAGCCCCCTTTAGGAGACGGTTATCATTCCAGGCTTCCAAGGTGACATGGATGACAGAGAGGCTGTCAGAGTTATAGTTTTCCCTATGACGAGGGGCAGTATTTTGGACAGGTGGTCCAAGTAGATACTGAGGGAAGGCATGGCGCAGGATACTGATTAAGTTCAGTTGACGATACAGTCTAAGAAGTTTGGATTTGGAGTTCACTTATGAGCTAGGTCCCATCAGACATCCAGACATTCTAAGACAGGTATTGCTCATTTCGGGAGATGGCTTTCTCCGCGAACTTGAGATAAAGAGAGACATAGAAAGAAACACCATAGCGGATCCACTCACTGAGGCTATTCCTCGAACGCAAGAGTTTCGCAAACGAGCTTTGTGAGACTGACTAGTAGAGGAGTTGGGTGTTCGGTATCACACGGGCTGTGAGTATGCGACATCGCAATAATTAGCCTTGAGCGCAAGTAGGAGATTTTTGGAGATAGTGCCCTCAGAGTCAATTATTGGATCACAGGCACGTGATTGCAATGATTGAGGGGAGGACCTGTCCCAGTAGGACAGTCTTACTCGAGATGATAGTATGCTATCTGGTTTATCTTTATCGTCGTGTACTGCTTTAGGTGACCTTACGAGTCTCTATTACACGTTGATAAAGCCCCTAGGATTCTTGCTTGACTTCCAGCAGTATGAGGGCGATCATATACGTGCGAGCTGGAGTCTATAAGCACATCCTTAAAAGGTCCCTAGTCGTTGGAGTTTCGAGACAGGGCATCGATTCTCCAGAGTAGACTAGTGTATACAGTCGAGACCCCGACGAGGGGCGGTGGCCGGTCTCACAAGCCACTGGTGTCAGTTGGTTCACCTAAGATGTATACAGGTGCTCATTGGGTTATGAGTACACCGGACAGGACTCGCCGGGAACCTGCTAGTTGGGATTATACCAGACGTCAGATAGCAGTTCCCTGGTGACATGTGTACAGGTTAGTTCATCGACCTGAGATCGTCATTTGTCTCGTGTGAGTTCCTACTGTGCTTTGATTACTACCCTACCACGGCTCAAAGGAGTCGTGCAAACAGGTTTTAGTTGGGTACAGTCCCGAGCCACATGGAGGCAGTGAGCGGATCTGCAGGGGTTCGTCTCTCCCGGTATTGGGGGTGAGGTCGCGCTGTGTCAAGGAGAGCCAGAACATGAAAAGTCCTTGGACAAGGCAGGAGATTTGCTGGTAGGTATTCCAGTAGTATCTCAGGGTGTTCTGGGCTACACTCCGACACGACTTGTACCGCTTTTGGGGGTCTGACTTTTACCAACCCCCTAGGCCCGCCATGCGATGCTCATAGACGAACGGACCGGACTGTACGGATATTGTCACTGACAGGCTCAGTAGGGTGTCAGGATAAGTTCGCTCATCGACGTCTCTTTTAGTCAATAGCTGGTAGCCCGTCACGTATGGCTAATATCTCTGACGTGCTAGTGGTTAAATCCACAGCCATAGTATTGACGAGTCTTTAGAGTCCACCACACTCAGTTGCTCAGGTTTCGGGCGAAACGCTGAAGAGGCCGTATGGAGATATGGCAGAGTTCGATCAGATACGTGCGGTATTGCACGGATCGTGATCGGACAGATTTTACTAGCCGGTTTTGGCTTAAGCCGGATTCTAGTATTAGATAGTGTAGTTTTGTCTCTTTGCATTTGTGTTCAGTGGGAATACAAATGCGGGCATGTATTTGCAGTAGCGGGGTTTTCCTGTAATTTATTACGGGATCGGTTTTCTGGGGTTGCCAGTTTGCATTCCGTTCCGGCCGGTTTTCTCTTTTTCCTTCACGGCCTGACTATCCGTTGGAGGGTGTTATTTGCACATTTGCAAATAACATCTAGTGGAGGGGTTTCTTGCATAATTGTAGCCTCTTCATCATGAGATTCCATTCTTGTCTTACTCATTGCTTTTCATGATGGTTTGAAAAAGAGATTGATTAGTGAGATGAGGGTGACCTTTTGATAATTATCTATTTATTATTCTCCTCTTGATTTAATCTTTTCTTTTTACCCCACCCATTTGTGAAGGGGGCCGGCCACTGTTGATGAGTGGAGAGAGAGGTTTAATTTTTGGCGGGAAAATTTCGTTCATGCAAATTTCGTGGGCCCCCCCCTTGTTAGTGAGTGTGCTGGTGTTTAGTGAGGTGGGAATTCCTTTTGCATGTTTTTTAATATATACATTTCACCTACAAATATTTTCAGAGAGCACAAAAATTGTTTTGGCCAAGCTCATTTCCTTGCATGTTCCATTTTTCCCTCAAGCATCCATGAAAATTCTTGTGCACAAATTCCTTCATAAATGGCAACCTCATAAACCCCAAAGAGACATGGCTACTACACTATTCTACAGCATCCCTTGGACGTGTCGGCTAGCCAACTTCACGCCCGAGTTGCCTCGGTCAAGAGGTGGGAGCCCGTAAAAGACTTTGGCGATGTGGTGCCCGTTTCGATGAGGAGGTGACGGACGAAATATCCGCGGGAGATCGGAGTGGAGACGAAGACCGAAGGACACGGATCGCTTGGTATAACTCTCTACCCGTATTTTACTTTGCTAGTTGCTAGGTTAATGGCCCGATCCGGGTGAAAAGTGCGCGGTGGTGCCGGTTCAATAGTTTTTGAAAGTTTTTTTTCCGCGTTTCCGGCGTCGGATCGACGGCCGGGGCGCCGCCGCGGACTTACATTTTACATTTCCGATCGAACAAAAATCCCAAAACCGCGTTTTTATACACATCAGTTTTCTGTCGAAATTTTTTTGGCTCCAAAATTTTTTCAGTATGTTGCAGAATGATGTGCAGAGAATCCTAAGAACAATGTAAAAATTTGGTGATGTGATCTTTCCATAAGACCGCGGAACCGCGGCCATAACCCCTCTTTGGCCGCGGTTCCGCCGCAGTATGTTAGCTTCGTTTCACCAATTTTTTTGTAGTGGGCTTTTAGGCTAAAAATAGGGGTTTTGGAATATTATTTTTGGGCCCAGAATTTCTTGATGTGCTACAGTAGTACTTGGGGGCCCACTTGGTAAATTTGATCGATCGGATATTTTTAAACACATTATTTCACAGTATTTACATTATATCTGCGACCGTGAATGTCACTTGATCGGTAAATCCTGTCTAACTGCTATAGCCCGGTTAGACGGATTTGCGAACGTGACTTTCACGTTGATGTTCTGTGATTTTGCTGTGATGTTGCGGATTGGTCGTGGGGATAGCCTGGATGCAATGCTAGTACAGTGTTTTATTGTATTATGTACATTTGATATTGCGGGGCGAGCGTCCGACATGTGGACTGCCGTCACTGCCTGTTTGTATTATTCTTTTGGGGCACGACCATGTTGCGGTCGATGTACCCGTTGTATGTATATTTTACTTTCTGTACTAGGATTACCCCGCGGAGGGGTGCACAGATAGCCGGGTTCTAGAGGGTAACAAGCCCGCATCTCATGGCATTGAGACGGAGGGGGCTTCACTCTAGAATTGGCGGGCTATTCGCCGCACTCGTAGGGGGTATAGGTTGACCCAGGAGAGGTGCCCAAGTTACCGGATTCCGTGAAGTGCTGGGTGGTCTATTCACGTTGCTGAAGGGGGCTGCCTCGCTTCAGGTTTTGGCGGGTAACTTGCCGCGCCCGTAGGGGTCTAGGATTTCATTGCACAGGCTATCCACACGACCAGGGGAACGTCGGGTTTTAGTAGTGGCTCTGTGAAACCCGGGAATCCCAGATATCTGTATTGTTCTGTGATACTGTACATTTCTGTGATGTTGCATTTTTATCACGCCTTGAGCGAAATATTATATATTGGTATATATATTAGTAGATGTTGTATATGTTTTGCATCCGCGCTAGTCCAGTCCCCACTCTGTCGTTAGTTAGCTAACCTAACGGGTGATGACGGGACCCAGTGACGAATGCGGATGGCATATACGTACATCAGTATATTTTCGTTCTTTATGGTGTGATCAATTGATGGGACTGCGTTGATTCGGATCAATGCAAGTTAAAACAAACCTAATCAGATGTTGTTGGAACTTTTTCAAAAAGCTGTTATTGCAAGGACGATCACTTTTGTTTTGCATCGTGGTATTCAGTTGGAATATCCTGCTCCTCAGTCGACGAGGCAAGGGCCGAGATCCCTTCACCGGGAGTGACCCCTTGGACAAAAAGTTTGCGTCAGGGCAATAACTTCACTATAGCCGATTATTTTTGCTTTGCATCGTGGTATTCAGTTGGAATATCCTGCACCTCATTCTACGGGGAAAGAGCCGAGATCCCTTCACCGGGAGTGACCTCTTTAGCAATGGTTTTCGTCACTATATTTTTTAAAAGCTATCCGTTCCTTCAACGATATCAAGTTCATTACGTTAAAGGTTTTCGCCAGAAACCATCCGTATCCCTCCGTCGTTTCATATGGATAGTCAATAGTATTCAAGCTGTGTATGTTGGCCAAAGTCAAGGCACAGTGATTGGTAGCTATTGGGGTATTCATATGCAGCATAGATAGATGCGTTGGTTTGGGACAGTCGTACTGCCATTTTGGCCAAAGTCAAGGGTAGGTACGGGTGGATTCAAATTAATCTGGAGAATGACGGGTAGAACTTGACATGTGACTTATGATATGTTGGCCAAAGTCAAGGTCATAAGAGCATGGGGTAAAAATCACATCGGGAGTTTCAAAAGAACTGAAACTTGCCAGATATGCGCATACCTTCTGGAGTGTGATGACGTGAGCGGATTCCGTCACGTTATCATGCGATGATAGTTGGATCCCGATTCCCACTGATGAGTTGGTTTACTCCTCGGGTGATCCCGACTAATTCTTCTTTCAGGTTTGGAGGAGAATTTGACGGTACAGTGGGAGGTTTCCAGATTAGATAAATTGGAAACCATTCTGATCTAGGTTAGAGTGCACGCTGAGTGTTTCTTTTCTCTCTCTCTTCGGCAGCGACCATTGACCCGACCCTAAGACTATGACTCAGAGACCAAAATTGACCGAACCTTCTTAAACACTGGCTTTTGGATTGTCAGAGTTGCAAACCTCATTACCACTCCTACTTTTACCCTTTTCTCCAGGACACCCCGTATTACTACGAACGTCCACTTCTATTGGACAAAACCATCGTATGGTTATATACGAACTCGAAGGAATTTATTCGAGGATGGTTTCAGGTTCTGGAGAAATCGGATAGGACTATTCAGTTGTCTTTTCCTTCTACCTTCTCTCAGGTTGCGAGTACTCCTTGGTTTAGGAGATAGTACACCTATTACGCAAATTGGATAGTCTTCTTCCAAACCATAGGCAGGTGCCGACCGGTAGGGAATGAAGAAAACCAATTAGCCTAACGATGGTGTATAGGAGGTATTATGTAAAGACAAAGAAAGGGATTAGAAGGAGGACAAAGTAAATTGCGACTGCTATTCTCGACCAAACCAAGTATTCATTACCACTCCCACATCACCTTTGTATTTCTCCAGAACACTCCGTATCACTACGAAGATCCACAGTTATTTGGATACTCCATCGTATGGTTATATACGAACTCGAAAGGAACTTGTTCCAGTTCGGGGATGGATTCTGGTTCAGGAGAAATAGGAATAAGGTTTATTCGGTTGTCTTTTATCTTCACCTTCTCTCGCATTGCGAGTGCTCCTAGGATTAGGATAGTACACCCATTATGCTTATTGGATAGTCTTCTTCCAAGCCATAGGCTGGTACCGAACGGTAGAGAAGGAAGAAAACCATTTGGCCTAAAGGGGTGTGCGGAAGGTAATGACTAAAGACATATAAAGGGATTTGGAGAGGTGGCAAAGAATTATACGGTTACAGTCGTGAATCTGGAAGAGGCATTACTAGGAATACCAGGATACCCCATCGAAACATTTCAATATTTCAGTTTCACTGTGTACTGTTAAAGGAAAACTGATTTCCCGATTAGATACTTACTCCAGGGTATGTATTTACCAGGTATGATTCTCACATCTGTATAGTTTTACAGATGATGAGTGGGAGTAAGTTATTGGGAATTGGGTGATCATCCTCATTATGTCGGGATTCGTTGTAATCGGTGATATTTGAGGAAGTCACCTGGGTTGTTTGCCGGACGGCAAATATTTGGTTTTGAATATATGCTGTTATACACTAATTTCAAATTGATATCTGTACGTCTATTTTTATAGAGTGAGATATACCTTTTTGAAATTATGTCTGTGACATTTACCTATATCAGTGGATGGTTAGGTAAGGAGCATTAAACAGCGGTGTAATTCTTCTTAACCATAAGGACAGTTTTCAGCCTACGACACACAGTGAGTGAGTTATTAGACTCAAGGGACTTGTACAGAGTATTGTATGTTGTCCAGGGTCCATCAGGACAGAAGGGTTGGTCCTCGTACTATATTCGGTTTACTTATGACTTCTCTAGTTTTTAGACAGGTGTTTCGTGGAAACACAGGGTCCGAATTTTGAGAAGTTATAGGTATTTGAATAGAGTAGAGAACCAGGTGTAGCAAGTATCGGGATTCTTCAAAGTGATCGAAGATGTAGATACTTGTATATGGTATTCAGTTAATAGTAATGATAAAGAGAACTTGCTTCTCTTTCAGGTTACTCATAATTGGAAGCATTCCTAAGTTGAGTAACGCTGATCGGCCTTCTTCCATTTAGTTGACATGCACTGGAGACAGTTGCATGATTTGAATCTGGTTCAATTAAATCGGTGCCTCTGGTTCTGTATTGGATATAGAACAGTTCATATCTTGACGATGTTAAGGTACGGGGAGTTGTCCGGCTTATGATTAAAACCAGACTCTGGATAACTCAAGGCACGTTTCTGTAATGGCTGTTTGTGGGTTGACCCAGGCTATGACGAGGGTTGACTTTCTACCATCTGGAAGATCAATAGCAATATTGTTCTAGACTCGCCACAGTTTTATTAAAAATGGATTTTTTCAGAAAACAGTAGTGGGAGTATGGTAGAACTGGAAGTGATTCCAGAACCACAAACGATTACTGAAGATTTAATAGGAACCTAAAGATTCAATCTGGTTTGACATTCCATTGGCCACTCCGCAGATAAAGTGGGTAATCTCAGACACCCGAGAGGTACTTCGGTATGCTCAAGGATGGTGGCAGGGAGGTTCTTGTTTACCCAGATTTGCCATTACTGTTGTTCCAGACTGTGAGACCCGGCAGGAGGATGAGTATAGCGTTGTTCTAAACTAGCTTTAGAAGCGCACGTCTATATGACTCTGCCAGAGGGTTGTCATAGTCAGTGGGAGCAGCGGAAGCATTGGTGGACAGGTGGCTTATGTCTATTTATAGACTAAATCAGATATAGCGCAGATAGATCATCTATTTCTGACATGACAGTCATAGGTTTGACTTCATCAGAATAGGGGATGGATCTGTTAAGAAGGTAGCAGGGTGTGATGTCCTGGTATTTGGATGACATACACAGAGTAGGAAGTGATATTCCTATACTACGATCGGTTATACTTTGGCCGTCACACAGTGGTTTCTCCACAAAGGAAATGGATTTTGTATCAGACATACTGGTTACTAGATCTATGGTTTTAGATCTAGATTTGGGTGGTTTCCCAATTAAGGGTACTTAGACAGCATTCTAAGAGTATTTAGAATGGACGACTCCAGGCATGGTAGTGTACCTGCAGGTGATAGAGTCACCCTCTCTAAAGGTGTCTTATAGACTAAAGTGGAGAGGGATGTGCATAATTGGCAGATCACTTGCTCAGGCAATTGAGTCAATCATGAGATGTCAAGTACCACACCAGATGTTGTTCTTGCAGTAGATGCAATATGTTGATATTAATCCAATCCTGGAGAAATAGTCGGAAGCAGTTTTAGAACATAAATGAATGTTCTAGGGATATGATAACGACAGCCTCTTTCGGGAGACAGTTATCATTCCAGGCTTCCAAGGTGACCTGGACGACAAGGAGGTTGTCAGAGTTATAGTTTTTCCTTCTGACGAGGGGCAGTATTTTGGACTGGTGGTCCAAGGGAATACTGAGGGAGGCATGGCACAGGATACTGATTGAGTTCAGTTGACGATACTGTCTAAGAAGTTTGGATTTGGAGTTCATTTATGATCTAGGTCCCATCAGACATCCAGACACATTCTAAGACAGGTATTGCTCATTTTGGGAGATGGCTTTCTCCGCGAACATGAGATATAGAGAGACATAGAAAGAAACATCCAGGAAGATCCACTCACTGAGGCTATTCCTCGAACGCAATAGTTTCGCAAACGGGCTTTGTGAGACTGACTAGTAGAGGAGTTGGGTGTTCGGTATCACACGGGCTGTGAGTATGCGACATCGCAATAATTAGCCTTGAGTGCAAGTGGGAGATTGTTGGAGATAGTGCCCTCAGAGTCAATTATTGGATCACAGGCACGTGATTGCAATGATTGAGGGAGGACCTGTCCCAGTAGGACAGTCTTACTCGAGATGATAGTATGCTATCTGGTTTATCTTTATCATCGTGTACTGCTTTAGGTGACCTGACATATCGCTATTACACGTTGATAGAGCCCCTAGGATTCTTGCTTGACTGCCAGCAGTATGAGGGCGATCATATACGTGAGAGCTGGTAGTCTATAAGCACATCCTTAAAAGGTCCCTAGTCGTGGGAGTTTCGAGACAGGGCATCGATACTCCAGAGTAGACTAGTGTATACAGTCGAGACCCCGACGAGGGGCGGTGGCCGGTCTCACAATCCATTGGTGTCAGTTGGATCACCTAAGATGTATACAGGTGCTCATTGGGTTATGAGTACACCGGACAGGACTCGCCGGGAACATGCTAGTTGGTCTTATACCTAACGTCAGATAGCAGTTCCCTGGTGACATGTGTACAGGTTAGTTCATCGACGTGAGGATCGTCTTTTGTCTCGTGTGAGTTCCCACTGTACTTTGATTACTACCCTACCACGCTCAAAGGAGACGTGCAAACAGGTTTTAGTTGGGTACAGTCCCGAGCCACATGGAGGCAGTAAGCGGATCTTCGGGGGTTCGTCTCTCCCGGTATTGGGGGTGAGGTCGCGCTGTGTCTAGGAGAGACATTACACAAAGCCCTCGGCCGAGGCAGGAGATTTACTGGTAGGTATTCCAGTAGAATCTCAGGGTGTTCTGGGCTACACTCCGACACGACTTGTACCGCTTTTGGGGGTCTGACTTTTACCAACCCCCTAGGCCCGCCATGCGATGCTCATAGACGAACGGACCGGACTGTACGGATATTGTCACTGACAGGCTCAGTAGGGTGTCAGGATGAGTTCGCTCATCGACGTCCCTTTTGGTCAATACCTGGTAGCCCGTTACGTATTGGCTTATACCTCTGACGTGCTAGTGGTTAAATCCACAACCATGGTGTTGACGAGTCTTTAGAGTCCCCCACATTCAGTTGCTCAAGTTTTCGGGCGAAACACTGTAGAGGCCGTATAGAGATATGGCAGGGTTCGATCAGATACGTGCGGTATTGCACGGATCAGGATCGGGCGGATAATACTAGCCGGCTTTGGTTTAAGCCGGATCCTAGTATAGTACAGTGTAGATTTGTCTCATTGCATTTGTATTTCGGTCGGAATACAAATGCGGGTGTGTATGCACAGTATCGGGGTTTTCCTATAATTTATTACGGGACCAGTTTTCTGGAGTTGCCAGTTTGCTTTCCGTTTCGGCCATTTTCATTTGTATCCTTCATTGGCCGAAAATTGGTGGAGGATGGCTTATTTGCATTTGTGCAAATAAGCAATTTGGAAGGGGGTCTTTGCAGTTTGTTGCATCATGATGATGCACCATCCATTGACTTGATTTTTCCATCTTGACTTGACTTTTTGCTTCATGATGGTTTTCATGATTGCTTGACTTTGGACATCATGATGGTTATGGTGGAGTGTTGGTTTTAGCTTGTTATCATGCTTGAGCATGATAGCCTTTTCTCTCTCTCTCTTGGATTATTTTGTGGCTACCCTCTTTCACTCTCTCACTCACTCTCATTATCTATCTCCTCCCAAAGCCATGGCCGGCCAAGCTTGATGAGGGCTGTCCCAAAATTTTGGATGGGTTTTTTTTGGTTCATTTGTATTGCACAAAATCCATTAAGCTCCATCTCCAAAAACTCCATTCCTCCACCATCTCAAAAGGAAACTCCATAACCCCAAAATGAAACATGGTTCTACACTATATTCTACAGCAAATCTTGGGCACGTCGACTCGCCAGCTTCGTGCCCGAGTTGCCTCGGTATAGAGGCGGGAGCCCGTAAAAGAAGCAGGCGACGTGGTGCCCTTCCGGCGACGAGGTGGAGACCGGAGCTTCCGCGGGAGATCGGGACGACGACGAGAAGACCGGAGGACACGGATCACTCGGTATATCTCTCTTCCCCATCTTGTAGTTAGCTAGGACTAGTTTAATGGCACGATCCGGGTATTTAGTGCGCGGTGGTGCCGGTTTGCTAGTTTGCAAAATTAAAGTTTTTCACTTCCGCATTTGGCCTCGGGATGGAGGCCGGGGCACCGCCGTGCACTTACACATTCTCTTAGCATGTCTTTCAGAATCTAAATTGTTCACTCGGACAGTCCATCTATTTGTGGATAATAAGCCATGCCGAAATTCAGACTCGTTTCCAAGCTAGCTTGCAGACTCTGCCAAAATTATGATCGGAATCTTGTATCACGATCGGAGACGATGCAAACTGGTACTCCATGTAATCTCATGATCTCCTGCATGAGTTCATGGGCATCAAATATGGTACATCTTGAAAGTTTAAATCTTGCTTTAGATTTATACTTACCTCCATGTACTTCTTTACTAATGTCTCGGTTGACTGGCCAACTCGAAATGGAATAAAATGAGCCGTATTGGTGAGTCAATCCACAATAACCCATATTGCGTCGTTACCTTTCGTGCTGTGAGAAAGGGCAGTCACGAAGTCCATGGTAATGTGCTGCCATTTCCATTCTGGGATTGGTAACGGCTGAAGTAGACCAACAGTTCTGTGATATTCAGCCTTCACTTACTGACACACCAAATACTTGGCTACACTTCTTGCTACTTCGCGTTTCATTCTATTCCAATACTTGGGTGCAGTGCCCGAAACTGCTTGACTCCGGATGCCTCGGCTTCGGGACGGTGCATGAGGATAGCAGTCTGTTGCTGTTGACCCTCCAATAGACTATTGGTGGCCTCAAGAAATACCGTTTGCTCATTGATGGGAGCTGCAACGGTAGGTGGTGGTGGTAGAGTAGGCGGTGGGGTATTTCCATTGACGTTCGTGCTGGTGTTGTTCGGAGAATCCATTACCTTGATAGAAAAAGAATGGTTAGGATAGATTCAAAAAATTTGAAATTTAAGGAATGTATAGTTGCCGACTCTTATACTTCTAGTAATATATTGCTTAAGACTTCATGCAGAACTGACCTGCATGGGGCCGCCAACAAAACCTGTCACGCCCCGCTTCCGCGTAGACGGAAACGGTGACGTGGCAGGCCGCAACGTATTTACTATGAAATAAATACGTTAAGCGTAATTAAGTAATATATAAAATGAACAAGAATGACAAGAGAATAAAATGAAACAGCAACTTTATTTACATTCAACTTTACATACAACTATTTGAAATAAAAAGATATAATGATATAAAGAAAATGCCTAAACAATGGCATACAGGAAGGAGCTAGTAATCAGGATGTGTTGTAAGCTGGTCCAAGTCCTCATGGCTTGGCTCTATCTCCTTAGAGTATGGTCCTCCTGACGAACATTCCAAAGAAAGAAACAGAAAGGAATGTCGTCAAAGAACTAATGCTCGATAAATCTCAAAAGAAGAAAGAGAAGATAGTATATAAAGTGAAATGAATAGATAAAGTTATATACAACCGATTACCGTTATATGATAGTTATTCTAACATGGTTGTTTGTAGTTTGATAAGGAAGGTATTCATGTATACGAGAGGAGTCCATCTTACCCTATGGACTATGGTAACATGTAGTACAAGGCCCCGTCATAATCTACGGGTCAACGGCACGTGAATTCATGTAGGTGTCTTTTAAGTGACATCTTATGCCACGATATACGTTCCGTACCAATCTACCCCTTTACCCTCATGTAAGGTATTGTATAAATTATGTTTACAAGTCTTGGCCAAAACCATAGATACAAAATGTTCAGGTTCATATTCAGGATGTAACCATATATTCAAGTAGTCATGTCAAGTTCATGTCAAGTTATAACCAAGATTCGGTCAGATCAAGTCAAGTCAAGTATACATGTTTGAATTTGATATTTGAATTCGAGTATTCATGTTTATAATCAAGTATTCGTGTTGATTTTGGATTCGGATTTGAGGTTGGACTCAGACTGAGTCAGACACTTCTAAACTGATTTAACTCTTGAATTCTTAGGTTTGGGAATCATCGGCAACTGCTGCATATGGACGGCAGGATTTGTGTCTTTTTTCAAGACAATTGTCATTGATAACTCCGTTATTTGTCTAACCTGAATAGGCAAGCACTCACTTTCTCCGACTCCCTGGGGCTCAAGAGAATTGATCCCGCTTAAACCTATATTTACTAAAGTCCTTAAAATAGTATTTTGTATATCTCGAGAGGGTTTTATGAAAAATATTTTAATGTAGATTAAAAATAAAGCTCGAGGGTGATTTGTATTATTTAGGGTTTCCATGAGCATGTATTTTACATATTGGGATATTTTAATGATAAATACCTAATTTTTAAAAGTTTATGGTATTTTAGTGAAAACTAGTCTTTTTGGGTAACTTGATAGTATTTTATTAACATTTTTTTAATCTTTCATTTTTAGAAAAATATAGTTTCATAATATAATAAAAATATGGATTTATAATTTTATATAATTTTTAATTTTTAGAAAAATAGTTTTATTTAGAAAATTCGCATTTCTTAAAATCCGTATTTTATATCCTTTCAAGATCGAATACTTCTTGAAGAGTGCTGCATGTCGCTCTACTATCCTCAGGATGTGCAATAATCTATACCATCCATTAGCAGGTCTCCTAACGAGAGTTGTAGATGTATAATTGCAAAGGAATAGAAATGTCGCTTTAAAAGAAACCCGGTTTTTAAAAATATGTGGTATTTTATTGTAAAGATTATTCTTCGAAACAAATATACATACAATAGGCATCGTGCTATGAAACCAAAGTATATGTGTGGAGTAGGTCATTACCCCATGAAGTTTTTCCTAATGGTATAGTTTTAACAAAAACGAAAATATGTGATAATAAAGTTCAAAGTATTTTAATGAAAAAGTTCAATTATGGTTGTTTCACATGAGGTTCTTGGTTAAACTTGATTCTAAACATAGTTATTTAAGGTTATAAGTAATATGGGAAAATTAGATTGACCAAATTATAAAGGAAAAGGGAGTTCTAGGTTTTAGAAAAGAAAAGTATCGGTAATAACTCCACTTTACCGATATAAGATTTAAAGATGAATTTCAATGAAGAGAAGGAGAGTTGAGAGGGACTTACGGTTTGAATATATCAAGAAGAGGTTAAGAAAAGGGGGATGAACCTCGCGGTGTCGCGGGAGCTCCGGAATCGGCTTCGATCTTCGACGGAAGAAGCTTGCTCGCTAACTCCACTTTACTCCACTTGCACTTAGGAACTTTTTGAGAGAGTTTTTGCTGGAATTTTCATAATGGTGCTGAGCCAAAGTATGGGGTGGTATTTATAGTGGAGAATTAGGGTTTGGGAATTAAAATTTTGGATTAAAAAAGCATTAAAATGGTGTTAATTGGTGAAATGAAAGGTCTCTTTTTTATTGCAGGGAAATCAAACAGTGCAGAGAAATTAAGAAGAGCTGAAGAGACGAGTGTGCAAAGCACGGAGCTCATTGGAGCTCATCAAACCGTCCCCGCCGGCCCCTGGGGAAAATCCGCCGGTCGGATCTGAGGCAAATGCCTCGAGATTCGTGCCGCCAGATTAATTCTGTGTTTACACCTTTTTCACATGTTTGATTTTTCTGAACTTTTCATTTCCCCGTGTATTGCACGTGCAACCTTTTAGGCTTTCAAAAATAAAAAGAAAAATCAGAAAAAAACTAATTGTATTTGATGGGAATCGAACACACAGGCTACGTCACAGAAGTGCAAAGGCTTTACCAGTGAGCTGCAAGTGGTTTCTTGCTTTTATTTAACAAAAGTAACTTGTAACTCATACACAGGCTGTCAAACTCTTTTATGTTTATTAACAGAAAAAAATTTGTACAGAGATTTCAGAGTCGTTACAGCCTATGTCACGAGGAATGACCCGTCCCACTTCGGGAAGAACTTATGTAGTTTCTTTTAGTCCACGAATTCGTTTCGTCATAAGATCAAGTCTCCTGTCTTGAAGGCTCGACGTTTAACTCAAGCGTTGTAGTAGCGGGCGGTCTGCTGCTGATAAGCGGCCATTATAATTTGTGCTCCATCTCTTTTCTCCAATAAGATGTCCAGATTGCTTCGTAGCGCCAAGGTGTTAGCCTCGTCGTCAAAGTGCTCGACCCGATAACTGGGCAATCCAATTACTGTGGGGACCATTACCTCGGTACCGTAGCAGAGGCTAAACGGAGTTTCTCCTATGGGTGTTTTTCTTAACGTCCACAATGCCCACAATACCCGAAGCAGTTCCTTAACCCAGCCACCTTGTCTTCCCTCTAGGCGGACTCTGAGACCGCGGATAACGCCTCGGTTCACTATTTCGGCTTGCCCGTTGCATTGAAGATGTGCGACCGTGGAGAATTTCATCAATATGTGATAGTCGTTGTAGAATTCTCTGAATTTGTCATTTTCGAAATTGGTTCCATGGTCGGTGATGATGTGTTGGATATAGATCCCTCAAAGTCAATTATTGGATCGCAGGCACGTGATTGCAATGATTGAGGGAGGACCTATACCGGTAAGACAGTCTTACTCGTGATGATAGTATGCTATCTGGTTTATCTTTATCATCGTGTACTGCTTTAGGTGACCTTACAGGTCGCTATTACACGTTGATAGAGCCCTTAGGATTCTTGATTGACTGCCAGCAGTATGATGGCGATCATATACGTGGGAGCTGGGGTCTATAAGCACATCCTTAAAGTGTCCCTAGTCGTGGGAGTTTTCGAGACAGGGCATCGATACTCCAGAGTAGACTAGTGTATACAGTCGAGACCCCGACGAGGGGCGGTGGCCGGTCTCACAAGCCATTGGTGTCAGTTACTTCACCTAAGATATATACAGGTGCTCATTGGGTTATGAGTACACTGGAAAGGACTCGCCGGAAACATGCTAGTTGGTATTATACCTGACGTCAGATAGCATTTCTCTGGTGACATATGTACAGGTTAGTTCATCGACCTGAGATCGTCATTTGTCACGTGTGAGTTCCCATTGTGCTTTGATTACTACCCTACCACGGCTTAAAGGAGTCGTGCAAACAGGTTTTAGTTAGGTACAGTCTCGAGCCACATGGAGGCAGTGAGCGGATCGGCAGTGGTTTCGGCTCTCCCGGTATTGGGGGTGAGATCGCGCTGTGTCTAGGAGAGCCATTACACGAAGTCCTTGGCCAAGGCAGGAGATTTACTGATAGGTATTCCAGTAGTATCTCAGGGTGTTCTGGGCTACACTCCGACACGACTTGTACCGCTTTTGGGGGTCTGACTTTCACTAACCCCCTAGGCTCGACATGCGATACTCATAGACGAACGAACCGAAATGTACGGATATTGTCACTGACATGCTCAGTAGGGTGTCAGGATGAGTTCGCTCATCGACCTCCCTTTTGGTCAATACCTGGTAGCCCGTTACATACAGCTAGTACAACTGACGTGCTAGTGGTTAAATCCACAGCCAAAGTATTGACGAGTCTTTAGAGTCCCCCACAGACAGTTTCTCAAGTTTTGGGCGAAACGTTGTAGAGGCCGTATGGTATTATAGCAGGGTTCGATCATATACGTGCAGTGGTGTACGGATCATGATCGGACGGATCATACTAGTGGGCGTTGGTTTAAGCCGGATCCTAGTATTAGATTTGTTGGATTACTTTAGTCTCATTGCATTTGCATTCAGTCGGAATGCGGATGCTGGTATGTATATACAGGTGAGGGGTATCCTTGTGATCCGTCACGAGTTTACTTTAGATGTTGCCATATCTTTTATTGTTGTAAACATTTGGGTTAATGTTTACAAATGGTGGAAATTGTGAGTGGATTTCATCATGAGGTGCATTTATTGTGACACATGCAATCTAGTGACTCATGGTCTTTTTTATTGTGCATATGTCACATTTAAGATTGATTTAATGTGTTGAATTGATAAGAGGAGAGAGGGAGGGCAGCCATGTATATGGGTGAACTCTTGTGATTATTTCTTTGGTGCTCTCATTTTTCATCTCACACAAGAAAAGAAAATGCCTCTTCTTCTTCCTCCTCCTCTAGCTCACCATTTCCACTAATGGCTTCATCTTCAACCTCCATCCATACACTCTCATGTGATGAGAATCAATGGATGCTTGAGACAAAGTGATCGCACACATTCTCTACTTCACCTTGGACACGTCGGCTAGCAAACTTCATGTCCGAGTTGCTTCGGATGAAGCGGGAGCCCGTAAAAAGACTCATTGATGTGGTGCCCTTCCGACGAGGAGATCGAAGATAGGAGAAGCCGCGAGGAGCTTGGGATGGTGGCCAAAGACCGAAGGACACGGATCGATCGGTATAGCCTTTCCAACTCTTCTCTAGTTGCTAGTTATAGGTTAATGGTTCGATCCGGGATTAAAGTCTGCGATAGCGCCGTTTTCAAGTTTAGAAAAAGTTTTCGTTTCCGCATTTTGGCCTCGGACAGACGGCCGGGGCGCTACCGTAGACTTACATGGTATCAGAGCCACGCCATTAACCTTTACTAGCTTGTTCTAACTTGTTTAAAACATCGATCGGCCGAATTTTCCAAAACTGCGATTCCATTTTACCAGTTTCTGTCGAAATATAATTTTTCGTCGAAAAATTATTTTGAGTGTGTCAGAAAATCGTGCAGGCTTTTTTAAAAACACTGTAGAAATTTGGAAGTGTGTTTCCACCATAGCGCCGCGCAACCGAGGCATCACCCACGTTTTGGCCGCGGTTCCACCGCGGTACTGTAGCTTCAGTGGACCAGTTTTTCTACAGTGTTCTTTGAGTTGGAATTGGGGTTTCTGGAATATATAGTTTTGGCCCAGATTATTTTGAGTACTGGACTTATGCTTGGGGCCCACTTCGGGAAATTTTGTCGATCGAAAATTTTAAATAAGTTAGTTCGCAGTACTTACATTACTATCTGTGACCGTGAATTTCATTCAAGCGGTAAATCTTGTCTAATCGCTATAGCCCTTTTAGACGGATTTGCGAACGTGACATTCACGTTGATGTTTTTTGTTGTGTTGTGATGTTGCGGATTTGTCGTGGTGGATAGCCTGGATACAATGGTAGTACAGTTTGGTTATATTTGCACATTTGATATTGCGGGGCGAGACTCCGACATGTGGACTGCCGTCACTGCCTGTTTGTATATTATTCTTTTGGGGCACGACCGGGCTGAGGTCGATGTACCCGTTGTATATATTTTACTTTCTGTACTAGGATTACCCCGCGGTGGGGTGCATGAATAGCCGGGTTCTAGAGGGAAACGAGCCCGCATCTCATGGCTTTGAGACGGAGGGGGCTTTACTCTAGAATTGGCGGGCTATTCGCCGCACTCGTAGGGGGTATAGGTTGACCCAACGAGGGGTGCCCAAGTTACCGGATTCCGTGAAGTGCTGGGTGGTCCATTCACTTTGTTGAAGGGGATGCCTCGCTTCAGGTTTTGGCGGGTAACTTGCCGCACCCGTAGGGGTCTAGGATTTCATTACACAGGCTATCCACACGACCAGGAAAACGTCGGGTTTCACTTGCGGCTCAAAGGAAACCCGGGGATCCCAGATTATCTGTATTGTTCTGTGATGCTTATTACATTTCTATGATGTTGCATTTATCACGCCTTGAGCGATTATTATATATTGATATATATACTAGTAGATGTTGTATATGTTTTACACCCGCTCTAGTCCAGTCCCCGCTCTGTCGTTAACTCTCCAATAGTCCGAGAGTGTTGTACGGGTGATGACGGGACCCAGTGGAGAATGCGGATGGCATATACGTACATCATATTTTCGTTCTTTATTGATGTGATCAATTGATGGGACTGCATTGATTCGGATCAATGCAAGCTAAACAAACCTATTCTGATGTTGTTGGAACATTTTTCAAAAAGCTGTTATTGCAAGGACGTTTTCTTTTGTTTTGCACAGTGGTATTCGGTTATGAATATCCAGCACCTCAGTCGATGAGGTAAAGGCCAAGATCCCTTCACCGGGAGTGACCCCTTGGACAGAAGTTTGCGTCAAGGTAATAACTTCACTATAGTCGATTACTTTTTGCTTTGTATCGTGGTATTCAGTTGGAATATCCTGCACCTCATTCTATAGGGAAAGAGCCGAGATCTCTTCACCGGGAGTGACCTCTTTAGCAAAGGTTTTCGTCACTGTATTTTAATAGAAAGCTATCCGGTTCCTCCTTCAACGATATCAAGTTCATTACGTTAAAGGTTTTTCGCCAAAAACCATTCGTAGCCCTCCGTCATTTCAGACGGGTAGCACTTAGTATTCATGCTATGTTTGTTGGCCAAAGTCAAGGCATAGTGTATGGTAGCTATTTGTTACTTTTCTGTTGCATAGATAGATGCGTTGGTTTGGGACAGTCGTACTGCTGTGTTGGCCAAAGTCAAGGGTAGGTATGGGTGGGTTCAAATTAATCTGGATAATGACGGGTAGAACTTGACATGTGACTTATGATTTGTTGGCCAAAGTCAAGGTCATAAGAGCATGGGGTAAAAATCACATCGGGAGTTTCTAAAGAAACTGAAACTTACCAGGCATGCGCATACCTTCTGGAGTGTGATAACGTGAGTGGATTCCATCACATTATCATGCGATGATAGTTGGATCCTGATTCCCACTGATGAGTTGGTTTACTCCTCGGGTGATCCCGACTAATTCTTCTTTCAGGTTTGGAGGAGAATTTGATGATACAGTGGGAGGTTTCCTGATTAGATAAAGTGATAACCATTCTGATCTAGGTTAGAGTGCACGCAGAGTGTTTCTTTTCTCTCTCTCTTTGGCAGCGACCATGGCCCGACCCTAGACTATGACTCAGTGACCAAGTTGACCGAACCTTCTTAAAACACTGGCTTTTGGATTGTCAGATTTGCATACCTCATTGCCACTCCTACTTTTAACCTTTTCTCCAGAACACTCTGTATTACTACGAACATCCACTTCCATTGGATAAAACCATCATATGGTTATATACGAACTCGAAGGAACTTGTTCCATATTCGAGGATGGTTTCCGGTTCCGGAGAAAATGAATAGGACTATTCAGTTGTCTTTTCCTTTTACCTTCTCTCAGGTTGCGAGTGTTCCTTGGATAAGGACGGTACACCTATTATGCTTATTGGATAGTCTTCTTCCAAACCATAGGCAGGTGCCGAACGGTGGGGAATGAAGAAAACCAATTAGTCTAACGATGGTGTACAGAAGGTAATAAGTAAAGACAAACTAAAGGGATTAGAAAGAGGGCAAAGTAAATTGCGACTACTATTCATGACCAAACCATGTATTTCATTGCCACTCCTGCTTCACCTTTGTATTTCTCCAGAACACCCCGTATCACTACGAAGATCCACAGTTATTTGGATAATCCATCGTATGGTTATATACGGACTCGAGTGGACTTGTTCCAGTTCGGAGATGGATTCTGGTTCAGGAGAAATATGAATGAGGTTTATTCAGTTGTCTTTTATCTTTACCTTCTCTCGGGTTGCGAGTGCTCCTAGAATTAGGACAGTACACCTATTACGCTTATTGGACAGTCTTCTTCCAAACCAGAGGCTGGTGCCGAACAGTAGGGAAGGAAGAAAACCATTTAGCCTAAGAGGGTGTACAGAAGTTAATGAGTAAAGAAAGATAAAGGGTTTTAATAGAGATGGCAAAGAGATATACGGTACAATTGTGAATCTGATAATGGAAGAGGCATTACTATGAATACCCGGATACCCCTTCGAGACATCTTTATGTTTCAGTTTCACTGTGCATTGTTAGTAGAAAACTGATTTCCAAATTAGGTACTTACTCCAGGGTATATATTTAACAAGTATGATTCTCACATCTGTATGGTTTTACAGATGATGAGTGGGAGTAAGTTATTGGGAATTGGGTGATCATTCTCATTATATCGGGATTCGTTGTAATTGGTGATATTTGAGGAAACCACCTGGGTTGTTTGCCGAACAGCAAATATTTGGTTTTGAATATCCGTTGTTATACACCAATTTCAAATTGATATATCTGTACGTTTATTTTTATAAAGTGAGATATAACATTTTGAAATTATGTCCATGACATTTACCTATATCAGTTGATGGTTAGGTAAGGAGCATTCAACAGCGGTGTAATTCTTCATAACCATAGTACAGTTTTCAACCTACGACACACAGGGTTTGAGTTATTCTACTCAGAGGACTTATACAGAGTATTGTATGTTGTCCAGTTTCCATTAGGACAAAGGGGTAGGTCCTCTTACTATATTCTGTTTACTTGTAAGTTCTCTAGTTTTAGACATGTGTTTCGTAGAAACACAAGGTCTAAGTTTTGAGAAGTTATAGGTATAAGAATAAAGTAGAGAACCAGGTATTGCAAGTATCGGGATTCTTCAAGGTGATCGAAGATGTAGATACTTGTGTTTGGTATTCAGTTGATAGTAATGGTTTTGAGAAACTTGTTTCTCTTTCAGGTTACTCATATCTGGATGTATTCCTAAGTTGAGTAATGCTGAACGGCCTCTCTCCATTTAGTTGACATGCACTAGGGACAGCTGCATGATTTGAATCTGGTTCCAATTAAATCAGTGCCTCTATTTCTACATTGTATATAGAATAGTTCATATTTTAACATAGTTAAGGTACGGGGAGTTGTCCGGCTTATGCTTAAAACCAGGCTCTGGATAACTCAAGGCACGTTTCTGTAATGGCTGTTTGTGGGTTGACCCGTGCTATGACGAGGGTTAACTTTTTACCATCTGGAAGATCAATGGTGATATTGTTCTTGACTCACCACAGTTTTAGTAAAATAGACCTTTTTCAGAAAACAGAAGTAGGAGTATGGTAGAACTGGAAATAATTCCAGAACCGCAAATGATTACTGAAAATTTAATAGGACCTAAAGATTCAATCTGGATTGACATTCCATTGTCCACTCTGCAGATATAGTGGGTAACCTCAGGCACTCGAGAGGTACTTCGGTATGCTCAAAGATGGTGACAGGGAGGTTCTTGTTTACCCAGACTTGATACTACTGTTGTTCCAAGCTATGAGACCCGGCAGGAGGATGAGTATAGCGTCGTTCTGAACTGGCTTTAGAAGTGCATGTGTATATGATTCTGCCAGAGGGTTGTCGTAGTCAGTGGGAGCAGCGAAAGCATAGTGGGCAAGAAGCCTATGTCTATTTATAGACTAAAGCAGATATAGAGGAGATAGATCATCTATTTCTGAGGTGACGGTCATAGGTTTGACTTCATCAGAATAGGGGATGGATCTGTTAAGAAGGTAGTAGGGTGTGATGTCCTGGTATTTGAATGACATACACAGAGTAGGAAGTAAAATTCCTATACTACGATCGGTTATGCTTTGGTTGTCACACAGTGGTTTCTCCACATAGGACTTGGATATTATATCAGACATTCTGGTTACTAGATCTATGGTTTTAGATCTAGATTTGGGTAGTTTCCCAATCTGGGTACTTAGACTGCATTCTACAGGTGTTTTAGAATGGACGACTCCTGGCACGGTAGTATACCTGCAGGTGATGGAGTCACCCTCTCTAAAGGTGTCTTACAGACTATAGGGGAGAGGGATGTGCATGATTGGCAGATCACTTGCTTAGGCAATTGAGTTGATCATGAAATGTCAAGTACCACACCAGATGTTGTTTTTGCACGAGATGCAATAAGTTGATATTAATCCAATCCTGGAGAAACAATCGGAAGCAGTTTTAGGACATAAGTGGATGTTCTAGGGATCTGATAACGGCAACCTCTTTCAGGAGACGGTTATCATTCCAGGCTTCCAAGGTGACTTGGATGACAGAGTGACTGTCAGAGTTATAGTTTTCCCTCTGACGAGGGGCAGTAATTTGGACAGGAGGTCCAAGCGGATACTGAGGGAGGCATAGCGCAGGTAACTCATTAAGTTCAGTTGAACGATATAGTCTAAGAAGTTTGGATTTGGAGTTCATTTATGAACTAGGTCCCATCAGATATCCAGACATATTCTAAGACAGTATTGCTCATTTCGGGAGATGGCTTTCTCCGTGAACTAGAGATTAAGAGAGACATAGAAAGAAACATCAGGGCGGATCCACTCACTGAGGCTATTCCTCGAACGCAATAGTTTCACAAACGGGCTTTGTGAGGCTGATCAATAGAGGAGTTGGGTGTTCGGTATCACACGGGCTGTGAGTATGTGACATCGCAATAATTAGCCTTGAGTGCAAGTGGAAAATTGTTGGATATAGTTCCCTCAAAGTCAATTATTAGATCGCAAGCACGTGATTGCAATGATTGAGGGAGGACCTATGCCGGTAGGACAGTCATACTCGTGATGATAGTATGCTATCTGGTTTATCTTTATCATCGTGTACTGCTTTAGGTGACCTTACAGGTCGCTATTACACGTTGATAGAGCCCTTAGGATTCTTGCTTGACTGCCAGCAGTATGATGGCGATCATATACGTGGGAGCTGGGGTCTATAAGCACATCCTTAAAGTGTCCCTAGTCGTGGGTGTTTTCGAGACAGGGCATCGATACTCCGGAGTAGACTAGTGTATACAGTCGAGACCCCGACAAGGGGCGGTGGCCGGTCTCACAAGCCATTGGTGTAAGTTGGTTCACCTAAGATGTATACAGGTGCTCATTGGGTTATGAGTACACCGGACAGGACTCGCCGGGAACATGCTAGTTGGTATTATACCTGACGTCAGATAGCAGTTCCCTGGTGACAGGTGTACAGGTTAGTTCATCAACCTGAGATCGTCATTTGTCACGTGTGAGTTCCCACTGTGCTTTTATTACTACTCTACCACGGCTCAAAGGAGTCGTGCAAACAAGTTTTAGTTAGGTACAGTCCCGAGCCATATGGAGGCAGTGAGCGATCGGCAGGGGTTTCGTCTCTCCCGGTATTGGGGGTGAGATCGCGCAGTGTCTAGGAGAGCCATTACACGAAGTCCTTGGCCAAGGCAGGAGATTTACTGGTAGGTATTCCAGTAGTATCTCAGGGTGTTCTGGGCTACACTCCGACACGACTTGTACCACTTTTGGGGGTCTGACTTTCACCAACCCCCTAGGCCCGACATGCGACACTCATAGACGAACGGACCGGACTGTACGAATACTGTCACTGACAGGCTCAATAGGGTGTCAGGATGAGTTCGCTCATCAACCACCCTTTTGGTCAATACCTGGTAGCCCGTTACGTACATCTAGTACCACTGACGTGCTAGTGGTTAAATCCACAGCCAAAGTATTGACGAGTCTTTAGAGTCCCCCACAGACAGTTTCTCAAGTTTCGGGAGAAACGTTGTAGAGGCCGTATGGTATTATGGCAAGGTTCGATCATATACGTGCAGTAGTGCACGGATCATACTAGTAGGCTTTGGTTTAAGCCGGATCCTAGTATTAGATTTGTTGGATTACTTTAGTCTCATTGCATTTGCATTCAGTCGGAATGCGGATGATCCGTTACGAATTTACTTTAGATGTTGCCATATCTTTTTATTGTTGTAAACATTTGGGTTAATGTTTACAAATGGTGGAAATTGTGAGTGGATTTCATCATGAGGTGCATTTGTTGTGATACATGCAATCTAGTGACTCATGGTCTCTTTTATTGTGCATATGTCACATTTAGGATTGATTTAATGTGTTGAATTGATAAGAGGAGAGAGGGAGGGCAGCAATGTATATGGGTGAACTCTTGTGATTATTTATTTGGTGCTCTCATTTTTCATCTCACACAAGAAAAGAAAATGCCTCTTCTTTTTCTTTTTCCTCTAGCTCACCATTTCCACTAATGGCTTCATCTTCAACCTCCATCCATGCACTCTCATGCGATGAGAATCAATGGATGCTTGAAACAAAGTGATCGCACACATTCTCTACTTCACCTTGGACACGTCGGCTAGCAAACTTCGTGTCCGAGTTGCTTCGAATGAAGCGGGAGCCCGTAAAAAGACTCATTGATGTGGTGCCCTTCCGACAAGGAGATCGAAGATAGGAGAAGCCGCGAGGAGCTTGGGATGGTGGCCAAAGACCGAAGGACACGGATCGATCGGTATAGCCTTTCCAACCCTTCTCTAGTTTCTAGTTATAGGTTAATGGTTCGATCCGGGATTAAAGTCTGCGATAGTGCCGGTTTCAAGTTTAGAAAAAGTTTTCGTTTCCGCATTTTGGCTTCGGACAGATGGCCGGGGCGCTACCGTAGAATTACACAATGCACCTCGGGATTCCAAATCGATAAATTACACTATTCTGCGGGAATTTTATCGTAGTGGCGCCGTCCAGTTTTCTGATCGGCATGGCTTCTATCCACTTTGTGAAGTAGTCTACAGCGACAAGGATGTATTTGTGTCCACCCGTGCCAGTGGAAGCTGGCCCGCCATATCCATCCCCCACTGTGCAAATGGACAAGGGAGCTTAATGGTGTTAGTTCGGTGGCACGGAGATGAGGGATGCTGCCATAGAGTTAGCAGTTCTTACATCTTCTGACCAGCTTTACGGCATCTTGGTGTATTCCCGGCCAGTAATACCCTTGCAGCAGTGTCTTTTGGACCAGACTGCAGGCCCCTTGATGTGCCATTCCGACCCTTTCATGTATTTCTCATAAGACGTAGTCTGCTTCATGGGGATCGATGCATCAGAATAGAGGTTGAGTATATGACTTCTTGTACAGGTTTCCTTTGCTCCATATGAAATGGCGAGCATTTGCTCGAAGCCGGCGCGCCTCGGCCCAGTCTTTTGGAAGTACTCCATCCTTTAGAAATTCTACAATGGGCTTTCTCAAATCTGGGACATTCCCTCGAGTCGTGTAGATCTTGAGTGTTGCCTCTTCATCTTCCACGCTGGGTCGCGGCAGGACTTCGAAGAGGATATTTCTTTTGTGATTGGCCGAATAGGAAGAGGCGAGTTTGCTCAGGACGTCGGCCTCGGTGTTCAAGTTTCTGGGAATCTGCTCCACTTGGACCTCATCGAAATTTCTCCAAAGCTTTCTTACCTCTGCCAGGTACTTTATCATAAGTGGTTCCAGGGCTTCGAAATGCCCGGTCACTTGGCCGATGACTAGCGCGGAGTCGCTGCATATTCTGATCGTCTTTAGCCCCACTCCGGAGGCGATTCGTAGCCTGGCCAATAAGGCCTCGTATTCTGCGGCGTTGTTCGACGCCTTAAAACTAAGCCTCAGATGGTACTCCATCTCCGTCTCATTCGGGCCGCGGATGATTAGGCCGGCCCCACTCCCTTCTTCCGTGGAGGATCTGTCCATATAGAGTACCCAGTCCAGGATTGGGCCGAGCACCTTCTCGACTGAAGGACATGGGTCAAGGCCCTACGTTGCCGTTCCTTCCTTAGTGAGAATGGTGCATTCGGCCACGAAATCGTCTAAGGCATGTGCTTTGATAGCCTGTCTGGATCGGTATTTGAAGTCGAATTGAGGCAACTCCCGCCTCCATTTCTTTAAGCGCCCGACGATTCAGAAGAGGCAAGGATATTCCCTAAAGGTCATTTAGTGAGGACGAAGATCGTGTGTGCCTGGAAATAGTGTCATAGTTTCCTGGAGGTGACGAAAATAGCAAGCTATTTTTTCTATTGCCGGGTATCTGGTCTCCGCGTCCTTGAAAACATGACTAACGTAGTAGACTTGTCTCTGTATACCTTCGGATTCTCTGACGAGCACTGAGCCGGCGGCTTGGTCGGAGACGGCTAGATATAGTAACAGCTCGTCGCCCTCGACCGGTCGGGTAAGAAGCGGTGGAATCGCTAGGTGTGCCATGAGTTATTCGAAAGCATTTTGGCACTCCTCGGACCACTCGAACCTGGGGATTTTCCTTAAGGTTTTGAAGAAAGGGAGGCCATTTTTTCTCTAAATCTGGACATAAATCGACTCAACGCAGTCACCCTTCTAGTGAATCACATGATATCAACATTGCTTTTGGGTGTCGCTATGTTAATGATGGCCTTGATTTTCTCTGGGTTCACTTCGATTCCTCGGTGGGTAACCATGAATTCAAGGAATTTTCCGCTTGTGACACAGAACACACATTTAGCTGTATTCAGCTTCATCTTGTACTTTCGCAAGACGTCGAATATTTCACCGAGGTCTGTAGTATTAGGAATATGTATGCCCTAGAGGCCATTATTGTATGATATAGTGGATGCTTGGACATATATATAGAGAACTTTCTTGCTCGATATGATAGTATGTGATCTAGTTGCTCTTTATCTTAACATGTACACTTGTATTATTATACTGTCTCTCTAATACATGTTGATAAAGCCCTTAGAATGTTTGCTTGACTACCAGGACTATGATGTGGATCATACTACTGGGACTTGTGTAGTCCACAAGCATATCCTTTAAGTGTTCCTAGTCGAGGGGATATCAAGACAGGGCATCGATATTCCAGTGTAGACTGGTGTGTACGTTTCTTGACCCTGTAAGAGGCGGTGGTTGATCCCATAACCATTGGTGTTTGACATCAAAGATTGTACACAGGTGCTCATTAAAGAATGGGTACACTGAACAGGACTCGCCGAGAACTCTTAGAAGGTATTATACCTATCGTCAGATAGCAGTTCTCTGATAACACTGGTACAGCTTAGTCTGTATACCCAAAATCATCATAGTGTCTTGTGTGGCTCCTACAGTGCTTTGATTTCCTCCCAACCACTGCTCAAAGGAGTCATGCAAATAGGTGGATTTTAGGTACAGTCCCGAGTCACATGGAGGCAGTGAGCGATAGGAGGGGTTTCGTCTCTCCCGGTATAGGGAGTTGATGTTGCGCTATGCTCGATTGGCTATAACAGTAAAGCCCTGACCAGAGATGATGAGATTTACTGGTAAGTGTTATCAGTAGTTTCTCGAACTGTTATGAGCCATACATCGACATGACTTACCAAGTTACTAGGGTCTGACGATTCTACCCCTAGACTCGATATGCGACATATCAGACGAAGAGACCGGACTGTACGGTAAGTGTTACTTATAGGCTTCACAGGATTTTGGACAAGTTTTCTTATTGATATTCTAATCGCTCAATACCTGGGTAGCCGTTACCTCTAGCTAGTACCGCTGACGGCTTGTGAGTGACTGATGTGATTATTACCTACTGCTGGCGTATTGACGAGTCTTTAGAGTCCCACACAGAGATTTCATAGTTCAAACGAAATGAAGTAAGGCACATATGCTGATATGTGCGGGAGCCAGATTAAATACGAGTATGTGATACCGTATTCTAATCTGGCGACATTTGATATCGGTTAAGTTATATGTCATATAACCGGATTATTGAATCAAGGGTTGATTTGATAATTTGATATACAGATAAATGATATTGGTCGGTTATATATGATATAACCGGATTATTAAATCAAGTGTTGATTTAATAATTTGATATATATTTATATTTGATATAATTATATATTAACTAATAGTATTGCTCACTAATTAATTTCTTAATATATATTGATATATATATATATATATATTGATATATATATATATATATATTTGATATATGTGTGTGTGTATTATGAAGCATTGAATTTCTATTTTGGGAATATAGAAATGAGGTGGAAAATGAAGAGATATTAAAAGAATGGTGAAGCATGGCTTGGTCATTTTTTTATTGGTCTTTCTACACTATTGAAGTATGGTTCAATTTATTTATTGAGTGAAATTGTATACTTCAATAAGTGAGGAAAATGTTGAAGCCATTCTACACTTGATCTTTTCCTTAGCTCCTTTTCTTTTGCTCTCTACCATTATCTCATTCTTCCTCCACCTCAAAGCCCTAACCTTCACATATGATGTAAACCATAGGGCTTTGGATCAATCTAAGTGAGCTTACAAACCCCTACTTTATCATCCTAATTTAGATTATCAATTTAAACTAGGATGTTTCTTTCACTAAAGAGAGATTAGTGAAGAGGTAGCTTGGATTAGAGAAGCTTCAAGGTGGATCATTTTCGACACGAAGTTCACGAAGCAAGCTCGTTCAATCTTCAAGTGGAGCCTAGAGGAGTCGTAGGGACTACTAGCCGGAGCTTTAGAAGTGAAGGACACGATCTTCAAAGGTTGTATTTTCTTTCACTTAGTATAGTTCTTATGATATCATCACCATAAACCCTAATACTCTAGTTAGATTCTAGGTTAGTGTGGCTTAGCATCCCAAATTTTTAAATATAGCATGCTTGATGCCGGTTAAAACCCAGTGGTGGTATTAGGACACACTTTCATAGTATCAGAGCTAGAGCTATAGCATTAGACAATATGTTAGAAATTGCGAAACCAAAACAACTCAGAAAACCGAAACCTAAAACCCAAGCTTCTGTTAATTTTCAAATAGTCTCTGAAATTTTTTTTAAACAAGTGTAGAATTTTACATGTGATGTAACAAGAACATCATAAAATCTCGAGACCCTGACTCAAAATTTTAGCCGGTGAAAACCTCTAAAAAACCGGCCTGGCCGGCCCCCTATTCAAATTTTGGTCTCGTATTTGTTTGGTGTTCTGATGGCTTGGTTTTAGGGTTTCGGGATATGTTTGTTTTTTCCCAGATTGCATGTAATGTTATCTTTTCTGTTAGGGCAATTCGGAATGTTTCAGAGTCGCGGTTTTAACATCGTTTCGGGTTTAAGTATTGATATGTGATACGATATTTGGAATCCACATTTAATTAGTTTTGTGAAAACTAGTTTGCTAATTATAAATCTAGCATTTTAGTCTATGTTGATCGATTGCCACGGAGTTTTGATTCGGATCAAAACTCCGTCGCAATCTCGTATAGTACGCGAATACTCGCCGGATAACATTACAAGATAGCCATGCCCCATAGCCCCGACCAAGTGACTTTAGGAGAACCCCGTTGCCAAAAGCATCTACTCAGATGCTCATGGCCACGGTGTTCCGCTTAAGTGCACTTCGTCGACGGAATCGGGGGTGCGGCCATCTACTAAAGTTCCCGACGAGTATTCGATCAGGTAGTCGGGAATCTTGTTGAATTACCCGACTAAGTTATTGAAAAGTGTTTTCGATTTGAGACTAAAATGAAAGGTTTATCTGGTTAGGCATGAAATCCGGAATATGAGATATTCCGGGTTTATGATGTCTAAAATAATGTGGATTCCAAATATTGTAGTTTTTCATTTCTTTTCTGGGACCGTAAGTGTAATATGTGTTGTATCACCGATCTCGTTGCTATATTTCAACGGAATTCGGGATACGCATATTTATTTACGTTGATGACATGTAATGTTATATGTTGCTATGATATGTAATATTGGATCGTCGTGATTGAATAGCCGGGGGTTTTGCGTGAGATGAGAGTTTTTCAATTTTCATTCATGTAAAAGTTGTATATAATATTCTTTTATTGGGACACTTCCGGGTTGAGGATGATGTCACCATTGATGTATATTATTTACTTTTCCATATTAGGATAGACCTAAGGCGGGGAGCTCATGTAACCGGGTTCTAAAGTCTAGTGGGAGACCATCTCGAGGAGTCGAGACCGGATCTCCTAACTCTAGAATTGGCAGGGTTGCTTACCGCTCTCGTAGGGGTCTAGGGATGTGGGTTTGTCTATTCATCACGACCGTGGAATCCATGTTTTTCATTACTGGATTAATTTAAAACACGGACCTCCTAGTATATCCAATATTTCATATGTTTTGCTTCTGCTGCTTGGTTCTGTGGTGTAATCATATAACTGCGTGAGACGGATGCTATATCTATATGATATATATAATAAACGTTGCTTATGTTTTGCACCCGTGCTAGTCCAGCTCTCGCTCTGCCGTTAGTTAAGTAACCCAACGGTGCATGACGGGGCCCTATGGCGAATACGAATGGCATAAGCGTATATTCTATTTTCGTTTCTTTTCTGTGATGTTTAGGGAAACATAAATGATAGGACTTCGTTAATGAGATTAATGAAAAGACAAGAAACCTAAAGATGTTATAGAATCAAAATTTTCAAAAAGGTAGCTCTAGTTCTTGCTTTGCATAGTGGTATTCCTTGATGAATATCCAGCACCTCATTTGATGAGGAAAGAGCCGAGATCCCTTCACCGGGAGTGAGCTCTTTACCAAAACTAGCAAATGCTACAACCCACTCGGTTTTGTTTTTGATAGCTTCTCTAGTTCTTGCTTTGCATAGTGGTATTCCTTGATGAATATCCAGCACCTCATTCAATGAGGAAAGAGCCGAGATCCCTTCACCAGGAGTGACCTCTTTAGCAAACTAGCAAATGCTACAAAAACCACTCCTTTTCAAATCACTAGATTCTACAACGATATCGAGTTCATTACGCTAAAAGTTTTCTTAAAAACCAGCGTAGCCCTCCGTCATTTCAGATAAGTGTTATTTAGTATTCGTGCTGCGTTTGTTGACCTTGTCAAAGCGTAGTGTGGGGTAGCTGATTAGTGCTTATTTGCCGCATGTGATGTGATTGGATTAGCGTAGTCATACGGCCTTGTTGACCTTGTCAAGGGTCGTTCGGGTGGATTTAATTCAATCACGAAATGAACGGGTTGAACTTGACTTGAGGTTTATGGTTTGTTGACCTTGTCAAGGTCATAAACCGCATGGGGTAAAAACAAATATCGGGTATTTTAAGTGTTGAAATTTGCAATGAGATTGCATACCTTCTATAAGATAGTTGGATCACGATACCCACTGCGAGTAAGAGCTACTCCTGAGAGAGTTTACCACTTTACAACTAGTCGATCCAGTAGGTGTCTAAGAAAGGTATTAATGGGGTCATGCCCCTGCGGAAACGAGGTTATTTAATTAGGTCCATGTGAAAACATGGGGTGGCTCCCTCGGAATAGCAATACCTGTCTGGCTGACTGATTGGCGAACTTGTAGGGTGTAATTAATCCCGGCTAATCTTACCTTTTAGGGTTTGAAGGAAGATTTGATAAAAAAAAGTGGGAGACATCCTGATTAAATAAGATAATAACCAATCTAATCTTGCAAAGAGCGCACGCTAAAGCGTTTCCTTCTCTCTCTCTCCAGGTAGCGACCAGGACACGCCTTAATCAAGATAATAATATGGATTATTGACCGAACCCGCTTATTATACTGAGCCGGGAACGTTGGTTCCGCTTTTTCTTATGATTGTCATAAGTCTGAGCAAGGAATAGGGGAATATCAGGATTCCCATGCTACTCGAACGAAGAAAGAGTATGTTGATGTTTCTTCTTCGGGTGTATTCGTTACCGAGAACTATTTCTCAGTTTGCTCTACGTCCTGGGTATTGGATACCGGATCAGGATCTCACCTATCAGGTCGCCTGTAATCGGTCTTTTGAGAATCTATGTAATTTGTTACATGGGTTAAGGAAAGGTAGAGAACTGGAAAATGGTGATATGTCTCTAAAAGTAGGGAATGGTGCAATTTTTGCAGCCAAAGCAGTTGGCAAATATCACCTTGTATTACCAAGTGGTGATACATTGATTTTGATCGACTGTTATTGCGTACCAAAAATGATGTGCAATATTATATCAGTTTCTTTATTACATAAAGAAGGATATAATTTTGTATTGGAGGATAATATTATGAACATTTTCCTAAATCAAGTGTTGATTGGATTTGGTACATTATGTAAGGGAATATACATTCTAAATCAAACTACAGTTCTAAACATACAGAACACACACAAGAGGAAAATTTCATAAATGAACGAAGCCTTTTTGTGGCATTGTAAACTAGGTCATATCAATGCGACAAGACTAGCTAAGTTTCACAAAGATGGATATTTGAATCCGTTCGAATTTACATCTTATGAAACTTGTCAGTCATGTCTCAAAGGAAAGATGACCAAAACTCCGTTTACTGGATACGGAGAAAGAGCTACTGAACTCTTAGGACTGATATATAGTGATGTATGTGATCCTATGTCTACACATGCCAGGAATGGTTCCTCGTACTTTATTACATTCACTGATGGTCTCTCAAGATTTGGACATGTGTTCTTATTGAAATACAAATCTGAAGCTTTTGAGAAATTCAAAGAATATAAGTACGAAGTAGAGAACCAGACGGGTAAAGTATTAAAATCCTTCGATCTAATCGGAGAGGAGAATACTTAAGCATGGAATTCCAAGACTATTTAAAAGAGAATGGGATTCTCTCTCAGCTTACTTCTCCGTATACACCACATCACAATGGTGTATCGGAGAGAAGAAATCGCACCCTATTAGATATGGTGCGCTCTATGATGAGTATTGCTGAGTTACCTATTTCTTTTTGGGGTTATGCGCTTGAGACAGCCGCATACCTATTGGATCAAGTTCCATCAAATCTATGTCTAAAACACCATATGAGATATGAAGTGGAAAGAGACCATATCTTAAAATATGGAGTTGCCCGGCCTATGTCAAAAAGAAAAATCCGAATAAGCTCGAGGCAAGGTCAATTCTATGCAAGTTTGTAGAATATCCAAAGAATTCACATGGATATCTCTTCTACCATACTGAGGAACAAAAAGTGTTTATTGCTCAACATGCCACTTTTTTAGAAAAGGAATTTCTTGTAAAAGAAATTAGTGGTAATGAGGTAGAACTGGAAGAAGTTCCAGCTACATAAACTATAACTGACAATTTGGTAGAACCGGAGGATTCAATAGTCTCCGACAAACCTCAGCCACTCCACAGATCTAGTAGGGTTCCTCATCCACTTGAAAAATACTACAGTTTTCTCATAGATGGTGGGAGCGAGAATTGCATAATGGAAGATGATGACCCAACTAGTTTCGAGCAGACCATCACAAGTGGAGACTCTGTGAAATGGCTGGATGCTATGCGATCTGAGATGGAATCTATGTATACCAACAAAATATAGACTTTGAAAGTTGCTCCTGAAGGGGTAAAATCAATCGGGAGCAAGTGGATCTTTAAGAAGAAAATTGGTGTAGATGGAAAGGTTGAGACCTTCAAAGCTTGACTTGTAGGAAAATATTTTCATCAACGACCAGGTGTCGACTATGATGAAACCTTTTCTCCTATCGCTATGCTTAAGTCCATCAGGATCCTACTTTCCATTGCTTCATATCATGATTACGAAATCTGGCAGATGGATGTCAAGACCGCTTTTTTAAATAGTGATTTAGAAGAGAGTATGTACATGACACAACCAGAGGGCTTCGTAGACAGTGGGAGCAGCGGAAAGGTATGCAAACTGCTTAAATCCATATACGGATTAAAGCAGGTATCGCAGAGTTGGAACATCTGTTTTGATGAAGCGATCAAAGAGTTTGATTTCATCAAAAACATAGATGAACCATATATATACAAAAAGGTGGTAGAGAGTAAGGTTGTCTTCCTCGTATTGTACGTGGATGACATACTCTTGATAGGAAACGATATTCTTATGCTACACTCGGACAAGCTCTTCTTATCACAAAAGTTCTCCATGAAAGATCTAGGTGATGCCTCCTACATTCTGGGAATAAAGATCTATCGAGATAGATCTAAGCGGATGTTGGGATTGTCCCAATCCAGACACATTGACACCATACTAAAGAGATTCAGTATGGAAGATTCTAAGCGTGGTATTTTCCCGCTTATTCAGGAATCACTTTCTCCAAAGAGATGTCTCCCAAGACTGATTTGGAGAGGGCTTGCATGCAAGGGATACCCTATGTTTCGGCAGTCGGGTTTATCATGTATGCTATATTATGTATCAGACCGGATGTAGCTTACTCACTATGTGTAGTGAGTAGCTATCAATCAGATCCTGGGGAAAAGCACTGGACAGCTGTGAAGAACATTCTTAAGTACTTGAGAAGGACTAATGAAATGTTCTTGGTGTATGGTAATAGTGAACTCCAAGTAGAGTCCTTTACCGATTCAAGCTTCCAGAGTGATAAGGACGACAGTAAGTCGGTCTTGGGTTTTGTCTTTACTCTCAATGGAGAGGCGGTATGTTGGAAGAGTTCCATGCAAGATACCGTAACAGATTCAACGATGGAGATTGAATACATCGCTGCCAACGATGCTGCCAAAAAGGCTATCTGGATGAAGAAGTTTATTGCTGAACTTGGTGTGGTTCCATCTATTGAGCATCCAATATCTGTGTATTGTGAAAACAATAGAGCTGTGGCTTTGGCCAAGGAACCCTGGTCCCATCAGCGATCCACACATATTCTTAGGCGGCATCACCTAATCCAGAAGATAGTAGATCGACGGGAGATCAAGGTCAAAAGAGTTGACAGGAAGGACAACGCAGCGGATCCACTCACGAAGGCCCTCCCCCAGACACAATTTGAAAGACTTTTTGGGATGTTGGGTATGAGATACTACAACAACTGGCCTTAGTGCAAGTGGGAGATTGTTAGGAATATGTATGCCCTAGAGGCCATTATTGTATGATATAGTGGATGCTTGGACATATATATTGTAGGGTTACTTAGCACAACAGCAATGTTTCGGGAGGCATCGTCCATGCCATTTTCAAATTTTTGCCATGCTACTTAACCCTAATCCTAGAATCTTAACTAAAGATTTAGACAAAATTATATGTAAACAACTATACAACTATGTGATTGCGGAATACAAACTTTGTAGACCGGTCCATCACTTCAAATACTCCAAGTAGTGGTCCCTTCGCTGCGATCAAAGAACTCCCGGACTCTTGAGAGGCTCCACAAGGAGAATGATGCATGCTTGCTAGAAGTCTTCAAAATCCAAGATGATCTACGTCGAGAAAACACGGACTTAAGCTATCTCTTCACTAATATGAAACTAGTGAAGCTAACACCCCAAACTATATGGCTAGTATGGAAGAGGATGATGAAGTAGAAATTTTGCTCACTTTAGAATTTAATTTCTCACTATTTTTCTTTATCTCCTCAAAACCTAGAGAGCTCTCACTTGAGCTTGAAGAAGATGAAGCAAATGAAAAATGAGAGAGAGTGAGGTTAGAAATGCAACCATGGTGAGTATATGTCATGGCTAACCCTTGTAGAGAATAAACCATGGTAAGAGATAATTATTAGGTTTATAAATATCTAAAGCAAAACAAAAATGGTGGACTAAGTCAATGGTCATCCACAAGTTTGCAACCATGACAAATTCCACACATTTTTGAATTACTTAAATAAATAAAAGCCTTTGTATTATCTTTTATATGGTGTAAGTCTCATACACCCATGTTGCATATATAACCTAGCATGTCACAATAATATATATCACATATATATATATATTATTTATGTAACAAAAGAATACAATAAACATATATCACATATATGTTAATTGTATCAAAAGTGGGAAATAGAAATACTTAAGTGAGCATATATTAGTTAATATAATTTAATATATCAAATATATAATTATACATTAAATCAACACTTGATTTAATAATTCGGCCATATCACATATAACCGACTAATATAAAATGTATCATTTCATCGAATCAACACTTGATCCGATGACCCGGCTATATCACATATAACCGGCCGATATCACATATCGTGAGAATAGAATACGGTATCACATACGCGTATTAATCTCGGTTCCGCACATATCGCATATGTTCTCCTACTCCGTTTCGCCTGAGCCAGGAAACCTCTGTCTAGGACTCTAAAGACTCATCAATACGCCGGCAGTAGGTAATGATCATATCAGTCACCCACAAGCCGTCAGCGGTCAGATAAACGTAACGGCCACCCGGGTATTGAGTGATCAGAAGATCAACAAGCAAGCCTATTCATACTCCTGTAAAGGCTGTCAGTAACACTACCGTACAGTCCGGTCTCTTCGTCTGATATGTCGCATATCCAGTTTAGGGGTGGTAAACGTCAGACCCTGGTAACCGATATGTCGTGCCGATGTGAGGCTCATAACGGATCGAGAAACTACTGATAACACTTACCAGTAGATCTCCATATCATCCCTGGCCAGGGACTTCCAGTTATAGCTAATCGAGCACAGCGCAACATCAACCCCCAATACCGGGAGAGACGAAACCCCTCCTATCGCTCATTGCCTCCATGTGATTCGGGACTGTACCCAAAAGCCACCGTTTTGCATGTTCTCTTGAACGTGGTAAGGTGGAAATCAAAGCACAGTGGGAATCACACAAGACTCTATGACGATCTCGGGTCTACAGACTAACCTGTACAAGTATCACCAGAGAACTTCTATCTGACGATAGGTATAATACCAACTAGGAGTTCTCGGCGAGTCCGTTCAGTGTACCCAGTCTCCACTGAGCACCCTGTTCCCCGCCGAAAATCGGAGACGCGATAAACGTCTTGCCTGAATTTCGGGACAGATGCTAATTGGCGCTATCCGTCTACCTCTCCGAAGATGCCAAGTTGATTTATGACACCATGTATAGAAGGTTTAAATGGATGCAGCCGATGTAGCAGACTTCGTTAGATTCCCCCTCATTTGAGGGGGTTTTGATTGTGGGGATGCTCTTCCCTGCAGGCGCAAGCCCCTGCAGTTAATTACGCTACCGCATCGCGGTAACAACTTTCTCCTTCTCCAGATGGTCATTTTGTGTCGTGGGTGTTTGTTTTGTTTTTGGTTGCCCGTGGATTGTATACGGAGACTAATTTATGTCGTCGCCCGTAAGGCAAGGATTATTCCAAATCCGTATTTTCTTAGATTTGGGTTTGGGGGTTGGGTGTAAGGATATGTTAGTCTCATTTAAAACTAAGATGAACTTACACGTTTGTTAAGGATACGTTAGTCTAATTTTAGACTAAGATCAACTTAACGGGATCGTTTAAATCCAACAAGAGAGCATTTGGGCTCTGTTGTTTAGTTTAGGGACATTGCGGTCAATTGTTAGTTTAAGGACATTACGGTCCATTGTTAGTTTAAGGACATCTCGGTCCAAGGTTAAGGACATCATATTCCATGGGTTTAAAGGGACCCCACAGTCCGAGGTTAAGGACATCATAGTCCATGAGTTTAAGGACCCCACAGTCCAGTTTAAAGACGTCATAGTCTGTGAAATGTGTGTGGTTGTCGGGATCCGTCACCTCTCTGAAGATGTTGAAGGATTACGATGAAAAATATCAAAGGAGTGAAGAGATGTACCCTTAAACCAAAGTTGATTGGGGATCTGTAGTCCAATTTGGAACTAAGATCAATTAATTAGATTATGAGCACATTGGCTCAGTTAAATCTGAATTGAGGACTTATGGCCAATTAAGTTTAAAATGTTGGCCCTTTATTGGACTATTGAACATTTGTCTGGGTTCAGCCCCCCATTATTTAGCAATGCTAAACATGGGTTTGGGGGGGTTTTGACAACATTTTGTCTTTGGCTGAGCATTAAACCCTTCATTATAGCTCTGGGTTTTACTCTGCATATCATATGGAATGATCAATTTTGAGATTCAGTTGAAGGAGAGGCTTGCTTCTGGAAAACTTAGCCAATTTGGGCAAAGATTGGCTTTAAAATAGTGTTAAACACTAGAGGACAGTTGGCAGTCACGTGTTCCCACGTGATGCGTTTAAGATAGTGTTAAACACTAGGGACGAAGCATTTAAAATAGTGTTTAAACACTAGAAAGGAGGTAGTCACGTGGGTCACGAGAGGCATCTAAAGATGGGGCCAAACTTCCTTTATTTTATTCTCAAATCTGCAAATAAGTGTTAAACACTTTTAGTTTTCACGGACATCACGTGCGGGCACGTGATGGGTACTCATGCATTGATTTATTAGAGTGTTTATAAGGGGTCACGTGAGGACGCCCAAAATCAGTACTGCCTTTGCCTTTGTTTTCTTTGTTTTGAAGGTCACGTGGGAGCACGTGAGGCATTGCCTCTGGGCTAATTCCTTCTTAGTTTGGGGAGTCTGTGTAAGGGTCACGTGGGGACACGTGACCTAGTCTTGTTCCTTCATTTTTGATTATTAAGGATGGGGGTCACGTGTCACCACGTGATCCGGTTCTTTATGTGCATGGAGAGCTTTTAAGTCTCTTGTTTTAAGAATTAAATTCTCTGTAGGGTTAAACCCTAATTCTGTTTTAGAGGAATTAAATTCCTATGCATGTGAAAGAATTAAATTCTCATATAAGGTTAAACCCTAGTTCTGTCTTGGAGGAATTAAATTCTTATGAATTTGGGAGAATTAAATTCTCATATATGGTTAAACCCTAGTTTTATTTGGGATGAATTAAATTCCTGTGAAATTGAGAGAATTAAATTCTCATATAGGGTTAAACCCTAGTTTTATTTGGAGGAATTAAATTCCTATGAATTTGGGAGAATTAAATTCTCTAAACTCAATTCTCCCTCTAAATTTTGGATCTGCATGGCAGAATCTTCCCGATGAGAATTAAATTCTCAACTTGTGGGGAGATTTGCTTCTGCAGATCTTCAACCAGAGGAAGAACTAAGTTCTTTTGCATAAGAGTTAAACTCTTAGATTGAGAATTAAATTCTCTTTTGTTTATGGAGCTTAGATCTCTTTCCCCTTTCTCACCTAGGGTTTCTTTTCTTTGAGAATTAAATTCTCCTCTCTTTTCTCTCTGTTGTTGTTTTTCTCCAGAAAATCAAAATTCCAAGATCCAAAAATCCTCCCTTCTCTCCTCTTCTTGGCTCCTATTTATAGGAGATGGAAAAGAATCAATTTGTTTAGTGAATCTTTCATTGAAAGATTTTGGTTATTTTTGTAACCAACATGATCTTTTAGATCACTCGGTGTATTTTATTCACCGTTGGATTTTTAATCCAGAAGATATTCTGTTTGTTATTCTTTGTGAATTTCAGGGAAATCTTTCCTTGTATAAAATCTTTCCATAAATTTTTGATTTTTAATCACCATTGGAATTTTAATCCAACGGTGCTCTATTTTACAGAGCACCATCTTTTTTGTTTGGAAAGATTTAAAGAAACATTTTCCCAGTTAGGGTCTTTGATTTCGCTTAATTAGAATTTAATTCTAATAGCTCAGAAGGCTTTTAAAGCCCATCACGTGTTGGCACGCGATCCCAATTTTTGATCATTAAAATAGAATTTAATTCTATCAATTAAAGAGTTAAGAGACCTGTCACGTGTTGGCACGTGACCCTCTTGATTAAACATTTTGTTCAGAGTTTAATTCTGCCTTTTAATAGAGCTAAGGAATCATCACGTGTCAGCACGTGACCCTTGGTCACATGTGAGCACGTGATGCCCCATTGGGGTCTTTCCTTAGTTTCTTATTATATTTTTTAATCTCTTTTAGTGGGTTTTAAAGGCCCATCACATGGTGGCACGTGACTCCACTAATTGCCTGCTTGGTTATAATTTAATTCTATTACGACAGAGCTCCAGGAAACCATCACGTGTCAGCACGTGACCCTTGGTCACGTGTGAGCACGTGATACCCCATTGGGGAATTTCTTGATATTTTATCAGGAAAAAAATGCTCCCACAGCGTTGTTCTCACGTGTTTGCACGTGAGTGCAATGCTGTCACCTTTATGACCGTTGGATCTGTCTAGGGAATAGGGGAGATGAACCGTTTCCCATCACATCCTATAAATGCAGGGGTCTCTTCAGAAGCGCCTCCACTCTTTCATCTTCTTCCTTGTTCATTTTCTTTTGAGAATTTAATTCTCTTTCTCAGAGCTCAGTTCTCTGTTCCAAAATTTCCAGAGTTTAACTCTGTCCAAGAAAGAATCCTTTCTTCAGGTAATGGTTTCGAAAGACCGAAGGACTTTCATATATTTATATTAAAAAACTCTTTGGATTTTAAATCCACACCAAGGGTTTTCCCCATCAAAGAACATCTTTCTAAGTTCTTCAAAGATGTCCAATCTTTAAATAATAAACCCCTTTTGCTAGGGTTTCTCTGATCTTAAGGAATTGATGATGAAACTTGTCTTCCCTCTGGAATTTAATTCCACTTCCAAGAGCTTAGCTCTGCCAATTTTCAGGGAATTTAATTTCTCTGGTCAAAAGGAATTTAATTCCTCTAAAGAATTTAATTCTTTAAAAGAAGACTTCTTGGGATTTTTCCTCCTGAGTTGTTTTTACAGAAAGAAGAATTTCAGTAAAGTTTTCTGGGAATTAGTTCCCCTGTTCTGCTTGATTTTCGCAGAGTCCAAGATGGGTTTCTCTTTGGGGGAATGTCTAGAGTCATTTGAATTCATTGAGAATCTTCCTTTTATTCTCATGATGATTGCTTGGCCTCATTATCAGTGAGCCGCCATCTTGATTTTGTGGGACCCATGTGTTTTGTAACCAATGGTCCCATAAAATAAGTCCTCTGTCGCTTTCTTCCACTGTCTTTTTATATATATACATTTATAGACATATATATATACACGTGTTGGTTTCACTTTAACAGTTTCCTATTCTTTTATTTCAGGCACAATGACTTCTGTTCCATACTTCCCATTCACCAGCTCGGAGGCTGCCTTTCCTCAGTCACCGTCTGACGAAGAGGTGATGGCGATGATCAGGGCTCATGACCCGAATTGTACCAATTTACTTTTATGGGGGACCTGGTACGGTCACATCATCTGCGGTCACCGCAGTTTTCTTTGCGAGATACCGACAGAGCCTACCTGTCCATTTCTGCCGATGGATCCTCCACGGACCACCTTTGCTGTGGAGATGCTGAATTGGACCCCTATGGGATGGCTTGAGCCATTAACAACTGGTATTCCTAACCATCATGTGCCGGCTATAGACATTTTAGGGCGCCGCATTTGCCAAGGCGAAGCCCAGCCATAAGGACAGATTTACAAGATAAGGCTTACCCCTCGACATCCCACGGGCTACCTTCTCTAGGCCCGTTATATCATGTCCGCCCATCGTGCGCGACTACAGAGGGTTGGACTTTATCAGGCGGTATCCGCGTCTCTTTTCCACTATCAGTCTCCCCATGTCTGGTGGGTTAAGGCATTCTTAAACCAATGGAATCTTCCCACCAACACCTTCTTTCTAGGGGACCGCGAAGTTTCAATTTTCCTGGAGGAGTTTCGCGAAATCTCAGGGTTGCCGGTTAGGGGGACACTCTATGAAGAACTACTGCCTCCCGATGAGTATGTCTTCGAAAACGAGCCTGCCAAGCTTGACGGCCTGCCGACGGAGAATGCCGTCCGCCACAAGCGCTCAAGTTTGATCAGGACTCTGAGCATTTTTGAGAAGTTATTCGCAGAGTCAGAGGAGCAGGGCGTCACTTTCAAAAGCTTTATCACCTGCTTCCCTCGCGAAGATGTCTTATCAAAGATGGCTCCGAAGTTCGCGAATATCAACGACCCCTTTGGGTTCGGTTTAAATAAGCGGCCGACTAAAGAAGAGGACTTGCCTCAGTTCTACATTCCCATCATGTCGGCCGTGTCTTTCGAGTTGATCGCAGCTCCTGGTATGGATGAGGAGACTTTCTTCGTGGGCTTCATCAGTGTTTGGCTCAGTAGGTTCGCCATTCCCATGCACCGTCGGTTCATGAGAGCCTCAGTTATTTACCCTGCTCATCGCATTGTTGAGGGGACGCGACTAGCTGTGGGCATTGGAGGGCTAGCGCATCTATATCATGGGTTAAGCGCCGTGGCCAATACCTCAACTCCAGGCGTAGATGTGGTAAATTTCTCTCTTCATTACTTTACGTCCTGGATTGAGATGCGCGTGCTGGGGGCATTTGCTGCGCACCAAAGACCCAGCTTTTATGACGCTTATACTTTTCCGCGACTCATGCGGCTGGTGGACGCTTCTGCTCCTGACCCGACTCAGTCTGGGGCTATTCGCATGCTGGTTAATCCCTATGCTAATACGGGTGGGATGGTATTCAACGATCGAGTCCTCTCTGCTCCCTCAGGACCAGTTCAACAGCTCTGCGACTCGTCGAAAAATGGGGTACCTTCTCTGAAGCCCAAGGAAGCCATGCACTTATATTCGATCAGACCAGATTATCTGGTATTTCGTTAGAACGGTGCGGCCCTCTTTATGCGGTACAACCCACACCGCTTTGCTCGGCAGGTTGGATATGACCAGGGTGTCCCTTTTGAGGCATTTATGGTGGAGCCTAGGCCGTCGCCAGAAGTTGTTCGTGACGCCGCTCATCACTTCATGCGGCTGAATACTGGCTCCCGCGTTGTGATTCCTGAAGCTGATCATATTCCTCGATGTGTGGGGTCATTCACGGGCTGGTACCTCCACTGAGTCAGTCCAATCATTGCCGAGGAGAAGAGGGTGCTCCTCGGATATAGAGCTCCCACTCCGATCCAAGCCACGAGAGTTCCGCCGCAACCGCGTGCAACAGTTCGTCCTCCCTTGAGGGATACCAGCGTCGTGCTTATTCCAGAGGCGGCGGAAGTGGATTTAACTCCCACAGCTGGTATGCCACTGCATACTAGGGCTCAATCAAAGGCTAATAGGGCGCCAGTAGCAGTGTCATCGACTGCGGCGTCAGCAATGGCCGTGTCGTCATTGGTAGCACTGCCGAGCGAGGACATTGAAGGCGAAGTGGGTCAACGCCGTACCAAAGCTCCACGAGAAAGGAAATGATCGTCTTCGGCAGTTAGTTCTGGGCCCAAGAGGAGGAGGAATACGATCACCAATCTGCTCGACTCTTTAGTGGAGTCTGAGCCTATTCTTCAAGATGAACCACTAGCCATGCAAGAATCGGTTAGTGGTCTACTTTTCCCGGGTTCATCTGCCGAGGAAGCCGCACAATTGGCTGAAGCTATAAGACGTTCACAAGATGAATCCGAGAATGTAAGGATCCCGAAGAGGCCTTATCCTGCTGTCATTTTTTACGAAGACCCTCCATCGATACGGCGGCTATTCATAGGCCCTTTGGAAGAATGGGGTAAGAGGACCCTTAAGCAGGCTATTTCAGCCGACGCCGAAGACGCACTTTCATTGTGGACCGGTGGCCACGAGTCTACTCTCGAACCTCGGCGAGCAAATCTCCTCAGGAAGGAGCGTCGGCTTGAACAAGCCATATTAGAGGCTCCCTTGCGCATCGGTATGTTCATGTATCTCTTTGTAATATTTTTGTATTGCTCGTACACATATATATATATATATATATATATATATATATATCCTTATCCCCATACAAACTTTGCAGGGACTTCGGCGACGGTGGGTAATCTGAATTCTAGTCGCGCTTTGACTGTAGATTCCGCTAATATCCTCAATGAAACACTAATCAGTGTAGAGGGGGTTCGATGCAACCGTTGCTCCTGCGATGGAGCCTCCCTCGGTGATTCCCGCTCCCCAAGCGCTTGCTCCCCCGGGAGAGGCATCTTTATTGGCCGCCAATCCAATAGATCTTTCTGGGGACGGCCCGGAGATTAGGGGACAGGTAGTCGAGGCTACCGTCCTTCCGCTGGAGCCTGCAGTGGCGGCCACTGCTCCTCGCTCGGAAGTCGTTACACTGTCCCATGTCCCCGATGATGTGCTTGGGGGCACGGAGGAGGCCGCCGAAGCTGCTATCCCTCCAGCCCAGAATGGGAGAAGTATCGAAGGTAGCCTTCTATATTTTACATTAATAATCTCTCCATTATCTTAACCCTTCTGTCTTTTCAGAATTGCGTGGCTTGGCTGCGTCTATTGCCGATCTGTCTCCCAGGAAGTCCTTTCAGCGCCTGTTGGAGATGGCCGCTCCGCAGGCGATATCTCCTCAACGCATCGTCCTCTCTTCCGGGAAAGGTCAGTGTCTTTTGCCCTCTCCTCACGGTGTTATTATTATTTCATATAATGACATTGATGTCTTCTACAGTTTTAGACGCTGATGACGAGATTGAGATTCTTGACGGTCCTGGGGAGCCTTCAGACCCCTCTTGCATGACTGTGGGTAAGTAAAGTCTCACCGTCGTTCCATTTGTTCTTTGCTTACAAGTCTTGTTGACTGTTTATAATTCTGAACAGCTTTGCCAGTTCTTACCACGCTGGAGTCTCGCATCGTCATGCCACCCGGCCCCTATGCTCTACGTGCCTCGGAACGGATGGCAAAGCTAAGCCTCCACTCCCTATCAGCCCTAATTGAGGATCTTCGCGCTGGCAGTCTAATCATGGCCGAAGCGTTTGCGGCTGAAGCCAACGGTTCTCTTCCCTTTCTTGCCACCTACCATAGTGAAACATTGGTGCAAGTCTGGGTTGAATTTTTTCGCCAGGTGGAGGCTTGCTTGCATATTCTTGAATGTACACGCCTTCCTTCAGAGGTTGTGGCCGCGAAGGCGAGTTTACAGGGGCTGACTGAGCGGTGCGTTGCGAACATGATATCATGCGAGAAGAGGCTCAGCCGCAAGTTTTCGGAGAGGGAGCTGGCTTCCAAAGCGCTGAGGGAGCTTCAAGCCAACCTTATGGCCAAGACCACTAGGGCATATGAGCTTTGGCGGGTGCTTCAAGAGGCTATCAAGGAGGTGGTAGCCATTGATAAGGCCGCCGTTTTTACTCATGAAATGGTCGAAGCCCATAAGGTTACTGAAAAAGAGCTTGAAGGCCGTCTTGCCTCATACCAGGCCTAATAGGCTCAAGCGGAGGCCCGTCTTTTGACGATAATGAATCATAAAGCCGAGACCCAACGAAAAAAGGACGAACTGGAAAATTTACTAAATCGCCCACCGGCTTGAAGAGTTGTATATACATTTTTTTATTCTTCTTTTGCATATACTCCTGAATGAGAGTATATTTTTTTGTTCTTTCATAAATTGTACTTTGTATTCTTTTTTATTCATGAATAAAAGACATATTTTTCTTCATGATGGTGTGTCCCTTTTAGTAAGTGTATTCTGTGGATAGTCTATTTTGATTTCTTTGTAGGACAGCGATGGCTTAGGATTCAGGGTTAAGATCTGCCTCCTAAGACTTTTCAACTTTATGAGCCGTGAGGGTCTCATAAAGAATTTTCTCCCTACAGGTCGAGAGAATCCCGTAGGTGTAATTTCTCCTTAAGAATCGTGAGGATTCCTAAGTGTGTTTTCTTCTGAGAGTCGTAAGGATCTCACAAAAGAGTTTTCTCCCTAACAAGTTGTGAGGACCTGTAAGTGATGGACGAAGTTGACACTATCCGCATTTCATGGAATCAGAAGTTGCTCTGGATGCTTCCCACAGGGTCGGTTCGACATAGCCGTGTTCTGCGAGGACCAGGCTCCGCTCTGGATGCTTCCACGGGGTCAGAATTGACATAGCCGTATTCTGCGAGGACCAGGATCCTCTCTGGACGTTTCCCATGGGGTCAGGATTGACATAAGCCGCATTCCACGTAACCAGGAATTTGCTCTGGATGCTTCCCACAGGGTCGGATTGACATAGCCGTGTTCTGCGAAGACCAGGCTCCGCTCTGGATGTTTCCCACAGGGTCAGGATTGACATAGGTCGCGTTCTACGTAACCAGGAATTTTGCTCTGGATGCTTCCCACGGGGTCTGATTGACATAGCCGTGTTCTGCGAGGACCAGGCTCCGCTCTGGACGTTTCCCACGGGGTCAGGATTGACATAGGCCGTGTTCCACGTGACCAGGAATTTGCTCTCGATGCTTCCCATGGGGTCGGATTGACATAGCCGTGTTCTGCGAGGACCAGGCTCCACTCTGGATGTTTCCCACGGGGTCAAGATTGACATAGGCCGCGTTCCACGTAACCAGGAATTTTGCTCTGGATGCTTCCCACGGGGTCTAATTGACATAGACGTGTTCTGCGAGGACCAGACTCCGCTCTGGACGTTTCCCACGGGGTCAGGATTGACATAGGTCGTGTTCCACGTGACCAGGAATTTGCTCTGGATGCTTCCCACGGGGTTTGATTGACATAACCGTGTTCTGCGAGGACCAGGCTCCGCTCTGGTCATTTCCCACGGGGTCAGTATTGACATAAGCCGCGTTCCACATGACCAGGAATTTTGCTCTGGATGCTTCCCACGGGGTCTGATTGACATAGCCGTGTTCTGCGAGGACCAGGCTCCGCTCTGGACGTTTCCCACGGGTCAGGATTGACATAAGCCGCGTTCCACGTGACCAGGAATTTTGCTCTGGATGCTTCCCACGGGGTCATAGCCGTGTTCTGGGAGGACCAGGCTCCGCTTTGGATGCTTCCCACAGGGTCAGGACTGACATAGACCGTGTTCAGCGAGGACCAGGATCCGCTCTGGACATTTCCCACGGGGTCAGGATTGGCATAGGCCGCGTTCCATGTAACCAGGAATTTTCTCTGGATGCTTCCTACAGGGTCATAGCCGTGTTCTGCGAGGACCAGGCTCCGCTCTGGATGTTTCCCACGGGGTCAGTATTGACATAGGCCGCGTTCCACGTAACCAGGAATTTGCTCTAAATGCTTCCTACGGGGTCATAGCCGTGTTCTGCGAGGACCAGGATCCGCTCTGGACGTTTCCTACGGGGTCAGGATTGACATAGGCCGTGTTCCACGTGACCAGGAATTTGCTCTGGATGCTTCCCATGGGGTCATAACCGTGTTCTGCGAGGACCAGGCTCCGCTCTGGACGTTTCCCACGGGGTCAGGATTGACATAGGCCGCGTTCCACGTAACCAGGAATTTGCTCTGGATGCTTCCCACGGGGTCATAGCCGTGTTCTGTAAGGACCAGGATCCGCTTTGAACGTTTCCCACGGGGTCAGGATTGACATAGGCCGTGTTCCACATGACCAGGAATTTGCTCTGGATGCTTCCCACAGGGTCATAGCCGTGTTCTGCGAGGACCAGGCTCCGCTCTGGACGTTTCCCACGGGGTCAGGATTGACATAGGCCGTGTTCCACGTGACCAAGAATTTGCTCTGGATGCTTCCCACGGGGTCTGATTGACATAGACGTGTTCTGCGAGGACCAGGCTCCGCTCTGGACGTTTCCCACGGGGTCAGGATTGACATAAGCCGCATTCCACGTGACCAGGAATTTTCTCTGGATGCTTCCCACGGGGTCATAGCCGTGTTCTGCGAGGACCAGGATCCGCTCTGGACGTTTCCCACGGGGTCAGGATTGACATAGGCCGTGTTCCACGTGACCAGGAATTTGCTATGGATACTTCCCACGGGGTCTGATTGATATAGCCGTGTTCTGCGAGGACCATGCTCCGCTCTGGATGCTTCCCACGGGGTCATAGCCGTGTTCTGGGAGGACCAGTATCCGCTCTGGACGTTTCCCACGGGGTCAGGGTTGACATAGGCCGTGTTCCACGTGACCAGGAATTTGCTCTGTATGCTTCCCATAGGGTCTGATTGACATAGCCATATTCTGCGAGGACCAGGATCCGCTCTGGATGCTTCCCACGGGGTCAGAATTGACATAAGCGTTCCACGTAACCAGGAAGGGTTGACTTTATCTGCATTTCACGGAGTCGGGGTTTGACTCTCGGTCATCTGTGCACCGCCGAGTCACGGAACTGGGAATTGTCGCGGTTCCGCTTTGCTTGATATTGCGTCTGTTGTAATGAGACGAATGTTGAGATGATCTCCAAGCTGTCTGTGAACCGTTGAGATTTGGCTTCTTCTTTTGATGGAGTCCGGGGAGGGAAGGTGTGATTCCTTCTTTGTTTGCGCCCCTAGATTGTATACAGGGATTGATGTGATATCACCTGTAGGGCAAAAAGTTTCATTTTATATATTTTTGTTTCCGCGATGCTCTATCATTTCAGCTTTTATATCGCGAAGGTCGCGATTGCCCAATCATTTCGGCTATTTTCCGCGGTGCCCAATCATTTCGTCTATTTGTTTTATTTTTACTCGCTGCTTTTTATTGCGAGTTGCCCAATCATTTCGGCTATTTTTGTATGCATACATTTTTACTTGCTGATTTTGTTGCAAGTTGCCCCATCATTTCGTCTATCTCGCATGCATGTGTGGCTCGCTGGCTTTTTGCTGCAAGCTTGGGATTAGACACCGATTTCGGCATCAGCACCGCTAAAACTGGGATATTGCCAGGAGCGAATCATCATTTGCCTTCATCGATATCCATTCGTGTTTGACATCAGAGAAGGTATACGGGTGCTCAGTGGAAACTGGGTACACTGGACGGACTCGCCGAGAACTCCCAGATGGTATTATACCTCACGTCAGACGGCAGTTCTCTGGTGACACTGGTACAGGTTAGTCTGTAGACCCGAGATCATCATAGAGTCTTGTGTGATTCCCACTGTGCTTTGATTTCCATCATACCACGTCCAAGAGGGCGTGCAAAAAGGAGGCTTTTGGGTACAGTCCCGAATCACATGGAGGCAATGAGCGATAGGAGGGATTTCGTCTCTCCCGGTATAGGGAGTTGATGTTGTGCTGTGTTCGATTGGCTATAACTGGAAATCTCTGGCCAGGGTTGCTGAGATTTACTGGTAAGTGTTATCAGTAGTTTCTCGAACTGTTATAGACCTCATATCGACACGACTTATCAAGCTACTGGGGTCTGACGTTTACCACCCCTAGGCGAGATATGCGACATATCAGACGAAGAGACCGGACTGTACAGGAGTGTTACTGACTGGATTCGCAGGAGAAAGTACAGGCTTGCTTGTTGATCTTCTGATCGCTCAATACCTGGGTGGCTGTTACGTTTAGCTGACCGCTTGCAGCTTGTGGGTGTTTGATATGATCATCACCTACTGCCGGTGTATTGACGATTCTTTAGAGTCCTACACAGAAGTTTCTTGACTCAGGCAAAACGGAGTAGGAGCACATATATGATATGTGCGAGACCGAGAACAATACGTGTATGTGATACCGTATTAGATTCTCGCAATATGAGATATCGGCCGGGTATATGTGATATAGCCGGGTCATCGGATCAAGTGTTGATTCGATGAACTGATACAGATTATATTAGTCGGTTATTTGCGAAATAGCCGGATTATCGGATCAAGTGTTGATTCGATAATTTAATGTATAATTATATATATGATATATTAAATTACATTAACTAGTATAAACTCACAAAAAGATTCTTTTTCTCACTCGGGTAATACATTGATATATATGCGATATATGTTAATTGTATTATTTTATTTTGTTACAATAAATATTGTATATGTGATATATAATATTGTAACATGTTAGGGTTATTAATGCAACATGTTTAGTGGAAATTAAATATGCTTAGGGTTTGATTTGGGTTAATCTTTTCTAGAAGTTTCTAGAAGCTTTGCTTTTGTTTTAAGCAAAGATATTTGTTATGATATTTTGCATAGATATTTGTTTAACCCAACCCAACCCTTTAACCATGGTTCAATCTCTACAAGGGTTAGTTCTTCTCACTTTACCATGGTTGCATTTCAAACCTTACACTTGAGTTATTCATTATTCATCACAAAAGGAGTTAGCTTCTTCTTCTTCTTCCTTCTTGCTTGAAAAGCTTTCTAGCTTTTTGAGAGGTGATGAAAATGAGTGAGATTGAGAAAATAAATGAGAGCTAAATTCCTACTTCATCATCCTAATCTATCGTACCCATTTAGATTAGGGCGTTCACTTCATTAGTGAGTGAGAGCTTGTGTTAAAGAAACTTCAAGGTAGATCATCTTTGTTATCGAAGATCGGAAGCAAGCTTGCATCTTTCTCTTCGTGGAGCCTCTCTAGAGTCCGAATACTCGATGATCGCACGAAGGGACCTCAACACGGAGCTTTAGAAGTGAAGAACCGGACTACAAAGGTTGTAATCCCAAACTCTTAGATGTTAAAGTGTTTAACATGCTTTGTTTCGCCTAATCTCTAGTTTAAAGATCTTGGTTAGGATTTTTCGGCACGTCTAAATTTTAAATCGGGCATGGTTGATGCCTTGTAGAACCTTGTGAGTGTGCTTAGTAACCCTACAGTGGTATCAAAGCCAAGCTAGAGTTTTAGGCGAAGTCTAGACGAATTTTAAAGTCCGATCGAACCCCGAAACCCCATATTTTACCCTTCTCTGGAAATTTTATAAAAATGTTGATCTTTTTGTATTAAAAATACTCAGAAAATCAAGCAGGGAAATATAAGGATTACTGTGAAAAACGAGATTCTAACACCATTAAAGCGCCGCGGAACCGCGGCCGTACCATGGTGTTAGTTATATGTATGCCCTAGAGGCCATTACTGTACATTGGATGTATATTGTAGTGGATGCTGGGACATATATAGGTAGGACTTTCTTGCTCGACATGATAGTATGCTATCTGGTTGCTCTTTATCTTAACATGTATACTCTCTGTCTCTCTGATTACATGTTGATAAAGCCCTTAGGATGTGTACTCGACTTCCAGGACTGTCATGCAGTTCATACTAGTGGGGCCTGGATAGTCCATGAGTACATCCTTCAATGTTCCTAGTCGAGGGAATATCGAGACGGGACATCGATATTCCAGAGTAGACTAGCGTATATCTTCTCGACCCATATGATGGGCGATGGATGATCCCATATCCATTGGTGTTTGACATCAGAGATGGTATACGGGTGCTCAGTGGAGACTGGGTACACTGAACGGACTCGCCGAGAACTCCCAGATGGTATTATACCTTACGTCAGATGGCAGTTCTCTGGTGACACTGGTACAGCTTAGTCTGTTGACCCGAGATCGTCATAGAGTCTTGTGTGTCTCCCACTGTGCTTTGATTTCCACCCTACCACGGCTCTACTGAGTCGTGCAAACAGGTGGTTTTTGGGTACAGTCCCGATTCACATGGAGGCAATGAGCGATAGGAGGGGATTCGTCTCTCCCGGTATTGGGGGTTGATGTTGCGCAATGCACGACTGGCCATAATAGGAAATCCCTGGCCAGGGTTGCTGTGATATACTGGTAAGAGTTATCAGTAGTTTCATGAAAGTTATGGACCCTACATCGGCATGACTTATCAAGCTATTGGGGTCTGACGTTTACCACCCCTAGGTGAGATATGCGACATATCAGACGAACAGATCGGACTGTACGGTAAATGTTACTGGTTGGATTCACAGGAGTGTGAGCGGGCTTGCTCCTCGATCTTCTAATCGCTCAATACCCGGGTGGCCGTTACGTTTAGCAGACCGCTTGCGGCTTGTGGGTGTTTGATATGATCATCATCTGCTGCCGGCGTATTGACGAGTCTTTAGAGTCCTACACAGAGGTTTCCTGGCTCAAGCGAAACGAAATAGGACCACATATGGGATATGTGTGGGACCGAGAATAATGCGTGTATGTGATACCGTATTTCATTCTCGCGATGTATGTGTCGAATGGTTGTATGCGATATAACCTAGTTATCGAATCAAGGATTGATTCGATAAGCCGATACGTTGGATACTAGCCGGTTATATGCGACATGACCGGATCATTGAATCAAGTGTTGATTTAATGATTTAATGTATAATTATATATTTGATATATTACTTTGCATTAACTAGTATTGGTTCACTTTAAATGGATTTACTCACTTGTATTGCACATTGTATATGTGATATATTTTTTGTGCACATGATTGTATCATGTTTAATGATACATTCTTGCTTGGTTTTGTGCAAAGTATTAAACCATGGTTAGTTAGTGGTTAGAGTATCATTTCTTTTACTTATTCATTTATCTGTTTATTTATTTCATTTAGAAAAGATAAAAAGAAAAGAATGGTTGCTATTTTTGTTTTTATTTGAAGCTTCTTGAAGCTTTGAACAAGTCCACAATTCTTGTCTCTTCTCTAACCCTAACCACTCATCTAACCTTAATTAAATCTCTACACTAAACCATGGTTGAAGTCATGATAAGTATTGATTTATTTATCAAATTATTTAACACTTATCATATATTATCTTCTTCTTCTTCTTCTTCAAGAAGAAAAATGTTGATAGCTTCAATGGCAACTAGCCAAAACAAGTGAGAAATCCAATTCTAAAGTGAACCCACTTCCTATTTCTTCATCCTCTACCTCTTGCCAAGTAGTATAGGGTGTTTTCTTCATAAGTTTCATGACTTGGTGAAGTGGGAGTTTGATCTTGTGATGCCTCGACGTAGATCATCTTCGGCATCGAAGCCGACGATCAAGCCCGCCCATTCTTCGATGAAGCCGATGCTAGAGTCATGGGTTCGATTTGGACAGCGGAGGGAGATCATCGCGGAGCTTAGGAAGTGGTGGACCGGATCTACAAAAGTTATAGCCCCTTTCCTTTAGCATTAAATTCGTTTATTTGCATTGCATCGCCTTGTTTTCTAGTTAACGATCCGTATTAGGGTTTGTAGGCACAAGGAAATTTTTGATTTGTGCATGTTTGATCACTTGTGAGACTTCTTTCGTGTGCCTAGGAACCCTACAGTGGTATCAGAGCCTAGCTAGAGCCTTAGGCGATGCGTAGACGGAGTTAGAAGTCCGATCGAACCGAAACCGTAACCCTAATATTGCTCTCTGTACATTTTTGAAAATTGTGGATTTTTATGAATTAAAAATATGCAGAAAACTCAGTAGAAGATTCTAAGAATTACTGTATAAAACGGGGCCCCTGAATCCATTAAAGCGCGGCGGAACCGCGGCATTAGCATGCTAATGCGGCGGTTCCGCGGCCCTTTTGTCTCCTCTTGCAATAAATTTTGCATAGTAATTCCTAGTTTGCAGTGCTGGTTTTCCTGGGAATTTTTAATATTTTTTCAAGAGTTGAATTTTCTGGGTTGTATTGGGGACTCGGTGTATCGATCGGATTGTCTAATTTTGTCAGTGTGTTTTTCCGGGTATTTTTAGAATATGTTAAAAAGTTCGACCGGATATAAATACCCACTTTTTCCCCTGCCGGGAAATTTCTAATTGTTGGATTTTTCCGTAGTTTAACGACGTTCTAAGTAGTGCAAGTAACGCGATGGTCCCTCTAGAAGACAACAAACCTTAACTCGATTATGTGACCGTCTTGAACTGCCCTTTGAACCTTCGGGTTTGGGGCAGTACAAAGTGCCACATGTGAGGCGTTGGCTTGACCCTTCTACGGCTGGACCGTTGGTACTGAGGCACGAACTGAAAGCTGTTAGACTTATTTCATGTGTTGAGCCGTATCGGGAAAACTTAGGTGTTCGAATGTTCGATCGGAAAGTTTAACATTTTCTGTTTATCCGGAATGTGATACAATAATTGGAATTCACAAGTAGTTATGAGATAACGGAATGAATATTATAAACATAGCAGTTTAGTCTCACTTGATCGGTTGCCACGGAGTTTTGATGTGATCAAAAGTCCGTCGCAATCACGTAGCATACGCGGATACTCGCCGGGTAAACTTAATAGACAGCCTCACCCCATAGCCCCAACCAAGTGACTGTAGGAGAACCCCGTCGCCGAAAGCATCCGTTTGGGTGCTCGCGGTAGCGGTGTTCCGCCTTGGCGCACTTCGTTGACGGTATCAGGGGTGCGAACGTCTACTAAAGTTTGCGACGAGCATTCGATCAAAATGTCGGGAATCCTGTTGAATTGCCCGACTTGGTATTGAAAAGTGTTTTCGATAATGAGACTAAAATGCGGGGTTTATAATTGTTAGGCATGCGATGTCTAAAGAATTCATTTGGTCAGGCATGCGATGTCTGAGGTGGTTGCGGATTCCAACTGTTGTAGTTTTACACTTTCTTTTCTGTGACCGTAAGTGTAATATGTGATGTCGCTGGTTTCGTTGCTATATGTCAACGACAATTGGGATGCGCATATTTACTTACGTTGATGACATGTGATGTTATGTGTTGCTGGATATGTTATATTGGATCGTCGTGTTTGAATAGCCGTGGGTTTTTATGTGAGATGAGTGTTTTTCATTTTCATTCACATAAAAATTTGTATGTAATATTCTTTTATTGGGGCACTTCCAGGTTGCGGAAGATGTCACCGTTGATGTATATTATTTACTTTTCTGCACTAGGATAGACCCAAGGAGGGGAGAACAAGTAACCGGGTTCTAGGGTCCAGTGGGAGACCATCTCGAGGAGTCGAGTCCGGGTCTCCTAACCCTAGAATTGGTAGGGTTGCTTGCCGCTCTCGTAGGGGTCTAGGGGTGTGGGATAGGCTATTCATCACGACCGTGGAATCCGTGTTTTATACTGGCTCGTATTGAAAACACGGACGTCCTAGTATATCCAATATTTCATATGTTTCTTCTGCTGTGATTTATCTGTGATGTGATCATGTGATGTTCTGTGACAGATATTATATATAGTATATATGATATATTATATAGACGTTGCTTATGTTTTATACCCACACTAGCCCTGCCCCGCTCTGCCGTTAGTTACCTAACCTAACGGTGCAGACGGGACATCGAGGCGAATGCGGATGGCATAAGCGTACGTTATATTTATCTGTGATGTTTAGGTGGACTTAAATGATGGGATATTCATTAATGAGATTAATGAAAGAAAAATAAACCTAATTGATGTTGTGGAATCGAATTTCAAAATAAAAATAGGTAGCTACAGTTCTTGCTTTGCATCGCGGTGTTCATTATAGAACATCCTGCACCTTATTCGATGAGGAAAGGACCGAGATCCCTTCACCGGGAGTGACTCCTTTAGCAATAACTGGCAGATGCTACAACCCTCGGTTTGTCTTTGATCGCTTCTATAGTTTTCGCTTTGCACAGTGATATATATGATATATCCCGCACCTCATTCGACGAGGAAAGGGCCGACGATCCCTTCACCGGGAGTGACCCCTTTAGCAAAACTAGAAAAGCCTCGAAAACGTTCCATTTAAAAACCATTTGATTCCGCAACGAGATCAAGTTCAACGCATTAAAGGTTTTCATAAAAACCATTAGCAACCCTCCATCATTTTAGGAAGTAGAGTACTTAGTATTCGTGCTGTGTTTGTTGACCATAGTCAAGGCACAGTGTACGGTAGCTAAGTGATGTCTTCCTACACCGCATATGATGCGATTAGTTAGGACAGTCGCGTGATTTTGTTGACCTTAGTTAAGGGTCATGTGGGTGGGTCTAATTAATCACGAAATGACGGGTAGAACTTGACTAGTACTTATGATTTGTTGACCTTAGTTAAGGTCATAAGTGCTAGGGGTAAAAACCATTATCGGGAGTTTCAAGTGTTGAAATTTGCAATGAGATTGCATACCTTCTATATGATAGTTGGATCCCGATACCCACTGCGAGTAATTGTTACTCCTGGGAGAGTTTTGCACTTTGCAATTAGCCGATCAAGTAGGTGTCTAGAAAGGTGTCGACGGGGTTACGCCTCTGGGAAAACGAGGTTTACTGTAATTAGGTTCGTGCGAAAGCACGGGGCACCTCCCTCAAAGTACCGACACTGGCCTGGCTGAAAGATTGGCGAACTTGTAGAGTGTAATTAATCCCAGCTAGTCTTTCCTTTTAGGGTTTGAAGGAAGATTTGATAAAAACAGTGGGAGCCATCCTGATTAGATAAAATATATAACCAATCTGATCTTGCAAGAGCGCACGCAGAGTATTTTCTTCTCTCTCTCTCCTGGTAGCGACCATATCACGCCTTAATCAAGATAATAATATGGATGAATTGACCGAACCCGCTTATTATACTGAGCTGGGGAACGTTGGTCCCGCTCCAACTTATAATTGTTATAAGACAGAGCAGGAAATTGGGGAATACCAGAATTCCCGTGCCGTCCAAACGAAGAGAGTGCATGCTGATGCATCATCTTCGGGTGTGTTCATTATACATAACTGTTTTCTCAGTATCCTCTGCATCCTGGGTATATGATACTGGATCAAGATCCCAGATATGTAATCTGTTACATAGGGCTACAAAAGGGTAGAAAAACTGAGAACGGGTGATAAGTTTCATGAGACAGAAAACGGGGCAAGTGTTGCAGCCAAGTCTGTTGGTCACTGTCACCCTGTATTACAAATACATTGATTCTGAACTAATGTTATTAGATACCGAACCTGATATACAAAATCATATCACTCTCTTTATTAGTAAAGAAATGATAAAATTTTGTATTGATGGATAATGTTTTGAACATTTCCTATATCAAAAGTTGATCGGTTCAGGCACGTTATCTAAAAGCATTGACGTTCTAAATCAAACTACAGTTCTTAGTATACGGAACACACACAAGAGGAAGAGTTCAGAATTGAACGATTCCTTCTTGAGATATTATAGACTAGGTCAGATCAATGTGACCCGAATAGCTAGAGTTACATAAAGATGCATATTTAAATTAGTTTGAATTTACATCTTGTGAAACTCGCCAGTCATGTCACAAAGATTGGATGACCATAGCTCTGTTTACTGGAAACAGGGAAAGAGTTAGTAAACTCTTGGGACTGATACATGATGATGTATGTAAGGTCTCATGTCTACACATGCCAGGACTGGTTCTTTATACTTCATTACGTTCTCTGATAATCTCTCAAGATTCTGACATATGTTCCTGTTGAAACCCAAGTCCGAACCTTTTGAGATATTCACAGAATATAAGTTAGAAGTAGAGAACCAATAACCGGGTATAAGTATTATGTCCTATGATGAGATCAGGGAGGAGAATACTTGTGCATGGCATTCCTGGACCATTCTAAAGGAAAATGAGATTCTCTCTCCGTGCTACTCCTCTGAATACACCACAGCACAACGGTGTATCAGGGCGGAGCAATCGCACAATATTAGATATCGTGTGCTCTATGATGAGTATTACTGAGTTACCTATTTCCTTTTGGAGTTGTGCACTTGAGAAGCTGCATACCTATTGAATTAGGCTCAGATCAAATCAGTGCCTACCATTCCATATGAGATGTGGTATGGGAAGAGCCTATCTCTTAAGTAAGTTAAGATTTGGGATTGTCCGGCCTATGTCAAAAGAAAAATCCGGACAAGATCGAGGCAAGGTCAGTTCTGTAGAACTGGAAATGTTCCAGCTATACAAAACTGCAGCTGATTTGACAGAACCAAAGGATTCAGTAGTTCCCAACGAACCTCAGCCTCTCCGCCGATCTAGTAGGGTTCCTCATCCGCCTGAGAGATACCTCGGTTTCTCGATGACAGTGGGAGCGAGGATTACATCATGAGATGATGACCTAACTAGTTTCAAGCAGGCCATCGAGAGTAGGGACTCTGTAAGAATGGCTGGATGCTTTGCAATCTAAGATGGAATCCATGTACACCAACAAAGTATGGACTTTTGTTGCTATATCTGAAGGGTTAAATCCCCATCAGGAGCAAGTATATCTTGAGAAGATTACTTGGTGTAGATGGAAAAGTTGAGACTTTCAAAGCTAGACTTGTTAAAGGTTTTTGTCATCAACCAGGTGTGCAATGATGAAACCTTTTCCAGTACCTATGCTTAAGTCCATCCAGATCCTACTTGTCACGGCTACATACCATGACTACGATATCTGGTGGTTGGGTGTCATGACTGCTTTTCTAAATGATGTTTTAGAAGAGTGCGTCTATAAGTACACAGCCATAGGGCCTCGTAGACAGTGGGAGCAGCGGAAACATGTGCAAGATGCTTTATAGGATAAAGCAGGCATCGCAGAGTTGGAACATTTGTTTTGATGGATTAGTCAAAGAAGTTGACATCATCAAAATGGTAGATGAACCTTGTATAAATAAAAAGGTAGTAGGGAGTATGGTGACGATACTCGTAGAGTACGTGGATGACATACTCTTGTTAGGGAAGGAGTTTCCTATGATACGCTCGATCAATCTCCGCTTATCACAATGATTTTCCATATAGGATCAAAGTGATACCTCCTAAATCCTGAGTTTTCATCTATGAGATAGATGTAATTAGATGCTAGGATTCTCACTAGATATAGTGAGATGGTATCAATCGATCCTGGGGAGAATCACTGGAAGGGTTCCAGGGTGATAAAGACGACTGAATGTCAGTCGCAGGCATTGACTTTACCCTCAGTAAAGGGACGGTATGTTGGAAGAGTTCCAAGCTAGATACCGTGGCAAACTAGACGATAAAAGCTGGTAACATCGCTATTAAGGATACTACCAAAGAGGAAGTTTGGGTGTATATTGGTTCATAAGATGAACTAGGTTCCTACCATTGTATGACAATGGAAGTGTGGCTTTGGCCAAGGAACCATGGTCCCATCAGTGACCCAGACATATTCTGAGGCAGCATCACCTGATCATGGAGATAGTTGATCTCCAGGGTGATCGAGGTTAGGAGAGTAGACTTAGAGGACAACACGGCGGATCCACTCACGAAGGCCTTTTCCCAAAGAAAGACTTTTGGGGATGGTTGAGTATTAGATACTACAACTACTGCTACAGATGGCCCTAGTGCAAGTGGGAGATTGTTAGTTATATGTATGCCCTAGAGGCCATTACTGTACATTGGATGTATATTGTAGTGGATGCTGGGACATATATAGGTAGGACTTTCTTGCTCGACATGATAGTATGCTATCTGGTTGCTCTTTATCTTAACATGTATACTCTCTGTCTCTCTGATTACATGTTGATAAAGCCCTTAGAATGTGTACTCGACTTCCAGGACTGTCATGCAGATCATACTAGTGGGGCCTGGATAGTCCATGAGTACATCCTTCAATGTTCCTAGTCGAGGGAATATCGAGACGGGGCATCGATATTCCAGAGTAGACTAGCGTATATCTTCTCGACCCATATGATGGGCGATGGATGATCCCATATCCATTGGTGTTTGACATCAGAGATGGTATACGGGTGCTCAGTGGAGACTGGGTACATTGAACGGACTCGCCGAGAACTCCCAGATGGTATTATACCTTACGTCAGATGGCAGTTCTCTGGTGACACTGGTACAGCTTAGTCTGTTGACCCGAGATCGTCATAGAGTCTTGTGTGTCTCCCACTGTGCTTTGATTTCCACCCTACCACGGCTCTACTGAGTCGTGCAAACAGGTGGTTTTTGGGTACAGTCCCGATTCACATGGAGGCAATGAGCGATAGGAGGGGATTTGTCCTTCCCGGTATTGGGGGTTGATGTTGCGCAATGCACGACTGGCCATAACAGGAAATCCCTGGCCAGAGTTGCTGTGATATACTGGTAAGAGTTATCAGTAGTTTCATGAAAGTTATGGACCCTACGTCGGCATGACTTATCAAGCTATTGGGGTCTGACGTTTACCACCCCTAGGCGAGATATGCGACATATCAGACGAACAGACCGGACTGTACGGTAAGTGTTACTGGTTGGATTCACAGGAGTGTGAGCGGGCTTGCTCGTCGATCTTCTAATCGCTCAATACCCGGGTGGCCGTTACGTTTAGCAGACCGCTTGCGGCTTATGGGTGTTTGATATGATCATCATCTGCTGCCGGCGTATTGACGAGTCTTTAGAGTCCTACACAGAGGTTTCCTGGCTCAAGCGAAAAGAAATAGGACCACATATGGGATATGTGCGGGACCGAGAATAATGCGTGTATGTGATACCGTATTTCATTCTCGCGATGTATGTGTCGAATGGTTGTATGCGATATAACCTAGTTATCGAATCAAGGATTGATTCGATAAGCCGATACGTTGGATACTAGCCGGTTATATGCGACATGACCGGATCATTGAATCAAGTGTTGATTTAATGATTTAATGTATAATTATATATTTGATATATTACTTTGCATTAACTAGTATTGGTTCACTTTAAATGGATTTACTCGCTTGTATTGCACATTGTATATGTGATATATTTTTTGTGCACATGATTGTATCATGTTTGATGATACATTCTTGCTTGGTTTTGTGTAAAGTATTAAACCATGGTTAGTTAGTGGTTAGGGTATCATTTCTTTTACTTATTCATTTATCTGTTTATTTATTTCATTTACAAAAGATAAAGAGAAAAGAATGGTTGCTATTTTTGTTTTTATTTGAAGCTTTGAACAAGTCCACCATTCTTGTCTCTTCTCTAACCCTAACCACTCATCTAACCTTAGTTAAATCTCTACACTAAACCATGGTTGAAGTCATGATAAGTATTGATTTATTTATCAAATTATTTAACACTTATCATATATTATCTTCTTTTTCTTCTTCTTCTTCAAGAAGAAAAATGTTGATAGCTTCAATGGCAACTAGCCAAAACAAGTGAGAAATCCAATTCTAAAGTGAACCCACTTCCTATTTCTTCATCCTCTACCTCTTGCCAAGTAGTATAGGGTGTTTTCTTCACAAGTTTCATGACTTGGTGAAGTGGGAGTTTGATCTTGTGATGCCTCGACGTAGATCATCTTCGGCATCGAAGACGACGATCAAGCCCGCCCATTCTTCGATGAAGCCGATGCTAGAGTCATGGGTTCGATTTGGACAGCGGAGGGAGATCATCGCGGAGCTTAGAAAGTAGTGGACCGGATCTACAAAGGTTGTAGCCCCTTTCCTTTAGCATTCAATTCGTTTATTTGCATTGCATCGCCTTGTTTTCTAGTTAACGATCCGTATTAGGGTTTGTAGGCACAAGGAAATTTTTGATTTGTGCATGTTTGATCACTTGTGAGACTTCTTTCGTGTGCCTAGGAACCCTACACATGGCTTGCGAGGCGGTTCCGCGGCCGTATGTTGACATTAGGGACTCATTTTTCTACAGTAACGTCCGTAGGTAATTATACTTGCTTCTGGGAATTTTTAATTCCACTCAAGTGTTGAGTTTTCTGGAGATCTTCTGTATTCGTTGATTCGATTGGAAAGTTTAACTTCGTTTAAGTTTTTTTCCGGCTAATTTTAGAACGTGTTAAAAAGTTTGACCGGATATCAATAACTCACTTTTTCCCCTGCCGGAAAATTTCCAAGTGTTGGATTTTTCCGTAGTTTAAGAACGTTCTAACTCGTGCAAGTAACGCGGTGGACCCTCTACAAGAACACAAACCTTAACTCAATTATGTGACCGTCTGAACCGCTTCTAAACCTTAGGGTTTGGGACAGTACGGCGTTGCCACATGTGAAGCGTTGGCTTGACCCTTCTACGGCTGGACCATTAGTACTGTGGCATGTGATGGATGTTTTTAAACTAATTTCAAGTGTTGAGAACTATTAGGGAAATCTTGGGTGTTTGTTTATTCGATCGGAAAGTTTAACATTGTCTATTTATCTGGAATGTGATACAATATTTGGAATCCACAAGTAGTTATGAGATAACTAATTTGAATGTTATAAATCTAGCAGTTTAGTCTCTTTTGATCGGTTGCCACGGGATTTTGATGTGATCAAAAGTCCGTCGCAATCACGTAGCGTACGTGGATAATCGCCAGGTAAACTTAATAGATAGCCACGCCTCATAGCCCCGACCAAGTGACTGTAGGAGAACCCCGTCGCCAAAAGCATCCGTTCGGGTGCTCGCGGCAGCGGTGTTCCCCCTTAGTGCACTTCGTCGACGGCATCCGAGGGTGCGGCCGTCTACTAAAGTTTGCGACGAGCATTCGATCAGGATGTCGGGAATCATGTTGAATTGCTCGACTAGATATTGAAAAGTGTTTTCGAGATCGAGACTAAAATGCGGGGTTTATAATTGTTAGGCATGTGATGTCTAAGAAATTCATTTGGTTAGGCATGAGATGTCTAAGAAGGTTGCGGATTCCAACTGTTGTAGTTTTACACTTTCTTTTCTGTGACCTTAAGCGTAGTATGTAGTGTATCGCCGGCTTCGTTGCTATACATCAACGACAATCGGGATACGCATACTTGCTTACGTTGATGATATGAGATATTATGTGTTGCTGTGATATGTTATATTGGATCGTCGTGTTCTGAATAGCCGGGGGTTTTATGTGAGATGAGGGTTTTTATTTTCATTCATGTAAAATTCATTTGTATGTAATATTCTTTTATTGGGGCACTTCCGGGATGAGGATGATGTCACCATTGTATATTATTTACTTTTCCGCATTAGGTAGACCCAAGGCGGGGAGCACAAGTAACCGGGTTCTAGGGTCCAGTGGGAGACCATCTCGAGGAGTCAAGACCGGGTCTCCTAACCCTAGAATTGGCAGTGTTGCTTGCCGCTCTCGTAGGGGTCTAGGGATTGGGTTTGGCTATTCATCGCGACCGTGGAATCCGCGTTTTATACAGGCTCGCATAAAACACGGAAATCCTAGTATATTCAATATTTCATATGTTATCTTCTGCTGCAATGTTCTGTGATGAGATCATATTACTGCCTGAGACGAATGTTTATATTATATATATGAGATATATGTTATATTGCAGATTTCGTTTCAAATGAGATGCTTGTGAAGCATAATAAAATGGGATTTCATTAATGAGATTAATGAAACTAAAAGAAACCTAAAGATATTGTAGAAACTTGTCTCAAAAACTGGTAGCTCTAGTTCTTGCTTTGCATAGAGGTGTTCCTTGTAGAACATCCAGCACCTTATTCGATAAGGAAAGATCCGAGATCCCTTCACCGGGAGTGACCTCTTTAGCGAAACTAGCAGATGCTACAAACTCGGTTTGTCTTTTGATTGTTTCTATAGTTTTTGCTTTGCATAGTGATATTTGTGAAATATCCTGCACCTTATTCAATGAGGAAAGAGCCGACGATCCCTTCACCGGGAGTGACCTCTTTAGCAAAACTAGAAAAGGCCTCAAAAACATTCCATTAAAAATCACTCGATTCTACAACGATATCAAGTTCATTACGCAAAGGGTTTTCTTAAAAACCTGTCGTAGCCCTCCGTCATTTCAGATAAGTACTTCATAGTATTCGTACTACGTTTGTTGGCTTTCGTCAAGGCGTAGTGTGTGGTAGCTATTTATGCTTATCTGTATAAGCATATGATGCGATTGAGTTAGGGTAGTCGTGCGACTTTATTGGCTTTCGTCAAGGGTCGTGCGGGTGGGTTTAATTCAATCTGGAAATGACGGGTTGAACTTGACTAGTAGCCTATGGTTTGTTGGCTTTCGTCAAGGTCATAGGATGCTAGGGGTAAAATATTATTGGGAATTTCAAGAGTTGAAATTTGCAATGAGATTGCATACCTTCTATGAGATAGTTGGATCCCGATACCCGCTGCGAGTAAGAGTTACTCCTGGGAGAGTTTTACACATTACAATTAGCCGATCAAGTAGGTGTCTAGAAAGGTGTTAACGGGGTTATACCCCTGGGAAAACGAGATTTATTTTAATTAGGTCCGTGCGAAAGCACGGGGAACCTCCCTCAAAGTACCGGCACGGGCCTGGCTGAAAGATTGGCGAACTTGTAGAGTGTAATTAATCCCGGCTAGTCTTTCCTTTTAGGGTTTAAAGGAAGATTTGACTAAAACAGTGGGAGACATCCTAGATATATTAATAACCAATCTAATCTTGCAAGAGCATACGCTGAGTGTTTTCTTCTCTCTCTCTCCTGGTTGCGACTATGTCACGCCTTAATCAAGATAATAATACGGATGTATTGACCGAACCCGCTTGTTATACTGCGCTAGGGAACGTTGGTCCCGCTCCAACTTATAATTGTTATAAGACAGAGCAGGAAATAGGGGATTACCAGAATTCCCGTGCCACCCAAATGAAGAAAGTGCATGCTGATGCATCATCTTCGGTTGTGTTCATTATACAAGAATTTTTTTCAATATCCTTTACGTCCTGAGTATTTGATACCGGATCAGGATCCCAAATATGTAATTTGTTACATGGGCTACAGATAGGTCCCGCTCCAACTTATAATTGTTATAAGACAGAGCAGAAAATAGGGGATTACCAGAATTCCCGTGCCACCCAAACGAAGAAAGTGCATGCTGATGCATCATCTTCGGGTGTGTTCATTACACAGAACTGTTTCTCAATATCCTTTACGTCCTGAGTATTTGATACCGGATCAGGATCCCAAATATGTAATTTGTTACATGGGCTACAGATAGGTAAAAAACTGAGAACGGATGATAAGTTTCATGAGATAGAAACGGTACAAGTGTTGCAGCCAAATCTGTTGGTAGTTATCACCCTGTATTACCAGAATACATTGATTCTAAACGAATGTTATTAGATACCGGACCTGATATATAACATCATATTAGTCTCTTTATTATTAAAGAAGGATATAATTTTGTATTGTTGGATAATGTTTTGAACATTTCCTATATCAAGAGTTGATCGGTTCAGGCACGTTATCTAAAAGCATAAACGCTCTAAATCAAACCACAGTTCTTGATGTACAGAACACACACAAGAAGAAGAGTTCAGAAATGAACGAATTCTTCTTGAGGTATTGTAGACTAGGTCATATCAATGTGACCCGACTAGCTGAAGTTACATTTATATGCATATTTAAATGAGTTTGAATTTACATCTTATGAAACTTGCCGGTCATGTCACAAAGATAAGATGACCACAGCTCTGTTTATTGGAAGCAGAGAAAGAGTTAGTGAACTCTTGGGATTGATACATGCTGATGTATGAAGGTCCCCTGTCTACACATGCCAGGACCGGTTCTTTATACTTCATTACATTCACTGATGATCTCTCAAGATTCAGACATATGTTCCTGTTGAAACACAAGTCCGAAACTTTTGAGATAATCACAGAATATAAGTTAGAAGTAGAGAACCAAAAACCGGGTATAAGTATTATGTCCTTTGATGAGATCAAGGAGGAGAATACTTGAGCACGGAATTCCTGGACCATTCTAAAGGAGAATGAGATTCTCTCTCAGCATTACTCCTCCGAATACACCACAGCACGTCGTTGTATCGGGGCGGAGCAATCACACCCTATGTGATATAGTGCGCTCTATGACGAGTACTACTGAGTTTCCTATTTCCTTTTGGGAGTTATGCACTTGTGAAGCTGCATACCTATTGAATAGGGTTCCAATCAAATCAGTTGCCTACCACTTCATATGTGATATGGAATGGGAAGAGCCCATATCTTAAGTAAGTTAAGATTTGGGGTTGTCCGGCCTATGTCTAAAAGCAAAATCCGGACAAGCTCGAGACAAAGTCAGTTTTGTGGAAGTTTGTTGGATATCTCAAGCATTCGCAAGGGAATATCTTCTACCAAACCGAAGAACAAAAGATGTTTTGTTTCTCAGCATGCCACCTTTGTGAAAGGGAATTTCTTGTGAAGAAATTATTGGTCATGAGGTAGAACTGGAAAGAGTTCCAGCTATACAAACTACAGCTGATGATTTGGTAGAACCAAAGGATTCAATAGTTTCCAATGAACCTCAGCCTCTCCGCCGATCTAGTAGGGTTCCTCATCCACCTGAGAGATACTTCGGTTTCTCTATGACAGTGGGAGAGAGAATTGCATCATGAGATGATGACCCAATTAGTTTCGAGCTGGCCATCAGGAGTGGGACTCTATAAGAATGGCTGGATGCTTAGCGATCTGAGATGGAATCCTTATACACCAACAAAGTATGGACTTTGGTTGCTTTATCTGAAGGGTTAAATCCCCATCAGGAGCAAGTATATCTTGAGAAGATTACTTAGTGTACATGGAAAAGTTGAGACTTTCAAAGCTATGCTTAAGTCCATCCAGATCCTACTTGCCACGGCTACATACCATGACTACGATATCTGGCGGTTGGGTGTCATGACTAATTTTCTAAATATTGATTTGGAAGAGAGCGTCTATAAGTACACAGCTAGAGGGCTTCGTAGACAGTGGGAGCAGCGGAAACGTGAGCAAGTTGTTTTATGTGATAAATCAGGCATTGCGGAGTTGGAACGTCTGTTTTGATGCAGTAGTCAAAGAGTTTGACTTCATCAAAATGGTAGATGAACCTTGTATATACAAAAAGGTAGTAAAGAGTATGGTGGTGATCCTCGTAGAGTACGTGGATGACATACTCTTGATAGGGAAGAAGTTTCCTATGCTGCGCTCAGTCAATTTCCACTTATCACAATGATTCTCCATATAGGATCAAAGCGATACCTCCTAAATCCTGGGTTTTGGATCTATGAGATAGACCTAATTGGAGTTAGGATTCTCACTAGGTATAGTGAGATGGTATCAATCGATCCTGGGGAGAATCACAGGAAAAGTTCCAGGGTGATAAGGACGACCGAATATCAGTCGCAGGCATTATCTTTACCCTCAGTGGAGGGACGGTATGTTGGAAGAGTTCTAAGCTAGATACCATGACTTACTAGACGATTAAAGGCAAGATACATCGTTACCAAGGATGCTACCAAAGAGGCAGTCTGGATATATTTTAGTTCATAAGATGAACTTCGTTCCTACCATTGTGTGACAATGGAGTTGTGGCTTATGCCGAGGAACCCCCGTCCCATCAGAAATCCAGATATAATTCTTAGGCAGTATCACCTGATCAGGAAGATGGTTGATCTCCAGGGAGATTTAGGTTAGGAGAGTAGACACAGAGGACAACAGCGCGGATCCACTCACAAAGGCCTTTTTCCCAGTAGAGACTTTTATGGGATGGTTGAGTATGAGATACTTCAACCACGACTAATTGTTGGGTATGCGATACCACAACAGATGGCCCTAGTGCAAGTGGGAGATTGTTAGTTATATGTATGCCCTAGAGGCCATTACTGTACATACGATATATATTGTAGTGGATGCTTGGACATATATAGGGAGGACTTTCTTGCTCGACATGATAGTACGCTATCGGTTGCTCTTTATCTTAACATGTACTCTGATTGTCTCTATGTCACATGTTGATAAAGCCCTTAGGATGAGTACTTAACTACCAGGACTATGATGCAGATCATACTAGTGTGGACAGTGTAGTCGCCAAGTACATCCTTCAAATATTCCTAGTCGTGGGAGTACCAAGAGAGGGCATCGATACTCCAGAGTAGACTAGCGTATGCGCTTCTTGACCCATATGATGGGCGATGGATGATCTCATATCCATTGGTGTTTGACATCAGAGAAGGTATACGGGTGCTCAGTGGAAACTGGGTACACTGGACGGACTCGCCGAGAACTCCCAGATGGTATTATACCTCACGTCAGACGGCAGTTCTTTAGTGACACTGGTACAGGTTAGTCTGTAGACCCGAGATCATCATGGAGTCTTGTGTGATTCCCACTGTGCTTTGATTTCCATCATACCACATCCTAGAGGGCGTGCAAAAAGGTGGCTTTTAGGTACAGTCCCGAATCACATGGAGGCAATGAGCGATAGGAGGGGTTTCGTCTCTCTCGGTATAAGGAGTTGATGTTGTGCTGTGTTCGATTGGCTATAACTGGAAATCCCTGGCCAGGGTTGCTGAGATTTATTGGTAAGTGTTATCAGTAGTTTCTCGAACTGTTATAGACCTCATATCGACACGACTTATCAAGTTACTGGGGTCTGACGTTTACCACCCGTAGGCGAGATATGCGACATATCAGACGAAGAGACCGGACTGTACGGGAGTGTTACTGACTGGATTCTCAGGAGAAAGTACAGGCTTGCTTGTTAATCTTCTGATCGCTCAATACCTGGATGGTTGTTACGTTTAGCTGACCGCTTGTAGCTTGTGGGTGTTTGATATGATCATCACCTACTGCCGGCGTATTGACGATTCTTTAGAGTCCTACACAGAGGTTTCTTGACTCAGGCAAAACGGAGTAGGAGCACATATATAATATGTGCGGGACCGAGAACAATACGTGTGTGTGATACCGTATTAGATTCTCGCGATATGAGATATCGGCCGGGTATATGTGATATAGCCGGGTCATCGGATCAAGTGTTGATTCGATGAACTGATACAGATTATATTAGTCGGTTATTTGTGAAATAGCCGGATTATCGGATCAAGTGTTGATTCGATAATTTAATGTATAATTATATATATGATATATTAAATTACATTAACTAGTATAAGCTCACAAAAAGATTCTTTTTCTCACTCGGGTAATACATTGATATATATGCGATATATGTTAATTGTATTATTTTATTTTGTTACAATAAATATTGTATATGTGATATATAATATTGTAACATGTTAGGGTTATTAATGCAATATGTTTAGTGGAGATTAAACATGCTTAGGGTTTGATTTGGGTTAATCTTTTCTAGAAGTTTCTAGAAGCTTTGCTTTTGTTTTAAGCAAAGATATTTGTTATGATATTTTGCATAGATATTTGTTTAACCCAACCCAACCTTTAACCATGGTTCAATCTCTACAAGGGTTAGTTCTTCTCACTTTTACTATGGTTGCATTTCTAACCTTACACTTGAGTTATTCATTATTCATCACAAAAGGAGTTAGCTTCTTCTTCTTCTTCCTTCTTGCTTGAAAAGCTTTCTAGCTTTTTGAGAGGTGATGAAAATGAGTGAGATTGAGAAAATAAATGAGAGCTAAATTCCTACTTCATCATCCTAATCTATCCTACCCATTTAGATTAGGGTGTTCACTTCATTAGTGAGTGAGAGCTTGTGTTAAAGAAATTTCAAGGTAGATCATCTTTGTTATCGAAGATCGGAAGCAAGCTTGCATCTTTCTCTTCGTGGAGCCTCTCTAGAGTCCGGATACTCGATGATCGCAGCGAAGGGACCTCAACACGGAGCTTTAGAAGTGAAGGACCGGACTACAAAGGTTGTAATCCCAAACTCTTAGATGTTAAAGTATTTAACATGCTTTGTTTCGCCTAATCTCTAGTTTAAAGATCTTGGTTAGGGTTGATCGGCGCGTCTAAATTTTAAATCGGGCATGGTTGATGCCTTGTAGAACCTTGTGAGTGTGCCTAGTAACCCTACACATAGTTCGGCTCGAATTTTCCCCGCTTGGCACGATTGGGGATCATAGATCTTTTGACTACTAGCACGAGTTCGCCTTGGCGGAAAGTTCTCGGCCTAGTCAATTTCTCATATGAGCGCGTCATCTTTGCTTTATAAGCCTCCAGATTTTGTTGCGCTATGAGCCGAGTTTCATCAAGGGCATCGAGCTCCTCAACTCGAAGGTGAGCATTTTCTTTGTCTGTTAGCTCGTAGTGCACTGCCACTCGTAGAGAGGGTAACTCTATCTCGAGTGGGAGTACATCTTCCATACCGAATACCAATGCGTACGGCATTGTGTTCGTGGCCGTTTTTGTAACGTTTTGAAAATCGTTTCGGTGAAATTTCGAAAAAACGGTAAAATAAAGGGGTTTTCTGTAAAAAGTCAAAATGCAAATATCTTTATTATAAAATTAAATATACATATTCTAGCTATGTAATTGCTAGTATTTGGTGTTTATTGAGCCACTGGTGAAATTTCAAATTTTCTGAAAAATTTTCCGAAATTAATTATTTTAATATTATTTTAAACCGTCACTAATACATTTTATTAGGGAAAATTACAAACTGGAATGAGTTGAAACAAATTTTTTGCATCATAAAACATTAAATAAAATTTTATCATGTGGTTTTTGAAATGAAATCGTTTGCCAAAACGGTTTAGAAAATATCGAAGAAAAAGGCTTTTTTCGGTGAAATTAGTGTTAATGGGAATTGGGGTAATACATTCATCTTTTTCCCTAACCCACACACCCACACCTCACCCTCTCTCCCCCTCCCCATATGTCCGGCCCCACCTTGACAGCCCCCTCTCTCTCTCTCCAATTACCTCACATTTCAAAAGAAAATAAAATAAAATAAAATAAAAAGGGAAATGAAAGAAAGTCAAAAGGGGGTGTAGACTTTGTCTTTTCCTCCCCATTTTCTCCACCTCCCTCTCTCTCCTCCCCCACTCCATTGCTGGACAAAAATTTCCTGCACCAACAGCCCTCTTTCTCCCCACATTGTTCCATCTCTTTTGCTTCAAAAAATTCATCAAATACCCATCAAAAAAATCCCAAAATCTAAATCTAGTTCTTACCCATTTTAGTGTAGCCTTAGATGCATGGATCTTGGTGCAAGGATTTCATTTTGGAGGTCTAGATTTCATGTTTGATCATGGATTTGTGAGGTATAAATTTTGTGCCCCATGGTTGTTTGTTGATTAGTTGCTTATATGATTTTGTTTATAAGTGTTAAATTGGTTGTTGTGGTTTGTGTGATGAAAATTCAAGAGAAGAACTTGAATGCAAGTTAGGGTTTGAATTCAAATATGGTCATTGTCACTTGTTTAAGTTTACAAAGTGTATTTTGGCATGTGAGGGCATGGAAAAACCTAATCTAGTTGCTATTATGTAAATTGTTGCATTTAATTTGTCCAAATCAAGTTTTTAAGCAAACTAGGTTTTTGGAATTTGATTAAATAATGGAGATAAAAATCTAATTAGGGTATTCATGGCATTATTAACATTTTAAAGTGTAGTTTAATACTTTAGTTCATGAAAATCCAAGCTAGATTGTAGTTTGTGCATTTTTGCTATAAAATTGTTAAAATTTAGGTATTTTGTAAACTAGAATTTTAGGGTTTTTGGAATTTAACGAGATTAAATTATGGGAATTGTTTTTATGACTTATTTAAGATATTTAGTGAATATTGTGGCCGCTAGATTCGTTTATACATCGAATTTTGTACTAAAACGGCGAATTGTGCTTGCTAGATTTTCGGAAAAATGACTTTTTAAGTGAAATTGGGGTTTTTGTGAGTTTTAACCTATTTTATATTAAAATTAGTGTTCGTGAATGTGCAAATAAGTGTATTTGGGTTTTTCTCGATGGTTTGGTGTTTGTACGCCGACGTCGAGGGTTTTTGGGTTGATTTGTGAAAGCAACCATAGGTTTTGACCTATGTGGGATTCACGTGTCGTTTTTGGGTCATGAGTCGGATTTTAATACGACACGGTGCGTTATGATATGTAGGTACCCCATGTGTGTTAGTTATATGTATGCCCTAGAGGCCATTACTGTACATTGGATGTATATTGTAGTGGATGCTGGGACATATATAGGTAGGACTTTCTTGCTCGACATGATAGTACGCTATCTGGTTGCTCTTTATCTTAACGTGTATACTTTCTGTCTCTCTGATTACATGTTGATAAAACCCATAGGATGTGTACTCGACTTCCAGGACTATGATGTAGATCATACTAGTGGGGCCTGGGTAGTCCATGAGTACATCCTTGAAATGTTCTTAGTCGAGGGAATATCGAGATGGGGCATCGATATTCCAGAGTAGACTAGCGCATATCTTCTCGACCCATGCGATGGGCGATGGATGATCCCATATCCATTGGTGTTTGACATCGAAGATGGTATGCGGGTGCTCAGTGGAGACTGGGTACACTGAACGGACTCGCCGAGAACTCCCAGATGGTATTATACCTCACGTCAGATGGCAGTTCTCTGGTGACACTGGTACAGCTTAGTCTGTTGACCCGGGATCGTCATAGAGTCTTGTGTGTCTCCCACTGTGCTTTGATTTCCACCCTACCACGGCTCTACTGAGTCGTGCAAACAGGTGGTTTTTGGGTACAGTCCCGATTCACACGGAGGCAATGAGCGATAGGAGGGGATTCGTCTCTCCCGGTATTGGGGGTTGATGTTGCGCAATGCACGACTGGCCATAACAGGAAATCCCTGGCCAGGGTTGCAGTGATATACTGATAAGAGTTATCAGTAGTTTCACGAATGTTATGGACCTCAAGTCGGCATGACTTATCGAGCTATTGGGGTCTGACGTTTACCACCCCTAGGCGAGATATGCGACATATCAGACGATCAGACCGGACTGTACGGTAAGTGTTACTGGTTGGATTCGCAGGAGTGTGAGCGGGCTTGCTCGTTGATCTTCTGATCGCTCAATACCCGGGTGGCCGTTACGTTTAGCAGACCGCTTGCGGCTTGTGGGTGTTTGATATGATCATCATCCGCTGCCGGCGTATTGACGAGTCTTTAGAGTCCTACACAGAGGTTTCCTGGCTCAAGCGAAACGAAATAGGAGCGCACATGAGATATGTGCGGGACCGAGAATAATGCGTGTATATGATACCGTATTTCATTCTCGCGATGAATGTGTCGGATGGTTGTATGCGATATAACCTAGTTATCGAATCAAGGATTGATTCGATAAACCGATACATTGGATACTAGCCGGTTATATGCGATATAACCGGATCATTGAATCAAGTGTTGATTTAATGATTTAATGTATAATTATATATTTGATATATTACTTTACATTAACTAGTATTGGTTCATTTAAGATGGATTTTCTCACTTGGAGTGCACATTGTATATATGATATAGTTTTGTGCACTAGTTTGTATCATGTTTGATGATACATGCAAACTTGGGTGTATGTTTGATTTGAACCATGTTTAGGTTAATGGTTATGGTTTTAAAGTATTCACTTATTCATTTCATTTATATTCTTTATTTCTTTTGGCTAAAATAAAATGGTTGCTAATTTTGTCTTTTGTGGAAACTTCATGATGCTTTGAATTTGTAACCATTTTGTTTTATGTTTAAAACCTAACCATTAGCTAAACTAGAGTTTGCTCTCTACAAGAGTTAAGTCTAACCCAAGGTTGCATTATGATAAGATCAAATTGATTTTATTATTTGATAAATCAAACTTATCATATTTTTTTCTTCTTCTTCTTCATCTTGAGCAAGAAAGAAAAAGCTTCACCATCAATGGTGATTGATGGAAAAGTGTGAGAAATCCAAATCTAAAGTTTACCCACTTCCTATTTCTTCATCCTCTACCTCTTGCCAAGTTGTATAGGGTGTTTACTTCACAAGTTTTCAAAGCTTGGTGAAGTTGGAGCTTGTTCTTGTGATGCTTCGACGTAGATCATCTTCGGCATCGAACCGACGATCAAGCCCGCCCATTCTTCGATGATGCCAATGCTAGAGTCGTGAGTTCGATTTGGACAGCGGAGGGAGATCATCGTGGAGCTCACGAAGTGGTGGACCGGATCTACAAAGGTTGTAGCCCCTTCCCTATTTCTATATTTCCGTTTACTTGCTTGCTTTGCCTATATATCTAGTTAACGATCCGTATTAGGGTTTGTAGGCACCCGTAAAATTTGATTTGTGCATGTTTGATCACTCGTGAGACTCCATTAGTGTGCCTAGGAACCCTACAGTGGTATCAGAGCCTAGCTAGAGCCTTAGGCGAAGTCCCGACGGAACTTGAAGTCCGATCGACCCGAAACCCAAACCCTTAACATGCTCTCTGGACATTTCTGTAAAATGTGGATTTTTTGGAATTAAAAATATGCAGAGAAATGTGCAGAAAATTCTAAGAAAAACTGGAGAAAAAGACAACCTAATTCAACAGTACGGCCGCGGAACCGCGGCGTGGACCCCCCTTTTGCGGCGGTTCCGCGGCCGTCTGTGATGATTAGGATGTGTGTTTTCTTCAGTTGTTTTTGTTGGTGTTTCTTGTGTGTTCTGGATGATTTTAATATTTATTCCAGAGTTGTATTTTCTGGGTTGTATTGGGGACTCGGTGTATTCGATCGGACTGTCTAATTTTTGTCGGTGTGCTTTTCCGGGTATTTTTAGAATATGTTAAAAAGTTCGACCGGATATAAATACCCAATTTTTCCCCTGTCGGGAAATTTCCAAGTGTTGGATTTTTTCCGTAGTTTAACGACGTTCTAAGTAGTGCAAGTAACGCGATGGACCCTCTAGAAGACAACAAACCTTAACTCGATTATGTGACCGTCTTGAACTGCCCTTTGAACCTTCGGGTTTGGGGCAGTACGGCGTGCCACATGTGAGGCGTTGGCTTGACCCTTCTACGGCTGGACCGTTGGTACTGAGGCACGAACTGAATGTTGTTAGACTTATTTCATGTGTTGAGCTGTATCGGGAAAACTTGGGTGTTCGATTGTTCGATCGAAAAGTTTAGCATTTTCTATTTATCCGGAATGTGATACAATAATTGGAATTCACAAAAAGTTATGAGATAACGGAATGAATATTATAAACGTAGCAGTTTAGTCTCACTTGATCGGTTGCCACGGAATTTTGATGTGATCAAAAGTCCGTCGCAATCACGTAGCGTACGCGGATACTCGCCGGGTAAACTTAATAGACAGCCTCACTCCATAGCCCCGACCAAGTGACTGTAGGAGAACCCCGTCGCCGAAAGCATCCGTCCGGGTGCTCGCGGTAGCGGTGTTCCGCCTTGGTGCACTTCGTCGACGGCGTTAGGGGTGCGGCCGCCTACTAAAGTTTGCGACGAGCATTCGATCAGAATGTCGGGAATCCTGTTGAATTGCCCGACTTGATATTGAAAAGAGTTTTCGATAATGAGACTAAAATGCGGGGTTTATAATTGTTAGGCATGCGATGTCTAAGTAATTCATTTGGTCAGGCATGCGATGTCTGAGGAGGTTGCGGATTCCAACTGTTGTAGTTTTACACTTTCTTTTCTGTGACCGTAAGTGTAATATGTGATATCGCCGGTTTCGTTGCTATATGTCAACGACAATTGGGATGCGCATATTTACTTACGTTGATGACATGTGATGTTATGTGTTGCTGGATATGTTATATTGGATCGTCGTGTTTGAATAGCCGGGGTTTTTTATGTGAGATGAGTGTTTTTCATTTTCATTCATGTAAAAACTTGTATGTAATATTCTTTTATTGGGGCACTTCCAGGTTGCGGAAGTTGTCACCGTTGATGTATATTATTTACTTTTCTGCACTAGGATAGACCCAAGGAGGGGAGCACAAGTAACCGGGTTCTGGGGTCCAGTGGGAGACCAACTCGAGGAGTCGAGTCCGGGTCTCCTAACCCTAGAATTGGTAGGGTTGCTTGCCGCTCTCGTAGGGGTCTAGGGGTGTGGGATTGGCTATTCATCACGACCGTGGAATCCGTGTTTTATACTGGCTCGTATTGAAAACACGGACGTCCTAGTATATCCAATATTTCATATGTTTCTTCTGCTGTGTTTTATCTGTGATCATGTGATGTTCTGTGACAGATATTATATATAGTATATATGATATATTATATAGACGTTGCTTATGTTTTACACCCGCGCTAGCCCTGCCCCGCTCTGCCGTTAGTTACCTAACCTAACGGTGCAGACAGGACATCGAGGCGAATGCGGATGGCATAAGCGTACGTTATATTTATCTGTGATGTTTAGATGGACTTAAATGATGGGATATTCATTAATGAGATTAATGAAAGAAAATAAACCTAATTGATGTTGTAGAATCGAATTTCAAAATAAAACAGGTAGCTACAGTTCTTGCTTTGCATCGTGGTGTTCCTTGTAGAACATCCTGCACCTTATTCGATAAGGAAAGGACCGAGATCCCTTCACCGGGAGTGACTCCTTTAGCAATAACTGGCAGATGCTACAACCCTCGGTTTGTCTTTTGATCACTTCTATAGTTTCTGCTTTGCACAGTGATATATATGATATATCCCGCACCTCATTCGACGAGGAAAGGGCCGACGATCCCTTCACCGGGAGTGACCCCTTTAGCAAAACTAGAAAAGCCTCAAAAACATTCCATTTAAAAACCATTTGATTCCGCAACGAGATCAAGTTCAAAGCGTTAAAGGTTTTCACAAAAACCATTCGCAACCCTCCGTCATTTTAGGAAGTAGAGTACTTAGTATTCGTGCTGTGTTTGTTGACCATAGTCAAGGCACAGTGTACAGTAGCTAAGTGATGTCTTCCTACACCGCATATGATGCGATTAGTTAGGACAGTCGCGTGACTTTGTTGACCTTAGTTAAGGGTCATGTGGGTGGGTCTAATTAATCACGAAATGACGGGTAGAACTTGACTAGTACTTATGATTTGTTGACCATAGTTAAGGTCATAGGTGCTAGGGGTAAAAACCTTTATCGGGAGTTTCAAGTGTTGAAATTTGCAATGAGATTGCATACCTTCTATGTGATAGTTGGATCCCGATACCCACTGCGAGCAATTGTTACTCCTGGGAGAGTTTTGCACTTTGCAATTAGCCGATCAAGTAGGTGTCTAGAAAGGTGTCAATGGGGTTATGCCTCTGGGAAAACGAGGTTTTCTGTAATTAGGTCCGTGCGAAAGCACGGGGAACCTCCCTCAAAGTACCGACACTGGCCTGGCTGAAAGATTGGCGAACTTGTAGAGTGTAATTAATCCCGGCTAGTCTTTCCTTTTAGGGTTTGAAGGAAGATTTGATAAAAACAGTGGGAGCCATCCTGATTAGATAAAATATATAACCAATCTGATCTTGCAAGAGCGCACGCAGAGTGTTTTCTTCTCTCTCTCCTGGTAGCGACCATGTCACGCCTTAATCAAGATAATAATATGGATGTATTGACCGAACCCGCTTGTTATACTGAGCTGGGGAACGTTGGTCCCGCTCCAACTTATAATTATTATAAGACAGAGCAGGAAATTGGGGAATACCAGAATTCCTATGCCGCCTAAACGAAGAAAGTGCATATGATGCATCTCCTTCGGGTGTGTTCATTATAAAGAACTGTTTCTCAGTATCCTCTGCATCCTGGGTATATGATACCCGATCAGGATCCCAGATATGTAATCTGTTACATAGGGCTACAAAAAGATAGAAAAACTAAGAACGGGTGATAAGTTTCATGAGACAAAAACCGGGGCAAGTGTTGCAGCCAAGTCTGTTGGTCACTGTCACCCTGTATTACGAATACATTGATTCTGAACAAATGCTATTAGATACCGAACCTGATATACAAAATCATATCAGTCTCTTTATTAGTAAAGAAATGATATAATTTTGTATTGATGGATAATGTTTTGAACATTTCCTATATCAAAAGTTGATCGGTTCAGGCACGTTATCTAAAAGCATTGACGTTCTAAATCAAACTACAGTTCTTAGTATTCAGAACACACACAAGACGAAGAGTTCAGAAATGAACGAATCCTTCTTGAGGCATTGTAGACTAGGTCATATCAATGCGACCCGACTGGCTGAAGTTACATTTAGATGTATATTTAAATCAGTTTGAATTTACATCTTGTGAAACTTGTCAGTCATGTCACAAAGATAAGATGACCATAGCTCTGTTTATTGGAAACAGAGGAAGAGTTGGTAAACTTTTGGGACTGATACATGATGATGTATGTAAAGTCTCCTGTCTACACATGCCAGGACTGGTTCTTTATACTTCATTATATTCTCTGATAATCTCTCAAGATTCAGTCATATATTCCTGTTGAAACATAAGTCCGAACCTTTTGAGATATTCACAGAATATAAATTAGAAGTAGAGAACCAAAATACGGGTATAAGTATTATGTCCTATGATAAGATCAGGGAGGAGAATACTTGTGCATAGAATTCCTGGACTATTCTAAAGGAGAATGAGATTTTCTCTCTGTGTTACTCCTCTGAATACACCACAGCACAACGGTGTATCAGGACGGAGCAATTGCACAATATTAGATATGGTGTGCTCTATGATGAGTATTACTGAGTTACCTATTTCCTTTTGGGGTTATGCACTTGAGAAGCTGCATACCTATTGAATTAGGTTTGAATCAAATCACTGCCTACCACTCTATATAAGATATGGTATGGGAAGAACCCATCTCTTAAGCGAGTTAAGATTTGGGGTTGTCCGGCCTATGCTTAAAGCAAAATCCGGACAAGATCGAGGCAGGATCAGTTCTGTAGAACTGGAAAGGTTCCAGCTATACAAAACTGCAGTTGATGATTTGACAGAACCATAAGATTCTATAGTTCCCGACGAACCTCAGCCTCTCCGCCGATCTAGTAGGGTTCCTCATCCGCCTGAGAGATACCTCGGTTTCTCGATGACAGTGGGAGCAAGGATTGCATCATGAGATGATGACCCAACTAGTCTCGAGCAGGCCATCGAGAGTAGGGACTCTGTAAGAATGGCTGGATGCTTAGCGATCTGAGATGGAATCCATGTACACCAGCAAAGTATGGACTTTAGCTGCTATATCTGAAGGGTTAAATCCCTATCAGGAGCAAGTATATCTTGAGAAGATTACTTGGTTTAGATAGAAAAGTTGAGACTTTCAAAGCTAGACTTGTTAAAGGTTTTCGTCATCGACCAGGCGTGGATAATGATGAAACCTCTTTCCAGTAGCTATGCTTAAGTCTGTCCAGATCCTACTTACCACGGCTACATACCATGACTACGATATCTGGCGGTTGGGTGCCATGACTGCTTTTCTAAATACTGATTTAGAAGAGAACATCTATAAGAACACAGCCAGAGGTTTTCGTAAACAGTGGGAGCAGCGGAAACGTGTGCAAGTTGCTTTACATAATGAAGCAGGCATCGCGGAGTTGGAACGTCTGTTTTGATGTGATAGTCAAAGTGTTTGACTTCATCAAAATGATAGACGAACCTTGTATATACAAAAGGGTAGTAGAGAGTAAGGTGGTCATCTTCGTATTATACGTAGACAACATACTCTTGATAGGAAAAGAGTTTCCTATACTACGATCGATCAATCTCCTATTATCACAAGGATTCTCCAAATAGGATAAAGATGATACCTCCTAAATCCTGAGATTTGGACCTATGAGATAGATCTAAAGGGATATTAGGGTTCTCACTAGGTATAGTGAGATTGTATCAATCGATCCTGGGGAGAATCACTGGAAGAGTTCCAGGGTGATAAAGACGACTGAATGTCAGTCACAGGCACTGTCTTTACCCTCAGTAAAGGGACGGTATGTTGGAAGAGTTCCAAGCTAGATACCGTGGCAAACTAGACGATAAAGGCTGGTAACATCGCTATTGAAGATACTACCAAAGAGGAAGTTTGGATGTATATTGGTTCATAAGATGAACTAGGTTCCTGCCATTGTATGACAATGGAAGTGTGGCTTCGGACCTGGAACCCTGGTCCCATCAGTGACCCAGACAAATTCTGAGGCAGCATCACCTGATCATGGAGATAGTTGATCTCCAGGGTGATCGAGGTTAGGAGAGAAGACTCAGAGGACAACACGGCGGATCCACTCACGAAGGCCTTTTTCCCAAAGAGAGACTTTTAGGGGATGGTTGAGTATGTGATACTGCAACCACTGCTACAGATGGCCCTAGTGCAAGTGGGAGATTGTTAGTTATATGTATGCCCTAGAGGCCATTACTGTACATTGGATGTATATTGTAGTGGATACTGGGACATATATAGGTAGGACTTTCTTGCTCGACATGATAGTACGCTATCTGGTTGCTCTTTATCTTAACGTGTATACTTTCTGTCTCTCTGATTACATGTTGATAAAGCCCATAGGATGTGTACTCGACTTCCAGGACTATGATGTAGATCATACTAGTGGGGCCTGGGTAGTCCATGAGTACATCCTTGAAATGTTCCTAGTCGAGGGAATATCGAGACGGGGCATCGATATTCCATAGTAGACTAGCGAATATCTTCTCGACCCATGCGATGGGCGATGGATGATCCCATATCCATTGGTGTTTGACATCGAAGATGGTATGCGGGTGCTCAGTGGAGACTGGGTACACTAAACGGACTCGCCGAGAACTCCCAGATGGTATTATACCTCACGTCAGATGGCAGTTCTCTGGTGACACTGGTACAGCTTAGTCTGTTGACCCGAGATCGTCATAGAGTCTTGTATGTCTCCCACTGTGCTTTGATTTCCACCCTACCACAGCTCTACTGAGTCTTACAAACAGGTGGTTTTTGGGTACAGTCCCGATTCACATGGAGGCAATGAGCGATAGGAGGGGATTCGTCTCTCCCGGTATTGGGGGTTGATGTTGCGCAATGCACGACTGGCCATAACAGGAAATCCCTGGCCAGGGTTGCAGTGATATACTGGTAAGAGTTATCAGTAGTTTCACGAATGTTATGGACCTCAAGTCGGCATGACTTATCGAGCTATTGGGGTCTGACGTTTACCACCCCTAGGCGAGATATGCGACATATCAGACGATCAGACCGGACTGTACGGTAAGTGTTACTGGTTGGATTCGCAGGAGTGTGAGCGGGCTTGCTCGTCGATCTTCTGATCACTCAATACCCGGGTGGCCGTTACGTTTAGCAGACCGCTTGCGGCTTGTGGGTGTTTGATATGATCATCATCCGCTGCCGGCGTATTGACGAGTCTTTAGAGTCCTACACAGAGGTTTCCTGGCTCAAGCGAAACGAAATAGGAGCGCATATGAGATATGTGCGGGACCGAGAATAATGCGTGTATATGATACCGTATTTCATTCTCGCGATGAATGTGTCGGATGGTTGTATGCGATATAACCTAGTTATCGAATCAAGAATTGATTCGATAAACCGATACATTGGATACTAGCCGGTTATATGCGATATAACCGGATCATTGAATCAAGTGTTGATTTAATGATTTAATGTATAATTATATATTTGATATATTACTTTACATTAACTAGTATTGGTTCACTTAAGATGGATTTTCTCACTTGGAGTGCACATTGTATATATGATATAGTTTTGTGCACTAGTTTGTATCATGTTTGATGATACATGCAAACTTGGGTGTATGTTTGATTTGAACCATGTTTAGGTTAATGGTTATGGTTTTAAAGTATTCACTTATTCATTTCATTTATATTCTTTATTTCTTTTGGCTAAAATAAAATGGTTGCTAATTTTGTCTTTTGTGGAAACTTCATGATGCTTTGAATTTGTAACCATTTTGTTTTATGTTTAAAACCTAACCATTAGCTAAACTAGAGTTTGCTCTCTACAAGAGTTAAGTCTAACCCAAGGTTGCATTATGATAAGATCAAATTGATTTTATTATTTGATATATCAAACTTATCATATTTTTTTCTTCTTCTTCTTCATCTTGAGCAAGAAAGAAAAAGCTTCACCATCAATGGTGATTGATGGAAAAGTGTGAGAAATCCAAATCTAAAGTTTACCCACTTCCTATTTCTTCATCCTCTACCTCTTGCCAAGTTGTATAGGGTGTTTACTTCACAAGTTTTCAAAGCTTGGTGAAGTTGGAGCTTGTTCTTGTGATGCTTAGACGTAGATCATCTTCGGCATCGAACCGACGATCAAGCCCGCCCATTCTTCGATGATGCCAATGCTAGAGTCGTGAGTTCGATTTGGACAGCGGAGGGAGATCATCGTGGAGCTCACGAAGTGGTGGACCGGATCTACAAAGGTTGTAGCCCCTTCCCTATTTCTATATTTCCGTTTACTTGCTTGCTTTGCCTATATATCTAGTTAACGATCCGTATTAGGGTTTGTAGGCACCCGTAAAATTTGATTTGTGCATGTTTGATCACTTGTGAGACTCCATTAGTGTTCCTAGGAACCCTACAATGTGGACTTCGAGACGACAAGCAAGCGCGTGGCGACGTCGGCACCGGCGAGCGAGGACCAGGTGAGTAGATTTATATCTACGGGGAGAAGTCGGGTGGATGGCTTATAGCACCCCCGCAGTCCGTAGTGTAGCTCATATATATATGTTTATATAGGTGTTTTATGATACGAGAATGTTTATTCATGTTATGATTATGTGTTCATGGATTAGCTTTGGGTTAGTTGCGAAACCCTAGAGTAGTTGTTATACCCACATACGCACACACAGACTTGCATACTTTACTTTCTTGTGCGCAGATTGGGATGTGTATACATGTATATATGCGTGGGTATGGGACTATGCATATGTACATTCATATACGCATGCATGGATAATGATGATAGTACTTGGGACTTATGATGAGTCGATGAGATTTGATTTGAGGCCGTGAGATCGGTGATATAGCAGGGTTCGTATTTGAGATACGACATGACGTTGTAGCGGGTCCTTGACGTAGTGTTTCATACACGTGGATGCATACTTAGGCAGTATCAGTATTGTACTAGACGTAGATCAGTACCCCGATCATGATATTTGATAAAGAGGATACCAGGTGAATAGTATGAAGAATGTGATATTAACCCGTACCCAGATTTGGGGATGCCGTACGACGGATTTACGTACGAGCTATATTTTGATGATTGATCCGCACTCTTGACTTGGGATGTCTGATTATAGATATGGTATCGGATATGATATTATTGAGGCGAGATCACCGACTATACATATACAGGTATGTATCTGTATCGACTCAGATGATAGGCGGTTTCCTTACCTGTAGTTCAGCTTGTTAGTTCAGCCGTATAGTTTAGTGTAGTTGTTATATTAGATTAGACTCCTACCTATTTCAAAACTAGCGGATCGTGGGTATTTTAAAAGACAGATCAAGGGATCTACGGATATTTCAAAAAACGTATCCTTTCTTAAAACTACCGTAGCCCTATTTTCAAAACCCCACGATTCGTGTTATTTCAAATGGCACCATTGTTTAATATTTAGCTCCCGCTCATTTTGGTTGCTCGCTCCGCATCGCATACTTACATTGTTATTTCATATTGCATTGTTGACATTATGCAGTTAGGACACTAGCACCATTACCGATGATGCGTATGTACCACGTACACTTACTTGCCGGCTCACACACATCTTAATCGGTAATTGCCATGTCACGTACACCTTAGAAAATATTATTGCTTAACTTAGATTGATAGCTAGTAGTTTGACATAATATTAGTATACATACCTCATATGCCAGCTTAGATATTGTAGTTATTACTTGTCGCTTCATGCATACTGTTATTCATTGTTATGCCGTATTCATGGATTCTTATGCCTATATTCATGGGTTTATATGCTATTGATGATTTGGATTCGGATTTCTATGAGATTTTCTGGATTTGGGGGAAAACCGCAAAACTTGTATAAGCTTCTTCCCTCTCTTTTAAATAAAAAGTGCGGTTTTCCCATGATGTATGAGTCGTCCACCATGAGTTTGCTGATGGATTTCGAGACCCGATTCGAGGAGTGGAGGAACCGTTTCGGGTACATGGTGGGCCCGGTGCGGTACCCCGGGGCAAGAGGATCGTGTTGTTGACGTTGAGCCTGGCAGGGGAGCACTACTGACCGGTGATATTACCCGACTCGTCGGATATCCGGAGGATACCGTCGTGGTCTTGAGATAGATGGTAGGGGCCGGTCTAGATTGACGGCGCCTTAGATATTATGATTGAGATTTTGAGGTTTTGAGATATTGAGGTACAGAGATTGTGATACAGAGATATCGAGATATTTGGACACTTGTTTTGTGTCGATGCTGGGCACTGTTTTATGCTGATTTCATTTATGGTACCTCACTTTTAAAATACAGAAATTTCACTGATTTATGAGAGCAGTTTTCGTCGGTACATGCATTCTGTTCCATGCATTCATACATCATCCATATGATACATTGCTACCTGAGGCACTGGCACGGGCATATGGAATTACACTTGGATTAGATATTTACCCTAGTCATTGTTATAGACTGCTGGTTTTATTTGAGGATTATATATATTGATCGTATGACCTAGGATTGCGTCATACATGCGATTTCTATTCGTAGATGTTTTTCTATTCACGAGTTGGCAACTCACCCCCGTTGTGCCCCAGTTTCTTGCAGGTTTCGCCGTACAGGTTTCTTTACGGCTTTGCGGGTACAGTTTCGTTCGGGTGACTTGCTAGTAGGTGGGTTTATTTGTATCGTACCCATCATTATACATTGTATATTATTTTTCAGTTGTATCTAGAAGTTCCATCAACCAAACATGTAGTTATTTTTGAGATAGAGACCAGTGATGTTATTCTTTCGACCTTAAAGTCGCGCGTTGTATTTCTGTGGATTTCTTGTTGTTTTGCGTTTCCTTTTGAGTTTTGATCCTCGCCCTTGGCGTTGTATATTATATTACTTGTGTGGTTGTGACCGTCGATTGACGAAGAGCTAGCTCCCGCTTGGGGATGCCTTTTTATTGATTTCGTATACTATTCATGTTGTATCCCGTTTGGGGGCCAGTATTTACAAAGGAGACTCTGCCGAAATTTTCGGGAAATATTTGATGTTTTAAAAAAAAGGCATAATTCGGATTATGCAATTTAAACTACTTGATTTAAGTTGGTTTTTCCTGCACTCTACATCTTTTCTTGGTTTGGATTTCTGGGTTTTCGGTTTACTTAGATTACGTACGCCTCGAGACGTTCGTAGTTTAAGTGCCGGTCATGTTCCGTACTTTCGGGTCGTGATAAAGTTGGTATCAGAGCGTTAGGTTTACCTTCGGAGCGTAGGATGACCCTTTGTTGATGGAATAGGTGACTAAAGTAGAGTGACGTACCGTAGGTATGTTCCGCGGCATATTTACGATACGCTACTCCACTTAAGGAGCCTTAGGATGTACATTTCTTTGCTTAGTATTATATTCATTCCGATCTAACCTCATCAGTACCGGTTATGGTTTTGCTGCCACGATTACGGGCAGGGAGAGCTACGGCTAGAGTTGCGGTCTGCATGAGCTCGTCAAGAACGGGGACTGACCAGGGCATGATTCCGGCGACACACGATTGCAGAGATGTGTCTTTTCATTGTGTCTTCGCGCCACGAGCGTTGGGTGGATTGCTGTATGAGATTACTCGGACGTGCCGATTTGCACTAGAGGATTGAGCCACTGATAGAGGCCAGCCAGATTTTGATAACCATTGAAGTATTGCTTACTCCTGATGATTGAGGCACTGTTCAGCGTGCAGACGAGTGAGCCAGTTGTTGCTGCGAGCGACGAGATATCGCCCCATATGTTGGAGTTATTGCAGTACAGGTTGTACTAAGAGATGATAGAAGGTCGCTAGTCACCGAGGATGAATGACTAGGACATGTGGTTCGTTCGCCTACCCGATGCGAGGTCATCAGATAGATTGATTCCAGCTAGAGACGACTTCACGCGGAGACGTTGAGAGTCGACAGAGACGATAGAATGTCAGAAACCTATTATTCCAAGTTTAAAGTATTCGGAAAGACATGCAGGCAATTCTGGGTCCCTCTAGAAGAATGAAACCCTAACTCGACTTAATGACCGTGTGAAAGCCTTTGAACCTTAGGGTTTGCGGCAGTTCTGCGGCGCCATTAGTGAGGCTTGGGTTTGCCCTTCTACGGCTGGACCACCGATGCTGTGGTATGTACTCAATACTATTAAACTGTGCCCAAGATGTTGAACTCTTGGGGGATTATGAGGTTTTGACGACTCGATCGGATGGCTCGACTTAATTCGGATGCTAGGTGGTGAGATACATTTCTTGGGAGACTCCCGATACGAGGATAGCCGTTGGAGCTCAGTCCATGCAGCCGCAACGAGACGAGTCCAAAGCAGACGACATTAGAGAAAAGTGAAGTAAGAGGTTCGTACAAGATCTGGATATGATGACGTTCCCCTCCGCCGACATCAGAGATGCGATGCGCATGCCGAGGCAGAGTACTGGATATACCTTCCAGAAGGAGTCGCGATGGGTATGCAGCCGTTCCAGAGCAAGATGCAGATATAGGAAAGGACGATGACTTCCGGACAGTTGGCAAAGACGAGACATGGAAGGGAGCGTGAGCAGGATTCCTTCCAGGACACTGCTGCAATGATACTTGCACCCAGGATCAGATGTGTCACGTACATTCAGAGAGCCAGAGGCCGACGCCAGTGATATGCTGTCTTACGAGTGGTCGCGATGATTGACCGGGAGATGACAAGAGAAGTGCCAGAACGGGATCATCCCCGTTGGCACACCTGACAGGGCGATGAGCCGATGGACCAAGAGATTGGTAATTCATAATGAAGACCTTGACCCAGGAGTGGTCATTGTTACGCACACCAGCAGGCCAGAGTTCATGATCATCGACGAGACGTCCCACTAGTGACCACAACAATTGGCCCGAGATTCTTAGAGGATGCGCTTGAGCGGTATTATTCCGCCATTATTGATTTCGATGTTTTAGGTGATTTATTCGCCTGATTTGATTTTGATGATTGAGGATTTACGATCTTTGCACGGTGTTGCACTTGATATCATTTTCGTGCTTGGGTTTCACATGTTTGTGATTTTACGGTTTTAGACATTTGAGTTAATTTTGTGCGTATGCACGCACACGATTTGGTTCCTGCACTCTGTACAGTTTATATATGCTTGCAGTGCAGTGATACGCCTTTTGTGCACTTAGATGCACTGGACTTCGATTTCGATTGTGATACTCGATATTTGTTTTGTGCACCTTGTGCGCCTGATTTGATTTTGCGCATGTTCGGCGCTTGATATTAGATTTCATGATTTCGTGCATGATGGATGCCCCTGGTTTTGGGTTTTCGCGCATGTTGAGTGTATGTCTTGAGATGCGATTTTGGTGCACACCAGATGCACTAAATCGAGATTTTTTTTCGTGCATGTCAGATGCACCTGATTTTGCTGTCAGGCACACACGTTGCCTACGATAGATGCTTTGTGCACACCCGATGCACTTAGATCTTGTTTCTGTGCACTTGTATAGCACGTATATGGATTTTGATTGTCGTGCGCACCAGACGCACGTAGTATTCATACGCGTATTTTGGGATTGATTTCTTATAGAGCAGTACGTTTTTTTTAATGATAATTGCGATGTGTTTTCGTACTAAGCAGGACTAGTCAGAGGACAGTAACTGAATTTATTTTGCATGCATTGATAGCTATTGAAGGGAATTCCAAAAAGCGAGCTATAGTCTCAGTATTTACCTACGTGTCTGATATGACGCGAAACGTTTAAAACAAGAAAAACCCTTCTAAATTGTTTCCCAAAACGGCGGAACGTACATTTCAAACAAAGGTATATATGTATATAGTTATTTTCTTATGATAGACGTCCGCCACTGTGCAGTGTTATGTGCATTGCACAGCAACTTAAAAGATTTGGCATGCATTTCCTCCTGATGTTTACATGTATAGTTCCGATTTATAGCATATCGGTCTTGCTTTGGATTTGGCATTTGTGTCTTCACCTTTACTCCGATGATTGCGGGATGCTTGACGGAGTTTTGATTTCGAATTATCTGCTCATTACTCATGCGCATGCATTGCACTATGATGCGTTTTATGTATTTATGATTTCGGAGCCCCGGCGATTTGATGGTTTTGGCTGAAATATTTTAGTATTTGGGGGGAGTTTTAATTTAAATTCGGAGACCGAATTTCTTTAAGGGGGGAAGATTGTAACGTTTTGAAAATCGTTTCGGTGAAATTTCGAAAAAACGGTAAAATAAGGGGGTTTTCTGTAAAAAGTCAAAATGCAAATATCTTTATTATAAAATTAAATATACATATTCTAGCTATGTAATTGCTAGTATTTGGTGTTTATTGAGCCACTGGTGAAATTTCAAATTTTCTGAAAATTTTTCCGAAATTAATTATTTTAATATTATTTTAAGCCGTCACTAATACATTTTATTAGGGAAAATTACAAACTGGAATGAGTTGAAACAAATTTTGTGCATCATAAAACATTAAATAAAATTTTATCATGTGGTTTTTGAAATGAAATCGTTTGCCAAAACGGTTTAGAAAATATCGAAGAAAAAGGCTTTTTTCGGTGAAATTAGTGTTAATGGGAATTGGGGTAATACATTCATCTTTTTCCCTAACCCACACACCCACACCTCACCCTCTCTCCCCCTCCCCATATGGCCGGCCCCACCTTGACAGCCCTCTCCCTCTCTCTCTCCAATTACCTCACCTTTCAAAAGAAAAGAAAAGAAAAGAAAAAGGGAAATGAAAGAAACTCAAAAGGGGGTGTAGATTTTGTCTTTTCCTCCCCATTTTCTCCACCTCCCTCTCTCTCCTCCCCCACTCCATTGCTGGCCGAAAATTTCCTGCACCAACAGCCCTCTTTCTCCCCCCATTGTTCCATCTCTTTTGCTTCAAAAAATTCATCAAATACCCATCAAAAAAATCCCAAAATCTAAATATAGTTCTTACCCATTTTAGTGTAGCCTTAGATGCATGGATCTTGGTGCAAGGATTTCATTTTGGAGGTCTAGATTTCATGTTTGATCATGGATTTGTGAGGTATAAATTTTGTGCCCCATGGTTGTTTGTTGATTAGTTGCTTATATGATTTTGTTTATAAGTGTTAAATTGGTTGTTGTGGTTTGTGTGATGAAAATTCAAGAGAAGAATTTGAATGCAAGTTAGGGTTTGAATTCAAATATGGTCATTGTCATTTGTTTAAGTTTACAAAGTGTATTTTGGCATGTGAGGGCATGGAAAAACCTAATCTAGTTGCTATTATGTAAATTGTTGCATTTAATTTGTCCAAATCAAGTTTTTAAGCAAACTAGGTTTTTGGAATTTGATTAAATAATGGAGATAAAAATATAATTAGGGTATTCATGGCATTATTAACATTTTAAAGTGTAGTTTAATACTTTAGTTCATGAAAATCCAAGCTAGATTGTATTTTGTGCATTTTTGCTATAAAATTATTAAAATTTAGGTATTTTGTAAACTAGAATTTTAGGGTTTTTGGAATTTAATGAGATTAAATTATGGGAATTATTTTTATGACTTATTTAATATATTTAGTGAATATTGTGGCCGCTAGATTCGTTTATACATCGAGTTTTGTACTAAAACGGTGAATTGTGCTTGCTAGATTTTCGGAAAAATGACTTTTTAAGTGAAATTGGGGGTTTTGTGAGTTTTAACCTATTTTATATTAAAATTAGTGTTAGTGAATGTGCAAATGAGTGTATTTGGATTTTTCTCGATGGTTTGGCGTTTGTACGCCAACGTCGAGGGTTTTTGGGTTGATTTGTGAAAGCAACCATAGGTTTTGACCTATGTGGGATTCACGTGTCGTTTTTAGGTCATGAGTCGGATTTTAATACAACACGGTGCGTTATGATATGTAGGTACCCCATGTGGACTTCGAGACGACAAGCAAGCGCGTGGCGACGTCGGCACCGGCAAACGAGGACCAGGTGAGTAGATTTATATCTACGGGGAGAAGTCGGATGGATGGCGTATAGCACCCCCGCAGTCCGTAGTGTAGCTCATATATATATGTTTATATAGGTGTTTTATGATACGAGAATGTTTATTCATGTTATGATTATGTGTTCATGGATTAGCTTTGGGTTAATTGCAAAACCCTAGAGTAGTTGTTATACCCACATACGCACACACAGACTTGCATACTTTACTTTCTTGTGCGCAGATTGGAATGTGTATACATGTATATATGCGTGGGTATGGGACTATGCATATGTACATTCATATACGCATGCATGGATAATGATGATAGTACTTGGGACTTATGATGAGTCGATGAGATTTGATTTGAGGCCGTGAAATCGGTGATATAGCAGGGTTCGTATTTGAGATACGACATGACGTTGTAGCGGGTCCTTGACGTAGTGTTTCACACACGTGCATGCATACTTAGGCGGTATCAGTATTGTACTAGACGTAGATCAGTACCCCAATCATGATATTTGATAAAGAGGATACCAGGTGAATAGTATGATGAATGTGATATTAACCCGTACCCAGATTTAGGGATGCCGTACGACGGATTTACGTACGAGCTATATTTTGATGATTGATCCGCACTCTTGACTTGGGATGTCTGATTATAGATATGGTATCGGATATGATATTATTGAGGCGGGATCACCGACTATACATATACAGGTATGTATCTGTATCGACTCAGATGATAGGCGGTTTCCTTACCTGTAGTTCAGCTTGTTAGTTCAGCCGTATAGTTTAGTGTAGTTGTTAGATTAGATTAGACTCCTACCTATTTCAAAACTAGCAGATCATGGGTATTTTAAAAGACAGGTCAAGGGATCTACGGATATTTCAAAAAACGTATCCTTTCTTAAAATTACCGTAGCCCTATTTTCAAAACCCCACGATTCGTGTTATTTCAAATGGCACCATTGTTTAATATTTAGCACCCGCTCATTTTGGTTGCTCGCTCCGCATCGCATACTTACATTGTTATTTCATATTGCATTGTTGACATTATGCTGTTAAGACACTAGCACCATTACCGATGATGCGTATGTACCACGTACACTTACTTGCCGGCTCACACACATCTTCATCGGTAATTACCATGTCACGTACACCTTAGAAAATATTATTGCTTAACTTAGATTGATAGCTAGTAGTTTGACATAATATTAGTGTACATACCTCATATGCCAGCTTAGATATTGTAGTTATTACTTGTCGCTTCATGCATACTGTTATTCATTGTTATGCCGTATTCATGGATTCTTATGCCTATATTCATGGGTTTATATGCTATTGATGATTTGGATTCGGATTTCTATGAGATTTTCTGGATTTGGGGGAAAACCGCAAAACTTGTATAAGCTTCTTCCCTCTCTTTTAAATAAAAAGTGCGGTTTTCCCATGATGTATGAGTCGTCCACCATGAGTTTGCTGATGGATTTCGAGACCCAATTCGAGGAGTGGAGGAACCGTTTCGGGTACATGGTGGGCCCGGTGCGGTACCCCGGGGCAAGAGGATCGTGTTGTTGACGTTGAGCCTGGCAGGGGAGCACTACCGACCGGTGATATTACCGGATGCGTCGGATATCCGGAGGATACCATCGTGGTCTTGAGATAGATGGTAGGGGCCGGTCTGGATTGACGGCGCCCTAGATATTATGATTGAGATTTTGAGATTTTGAGATATTGAGGTACAGAGATTGTGATACAGAGATATCGAGATATTTGGACACTTGTTTTGTGTCGATGCTGGGCACTGTTTTATGCTGATTTCATTTATGATACCTCACTTTTAAAATACAGAAATCTCACTGATTTATGAAAGCAGTTTTTGTCGGTACATGCATTCTGTTCCATGCATTCATACATCATCCATATGATACATTGCTACCTGAGGCACTGGCACGGGCACATGGAATTACACTTAGATTAGATATTTACCCTAGTCATTGTTATAGACTGCTGGTTTTATTTGAGGATTATATATATTGATCGTATGACCTAGGATTGCGTCATACATGCGATTTCTATTCATAGATGTTTTTCTATTCACGAGTTGGCAACTCACCCCCGTTGTGCCCCAGTTTCTTGCAGGTTTCGCCGTACAGGTTTCTTTACGGCTTTGCGGGTACAGTTTCGTTCGGGTGACTTGCTAGTAGGTGGGTTTATTTGTATCGTACCCATCATTATACATTGTATATTATTTTTCAGTTGTATCTAGAAGTTCCATCAACCAAACATGTATTTATTTTTGAGATAGAGACCAGTGATGTTATTCTTTCGACCTTAAAGTCGCGCGTTGTATTTCTGTGGATTTCTTGTTGTTTTGCGTTTCCTTTTGAGTTTTGATCCTCGCCCTTGGCGTTGTATATTATATTACTTGTGTGGTTGTGACCGTCGATTGACGAAGAGCTAGCTCCCGCTTGGGGATGCCTTTTTATTGATTTCGTATACTATTCATGTTGTATCCCGTTTGGGGGCCAGTATTTACAAAGGAGACTCTGCCGAAATTTTCGGGAAATATTTGATGTTTTAAAAAAAAGGCATAATTCGGCTTATGCTATTTAAACTACTTGATTTAAGTTGGTTTTTCCTGCACTCTACATCTTTTCTTGGTTTGGATTTCTGGGTTTTCGGTTTACTTAGATTACATACGCCTCGAGACGTTCGTAGTTTAAGTGCCGGTCATGTTCCGTACTTTTGGGTCATGACAGTTTTGAACGTAGTTCGATACGCCTAGAGTGCTTCATGCAGTCTCTTGTTCCCGCCAAAAATTTCTGCGCAAAAGAGCCCAAGGTATCAAATGACAGCTATACGCTTAAGGAAATGCGAACCAGTATCTTCCGGCCTGTATTTTGATAAACTCCCGAAGGAGAAACTGTTAAATTCTGATGATATTGGAAGCATCTCGAAAGATCCTTCGATTTGATATATTATGGGCTTCATAATTCATTCGGGATCAAAAGTTATGAGCAAATATGCTATGCACTGTTCCCTGATTAAAAATCAGGAATTACCTCAATGAGGTATCACGTGCTCACACGTGATCAGTGGTCACGTGTTGACACGTGATAGTTAAAACATAAATAAAAACAAACGGCTGAAGATGACTCAATTGGGGGTCACGTGCTCCCACGTGACCACGTGACAGGCTTTGAAAGCCTTACAGCTTAATAGAATTAAATTCTAAAAATCAGGAAAATATCTCAACGAGGTGTCACGTGCTCACACGTGACCAATGGTCACGTGTTGACACGTGATAGTTAAAATAGTAACATAAACAAGTGGCTGTTAAAAGGACTCGATTGGGGGTCACGTGCTCACATGTGACCAAGGGTCACGTGCCAGCACATGACAGGCTTTGAAAGCCTTACAGTTTAATAGAATTAAAATTCTAAATTTCTCTAAATCTTTCCAAATGGAAAAATATTATGGGGACCGTTGGATTAAAAATCCAATGGTGATTAAAGATCACCAATTTATGGAAAGATTTGATACAAGGAAAGATTTCCCCTAAATCTCACCAAAAATAACAAACAGAATATCTTTGGATTTAAAATCCAACGGTGAATAAAATTCACTGAATGATCTAAAGGATCATATTAAATATGAAAACAAATCAAATCTTTCAATGAAATATTTGCTAAACAAATTGATTTTTTTTTCTCTTCCTATAAATAGAAGCCAAGAGAAGAGAAGGGGAGAAAGAATTTGGAGAGAGAAAACTTTGGAGAGAGAATTTCTGGGATCTTGAAATTGCAGAGAGAAAAGAAAGGAGAATTTAATTTGCAGCAGAGAAAAACCCTAGGTGAGAAAAGAAAGGGGATCAAAATTTCAAACAGAGAATTTAATTCTCAAAGATCTAAGAGTTTAACTCTTTTGCAAAAGAACTTAGTTCTTTCTCTGGTTGAAGATCTGCAAAGTGCACATCTCCCCTATAAATTGAGAATTTAATTCTCATTAGGTTGAGATCCTGTCATGCAGATCTAAAATATAGAGGAGGAATTGAGTTTTGAGAATTTAATTCTCACAGAGTTATAGGAATTTAATTCCTTTGAGATAAAATTAGGGTTTAACCCTATACTATAGGAATTTAATTCCTTCAAAATGGACAGAATTAGGGTTTAACCCTAATTGAGAACTTAATTATCTCAAACTCACAGGAATTTAATTCCATTAAGAAAAGAAATTAGGGTTTCACCCTATACCAGAATTTAATTCTTTACATATACGGGGAATTTAATTCCTACAGAAAAGAAATTAAGAATATAATTCTTCAGAAGAAAATAGGAATTTAATTCCTCTACAGTTTATTGCTAGGGTTTAACCCTAGCAATAAACTGTAGAGGAATTAAATTCCTATTTTCTTCTTAACCCTATGAAGAATTTAATTCTTAAAAAGATAAAGAGATCTTCAAACATGCAAAGAACCAGAGTCACGTGCTACCACGTGACCCCTGTAAAGATCCACAGAAAAGAACTTTGAGGCCACGCCTCACGTGCTCCCACGTGACAGAAAAGAAAAAGAAAAAGAAACAGAAGATATGGGCGCTCTCACGTGCTACCACGTGACCCCTTGGCAAAAGCTTTAACAGACAAATACCCAAATTCCCATCACGTGACAGCACGTGATGCTCCAAAGTATTCAATACTTTCGGCAGAACAAAATAAAGAAGGCTTTGGGCGCTCTCACGTGATACCACGTGACCCCTCTTTCTTTAGTGTTTAACACTAATTTGGGGATTATATTTCCAAAGTTTAACACTGACTGTTTCTAGTGTTTAACACTAAATTGAAGATTATATTTCCAGTGTTTAACACTGATTGTCTTTTAGTGTTTAACACTAATTTGAGAGTTCTATCTCCAGTGTTTAACACTGTTGTTCTCTAGTGTTTAACACTACTTTTAGCCAAATTGGCTAATTTTCCAGAGGCAAAAGGCCCTCCTCCAAATGAATCTCAAAATTGAGGAAATCAAAGACAAAATGTTGTCAGAGCCTCCAAACCTCTGTTTAGCACTGCTGAATGATGAGGGGCTGAACCTAGACAAATGTCTAATGGTCCAAATGGCCAATATTTCAAACATAACTGGACTTAATCCAATTCTGGCCATAAGTCCTCAAATTAAATTGAATCGAGCACAACTGCTCTTCCAAATCAATTTACATCCGGTTCGAGGGTACATCTCTGAACTCCTCTGGTATTTGTCGTTGTAATCCTTCAACGTCGTCAGAGAGGTGATGGGTCCCGACAACCACACACTAATACGGACTGTGGGGTCCTTAAACTCATGGACTAATGCATCCTTAAACCAGTATCTTTCCCCAAAATGGGAATGTTGGACCACCATGTCCCTAAACTGGTAATACGGACTATGGGGTCCTTAAACTCATGGACTAATGCGTCCTTAAACCGATATTCGTCCCCAAAATGGGAATGTTGGACCACCATGTCCCTAAACTGGCAATGGACCACAATGTTCTTAAACTGGCAATGGACCACCATGTACCTAAACTGGCAATGGACCACTATGTCCCTAAACTGGAACAATAGAGCCCCCAAATGCTCTTTTGTCGGATCTAAATGATCCCGTTTAAGTTGATCTTAGCCTCAAATATGGCTAACGTATCCTTAAACCTTCAAATAGACTTTAGTCCCAAATTGGACTATAGATCCCCCAATCAACTCTGGCTCAAGGGTACATCTCTGAACTCCTCTGACATCTGTCGTTGTAGTCCTTCAACGTCGTCAGAGAGGTGATGGGTCCCGACGGCCATACATTCAATGGACCACCATGTCCCTAAGCTGGCAATCGACCGCAATGTCATTAAACTAAATAATAGAGTCCCCAAATGCTCTTTTGTCGGATCTAAACGATCTAGTTAAGTTGATCTTAGTCTCAAATGGGACTAACGTATCCTTAACGAACGTTTAAGTTGATCTTAGCCTCAAAAATGGCTAACGTATCCTTAAACCAAAACCCCCAAAACCAAATCTAAGAAACTACGGATTTGGACTAATCCACGTCCTACGGGTGACGACATAAATTAGTCTCCGTATACAATCCATGGGCAACCAAAAACAAAACAAACACCCACGACACGAAGTGACCATCTGGAGAAGGAGAAAGTTGTTACCGCGATGCGGTAGCGTAATTAACTAGAGGGGCTTGCGCCTGCAGGAAAGAGCGTCCCCACAATCAAAAACCCCTCAAGAGAGGGGGAATCTGACGAAGTCTGCTACATCGGTCGCATCCGTTTAAACCTTCGATATACGGTGCCATAAATCAACTTGGCATCTTCGGAGAGGTGGACGGATAGCACCAATTAGCATCTGCCACGAATTTCAGGCAAGACGTCCATGTCTTGGCCGCCGTTCGGAGGGGAACAGATTCTGGCACGCCCGGTGGGACCTCCTCCTCTTTCCACTCCACACTTCTTGTGTCGTGTTCACGAACGAATCGCGGTTTGCTGTGGTTTCTTGTGGATTCGAGGTACTAAGATTTGGTGTCTTTCTCCGTGAAGAAAACAGAAGATCAATGGATTCAAAATGCACTACCTGCAACTGCAACTCTCGCTCCGTCCTTGCTGGAGGAGTGACTTATGGGCCCCAAGCGGCCTCCCTTTTCAAGATACCAGTGGAGCAGGTAACTCAAGCCACCGCTGGACTATTCTTCGGGACCCTGCTCCAACCAATGAGCTTCAATGCCCCAATGACATCGCAAGAAGCTCCAAAGAAGTCGGTCTTTGATCGTCTTGCTACTGCCGTGTCCCCTCTCAACGGGTCGCCCAACTTCAATACCTCAGTTTTCAACAGACTGGGCCAGAACGTCTGCAAGCCCGTGATACCCGAAGCTGCCATCCCAAAGCGGATAGCCATCCCGACTCAAGCGGACGAAATTATTGGAAAGGCTCCTCCTTCCAAGAAGTCAGTTTTTACAAGGCTGGCCATTCCGATTGCTGCTCCAGGCGAGGTCCTCAAAGCTGCTTCCCCTGCCCAGAGGGGGCACGACGAAGTCACCCTTATAGCTGAAACAACTCCATCCGCACGACACGCTCGACATCTCCACTGGCGCTGAGTGAGGAAGGCTGGGGGCAACTCCCCCTTTGGGATTACTCCGCCAGCTCCAACGGTGGGGATCGATGCTGCTGTTCCAACCGGGAACAACTTTGAATTGCTGAACAAGGTACGCAGAAATTCGCCAACTGCGGTGCTCAAAAGATCTCCTCCACCGGTAGAGGCCGTCATGGAAGCAAAACCAGAAAAGCCGGAGCAGTCTCCTCAACGGCTGTCTTCCAGGATCTACAAGACTTGGCGACGGGTCCGAGAATCAGTGATTGATCCGAATTTTTCTCATCGACAGAAAAAGATGAAGGTCTGGCAGGAAGAAAATCCCCCTGTCAAGCAACGAAAGACGACGACCACCTGGGTGCCCAAAGCAACGGTCCCCTCAACTTCGACCGCTCACAGAAGAAGGAGGCCGGAGAAGCTCCCTGTGTCTTCGGCAAATCGCAAAGACACTGAATCTAAACGCCCTAAGTCTGGGGGCATGGTGGTGCACACCGTTTATATGGCTTTCGGAAAGGAGGAAAGCCGTGCTTCGACAGGTCACTGACCGCTCACCCGATCCGTGATGAAAGCCCAGGAGCAACAGCAGAAGCTTCAGGAGATGATGACTGCAATGGCCGCACTTACCGGGCCAAAAGAAAGCTCAGAGGTATCATCAGAACAGCGGCACGAACAAGAAACTGACGCTGACTTCCTACGCAGAGTCCTAGAAAAGAGGGACAGGGAAGTATCAGAGCAAGCTGCTAACATAAAACAAATGGCGCTCCTCTTCCAATATATGGTAGGGATGATGTTACAGCCGAACCCTCCAGCCGATGACCCTCCAATCATTGTTGGAGACGACGGAGGGGAAACATCTAATTCTCCTCCGGCTCTTTCAGCAGCCAAGGAGGAAACCATTTCCAAGAACGCTCTGGACGACTACATAGCTCAACAGATACGAGCTCACCAGGCAAATGAAGCGGCTCGCCAGAAAATTGTTAAAACTGGACGACCCTATGCGGGCTGGTATGACCAAATCAGTTACCCGCCGGGATATACGATCCCTAAATTTCATGTATATAAAGGGACGGGGAATCCACATCAGCATGTCGCTCAATTCAGGGCTCTTTGCGGCAACACTGGAGGCGATGATAAACTGTTACTTCGCCAATTCGTCGGCAGCTTAGCGGAAACGGCCTTCGAATGGTACTCGGAGCTACCTAACGACTCTGTCAAAATATTTGCGGAGATGGAATTGCTGTTTACACAAAGATTTGCAAGCGCCAGCGAGCATACCCCAATCACCGCGTTGATCAACGCCAGGGTAAGGCCAGGAGAAACGTGGGTTCAATACGCAACACGATGGCGGAATCTGTGGTCGAAATGCGAACAGCGGATCGAAGAAGCACCTGCGGTAGGCATGTTCGTGGGCACTCTTGATCCGCAAGCAACCATCTCGCAATTCATGATGTTCTTCAAACCGACCACGTTCCAGGCCTTAATTGATAAGCTAGCCCAGATAGATCAGATGGGACATAAACCGTCTCCTCTAAAGCCAGACTCTCGAAATGAGAAAGGGAAAGCGATCGTCGTCGCCAATACTCAACGACAGCTGAGCAACTCAAAGCCGGCTGTTCGCCAAAACAACGTGCGTCCACGCCCATCCCTCGAGGAGAGACTGGGACGTCCTTACTCGTTTCCTCAGAATAAAGCAAGGAGACTGTTCGAGCTAGCAGTGCGCAAAAGACTCATCAATCTGCCGAGTCCAAAACATTCGTTGCAGCCAGGCGATGTTAACGATCCTAATTATTGCCCTTACCACCAAACGGTAAGTCACCCGATCGAGGATTGTTTCGTCTTTAAGGGATGGATCGAGGATCAATACCTACAAGGCAAGTTCGCGCTATCTGAAAAGTGGAAAGTAAACCCACTACAGCCGCACACTCCAAAGAAGACGGACACGCCGAGGGCAGCTTGTTCTTTTGTCGAGGACGAAAACGATGGAGAAGACTCATCAGATGAATCCGAGGACTACGTAGCGAGTTTTCGTGTGATCTCTCACTCATTGATGGATGATGAAGAGGCTCCTTGCACCGAGAAACCAAGGGCGGGTCCTGAACCAGAACTTCTGTGGCCGTCAGACGAAATGATTGATGCATTCCTGAACGAAGCCCGTCTTAAAAGCAAAGCTGATCGAGAGCGCGAGATGGCCATATTCGAGAAAGCCAAACGCCGGCGAATAGATGAAAGGGTAGAAACACTCCCACCGGAACAAAATACATCCGACGCAAATGAAAGATGGATTAAGACAAGGAAACGATTCGCCAAAGCCATATCGATGGGGATGAAACTGCCCTCTTTCAGAGAAAATTCTCCTGGCGGTATACATCTTGATGAAGCGGACGTGCATCCTAACTTCTGCTTATATCATCAGAAGATCGCATATCCTACTGAAGATTGCAACTCCTTTAAGCGTTGGTGGCAAGAATATGTCGCACACAGGCAACACTTCAACAGGACAAAGCATGAAACTCGTAGACAGCGGAAAAATGCGACAGATGAGCATAAAAGAATTGCTGGCAATTGTCATAGGGTTGATCCCGGGGGATCGCGAGTTCTCACCTTCGAGAGCGACTCCGACGAAAAAATAGCCCTCGGCCCTCTTTTCAAGGAATCCATCTCTAAAACGAAAGAATTGAGGAGTTGCGAGAACATTCAGCCGTGCAATCGCACGCTACCCGGAAAGAATCTCGGACCCGCAAACAAGGGATCGAACAAAAAGGATTAAGGGAAGAGAAGAACGGCCTTCGTCGCCAACGCTCAACAACAATCGAGTGACCCTAGACCGGTTGTTCGCCAAAGCAACAAGCGGCAACCCTTTTATGAGAAGTTGAAACGTCCTTACTCATTTCCTCGGGATGAAACAAGGAGGTTGTTCAAACTAGCAGTGCGCAACAGGCTTATCACTCTACCGGAGCCGAAACACCAGCTACAACTGAATAACGTCAACAATTCTAATTACTGCCCTTACCACCAAGTATTGGGCCATCCGATCGAAAACTGCTATGTCTTCAAAAACTTGGTTGAAGACCAATACCAACAGGGCAAGTTCGCGCTGTCCAAAAACTGGAAGGTGAGCCCGCCACAGCCACATGCTCCGAAAAGGATGGACATACTGGGGGCATCATGCTCATTCATAGAGAAAGCCCCATGGACCACTATGTCCTAAAACTGGCTGTGGACCGAAACGTCCTTAAACTAACAGTGGACCGCAATGTCCTAAAACTTGCAAAGGACCGAAACGTCCTTAAACTACTACCGCAGCATCCTCAGGCTGACGCAAAAAAAAAGGTATGTCCATAAGCAAAGTGGGCATGGATGAAAACCTGAAAGGGCTCCATGAGTAAAAACAGCAGGGCTACCAGTGAGTGTTTGTGAAAACCTGAAAGGGCGCAACCTCGTTAGAAAAAGAAAGGAAAAGAATAAAAAAGAATAAAAAAAAGACGGTATGTCCATAAGCAAAATGGGCACGGATGAAAACCCGAAAGGGCTCCGTGGGTAAAAACGGCAGGGCTACCGGCGAGTGTTTGTGAAAACCCGAAAGGGCGCAACCTCGTTAAAAACACTTACAGGGTCCTCACGACCATGTGAGGAGAAACCACCTGCGTGAGATCCTTACGACTCACAAGGGAGCAACACACTTAGGGATCCTCACGATTCCTAAGGAGAAATTACACTTACAGGATCCTCACGACTCGTAAGGAGAACTCTCTTATGGGACCCTCACAGCTCATAAGATTTGAAAGTCTTAAGTTACAGAGATCTGAACCTGTTCTTAAGAAACCCCCACAACCTCCGATACTGCCCTACAAGCGGCTCAATACTGGCCCTTGTATACAATCCACAGGCGCGAATAAACATTTCCCTAACCAAGTCCCACCCGTGACTAGAGATATGTCCATATGGTGAACAACCCTTGTAAGTCCTCTCGACTTATAAGGAGAAAACCCTTTTGTAAGATCCTTACGACTTACAGGGGAACATACACTTAGGAATCCTCACGATCCCTAAGGAGAAAACACACATACAAGATCCTCACGACTTGTAGGGAGAAATACCTTTGTGAGACCCTTACGGCCCATGAAGTCAAAAGCCTTAGTCGACGGGATCCTAACCCTGTTCGCTAAGCCACCTTTTTTCGACATCGACAGAGGCAAGTGATGATTCGCTCCTGGCATTATCCCAGTTGCAGCGATGCTGATGCCTAAACCGGTATCAAATTCCAAGCCCTTTCATGGCAAATGATGATTCGCTCCTGGAAATATTCCAGTTGTAGCGATACTGATGCTTAGATTGGCGTCAGATTCCAAGTTCAACACTCGCGATAAAAAAAATCAGCGAGGCATACATGCATACGAAATAGCCGAAATGATGGGGCAACTTGCAAATAAAAATCAACAAGTAAAAAAATGTATGCATGCAAAATAGCCGAAATGATTGGGCAACTCGCAATAAAAAACAGTGAGTGAAAATAAAATAAATAGCCGAAATGATTGGGCACCACGAAAAATAGCCGAAATGATGGGGCAATCGCGACCTTCGCGATATAAAAGCTGAAATGATAGAGCATCGCGGAAAGAATAAAAAAATGATGAAAGAATGATACTTTTTGCCCTAAATAGGAGATCACATCGATCCCTGTATACAATCCAGGGGCACAAACAAAGAGCGAACCATACCTTCCCAACAGGCTCCACCAGAAAGCGAAGCCAAATCCCGACGGTTCATAGACAACCTAGAGACAACCTCGACATTTGTCGTAATATTGCAGACACAGTGTCAACAAATGAAGCAAAGGAAGATCCCTAGCTTCAGGGTCTCGACGTTAACATCGACAACTTAGAGATCACCAACGGTGTTTCTCCTCACTCCAACCAGATGCAGACGTGACGTCAACAACTGACCTCAGAGTCGCAATGAAACGGAGCCATGGCAAAGTCCCTAGTTCCAAATTTCAATGGCCACATCTACAGCCTGGAGACCAACAACGGTGTGCCTCCTCATTCCAGCAGGACACAGATGTTACACCATCAAATGGAGCCACGGCATATTCCTTAGTTCCAAATCTCGATGGTTCATAGACAACCTAGAAACCATCTCAGCATTCGTCTCGTTATAGCAGACGAGATGTCAACGACGGCGTTCCTCCGCAGTCCAGCAGGATGCAGATGCAACGTCAACGAAAGACCCCGTCGTCGAAACAAAGCGGAGTGACGGCAAAATCCCAGCTCCACCTCACCATTCGTCTCGATACAGCAGACGAGATGTCAACGATGGCGTTCCTCCGCAGTCCAGCAGGATGCAGATGCAACGTCAACGAAAGACCCCATGGTCGAAACAAAGCGGAGTGACGGAAAAATCCCAGCTCCACCTCAGCATTCATCTCGACACAGCAGACGAGATGTCAACGACGGCGTTCCTCCGTAGTCCAGCAGGATGCAGATGCAACGTCAACAAAAGACCTCACGGTTGAAACAAAGCGGAGTTACGATAAAATCCCAGCTCCACCTCAGCATTCGTCTCGATACAGCAGACGCAATGTCAACAACAGTGTCCTTCCTCCAACAGGATTCGTACATGACAAAACAAACGAAGCGAAGGCCAAATTCCTAGCTTCAGGGTCTTGACGGCAACTCATATAAAACCTGAAAGACTATCGGAGATCATCTCACCCCAGGGTGGAGTGGTTACCACCTCGACGTTCGTCTAGATACAGTAGACGAGATGTCACGACAGCGTTTTTCCTCCAACCGGATTCAGACGTGACAAAGCAAACGAAGCGAAGGCCAAATTCCTAGCTTCAGGGTCTTAACGGCAAGTCATATAAAGCCTGAAAGACAATCGGAGATCATCTCGCACCAGTGCGGAGTGGTCACCACCTCGACGTTCGTCTCGATACAGCAGACGCAACATCACCAAAAGGAGCCACGGCAAAATCCCTAGTTCCAAATCTCGACGGTTCACCAGCAACCTAGAGACAACCGTGACATTCGTCTCGATACAGCAGACGCAATGCCATCAAACGAAGCGAAGGCCAAATTCCTAGCTTCAGGGTCTTCACGGCAAGTCATATAAAGCCTGAAAGACAATCGGAGATCATCTCGCACCAGTGCGGAGTGGTCACCACCTCGACGTTCATCTCGATACAGCAGACACAACATCACCAAAAGGAGCCACGGCAAAATCCCTGGTTCCAGACCTCGACGGTTCACCAGCAACCTAGAGACAACCGCGACATTCGTCTCGATACAGAGGACGCAATGCCAGCAAACGAAGCAAAGGCCAAATTCCTAGCTTCAGGGTCTTAACGGCAAGTCATATAAAACCGGAAAGACAATCGGAGATTATCTCGCACCAGTGCGGAGTGGTCACCACCTCGACGTTCGTCTCGACACAGCATACGCAACATCACCGAAAGGAGTCACGGCAAAATCCCTAGTTCCAGACCTCGACGGTTCACCAGCAACCTAGAGACAACCGCGATATTCGTCTCGATACAGAGGACGCAATGCCAGTAAACGAAGCAAAGGCCAAATTCCTAGCTTCAGGGTCTTAACGGCAAGTCATATAAAGCCTGAAAGACTATCAGAGATCATCCCACGCCAGCGCGGAGTAGTTATGACTCATCGGGGCTCTCCAAAATGAGTCTAACCTCAAGTAAAAAAGCGGCATGGCAAAATTCCTAACGCTTGCTCTTCCGACGGTCAAACTTCCTAGGAGGATTGCTTGAAGACGTCTTGTCCAGCCCCCGAAGGGATCAGAGACACAGCAGTCGCAAGGCTACCCCAACGGCACGATTGCCTATTGAGGGATACATCAGCCAATGCGACGGTACGACGGGCAAAACCTTAGTACCATAGACCCTAACGGACCTCTGTCGTAAAGAGCAGTGGTTAACTGTGACGTTAGGATATTCTTGCGAGATCTGCTCGATCCGTTTCAACTCGTGAGGAAATTGATGTCTTTGCGAGAACTTCTCGATTCGTCTCGACTCGTGAGATAAAGCCTTAGGCAGTACGGATTAAAAACCTGTTTCCTAAGCACTGGGACCCTGCAAGTCGGCCCAAAATGGTCTCTTGCATACTATCCATGGGGTCACACTCTCCAAAGTCGAATCTCGACAAGGAGGGAAACAACCGCTTACGGATCCTCTCGACTCGTAAGAGGGAAAACTCTCTTATAGGATCCTTACGACTTATAAGAGAAAACACACTTAGGAACCTCACGACTCCTAAGGAGAAAATACACCTACGAGATCCTCACGACTCGTAGGGAGAAAAGTCTTTATGAGACCCTCACGGCTCGTAAAGTTGAAAAGTCTTAGGTGGCAGATCCTACCCCTGTCTCCTAAGCCATCACTACCCTGCAAAGAAGTAAAGATGGACCATCTATGAGCCACACTTGCCAAAGCTACATGCCACTGAAATGGAAAACTTACTCATGAGCATATAAACTACTTCACGCTAGAGTAAGACATAACGAGATAGAAGGGTGCGGCTCATGGAGTTAAGGGTTTGGAACTATATCTCTTAAGAGTCAAGATTTGAGTCAATGATAAATGACGACGCTTGTGTCCGCTCGTTATCTTCTCAGATCAAGATCCTGAAAGTTATATACCAATCCGAAACTGGTCATACGCCATGCATAACTCTGCACTACTTCACCCACGTACATACTTACGTAGGCAAAGTAGTGGGGGGAATTTGTTCCCGCCAAAAATTTCTGCGCAAAAGAGCCCAAGGTATCAAATGACAGCTATACGCTTAAGGAAATGCGAACCAGTATCTTCCGGCCTGTACTTTGATAAACTCTCGAAGGAGGAACTGTTAAATTCTGAATATATTGGAAGCATCTCGAAAAATCCTTCGATTTGATATATTATGGGCTTCATAATTCATTCGGGATCAAAAGTTATGAGCAAATATGTTATGCACTGTTCCCTGATTAAAAATCAGGAATTACCTCAATGAGGTATCATGTGCTCACACGTGATCAGTGGTCACGTGTTGACACTGTTAGTTATATGTATGCCCTAGAGACCATTACTATACATAGGATGTATATTGTAGTGGATGCTTGGACATATATAGAGAGGACTTTCTTGCTCGACATGATAGTATGCTATCTAGTTGATCTTTACCTTAACGTGTATATTGTTTGTCTCTCTGTTACATGTTGGTAAAGCCCTTAGGATGTGTACTTGACTACCTGGACTATGATGCGGATCATACTAGTGGGGACATGGTAGTCCATAAGTACATCCTTCAAAGTCCCTAGTCGTGGGTGTATCGAGACGGGGCATCGATATACCAGAGTAGACTAGCGTATACCTTCTCGACCCATACAAATGGGCGATGGATGATCCCATATCCATTGGTGTTTGACATCAGAGATAATATACGGGTGCTCAGTGGAGACTGGGTACACTGGACGGACTCGCCGAGAACTCCCAGATGGTATTATACCTTACGTCAGATGGCAGTTCTCTGGTGACACTGGTACAGAGTAGTCTGTTGACCCGAGATCGTCATAGAGTCTTGTGTGGTTCCCACTGTGCTTTGATTTCCATCTTACCACGTCCAAGAGGGCGTGCAAAACGGTGGTTTTTGGGTACAGTCCCGAGTCACATGGAGGCAATGAGCGATAGGAGGGGATTCGTCTCTCCCGGTATAGGGAGTTGATGTTGCGCTGTGTTCGATTGGTTATAACAGGAAATCCCTGGCCAGGGTTGCTGAGATTTACTGGTAAGTGTTACCAGTAGTTTCTCGAATTGGTATAGACCTCATATCGACACGACTTATCGAGCTATTGGGATCTGACGTTTACCACCCCTAGGCGAGATATGCGACATATCAGACGATCAGACCGGACTGTACGGTAAGTGTTACTGGTTGGATTCACAGGAGTGTGAGCGGGCTTGCTCGTTGATCTTCTGATCGCTCAATACCCGGGTGGCCGTTACGTTTAGCAGACCGCTTGCGGCTTGTGGGTGTTTGATATGATCATCACCTGTTGCCGGCGTATTGACGAGTCTTTAGAGTCCTACACAGAGGTTTCCTGACTCAAGCGAAACGAAATAGGAGCGCATATGAGATATGTGCGGGACCGAGAATCATGCGTGTATGTGATACCGTATTTCATTCTCGCGATAAATGTATCGATTGGTTATATGCGATATAACCTAGTTATCGAATCAAGTATTGATTCGATAAGCCGATACATAGGATACTAGTCGGTTATATGCGATATGACCGGATCGTTAAATCAAGTGTTGATTTAATGATTTAATGTATAATTATATATTTGATATATTACTTTGCATTAATTAGTATTGGTTCACTTTAAATGGATTTTCTCACTTGAAGTTCACAAGTTGTATATGTGATATACTTTTGTGCACTTGATTGTATCATGTTTGATGATACATGCTTACTTGAGTTTGTGTAAAGATTAAACCATGGTTATTTAAATGGTTAGGGTTTTGTTTTTCATTTTCTTATTCATTTATTTATTTGTTTATTCATTTTGGAAATGATAAGAAAAGAATGGTGGCTTTATTTGTAGTTTTGTTGAAGCTTCATGAAGCTTTGACCTAGTCCACCATTCTTATCTCATCCTTAACCCTAACCATTCCAACTAACCCTAGTTTATTCTCTACACATTACCATGGTTAATTTTATGATAAGAATCATTTTATTATTCTTTTCAAAAATAACTTATCATATTATTATCATCTTCTTCTTCTTCTTCACTTGAAGAAGAAACCTTCCTCCATCAATGGCAACTCTTGAAAATGAGTGAGAAATCCAATTCTAAAGTGAACCCACTTCCTATTTCTTCATCCTCTACCTCTTGCCAAGTAGTAGAGTGTGTTTTCTTCACAAGTTTCATGACTTGGTGAAGTGGGAGCTTGATCTAGCGATGCCTCGACGTAGATCATCTTCGGCACGTCGTCGATGACCTAGCCCGCTCTTTCTCCGATGAAGCCGACGCTAGAGCCCGGGATTTGATTTGGACAGCGGAGAGGACTTCATCACGGAGCCGTGGAGGTGGAGGACCGGATCTACAAAGGTTGTATTTCCGTATTCTCTTAGTAAAGTAGTTTACTAGTTGCTTTTTCGCCTAGACATCTAGCCAACGATCCGTAGTTTATGGTTTCTCGGCACCGTAAATTTTAAATTGGCATGGTTGATGCCTTGTGAGACTTCTTGAGAGTGCCTAGGAACCCTACAGTGGTATCAGAGCCTAGCTAGAGCCTTAAGCGAAGTCTAGACGAAGTTTGAAACCCGAACGAACCGAAACCCTAACACATTCCAGGCTCTCTGGACATTTTTTAAAAACTGGGTTTTTTCCAGATTAAAAATTCTTTAAAAATTCAGCAGGAAGATCTAAGAGTTATGGTGCAAAACGACATCCTAATTCATCTAAACCACCGCGGTTCCGCGGCATGAGCATGGATCATGCGGCGGTTCCGCGGCCGTACGGTCGTATCTCACTGTCATTGTTGCACAGTAACTCCTCTTTTCTGTTGCTGGATTTTATTGGAATTTTTAAATTTTATTCAACAGTTGAATTTTCTGGGGTTGTTTTGGGGATTCGGTGTTTCGATCGGAGTATCAGATTTTTTCTATGTGGCTTTCCGGATAATTTTTGGATATGTTAAAAGGTTCGACCGGATATAAATACCCAATTTTTCCCCTGTCGGGAAATTTCCAAGTGTTGGATTTTTCCGTAGTTTAAAGACGTTCTAAGTAGTGCAAGTAACGCGATGGACCCTCTAGAAGACAACAAACCTTAACTCGATTATATGACCGTCTTGAACTGCCCTTTAAACCTTAGGGTTTGGGGCAGTACGGCGTGCCACATGTGAGGCGTTGGCTTGACCCTTCTACGGCTGGACCGTTGGTACTGAGGCACGAACTGAATGTTTTTAGACTTATTTCATGTGTTGATCTGTATCGGGAAAACTTGGGTGTTTGACTGTTCGATCGGAAAGTTTAACATTTTCTATTTATCCGGAATTGGATACAATAATTGGAATTCACAAGAAGTTATGAGATAACTGAATGAATGTTATAAACATAGCAATTTAGTCTCACTTGATCGGTTGCCACGGAATTTTGATGTGATCAAAAGTCCATCGCAATCACGTAGCGTACGCGGATACTCGCCGGGTAAACTTAATAGACAGCCTCACTCCATAGCCCCGACCAAGTGACTGTAGGAGAACCCCGTCGCCGAAAGCATCCATCTGGGTGCTCGCGATGGCGGTGTTCCGCCTTGGTGCACTTCGTCGACGGCGTCGGGGGTGCAGCCGCCTACTAAAGTTTGCGACGAGCATTCGATCAGGATGTCGGGAATCTTGTTGAATTGCCCGACTTGATATTGAAAAGAGTTTTCGATTTTGAGACTAAAATGCGGGGTTTATAATTGTTAGGCATGCTATGTCTAAGGAATTCATTTGGTCAGGCATGCGATGTCTGAGGAGGTTGCGGATTCCAACTGTTGTAGTTTTACACTTTCTTTTCTGTGACCGTAAGTGTAATATGTGATATCGCCGGTTTCGTTGCTATATGTCAACGACAATTGGGATGCGCATATTTACTTACGTTGATGACATGTGATGTTATGTGTTGCTGGATATGTTATATTGGATCGTCGTGTTTGAATAGCCGGGGGGTTTTATGTGAGATGAGTGTTTTTCATTTTCATTCATGTAAAAACTTGTATGTAATATTCTTTTATTGGGGCACTTCTAGGTTGCGGAAGATGTCACCGTTTGTATATTATTTACTTTTCCGCACTAGGATAGACCCAAGGAGGGGAGCACAAGTAACCGGGTTCTGGAGTCCAGTGGGAGACCAACTCGAGGAGTCGAGTCCGGGTCTCCTAACTCCAGAATTGGTAGGGTTGCTTGCCGCTCTCGTAGGGGTCTAGGGGTGTGGGTTTAGCTATTCATCGCGACCGTGGAATCCGTGTTTTATACTGGCTCATATTGAAAACACGGACGTCCTAGTATATCCAATATTTCATATGATTCTTCTGCTGCGATATCTGTGATGTGATCATGTGATGTTCTGTGATAGATACAGTATATAGTATATATGATATATTATATAGGCGTTACTTATGTTTTACACCCGCGCTAGCCCTGCCCCGCTCTGCCGTTAGTTACCTAACCTAACGGTGCACGAGGGGACATCGAAGCGAATGCGGATGGCATAAGTGTACGTCGTATTTATCTGTGATGTTTAGGTACTTAAATGATGGGACTTCATTAATGTGATTAATGAAAGTAAAAGAAACCTAAGATGTTGTAGAATCGAATTTCAAAATAAAACAGGTAGCTACAGTTCTTGCTTTGCACAGAGGTATATATGATATATCCTGCACCTTATTCGATGAGGAAAGGACCGAGATCCCTTCACCGGGAGTGACTCCTTTAGCAATAACTGGCAGATGCTATACACTCGGTTTGTCTTTTGATTGCTTTTAAGAGTTTTTGCTTTGCACAGTGATATATGTGATATATCCCGCACCTCATTCGACGAGGAAAGGACCGACGATCCCTTCACCGGGAGTGACTCCTTTAGCAAAACTAGAAAAGCCTCAAAAGCACTCCATTTTAAAATCATTTGATTCTACAACGATATCAAGTTCATTACGCAATAGGTTTTCAGAAAAACCTGTCGTAGCCCTCCGTCATTTCAGATATGTACTGATTAGTATTCGTGCTGCGTTTGTTGACCTCTGTCAAGGCGTAGTGTGCGGTAGCTGATTAGTGCTTATCTGCATAAGCATATGATGTGATTGATTTAGGGTAGTCGTGCGACCTTGTTGACCTCTGTCAAGGGTCGTGCGGGTGGGTTTACTTCAATCAGGAAATGACGGGTTGAACTTGACTAGCAGCCTATGGTTTGTTGACCTCTGTCAAGGTCATAGGACGCTAGGGGCAAAATTATCGGGAATTTTAAGTGTTGAAATTTGCAATGAGATTGCATACCTTCTATGAGATAGTTGGATCCCGATACCCGCTGTGAGTAAGAGTTACTCCTGGGAGAGTTTTACATATTACAATTAGCCGATCAAGTAGGTGTCTAGAAAGGTGTCAACGGGGTTACGCCTCTGGGAAAACGAGGTTTACATTAATTAGGTTCGTGCGAAAGCACGGGGGACCTCCCTCAAAGTACCGACACTGGCCTGGCTGAAAGGTTGGCGAACTTGTAGTGTGTAATTAATCCCGGCTAGTCTTTCCTTTTAGAGTTTGAAGGAAGATTTGATGAAAAGCAGTGGGAGCCATCCTGATTAGATAAAATAATAACCAATCTATTCTTGCTAGAGCGCACGCTGAGTGTTTTCTTCTCTCTCTCTCCAGGTAGCGACCATATCACGCCTTAATCAAGATAATAAAACGGATATTTGACCGAACCCGCTTGTTATACTGAGCTGGGGAACGTTGGTCCCGCTCCAACTTATAATTGTTATAAGACAGAGCAGGAAATTGGGGATTACCAGAATTCCCGTGCCGCCCAAACGAAGAGAGTGCATGCTGATGCATCATCTTTGGGTGTGTTCATTACAGAGAACTGTTTCTCAGTATCCTTTACGTCCTGGGTATGTGATACCAGATCAGGATCCCAAATATGTAATTTGTTACATGGGCTACAGATAGGTAAAGAACTGAGAACGGGTGATAAGTTTCATGAGGCAGAAAACGGGGCAAGTGTTGCAGCCAAGTCTGTTGGTCACTGTCATCCTGTATTACCAATACATTGATTCTGAACAAATGTTATTAGATACCGAACCTGATATGCAAAATCATATCTGTCTCTTTATTAGTAAAGAAATGATAAAATTTTATATTGTTGGATAATGTTTTGAACATTTCCTATATCAAAAGTTGATCGGTTCAGGCACGTTATCTAAAAACATTGATGTTCTAAATCAAACTACAGTTCTTTAGTATATGGAACACACACAAGAGGAATAGTTCAGAAATGAACGAATCCTTCTTGAGGCGTTGTAGACTAGGTCATATCAATGCGACCCGACTAGCTGAAGTTACATGAAGATGCATATTTAAATCAGTTTGAATTTACATCTTGTGAAACTTGCCAGTCATGTCACAAAGATAAGATGACCAGAGCTCTGTTTAATGGAAACAGAGAAAGAGTTAGTGAACTCTTGGGATTGATACATGTTGATGTATGTAAGGTACCCTGTCTACACATGCCAGGACCGGTTCTTTATACTTCGTTACATTCTCTGATAATCTCTCAAGATTCAGACATATGTTCCTGTTGAAACACAAGTCCGAACCTTTTGAGATATTCACAGAATATGATTTGAAGTAGAGAACCAAAATACGGGTATAAGTATTATGTCCTATGATAAGATCAGGGAGGAGAATACTAGTGCATGGAATTCCTGGACTTTTCTAAAGGAGAATGAGATTCTCTCTCAGCATTACTCCTCCGTATACACCATAGCACGATGGTATATCGGGGCGAAGCAATAGCACCCTATGTGATAAGGTGTGCTCTATGATGAGTACAACTGAGTTACCTATTTCCTTTTGAGAGTTATGCACTTGAGAAGATGCATACCTATTGAATAGGGTTCGAATCAAATCTATACCTACCGCTTCATATGTGATATGGAAAGGGAAGAGCCCATATCTTAAGTTAGTTAAGATTTGGGGTTGTCCGGCCTATGTCTAAAAGCGAAATCCGGACAAACTCGAGGCAAGGTCAGTTATGTAGAACTGGAAAGGTTCCAGCTATGCAAACTACAGTAGATGATTTGGTAGAACCGAAGGATTCAATAGTAACCAACGAACCTCAGCCTCTCCGCCGATCTAGTAGGGTTCCTCGCCCACCTGAGAGATACTTCGGTTTCTCTATGACAGTGGGAGCGAGGATTGCATCATAAGATGATGACCCAACTAGTTTCGAGCTGGCCATCAGGAGTGGGACTCTGTAAGAATGGCTGGATGCTTAGTGAACTGAGATGGAATCCTCATACACCAACAAAGTATGGACTTTGGGTGCTATATCTGAAGGGTTAAATCCCCATCAGGAGCAAGTATATCTTGAGAAGATTACTTGGTGTAGATGGAAAAGTTGAGACTTTCAAAGCTAGACTTGTTAAAGGTTTTCGTCATTGACCAGGCGTGGATAATGATGAAACCTTTTCTAAGTAGCTATGCTTAAGTCCATCCAGATCCTACTTGCCACGGCTACATACCATGACTACGATATCTGGCGGTTGGGTGTCATGACAGCTTTTTTAAATGATGTTTTAGAAGAGAGCGTCTATAAGTACACAGCCAGAGGGCTTCGTAGACAGTGGGAGCAGCGGAAACGTGTACAAGATGCTTTATAGGATAAAGCAGGCATTGCGGAGTTGGAACATCTGTTTTGATGGATTAGTCAAAGAAGTTGACATCATCAAAATGGTAGATGAACCTTGTATAAACAAAAAGGTAGTAGGGAGTATGGTGACGATCCTCGTAGAGTACGTGGATGACATACTCTTGATAGGGAAGGAGTTTCCTATGCTACGCTCGATCAATCTCCGCTTATCACAATGATTCTCCATATAGGATGAAAGTGATACCTCCTAAATCCTGGGTTTTGGATCTATGAGATAGATCTAATTGGATGTTAGGATTCTCACTAGTTGTAGCGAGATGGTATCAATCGATCCTGGGGAGAATCACTGGAAGTGTTCCAGGATGATAAGGACGACTGAAAGTCAGTCACAGGCATTGTCTTTACCCTCAGTAAAGGGACGGTATGTTGGAAGAGTTCCAAGCTAGATACCGTGGCATACCAAACGATAAAGGCAGGATACATCGCTACTTAAGATGCTACCAAAGAGGCTGTTTGGGTGTATATTGGTTCATGAGATGAACTACGTTCCCACCATTGTGAGACAATGGAGTTGTGGCTTATGCCAAGGAACGCAGGTCCCATCAGTGATCCAGATATATTCTAAGGCAGTATCACCTGATCATGGAGATGGTTGATCTCCAGGGGATCGAGGACAGGAGAGTAGACTCAGAGGACAACACAGCGGATCCACTCACAAAGGCCTGATCCCAGAGAGAGATTTGTATGGGATGGTTGAGTATGAGATACTACAACCACTGCTATCAGATGGCCCTAGTGCAAGTGGGAGATTGTTAGTTATATGTATGCCCTAGAGGCCATTACTATACATAGGATGTATATTGTAGTGGATGCTTGGACATATATAGAGAGGACTTTCTTGCTCGACATGATAGTATGCTATCTGGTTGATCTTTACCTTAACGTGTATACTGTTTGTCTCTCTGTTACATGTTGGTAAAGCCCTTAGGATGTGTACTTGACTACCTGGACTATGATGCGGATCATACTAGTGGGGACATGGTAGTCCATAAGTACATCCTTCAAAGTCCCTAGTCGTGGGTGTATCGAGACGGGGCATCGATATATCAGAGTAGACTAGCGTATACCTTCTCGACCCATACAAATGGGCGATGGATGATCCCATATCCATTGGTGTTTGACATCAGAGATAATATACGGGTGCTCAGTGGAGACTGGGTACACTGGACGGACTCGCCGAGAACTCCCAGATGGTATTATACCTTACGTCAGATGGCAGTTCTCTGGTGACACTGGTACAGAGTAGTCTGTTGACCCGAGATCGTCATAGAGTCTTGTGTGGTTCCCACTGTGCTTTGATTTCCATCTTACCACGTCCAAGAGGGCGTGCAAAACGGTGGTTTTTGGGTACAGTCCCGAGTCACATGGAGGCAATGAGCGATAGGAGGGGATTCGTCTCTCCCGGTATAGGGAGTTGATGTTGCGCTGTGTTCGATTGGCTATAACAGGAAATCCCTGGCCAGGGTTGCTGAGATTTACTGGTAAGTGTTACCAGTAGTTTCTCGAATTGTTATAGACCTCATATCGACACGACTTATCGAGCTATTGGGGTCTGACGTTTACCACCCCTAGGCGAGATATGCGACATATCAGACGATCAGACCGGACTGTACGGTAAGTGTTACTGGTTGGATTCACAGGAGTGTGAGCGGGCTTGCTCGTTGATCTTCTGATCGCTCAATACCCGGGTGGCCGTTACGTTTAGAAGACCGCTTGTGGCTTGTGGGTGTTTGATATGATCATCACCTGCTGCCGGCGTATTGACGAGTCTTTAGAGTCCTACACAGAGGTTTCCTGGCTCAAGCGAAACGAAATAGGAGCGCATATGAGATATGTGCGGGACCGAGAATCATGCGTGTATGTGATACCGTATTTCATTCTCGCGATAAATGTATCGATTGGTTATATGCGATATAACCTAGTTATCGAATCAAGTATTGATTCGATAAGCCGATACATAGGATACTAGTCGGTTATATGCGATATGACCGGATCGTTAAATCAAGTGTTGATTTAATGATTTAATGTATAATTATATATTTGATATATTACTTTGCATTAACTAGTATTGGTTCATTTTAAATGGATTTTCTCACTTGAAGTTCACAAGTTGTATATGTGATATACTTTTGTGCACTTGATTGTATCATGTTTGATGATACATGCTTACTTGAGTTTGTGTAAAGATTAAACCACGGTTATTTAAATGGTTAGGGTTTTGTTTTTCATTTTCTTATTCATTTATTTATTTGTTTATTCATTTTGGAAATGATAAGAAAAGAATAGTGGCTTTATTTGTAGTTTTGTTGAAGCTTCATGAAGCTTTGACCTAGTCCACCATTCTTATCTCATCCTTAACCCTAACCATTCCAACTAACCCTAGTTTATTCTCTACACATTACCATGGTTAATTTTATGATAAGAATCATTTTATTATTCTTTTCAAAAATAACTTATCATATTATTATCATCTTCTTCTTCTTCTTCACTTGAAGAAGAAACCTTCCTCCATCAATGGCAACTCTTGAAAATGAGTGAGAAATCCAATTCTAAAGTGAACCCACTTTCTATTTCTTCATCCTCTACCTCTTGCCAAGTAGTAGAGTGTGTTTTCTTCACAAGTTTCATGACTTGGTGAAGTGGGAGCTTGATCTAGCGATGCCTCGACGTAGATCATCTTCGGCACGTCGTCGATGACCTAGCCCGCTCTTTCTCCGATGAAGCCGACGCTAGAGCCCGGGATTTGATTTGGACAGCGGAGAGGACTTCATCACGGAGCCGTGGAGGTGGAGGACCGGATCTACAAAGGTTGTATTTCCGTATTCTCTTAGTAAAGTAGTTTACTAGTTGCTTTTTCGCCTAGACATCTAGCCAACGATCCGTAGTTTAGGGTTTCTCGGCACCGTAAATTTTTAATTGGCATGGTTGATGCCTTGTGAGACCTCTTGAGAGTGCCTAGGAACCCTACAGACACGTGATAGTTAAAACATAAATAAAAACAAACGGCTGAAGATGACTCAATTGGGGGTCACGTGCTCACACGTGACCAAGGGTCACATGCCAGCACGTGACAGGCTTTGAAAGCCTTACAGCTTAATAGAATTTAATTCTAAAAATCAGGAAAATACCTCAACGAGGTGTCACGTGCTCACACGTGACCAATGGTCACGTGTTGACACGTGATAGTTAAAATAGCAACATAAACAAGCGGCTATTAAAAGGACTCAATTGGGGGTCACGTGCTCACACGTGACCAAGGGTCACGTGCCAGCACGTGACAGGCTTTGAAAGCCTTACAGTTTAATAGAATTAAAATTCTAAATTTCTCTAAATCTTTCCAAAGGGAAAAGGATTGTGGGGACCATTGGATTAAAAATCCAATGGTGATTAAAGATCACCAATTTATGGAAAGATTTGATACAAGGAAAGATTTCCCCTAAATCTCACCAAAAATAACAAACAGAATATCTTTGGATTTAAAATCCAACGGTGAATAAAATTCACTGAATGATCTAAAGGATCATATTAAATATGAAAACAAATCAAATCTTTTAATGAAAGATTTTCTAAACAAATTGATTCTTTTCATCCTCCTATAAATAGGAGCCAAGAGAAGAGAAGGGGAGATAGAATTTGGAGAGAGAAAACTTTGGAGAGAGAATTTCTGGGATCTTGAAATTACAGAGAGAAAAGAAAGGAGAATTTAATTTGCAACAGAGAAAAACCCTAGGTGAGAAAAGAAAGAGGATCAAAATTTCAAACAGAGAATTTAATTCTCAAAGATCTAAGAGTTTAACTCTTTTGCTAATGAACTTAGTTCTTTCTCTGGTTGAAGATGTACAAAGTGCACATCTCCTCTATAAATTGAGAATTTAATTCTCATTGGGTTGAGATCCTATCATGCAGATCTAAAACATAGAGGAGGAATTGAGTTTTGAGAATTTAATTCTCACAGAGTTATAGGAATTTAATTCCTTTGAGATAAAATTAGGGTTTAACCCTATACTATAGGAATTTAATTCTTTCAAAATGGACAGAACTAGGGTTTAACCCTAATTGAGAACTTAATTATCTCAAACTCACAGGAATTTAATTCCATTAAGAAAAGAAATTAGGGTTTCACCCTATACCAGAATTTAATTCTTTACATATACGGAGAATTTAATTCCTACAGAAAAGAAATTAAGAATATAATTCTTCAGAAGAAAATAGGAATTTAATTTCTCTACAGTTTATTGCTAGGGTTTAACCCTATGAAGAATTTAATTCTTAAAAAGATAAAGAGATCTTCAAACATGCAAAGAACCAGAGTCACGTGCTACCACGTGACCCCTGTAAAGATCCACAGAAAAGAACTTTGAGGCCACGCCTCACGTGCTCCCACGTGACAGAAAAGAAAAAGCAAAAGAAACAGAAGATATGGGCGCTCTCAAGTGCTACCACGTGACCCCTTGGCAAAAGCTTTAACAGACAAATACCCAAATTCCCATCACGTGACAGCACGTGATGCTCCAAAGTATTCAATACTTTCGGCAGAACAAAATAAGGAAGGCTTTGGGCGCTCTCATGTGATACCACGTGACCCCTCTTTCTTTAGTGTTTAACACTAATTTGGGGATTATATTTCCAATGTTTAACACTGACTGTTTCTAGTGTTTAACACTAAATTGAACATTATATTTCCAGTGTTTAACACTGATTGTCTTTTAGTGTTTAACACTAATTTGAGAGTTCTATCTCCAGTGTTTAACACTGTTGTTCTCTAGTGTTTAACATACTTTTAGCCAAATTGGCTAATTTTCCAGAGGCAAAAGGCCCTCCTCCAAATGAATCTCAAAATTGAGTAAATCAAAGACAAAATGTTGTCAGAGCCCCCAAACCTCTGTTTAGCACTGCTGAATGATGAGGGGCTGAACCTAGACAAATGTCTAATGGTCCAAAGGGCCAATATTTCAAACATAACTGGATTTAACCCAATTCTGGCCATAAGTCCTCAAATTAAATTGAATCGAGCACAACTGCTCTCCCAAATCAATTTACATCCAGTTCGAGAGTACATCTCTGAACTCCTCTGGTATTTGTCGTTGTAATCCTTCAACGTCGTCATAGAGGTGACGGGTCCCGACAACCACACACTAATACGGACTATGGGGTCCTTAAACTCATGGACTAATGCGTCCTTAAACCAGTATCCTTCCCCAAAATGGGAATGTTGGACCACCATGTCCCTAAACTGGTAATACGGACTGTAGGGTCCTTAAACTCATGGACTAATGCGTCCTTAAACCGATATCCGTCCCTAAAATGGGAATGTTGGACCACCATGTACATAAACAGGCAATGGATCACCATGTCCCTAAACTGGCAATGGACCACCATGTCCCTAAACTGGAACAATAGAACCCCCAAATGCTCTTTTGTCGGATCTAAACGATCCCGTTTAAGTTGATCTTAGCCTCAAATATGGCTAACGTATCCTTAAACCTTCAAACAGACTTTAGTCCCAAATTGGACTATAGATCCCCCAATCAACTCTGGCTCAAGGGTACATCTCTGAACTCCTCTGACATCTGTCGTTGTAATCCTTCAACGTCGTCAGAGAGGTGATGGGTCCCGACGGCCATACATTCAATGGACCACCATGTCCCTAAGCTGTCAATCGACCGCAATGTCATTAAACTAAACAATAGAGTCCCCAAATGCTCTTTTGTCGGATCTAAACGATCCAGTTAAGTTGATCTTAGTCTCAAATGGGACTAACGTATCCTTAACAAACGTTTAAGTTGATCTTAGCCTCAAAAATGGCTAACGTATCCTTAAACCGAAACCCCCAAAACCAAATCTAAGAAAATACGGATATGGACTAATCCACGTCCTATGGGTGACAACATAAATTAGTCTCCGTATACAATCCACGGGCAACCAAAAACAAAACAAACACCCACGACACGAAGTGACCATCTGGAGAAGGAGAAAGTTGTTACCGCGATGCGGTAGCGTAATTAACTGCAGGGGCTTGCGCCTGCAGGGAAGAGCGTCCCCACAATCAAAAACCCCTCAAGCGAGGGGGAATCTGACGAAGTCTGCTACATCGGCCGCATCCGTTTAAACCTTCGATATACGGTGCCATAAATCAACGTGGCATCTTCGGAGAGGTGGCCGGATAGCACCAATTAGCATCTGCCACGAATTTCAGGCAAGACGTCCATGTCTTGGCCGTCGTTCGGAGGGGAACATCTCTCATACCAGTCCTTCTTATTTTGAGACACCGTCTTTTTCACGATCTTCGTCAAAGTCTTGTTGAAAACCTCAGCTAGACCGTTAGCTCAGGGATTATAGACCGAAGAGTATCTCCAGTCTATGTTATGCTGTTGTGCGAAGCGGCTGATCTTGTGGCTTCTATAGGCCGGCCCGTTATCGGAGATGATCCGTCGCGGAGTTCCAAACCGATAAATGACGTGTGTCTTGAAGAAATGGAGGATATTCTCCGTATTCACTTCCCTCAGCGGTATTGCTTCTGCCCATTTGGAGAAGTAATCAGTTGTCGCCAAAATTAATCGATGTCCTCTGGACGATGCTGGTTCGATGGGGCTGATTATGTCAATCCCCCACATTTCGAACGGCCGGATAGCCACTGTCGGATGTAGAGGATTCGGATGCTGGTGGATAAAGTCCCCATTGGCATTGCTTTGCGTATTCGAGGCAGTCCTGGATCATCGTGGGCCAATAGTAGCTCATCCTTTTGATCTTTAGCTTCATCTTCGGCCCGGCTTGGTGAGAACCGCAGAGTCCGTCGTGAGTTTGTTGGACGACTCTCTTCGCCTCTTCAGGTCCCAAGCATCTTAGCCATAGAGAATCAAATGATCTCTTATACAGAGTATCATAAATAAAGACGAAGGATAGAGCTCGTTTCATGAGCTGATGCTTTGAGGATGCATCTTCAGGTGTTCGACGGGATTTGAAGTAATCTATAAAGACTTCTCTCCAATCCTTAGCATTTTCCTGGTCTTTTATTTGTAAGGTCGTTTGCTCGGTCGCTCCCTTTTCTTTGGAAGATTCTTGAGATATTTCTGCCGGTGCAAGAACTCGACGGCTTTGCACAACGATTCTCACGTCATCGAGGTTTTCGTCAGCCAGTTCTTTAGCGAGCTTGACTAATGCATCCTCCTTACTATTTTCCGCACGCGGTATACTTTCCAAGGTGTAGGAAGGAATTTGAATTAGCAGTTGTTGTATTCTCTCGCCGTACTTCACCAACCCTGGCTTGCACGTTTGATAGTCGCCGTTTACTTGACTAATGACCAGTTGGGAGTCTCTGTATATGAGAAGGTTTTCAATTCCCATATCGATAGCGATCTCGAGATCTGCTATCAAAGCTTCATATTCGGCTTCATTGTTTGTTCTCGGCACTGTTAAGGAGAAGGCAAAGTACATTATCCCTCCTTGTGGAGTCACGAAGATGAGGCCTACCCCTGATTTGATTATGGGGGTACTTTGTTTGCGCTTCTTCATGGAAGATGCTCCATCGAAGTAAAGTTCCCATCGGGTATCATTCTTTCTCCTCTCCCCGTCGATCGTGTCAAACGCATACTCGTCGGGCAATTCGAGGTTCAAAGGAGAATCGGCGGGTATCGGATGTTCAGCGAGGAAGTCGGCGATGGCGTGACCTTTCACTGCCTTGAGAGGACGATAAGTTATCGAGAATTCCATCAAGAGCAGGGCCCATTTAGCGAGTCGTCCTGTTGATATGGCCTTCGACATCAAATACTTCAGAGGATCTACCTTCGATATGAGATGGACCTCATGTGCCAGCGCGTAGTGTCTGAGCTTCGTTATCGTGAAAATCAACGCCAGGCAGTGTTTTTCAATGGGAGAGTAATTATTTTCTGCCCCCAGGAGAACTCGACTCAAATAGTAGAGGGCTCTCTCCTTCCCTTGGTCATTTTCTTGTGCCCACATCGCGTCTAAAGAACCTTCGAGGGCTGCTGTGTATAGGATGAGAGGTTTTCCTTTAACGGGAGCAGCCAGCACTGGAGGATTCTGTAGGTATTGCTTGATTTCCTCCTGTGCGCTTTGGCATTTGTGATCCCAGACGAACGGAGTTCCCTTCTTCATTAAGTGACTGTAGGGGCGGCACTTGCCGGAGAGATTGGCTATAAATCGTCGGATATACGCGAGCTTCCCTTAGAGAGACCGCAGTTGCCTCAGAGTCCTTGGCGGAGGCATTTCCATAATTGCCTTGATTTTTGACGGATCTATCTCGATGCCTCGGTGTCGGACGATGAATCCTAGGAATTTGTCGAGTAAACTCCAAACGCGCATTTGAGAGGGTTCATCTTCAAGTTGTATTGCCGAAGGCGTTGAAATACGATCTTCAGATGCTCTAGATGTTTCTCGTATGATTTTCTTTTAACTACGAGGTCGTCGATATAGCATTCGACGATTTCATGTATGAGGTCGTCGAAAATCTTCGTCGTGGCCCTCTGATAGGTAGCACCGGCGTTCTTTAGACCGAAAGGTATCACCTTGTAGCAGAATATGCCTAAAGGGGTCCGGAAAGCGGTATGCTTCTGGTCCTCGGGATGCATCTTTATCTGATTGTATCCTGACGAGCCGTCCATGAAGGAGAAGACTTCTTGAGTGGATGTGTTATCTATCATCAGCTCAGTAACTGGCACTGGGAAGTCGTCTTTTGGGCAAGCTTTGTTAAGATCTCGAAAGTCCACACATATGCACACCGTCCCATTTTTCTTCATCACCGGGACGATGTTGGCGATCCAGTCAGGATATTGAACCTCTTGGATAAAACCGGAGTCGATTAGTTTCTTAACCTCGGCGTTGATGCTCATCTCGAGCTCGAGCCGCATTCTCCTCGGTGCTTGTTTGATTGGCTTGACGTCCGGGGATATTGCCAATTTGTGTACAGCAATCTCTGGATCTAGTCCTGGCATCTCGGAATAGTTCCATGCGAAGCAATCTTTAAGCTGTATGAGCACGTCCTTTAGTATAACCACCCTTTCTTCAGATAACAGGTCACTGACGAATGTCGGTCTCGAGTCACTTTCCGTCCCCAAATCAATTTTCTTGAAGTTATCTGCAGTAGTATGTATTCTATATTCCAGCTCTTTTGGCGCCGTGGAAACTCTGAGATCGCCTCGCCATCGTCGTTTTCGAAGCACCAGGGGAGGTCATCCATATTCTCGGGCTCTTCGTTTGGCAGCGTTATTGCGTAACAGGTACAAGATCGTTTCCAAGATTGATGTGGATCTGGTTCTATTCTCGTTATACGCATCATTTTCGGTTCATGCTTCAGTGGCGGGCTTACCCTCCAACTGCTGGATAGAGCGAACCTGCCATGTTGATATTGGTCTTCGACCAGGTTCTTGAAGGTGAAGCAGTTTTCGAGAGGATGCCCTATTGCTTGGTGATAGAAGCAATAGTTTAGGTGAGAGACCTCATTCGCTTGCTCAGGGTGCTTGGATTCCGGTAGTGTCATCATCTGATGCTTTACGACGAGATTGAATATCTTCTTCGTCGTATCTTGGGGAAAAGAATATTCTCGACCCATCTTCTTTATAAGGGACGGATCCCAGCTGCTCGACCCTTGTTCGCGTAGCTTCTTAGACCCGTTGGGCTGCTGTCGAACGTTTTTTCCGTTCTTTGGTTTATTTTTGCCTCTGCTCCGGGTCTTCAGTATCACGGGATGGCGACGAGGAGCATTGTCATTCTCCACGGCCTGCTGAAGGAGGCATTGTGTCCTGGCTTTCTCGTAAATGGCCATTTCACGGTTATGGTCATCCCGGACCTTTTGACCCGCTTCCCTTATTACCTTGTCCATTCGTTCTTCAAACAACGGACTCAGCATTTTTATGGCAGGATCTCGTTTTGGTTCAGGGTCGGCGTCTTTTAACAGGGCGTCTCCTTCTTCATCGAAGTCATGTATGACGTAGCTACCATGGACTCGTTCCCGTTTCTTGGATTGGACATATCCAAGCCCGACCGTTTCCATTCTCCCGTTGGGCAACTTTCGCCGAGTTCCTGGGACGTCCCAGATCCTGTTGTAGAACCGAGCTTGTCGAGCAGTCTGTGTGAAGGGTACCCCTTGGCGCTTCAGGAGTCTTTTTAATCCGTCTGTGTAATATCTAGGCAGACGTATGGACTGGAACCTGTCAAGTGTAGAATCCGCGCCATGCCAGATTTCTTTCTCCACTTTGGTTTCCCCGGATCGGTAGAATAGGATCACCTTTTCAACCTTTTTCCTGAGGGAACATAGAATGTCTGCAGTTCTTGCACACTATAAGTTTCAAGTGCATCAAGCTCTTTGTAATGCTCTCGCGGAACCATGGCGATTTGCAAACTTCGATCATTAGCAGCAAAGGCTTGAATTGATGGCCGAACAGAAAATACGGCATTGACTTCATCTTCCGAGTCGCTGCCGAAGATCAACATAGGGGTGGACGGTCCCGGCTTGTTGCACTGGGGCGGACCTGAATAAACTATTTCTTCCTCCTCCTCGGTATCACTCCCGAAGACCGAAATAGTAGTGATTGTTAGTTATATGTATGCCCTAGAGGCCATTACTATACATAGGATGTATATTGTAGTGGATGCTTGGACATATATAGGGAGGACTTTCTTGCTCGACATGATAGTATGCTATCTGGTTGCTCTTTATCTTAACGTGTACACTGATTGTCTCTCTGTTACATGTTGGTAAAGCCCTTAGGATGTGTACTTGACTACCTGGACTATGATGCAGATCATACTAGTGGGGACATGGTAGTCCATAAGTACATCCTTCAAGGTCCCTAGTCGTGGGTGTATCGAGACGGGGCATCGATATACCAGAGTAGACTGGCGTATACCTTCTCGACCCATACAGATGGGCGATGGATGATCCCATATCCATTGGTGTTTGACATCAAAAATGATATACGGGTGCTCAGTGGAGACTGGGTACACTGGACGGACTCGCCGAGAACTCCCAGATGGTAGTATACCTTACGTCAGATGGCAGTTCTCAGGTGACACTGGTACAGGTTAGTCTGTAGACCCGAGATCGTCATAGAGTCTTGTGTGATTCCCACTGTGCTTTGATTTCCACCTTACCACGTCCAAAAGGGCGTGCAAAACGGTGGTTTTTGGGTACAGTCCCGAATCACATGGAGGCAATGAGCGATAGGAGGGGATTCGTCTCTCCCGGTATAGGGAGTTGATGTTGCGCTGTGTTCGATTGGCTATAACCGGAAATCCCTGGCCAGGGTTGCTGAGATTTACTGGTAAGTGTTACCAGTAGTTTCTCGAACTGTTATAGACCTCATATCGACACGACTTATCGAGCTACTGGGGTCTGACGTTTACCACCCCTAGACGAGATATGCGACATATCAGACGACGAGACCGGACTGTACGGTAAGTGTTACTGGTTGGATTCACAGGAGTGTGAGCGGGCTTGCTCGTTGATCTTCTGATCGCTTAATACCCGGGTGGCCGTTACGTTTAGCAGACCGCTTGCGGCTTGTGGGTGTTTGATATGATCATCACCTGCTGCCGGCGTATTGACGAGTCTTTAGAGTCCTACACAGAGGTTTCCTGGCTCAAGCGAAACGAAATAGGAGCGCATATGAGATATGTGCGGGACCGAGAATAATGCGTGTATGTGATACCGTTTTCTATTCTCGCGATGAATGTATCGATTGGTTGTATGCGATATAACCTAGTTATCGAATCGAGGATTGATTCGATAAGTCGATACATTGGATATTAGTCGGTCATATACGATATGACCGGATCGTTAAATCAAGTGCTGATTTAATGATTTAATGTATAATTATATATTTGATATATTACATTGCATTAACTAGTATTGGTTCACTTAAGATGGATTTTCTCACTTGATGTGCACATTGTATATATGATATAGTTTTGTGCACTAGATTGTATCATGTTTGATGATACATGCTAACTTGGGTGTATGTTTACTTTAAACCATGTTTAAGTGAATGGTTAGGGTTTTGTTATCTTTTCATGATTATTTATTTTATTTATTTATTCATTTTAGCAAGAAACAAAATGGTGGCTAACTTTGGATTTTCTTTGAAGCTTCATGAAGCTTTTAAAAGTTCAACCATCTTGTTTCTTTTGCTTGTCCTAACCATTCAACTAAACCCTAGTTTATTCTCTACACTCACCCATGGTTACTAAATGATAACCATCACTTGATTTAATTTGGATTGATAATTCTTTTTCCTTCTTCTTCTTCTTCTTCTTCTTCAAGAGGAAAAAGAAAACCTTTGCTTGAAAAAGATCAAGTGATGATTCCAAGTGAGAAATCAAAATCCAAAATAAACCCACTTCCTATTTCTTCATCCTCTACCACTTGCCATGTAGTATAGGGTGTTTTCTTCACAAGTTTCATGACTTGGTGAAGGTGGAGCTTGAGTTTGAGTTGCCTCGACGTAGATCATCTTCGGCATCGAAGTCAACGACCTAGCCCGACCATTTCTCCGATGAAACCAACGCAAGAGTCCAGGATCCGATGATCGCAGCGAAGGGACATCGTCACGGAGCTATGGAGGTGGAGGACCGGATCGACAAAGGTTGTATTTTCCGTTCACTCTTAGTTAAGTTGTTAACTAGCTTCTAGTTTCGCCTAATTTCTAGTTAACGATCTTCATTAGGGTTTCTCGGCACCTAGATTTTTGAATTTGGCATGGTTGATGCCTTGTGGAACCACTTGAGTGTGCCTAGGAACCCTACAGTGGTATCAGAGCCTAGCTAGAGTATTAGGCGATATGTTAACGAAGTTAAAACCCCGATCGATCCCGGAATCGACAAAATAAAACCCTCTCTGTACATTTTTTAAAATCTGGGATTTTTCCGAATTAAAAATGCCTAAAAATTTCAGCAGGAAATTATAAGAAAAACTGTGCAAAACGACACTGTTTGGAGCTCAAACCGCCGCGGAACCGCGGCACGAGCATGGCTCGTGCCGCGGTTCCACCGCCATTATGTGACGTCACCCTCTTAAATTTGCACAGTAATGTTTCTTTTTAATTCCCTGATATTTTATGGGTATTTCTATCTGACTCAAGTGTTGAGTATTTTGGGGTTTATTTTGTAGTCGTTGTTTCGATCGGAATTTTTAATTTCGTAATGTTTTCCGGATATTTAGAATATGTTAAAAGGTTCGACCGAATATAAATACCCACTTTTTCCCCTGCCGGGAAATTTCCATGTGTTGGATTTTTCCGTAGTTTAATAACGTTCTAAGTAGTGCAAGTAACACAATGGTCCCTCTAGAAGACAACAAACCTTAACTCGATTATATGACCGTCTTGAACAGCCCGTTGAACCTTAGGGTTTGGGGCAGTACGGCGTGCCACATGTGAGGCATTGGCTTGACCCTTCTACGGCTGGACCGTTGGTACTGAGGCATGAAGTGAATGTTTTTAAACTTATTTCATGTGTTGAGCTGTTTCGGGAAAACTTGGGTGTTTGAATGTTCGATCGGAAAGTTTAACATTTTCTATTTATCTGGAATTTGATACAATATTTGGAATTCACAAGTTGTTATGAGATAACTGAATGAATGTTATAAATCAAGCACTTTAGTCTCACTTGATCGGTTGCCACGGAATTTTGATGTGATCAAAAGTCCGTCGCAATCGCATAGCGTACGCAGATACTCGCCGGTAAACTTAATAGACAGCTACGCCCCATAGCCCCGACCAAGTGACTGTAGGAGAACTCCGTCGCCGAAAGCATCCGTTCGGGTGCTCGCGGCAGCGGTGTTCCGCCTTAGTGCACTTCGTCGACGGTATCGGGGGTGCGGTCGTCTACTAAAGTTTGCGACGAGCATTCGGTCAGGATGCCGGGAATCTTGTTGAATTTCCCGACTAGATATTGAAAAGAGTTTTCGATAAATGAGACTAAAATGCGGGGTTTATAATTGTTAGGCATGTGATGTCTAAGGAATTCATTTGGTTAGGCGTGCGATGTCTAAAGAGTTTGCGGATTCCAACTGTTGTAGTTTTACACTTTCTTTTCTGTGACCGTAAGTGTAATATGTGATATCGCCGGTTTCGTTGCTATATGTCAACGACAATTGGGATGCGCACGTTTACTTACGTTGATGACATGTGATGTTATGTGTTGCTGGATATGTTATATTGGATCGTCGTGTTTGAATAGCCGGGGGGTTTTATGTGAGATGAGTGTTTTTCATTTTCATTCATGTAAAAACCTTGTATGTAATATTTTTTTATTGGGGCACTTCCAGGTTGCGGATGATGTCACCATTTGTATATTATTTACTTTTCCGCACTAGGATAGACCCAAGGAGGAGGGCACAAGTAACCGGGTTCTGGAGTCCAGTGGGAGACCAACTCGAGAAGTCGAGTCCGGGTCTCCTAACTCTAGAATTGGTAGGGTTGCTTGCTGCTCTCGTAGGGGTCTAGGTGTGTGGGTTTGGCTATTCATCACGACCGTGGAATCCGTGTTTTATACTGGCTCGTATTGAAAACACGGACGTCCTAGTATATCCAATGTTTCATATGATTCTTCTGCTGCGATATCTGTGATGTGATCATTTGATATGTTGTGATAGATACTGTATATAGTATATATGATATATTATATAAACGTTACTTATGTTTTACACCCGCGCTAGCCCTGCCCCGCTCTGCCGTTAGTTACCTAACCTAACGGTGCACGAGGGGACATCGAGGTGAATGCGGATGGCATAAGTGTACGTCGTATTTATCTGTGATGTTTAGGTACTTAAATGATGGGACTTCATTAATATGATTAATAAAATAAAAGAAACCTAATGATGTTGTGGAATCGAATTTCAAAATTAAAACAGGTAGCTACAGTTCTTGCTTTGCACAGCGGTATATATGATATATCCTGCACCTTATTCGATGAGGAAAGGGCCGAGATCCCTTCACCGGGAGTGACCCCTTTAGCAATAACTGGCAGATGCTACACACTCGGTTTGTCTTTTGATTGCTTCTATAGTTTCTGCTTTGCACAGTGATATATATGATATATCCCGCACCTTATTCGATGAGGAAAGGGCCGACGATCCCTTCACCGGGAGTGACCCCTTTAGCAAAACTAGAAAAGCCTCAAAAACACTCCATTTCAAAATCATTTGATTCTACAACGATATCAAGTTCATTACGCAATAGGTTTTCAGAAAAATCTGTCGTAGCCCTCCGTCATTTCAGATAAGTACTATTTAGTATTCGTGCTGCGGTAGTTTGGTATGCGTCAAGGCGTAGTGTACAGTAGCTAACTAGTGCTTATCTGCTTGCATACGATGCGATTGGATTAGGGTATTCGTACGGCGTTGTTGGCATGCGTCAAGGGTCGTGCGGGTGGGTTTAATTCAATCAAGAAATGTACGGGTTGAACTTGACTAGCGGACTATGGGTTGTTTGGCATGCGTCAAGGTCATAGCACGCTAGGGACAAAATATTATCGGGAATTTCAAGTGTTGAAATTTGCAATGAGATTGCATACCTTCTATGAGATAGTTGGATCCCGATACCCGCTGCGAGTAAGAGTTACTCCTGGGAGAGTTTTACACATTACAATTAGCCGATCAAGTAGGTGTCTAGAAAAGTGTCAACGAGGTTACGCCTCTGGGAAAACGAGGTTTACATTAATTAGGTTCGTGCGAAAGCACGGGGGACCTCCCTCAAAGTACCGACACTGGCCTGGCTGAAAGATTGGCGAACTTGTAGTGTGTAATTAATCCCGGCTAGTCTTTCCTTTTAGGGTTTGAAGGAAGATTTGATAAAAACAGTGGGAGCCATCCTGATTAGATAAAATAATAACTAATCTGATCTTGCAAGAGCGTACGCAGAGTGTTTTCTTCTCTCTCTCTCCAGGTAGCGACCATATCACGTCTTAATCAAGATAATAATACGGATGTATTGACCGAACCCGCTTGTTATACTGAGCTGGGGAACGTTGGTCCCTCTCCAACTTATAATTGTTATAAGACAGAGCAAGAAATTGGGGAATACCAGGATTCCCATACCGCCTAAACGAAGAAAGTGCATATGATGCATCTCCTTCGGGTGTGTTAGTTACAAAGAACTGTTTCTCTATCCTCTACGTCCTGGGTATTTGATACCGGATCAGGATCCCAGATATGTAATCTGTTACATAGGGCTACAGAAAGGTAGAGAACTGAGAACTGGTGATAAGTTTCATGAGACAGAAAACGGTGCAAGTGTTGCAGCCAAGTCTATTGGTCACTGTCACCCTATATTCCAAATACATTGATTCTGAACGAATGATATTAGATACCGAACCTGATATACAAAATCATATCAGTCTCTTTATTAGTAAAGAAATGATAAAATTTTGTATTGTTGGATAATGTTTTGAACATTTCCTATATCAAAAGTTGATCGGTTCAGGAACGTTATCTAAAAGCATTGACGTTCTAAATCAAACTACAGTTTTTAGTATACAGAACACACACAAGAGGAATAGTTCAGAAATGAACGAATTCTTCTTGAGGTATTATAGACTAGGTCATATCAATGCGACCCGACTAGCTGAAGTTACATATAGATGCATATTTAAATCAGTTTGAATTTACATCTTGTGAAACTTGCCAGTCATGTCACAAAGATAAGATGACCATAGCTCTGTTTACTGGAAACAGAGAAAGAGTTAGTAAACTCTTGGGATTGATACATGTTGATGTATGTAAGGTCCCCTGTCTACACATACCAGGACCGGTTCTTTGTACTTCATTACATTCTCTGATGATCACTTAAGATTCAGACATATGTTCCTGTTGAAACACAAGTCCGAACCTTTTGAGATATTCACAGAATATAAGTTAGAAGTAGAGAACTCAAATAAGGGTATAAGTATTATGTCCTATGATAAGATCAGGGAGGAGAATACTTGAGCACGGAAATCCTGTACTATTCTAAAGGAGAATGAGATTCTCTCTCAGCATTACTCCTCCGTATACACCATAGCACGATGGTATATCGGGGCGGAGCAATAACACCCTATATAATATGGTGTGCTTTATGATGAGCACTACTGAGTTACCTATTTCCTTTTGGGAGTTATGCACTTATGAAGTTGCATACCTATTGAATAGGGTTCAAATCAAATCTGTTGCCTACTACTTCATATGTGATATGGAAAGGGAAGAGCCCATATCTTAAGTTGGTTAAGATTTGGGGTTGTCCGGGCTATATCTAAAAGCAAAATCCGGACAAGCTCGAGACAAGGTCTGTTATGTAGAACTGGAAAGGTTCCAGCTATACAAACTACAGCAGATGATTTGATAGAACCAAAGGATTCAATAGTTACCAACGAACCTCAGCCTCTCCGCCGATCTAGTAGGGTTCCTCACCCACCTGAGAGATACTTAGATTTCTCTATGACAGTGGGAGCGAGGATTGCATCATGAGATGATGACCTAACTAGTTTCGAGCAGGCCATCCAGAGTAGGGACTCTGTAAGAATGGCTGGATGCTTAGCAATCTGAGATGGAATCCTTATACACCAACAAAGTATGGACTTTGGTTGCTTTATCTGAAGGGTTAAATCCCCATCAGGAGCAAGTATATCTTGAGAAGATTACTTGGTGTACATGGAAAAGTTGAGACTTTCAAAGCTAGACATGTTAAAGGTTTTCATCATCGACCAGGCGTGGATAATAATGAAACCTTTTTCAGTGGCTATGCTTAAGTCCATCCAGATCCTACTTGCCATGGCTACATACCATGACTACGATGTCTGGCGGTTGGGTGTCATGACTGCTTTTCTAAAATGATGTTTTAGAAGAGAGCGTCTGTAAGTACACAGCCAGAGGGCTTCGTAGACAGTGGGAGCAGCGGAAACGTGTACAAGATGCTTTATAGGATAAAGCAAGCATCGCGGAGTTGGAACGTCTGTTTTGATGTAGTAGTCAAAGAGTTTGACATCATCAAAAAGGTAGATGAACCTTGTATAAACAAAAAGGTAGTAGGGAGTATGGTGACGATCCTCGTAGAGTACGTGGATGACATACTCTTGATAGGGAAGGAGTTTCCTATGCTACACTCGGTCAATCTCCGCTCATCACAAGGATTCTCCATAAAGGATCAAAGTGATACCTCCTAAATCCTGAGTTCTGATCTATGAGATAGAAGTAATTGGATGTTAGGACTCTCACTAGTTGTAGTAAGATGGTATCAATTGATCCTGGGGAGAATCACTGGAAGGGTTCCAGGGTGATATGGACGACTGAATGTCAGTCACAGGCATTGTCTTTACCTTCAGTAAAGGGACGGTATGTTGGAAGAGTTCCAAGCTAGATATCGTGGAAAACTAGACGATAAAGGCTGGTAACATCGCTATTAAAGATACTACCAAAGAGGCAGTTTGGGTGGATAATGGTTCATGAGATGAACTAGGTTCCTACCATTGTGTGACAATGGAAGTATGGCTTTGGCCAAGGAACCCTGGTCCCATCAGTGACCCAGACATATTCTAAGGCAGTGTCACCTGATCATGGAGATGGTTGATCTCTAGGGCATCGAGGTCAGGAGAGTAGACTCAGAGGACAACACGGCGGATCCACTCACAAAGGCCTTTTCCCAGAAAGAGACTTTTATGGGATGGTTGAGTATGAGATACTACAACCACTGCTATCAGATGGCCCTAGTGCAAGTGGGAGATTGTTAGTTATATGTATGCCCTAGAGGCCATTACTATACATAGGATGTATATTGTAGTGGATGCTTGGACATATATAGGGAGGACTTTCTTGCTCGACATGATAGTATGCTATCTGGTTGCTCTTTATCTTAACGTGTACACTGATTGTCTCTCTGTTACATGTTGGTAAAGCCCTTAGGATGTGTACTTGACTACCTGGACTATGATGCAGATCATACTAGTGGGGACATGGTAGTCCATAAGTACATCCTTCAAGGTCCCTAGTCGTGGGTGTATCGAGACGGGGCATCGATATACCAGAGTAGACTAGCGTATACCTTCTCGACCCATACAGATGGGCGATGGATGATCCCATATCCATTGGTGTTTGACATCAGAGATGATATACGGGTGCTCAGTGGAGACTGGATACACTGGACGGACTCGCCGAGAACTCCCAGATGGTATTATACCTTAGGTCAGATGGCAGTTCTCAGGTGACACTGGTACAGGTTAGTCTGTAGACCCGAGATCATCATAGAGTCTTGTGTGATTCCCACTGTGCTTTGATTTCCACCTTACCACGTCCAAGAGGGCGTGCAAAACGGTGGTTTTTGGGTACAGTCCCGAATCACATGGAGGCAATGAGCGATAGGAGGGGATTCGTCTCTCCCGGTATAGGGAGTTGATGTTGCGCTGTGTTCGATTGGCTATAACCGGAAATCCCTGGCCAGGGTTGCTGAGATTTACTGGTAAGTGTTACCGGTAGTTTCTCGAACTGTTATAGACCTCATATCGACACGACTTATCGAGCTACTGGGGTCTGACGTTTACCACCCCTAGGCGAGATATGCGACATATCAGACGACGAGACCGGACTGTATGGTAAGTGTTACTGGTTGGATTCACAGGAGTGTGAGCGGGCTTGCTCGTTGATCTTCTAATCGCTCAATACCCGGGTGGCCGTTACGTTTAGCAGACCGCTTGCGGCTTGTGGGTGTTTGATATGATCATCACCTGCTGCCGGCGTATTGACGAGTCTTTAGAGTCCTACACAGAGGTTTCCTGGCTCAAGCGAAACGAAATAGGAGCGCATATGAGATATGTGCGGGACCGAGAATAATGCGTGTATGTGATACCGTTTTCTATTCTCGCGATGAATGTATCGATTGGTTGTATGCGATATAACCTAGTTATCGAATCGAGGATTGATTCGATAAGTCAATACATTGGATATTAGTCGGTCATATGCGATATGACCGGATCGTTAAATCAAGTGCTGATTTAATGATTTAATGTATAATTATATATTTGATATATTACTTTACATTAACTAGTATTGGTTCACTTAAGATGGATTTTCTCACTTGATGTGCACATTGTATATATGATATAGTTTTGTGCACTAGATTGTATCATGTTTGATGATACATGATAACTTGGGTGTATGTTTACTTTAAACCATGTTTAAGTGAATGGTTAGGGTTTTGTTATCTTTTCATGATTATTTATTTTATTTATTTATTCATTTTAGCAAGAAACAAAATGGTGGCTAACTTTGGATTTTCTTTGAAGCTTCATGAAGCTTTGAAAAGTTCAACCATCTTGTTTCTTTTGCTTGACCTAACCATTCAACTAAACCCTAGTTTATTCTCTACGCTCACCCATGGTTACTAAATGATAACCATCACTTGATTTAATTCGGATTGATAATTCTTTTTCCTTCTTCTTCTTCTTCTTCTTCAAGAGGAAAAAGAAAACCTTTGCTTGAAAAAGATCAAGTGATGATTCTAAGTGAGAAATCAAAATCCAAAGTGAACCCACTTCCTATTTCTTCATCCTCTACCACTTGCCATGTAGTATAGGGTGTTTTCTTCACAAGTTTCATGACTTGGTGAAGGTGGAGCTTGAGTTTGAGTTGCCTCGACGTAGATCATCTTCGGCACCGAAGTCAACGACCTAGCCCGACCATTTCTCCGATGAAACCAATGCAAGAGTCCGGGATCCGATGATCACAGCGAAGGGACATCGTCACGGAGCTATGGAGGTGGAGGACCGGATCTACAAAGGTTGTATTTTCCGTTCACTCTTAGTTAAGTTGTTAACTAGCTTCTAGTTTCGCCTAATTTCTAGTTAACGATCTTCATTAGGGTTTCTCGGCATCTAGATTTTTGAATTTGGCATGGTTGATTCCTTGTAGAACCACTTGAGTGTGCCTAGGAACCCTACAGTGATGGCTTTGTTCTTCGGTTTGTAACATCTTTCCGTGTCCTCGAAATCTGGTAAGAAGTATTTTGCATCTTCGTACTTTCGGACTTTGTTTACGGAGAATGGGTTCAGCTCTCCTGTTACGGTATACTCGAGACCATCCTTGAAATACTCCATACACTGATGTTGTGTAGAAGGGATGATGTTGTAGTCATGTAACCAAGGCCTGCCGAGCAAAGCATTGTAGCATGTCTTGGCGTCAATGACATGAAACTTAATGTCCGTGACAAGCAGCCCAAAGAGTGGTGTCAATATTACAGACCCAAGCATCCGTGATGACTGAGAGTCAAACCCGGAGATGGTGATTTTATCACGAGCGAGGTGCGGAACGCTCATGCAGATTTCCTTCAACACTCTCACATTGAGGAGATTGACGGAGGACCCATTGTCGACCAGGATTTTGCCTATCTTGATATCATGACAGTATCCGGAGACATAAAGGGGACGGTTATGCTCGCATGTCCCAAGGAGGAGATCTTCATCGCCGAAGGTGATATCTGCTGTGTGCACTTTTTCCAGCTCGTCCTTCATCTATTCTTCGGCGAGGAAAGCTTGGAAATGCTCTGGCTCTTGTAGTGCCTTGATCAATGAATCTCTCGCCTCCTTTGATAACAAGAGGGCATCAAGAATGCTGAGCTACGAAGGTAGCTTCCTCAAGTGTGCCAGAACGTTGTAGTTCACCTTACTTTTCTTTGGCGGGTCTTTGGCTGTCAGTTCCTCGACGACTTGGTCATCAAGAATGATATCCTCAGGGACCTTTTCTTTTCCTATATCCTTTTTGTTTGAAGCCTGGTTGGCGGGTCCGAGATTCTTTTCAGGCAGCTTGCGATTGCGCAGCTGAATGTTCTCGCAGTTCTTCGGTTCTTCCTCTTTTCCTGAGGTGGATTCTTTAAAGAGAGGGCCAAGAGTCATTTCTTCGTCAGAGTCACTCCTGAAGGTGAGAACTTGCGATCCCCCAGCGTCGACCATGTGACAGTTGCCGGTAGTTCTTTTACGCTCCTCGATCGTATTTCTTTGCTCCGGACGAGTTTTGTGTTTCAACCGCTTGAAATGTTGCCGGTGAGCAACATATCCCTGCCACCATCTTTTAAAAGCGTTGCATGTAGGTTTGCTAGGCATACGCACAAGGGTCTACGAAGCATCAACCATGCCCAATTTAAAATTTAGCCGTGCCGAACAACCCTAAACTAGATCTTTAAACTAAAGTTTAGGTGAAAACAAGCATGTTAAACACTTTAACTCTAAGTGAGAGGGATTACAACCTTTGTAGATCCAGTCCTTCACTTCATAAGCTCCGTGTTGAGGTCCCTTCGCTACGATCATCGTGTTCCGGACTCTCGAGAGGCTCCGCGAAGAGAAAGATGAAAGCTTGCTTCCGATCTTCGATAACAAAGATGATCTACCTTGAAGTTTCGTTAACACAAGCTCTCACTCATGAAATAATGTGAACACCCTCATCTAAATGGCAAGGATAGATGAGGATGATGAAGTAGGATTTTTGCTCTCATTTGTTTTCTTATTCTCACTCATTTTTCATCACAAAATCAAAGCAAGAAAGCTTTTCATGAAGAACTAAGGAAGAAGAAGATGAATAATCAATCAATCCTTTTGTGATGAATAATGAAAAGATAATCATGATGAATAATGCAACCATGGTTGACTAAACCTTTGTAGAGATTTAACTAGGGCTAGGGTTTGGGTTGGGTTAAAGCATGAGTCACTTGAAAATATCTTTGCAAAAACAAAAAGAAACCTTCTAGAAGGTTCATGAATGAACTAACCCAAATCAAACCCTAATCTTGTTTAATCTCCACTAATCATGTTGCATGTGTTAGTGTATATGCCCTAGAGGCCATTACTGTATCATACTAGTTTGTATATTACTTAATGGAAGCTTGGGATATTCACCTTGTATATACGATCTTGCTCAAAATAGTAGTATGCTACTTGGTTTGTTTCTACTTCAATGTGTACATGTGTTTGTTATATCACCTATACGTATTAGTGGAGCCCTTAGGATCTTTGCTTGATTACCAGCGTTGTGATGGCAGTCACACTAGTGGGGCTGGGTAATCTATAAGCACATCCTTATGCAGGTCCCTAGTCGCAGGACTATCGAGACAGGGCATCGATACTCCGGAGTAGACTAGCGCATGCGCTTCTCATCCCAGTGTGGGAGATGGTCTGTCCCACAGCCATCAGTACGTCGTACTGGAGATAGTATACGGGTGCTCGTTAGGTTACGAGTACACTGGACAGGACTCGTCGGGAACTGACCGGTTGGTATTATACCTATCGTCAGTTATCAGTTCCCAGGTGACATGAGTCCAGCTTAGTCCGCTGATTTGACACTGTCACTTCGCCTCGAGTGTGTTCCTACTGTACTTTGATTACTACCCTACCACGGCTCAAAGGAGTCGTGCAAACAAGTAGTAGTTGGGTGCAGTCCCGAAGCACTTGGAGGCAGTGACGGTTAGACAGGATTCGTCTCTCCCGGTATTGGGGGTTGACATCGCGCTGTGTCTAGGAGAGTCATTACACGAGTAGTCCCTGGCCAGGGCAAGCGAGATATACTGGTAGGCTTCCAGTGTTATCTCAGGGTGTATTGGACTTCACTCCGACACGACTTGTACCGCTATTAGGGGACTGACGTTTACCGCCCCCCTAGGCCAGCCATGCGATGTATCAGACGAACAGACCGGACTGTACGGAGATTGTCATATTCAGGCTCAGTAGAAGTTCAGATGGGTTTCACCTCGTCAGTCTTCTTGTCGGCATCTACCTGGGGACCATTACGCACAGCTAGTGCCGCTTGCGGTCTGTGGTTAAACCCACTGCCAGCGTAGTGTCGAGTCTTTAGAGTCCCACACAGAAAGCTATTCGCCTTTAGGCAAAAGAGTAGAGGTCGCATGGTTTTGCGACAGGTCGCATGGTTTTGCGACAGGTCGCATGGTTTTGCGACAGGGTTCAGTCACATCCGTGCACTTGTGCACGTTTAGTGTCCGGACAGTTTACACTAGCGGGCTTTGGTTTAAGCCAGATCCTAGTGTACGTATTGGGATTAGTTTTATCCAGTTTGTATTCGTGTTCCTCGGAACGCGGATGCGGGTGTGTATGCACAGTTGACGGAGAGACAGAGGCAGAGGATTCTCATTAGGGTTGTTGACCGTTGACTGTTGACTATTGACTTTTTGCTCAACCCTAATGAGAATATGATATGTAATTAACAATAATATTAATTAAGTATTGTGGTGACATGGTTGTTGAGGGGTTGACTTTGTTGACTTGTTGACTTTGTTGACCGGTTGACTAGGTTGGACTAGTTGACCATCATGATGACAATGGCTATCATTTCATGGTAAAGACTTTTTACTTGCTTGTTCTCTTGTGCAATATGAGTGTATGAAATGATATAGCCATTTTGACTTAAACCATTTACACAATACTTGATTACTATTTTTGTGATGATGGTTTTGGATTATGAGAGCCAAGTGAGAAAAGTCTTGCTCATTCTATCATTTTCATTCTCTCTCTTGTGTTCTTGAGCTCTCATCTCCTTCCTCTTGCTCTCCCTCTCTTTAGTCTATGGTTCACTTGTCTCATGTGTTAAGAACCAAGAACCATAGAGAAAATCCCAACACACTCTCCTCTACTCACTCTAGTTCACAAGGTTTGGCAAACCGAGTGAACTAGTTTCTTCAAAGACCGAAGAAGAAGCCAAAGGTAGAAGCTTTCAGGTGGATCGATCTTCGGCGCAAGGAGACAACGGGGTGAAGCCGATCCGGACAACCATCGAGGCTTGAAGACGAAGGAGTTCAAGAAAGAAAGGTATAACCCCCTAACCGAGTAGTTAACAACTCCTAGTTAGGTTGTTAGTTAGATGTTTAACAAAGATCCGGTTATAAGTCCATGTTACCACCTCTAGAAAATTGTTTTCACCAAATTCCGCATGCCCGAAAGTACCGGGAGAGGTAGCATGGACTTACAGTGGTATCAGAGCCTAGTTAAACTCTATCTAACATGTTAGCATAGTAGCTAGAAATTCGATCGGAGAAAAAGTCCCGAAATAAACCCGAAATTCAAACTTTCTGTCGATTTTCAAAGTGCTGCAAAAAAATTTTGAGATATACCAAAAATCGACTCAGGGTTTTTAGAAGAAACTGCAAAAAATTCGACCCACTGAATCGATCAACGCGCCGCGTTTCTGCGGCGGGAGCTTGCTCCCGCCGCGGAACCGCGGCCGAGTTGACTCGGTCGTGGGGTTTTATTTTTGCAGTTTGTTCATAGGGGTATTTTGGGATTTTTGGAATATATATTTTCTACCCAGATTTTCCAGAACGAAAATTTTGTGTTTGGGGCCTGAAAATCCGTATTTTTGATCGAACTTCTAAAAGACTTAAGCTGACGGGTTTTTCTGTGATGTGATATTTGTATTGAACGTCTGCTAATCGCTATATGTCGATTAGTGGGGGTTATACAAATCTGTGATCTGTAATGTTATTGGAATGTGTATATGAATTCATTGGATTGTCGCGGGTGAATAGCCGGGGGGTTGTGAGACGAGAGTTTTCTTTTCTTTCAATTCATGTAAATTTGTAAATTGATGTAATTATTATTTGTATGGCCGCACAACCGGGTCGGGGTTGTAGCCGTCATTGTATAATTTCTTTTTACTGTTTTTGCTCCTAGGATAGACCCATGGAGGGGGTGCACAAACTACCGGGTATGCCGAAGTGCCGAGTGGCCTACTCACGGAGTTGAGGGAGGTTGCTTCTCTTCGGGTACTTGGCGGGTAGTTTGCCGCACCCGTAGGGATCTTGGGTGGGGTATTGGCTATTCACCGCGACCGTGTAATCTGCTTTTCGTTACAGGCTCGTACGAATTGCGGATTCCTAGTATATCCAATGTATTCATCTGTGATCTGAAATGGCTATCATTGCAGTATATCTATATATGATATTATTTAGGCGTTGCTTATGTTTTACAGCCGCGCTAGCCCAGCCCCCGCTCTGTCGTTAGTTAAGTAACCTAACGGGTAATGACGGGGCCCCGTGGCGAATGCGAATGGCATAAGCGTACGTCATATTTTGGTTGTTTTCTGCAATGGTAGGATTAAATGATGGGACGCATTAAAAGAACTAATGCAAGAATATCACGCATTAAAAGAACTAATGCAAGAAAAATAAACCAAGTAAAAGTCGTTGGAACACTTTCGAAAAACCACTCGGTTCTTTTCAAAACCAACTTTTAAATGCGGAGTTTGAGCCACTCCTTTTAAAAGCTATCTCGTTCCATCGATTATATCAAGTTCACTACGTTCACGGTTTCGCCAAAACTATTCGTAGCCCTCCGTCGTTTCACATGAATGGTCAATAGTATTCAAGCTATGTATGTTGGCCAAAGTCAAGGCATAGTGATTGGTAGCTATTGGGTATTCATGTGTAGCATAGATAGATGCGTTGGTTTGGGATAGTCGTACTGCCATTTTGGCCAAAGTCAAGGGTAGGTACGGATGGATCCAAATTAACCTGGAGAATGACGGGTAGAACTTGACATGTGACTTATGATCTTTTGGCCAAAGTCAAGGTCATAAGAGCATGGGGCAAAAATCCACATCGGGAGTTTCAAAAGAACTGAAACTTGCTAGTGTTGCATACCATTTGGAGTGTGATGATTCTGGTAGGATTCCTTCAGTTTCGTCACACGATGATATTTGGATCCCGATCCTACTGTGAGTATATGCTACTCCTCGAGAAATTTCTCACTAAACGATCAATGCTATAAACCTAGTAGGTGTCTAAAAAGGTGTTAGCGGGGCTACGCCCCGAGGGAAAAGAGGTTATTTAATTAAGGAACTTCGCGAAAGCGTTGGAAAACCTCCCTCGAAGTACCGACACTGGCCTGGCTGAACGGTTAAGCAAGTATTGTACGGTGAGATTGATCCTAACTAATTCTTCCTTTTTGGTTTAAGGAGGGATTCGAGAAACAGTGGGAGCCATCCTGTTTGGACAAACTAAAAACCATTCTAAACTTGCAAGAGCATCATGCTGAGTGTTTCTTCTCTCTCCTAATTGCAGCGACCAATCGACATGACTGGACTTAAGTTACTCCTAGATAAAAACATACTGACAGGGCCAAACTACAAAGATTGGCTCAGGAATGTCAAGATGGAAATCACTTACGACAAGCTGGGGTATCTTCTTACCACCAAAGCTCCCCCTGTCCCTGGTCCCAAAACCAGCGTCGCGGATAAGGAAATCCGTAAGACCTGGGAATTAGACTGCGCGAAGGCCAAGTGCCCCGTGCTTGCCTCTATGGACAATGAACATCAGAGGAGGCACGAGAATATGGACCTGGAATCCATATTTCTTCATACAAAAGAACTGTATGGAGAGCAATCTCGTATCGCAAGATACGAAGTGTCGAAGAAGTTATTTTCGGCAAGATTGGCCGTCGGATCATCGGTAGCGGAACACGTGCTTAAGATGATTGGCTACATTGAAGAGCTCGCGGACCTTGGGACCACGTTGGAGAATGAGCTCTATACGGACTTGATTCTCCAGTCCCTTCCTTCCTCTTACGCCCAGTTCATACTGAACTTCAACTTACAAGAAAAGGAAGTTGAACTTTCAGAACTCCTCAACATGCTGAGGAGCGCAGAGGGCACCTTACAGAAAGGTAGGGAAACATCCACTTTGTTTGTAGGAGGATCTTCTTCTTCTAGGTCCAAGGCGAAAGCCAAGGGAAAGAAGAAGAAAACCCCCGCCAAACCAAGAGGCGGTGTTAGTAAAGTGGATACGAAGGGAAAGGCAAAAGCAACAAAGAAAGTGGGAAAGCTTGTGGATAAGGAAGAATGCTTCTATTGTCATAAGAAGGAACACTGGAAAAATGATTGCAAGGCTTGGAAAGCCAGGACACAGGAATTGAAGCAGGTTGCAGCTTCAGCTTCAGGTGTGTATGTTATTGAAAACTGTCTTTCAATAAACTCTACTTCCTGGGTATTGGATACCGGATCAGGATCTCATATCTGTAATTCTTAGCAGGCGTTGAGAAACCGTAGGGTTTTGAAGGCAGGTGACTTGACCCTCAAAGTTGCAAACGGAGCTAGCATGGATGCTAAGGCCGTGGGGGACTATCACCTGGGATTGTCAGATGGACACGTTTTGGTTTTGCGTAATTGCTATTTTGTACCCAACGCAACTTGTAATATCATTTCTGTATCTTTGACTTCTAAAGAAGGTTATGAATTTGCGTTTGTAAGTAATGTTGTAAACATTCACCTTAATCAAGTTCTGATTGGGTCAGGTACATTAAGCAATGGTATATACGTATTAAACCATCCATAGATTTTCAATGTCCAGAATACACACAAAAGAAAGTCTTCGGAAATCAATCAGACTTTCTTATGGCATTGTAGACTGGGTCACATCAATGAGAGAAGGTTGACGAAGTTACATACAGAAGGATATTTGAATCCGTTCGAATATCAATCGTATGCCACTTGTCAATCCTGTCTCAAAGGAAAGATGACAAAGACTCCGTTTACTGGACACGGAGTAAGGGCGAGCGAGCTCTTAGGACTCGTACACAGCGACGTGTGCGGTCCAATGTCTACACATGCGCGAAGCAGTTATTCTTACTTCATTACTTTTACGGATGACTTTTCAAGGTACGGTTATGTCTTCTTAATGAAACATAAGTCCGAAGCCTTTGGAAAATTCCAGGAATATAAGAATGAAGTAGAAAAACAAACCGGCAAAAGTATTAAGATTCTAAGATCGGATCGAGGTGGTGAATACTTGAGTGCCGAGTTCCTAGACTATTTAAAAGAGAATGGAATTCTCTCTCAGCTTACTCCTCCATACACTCCGCAACATAACGATGTATCAGAGAGACGGAACCGAACCCTATTGGATATGGTACGGTCCATGATGAGTAACGCTGAGTTACCGCGATCATTCTGGGGGTATGCGCTAGAATTAGCTGCATACCTTTTGAACCGAGTTCCCACTAAGACTGTGCCTACTACACCATATGAGATGTGGTGTGGGAAGAGACCCTATCTTAATCACATTAAGACATGGGAAAGTCCAGCTTTTGTCAAAAAGCAGCATGCGGACAAGCTCGAAGCACGCTCAGTACAGTGCAAGTTCGTGGGATATCCAAAGAACTCCAAGGGATATTTCTTCTATTGCGAAGAGGAACAAAAGGTTTTTGTTTCTCGTCATGCCCACTTTCTAGAACACCAGTTCTTAGAAAAGGAAATTAGTGGGAGCGCAATAGAACTGGAAGAAATTCCAGAACCACGAGCTATTACTGAAAGCTTAGTGGAACCAGAGGGTTCAAAAGAACAGGACATTCCTGCGCCGCTCCGCAGGAGTAGTAGGCAGTCTCATCCGCCCGAGAGATACTACGGTTTTCTCATAGACGGGGATAGAGAGGATTGCATCATAGATTATGATGAGCCTACTAGCTTCCAGCAGGCCGTTCAAAGCGTTGACTCAGTAAAATGGCTGGATGCAATGCGGACCGAAATGGAGTCCATGTACACTAACAAAGTATGGACGTTGGACATTGCTCCAGACGGGGTAAAACCCGTAGGATGCAAGTGGATCTTCAAAAGGAAGATTGGTGTAGATGGACAGGTTGAGACCTATAAAGCTAGACTTGTTGCAAAGGGTTTCCGTCAAAGACCTGGCTTGGACTATGACAAAACCTTTTCTCCAGTGGCTATGCTGAAATCCATTCGGATCCTTCTTGCCATTGCTGCCTTCCACGATTATGAGATCTGGCAAATGGACGTAAAGACCGCTTTTCTAAATGGAAATTTAGAGGAGTGTGTCTATATGGACCAACCAGAGGGTTTCATTCAGAGTGGGAGCAGCGGAAAGGTGTGCAAGTTGCTTAAGTCCATCTATGGACTAAAGCAGGCATCGCGGAGTTGGAACATCTGTTTTGATGAGACGGTCAAGGAATTTGGCTTTATCAAAAATCCAGATGAACCATGCATCTATAGTAGATTTGTAGCGAGAACTGTAGTATTCCTCGTTTTGTACATGGATGACATTCTCTTAATAGGAAATGACATTCCTATGCTACAATCTGTCAAGGGGTTCTTGTCACACAGGTTCTCCATGAAAGACCTGGGTGATGCCTCATACATCCTGGGGATCCGGATCCATCGTGATAGATCCAAGAGGATATTAGGACTTTCACAGTCCATGTACATCGACACCATACTGAAAAGATTCAGTATGGAAGATTCCAAGCGCGGTAACCTACCGGCTTGTCACGGGATCACCCTCTCTAAAGAGATGTCTCCCAAGACTGATTTGGAAAGGGATCGCATGTCTATTATACCCTACGCTTCTGCGGTAGGCTCTATAATGTATGCGATGTTGTGTACCAGACCGGATGTAGCTTATGCACTGAGTGTGGTAAGCCGGTATCAGTCAGACCCTGGGGAGAAACACTGGATAGCGGTAAAGAACATTCTCAAGTACCTGAGAAGGACTAAGGAGATGTTCTTGGTGTATGGCGGAAAAGACCTCCAGATCGAGGCCTTTGTTGACTCCAGCTTCTAGAGTGACAAGGATGATTCCAAGTCCATGTCGGGTTTTGTCTTTACCCTCAATGGAGGGGCGGTGTATTGGAAGAGTTCCAAACAGGAAACCGTTGCTGACTCGACTATGGAAGCGGAATACATCGCTGCATCTGATGCCGCAAAAGAAGCTGTCTGGATGAGGAATTTCTTGAAAGAACTTCAGGTGGTTCCGTCTATTGTTGATCCAATACCTTTGTATTGCGACAACAACGGGGCTATAGCTTTAGCGAAGGAACCCAGGTCCCATCAGAGATCCAGACACATCTTGAGGCGGTATCACCTGATCAGGGAGATCGTGGATCGCCAGGAGATCGAGGTTCGGAGGGTTGCTTCAGAAGATAACACTGCAGATCCATTCACCAAGGCCTTGCCCCAGACTCAGTTCGAGCGGCTGATCGAGATGATAGGTCTTCGATACGCCAGTACATGGCCTTAGTGCAAGTGGGAGATTGTTAGTGTATATGCCCTAGAGGCCATTACTGTATCATACTAGTTTGTATATTACTTAATGGAAGCTTGGGATATTCACCTTGTATATACGATCTTGCTCAAAATAGTAGTATGCTACTTGGTTTGTTTCTACTTCAATGTGTACATGTGTTTGTTATATCACCTATACGTATTAGTGGAGCCCTTAGGATCTTTGCTTGATTACCAGCGTTGTGATGGCAGTCACACTAGTGGGGCTGGGTAATCTATAAGCACATCCTTATGCAGGTCCCTAGTCGCAGGACTATCGAGACAGGGCATCGATACTCCGGAGTAGACTAGCGCATGCGCTTCTCATCCCAGTGTGGGAGATGGTCTGTCCCACAGCCATCAGTACGTCGTACTGGAGATAGTATGCGGGTGCTCGTTAGGTTACGAGTACACTGGACAGGACTCGTCGGGAACTGACCGGTTGGTATTATACCTATCGTCAGTTATCAGTTCCCAGGTAACATGAGTACAGCTTAGTCCGCTGACTTGACACTGTCACTTTGCCTCGAGTGTGTTCCCACTGTACTTTGATTACTACCCTACCACGGCTCAAAGGAGTCGTGCAAACAGGTAGTAGTTGGGTGTAGTCCCGAAGCACTTGGAGGCAGTGACGGTTAGACAGGATTCGTCTCTCCCGGTATTGGGGGTTGACATCGCGCTGTGTCTAGGAGAGCCATTACACGAGTAGTCCCTGGCCAGGGCAAGCGAGATATACTGGTAGGCTTCCAGTGTTATCTCAGGGTGTATTGGGCTTCACTCAGACATGACTTGTACCGCTATTAGGGGACTGACGTTTACCGCCCCCCTAGGCCCGCCATGTAATGTATCAGACGAACAGACCGGACTTTACGGAGATTGTCACATTCAGGCTCAGTAGGAGTTCAGATGGGTTTCACCTCGTCAGTCTTCTTGTCGGCATCTACCTGGGGACCGTTACGCACAGCTAGTGCCGCTTACGGTCTGTGGTTAAACCCACTGCCAGCGTAGTGTCGAGTCTTTAGAGTCCCACACAGAAAGCTATTCGCCTTTAGGCAAAAGAGTAGAGGTCGCATGGTTTTGCGACAGGTCGCATGGTTTTGCGACAGGGTTCAGTCACATCCGTGCACTTGTGCACGTTTAGTGTCCGGACAGTTTACACTAGCGGGCTTTGGTTTAAGCCAGATCCTAGTGTACGTATTGGGATTGGTTTTATCCAGTTTGTATTCGTGTTCCTCGGAACGCGGATGCGGGTGTGTATGCACAGTTGACGAAGAGACAGAGGCAGAGGATTCTCATTAGGGTTGTTGACCGTTGACTGTTGACTATTGACTTTTTGCTCAACCCTAATGAGAATATGATATGTAATTAACAATAATATTAATTAAGTATTGTGGTGACATGGTTGTTGAGGGGTTGAATTTGTTGACTTGTTGACTTTGTTGACCGGTTGACTAGGTTGGACTAGTTGACCATCATGATGACAATGGCTATCATTTCATGGTAAAGACTTTTTACTTGCTTGTTCTCTTGTGCAATATGAGTGCATGAAATGATATAGCCATTTTGACTTAAACCATTTACACAATACTTGATTACTATTTTTGTGATGATGGTTTTGGATTATGAGAGCCAAGTGAGAAAAGTCTTGCTCATTCTATCATTTTCATTCTCTCGCTTGTGTTCTTGAGCTCTCATCTCCTTCCTCTTGCTCTCCCTCTCTTTAGTCTATGGTTCACTTGTCTCATGTGTTGAGAACCAAGAACCATAGAGAAAATCCCAACACACTCTCCTCTACTCACTCTAGTTCACAAGGTTTGGCAAACCGAGTGAACTAGTTTCTTCAAAGACCGAAGAATAATCCAAAGGTAGAAGCTTTCAGGTGGATCGATCTTCGGCGCAAGGAGACAACGGGGTGAAGCCGATCCGGACAACCATCGAGGCTTGAAGACGAAGGAGTTCAAGAAAGAAAGGTATAACCCCCTAACCGAGTAGTTAACAACTCCTAGTTAGGTTGTTAGTTAGATGTTTAACAAAGATCCGGTTATAAGTCCATGTTACCACCTCTAGAAAATTGTTTTTCACCAAATTCCGCATGCCCGAAAGTACCGGGAGAGGTAGCATGGACTTACAGTTGTCAATGTACCTGGATTGGGACAATCCTAGTATCCGTTTAGATCTATCTCTATAGATCTTAATCCCCAAGATGTAAGAGGCAGCACCTAGATCTTTCATTGAGAATCTATGTGATAAGTAGAGCTTGACCGAGTGCAGCATAGAAACATCATTTCCTATCAAGAGTATGTCATCCACGTACAATACGAGGAAGAAGACCTTACTCTCCGCCACCTTCTTGTATATACAAGGTTCATCAACGTTTTTGATGAAGTCAAACTCTTTGACTACTTCGTCAAAACAGATGTTCCAACCCCGCCATACCTGCTTTAACCCGTAGATGGATTTAAGCAGCTTGCGCACCTTTCCACTGCTCCCACTGTCTATGAATCCCTCTGGCTGAGTCATGTATATGCACTCTTCTAAATCACCATTTAGAAAGTGGTCTTAACATCCATTTGCCAGATTTCGTAGTCATGATATGCAGCGATGGCAAGTAGGATCCGGATGGACTTAAGCATAGCCACTGGAGAAAAGGTTTCATCATAATCCACACCTGGTCGTTGACGAAAACTCATTGCAACAAGTCTAGCTTTGAAAGTCTCAACTTTTCCATCTACACCAAGTTTCTTCTTAAAAATCTATTTGCTCCCAATGGGTTTACCCCTTCAGGAGCAACTTCCAAAGTCCATACTTTGTTGGTGTACATGGATTCCATCTCAGATTGCATTGCATCCAGCCATTTCACAGAGTCCCCATTCGTGATGGCCTGCTCGAAGCTAGTTGGGTCATCACCTTCCATGATGCAATCATCGCTCCCACCATCAATAAGAAAACCGTAGTATCTCTCAGGTGGATGAAGAACCCTACTAGATCGGCGGAGAGGCTGCGGTTCGTTGGGAACTATTGAATCCTCGGGTTCCAATAAATCATCAGTTGTAGTTTGTGCCGCCGGAACTTCTTCTAGCTCTACCTCTTCGCCACTAATTTCTTTTACAAGAAATTCCTTTTCTAAAAAGGTGTCATATTGAGAAACAAACACCTTTTGTTCCTCACCGTGGTAGAAAATATATCCACAGGAATCTTTTGGATATCCCACAAACTTACATAGACCTGATCTTGCCTCGAGCTTGTCAGGATTTTGCTTTTTAACATAGGCCGGACAACCTCATATCTTAACTCGTTTAAGAGATGGTCTCTTCTCATTCCATATCTCATATAAAGTGGTAGGCACCGATTTTGTTGGAACTCTATTCAATAGGTATGCGGCCGTCTCCAGCGCATAACCCGAAAAGGAAATAAGTAACTCAGCGGTGCTCATCATAGAGCGCACCATATCTGTTGGATATAGTGCCCTCATAGTCAATTATTGGATTGCAGGCACGTGATTGCAATGATTGAGGGAGGACCCATACCGGTAGGACAGTCTTACTCGAGAGGTTTGTATACTATCTGGTTTGTCTTTATCATCGTGTACATGCTTTAGGTGACATTGTAGTTCACTATTACACGTTGATAGAGAATAGTATGCTACCATGGTTTGTCTTTATCATCGTGTACTTCTATAGGTGACCTTACAGGTCACTATTACACATTGATAGAGCCCTTAGGATTCTTGCTTGACTGCCAGCAGTATGATGGCGATCATATACGTGGGAGCTGTGGTCTATAAGCACATCCTTAAAAGGTCCCTAGTCGTGGGAGTTTTTGAGACAGGGCATCGATACTCTGGAGTAGACTAGTGTATACAATCGAGACCCCGACGAGGGGCGGTGGCCGGTCTCACAAGCCATTGGTGTCAGTTGGTTCACCTAAGATGTATACAGGTGCTCATTGGGTTATGAGTACACCGGACAGGACTCGCCGGGAACATGCTAGTTGGTATTATACCTTACGTCAGATAGCAGTTCCCTGGTGACATGTATACAGGTTAGTTCATCGACCTGAGATCTTCATTTGTCTCGTGTGAGTTCCCACTGTGCTTTGATTACTACCCTACCACGGCTCAAAGGAGTAGTGCAAACAGGTTTTAGTTGGGTATAGTCCCGAGCCACATGGAGGCAGTGAGCGGATCGGCAGGGGTTTCGTCTCTCCCGGTATTGGGGGTGAGATCGCGCTGTGTCTAGGAGAGCCATTACACGAAGTCCTTGGCCAAGGCAGGAGATTTACTAGTAGATATTCCAGTAATATCTCAGGGTGTTCTGGGCTACACTCCGACACGACTTGTACCACTTTTGGGGGTCTGACTTTTACCAACCCCCTAGGCCCGCCATGCGATGCTCATAGACGAACGGACCGGACTGTACGGATATTGTCACTGACAGGCTCAGTAGGGTGTCAGGATGAGTTCGCTCATCAACCTCCCTTTTGGTCAATACCCGGTAGCACGTTACGTACGGCTAGTACCTCTGACGTGCTAGTGGTTAAATCCGCAGCCAAAATATTGACGAGTCTTTAGAGTCCCCCACAGACAGTTTCTCAAGTTTCGGGCGAAACGTTGTAGAGGCCGTATGATATATGGCAGGGTCCTATCATATACGTGCAGTAGTGCACGGATCATGATCGGGCGGATCATACTAGTGGGCTTTGGTTTAAGCCGGATCCTAGTATTAGATTTGTTGGATTACTTTAGTCTCATCGCATTCGCATTCGGTCGGAATGCGGATGCAGGTATGTATATACAGGTGAGGGGTATCCTTGTGATCCGTCACGAGTTTACTTTAGATGTTGCCGTATCTTTTTATTGTTGTAAACATTTGGGTTAATGTTTACAAATGGAAATTGTGAGCTTAAGCCATCATTTTGTGCATTAAATGATATATGTACTTCATAGGTGACTCATGGTATCATTTCTTGTGCAAATGTCACATTTTGTGATTGATTTGGAGTTGATATGATAAGAAGAGAGAGAAAGGGCAGCCATGAGATGGGTGAGCTCTTGTGTTTATCATTCTCACTCTCTCATTTTATCATACACAACTCAAGAAAGAAAAGGCTTCTTCTTGTTCTTCTTCCTCTAGCTCATTATCTCTATCAATGGCAACACCTCTAACCTCCATCCAAATCAATGGATGCAAGAGACAAAGTGATCACACACATTCTTTACATCACCTTGGACACGTCGGCTAGCATACTTCGTGCCCGAGTTGCTTCGAATGAAGCGGGAGCCCGTAAAAAGAATCGATGATGTGGTGCCCTTTCCGACGAGGAGATCGAGACCGGAAATGCCGCGAGGAGCTTGGGATGGTGGCCAAAGACCGAAGGACACGGATCGATCGGTATAGCTTTCCAACCCTCTCTCTAGATAGCTAGTTGTAGGTTAATGGTTCGATCCGGATTTAAAGTATACGATAGCGCCAGTTTCAAGTTTTGAAAAGTTTTCGTTCCGCATTTTGGCCTCGGACAAACGGCCGGGGCGCTACCGTAGACTAACATGGTATCAGAGTCACGCCATTAACCTTTACTAGCTTGCTCTAACGTATTTAAAATATCGATCGAACGAATTTTCTAAAAACCGCATTTCCAAGTCATCAGTTTCTGTCGAAATTTTTTTTGTGGTCAAAAAATTATTTTGTGTGCTGCAGAAAATCAGGCAGGGTTTTTTAGGAGTTCTGAGAAAGTTTGGTTGAATGATCGTACGGTGCCGCCGTGGAACTGCGGCAATAACCCTCTTCTGGCCGCGGTTCCGCCGCCATTCTGTGCCCTCACTGCACCAAAATTTCTACTGTGCTTTCTGACTTGGAAATTAGGTTTCTGGTATTTTTTGTTTGGGCCCAAATTTGTTTGAGTACTGGGAATCTGTGCTTGGGGCCCACTTCGGGAAATTTTGTCGATCGAAAATTTTAAACATGTTAGTTCACAGTACTTACATTATATCTGCGACCGTGAATGTCATTTGATCGGTAAATCCTATCTAATTGCTATAGCTCTTTTAGACGGATTTGCGAACGTGACATTCACGTTGATGTTCTGTGTTGTGCTGTGATGTTGCGGATTTGTCGTGGTGGATAGCCCGGTGCAATGGTAGTACAGTTTGGTTGTATTTGTACATTTGATATTACGGGGCGAGCATCCGACATGTGGACTGCCGTCACTGCCTGTTTGTATATTATTCTTTTAGGGCACGACCGGGCAGAGGTCGATGTACCCGTTGTATATTTTACTTTCTGTACTAGGATTATCCCGCGGAGGGGTGCACGGGTAGCCGGGTTCTAGAGGGCAACGGGCCCGCATCTCATGGCTTTGAGACGGAGGGGGCTTCACTCTAGAATTGGCGGGCTATTCGCCACACTCGTAGGGGGTACAGGTTGGCCCAAGGAGGGATGCTCAAGTTACCGGATTCCGTGAAGTGCTGGGTGGTCCATTCACGTTGTTGAAGGGGACTGCCTCGCTTCAGGTTTTGGCGGGTAACTTGCCGCGCCCGTAGGGGTCTAGGATTTCATTGCACAGGCTATCCACACGACTAGGGGAACGTCGAGTTTCAGTTGCGGCTCAATGAAACCCGGGGATCCCAGATTATCTGTATTGTTCTGTGATGCTTATTACATTTCTGTGATGTTGCATTTTATCACGCCATGAGCGAATATTATATATTGATATATATACTAGTAGATGTTGTATATGTTTTACACCCGTGCTAGTCCAGTCCCCGCTCTGTCGTTAGTTAAGTAACCTAACGGGTGATGACGGGACCCAGTGGCGAATGCGGATGGCATATACGTACATCATATTTTCGTTCTTTTATGGTGTGATCAATTAATGGGACTGCATTGATTCGGATCAATGCAAGCTAAACAAACCTATTCTGATGTTGTTGGAACATTTTTCAAAAAGCTGTTATTGCAAGGACGTTCTATTTTGTTTTGCACAGTGGTATTCGGTTATGAATATCCAGCACCTCAGTCGACGAGGCAAGGGCCGAGATCCCTTCACCGGGAGTGACCCCTTGGACAGAAGTTTGTGTCAGGGTAATAACTTCACTATAGTCGATTACGTTTTTGCTTTGAATCGTGGTATTCAGTTGGAATATCCTGCACCTTATTCTACGGGGAAAGAGCCGAGATCCCTTCACCGGGAGTGATCTCTTTAGCAAAGGTTTTCGCCACTATATTTATAAAAGGTTATCCGGTTCCTTCAACGATATCAAGTTCATTACGTTAAAGGTTTTTCGCCAAAAACCAACCGTAGCCCTCCGTCATTTCAGATTAGTATTGCTTAGTATTCGTGCTACGTATGTCGTGCTCAGCCGAGGCGTAGTGTGCGGTAGCTCTGTAATGCTTTTCTTTCTTATGGATATGTGATTGGTTAGGACAGTCGTACGGTCATTTTGGCTCAGTCAAGGACTCGTGCGGGTGGGTCTAATGCAATCAAGATAATGACGGGTTGAACTTGGCTAGGATCCTTTGATATGTTGGCTCAGTCAAGATCACTTGGGTCCTAAGGGCAAAAATCCACATCGGGAGTTTCTAAAGAAACTGAAACTTGTCAGATATGCGCATACCTTCTGGAGTGTGATAATGTGAGTGGATTCCATCACATTATCATGCGATGATAGTTGGATCTCGATTCCCACTGATGAGTTGGTTTACTCCTCGGGTGATCCCGACTAATTCTTCTTTCAGGTTTGGAGGAGAATTTGACGATACAGTGAAAGGTTTCCTGATTAGATAAATTGATAACCATTCTGATCTAGGTTAGAGTGCATGCAGAGTGTTTCTTTTCTCTCTCTCTTTGGCAGCGACCATGACCCGACCCTTGACTATGACTCAGTGACCAAGTTAACCGAACCTTCTTAAAACACTGGCTTTTAGATTGTCAGAATTGCATACCTCATTGTCACTCCTACTTTTACCCTTTTCTCCAGAACACCCCGTATTACTACGAACATCCACTTCCATTGGATAAAACCATCGTATGGTTATATACGAACTCGAAGGAACTTGTTCCAGATTTGAGGATGGTTTCCGGTTCTGGAGAAAATGAATAGGACTATTCAGTTGTTTTTTCCTTTTACCTTCTCTCAGGTTGCGAGTGCTCCTTAGATTAGGACGGTACACCTATTACGCTAATTGGATAGTCTTCTTCCAAACCATAGGCAGGTGCCGAATGGTGGGGAATGAAGAAAACCAATTAACCTAACGATGGTGTACAGAAGGTAATAAGTAAAGACAAATAAAGGGATTAGTAAGAGGGCAAAGTAAACTGCGACTGCTATTCACGACCAAACCAAGTATTTCATTACCACTCCTACTTCACCTTTGTATTTCTCCAGAACACTCTGTATCACTACGAAGATCTACAGTTTATTGGATACTCCATCGTATGGTTATATACGAACTCGAAGGAACTTGTTCCAGTTCAGAGATGGATTCTGGTTCAGGAGAAATAGCAATAAGTTTTATTCAGTTGTCTTTTATCTTTACCTTCTCTCGGGTTGCGAGTGCTCCTAGGATTATGACAGTACACCCATTATGCTTATTGGATAGTCTTCTTCCAAACCATAGGTTGGTGCCAAACGGTAGGGAAGGAAGAAAACCATTTGGCCCAAAGGGATGTACAGAAGGCAATGACTAAAGACATATATAGAGATTTGGAGAGATGGCAAAGAAATATACGGTTACAGTCATGAATCTGGATAATCGAAGAGGCATTACTAGGAATACCCGGATACCCCTTCGAAACATCTACATGTTTCAGTTTTACTGTGTATTGTTAAAAGAAAACTGATTTCCCAATTAGTCCTTGCTCCAGGGTATGTATTTACCAGGTTTGATTCTCACATCTGTATGGTTTTACAGATGATGAGTAGGAGTAAGTTATTGGGAATTGGGTGATCATGCTCATTATATCGGGATTCATTGTAATTGGTGATATTTGAGGAAATCGCCTGGGTTGTTTACCGGACGGCAAATATTTGGTTTTGAATATCCGTTGTAATGCACCAATTTCAAATTGATATATCTGTACGTTTATTTTTATAAAGTGAGATATAACTTTTTGAAATTATGTCTATGACATTTACCTATATCAGTGGATGGTTAGGTAAGGAGTATTAAACAGCGGTGTTATTCTTCTTAACCATAAGTACAGTTTTCAACCTACGACACACAAAGAATGAGTTATTAGACTCAAGGGGACTTAAACAGAGTATTGTATTTTGTCCAGTGTCCATGAGGACAGAGGGGTTGATACTCGTACTATATTCTGTTTACTTGTGACTTTTCTAGTTCTTAAATAAGTGTTTCGTAGAAACACAAGGTCTAAGTTTTGAGAAGTTATAGGTATAAGAATAAAGTAGAGAACCAGGCGTTGCAAGTATCAGGATTCTTCAAGGTGATCGAAGATGTAGATACTTGTGTAAGGAATTCAGTTGATAGTAATGATTAAGAGAACTTGCTTCTCTTTCAGGATACTCATAATTGGAAGCACTCCTAAGTTGAGTAATGCTGATCGGCCTCTCTCCATTTAGTTGACATGCACTGGAGACAGCTGCATGATTTGAATATGGTTCCAATTAAATCAGTGTCTCTGTTTCTATATTGGATATAGAACGGTTCATATCTTAACGATGTTAAGGTACGGGGAGTTTTCCGGTTTATACTTAAAACCAGACTCTGGATAACTCAAGGCACGTTTCTGTAATGGCAGTTTGTGGGTTGACCCGGGCTATAACGAGGGTTGACTTTCTACCATCTGGAAGATCAATAGTGATATTATTCTTGACTCGCCACAGTTTTAGTAAAATGGATTTTTTCAGAAAACAGCAGTGGGAGTATGGTAGAACTGGAAGTGATTCCAGAACCGCAAACGATTACTGAAAATTTAATAAGAACCCAAAGATTCAATCTGATTTGACATTCTATTGGCCACTCCGCAGATATGGTGGGTAACCTCAGGCACTCGAGAGGTACTTCGATATGCTCAAAGACGGTGACAAGGAGGTTCTTGTTTACCCAAACTTGCCATTGCTGTTGTTCCAGACTGTGAGACCCGGCAGGAGAATGAGTATAGCGTTGTTCTAAACTAGCTCTAGAAGTGCACGTGTATATGACTCTGCCAGAGGGTTGTCGTAGTCAGTGGGAGCAGCGAAAGCATTGGTGGAAAAGTAGCTAATGTCTATTTATAGACTAAAGCAGATATAGCGGAGATAGATCATCTATTTCTGATGAGACAGTCATAGGTTTGACTTCATCAGAATAGGAGATAGATCTGTTAAGAAGGTAGTAGGGTGTGATGTCCTGGTATTTGGATGACATACACAGAGTAGGAAGTGAAATTCCTATACTACGATCGGTTATACTTTGGTTGTCACACAGTGGTTTCTCCACATAGGATATGGATATTATATCAGATATTCTGGTTACTAGATCTATGGTTTTAGATCTAGATTTGGGTAGTTTCCCAATCTGGGTACTTAGACAGCATTCTAAAGGTGTTTTAGAATGGACGACTCCTGGCACGGTAGTGTACCTGCAGGTGATGGAGTCACCCTCTCTAAAGGTGTCTTACAGACTAAAGGGGAGAGGGATGTGCATGATTGGCAGATCACTTGCTTAGGCAATTGAGTCAATCATGAGATGTCAAGTACCACACCAGATGTTGTTTTTGCACAAGATGCAATAAGTTGTGATATTAATCCTATCGTGGAGAAACGTTCGGAAGCAGTTTTAGAACATAAGTGGATGTTCTAGGGATATGATAACGACAGCCTCTTTTAGGAGACGGTTATCATTCCAGGCTTCTAAGGTGACCTGGATGACAGAGTGACTATCAGAGTTATAGTTTTCCCTCTGACGAGGGGCAGTATTTTGGACAGGTGGTCCAAGCAGATACTGAGGGAGGTATGGCGCAAGATACTGATTAAATTCAGTTGACGATACAATCTAAGAAGTTTGGATTTGGAGTTCATTTATGAGCTAGGTCCCATCAGATATCCAGACATATTCTAAGACAGGTATTGCTCATTTCGGGAGATGGATTTCTCCGCGAACTTGATATAAAGAGAGACATAGAAAGAAACATCAGGGCGGATCTACTCACTGAGGCTACTCCTCGAACGCAATAGTTTCGCAAACGGGTTTTGTGAGTCTGATTAGTAAAGGAGTTGGGTGTTCGGTATCACACGGGCTGTGAGTATGTGACATCGTAATAATTAGCCTTGAGTGCAAGTGGGAGATTGTTGGATATAGTGCCCTCAGAGTCAATTATTGGATCGCAGGCACGTGATTGCAATGATTGAGGGAGGACCCATACCAGTAAGACGGTCTTACTCAAGAGGTTTGTATACTATCTGGTTTGTCTTTATCATCGTGTACATGCTTTAGGTGACATTGTAGTTCACTATTACACGTTGATAGAGAATAGTATGCTACCATGGTTTGTCTTTATCATCGTGTACTGCTATAGGTGACCTTACAAGTCACTATTATACATTGATAGAGCCCTTACGATTCTTTCTTGACTGCCAGCAGTATGATGGCGATCATATACGTGGGAGCTGGGGGTCTATAAGCACATCCTTAAAAGGTCCCTAGTCGTGGGAGTTTTTGAGACAGGGTATCGATACTCCGGAGTAGACTAGTGTATACAGTCGAGACCCTGACGAGGGGCGGTGGCCGGTCTCACAAGACATTGGTGTCAGTTGGTTCACCTAAGATGTATACAGGTGCTCATTGGGTTATGAGTACACCGGACAGGACTCGCCGGGAACATGCTAGTTGGTATTATACCTTACGTCAGATAGCAGTTCCCTGGTGACATGTGTACAGGTTAGTTCATCGACCTGAGATCGTCATTTGTCTCGTGTGAGTTCCCACTATGCTTTGATTACTACCCTACCACGGCTCAAAGGAGTTGTGCAAACAGGTTTTAGTTGGGTACAGTCCCGAGCCACATGGAGGCAGTGAGCTGATCGGCAGGGGTTTCGTCTCTCCCGGTATTGGGGTGAGATCGCTGTGTCTAGGAGAGCCATTACACGAAGTCCTTGGCCAAGGCAGGAGATTTACTGGTAGGTATTCCAGTAATATCTCAGGGTGTTCTGGGCTACACTCCAACACGACTTGTACCACTTTTGGGGGTCTGACTTTTACCAACCCCCTAGGCCCGCCATGCGATGCTCATAGACGAACGGACCGGACTGTACGGATATTGTCACTGACAGGCTCAGTAGGGTGTCAGGATGAGTTCGCTCATCAACCTCCCTTTTGGTCAATACCCGGTAGCACGTTACGTACGGCTAGTACCTCTGACGTGCTAGTGGTTAAATCCACAGCCAAAATATTGACGAGTCTTTAGAGTCCCCCACAGACAGTTTCTCAAGTTTCGGGCGAAATATTGTAGAGGCCGTATGATATATGGCAGGGTCCTATCATATACGTGCAGTAGTGCACGGATCATGATCGGGCGGATCATACTAGTGGGCTTTGGTTTAAGCCGGATCCTAGTATTAGATTTGTTGGATTACTTTAGTCTCATCGCATTCGCATTCGGTCGAAATGCGGATGCACGTATGTATATACTGGTGAGGGGTATCCTTGTGATCCGTCACGAGTTTACTTTAGATGTTGCCGTATCTTTTTATTGTTGTAAACATTTGGGTTAATGTTTACAAATGGAAATTGTGAGCTTAAGCCATCATTTTGTGCATTAAATGATACATGTACTTCATAGGTGACTCATGGTATCATTTCTTGTGCAAATGTCACATTTTGTGATTGATTTAGAGTTGATATGATAAGAAGAGAGAGAAAGGGCAGCCATGAGATGGGTGAGCTCTTGTGTTTATCATTCTTACTATCTCATTTTATCATACACAACTCAAGAAAGAAAAGGCTTCTTCTTGTTCTTCTTCCTCTAGCTCATTATCTCCATCAATGGCAACACCTCTAACCTCCATCCAAATCAATGGATGCAAGAGACAAAGTGATCACACACATTCTCTACATCACCTTGGACACGTCAGCTAGCACACTTCGTGCCCGAGTTGCTTCGGATGAAGCGGGAGCCCGTAAAAAGAATCGATGATGTGGTGCCCTTTCCGACGAGGAGATCGAGACCGGAGATGCCGCGAGGAGCTTGGGATGGTAGCCAAAGATCGAAGGACACAGATCGATCAGTATAGCTTTTCAACCCTCTCTCTAGATAGCTAGTTGTAGGTTAATGGTTCGATCCGGATTTAAAGTATATGATAGCGCCGGTTTCAAGTTTTGAAAAGTTTTCCTTCCGCGTTTTGGCCTCGGACAGACGGTCGGGGCGCTACCGTAGACTAACAATATCTAATAGGGTGCGATTCCTCCTTTCCAATACACCGTTGTGCTGTGGTGTATACAGAGGAGTAAGTTGAGAGAGAATCATATTCTCTTTTAGATAGTCACGGAATTCCGTGCTCAAGTATTCTCCTCTCCGATCAGATCGAAGGATTTTAATACTTTTACCCGTCTGGTTCTCAACTTCATGCTTATATTCTTTGAATTTCTCAAAAGCTTCAGATTTGTGTTTCATCAGGAACACATGTTCGTATCTTGAGAGATCGTCGGTGAATGTAATGAAGTATGAGGAACCATTCCTGGCATGTGTAGACATGGGACCACATACATCACTATGTATCAGTCCCAAGAGTTCCGTAACTCTTTCTCCGTGTCCAATAAACGGAGTTTTGGTCATTTTGCCTTTGAGACATGACTGGCAAGTGTCATAAGATGAAAATTCGAATGGATTCAAATATCCATTCTTATGTAACTTAGCTAGTCGTGTCGCATTAATATGACCTAGTCTACAATGCCACAAGAAGGATTCGTTCATTTCTGAACTCTTCCTCTTGTGTGTGTTTTGTACATTAAGAACTGTGGTTTGATTTAGAACGTATATGCCATTATTTAACGAGCCCGATCCAATCAACTTTTGATTCAGGAAGATGTTCATAACATTATCCTGTACTACAAAATTATATTCTTCTTTATTTAATAAAGAAACTGATATAAGATTGCATATCAGGGTCGGAATGTAATAGCATTCGTTCAAAATCAATGTATTACCATTTGGCAACACAAGGTGATATTCGCCAACTGCTTTGGCTGCAACATTTGCACCATTCCTTACTCTTACAGAATAATCACCCATTCCCAGTTCCCTACCTTTCCTTAGCCCATGTAACATATTACATATGTGGGATCCCGATCTGGTATCTAATACCCAGAACGTAGAGTGAACCGAGAAACGGTTCTCGATAACTAACACACCCGAAGAAGATGCATCAACATGCTTATTCTTCGTTTGGGCGGCGTGGGAATCCGGATATGTTTCTATTCCCTGCTCAGTCTTATAACAATTATAAGAATGAACGGAACCAACGTTCCCCTGCTCAGTATAACAAGCGGGTTCAGTCAATATATCCATATTATTATCTTGATTAAGGCCTGACATGGTCGCTACCTGGAAAGAGAGAGAAGAAAACAGTTTAGCGTACGCTCTTGCAAGATTAGATCGGTTATTATCTTATCTAATCAGGATATCTCCCACTGTTTTTATCAAATCTTTATTCAAACCCTAAAAGGTAAGACTAGCCTGGATTAATTACACCCTACAAGTTCACCAATCATTCGGCCAGGCCAGTGTTGGTACTTTGAGGGAGGTTCCCTTGCTTTCGTACGGACCTAATTAAAATAAATCTCGTTTTCCCACTGGCATAACCCCATTAACACCTTTCTAGACACCTACTTGATTGGCTAATTGTGATGTGTAAAACTCTCCCAGGAGTAACTCTTACTCGCTGTGGGTATCGGGATCCAACTATCTCATAGAAGGTATGCAATCTCATTGCAAATTTCAACACTTGAAATTCCCGATAATACTTTAACCCCTAGTGACTTATGACCTTAACTATGGTCAACAAATCATAAGCACTAGTCAAGTTCTACCCGTCATTTCTTAATTAATTAGACCCACCCACATGACCCTTAACTATGGTCAACAAAATCATATGACTGTCCTAATTAATCACATCATATGCTCTGTAGGAAGACATCACTCAGCTACCGTACACTGTGCCTTAAGTATGGTCAACAAACGCAGCACGAATAGTAAGTACTCTACTTCCTAAAATGACGGAGGGTTACGACAGGTTTTTCAGAAAACCTTTTGCGTAATGAACTTGATATCGTTGTAGAAACAAGTGATTTTTGAAAAGGAGTGTTTTTGAGACTTTTACTAGTTTCGCTAAAGAGGTCACTCCCGGTGAGTGGATCGTCGGCTCTTTCCTTATCGAATAAGGTGCTGGATATTCTATAAGGAATACCGTTATGCAAAGCAAAAACTATAGAAGCAATCAAAAACAAAACCGAGTGAGTTATAGCATCTGCTAGTTTCGTTAAAGAGGTCACTCCCGGTGAAGGGATCTCGGCTCTTTCCTTATCGAATAAAGTGCTGGATATTCTACAAGGAATACCGCTATGCAAAGCAAAAACTAGAGCTGCCCTTTTTGAAAATTTGATTCTACAACATCTTTTAGGTTTCTTTTCTTTCATTAATCTCATTAATGAAGTCCCATCATTTATGCTTCCTAAGCATCACAGAAGAAACGAAAATACAGCGTACGCTTATACCATCCGCATTCGCCACAGTGTCCCGTTATGCACCGTTAGGTTACTTAACTAACGGCATAGCGGGGCGGGACTAGCGCCGGTGTAAAACATAAGCAGCGTTTATTATATATCATATATATAATAATAAAGCATTCGTCTCAACATATAAAGTGATCACATCACGGAATATCAGCAGCAGAAGATAACATATGAAATATTGGATATACTAGGAGGTTCGTATTTTATATTTAGCCGACAATAGAAAATACGGATTCCACGGTCGCGATGAATAGCCAAACCCACATCCCTAGACCCCTACGAGAGCGGTAAGCAACCCTACCAATTCTAGAGTTGGGAGACCCGGATTCGACTCCTCTAGATGGTCTCCCACTGGACTCTAAAATCCGGTTACTTGTGCTCCCCATCTTGGGTCTATCCTAATGCGGAAAAGTAAATAATATGCATCGATGGTAACATCATCCTCAACCCGGAAGTGCCCCAATAAAAGAATATTACATACAATGAATTTTACATGAATGAAAATAAAAACTCTCATCTCACATAAAACCCCCGGCTATTCAGATTACGACGATCCAATATAACATATCACAGCAAAACATAACAACACATGTCATCAACGTAAGTAAATATGCGTATCCCAATTCTCGTTAACATATAGCAACGAAACCGGCGATACACCACATATTACACTTACGGTCGCAGAAAAGAAAATATCAAACTACAACATTTGGAATCCACAATCACCTTAGACATCATAAACCCGAAATATCACATACTTCGCATTTCATGCCTAACAATATGAATTCCAAATATTGTATCACATTCCAAAAATAGCTAGACGATGTTAAACATTCCGATTGAATCAACAAACACCCAAAATTTCCCAAAAAGCTCAACACTTGAGCGTAATTTAAAAACACCCATCACATGCCACAGTACCTATGGACCAACCGTAGAAGGGTCAACCCTTGCCTCACCTACCACAAACCCTAGGGTTTGGCGGCGGTTCTTACGGTCACAGAATCGAGTTAGGGTTTCATTCTTCTAGAGGGTCTATCGAATCACTTGCATGATATTTGAAAGTTTCAAACTTGGAAAAAATCCAACTCTTGAAAAAATTTCCAGCGAGGGTTAAAGTGGGTATTTGATATCCGTTCGAACTTTTTAACACCGTCTAAATGACCCGAAATACTGTTAGAATTATGACTAAGAAACACTCCAAATTTCCTTTACAGAAATTTAACATCACATGCAAATTTAGTAAAAACAAACAACACCTGAAACACCAAAACCCAGAGCCTGGAACACAAAGAAAAATTGAAGCCAAAATTCCCTGAAGGGGCCGGACTCCTCGGTTTTTGAGCTCATGTGCTCGGCCAAAAACCGGCCAAGTGGGTTCAAATTCCTTCTGTGTTCATGTAATATCTCATATAACATTCTGCAGTTACTAAAAAAATTTTCAGAGCCCATTTAAAAATCGACAGAAACCAGGTTTTCATGTTTTAAATTTCGGAGTAGTTTCGGAGTAGTAATCTAACAATCATCGTCTAAATCTCTAGCTTGGCTCTGACACCACTGTAGGGTTACTTAGCACAACAGCAAGGTTTCGGGAGGTATCGTCCATACCATTTTCAAATTTTTGCCATGCTACTTAACCCTAACCCTAGAATCTTAACTAAAGATTTAGACAAAACTATATGTAAACAACTTTACAACTAAGTGATTGCGGAATACAACCTCTGTAGACCGGTCCTTCACTTCAAATGCTCCAAGCAGTGATCCCTTCGCTGCGATCAAAGAACTCCCGGACTCTTGAGAGGCTCCACAAGGTGAATGATGCATGCTTGCTAGAAGTCTTCAAAATTCAAGATGATCTACGTCGAGAAAATACGCACTCAAGCTATCTCTTCACTAATATGGAACTAGTGAAGCTAACACCCCAAACTATATGGCTGGTATGGAAGAGGATGATGAAGTAGGAATTTTGCTTACTTTAGAATTTAATTTCTCACTATTTTTCTTTATCTCCTCAAAACCTAGAGAGCTCTCACTTGAGCTTGAAGAAGATGAAGCAAATGAAAAATGAGAGAGAGTGAGGTTAGAAATGCAACCATGGTGAGTATATGTCATGCTTAACCCTTGTAGAGAATAAACCATGGTAAGAGATAATGGTTAGGTTTATAAATATCTAAAGCAAAACAAAAATGGTGGACTAATTCAATGGTTATCCACAAGTTTGCAACCATGACAAATTCCACACATTTTTGAATTACTTAAATAAATAAAAACCTTTGTATTATCTTTTATATGGTGTAAGTCTCATACACCCATATTGCATATATAACCTAGCATGTCACAATAATATATATCATATATATATATATTATTTATGTAACAAAAGAATACAACAAACATATATCACATATATGTTAAATGTATCAAAAGTCAGAAATAGAAATACTTAAGTGAGCATATATTAGTTAATGTAATTTAATATATCAAATATATAATTATACATTAAATCAACACTTAATTTAATAATCCGGCTATATCACATATAACCGACTAATATAAAATGTATCATTTTATCGAATCAACACTTGATCCGATGACCCGGCTATATCACATATAACCAGCCGATATCACATATCGCGAGAATAGAATACGGTATCACATACGCGTATTAATCTTGGTTCCACACATATCCCATATGTGCTCCTACTCCATTTCGTCTGAGCCAGGAAACCTCTGTATAGGACTCTAAAGACTCGTCAATACGCCGGCGGTAGGTGATGATCATATCAGTCACCCACAAGCCGTCAGCGGTCAGCTAAACGTAACGGCCATCCGGGTATTGAGCGATCAGAAGATCAACAAGCGAGCCTGCTCATAGTCCTGTAAATCCTGTTAGTAACACTACCGTACAGTCCGGTCTCTTCGTCTGATATGTCGCATATCCAGTCTAGGGGTGGTAAACGTCAGACCCCAGTAACCGATAAGTCGTGCCGATGTGAGGCTCATAACAGGTCGAGAAACTACTGATAACACTTACTAGTAGATCTCCATATCAGCCCTGGCCAGGGACTTCCAGTTATAGCCAATCGAGCACAGCGCAATATCAACCCCCAATACCGGGAGAGACGAAACCCCTCCTATCGCTCATTGCCTCCATATGATTCGGGACTGTACCCAAAAGCCACCGTTTTGCACGTTCTCTTGAACGTGGTAAGGTGGAAATCAAAGCACAGTGGGAATCACACAAGACTCTATGACGATCTCGGGTCTACAGACTAACCTGTACCGGTGTCACCATAGAACTGCTATCTGATGATAGGTATAATACCAACTAGAAGTTCTCGGCGAGTCCGTTCAGTGTACCCAGTCTCCACTGAGTACCCGTATACCATCTTTGATGTCAAACACCAATGGATGTGGGATCATCCATCGCCCATCATATGGGTCAAGAGGCATATACGCTAGTCTACTCTGTAGTATCGATGCCCTGTCTCGATACACTCTCGACTAGGAACAATTATAAGATGTAGTTGTGGACTACCCTGGCCCCACTAATATGATCTCCATCATAATCCTAGTAATCAAGTACACATCCTAAGGGCTTTATCAACATGTGAGAGCAAGACAGTATTACAATACAAGTCTACATGTTAAGACAAAGAGCAACCAGATAGCATACTATCATGTCGAGCAAGAAATTCCTCTCTATATATATCCAAGCATCGACTATAATATACATCATATGTACAACAATGGCCTCTAGGCATATACATAACTAACATATATAGAGGACTTTCTTGCTCGACATGATAGTACGCTATCTGGTTGCTCTTTATCTTAACATGTACACTTGTATTATTATACTGTCTCTCTGATACATGTTGATAAAACCCTTAGGATGTTTGCTTGACTACCAGGACTATGATGCGGATCATACTACTGGGACTTGTGTAGTCCACAAGCACATCCTTTAATTGTTCCTAATCGAGGAAATATCGAGACATGGCATCGATATTCCAGTGTAGACTAGTGTGTACGTTTCTTAACCGTGTAGGGGACGATGGTTAATCCTATAATATTGGTGTTTGACATCAAAGATTGTACACAGGTTCTCATTAGAGAATGGGTACACCGAACAGGACTCGCCGAGAACTCCTAGATGGTACTATACCTATCATCAGACAGCAGTTCTCTGGTGACACTGGTACAGGTTAGTCTGTAGACTCGAGATCGTCATAGTGTCTTGTGTGTCTCCCACTGTACTTTGATTTCCTCCCTACTACGGCTCAAAGGAATCGTGCAAATGGGTATATTTTAGGTACAGTCCCAAGTCACATGGAGAGAGTGAGCGATAGGAGGGGTTCCGTCTCTCCCGGTATAGAGAGTTGATGTTGCGCTATGCTCAATTGGCTATAACAGCAAGTCCCTGGCCAGGGCTGATGAGATTTACTGGTAAGTGTTATCAGTAGTTTCTCGAACCGTTATGAGCCATACATCGGCATGACTTATCAAGTTACTAGGTTCTGGCGATTCCACTCTTAGACTCGATATGCGACATATCAGACGAAGAGACCGGACTGTCGGTAAGTGTTACTTATAGGCTTCATGGAAGTTTGGTTAAGCTTGCTTGTTGATCTTCTAATCGCTCAATACCTGAGTAGCCGTTACATCCATCTAGTACCACTGATGACTTATGGGTGACTGATGTGATCATTATCTACTGCTGGCGTATTGACGAGTCTTTAGAGTCCCACACAGAGATTTCATAGTTCAAGCGAAACGAAGTAGGGCACATATGCTGATATGTGCGGGAGCCAGATTAAATACGAGTATGTGATACCGTATTCTAATCTGGCGACATTTGATATCGGTTAGGTTATATGTGATATAACCGGATTATTGAATCAAGTGTTGATTTGATAATTTGATATACAGATAAATGATATTGGTCGGTTATATATGATATAACCGGGTTATTAAATCAAGTGTTGATTTAATAATTTGATATATATTTATATTTGATATAATTATATATTAACTAATATTATTATTCATTAATTATTTTCTTAATAAATATTTGATATATATATATATATATATGAGACTAATGGAGGAAAGAGGCCATAGGAGGGAATTTCCTCCTATGGCGTCGAAAAAATACACCCTCCCTCATTTTTTCCGACGATCGTCATCCACCATCTTCATCGTTATCATCTAAGATGTGGGCATACCAAATTTCATATGATTCTACAATTTTTTCACCGTTAATTTAGTGGGTTCAAAATTAACGGTTTACCGACAATAGAACTTTTTACATTGCTAAATCAACTGTAAAAAAGTTGTAGAATCACATGAAATTTGGTATACCCACATCTTAGATGATAAGGATGAAGATGGTGGGTGCCAATCATCGGAAAAAATGAGGGAGGGTGTAGTTTTTCGACTCCATAGAAGAAAATTCCCTCCTATGGCATCTTTCCTCCATTATTATTATTATATATATATATATATATATATATATATATATATTATGAAGCATGGAATTTCTATTTTGGGAAAATAGAAATAAGGTGGAAAAATGGGGAGATATTAAAGGAATGGTGAGGCATGGCTTAGTCATTTTTTTATTGGTCTTTCTACACTATTGAAGTATGGTTCGATTTATATATTGATTGAAATTGTATGTTTCAATAAGTGAGGGAAATGCTGAAGCCATTCTACACTTGATATTTTCCTTAGCTCCTTTTCTTTTGCTCTCTACCATTATCTTCTTCTTCCTCCACCTCAAAGCCCTAACTCTCACATGTAATGTGAACCATAGGGTTTTGGATCAATCTAAGTGAGCTTACAAACCCTACTTCATCATCCTAATTTAGATTGGTAATTTAAATTAGAGTGTTTCCTTCATTAGAGAGAGATTAGTGAAGAGATAGCTTGGATTAAAGAAGTTTCAAGGTGGATCATTTTCGACACGAAGATCACAAAGCAAGCTCGTTCAATCTTCAAGTGGAGCCTAGAGGAGTCGTAAGGACTACTACCCGGAGCTTTAGAAGTGAAGGACACGATCTTCAAAGATTGTATTTTCTTTCACTTAGTATAGTTTTTATGATATCATCACCATAAACCCTTATACTCTAGTTAGATTCTAGGTTAGTATGGCTTAGCACCCAAATTTTTAAATATAGTATGCTTGATGTCGGTTAAAACCCAGTGGTGGTGCTAGGACACACTTTCATGTAGTGTGCCCAGCTGATGAGGCTGATTTTACGCGCATGTCATCGACATAGACTTCCATGTTTTTCCCAATTTGTTGTTTGAACGGCTTGTTGACCAGTCGCTGGTATGTGGCTCCGGCGTTCTTGAGTTCGAAGGGCATTACCTGTCGCAGTAGACTCCTCGATCAGTAGTGAAGGCAGTTAGCTCTTCGTCGGCCGAGTTCATCCGGATCTAATTATAACCAGAGAAAGCGTCCATGAAAGTTAGTAATTCGTGACCGGCCGAGCTATCTACTAGCTGATCTATTCGAGAGAGTGGGTAGTTGTCTTTAAGGCAGGCATTATTCAGGTCAGTGAAATCGACGCACATGCGCCATTTCCCATTCGCTATTTTGACCATGACCATGTTCGCCAGCCAATCCGAGTAGTCTAGGTTCCTGATGAAATCGGCCGCGAGCAATCGGTCCACTTCCTCTATCGCTTTTTGTTTCATAGGCACGAAACTTCTTTTCTTTTATCGGATTAGCCTGGCTTTTGGGTCGACCCCGGGCTTATAGGAGATCACCTCGGGGTCGATCCCGGGCATGTCTGCTGCTGTCCAAGCGAACACATCGAAGTTGTTCCGAAAGAACTGGATCGGGTCTTCGCGAACGCCTCCCATTAAGAGAGAGCCAATCTGGACAGTCCGGCCGTCAACTCCCTCTATAAAGGGAACTGCTACTAAAACTTCCACCAGGGCGTCTCGAATTTCTTTCCGGTCGTCGCGTGTGTACAGGGACCCCTGAGGATAGTGTGCGTCTTCAAAATCGTTGCCCTGCTCCCCGGCGGGAGATGTTGAGGCGAGACAGATCCTGGCGGTTTGCTGGTCTCCGTAGGCCCGGCCTATCCCTATTGTCCAAAGGGAACTTGAGCACGAGGTAGTAGGTGGAGATCTTAGCTCGGAAGGCGTTTGGGGTGGGGCGTCCCAAGAGGATGTTATAGGACGACGAAATCTTGGCAACGAGGAAGTTCACCGGTATGGTTCGCGTTCTGCCTGCTTTCCCGATGTTGAGAAAGAGGGTGACTGATCTCTCGACCAAGACGGAATGGTTGGTGAACCCGGAGAATACGTAGGAGGTCGGTTAGAAGTCGGACGGATTTAATCTCATATGCTGGAAATAGTCGTAAAACAAGATATCCCCCAAGCTCCCCGAGTCGACAAATATTCTCCGGACTCCGTATCGGTTAACCCGGGCTATTATCATATGGGGGTCATTGTGTGAGAGTGATATACTGTGAAGGTCTTCTTCGATGAAGGTGATCGGATTGTCCTTCTTGCACTTCTTATTAGGCGGATCACTCATGGTCATGACCGGTCGGAGGCGGCGGTCCCCCTCCCCCCGCTATCCAGAGCCGAACCCACCGAAACAACCATGATCTTCCCGATCGTCAACTTCCCAGGAGGGGGTTGGTCTGTTTTCTCCCGCTCTACTTGCCGCTTGTCTCGCAGGTATTTCGCCAAGTGACCGGAGCAGATCAGTTCCTCAATATAGTCACGGAGTTGTTTCAACTCTCGATCGGGTGTCCCTGCGATCTATGGTAGGCGCGGTACGGGCAGCGGAGTCGCTTGCCCGGCCTCTGAGTAGCCGGCGGGAGTTTGAAAAACCTCTCGCCCTTAGCCTCCTCTAACAGCTTGGTATGGGAGACGTTCAGAGGAGTGTACTCATGAAACCTCGGAGAATAATGTTTTGGACGATCGGCTTTCTTTTTCTCCTCTTTGTCCTGTCTTTTTCAGTCCGTTTGGTCGCCCCGGGGTAGATTGGCGTTCACCTTCGACTCGAGTTAGAATTCTCGCTCGGTCCATACTTTTACTTCGGCCATGGTTTTAGGTTGCGTTAATGCAAAAGAGAGGAGTCACTCTTTGTGCCTAAGACCCGACCTCAGGGCGGTGTCACGCCCCGCTTCCCATTATACGGCGAAGGGGACGCGACTGGTCCGCTACATATTTACTCAGAAGCAAATACGCTAAGCGTAACTAAACAATATAAAAAGTAAATGCACAAGAGACAAGATATAATAAAAACAGCAACTTTATTTATTAACATTCTTTTGTACAATACATGAAAAGGAAATACAACTGAAATAAAAGAGATGCCTAAACAATGGCATAACAGGAAATGAAAAGTACTGAATGGAAAATGTACAATGTCTAGAGCTCAGGGTCTTCGCTGTACTGATCCAAGTCTTCTGTAGTTGTCTCGATCTCTGACGGGTCCAATTCACCTGACGACATTCAAAGAAAAAAGAAATAGAATGTCGTCAGTGAACAGGTCGCTCGGTAAGTCCCAAAGATAAGAGGAGAAATAGAATAGACAGAGAGTAAGAGAGAGAAAGAGAGTAGCTTTTAGAGTTGTATTATATTGTTATATCGTTGTATTTAGTGTTAACGCTGTTGTTTGTAGCTTGGTACAGAAGGATGCCAGTGTATACGAGAGGAGTCTCACTTGCCCCGGAGACTAAGGTATCAGGAACTCAAGGAACCGTTTATGCCACGGTACAACAGCAATTGGATTCATGTTAGGTATTTTAATCTTACCGTCTCGTACCACTTTTAACACCTTCCGTACCAATCTACCCCTTAAACCCCGTAGTGTTTTGATTGTATTGTTTGTCTTGTAAATTGTATTGATTGTATAATTGATTGACTGACCGAAACCATGATATCAGTAAACGGATGTAATCATAGAATCATGTAAATGGATTAACTGGGGAACCATGTAAATGGAATGTATATCCATGGTTCGGTTCGGTCAAGTTGAATAGATTGATAATTGGATTCATGAATTCAAGCTGCATTGTAATATTGAAGATTGTAGAATTATAAATTGTAGACTGTAGATTGTACTTGAATCATATTCAGGTCAGAATATACAGAGATTCAAACTGAGTCAGACAAATTAGCAAAGTAAATTGAATTCCTGATTGTTTTTATTACTTTGTCTACCTTAGATAAGCAAGCACCCACTTCTCCGGCTCCCTGAGGCTCAAGAGATTGGTTCCGCTTAAACCTATGTTTACTAGGGTCCTTAGGGTAATTTATAGAACTTGAGAGGGTTTTATGTAAAAATACTTTTATATACTTTTCAAAATACTCCCTAAATATTTATTATTCGTCTTTACAGTTGTAATGAATGTAGATTTTATATTATGATATTTCTAGTGAAAATATCCTAATTTCATAAATAAAGGTATTTATTTGTAATATTGATTTGTGTGGAATTTATGGTATTTTAGTGTAAAATTGATTCTTGTGATTTTTTAGAAAAAGGTGGAATGTTTATATCATAACAAAAATAGGTATTTTAATGATAAATATACATATATTTATACAAAAATAATTTTAATAAATATTTTTACAAAAATAATTTTAATAAATATTTTATATTCTAAAAATCTCATTTCTTAAGATGACGTATTTTAAATCTTTCGAGACCGAATGCTCCTTGCGGAGGTCTGAATCTCGCACTACTAAGCCCGAGGATGTACGATAATCCGCACCATCCCGAACGGGTTCCCCAAAATGGGTTGTAGCGGCGCTTTGCAAAAATTGTAAAATACTAAATTCTTTAGAAAACGGTTTTATGAAGTAAATGGTATTTATTTGTAAAGATATCAATTTTCCGTATTCTATGTTCTAGGGTCTCCTAAGTCAACTAGACTATTCCTAACTGGTCCAAAACGACAAGTTGTGAGATACCTCAAATCGTCTCTTCACCGCCAATTGTGGCCAGGTAAGTACAAGTGAAGAAAGGAGGGATCCGCTCACGAATCACCGTGAGACGGGCCTTTTAAAGTTATCTTTCTCACTTGCCTAGTCTAGACACCACAAAGTCAGGTTTAGATAAACGACTGATGTCCACAAGCTTGTCCTATTTTCATAATAAGTTATATTTATTTAAAAGTGTATCAACACTAAATCTTTTAGAAATAGTTTTATTAAGTAAAGGGTATTTAAATGAAAATATTTGTTTTCTCATATTCTAAGTTTTCGATGGTATCGTGTTAGGTTGTATGTAAGTGTGTGAGGAGGTAGATTGTTACCTCGTAATCTACTTTAAATGTATAGCAAGTTTGTTGGAGTTAAATGAAGGATTGAAATAATGTGGTATTTAAGTGAAAAATACGATAAATTGAAATAGCTATCATTTCATGTGATGAAACTTGATCAATTTGGTTGATTAGTATTTAATAGTCAACATGAGGAAGTTTAAGTATGATTGTATTAGTGAGAAGTGAAATTTTATAAGAAAACGAATCGGAAATCGGATTTGTTCCGATTCCGTCGGGTTTTGTAAATTCTTATTTTTTGATAGAAGAGATAGGTAGAAATTGGGACTTACGGGTTTTAGGACACACAAGAGGGTGAGAGGGAAGTAGTGGAATCACCGATGTGTTGCGTCGTCGCCGGGAGTTCCTAGGACAATCGCCGGAAGTTCTGCCGGGAATTCGTCGGAGCTTCGCCTCGAGCTCGTTTTCAAAGTGCACAAGATTTCTTGAGGATTTAGAGAGTTGGCTCAGAAATGTGAGTGAGAGGGTAGGGGGTAGGGGTATATTTATAAGGCTAGGCTAGGGTTAGGGTAGGTGAAGAGTTTAAATAAAAAAAATGTAAAAATATATTAAAATTCATTAAAATATGGAGTAAATGAGGATTTCAATGGTCTCTAAAACCGATCTAAATAAATAGAGTTTACAGGGGGTAGGGGAGGCCAAGAGTCCCAACTTTCCAGTTGGGGACTCGGCCGTCCGGCCGAGTCCGGCCGGCGGCGCCGGCCGACTCGGCCGAGTCAGGGGTCAGGGAGATGGGGGGTCTCCTGGTATATTTAGTTTTTCAGGTTCAATTCAAGGTTTGGGAGTTATTGTGTGTGGACTGTTGGGCTTCTAAAGAATTTAAAACAAAATAATATTAAAAAATAATGTGGGGCAAGGGATTTGAACTCTAGTGGCTTGGTTCAGCAGTGCAAGGTATTACCAATGAGCTACAAGCTCTTTCTTTTAATTAAATTGCTAATTAATTACTTAAGTCATATACTCAAGCAATAAATACCCCTTTATGGATTTTTGAAAAAATATTTTGAAAAATTTGTATAGAAAATTTGAGGTTGTTACATTCTACCATCCTTATAAAAATTTCGTTCTCGAAATTTGTAAAAGGAAAGTGTAACAATTTCAAGGAAAATTTGGTGTCTGGAGTACTTGATAGTGTATAAAAATAACAAAGTGATACAAGAGTGAAAAAGGCTTACCGGTGTTACCTTGATCTACAGTCTCGGCTTCTACGGCTTCTAATGTGAATGTCTGTCGCCGTGGTACATTCCTTCTAGCTGGAGGCACATTCTGCCTTTGGGGCCTGTTTCTCTGCCCTCTAGGCATGTCCCTCATTGCTTGTTGGAATTGGCGAGTAGGCTGTGCAGGTGGTGGAGCAGGTAGTGCAGGACAAGTTGCAGGAACCTGGATAGCTGGCCGCTGCGGGTAGTTGGTAGGTGTGTGAGCCGAGTTGTATCTATATGGACAGGTCTCAATTTTGTGATCGGACGCGCCACAAACTAGGCACAGGCCTTTTGCGCGCCTACAGTTCTTTATCAAATGTCCATCCCTCTTGCAATAAAAGCAAAAATCGGGTCTTAGCTGATCCTTGGTTTCTTCCAGTCTTCTGAGTTCAACAGCTGGCCTTGAAGAGGCCCCTCCTGCCATTTGAGTGGCAGGGCGTTTTACTCCTGCAGACTGAGGTCTGCCCCTTGCCTTTATCACTGCCTCATAACTGCGGGCAGCTTCCAGAGCATCTTCATGAGTCAGAAATTTCCCTGTGGCTAGTGCAGCCTGAATTTCTGTGTCCAAACCTTATTGAAATCGACGGGCTCTGATCTCATCCGTCGGTATCAGGTGTGCCGCAAATCTGTTACGGTCTTGTGTTAGCTGTGTAGTATGTGATATTAAATATTTGAAATACTGTGACATATCTTACCGACTGAGCATGGTGAATTAAATATTTGAAATACTGTGACATATCTTACCGACTGAGTATGGTGAATTCAGTATCATACTCATCTACTGACTTGTCCTACATCGAAGCTTGTTGTAGATGAATGAACTGATGTTCCATGGCAAACCTGGCAGTCACAGGGAAGTACTTCGCGTTGAACTTATCACGAAAAGTCTTCCATTAAATAAGTTGTACCAGACGGCTTTCTTCCGCCTTCCACCAGTTGCGAGCATTGTCCGTGAGCTGCAATTTCGCCACACGGACCCAAGCTATGTCTGGCACTTGTGCTGCCGCCAGATCATCCTCGATACTTTGAGCCCATTCCTCAGCTTCCAGTAGGCTCCCCTTTCCTGAGAACTGTTTGGGATGTAAAGCCCTGAATTGGTTTACCCCAGGTGCGTCAGTCTCGAGACGGTTCAAGAGCTGATGTTGTCCCTCTAGGAGGTTTCGGATTGCCACAAGTAGAACCGTTTACTCGTTGAGTGGAGCAGGAACGGCAGGTGTGAATGGTAGTGGTGGAGGTGTGTTGTTGACATTGGTGCTGATGGTGTTTGGTGAATCCATAACCTTGAATGTAAAATTTAGGTTAGGACAGATTCAAGTACATGAAATGATAAGATTTAAGGAATATGAAATTGTAAGATTTAAGGAACATGAATTATAAAAAATGTTTTAGTTGCTGGTTCTTGTGTTATATTGCATAGGTTGTTCACGCAGAACAGAACTGCATGATAGAGTTTCATACAGCTCTGACCTGCATGGGCCACCAACAAAACCTGTCACGCCCCGCTTCCCATTATACGGCGAAGGGGACGCGACTGGTCCGCTGCTTATTTACTCAGAAGCAAATACGCTAAGCGTAACTAAGCAATATAAAAAGTAAATCCACAAGAGACAAGATATAATAAAAACAGCAACTTTATTTATTAACATTCTTTTATACAATACATGAAAAGAAAATACAACTGAAATAAAAGCGATGCCTAAACAATGGCATAACAGGAAATGAAAAGTACTGAATGGAAAATGTACAATGTCTAGAGCTCAGGGTCTTCACTATACTGATCCAAGTCTTCTGTAGTTGGCTTGATCTCTGACGGGTCCAATTCACCTGACGACATTCAAAGAAGAAAGAAATAGAATGTCGTCAGCGAACAGGTCGCTCGGTAAGTCCCAAAGATAAGAGGAGAAATAGAATAGACAGAGAGTAAGAGAGAAAGAGAGTAGCTTTTACAGTTGTATTACATTGTTATATCGTTATATTTAGTGTTAACGCTGTTGTTTGTAGCTTAGTACAGAAGGATGCCAGTGTATACGAGAGGAGTCTCACTTGCCCCCGAGACTAAGGTATCAGGAACTCAAGGAACCGTTTATGCCACGGTACAACAGCAATTGGATTCATGTTATGTGTCTTAATCTTACCGTCTCGTGCCACTTTTAACACCTTCCATACCAATCTACCCCTTAAACCCCGTAGTGTTTTGATTGTATTGTTTGTCTTGTAAATTGTATTGATTGTATAATTGATTGACTGACCGAAACCATGATATCAGTAAATGGATGTAACCATAGAATCATGTAAATGGAATAACTGGAGAACCATATAAATGGAATGTATATCCATGGTTCGGTTCGGTCAAGTTGAATAAATTGATAATTGGATTCGTGGATTCATGTTACATTGTAATATTGAAGATTGTAGAATTGTAAATTGTAGACTGTAGATTGTACTTGAATCATATTTAAGTCAGATTATACAGAGATTCAAACTGAGTCAGACAAATTAGCAAAGTAAATTGAATTCCTGATTGTTTTTATTACTTTGTCTACCTTAGATAGGCAAGCACCCACTTCTCTGGCTCTCAGAGGCTCAAGAGATTGGTTCCGCTTAAACCTATGTTTACTAGAGTCCTTATGGTAATTTATAGAACTTGAGGGGGTTTTATGTAAAAATACTTTTATATACTTTTCAAAATACTCCCAAGTATTTATTATTCGTCTTTACAGTTGTAATGAATGTAGATTTTATATTGTGATATTTCTAGTGAAAATATCCTAATTTCATAAATAAAGGTATTTATTTGTAATATTGATTTGTGTGGAATTTATGGTATTTTAGTGTAAAATTGATTCTTGTGATTTTTTAGAAAAAGGTGGAATGTTTATATCATAAAAAAATAGGTATTTTAATGATAAATATACATATATTAATACAAAAATAATTTTAATAAATATTTTATATTCTAAAATCTCATTTTCTTAAGATATCGTATTTTAAATCTTTCGAGACCGAATGCTCCTTGCGGAGGTCTGAATCTCGCACTACTAAGCCCGGGGATATGCGATAATCCGCACCATCCCGAACGGGTTCGCCAAAATGGGTTGTAGTGGCGCTTTGCAAAGATTGTAAAATACTAAATCGTTTAGAAAACGATTTTATGAAGTAAATGGTATTTATTTGTAAAGATATCAATTTTCCGTATTCTATGTTCTAGGGTCTCCTAAGTCAACTAGACTATTCCTAACTGGTCCAAAACGACAAGTTGTCAGATATCTCAAATCGCCTCTTCACCGCCAATTGTGGCCAGGTAAGTACAAGTGAAGAAAGGAGAGATCCGCTCACGAATCACCGTGAGACAGGCCTTTTAAAGTTACCTTTCTCACTTACCTAGCCTAGACACCACAAAATCAGGTTTAGATAAACGACTGATGTTCACAAGCTTGTCCTATTTTCATAATAAGTGATATTTATTTAAAAGTGTATCAACACTAAATCTTTTAGAAATAGTTTTATTAAGTAAAGGGTATTTAAATGAAAATGCTTGTTTTCTCGTATTCTAAGTTTTTGATGGTATCGTGTTAGGTTGTATGTAAGTGTGTGAGGAGGTAGGTCATTACCTCGTGATCTATTTTAAATGTATAGCAAGTTTGATGGAGTTAAATGAAGGATTGAAACAATGTGGTATTTAAGTGAAAAATACGATAAACTGAAATAGCTATCATTTCATGTGATGAAACTTGATCAATTTGGTTGATTAGTGTTTAATAGTCAACATGATGAAGTTTAAGTATGATTGTATTAGTGAGAAGTGGAATTTTATAAGAAACCGAATCGGAAATCGGATTTGTTCCGATTCCGTCGGATTTTGTGAACTCGTATTTTTTGATAGAAGAGATGGGTAGAAATTGGGACTTACGGGTTTTAGGACACACAAGAGGGTGAGAGGGAAGTAGTGGAATCACCGATGTGTTGCGTCGTCGCCGGGAGTTCCTAGGACGATCGCCAGAAGTTTCGCCGGGAATTCGTCGGAGCTTCGCCTCGAGCTCGTTTTCAAAATGCACAAGATTTCTTGAGGATTTTAGAGAGTTGGATCAGAAATGTGAGTGAGAGGGTAGAGAGTATGGGTGTATTTATAGGGTTAGGCTAGGGTTAGGGTAGGTGAAGAGTTTAAATAAAAAAAATGTAAAAATGTATTAAAATTCATTAAAATATGGAGTAAATGGGGATTTCAAAGGTCTCTGAAACCGATCTAAATAAATAGTGTATACAGGGGGGTAGAGGAGGCCAAGAGTCCCAACTTTCCAGTTGGGGACTCGGCCTTCCGGCCGAGTCCGGCCGGCGGCGCCGGCCGAGTCGGGGGTCAGGGAGGTGGGGGGTCTCCTGGTATATTTAGTTTTTCAGGTTCAGTTCAAGGTTTGTGAGTTATTGTGTGTGGACTGTTGGGCTTCCAAAAAATTTAAAACAAAATAATATTAAAATATAATATGGGGCAGAGGATTTGAACTCTGGTGGCTTGGTTCAGCAGTGCAAAGTATTACCAATGAGCTACAAGCTCCTTCTTGTAATTAAATTGCTATATAATTACTTAAGTCATGTGCTCAGGCAATAAATACCCCTTTATGGATTTTTGAAAAAATATTTTGAAAAATTTGTATAGGAAATTTGGGGTTGTTACAGGCGGTGATAACCATTTCATCGTGGTGCTCAGAGACTTCCAGGAGAGTATTGTAGAAGCGGGTAACGTATCCCTTGAAGGATTCCCTGTCTCCGCTCTTGATGGTGAACAGGTAGTCGATCGTCCTTTTCTGTCGTCGGTTACCGACAAAATGACCGAGGAATTGGGTCGCCAGCTCGTCAAAAGTCGAGATTGAGTGTGGCGCAAGCCCACGAAACTAATCCCGGCCGGTCCGGATGCGGGTGGTGGGGAAAGCTTGGCACTGAGCCGCATCTGAGTTGTCTTGGAAACTCATGCCCGCCGTAAACGCGTCCAAGTGGTCCTTCGGGTCGGGCTTCCAGTCGAAGAGGGCCATTTTAGACGGTTTGTTCCTGGAAGAAACCCACTCAGCTAGTAGCTGCTCTGTAAATGGTCTCGTGAGCGAATCAGCGGATTACTTCGCCTTCTCCCCCCACCGACCGTACGGGCATCCTGTCGTATGTCTTCAATTTTCTTTTCGAGAGTCTCGATTCGCTGTTGGTACCCCGAAAATTCTTCATAGTCGAAGTGCCTGCTATCTTTGCTCCGGGCTTGCATGATTGAGCTGTTTCGGTTGCTCTATCATGTTCCTCAAATCTTCGGGATGGGCCCTTCGCGGATAGTCCCGACGTTCGCCGTATGCGTGGCCTCGATGGGAGTGGCGACATGGGTCTTGCTTGGAATCAGACGATCTAACCGACATCTCTTCAGGGACGAGAAAGCGCGTCGGGCGTTGAAGTGATAATCTTGTCTCTCTTGAGATTTGGGTGTCGAGCTGTCCGGCATCCAACGGGTCATAGAATCATTCCCCGCATGCGGGTCATGACTGTCGGAATCAGCATGCCGGTGTTCGGTGACACCAAGATGAGCGTGAGTGAGGTCGAGGGCCTGAACGTGCCCTTCCGTCTTCCTGCAGGGATCGTCGCGGTTATCGCTGACCATTGAATCGAAGGCAGAGGATCAACTTTTTTAGGGTACTTCGAGAAGGTCTCAAAAGGTTCGGATACAGCCTTGGAGACGAGGTCCCGAGGAAAATCCCCAATGTATCATACTTATTCCAGTTTCGTAGCTCCCAGAAATTTACCGGGCTTATGTGGACGGCACGTCAGCTGCTACATGTCGTGGTCTGGGGAATTCGCACTTATGAGCCTCATGTTATAAATTCAATTAATTGATATGGTTATAAATTCAATTAATTGATCGTTAGGATACTAAATCATATAATATCAAAAGATACTCATGTCTGCACCAAAAGTGAAGCGGACAACTTATATTCCCACTTGTTTTAGCGAATATTATTAATTCTACATAATAGGCTTTAGCTAAGTTGTGACAATGTCAATGGATTGGGATGTTCCCCTCCTTTGGAATCCTTCAAAATACAATTTATTTTTCACCAAGCGGGAACTTATTATATATGGGGGGATGAAATTTTTCTAGGTCAATGCTTAAATGCTGTCCACAAGGGGGGGTGTATGTATCTTCGCTATCATATTTATTTGCTTACAAAGACCACTAGTTTGGTCACCATAAATTTATGGGAGAATTGAACCATTCTTTTATCATTGTAATTATTAGTCGTCGGTCATGCTCGTCGTCGTTATTTGGGGTCTCACCAACACCTATTAATAGGTTATTGAAGTTGCATATATGCTGCCATGCCACAATTTCTTCAATCTCATAAGAAAAAGAGAGCGAGACGGATAGGGTACCAAGAGAGTTTCAGTTCTCTTATGCCAACATACAATATCGTGCAATTTTCGTCGACAACCTTAGGCGATGCTCTGCCTCTGACGAAACTTGTTGCATTTGCGGATATCAACTAAACAATCTCGCATTTTATGCCACAGTGCCTCGCCTTCTCTACGCTCATGTTGCTTGTGCGCTTAATTCTCCTCAACTTCCTTCGTTTGAATCTCGAGATCGAACTATCTTCTCAAATCCTCCTCCTTATCCTAATTTTGTGCCCAATTATGCTCATCATGCGTATAATTTCCCAAACAATAACCATCATTACAATGCTTACAATGGCAATGGAAGCTGGGGGCAACCAAATAATGCTGCGGGAAATATGTTGGGAGCTGTGTCGAGGTTGACGCTAGGGGCATTTCTGCAAGCATTATTTTCAAGTTTGTTTGATGATATCGGATTGTAGGGGGCAACCATATATGTATTGGAATAAACTTGAGTTATTTACTTTGATGAATATGATGTTTAGGGGCATATTTGTATGATTAGTCATTTCCACAAAATTTCGAATAACTAATGATACAGCTATGTCAGAGCAGCCACCACATGGTTGTCATTTTCTATTGTTAATCTTTTGTTTATGTGTCTGTTTTCAGAAAGAAAGAAAGATGATCCGTGCCATTCTTGTCTGCTTAGAAATATGCTATATAAGGATGTGTTGCCAAAGCGATGTATCTTTTAATATTTTTGATAAAAAAAAAATTTCAAATTAGTATGTTTTGGGTTATATCTTCTTTTTTATTTTTCATGAATAGTTAAATTCAGAATGAGCAGCATACAATCATGTTGCGAATTGGATTGCTATACCTCAAATTAGGAACATTTTTTCAAATGATTTTTTTTTTTTTTAGCTGAGAAATCATGTTTGATGGTATCAGATGGTTGATGGAATATTAGGATGAACTTGATGGATGAAGTATTTACTTTAATCAACATAATACATTAAGGTTTTAATGGTGTTGCAGTTGAGGACGGCATATCTTACTGTTTGCTGAGGTAGCGTGATGGACCCAATACTCATGTTTTCTCTTCTTGTGCAAAGACGGATTATCTACGGTCGACCGCAAACATTATAAATCTCGTACAATGATTATTAAGAGATCATCAAATCATTCAAACTTGTTTATCATTTTTGTTAATTATGAGCCGAAGCAAGCAACACCTCTGCAGTAGAAAGAGTTGTTTCCCACTTGTAATAATGTGATGGGGACTGTACTCAAATGAAGTTGTTTAATTAAAGTTCGGACAAAATAAATATCACATCCTTTGCCTCACCAGCGTGAATGAGGCCAAACAAAGCACGTGGCTTTACTTGTATAACAATTAAAGACGGGAGAAAAAAAACAACTTATCTTGTGTTTTGGCAGCAGCTTTGCTTGTTCTTTTTCATTTAGATTCCAAACACACGATCTTGCTGAGTAAATCACAACAATACATGGTGCGTGACTGGGGTTGTACATGCATATATGTATACTTTAAGACTCAAAAAAGGCCATTAGATGTGGGGAGGCACATTGTCCAGTGATGGGCAATAAGAGTTTATGAAGGGAGACATGGGATCGAACTCGGGATCGAACCTTTAGTGTTTTGAAAAAGGACACGCGGAGCCGGTGGGCTTCGTTGTCGTAAAAAAAAGACGATTGGAATCAAATTTCTCACATTTGCCAAGTCAAAGAGCAACAACTTGTGAAGTAGAAAGGTTTTAATAGTGAAGTAGACGATTGGAATCAAATTTCTCACATTTGCCAAGTCAAAGAGCAACAACTTGTGAAGTAGAAAGGTTTTAATTGTTGTCTGCTCTCACGAATTGATGAGGATGGGGATGAAAGTGCTCTTGGAAATGTCCAATGAAGAAGAAAAATCAACTCGTATTCGTAGGGTTTCAACATGTGGATCCACTAGCTAGTGGTCTCCGAGATCCGAAAACCCACTACAAGGTAAAAGGTCATAGTTAACATTTTTGATAATAAAGTAGACAAGTTTAATTAATTTAGATCATAGTCATTTCAAAACCTTAGCTATCCATCCTCCCCCTCCCCCTCCCCCCCCCGCACCCCAAAAGGCACGTGAAGTGGTTTTCAAAAAATCCCGGAAAATTTTTCTGTTGTCAAAAATCTCTTCCGGCGATATTTGCATAGTTGCCTTCTATATTTAGTTATTATGTGATATCTATACAGTTGTCCACTATTTCTGTATGAGCGTATGCGATATCTATAACTTATTTAAATATAGCATGCAACTATAGAGATAATTTTCTTAGGGGCTTTTGACAACCGTTTCGAGCCCACGGATTTTTGTCAGCAGAAAAAACTATTTTTTATTTATTTTAATTTTTTTGACAATTTGTAAGAGCCAGCAATGGCAATACAATGTCTACCTTATTTCCGACAAAAGAATGAAACCTATTGTTGTTTTGCTCGTTTTTTCTGAGTATTGGAAACTGGGCTCCTCCATGTACCGGGCAAAATAGTCATAGACCTCAAATGAACTAGCTTGGATAGTTTATCCAAGAAATTACGGTCATCAAAAATTTAGTAAATGATATATTGTCATAGAATAATAAAGAAGAGAGACCCTAGGATGCTTATTTATTAGGTGGCGTCGAAAATCTATATCCTCCATCATTTTTTTCGACCATTGGCTTTCATCTTCATCTTTACCATCTAAGATGTGGATACACCAAATTTTACGTGATTCTACCGCTTTTTCACCGTTGAATTAGCAATATAAGAAGTTCTATTGTCGGTAAGCCGTTAATTTTGCATCAATGGTGATAAAATGATAGAACCACATGAAATTTGGTGTATCCACATCTTAGATGATAAAGATGGAGGTGATGGATACCGATCATCAAAAAAAATCATGGAGGTGTATTTTTCGGACGTCATAGTAGGAAACACCTTTCCTCCATTATTCTCATTATGTTAATTAGAGTGTCAAACGGCATCCGCGGGCGGCTCATTGCGGACAGTGGGTAAAACGGACATGTATAGAAATTCCCGGATTCGAACGGAATATAAATTTCATGCCCATGACCCGACCCACTACGAGCAGACGGATGTGCGGATAACCCGCGAATAGATAAACGAGGCATTCATTTACGGGTTAACGGTAACTTCGAATATCATGAAACAAATTTCACAATTTGAAGAAAAAAGAATTGTGTGTATAGGTTTATCGAGTTCTTGTTCATTAACAATCTTAATTAAGCACGGTATATACATTCAATTATACATTCCCGCCACAATTCTTAATAGAATTCATGATAAATATTTTTAATGTAAAATATTTATTCTTATGTTTAGTAAAATTAATGAAAAAGCTTTAACTTTATTCAATATGGGACAGGTAAAATCCACGAACCCACGGGTCGGGTCGACCCAGTGACGGGTCGGGTAAAACTCATGAGCCCGCAGGTCGGGTTAACCCGGTGATACTTATAAATGAACAGGCCAGATACGGTTAATATTTTAACTGGCAGTAAAATTTTAACTCATTACCTACGTTTTAAGGATCGACCAGCGGGCTAAACCGGTTACGGATCATTATTCACGTCTCTAATTTTAATACATAAGATATGAATTAAAAAATTGAAGCATCATACACCTAAATTAATCTACACTTGAGTGGAATAAAGATGTTGAAGAGTCTCATATTCATAAGAATTATTGACATTGCAAGAAGACTAGGCCTACAGAGAGAAGAGGAGGACGGGAGTGAGTCGGTCTGATTCACTCCTCTTATTGTTTTTACCCAACGCCAAGAGGCTTAGTTTTGCCGGAAAGTGAATGCTTCTATCTCGGAAGTTTAAGGATAACCGTCGATTGATCAACATATTTTGAACAGGCGTCTGTCAAGTCAAGGTTAGGTCAAGAGACAAATGTTTTCAATTTTCTTGGAAATTAAAACTCATACAATTTGAATTACAGTGTATTTAATATCCGTCTCATGTAACAAACGGATTTCGACAGTTGAATAAAGGAAAGAGGATAGGGATAAATGGAGAACCATTCTTATGATGATTTTATTAATTTGCTTGTTGACAAGTCAAATAGCTTACGTTCCTCCCAAAAATATAATTAGAGAATTTTGAACCATTCTTTTCTAGGGTTGTGATGTGAAACTTCACCAACAACCAGTACAACTACAAGTATTATATATACACTGACCAACTTCTTCAAGCTCCTTAAAAAAAGAAGGCATGACTAGGGTACCACCAAGAGAGCTCCATTTCTCCTACAACAACACCCAATTCACAGCCATCTTCGTCGACAACCGCCACGGCTGCTCCGTCTCCAACGAGCCGTGCTGCATCTGCGGCGATGAACTGAACAATCTCGCCTTTTACGCCATCGAGCCTCGCCTTTTCTATGCTCACGTTGCTTGTGCTCTCAATCCTCACCATGAGCTCCCTAGTATTTTGTCACATCTCCCTTTGAACATTGATCATGATGTTCAAGTTCGTGGCATTTTCCCTTCTTCTTTTTCCAACAGTTTTTATTCTTCTAGTAATTACTATGCCCCTAATTATGCTCACCAAGCTTATTATTTTCCAAATAATAACGATCACTATCCCCATCACCAAGCAAATTCTCATGGTAGCTATGGAAGTGGAGTTTCCATGCAAAATGTGCTTGGAGCTGTGGCTAAGTGTGTGCTGGGGGCTTTTCTTCAAGCCTTGTTTGCAGCTATCTTGTAGTAGAATTCCAGGGATCATTAATTGCTAGGAATGGACTTGAATTTTCTTTTTCTTTGTTGAGGGAAAAATTGAATGTCACGGCTAGCTTAGCTGTGAACAGATATATAACACAGTTTAATTAGCTATGAAAGTCCACGGCCTCATTAACCTCTTTTTGTCAATGCCAAGTTAACATTGATATTTGTAACAAGGCATGTAAGTGAAGGGTTCTGTTGGGACAATGGTGCTAGAAATGTTTTTCTTGTTTAAGCTTGTATTTTTAATTTATATTTTGGGCGCCCGAAAAGCTAATTTGATTTGTTGATTGGTTTATTGTATTTGTGTGATCAAAATATAGCTTTAGTACACCTATACATCAGCTCTTAATTCACGAATCCGTTTCTTGCATTATGCTCATTATCTTGATTAAATTAACAATTGATACATTGATTTTAATTTATTCTATCCAAGTTTCTTTAAGTGTATTCTTATCCCTACTTATTTCATTAACTACAATTGTTTCATTTCTTCTAACTAGGATGTTTACTGGTTTCCATTGCACATGTCAAAACCATCACTATCATTTCCCATCCGTCTTAACATTCTTATTTCCACCACAAATGAACATATTGTTTCTTAGTTTTTCGATATTCCAATCCATCAAGAAATACATGCCTTTTAGCCACCTTACAAAACTTGTCGCTCAGTTTCGAAGAATCCCTAGATCACACAACACTCCTGTAGAAGCAATTCTACACTCGGCCGTCCCGCTTTGATCATATAAGCTACAACCTCCCGAGGTCTCCATCATGACTAATTATAAATCCTAATTAACAAAAGTGGTTATTTATATAGCCTAATTAACATTGTTTCACGTGAACAGAAAAGGATATGAATAAAAAGCCATCATGCCTTGTGAGAATCAGGGTAAAGATTAATTCCATTGTTCTTAAGATGGCGATGAAGTAATTTTGCATGTTAAACAAAGTTGATTGAAACAAGAAAACCAATGGACCAAATGGGTGGAAAGATGGAGGAGGAGGGGGGTGTGACATACCCCGAAAATACAAAAACAAAAATATCAATGTAAAAAGGGCATTATGTACACATATATGCATGAATTTGTAAGTTGGAAATCATATTAACTACATTTATCTAAGATTCAAGGCAAAATGTGCCTGTACATCAAATGGACCATTCTTTCCATATGATTTACAAGATATGGATTCATATCAAAACGGAAATTCCAAGAAGAATCATTTTCTTTTCTTTTATTATATCTCGTCCTTCCTCGCCTCTCATATCATATGAACCGGATCCGTCCAATTGAAGCACATCTCACCCGCCTTCGCCTCTCATATCATATGGACCGAATCCGTCCACCCGTATCACATCTAAACCATTAATTAATAAGGTTGTTAGCCGCTACAAGCGTATATTCAAAATATGATAAAAAAATAATAGAGGAGACGGAGCCTGCAGTGGACTCTCACATGTGTCTGTGGGGTCCGCTAGCTATTTTACAGTTAGACCCCTGAACCCCACTAACCCATGTGAGAGTCCACTACAGTTTTGGGCCTGCAGTCCCCGTTTTCTCTATAAAGAAAATAATATTCAAGCAAAAATTTGTTTTTATATTTCTGAATTACTTCTATACCATAACTCATAAGGGGAAATTAAAGGATGGCAGTTGATATGAATATGAAGTAACAGCCACTATATATAAAAATGCAGCAAGTTTCTATTTCTATTTTGCCCTCTCAATTCAAATGCCAAGTACATCCCACAACCCTAAAAAAGAATACTCAAGAACCAACTAGTTTCTATTCTTTATATCATCCCCTACATTGACTTTGTTTAGTTCATTAGTTAATAATACCCTTGACTTTGTTTAACTCATCGGATTACATTGATACCGATACCATTGCAATGCCAAATCAAATCTTATTTTTATTCTTCCTACCCTGTAGGTATATCAAATTAATGATCTATATCGATTCTTAGCAATAGAAACGAGCCATCCATTATCTGTATTGTTTTATCCCTTTGAATCCTTCAAATACAACAATGTGTGTGCCAATAATGCAAGCATTAGTCAAGTATAGAGGTGCAACTGGGTAGGGTTAGGCTGGTTTCTGACAAATTTTGCACCCGATCCGAACAGTAAACTCTGAAAATAAAGACCGTCCAAACCCAACAGATATGCCATGTACCGGAAGTTTTATTAGGGTTGTTTGGGTAAAACATTATAGATCCGCACAAACCCGATCAAAACCCGCTCTTAAGGGATCGAGTACAAAATATGGTGTACCTGTTGGTTTTGGACAGGTTTTTACTTTTGAGTTTAGCGTATCTAAGTGTAGCATCCTAATCAAGCGTCATCCTAAGCCAACCATCTAATTATGTATATTTTTCATTATCTTTTTCATTAAACTAGTTTGCTTACCTAAACAATCTGACATTCTTCGCTTAAGTTACTTAAACTATCTGATCTCATCGATCCTATATAAAATCCAAAGCCTCATAGATCAAACTCATACATCTCATTCTACAAGGAGCGATGGATATGTTACCGAGAGTGTTTCCCTTCTCGCTTGATAATGTCCAATTCCAAGCCATTCTTGTCGAAGGCGCAACCTCATCCGAGTCCTGCAGCATTTGTAGCCAGCCCCTAAATAACTTCGTGTTTTACATAACTGACCCACCTCTATTCTACGCACATGTTCATTGTGCGCTTGGCCGATATTCAGATCGAGGTCTCTCCTCAAATTTATCTTCTCCTTCTTCTCACTCTTTCAACTATATGAACCATTTAGATCCACTACCCTACCTGAACTCTATTGCTGCTGCTTCTCAAGCAGCGTACATTCATTCTTATAATTCGTACTTTTCTCGCCCCAATACTTTGAATTATGCGAGTTTTGCACCGCCATTGTATCCATCTTCGATGAACTTTAATAATGTGCAAGGAAGCGGGGAACAACCGAGCAATGGTACAGGAGCTACTCGTAGAGTACTAGGAGCGATGGGGAAGAGCGCATTGAGTGCTTTTATTCAAGCATTGTTTTCAAGCGCCACGTCATAGAAATCAAAAAAAATGCTAAGGGCAAACTGGAAGTTGCCATGGACTATAATAAGTTGTGTCGGTTTCATCTTCTTCTTCTTCTTTTTCCATAATATGAAGCTTATGTGAGTTTGATTTGTTTTCCCTTGCTGATCGCTTGTTCTTCGGGTTTGATTTTCTGGTGTTTATTGCGTTTATTATGTAAACTTAAAATTGAAATGATTGAAAAAGGCATGCTAGTTTAATGCTAGCTAGTTCAAAATTGTAATATATTTTCACTTGTTAGTTTTGACAAGGCTTTGCAAGTACATATCTATCAAATGGGTAGTTTCAATCAGGATGGGCTTGGCCTCAGGCTTATTTTAATAACTGGAACACATTGTAGGATGCATTGGACAATGAAAGTTGAGGTCCATATGGTAGGAATCAAGGACATCATATTTGCGCATATGACATGATACTATTTCATGTGATGTAAATGCAGTTAAAGCATCTAAGAGCATATGCAAGTCTCATGGGCATCGCTTGCTTTCAAATCATGAAAAATCTAAATTCCTTGATAGGAGTCATAAAAATTATTATTCTACCTTCTTTTCCTCACCATTTTTCTTACCTTCGCCCTTTTTCATCATGTCCGTCACTACCATGGCACTATACCAGCACCACCATCGTTATTGCCGCTTTATCTTTAACTCCATTCTCACTGCATAAACAATCCAAAGAGTTAGTTTGAGAGCCTATATTCTTCAGGATATCACATCCTTCAAAATGTTCTTCCACGCACACATAGATATATAATATAAAACAGGGTAAAATCAAATTACATTAATCATGGTAATACAATATTTTTACGAATTTGATGCTTGAAAAATACATTGTTGAAATTGTTATGTGTGAATTTACAGGTCGCATACCAACAAACATAGCACTGACTTGCCACCAATGATTATCAATGAGGAATCAATTATGATGGTGATAGAATAATAACACATACACAATTTTACTCTTCTTGAATCAACCTGTTAAAACCAAATCTAATCATTCATTCATTATATTCTCAAAATAATTAATATCAACAATTTATTGACAATTAGGAAAGAAAAATATCTAGCAAGCGAGCAATTAAAGAGGTCAAGGCAATGAACCATGTTTGATGATGTAATATAGGGAATCATCACCCACAGCCTGTAGATTCCCTACTTTGTATTCTTCAAATATAACGAAGTCCCCATGACCAATTAAGTCACATCATACTTCTAAAATTGCTAATTGCAGTGAAGTATTCTTCCTCTCAACATAGAAAGGAAAAAATTTAGGTTTGGTAAGACAGTCATTGCATGCATCATCTACACAATATCCCAAAAAAATTTATACAAAAAAAAGGTCATGATTTCTTAATGCAAGTGGAAGCAGAGATGGAGCAAGCACCAAGAGAGTCTGACGGAAATATCAAATTTCGTGTGATCGTCATTGATAACCAGCCCCATCGGAGCCTTCTCCTCTCAAGAGGCTTGCTCCATTTGCGGCCATCCATTGAACAATTTTTCCTTTTATGCCACAGATCCATCTCTATACTATGTGCATGTCTATTGTGTGCTTTGTCTTTGGCTGTCATATCATCACAACAATGGTATTTTTTTCCAACTTATTCTTCCTCCTCTTCTAGCCCTTTCAATCCTTATGTGAACCCTTATAATAACGTTTTTAACTATTTTAATAATGAGAAATTTTATGATCATAATTTTCATTATCATGTTTCTAATAATAGCAATCCAACTAACCATTATTCTAACTACTATCCTCAATATTCATATGTTCCATACTATGCACACAATGCACCGGCACCACCACCACCATCAAATTTTCCGCCCAACTTCCATTATGCACCACCACCACCTTAATACAATTTTCTGGCTGACTTCCAACATGGAAATGGGAGTTGGGCACAGCAGAGTGGTGCCGGTAGTGACTATATTAGGCATGGTAAGGAAGAACGTGTTTGGAGCATTTTTGTGAGCATTGTTTTTAAATGCTATTGGCGTAGAATTACCAAAAAGAACATAGCTTTACAGTAAAGCATTAATCTTCAATGTGAGAGTATACTGGTTCGATTCATGCGAATATGACTAAAGACTCCAAAAAGGAAATATAATCATATGGGAGATGTTGGCATAGGTGCATAGCATTTTTGAAGGAAAAGCAATACTAACACCAGGATTGCTGCAGAACCAATTTTAAAAAGAGAATGCAAATCAAGAACTTTCATAACATTCCAGCTTCATGAAACCACCAGCTAGTAAACTGAAACAGTATTCATGTGTTTTTACACCAATTATAGAAAAATGCCGCAGACTATCCACACAAAAAAATCAATGTGAGAATATACTGGTTCAAGTGTTTATATTTCAGGACATGATGTGAGAGTATACTGGTTCATGTGAGTCCAATACCCATTTGCAAGTAAACAGTAAAAAATTTCAGGACATGATGTATAAGCTTAAAATAATAATTTGATCAAGTGTTTATATTTCAGTAACAGGCTTCAGCATAACATATATAAACTATCTGATTCTCTGGTTCAAGGGTAACATTCTAACAAGAATACTAAGCATGAAGAAATAGGCTCCACTTTGTAATGATAAAGATTCTCAAACCTTATTATTTCTCAATGAACCGCCTTAAACTCTTCAGCCATAATAAGTACTCACGGTTGTCTTTCTTAATCATGTACTCATATAAAAGGTTTGTTGTGAATGGCGAGATGTCTCTGTTCTCTAAATACTTGTGGAGAGCTTTCTGAATGTTCTTGTTCACATGGCTGCAACACCAATGAGTAAAGATATTCATGGTTCTTCGAAAAATAGAAAAATACAAAGTACCTATAAACTAGTAATAAGATAAATTGTATATAGCACACCACATTATAGGAGGGTTGCATTCAGATATCCAGATATTTTCGGATACGTATATTCAATTCCGGATTTGTTCGAATACGGATACGGAACTTTTCAACGTTTTCGGATAGGGATTCGGATATCCGGATCTTTGAATTCGGATACGGATACAAATTTGGTCCTTCGGATATGGATATCCGCAAACACATTAAGTTAAATATAGCATTTAAAATTAAATTTTTAATATTTTTATGTTTAATTAATTAATATTTTTATAATAAAATTAAAAAAATAATATATTAGTTTGTTTATTTTACACATACTAGAAATTATGTATCTAAACTATATTTTATTATTTTTATTTCAAATATACATAATAGAGTAATAAAATATATAATTATTTGTTAATATATTCTATCACGTGCATATTTATTCGTTTCAAATATCTTAAGCACTTATATTTAATTCGTGCTCGTAGTATGTATCGGTCACATGCATATTTTCACTTCTCATTCATTTATTTCACATTTTATATATTTATTTATCAATATACGATTTGAATCCGCATCCGTTTCTCTCATATTCGATCCGTATTTGTATCCGATTTTATCAAATATGGATATGAAATTTGTTTAGCCGTATCCGTATTTGTATCCATATCTGAAACGAATATGGATATGGTAATGCTCATATCCAATCCGAATGCAACCCTACATTATAGGCAGTTTTGCACCAAGACCCGATGGAATATGTCATTAGCATATTCCACCAAATACAAGGCAAGTAACACACACATACACATACAATACACACTTCCTGCAATGAATATGAAAATGAAATATCAAATCACCAATGACATTGTCAAAAGGATATTCCATTTGTGAATAGAATGTTCCATTTTATCTACCATTGACATGGAGGCGGTTCTCCTTTGTCAATCATAGGTAAGACAACCTTTTTTAGATGAAGAAATCTCTTACCAAGCAATTAGTTGATAAACACAAATTTATAGTATTGTTTAAATGCTAGTTTAACGGAATGGATTGGGGGCATCATTATTAGAGATATAAAGAATGATAAAGATAAGAAATCTAAGGATAGGGTCTCAAGTACTATTGTGTATTAGTAAAGAAACGGATTATCTTTAGGATGGGAAAGAAGTTCGAGGAGAAAAAGAGAGAAAACTTCAGTTTATTTGAAAGCACGGTAAGGTAAGAAGTGCCTAGTAAGTATAAAGATCACATTTCGTCATGAATAGAAGGGCAGAAGAGTCATTTTCATGAGTTATATACTAAGTATCACATGGGAAAATCTATACAAAGAATCAAATGATATAAATATAATAAACAGTAGGATATATAGATAATAATAAAAAGTAAGCCTATCGAAAGGAGAGAAGTTTTGGATTTATAAAGATTTAGAATGAGCATGACCAAACCATAATACATGAAATGTAAGTTTAGTAAGACTATGAAAAGAAATGAGGGCATAATGAATATTGGCAATAAATATCTAGGAGTCACCACATATTTTCAATTACTCCACATGATGTTCATGCTAGAGAGATATGTTACATTACATCAAAACAAGTAATCTTAAAGTGGAGAACTAATTCTGAAGCATTATATGATCAGAATACCTGATGGGAAAAAAATATTGAAAGTGGATTTATTCATGCGGTCCATCTATTCAGGATGAAATTTTTTGTGTTATTATGTGGTTCACTAAGTCAGTCTTCCTAAAAATTTCCAAGTCCGGGCTATGCTAACGCCGTTCCCTCAAAACATTCATACAGGTTATCCGGGTTAATCTTGTCCTTTCAAGTATAGGCGCAACAATAACTGATAATATACTGGGGTGGTGGGGGGGGGGGGGGGATAGCTGGGACGAAAATAACTTGCTTGAATTGAGGTCCTGAATAAGCCAGCGTTTCCTCATCAGATTCTTTATCGCGTCTAATAGATACTTGATCGATCTCAATCTCATCGGGATAAGCCGAGCAGCAAAGCTCCAAACTTTCCCCTCCTTTGCTAATATTAACCGTAAACGGAATGCCAAATTTCCCGCCTCCATCATCATTCTTGTTTCCATCACCCAACTCATCATCACCATCACCACCGTCGTAGTCATTGGGATCCTCTTCATTAACAGGATTGGACATGGAAACTACAACCTCAATCTTCTCATTATGATAATGATACACGCATGAGTGAAGGAACCAACTTGCAGTATTCTTACCTGGGGGAAAACAATTCAAAAGAATATAAGAGAATGAAGGGGGCATCTCAGCAAGCACTTGGTGCTCAGCAGGGAATTAACTGCCACAACTGCAAGGGGGTCCCACCAGAGGCTGAAGGCGCATGCAAGGAGGATCGTAACAGAATTGGTGACGTGGCAGACAACTTGGATAGTGGGAGCACCTGAGAGAATCAATTCCAGCTATCAATTCCTTTTCTTTTTTGAAATAGAAAATGTATAAATAAAGAAGAGTGAGAGTGAGGGATTTCATCTGTGCAAAAATTGTTAAAGGGAGGAGGCCCTTCAACCTCCTCTACTTCAATGAAATTCTCCTCACTTCTCTCTCAAATTCACCTCTGAATTGTTCGCCATTCTCCCTCAAAGCCATCCATGCTTTCTTCTCCTTGTCCAATTTATCCGTTTTCTTATTTTGTGTTGAGTACTTTTTTTCCCCTGCATTTTTCAAACAATTGATTAAATGAAAATGAGGAATGGAAAGGAAATTGGTGGATCTATACCAGGATCACATCAAGTGGTATCAGAGCACTCGATCTCGAGTCTCAATCAAGAAGATGGGGTTCTTCCAGCTGTGGAAGAAGAAAGTGAAGGCATTTTAGGCCCCGACCCAAGCAGATCTGCTCTCAGGAGGCTTCATCACTTGGAGTCCAAGGTGGATCGTATGGATGATAACATCAACGAGCTGATGCTTCAGATCAAGGAAATCGCTATGAAATTTTCCGGGCCTGAAGGGTTTCCCAGTTCTGGGATGGCTCCAGCACCACAATGGGTTCCAGATTTCACCAAGGGTCCCTTTACCCAAGTAAATGAAAATGAGGTATATCTCTCATCCCAAAATTTTGCTGTTAGTAACACCACCAGGCAAAATTCCTACAGAAACAACACTGAATCAAAAAAAATATTTCCCAAAACCACCAAAAATGATGGTGAGCCATTTTGGAGGAGAAGGGGATATATTGAATTGGCTGTTTCAAATTGAACGTTCCTTTGATATCTATTGAATTGCTGGAGATGATAAGGTGAGAGTTAGTTACTTTTACTTAAAAGATAAAGCATTGCAATGGTGTAGATGGTTCCTTAAAAACCAAGGGGTATTGTTACCTGAATACCAAGAAAGGTTTGAGCAATTGTGCTGTTTAGTGGAGGGGGTGCCTGAACCATACTTGGTTACAACCTTTATTGGGAGGTTGAAAGAAGAGATACTGCATGATGTGGCCTTATGTGAGCCAGAGTCATTAGATGAAGTGTTCAAACTAGCCAATAAATATGAACCAAATTCTTTGCTGCAAAAAGAACTTACAAAACCATGAATACAAAACCCAACACTTACTCAGCTAACAACACATATCAAACCAATACTGGTCAGACTGGGAACAGAGCCTCTCATGAAGCCACTTACCCTGTGAAAAGGTTGACTCCAAATGAGAGTTACTTGAGGAGGCAACAAGGGTTATGCTATCATTGTGATGAAACGTATTATAAGGGGCATGTATGCAAAGTGAAGTCTTATATGGTGATAGAAAGGAAGTGGGATTTAGAGACCTTAGAGTCAGAGACCACTAATGTCACTCAAGCCACCCCACAGATGATGAGCTGCAGCTGTCTATCTCCCTGAATGCAGTAACCAGTGATCATTCCCCTGATAATTTGTCTTTAGAGGGCACTTTAAATCATAAAAAGATTACCATCCTTATAGATAGTGGTGCTTCACATAATTATATTGATCCTAAGATGGTGGAAGAGTCTGGTTTAAGCCTCACTATCAAGCAGAGTTTCTTAGTTAATATTGCAGGTGGAGGAAAAGTGGAAGGTAGTGGCTTATGTTTTAATGTACATGTCAGGTGCCAGGACTACAGCTACACAGGAAACTTTCTAGTGTTTCTCATTGGAGGCTATGATGTGGTGCTAAGGGTTAAGTGGATGAAGCAAATGGACTCAATCACCCTAGACATGAACAAAAAACAACTCTCCTTCATTGACAAGGGAATGCCATGGACATTACAAGGGATAATTCACCCCACACTGACTCTGATTGATGCTGATGACAGAGAAGCAGTTGTTAAAGAATCATGGCGGTTTTCTGCTTCATATAATTCAAAATGTTACAATTGCAAATAAGCCTGATACTAACTTACCTACGGAGCTTAGTTCCTTATCGAACAGACATGCTGAGGTGTTTGCAGAGCCAAAAGGCCTCCCACCACCAAGACACATCAACCACAAGATACCACTCGTTGAAGGTTCAACCCCTGTTTGTGTCAGACCGTACAGGCACTCCTATGAGCAAAAGAACACTATTGAGAAAATGATAGAAGAGATGCTGCAACAGGGCATCATCAGGCATAGCTCCAGCCATTACTCTTCACCTGTGGTGCTACTGAAGAAGCATGATGGCACATGGAGGCTTCGTATTGATTATAGGCAACTCAACAATCAAACCATCAAAGATAAGTATCCAATACCTTTGATAGATGAATTGTATGGCTCACAATATTTTACTAAGCTTGATCTTAAATTAGGGTACCACCAAATTAGGATGGATCCCCTTGATGTGCCAAAGACAGCTTTTAGGACTCATGCTGGCCACTATGAGTTTCTAGTCATGCCTTTTGGCTTGACAAATGCCCCAGCAACCATGCAATCAATCATGAATGACTTATTCAGGCCCATGCTCAGAAAAATGGTCTTGGTATTCTTTGATGATATCCTGATCTACAGCCAGAGTTGGGAGTCACGCCTACAACACTTGCAAGCTGTGTTTGAAATCTTACAACAACACCAGCTTTATGTAAAGAAATCAAAGTGCCGGTTTGGACAAACAGAGGTGGAATACTTGGGCCATGTGGTCTCTAGACAAGGGGTGGCAATTGACAGGAAGAAAGTTAAAGCTGTCCTAGATTGGTCTGTGCCTAAATCACTTAAAATCTTGAGAGGGTTCCTTGGCCTTGTAGGGTGTTTTTCGCCACCCCATTGAGATGGGAATACGCGCGCGCTTGTCGGGCGTACTACAGATTCCCCCTACCTAGGGTAGGATGGGGTTTTATTGACTGTGGGAATCCGAACCTCCGGCAGCCGCGGACTAAGCTGCCGTTAATTACCCCTCGGATTTGGAGCGAGAGAACCTCCGATTAAATCGTGTTTTGAAGGTGTTTTGAAGGGGTTTTGGAAACATCGGGGCCCCGCAGAGTTTTTACGGAGGTCCCGCTACCCGGATAGCGGGCTGGGGGTCAAGGGGGCTAGCAGCCCCCTTGCGGGATGCGGAGTAGCACCCCGTTAGAAATTTTTTTCTAACGGAAGACAGTGTCGTGGAGTCTGTGTGTGTTTTCCTTCCCCCCCCCCCTCCCCTTTCTAAACTGGAGTTTAATTTCAAAAGGAATTTTATTGTGGAGTTAAACTCCAAAGAATTTTAGATGGAGTTAAACTCCTAAAAGAATTTTATGCGGAGTTAAACTCTCAAAACAGAACTTTATTGTGGAGTTAAACTCCAAAGAATTTTTTTTTTTTAAAAGTTTTAACTCCAAAAGGGATTTTATTGGGGAGTGCACGTAAAACGAGGGGGGAAAGAAAACAAAATGGCGTCTAACAGACGCTCGCATGGCAGGTGGGCGCTTTAATGCCCGGGGTCACATGCGCGCACGCGACCGATGGACGCTTTGGCGCCCCCGGGGTCATGTGGGCACACATGACCGAAGGACGCCTTGACGCCCCGGGGCCACGTGCGCACACGTGACCGATGGGCGCACTGGGCGCCCCCGGGGTTACGTGGGCACACGTGACCGATGGGCGCCTTGGCACCCCGGGGTCACGTGCGCATACGTGACCGATGGGCACCTTGGCGTCCCGGGGTCACGTGGGCACACGTGACCGTGGGAAAAACCCGCGGAAAGGGAGGTCTAGCCCCTAGGCTGGGGAGTTGAACTCCCAAGGGGATTTTTGGAGTTAAACTCCAACGGAAACTAATTTATGGAGTTAAACTCCAGCATATCTAGAAAGGAGTTAAACTCCTGGGGATTTATTGCTCTTCTTTTGAGCCTTGGGTCTGTCCAAAGTTAGATTTTTGGAGATGGGTCTCCTCCTTCTTGCTCTTGATCGGCGGGATCTTGGAGAAAAGGGGATGAGATTTAAAAGCCTCCCCTTTTCGAGATCTGATTGGAGATCCGAGCTCCCCTTCGTGGGTTTTGTGGTGGAAATCTATTTATTTTGAGAAAAAGAAGACTTAAACTCTTGATTTAATTCAAAAGAAAGAAAAAGGTTTTTAGAACCTTGAGGAAGGAGAAAGAGGCAGATCTGTATTCCTTTTTGGGGAGAGAGAAAAAGTTGGTGTATTTTCATTATCTTGGCCTTTATAGGCTATACACTTTACACATAGCCCCTTAGGCTTCACAAAATGGCATTTTGCCTATCACAAGGCTCATGTGCCATTTCTTTTTGCACATAAAGTATGGGCTTTACAAAAATTTGGCTTTATGCCCATTTTCTTACATTTATTCATAAAATAAAATACAAGAAATACAACAGAATTTTGGCATGGGGGAAGACCGGCCGCTTCATGTTCGGGCTCACCCCGGGCATGGGCCCACTTGATCTAGGGTTGACTTTGATTTTGACTTGGTCAACCGGGGTGTAAATTTTTACCCCAACAAATTGCCCCCCATCAATAAATGCACACCACACATATGGGCCGTGTGCATGAAATTGATGGATCTTCTTTCACGTGGAGGCGACTTGATTCGGTTCCCACCTTTTGGGAGTCTGGCACTGCCCTTTTTACGACGTGGACGGTCGATACTTTGACGTGTCTCCAAGACGGAGTGTCTGATTGACTTGATTCCGAGGCGGAGCATTATTCCGACAGGGAGGTAGTTGCTGCCCTTTTAGCGACGTGGACGGTCGGTGCTGCCCTTTTAGCGACGTAGACGGTCGATACTGCCATTTTAGCGACCTGGACGGTCGGTTCTGCCTTTTTTGCCACTTGGACGGTCGGTTCTGCCCTTTTAGGGACGTGGACGGTCGGTTCTGCCCTTTTTGCGACTTGGACGGTCGGTTCTACCCTTTTTGCAATGTGGACGGTCGGTGCTGCCATTTTAGCGACTTGGACGGTCGGTTCTGCCCTTTTTGCGACTTGGACGGTCGTTGCTGCCCTTTTAGCGACGTGGACTGTCGGTGCAGCCCTTTTAAAGACCTGGACGGTCGGTGCTGCCATTTTAGCGACTTGGACGGTCGGTTCTGCCCTTTTTGCGACTTGGACGGTCGGTTCTGCCCTTTTAGTGACGTGGACGGTCGGTGCTGCCCTTTTTGCGACTTGGACGGTCGATTCTGTCCTTTTTGCGACTTGGACGGTCGTTGCTGCCCTTTTTGCGACTTGGACGGTCGGCGCTCTGATCCGGAGCGATTTGGTTCCCGATTTGTGGGAAGCCTGCACTGCCCTTTTCACGGCATGGACGGTCGATTCTGATTTGATGTGAATTGGGTTGACATCAGCATCGCTACACTGGAATATGGTACCATGAGCGAATCATCATTTGCTGTGAGGGAATTTTCCTTGTTCCCAGTTTAACGACTTAGGGGTCATCTGTTTCCAGTTTAACGACTTAAAGGTCATCTATTCCCAGTTTAAAGACTTAGGGGTCTTCTGTTTTCAGTTTAACGACATAGAGGTCATCTGTTCCCGGTTTAAAAACTTAAGGGTCTATTGGATTGGAGTTTGGAATTTTGGGATTAGGGTAGACATCAGCGTTGCTAACACTGAAGCACATGTGCCAGGAGCAATTCATCATTTGCATTTTCCTGTTGGGGGGCAATGGCTTAGGAGACAGATTTAGATCCCTATCACCTAAGGCTTTTCAATTTTATGAGCCGTAAGGGTCCCATAAAAGTATTTTCTCCCTACGAGTCGAAAGGATCTCGTAGGTGTACTTTCTCCTTAAAAGTCGTGGGGACTCCCAAGTGTGTTTATCCTTTGTGAGTCGTAAGGATCCCACGAAGGTTTGTTCTCCTCATGTACCGTGAGGACACGTGAGTGGGTCTTTCCTGATGGAGCATAATTCCAAGGGCGGAGACCGGCCGCTGGACTGGTGATTGCGGTAGGGCATGGGTATGCTGAGGATTATTTGAGCCCGTGGATTGTATACGGTAGTCAAGTTGGGGACTGACCGTAGGGCCGGGAGAATTTTGAAAATTTGGATTTTGGTTGGCGTCTGTATCGCTGCACTGGAATATGGTACCAGGAGCGACTCATCATTCACCATTTGGGGACTTGGAATTTGGATCTTGTTTTGCATCAGTATTGTTGCACTGGAATAATGCCAGGAGCAACTCATCATCTGCCTCGGGAGGACTTGGGGATTTTGGGTTTTTGGTCGGCATCAGCACCGCTAACACTGAAGCGAAATGCCAAGAACGACTCATCATTTGCCGTTTCCCGTTGGGAAACGATGGCTTATGAGACAGCTTTAGGTCCCTGTCACCAAGACTTTTCAATTTTACGAGCCGTAATGGTCTCATAAAAGCATTTTCTCCCTACGAGTCGAGAGGATCTCGCAGGTGTATGTTCTCCTTAGGAATCGTGAGGATTCCTAAGTGTGTTGCTCCTTTGTGAGTCATAAGGATCTCACGCAGGAATTTTCCCCTTACAAGGTCGAGAGGACTTTGCGAGTGTATTTCGTCTCTTTTCACGAGTTTGCGCCCTTTCGGGTTTTCACAAACTCGTCGGTAGTCCTGCTGTTTTTACTCACGGAGCCCTTTCGGGTTTTCATCCGTGCCCGTTTTGCTTGTGGACATACTTTTTTTTTACACAGGTGGGAATTTTTAAAAGTAGTCTCACCGGCCGGATTTGGGAGAGATAGGGGTCGTTTACGCCCGTGGATTATATACGGTTTTACAGGATGTATGATCCAAACCGTAGGGCTGGTATGCTCAATTCGCCTGGGACTTCGAGCATTCACGCGTAGTATTTCTTGAAATACCGGCCATTGATAGGTGGCATGGGCCTTTCTCCCTCGGCACTTATTAGTTGGTAGGATCCTCCGTCGAACACTTTTTCGATGACGTATAGTCCTTCCCAGTTTGGCTCGAATTTTCCCTTTGTATGTCGATTGGGGATGATCGGTCTTTTGAGGACTAATATCAATTCGCTTTTCTTGAAAGTGCGGAGACGAGTCATCTTGTCACAGGCCCGTGACATTTGGGCACGGTATCGCTCCAGATTTTGCTGTACTGCAAGCCTCTTTTCTTCGAGGGCGTCGAGCTCTTCAAGCCGAAGGAACACGTTTTCCTCCTCCGTCAACTCGTGCTGAACGGTCATTCTTAAGCTTGGAACTTTGACTTCGAGGGGAAGGACCGCCTCCACTCCGAAGAGCAATGAGTATGGAGTGGACTGAGTTGGAGTACGGTGCGTGGTACGATACGCCCACAACGCCTCGTGAAGTTTGAGATTCCAGTCTCTCTTGTTGGCTGAAGCATTTTTCCTCAGGAGCTTGCATAGAGTCTTATTGAAAGCTTCGGCTAGCCCATTGGCTTTTGGATTATAGATGGAGGAATATCTCCAGACTATCTTGTGCTGAGTAGCGAACCTTGAGACTTTAAAGCTCTTGAAAGAAGGCATGTTGTCAAAAATGATTCTTCTTGGTGTACCGAAGCGGTATAGAATATTATGCTGAAAGAATGTCAGAATATCATCTGTCTTGACTTCTTTTAGCGGGACAACTTCAGCCCATCTAGAGAAGTGGTCTGTTGCGGCCAATATGAACCGGTGGTCTCTGGATGACGGAAGATCAATCGGGCCAACTATGTCGGTGCCCCAAACTTCGATGGGCCACGACGCCACCGTAGAATGCAACGGATTGGGATGCTTGTGAATGAAATCACCATGGATTTGGCAGAGATGGCATTTCTTTGCATGCTCTTCGCAATCCCTTATCATAGTGGGTCAGTAATATCCAAGCCGTTTGATCTGAAGCCGCATTTTGGGGCCGGACTGATGAGCCCCGTAAACGCCTGAGTGAACTTCTTTCATGACCTTTTGGGCTTCGGCTAATGACAAACATCTGAGCCAGAGTTGGTCATATGACCTGCGGTATAGAGTGTCATTTACAAACACATATCGGAGAGCTCTCTTCTTCAACTGAATCCTCGCAGATTTTCCTTCGGGCAGCTTGTCGTATCGGAGGTACTCTATGAAGAGTTCTCTCCAATCGGGCTCGTCTTGGATGATCGAAGTTTCTTCGGTGGGAGTGTTCTTCTGTTCCGCGCTCTTCTCTTCTCGTAGAGAGACTGGGGATAGAATTTGCCGGCTCCTGACCGTGATCAGAATTCCGTCCATGTCAGGATCAGCCAGCTCCTTGGCTAAGCGAGCGAGTACGTCAGCTTTTCCATTCAACGCTTTAGGGACTCTTATTAGTTCAATATGAGTGAACCGTTTCATGAGTTCCACCACTCGGCTTCTGTACCGAGCTAACTCGGGTTTGTATATCTTATAATCGCCGCTTATTTGGTTGACGACGAGGTGGGAGTCACCGTAAACCCATAGCCGACGGATTTCCATTTCGATAGCGAGCTCCAAACCAGCTATCAGAGCTTCATACTCAGTTTCATTGTTTGTTCGAGGCTCAGTGAGAGCAAAAGAACGTCGTAGGGTATCCATCGATGGCGTGATGAACACCAGTCCTATCCCTGCTTTTATCTGCAGGACACTTGATTTGCCGGAGCTCCTCATTGATGAGGCTCCATCGAAGTAGAGCTCCCAATATGGCTCATCTTCCTTTAGGTGCAGCACTTGTTCGTCGGGTAGCTCGCAATTAAGCGGTGACCCCTCTGATATGGGATGAGCAGCAAGGAAGTCTACAAGAGCTTGCCCTTTTACTGCTTTCTGAGGAGTATAAACTATGTCAAACTCAAGTAGCATGACAGCCCATCTTGCCATTCTGCCGGCTAGGCTTGCCTTGGTCATTAAGTGTTTGAGCGGGTCGACTTTGGAGATCAACATGACCCGATGAGCAAGCAGATAGTGCCTCAGCTTCTTCACAGCGAATATCAGAGCCAGACATTGCTTTTCAATCGGGGAATAGTTGTGTTCCGCCTCGACTAAAGTTCGATTGAGGTGGTAGAGGGCATTCTCTTTTCCCTCCTCGTTGTTCTGAGCAAGGAGCGCACCGAGTGACTCATCTAGCGCGGCAGTGTAGAGAATCAGCGGTTTATTTGGAATGGGAGCGGCCAGCACTAGAGGGTGCAACAAGCACTGTTTGATGCTTTCGAACGCCACTTGACATTCGGCATCCCAGATAAAATGAGCTCCTTTCTTCATGAGCTTTGAGAAGGGCCTACATCTTCCCGATAAATTCGAGATAAACCTCCGTATATAAGCAAGCTTACCTTGAAAAGATCTCAGATGCGTCAGACTCTTCGGAGGGAGCATCTCCATAATGGCCTTTATCTTGAATGGGTCGACTTCAATCCCTCGATGTCGGACTATGAAGCCCAGGAATTTTTCCGATGACACGCCAAAGGCGCACTTCAGGGGATTCATTTTCAGATCGTACTCCCTTAGCCTGGTGAGAACGGTCCTAAGATCTTGGATGTGATCGGCCTTGGCTTTAGTCTTGACGACCAGATCATCAACATAACATTCGACGACTTTATGAATTAGGCCATCAAAGATATTGGTCATTGCCCTTTGATATGTAACACCTGCGTTCTTCAGTCCGAACAGCATCACTTTGTAGCAGTATATTCCGATCGGGGTTCGAAATGCTGTGTGTTTCTCATCCTCAGGCGACATCTTGATCTGATTATATCCAGACGAACCATCCATAAAGGTGAACAGCTCGTAATTTGAGGTGGCATCGACCATCATTTCCATGACCGGTAGTGGGAAGTCGTCTTTAGGACATGCCTTGTTGAGATTCCTGAAATCAACACAAACTCTGATCTGCCCATTTTTCTTCTTCACTGGGATTATGCATGCGATCCAGTCCGCATATTTCTCTTCCCTGATGAAGCCAGCGTCGATGAGCTTCTTGGTTTCCTCGATGACCTTTTCTTCTAGTTCCCTTCTCATTCTTCGAGGAGCTTGTTTTACTGGCTTAGCATCAGGAGATATAGCCAGCTTATGCACGACCACTTCAGGGGAAAGGCCAGGCATTTCTTTGTATGTCCACGCGAAGCAATCAACGAACTCATGCAGCAGGGCAATTAACTGCTCTTTCATTTCCTCTGACAAGAGTGAGCTGATGTAAGTCGGCCTTGGATTATCGGGCGTTCCTAAGTCAATCTCGGTTAGCTCGTCAAAGGTTGCTTGTCCGCCATCTTCGAGCTCTTGAGGAGCTTCTTCTGGCTCGGCTAGCTCGTCTTCATCATTTGACTCTTCGCTGGCTTCCCCAATATGGATCATGTAGCATGCCTTAGAATCAGGCTGGATGAAGCCTATGCCCCGCCTATCTGGAATTCGTCCATCGATGAGTGCTCGGACCTGAGGTGGATGCCATAGCCCTTCGTAAAACTTTGCTTCGGACTCCGTTTGATATAACCGGCATCCGCACTTTTTAAAGTATTCCCGCATCTCGGGTGCATAGAATCTGGGATTGAGGACGGCTCTTATGCCTCTCTCATATGGAAGGCACGCGACAGACAAATCGTCCGGATGCACAACGGGGTTTGACCCATAAAAAAGGATATCTTTCTGTCCACTTTTCCTTCCGGGCACGTAGAAAGTTTTCAGCTGGTCCACGGTGGAGACTGACAACGCATCGAGCTCTTTACACATCTGCTCCGGTACCCTTGTGATGGCCAGGGACCCTTCTGCAATTTCGAGGGTCTCTCGTAGTTTCGCTTGTGGCATGGGGGTCCAATCTGCACAGCTGTTGCGAGGCAGGTCGTCTTCCTCCGACTCTTCAGTGTCGCTGCCAAGATGAGGACGGACTTTGCTGCTAGATGGGACTTCAGTATCAGATTCGTCCGTATCGCTACCGAAACGAGGGCGAGTTTTACAGAAGGACGGACTTCCAGCGTTGGACTCATCAGTGTCACTACCGAAATGCGGACGCACTTGGGCGTTTTTGCTCTTGAAAGTGACAGCCGGCTCAGATTTGCTTTTGAGTCTTAGGGCCGCTCTATCCCCAGTCAGTTGTGGCTTAGCATTTTGGTGGTTCATAAAGTACTGAGAATCTTCATATCTGACTTCATACACACCGAACGGCTGGATGTCTCCGTCAATGCGTCTTTCTTCGCCATTTTTAGTATACTTAATGCATTGATGGAGAGTTGACAGAATGATGCCGTAATCGGGGAACCATGGCCGTCCCAAGAGAATTTTATAAGACGTGTCAGCGTCGATCACGTATATCTTAGCTTCAGTTTGCAGATCCCCAAATTTGATTGGCAGAGCTATGGACCCCAGAACTTGCTGGCAATTTTGGTTGAAGCCTTGAATGACAATCCTTTCCCTTGAGAGGTGTCGGACGTCCATTGACAAACTCTTCAAAGTTCACAAGTTCATGATGTTCACTGAGGACCCTGGATCGATCAATATGTGATTAATCCGATCTCCGTCGCTGTACCCGGTCACGTAAAGCGGCCGATTATGCTCAGTCGTTCCCAGTAGCAAGTTTTCGTCCTTAAACGTCACTGCGGCGGCTTGCAAAGTGTACTGAGCTTCTTTCATATTAATTTCCGCAAAGCGAGCCTGATACCGCTCAGGGTTTTGTAGAGCATGGATGAGAACATCTCTAAGCTCTTGAAATAGAACCAAGACATCGTAGATGCTAAGGAGAGACGGAAGCTTTCGGAGGTGAGCCAAGACATTATATTCCACTAGGGGAGGACTCGAATCTCCATTCGCCGGTTCCCTGCCATCTTCCTCATTAGCCACCTGTTTTTCCTTTCCTTTCCTTTTGAGGCGTTTCTCTGATTTGGCGGTAGAGCCCTGCCGCTTCTGAGCTGGATCTGGTTGGCCATTGTGGCGAGCTCCTCGTCCTCTTCGGGAAAACAGAGCTCCTCCTCAAAGTCGCTGCCAAGATGGATAGCGTAGCAGGTCACTACTGGGATCTCTTCATTGGAGTCTTCATCCAACTCCTCCAAAATCCCCGCTGCCTCAACAGGGAAAAACTCTTTCAGTTGAATTAGAGTTCTTTCCTTCTGTTCATAGTTTTCGAGGGAATCGACATATTTTTGAATGGTCGATCTCCCTGCAGACTCTTTTATGCGCCGAGCTGCACTTTTCTTCTTTTTGAGCTTTTTGGATTTTGAGCCTGATGGAGCCGCATTGGCAGCTGGTACGGCAGGCATCTTCTGCCCTTCCCACTCCGTTCTGGGCTCTTTCCGAAGTAGCTTTAGCATCTTCTTCGTCTTGTTAGATATGTGCGTACTCCATGGAGGCCGCGATGAGTCCGTTTCATTTCTCAGGGCAGCGGGTTCGGCTGTCTGCTCCCAGAAGGCTTCAGCTTCTGTCTGTATAAAGTTGGTGGTTGCAACTTGATTGTTCACCAACACACTTTTGGACAGCTCGATCTCTCCAGCCTTGTACTGCTTCTCGACCCAGTCTTTGAAGATATAGCAATTCTCGATCGCATGGCTCACTACTTGGTGGTACGGGCAATTCAGGGGATTGTTGGTCATTTTTGCTTCTTGAGGTCTTTTCGACTCTGGCAATTGTAGACCGTTGTTCAAGGCATCTTTAAATATCTTCCGGACCTTGTCCCTCCTGAAAGAGTAAACCTTGTTATTTTTCTCCTCTAAGGAAGGCCCATCTCCTCCCAGCAATGGCTTTCGAGACCGGTTGGTTTTGGATTCGCCCGCCCTTCGCTTTTCTTCACTGTCGGACGCATTTAAGACATTGGTACTGCTGGAACTCCCGCTTCTACGGTTGTCGTCCCGCTTGCTTTTCCAAGTCTTGTCTCTCTGAGAGTCCGGGATAGACTCTTGCTTCGAGCGTTCCGGCATTTGGACTTTCTTGGTTAGTTCTTGAAACGTCTTGAGACCTGTTGTACACAAGAATGGGACCATCCAATTGCTGAGGTTCCCAATGAGAAGGCTGACGGGCTGGTCCTGCTCCAGCGGCGGTTCGCACTTGACCGTGAGATTACGCCATCGGGCGATAAAGTCGGTATTGCTTTCATTCTTCCCCGGCTTGGTCCTCACAAGGTCAGCAATGAAGATTTTATCACTGACACTCATGAACCTTTGCCGAAACAGAGACTCCATTTGGGCAAAGGTAATGACGGATCCATCTGGTATACTCGCGTACCAGTCAAAAGCGACACCAGTTAGGTTGTTGACAAACTGACGAAGAAGGAGCGCATCATTGCCTCATGTATTTCCGCACGATGCTTTAAAGTGGGCGACGTGCTGATTTGCATTTCCCGTCCCGTCAAATCTTCCGAAATTAGGAATGACGTAGCCGCTCGGGAACTCGATCAGATCGTACTGTGCGGGATATGGCCGCCCACTACTGTCAATCTCTTTCTGAGCTTCAGTTTCGGCCACCAATGTTTTAACCTTGCTGGTGACCAAATCCATTATCCGATCTTGTGTTAACGGGATAGTGTTATCTGGGGCCAAGGCGTCCCCAGAAGCGGAATGTGGTCGGTTTTCGTGCGGCTCGACGAATCTTGGACCCAAAGGAACAGGCACCGGCCGCTTCGGATTGTCATCATCCGGCTTATGAGTAGCGACTTATGCTTTATTAGGAGGCGCTCGAGCAATTTGAGTCGTAAGTTGCATCACAGCGTTCGTCAAGTCGTCAATTTTCGAATAGAGCTTGGCCATCTCTTTATCTTTACTCTTGAGCTGTTTCCGAAGCTCTTGGAGCGGCTCTTGCTCCGCGGTCCTGGGGCGGAAAGTCGGCTCTTCCTCGCTCTCCGAGCTTGACTCTGTCTGGACCGAAGGGTCTTTCTGCCTATCGTCCTCTTCGAGAGGGTTTTCAACATCCAGCGGAGGCGGCTGTTCTTGGGGAGCGGCGACCACATTCAAGCCAGATTGGGCTTGAGATGTGGTGGCTCCATCCCTGCTTTTGCTGCGAAGGTTGTCGCTGGGGCGCCCGCCCGCCATATAGACCGTATGGACAACATATCCAGCCGTCTTTTTATTATCGGCGGCTGATTTCACGGATCGTTGTCTTGGCCCTCTTGTCTCGGTAACGGGCAGTCGATTGAAGACGGCTGGCCTGACCAGGTTCTTGAATGGTGCTGACACTTCTTTTCTGGGTTTGCCCCACTGCTTTCGTGCGGCACAGAGCGCCTGATAGACTCTTGAAGAGACAGTGTCATACTTTTTCTGTTGGGGCCGAGACACGCCTCTTGGTAGCGACGTTCGGACCCCTGTCTTCTTGATTCTGATGGTCATGGCATTTTTCTAAACCCACTTCAGAGGTTCGAAGTTATTGCTGGTTTTTACGGCCGATTCAGTCGTCGTCGCAGGATGACTCTGCTCTTGGAATCTCACACGACTCCACCTGGCCGAAGTCCTGGCCCTCTTGTTGGCTCGATACCTGAGCCGCTTCTGCCTTAACTTTTCTGATTTGAGCGCTTGGCAGGTTCCGGCCCTTCGGGAAGCCACCGTAGACCGGGCGATGGAGGACTTTGGAGATACGCATGATTGTGCATCTGTTGGAGTCATCGCCTGAGCTCGTCAACAACATTTGATGTTGCCTTTTGTGCCGGAAGTCTTGCCCCCAGCTGGAGCACTCGAGAGTCGTTCAGACACCATCTCAAGTTTCGATCGCGGGGTCTTAGCGATCACAACATTTGGCCTCTTGCCCCTCGAGACCGGCTTGGCCACCTGTTTTGCCAGGATTTCTGCCAGATGAGCGCTTCCGGCAGGGTAGATGACGACGGAACCGAACTGGCGGGGCAGTGTCGACTGAGGCTTGCGGGGAGAACCACACGAGCATTGATCTTGACCACGTACGAGATCGGGGTCGCGTTGGAAGCTGAATTCGTCTTAGGAGACATTGTCGTTGAAAGTTGATTGCTGCACGAAAGAAAGAAATTATTTCAGTACAAACATCGGCATATATGCTAAATGAGTTCGCATGAACGCTTAACCCGAGATATGGGAGGAGAGACTGGTCCCACCGGGCGTGCCAGAATCTGTATGGTGTTTTTCGTCACCCCATTGAGATAGGAATACGCGCACGCTTGTCGGGCGTACTACAGATTCCCCCTATCTAGGGTAGGCTGGGGTTTTATTGACTGTGGGAATCCGAATCTCCGGCAGCCGCGGACTAAGCTGCCGTTAATTACCCCTCGGATTTGGAGCGAGAGAACCTCCGATTAACGGGTTAAACTGGTCATGCGAACTCAATGTGCAGTATCGTGTTTTGAAGGGGTTTTGGAAACATCGGGGCCCCACAGTTTTTACGGGGGTCCCGCTACCCGGATAGCGGGCTGGGGGTCAAGGGGGCTAGCAGCCCCCTTGCGGGGTGCGGGGCAGCACCCCGTTAGAAAAAATTTCTAACGGAAGACAGTGTCGTGGAGTCTGTGTGTGTTTTCCTTCCCCCCTTTTTTTAAAGTGGAGTTTAATTTCAAAAGGAATTTTATTGTGGAGTTAAACTCCAAACAATTTTAGATGGAGTTAAACTCCTAAAAGAATTTTATGCGGAGTTAAACTCCCAAAACAGAACTTTATTGTGGAGTTAAACTCCAAAGAATTTTTATTTTTTTTTAAAGTTTAACTCCAAAAGGGATTTTATTGGGAAGTGCACGTAAAACGAGGGAGGAAAGAAAACAAAATGGCGTCTAAGGGACGCTCGCATGGCAGGTGGGCGCTTTAATGCCCGGGGTCACGTGCGCGCACGCGACTGATGGGCGCTTTGGCGCCCCGGGGGTCACATGGGCACACGTGACCGAAGGGCGCCTTGACGCTACGTGCGCACACGTGACCGATGGGCGCTACCGGGGTCACGTGGGCACACGTGACCGCAGGAAAACCCCGCGGAAAGGGAGGCCTAGCCCCTAGGCTGGGGAGTTGAACTCTCAAGGGGATTTTGGGAGTTGAACTCCAACAGAAACTAATTTATGGAGTTAAACTCCAGCAGATCTAGAAAGGAGTTAAACTCCTAGGGATTTATTGCTCTTCTTTTGAGCCTTGGGTCTGTCCAAAGTTAGATTTTTGGAGATGGTCTCCTCCTTGCTCTTGATCGGCGGGATCTTGGAGAAAAGGGGATGAGATTTAAAAGCCTCCCCTTTTCGAGATCTGCTTGGAGATCCGAGCTTCCCTTCGTGGGTTTTGTGGTGGAAATCTATTTATTTTGAGAAAAGGAAGAGTTAAACTCTTGATTTAATTCAAAAGAAAGAAGAAGGTTTTTAGAACCTTGAGGAAGGAGAAAGAGGCAGATCTGGATTCCTTTTTGGGGAGAGAAAAAAAGTTGTTGGTGTATTTTCATTATCTTGGCCTTTATAGGCTATACACTTTACACATAGCCCCTTGGGCTTCACAAAATGGCATTTTGCCTATCCCGTGGCTCATGTGCCATTTCTTTTTGCACATAAACCATGGGCTTCACAAAAATTTGGCTTTATGCCTATTTTCTTACATTTATTCATAAAATAAAATACACGAAATACAACAGAATTTTGGCATGGGGGAAGGTCGGACGCTTCATGTTCGGGCTCGCCCCGGGCATGGGCCCACTTGATCTGGGGTTGACTTTGATTTTGACTTGGTCAACCGGGGTGTAAATTTTTACCCCGACAGGCCTCACTGGTTACTACAGAAAATTTATCAAGAATTATGGGACCATAGCAACTCCCCTCACTACATTAACAAAAAAGAATGCTTTTAAATGGGGAAAAGAAGCTCAAGCAGCATTTGAAGCCTTAAAGAAAGAACTAACTACCACCCCGGTCCTTCAGCTACGAGACTTCACAGACACATTTATATTGGAATGTGATGCTTCCAAATTGGGTATTGGTGTTGTGCTCTTACAAAGAAATCACCCCATAGCTTTCATCAGCCAAGGCCTTAAGGGAAAAAATATGTATTTGTCGGTATATGAGAAGGAAATGCTTGCTATACTATTGGCCATAAAAAAATGGAAGCAATACTTGTTTGGAAGGGAGTTTGTAATTAGAACTGATCACAAACCCTTGAAGTACATTCTGGAACAAAGATTGGCCACTGAAGCTTAGATGATATGGGTAGCTAAGCTCCATGGCTATACATACAAAGTAGAATATACGAAGGGAAAAGAAAATGTGGTTGCTGACAGATTGTCCAGAAGGGATACAGAATTTGCACTGCACACTGTTATCTTCCTTAATGCAGATTGGTGGCAACAAGTGGAGAAGATGCACCAGGATAACCCATATTTTAAAGAATTGCAGCTCAAGCTTGATCAACATTTACCTTCTTCCAAGAAACTGGAGGTCAGGAGGGGCATATACTATCACAAGGGAAAGGTCATTATCAGCCCCCAGGCATATACTATCACAACACTCCCACAGCCGGACACTCAGGTTATGATAAAACACTGCTGAGATTGAAAAGTTCTTTTTGGTGGCCAGGAATGAGCATGGATGTAAGAAACCACATAAGGGAGTGCCACACCTGCCAAACTAACGAGTATGAGGTTGCTTCTCCCCAAGGTTGCTTCTCCCCAAGGTTACTTCAACCCCTGCCCATACCAAATGAAGTCTGGACTGAAGCTAGCATGGATTTTGTTGAGGGTTTGCCAATGAGTGGAGGACATTCTGCAATACTAGTGGTAGTTGATAGGCTAACCAAATTTGGTCATTTCATTCCCATCAACCATCCCTACACGGCTGAACAAATTGCCTTCACACTCTTTGACAAGGTGTTCAAGCTATATGGGATGCCTCAAGCCATTGTCTGTGACAGGGATCCTACGTTCACAAGTCTAATGATGAAAGAGCTCATGTCACTGCAGGGAACCAAGCTCAAATTTAGCACAGCTTACCATCCCCAGTTAGATGGCCAAACAGAGGTCCTCAATAGACGCTTAGAGACATATTTAAGGTGCTTCAGTTCTCACAGACCCAAAGAGTGGGCTAAGTGGCTGAATTGGGCTCAACTGTGGTACAACACAACTTGGCACAGCTCTACAAAAACCACACCCTACGAAGCTTTGTATGGAAGAAAGCCTCCCACAATCGTTTCTTATGTACCTCACACTGCCAAGTCTAGGGTAGTAGAAGAAGCTTTAATGTGCAGAGATGTGGCCTTGCAACTACTGAAAGACAACCTTACTAAAGCACAAGAAAGGATGACGACATATGCTGTCACTCATAGAAGAGAAAGAGAATATGCAGTTGGAGACATGGTATACTTGAAGCTTCAACCTTATAGACAATTGTCAGTAGCTGCTAGAAGTGTCAGAAAGCTATCCCCACTCTTCTATGGTCCTTACGAAATAATCCAGAGAATTGGCCAAGTAGCCTACAAACTCAAATTACCAGAGGGGTCAAAAATACACCCTGTGTTCCACATTTCCCAACTCAAAAAACATATTGGGCATTCTACCCCTATACAAACTACAATGCCTCGGTTTGAAATGGAAGTAATCAGGGAACCTGAAGCTATACTGGACAGGAGGACAGTAATCAAAGGCAGAAAACTCATAGCTGAAGTTCTCATCAAATGAAAACAACAAGAAGAAGCAGAGGCCACTCGGGAGGGCTACTGGGATTTAATCAAACGTTTTCCATACTTTGACCTCGAGACGAGGTCCAAATTGAAGGAGGGACGAGTTGATACACGCATAAGTGAAGGAACCAACTTGCAGTATTCTTGCCTGGGGGAAAACAATTCAAAAGAATATAAGAGAATGAAGGGGGCATTTCAGCAAGCACTTGGTGCTCAGTAGGGAATTAACTGCCACAACTGCAAGGGGGTCCCACCATAGGCAGAAGGCGCATGCAAGGAGGATCGTAACAGAATTGGTGACGCGGCAGACAACTTGAATAGTGGGAGCACCTGAGAGAATCAATTCCAGCTATCAATTCCTTTTCTTTTTGGAAATAGAAAATGTATAAATAAAGAAGAGTGAGAGTGAGGGATTTCATCCGTGCAAAAATTGTTAAAGGGACGAGGCCCTTCAACCTCCTCTACTTCAATGAAATTCTCCTCACTTCTCTCTCAAATTCACCTCTGAATTGTTCGTCTCTCTCTCTCAAAGCCATCTGTGCTTTCTTCTCCTTCTCCAATTTATCTGTTTTCTTATTTTGTGTGAGTACTTTTTTTCCCCTGCATTTTTCAAACAATTGATTAAATGAAAATGAGGAATAGAAAGGAAATTGGTGGATCTATACCAGGATCACATCAGATAACTTCTCCTTTCACATTAGTTCCATTCTCATCCTCGATCTCGAAAGGAAACCCTTTTAGCAACATCTCCATCTGCTCATAATCATTGAAAAAGATTAAACCCTAATTCTGAGGAATCGGTGAAGAAACTAGCTGAATTGGGAAGTCACCGGTTTGAAATCTTCGGTTGTGGACTTGATCTCGGCGTCCAAAACCTCAAGGAGATCGGCATTAGAGAAAGAGAGAGAGGAGGGATGATGAGCGAAAGAGGTTTTCACCGATGATCTTGGAGGAGATGAGATGAAGCGCGAGGGTAGAGAACGAAGGAGAGCGGAGTGGTAGTGCTGGGGTCTCGGCGATGCCCTAACTGCAAGGGTGGCGAGTACGGCGGCGCTCGAGGAGGCTCGCCGGAGAGCCATGGCCATCGCTGCTGTCGTTGTAAACTGGGACAGCTATGAATTGAAGGTTAGGGTTTAAGCGTTCGTTAGGATTTTAGCTCTTCCTCTGTTTTACCTTTCGACTGTTAAAATGATTTATTTATTTATTTTATTTTCCATTTCATTCCTTTTAAAGGAGTAAAAATGAGAAAGTGAAAATAGTTTATATTCCAATAATCATGAGTCCATGACAAAACCTGCTTCGAATTTAATAAAGACTAATAGATATCGACTTACAAAATTGTGGTCTCATTTAAATTAAAACAAAACCCCGGATTGAAAATATGAACTTCAACAACATAACCTTAAAACCAAAATTTCATTGAAGAGGATTGAAAATTTCCAAAACTCTAGTATTTTTGAAGTTCAAAAAAAAGGGTTTAGAGATCTCATACTTTTCCAAACCGTGGTTTGGGAAACTATTTTGAATTTTTGATTTCCAAACGAGCCGGTTAAAATTTTACGTCTTAGACTCAAAACCCCATGAAACCACGATTTTGCAGACCGTAGCTAATCGCCAAACAAGGCCGAATTAGATGATTGATTCATCTTAAAACCAAGGTCCAATGCTTTTGGATACTTTGCACTTTATTAAGACCCTTAAGACACAAAAGTCCTTGTACTGAAGATGGACGGAAAATCCTGTTCAATGCCTCAACTCAGAATTATCGTCAACTTCTATCACTACATCTATCACGAAACACAAGTACATCTACGAAAAATGTGCATAGCATCGAACACACACCAACAATTTATTATTACATGCTGTTATCCATTTACAATGCATCAAATCTTTCATTTAGTTTATACATTGAATTAAAGTACAGATAAATGTCTCCTATATTTACATGGCAGCATGCTTGTACAGGGTTGTGTTCGCCTCCTTCAAACCAACGCAGACGCTTAAATGGCAGAAAAGGAAAATTGGAGAGAATCTGTATGCAACAATCAATTGCTTATTCTCAATCTATCTGCCCCAAAAACTCCAAGCCCAGAAATTATGTTGGATTACTTATCTCCTGTCAACAAAGAATTTTATAAGCATTTGTGTGTAGTTATGACATCATGTCGAAATTGCATTAGTGAGGATTCAGGACCGTGACGAATGCAATGCCGATAGTGAACACTTGCATGATAAACGATCATCGAGATAACAAACCACATGTGACAATTTGGTATCTGCGTTCATGTAAATTGCAAAAAAAAAACTTGCTCATTTCTTTTCACTATGAAGATTTTATAAGAATTATAACAAATTATAGATACATTTCCTAGTTTGTTAGATTCTCAGCTGTGGGTCCTCAACAAATGTAACATGCTTCAGCACTCTAGATAGTTAAGAGCACGGTACCGTCAACTTACCATGTGTAACCTGTAACTTGTGTTCTTTTTGGGGGTAGCATTTTAATCACCAGGAAACATTGAAAATAATGATAAGATGGTGTAAAAATCATTAAACCCACCTTTACAAAAATGATGACTGATCAGTATTATTCATCCCAAAGCTTCTCCAAACTTCCGTAAACCCCATTTGGATGAACTGCAAACTCGCCTGTACCAAGCCTTACCCGTTCATGTCACAGTGCCTGTATTAGATAAAGCGTCTTACTGCTTTGTCGTGTATCATTTCATTATTTACTAATTTTATGGAAAAGTATCATTTTCGCAGCTGTATGGCAGAAAGGATGGCTTGCCTGCTTAATTTCAGAGAACATTGGTAGCAGATCCTCAGGAATGCTCCAATCAAACAGATCAAAATTCTCCTTAATCCTTTGCTTTACTAGTCCTTTAGGAAGTACACTGTGGCCCATTTGAATTCCCCAACGTAAAGCGATTTGTGCAGGAGATTTATCCAATTTCTCTGCAACCAGATTTAAGGCCGGGTTTGTAAGGACGTTGATCGATTTTCTTCCAGGCGAACTCAGTGGGTAATATGCCTGCAAAAAGGACCAAGCATGACCTAATTTTACACATGGAAAATATAAGGGGGGGGGGGGGGGGGGTAAATTAATGTCAAGCAAATTTAACTCATAAAACTCACCCTCGCATGGGATTTGGGACATGAGAAAAGCCTCAAACGAAACAAACTCTCTTGAAATGGTAAGTAAATATTTTGTATCGTCAATTATCAGGTATGATTCATTTGAGCCCAAGACCTCTTGAAATCTGGTGCACTGACAGCGTATCAGGAACCATTTACTCTTACACCTTTGGGTCGTGGACACCTTTGGGTCGTGGATATTCATGTCATAAAGCAAATAACCCTCAAGAATTAAGTAAAATAAAGTTTTTAAATTGCCCATGACAAGGTTTGAACCTAGGACCTTTTCAAACCCGATGCACTGATATCATGTCCATGACCACTCCACAAGGTTTGAACCTAGGACCTTTTCAAACCCGATGCACTGATATCATGTCCATGACCACTCCACCCAAAAGGTTAAGCATTTGGGTTTTGGGGTAAGAACATACAAGTAAATTAAACTGGTGTCCATGAAAACAGAAGGTAATACTTTGTTACAGAGTTGACAACTCACAGAGAGGTGAATTAATTTTTCTTGACAGAATGCGTGAAGCTTGGTCTGCTGCCAAGCAGGATGACACTCCACTTGGTTGGCAGCTGGCGCACGAGTGCAATAGCAAGCAAATCCTCCAACTTCTTGATAGAGAAATTACTGACCCCAATGGCATGAGCTTTTCCTAAGTCATCGCACATGCAGAATTAAATGCAAAATAAACTTACTTGAGAAAAATCACAAACTTTGAAGTTGTAACCAGAGTACCCAAAACAACAACTTTAACTGTATTGCAACTGAGATTTATTAATAATAATTTTTTGTATAAATTCGAAGGTATATGGATTTTATAAAGCGAAAACCAACCATAGCTTGGAGGTGATGAACAAATCCTCACGCTTTACTATGCCCCCATTCAAAAAGCTTTTCAAGAGCCAAACCAACCTGCATAGCAAAAGTTATCCCAACATCACAGATTCCTATAGAACGTAATCAAAATGCAAGGTTGGTGCAACAACTGGGAAGATAATTTAATTAACAGTTACTTCTCATCAAATTTATTCTCGCCCCTCACATGATCATCCAACAAATAAGTGAATAATCATGCACGGTACTGTATGCAGTTTAGATGTATCTTGATAAATAAAAAGGGAAGAAATGGAGTTGAACGGTTACGCCCCATTGAATGGTCCTGAATGGTTGTCGATTCAAGCCATCCAATTCTAATACTTCCAAATGCTTCGTGATGAGCTCATGTGTGGGGAGTCTAAGTGCCAAGCCACATATCTATCTACCAATGTGGATAAATGCAGCACTAATGAAGCGGCACATCATCACGGTACAACCACAATTGACAGGTCTTTCAGCAAATACCGTGTCTCGGCATCATAAAATCTCTATACTTGCATCTTATATATGCAACTGAAAGATTTCATTTGTCATATTTCCATACAGACATGTTGTAAGTCTTGCCCTTTGCTTTCTTCGACGTTATACTGTTATAGAGAATCCCATCAATTGGAGCCTCTTAAGTTTGTAAATACGCATCATAGAACTTTTTGCAAAACACGGGATTCAATTCATAGCATAACAAATGTATCCACCTCCTTTTGATTTATATGAAATTAAAATCGATCGCATAAATAACATGGATAATGGTATGAATTACGGAAAAATCGGCATCGAAGCAACTGAATGTGGAAAGTACCTCCTTTTGATTGTTGTACATTGAAGCGCAATCGATGTTCCTGTAACCAACCTGCAGAGTCATTTATCATAGGCACAAGAATTCATTTTTCACGAGAAAGAATTTCTTTAAATATCGAAACTGTGAGCTAAAAAACAAAACCCTAGAGAGAGAAAAGGGGGAAAAGGAGGACCTTGACGGCGGCGATGAGGGCATCTTGGGCGGCGCCGGGAGCGGCCTTATACGTACCCATCCCTACCGAGGGGATTTTGGCCCCTGTGTTGAGTTCGAAAACCCTAGCCATTTCAGAGAGAGAGAGACGTTTGGCTTCACAAAATTGAGTGAGAGAAGCAAATTGAAGTTAAAGGTTTGGCTTCACAAAATGTTTCACGTATTTGTTTTTTCTTGAAATTATTTTGTTTTAAGAGGAGATAGAAAGATGTCCGATGCGGTTTGCAGTTCCCATGACTCTAGAAAATTGAGTTTATAAAACTTTTGTCAGATTGGAGTTGAGATAACTTCAGTTTCTCAACTCCATAATGTCGCCAAACAATGCAAAATTAGCATTTTGAAGTTAGGTTTTGGTAACTTTATGAAATTGCAGCCTAGAAAACTTAACTCTATTCCCAAACAGGGCCAGGCCAATTTGGATTGGATAATTTTTTGTCAACAAGTAATTAAAAATTATATCAAGTTGGGCCTCAAGTAGATAGTGTGTTTGGACCTCTCTTTTACTATTCAATAAGTGATTATTTTACCATGGGTCCTACCATGACTAGCTTAAAAATTGCATCATTTCCGACTTAAAAATAAACTAGGAATTCCTAACTTATTTCATAAGTGATTATGGAATGGTAGAATTGACCAGTTAATATACCATAACATCCCTTATTTTTTCATCCAAATTTTAAGACGACATTAATGATACGTCCTTTTGGTCATTTTACACTCAATAATCACTTATCTATATTTTCATCTAAACACGCTATCTATTTATAATCAATTTTCATACAAAATTATCCGAACACTAAACAACTTATTTGCCATAAGTATTTATAAGTGATTTTTTTCATTTTTTCCATAAATAATCACGTATAAATGATTATGGCAAATAATCACTTAAAAATAAGCTCCTCCAAACATGCCCCACAATTGATTTGTTGATGTAGCAAGATTGCATAGACATTTTGTTTGTCATACAGGTTGGCTAATAACAAATAGAAATATCCGGATACTAAAGAAGAGGGGTTGTGAAGGTCTTAAAACCCTAACCCGATACTCACTGCTAGCATCCTAACGGAATAATGGAAGATACCAAAGGATTCTTTGTTTGGCCTGTTAGGAAGATTTTTAGTACAATTTAAATGTATATAAGGTATTTTAAGTAAATACAAAGTAAGAAAGTGCTTTTTAGTAATTAGTGAAGCATGAGGCATTTTAGTAAAAAACCCATCTTGAAAATAAGCGAATTAAGGGTCTGTTATCTTATAAGTGGTCAAACCCCACTTATAAGTCAAATTGGTTTTCGGTAATTTAACCTGTAGGAAGTATCAAATAGGTACTTATTTTTTTAGCGCTTATAAGTTAAGCAAATTTGACAAAGCAAAAGACTTATTTACCCCTTATGTTATTGATCTTAATCCATTTGCTCTATTAATTTAGTATTAAATATATTCTAATTAATTTGTTAATTATATTATTTTGTTATTAAAAACTCTTAATTTTTATTATTTTATTGGCTAAATATATTATTTTATAATTTTAATTATTTTTTTAATTAGATTGGTGATAATTTCAATTGTTTTATTATCATAAATTCTTAATTTCAATTATTTTATTATTAAATACATTCTAAATGTAAACAAATACAATAAAAATAGCATTTTATATACAAATCAATAACATGTCCTTTTCGTCATTTTGACATAACACATAATATAAGTCAAGTTTACCAAAAACTTCAATTACTTATAAGTCAGGTTTTACCAAGCACTTTGCTCACTTATTACTCTAAAATTATAAGTTGCTTATAAGTGGCCATGACTTATAAATGATACTTATAAAATAAGCCAAACAAGCTCTAAGATTTTGCCGGGCTCTAGTATTTTTTTAAGTTTAAAAAAATAGGTTGTTCATGAAAACAGCCTTAGAGATGGGTGAATAAGGTTTATAGCAAACTCAGAGTAATTTATAAAAATTCAGAAATTATGAAGCGGGATATAAAATCAGAGGCTAAAATACAAATACTATCACAACACAGAATTACATAAAAGTAAATGAACACGAAAGATTATTATCGAGGTTCACCAACTCAGTGGCTAGTTCCCGTCTGCTCAGGATTCAAACACTATCCAGTGACTCCTTACGGGTGGAAAAACCCAGATTTTTTATTAGGCTCAGATCTTAGAACCTTTACACTTGCAGGCGGTAAACATTTAGACATTTTACCAAAAGCTCAAGTCCGAAACCTTCTACACTTACAAGTGGTGAATACCTAGACTTTTTCCAAGACATAAGTCTAAAACCTTTGCAATGTGAAGATCTTAAATTTTTCTTCACTAGGTCGTATAAAGTGAGATTTTTACAAATCTTTACAAACCAACTTCAATAATCCTAACGATCTCAAAAGATGAATCAATTTTTCGATTCAAGAAAATGAGGGGTTATATTTTAAAGATTGACAAAAGTTTAAAAACAAATTGAAGAAGTTTTTCAAGATTAAATAAGTTTTAAAAATAATCGTTTTTTCGAAACTTTTAGAGATCTTTCTTTTATAAAAGAATAGAAAAGTCTAATGGCGCTAAAAATATCTCCTTTCTGAAAAATGATTAGTAAAAACTTAAGAGCAAAGAGAGGAAAAGTTTTCACTAAAAACTTGAGAATAAAAACATTAAAGAAAAAATCGGTGAGAAACTTGAGAAAAATGAGTCATATTTATAGAAATATGAAAATGGACGAGTGGGACTGTTATTACAACTGTCCCAAAAAGATAGGGCAGTCAGTGACCATTTTTGGCAGTCGGAATTTCAAAAATATCGCCAAAATTTGAAATTTGAAAAACTGTTATAGACGTCTATCATAGACGTCTTAGGGGCGTCTATCATAGACATATTTTTCCAACATTTCAGAAACATGCCTTTGTTTTGAAAATGAAATTTTGATTTTTGTGAATTGAAGTAAAATAAAAAACTTGATTCTAACCGTTTGAGATCTACTCGACTCTAGACTTAAAAAAAATTGAAAAGTATTGAATATTTCCGATGTACGACTTCTTCGTTATATCATCTGAATGTGTTGAATGTGCATTGAGATCTTTCGAGTCTTGCCGATATTACTTTTTGAGTTATTAGTAGCAATGTTAATTATCTTTATACTTGAATAACTCCAGTTGTGTAGCATTTTGACTCATCTGACATTGTTAGTAACATATAATATATTTGAAACATAGTTTTGTAAAATAATCAAAACACAAAGAGATTCATAAATCAACACTCGAGCCCTTATACTTTCCTGACCATGGTTTGAGAAACCATTTTGGATGCCAAAGAATCCCGGGATACAATTTTGGGCTTAATCTCAAACCTCCTGAAACCATTCCAAAACCGTAACCTATTGCCAAAAGAGGCTTAATTATATGATTAATTCATCTTCACATCAAGGTCCAATGCTTTCATAAACTTTGCACTTTAAAACCATCAAGGCACAAAAGTCCTAATACTAAAGATGGACGAAAAATCCTATGCAATGTCTTACATGTTAACTCAGAATTATCTATCATCGGTAAACATCCATCACAGTATATATACGAAAATGTACGTAGCATCGACGCACCAACAATTTATTATTACAGCTGGTATCCATTTACAATGCAGCAAATCTTATTTTTCTCGAAATTGAGAAACAGATTAATGTCTCCTACATTTATAGAGAGACATGCTCATCGTGGGGAGCGTTGGAATTCAAACTAAGCAGATACTTAAATGGAAGAAAAAGAAAATAATAGAGAATCTGTATGCAATGATCAATTGCTTATTCTCGATCTCTCTGCCTCCAAAACTCCATGCAGAATTACAGTGGATAATGTATATCCTGTCGACAAAGAATTTTATAAGCATTTGTGTGTATAGCTATGTCATCATGTCGATATTGCAATATTGCATATAACCAAAAGACATCAAGCACAGTTAAATACATGATAAATATGTGTGAACATGCAGGACTATGACAGACATGCAATGCCGATAGTGAAGACTTGCACTATAAAGTACTGTCGTGACAACCACCACGTGTGAAATTTTGGTCTCTGCATAAATATAATTTGCACACAAAAAAATCCTACCTCATTTCTTATCTATGAAGATTATAAAAACATTACAACAAATTATAGATACATTTCCTAGTTTGCTAGATTCTCAGCTGGGGGTCCTCAACAAAAAGTTTTTTTTTTTGAAATCAGCCCCCTTACGGGATCGAACTTGCGACCTCTAATATTGGAAAGAAAATTGGTACCAACTGAGCTAAAGCCCAATTGGTTCCTCAACAAAAAGTTACATGCTTCAGCACCCTACATAGTTAAAAAGCACGTTACCATCAACTTACCATGTGTATGTGTTACCTCTAACTTGGGTTCTTGGGGGTAGCATTTTAATCAACAGGAAACACTGAAATTAATGATAAACCAAAGAAGATGTTCAATCATTAAACCCACCTTAAAAATGATGCCAGGTCAAATTTATTCATCCCAAAGCTCCTCCAAACTTTTGTAAACCCCATTTGGATGAACTGCAAACTCGCCTGTAACAAGCCTTACCTGTTTATGTCACGAGATAAACTGTCTTAATACTTTAGCGTGTATCTTTTCGTTATTTAAGTAAGTTTAGAGGGGAAATATCGGTTTTGCAGCTGTATGGCAGAAAGGATAGCTTACCTGCTTAATTTCAGAGAAGATAGGTAACAGATCCTCAGGAATGCTCCAATCAAACAGATCAATATTCTCCTTCATCCTTGCTTCATTAGTGCTCTTAGGCAGCACACAGTGGCCCATTTGAATTCCCCAACGTAAAGCAATTTGTGCAGGAGATTTCCCCAATTTCTCTGCAACTAGATTTAAGGCCGGGTTTGTAAGGACATTAATCGATTTTGTTCCAGGCGAACTCAATGGGCAATATGCCTGCAAAAAGGAACAAGCACGGCTTCATTTTACACATAGAAAATATAGAGAAATGGGGGGAAGATATATTAATGTCACCCCTCACATGGGGCTTTCAACCATGAGGAAAGTCTCCAACAAAACAAACCCTCTTGAAATGCCAAGTAAATATTTTGTATCATCAATTATCAGGTTTAATTCATTTGAACCCAAGACCTCTTGAAATCTGGTACACTGGCAGTGTATCAGCAACTATTCACTCTTACACCTTTGGGTCGTGGATGATAATGTCATAAAGCAAATAACTCTCAAGAATTAAGTAAAGACAATGTTTGAACCTGGAATCTCTCTGAACCCAATGCACTGATATCGTGTCCATAACCACTTCACCCAAAAGGTTAAGCATTTCGGTTTTGGGGAAAGAACATATATCAAGTAAATTAAACAGAACTTTTAGACAAATAAACAGAGGTTAAGACTTTATTACAGAGTCGCCAACTTACAGAGAGGTAAATTCCTTTTTCTTGACAGAATGTGTGAAGCTTGGTCTGCTGCCAAGCAGGGTGGCATTCCACTTGGTTGACAGCTGGCGGCACGCGTGCAATAGCAAGCAAATCCTCCAACTTCTTGATAGAGAAATTACTGACCCCGATGGCACGAGCTTTTCCTATGTCATGCAATTTTTCCATTGCTCCCCATGTCCCAGGCAAATCGAGCGGGATAATGTTTTCAGGCTTGATATCACTGCCTTTCCTAACCCGAATTGGCCAATGAATCTTCAAGAAAAACACAAGATACTTCGTCAAAAGAAGCCACTTTTTTAGAATAGCAGACGAAGTCAATTAATTAATACTTTTTTTTTGTTCGCTAGCGGTAGCTAGCTCATAAGCCTTCCATAGGCTTTGTAATTTTTTCAAAGCAGCCACCTACTTATTTATCTAGCCCACAAAGTTCTGTCATCTCATTAATTTCCTGTCGGCATTTTGTGGGCTCACTGTTGATGACGTCAACTAAATTTGAAATATTTTTTTCTCAAACGGTTATCTTCTCTCATCTATAAATTCTTGCAAGTTCGCAGTCTAATTAAGCATATACTAGAAATTACAGCAATGTAAATGCAGTAAAATAAATAGGACAAGAGAGCAAACACAAATACGACGATTTAAAGAGGTTCGACGTCCCACGTTTAGTCCTCCCCTAAAGACCCCGTCTTTAGGCTTTCTCAAAACCAATCACTATCCTTACTCCTTTAATCGGGTATAAGCAAAAACTTTACAACTTACAATCCGTCTCTTTCCAAGAGACTAAAAAAATGCACTGATGAGATTCTCTCTAATTGATGAGAGGAGTTGTCGCTCAGAAATTTTCTCACTTACTAATAGGAACTAGGAACTTAGTAGAGTTGATGGATTAAACAGCGTGTGAATGAAATTGCAAGGTTTAATCTTTTAAAAAATACTTTCTCAATGATTTAAAACTCTAAAAATAAGAAATTAAAAATTCTGAAGTCTCTTATGCTCTCTGTGATTTTTTTCTCAATGCAAACCTTGCACGTATTTATAGATGAGATACGATGACCGTTTGAGAAAAAATATTTCAAATTTAGTTGACGACATCAATAGTGAGACCCACAAAATGCAGACAGGAAATTAATGAGATGGCAGAACTAACCAACTGTTGTTACAAAAGGAGTCTTTGATAGGTTCAGATACATCATCATTGAAATAACAAAACAAGCCTTAAACAATGAGGTTGAAGGTAATAAAAGGAAAGCAGGAAAACACTAAGTCAAAGTGAGCTAGTCTTCTGCTGAGGCCTCCATGTCAGTTCCTTTGTCTTTATTCTCTTCTAGCCCTGACGGACATTTCAAAGTGACGGAAATATCCATCAGCGAGCTTTCGCTACGAGTAGAATTCTCAAGGATTTATAGGGCAAAAGTAGGACCAGTATTCTGGTGAGTGTGTGATAGTTTACGCAGTGAGGGTAAATAATGTAAAAACATGTAGATAAAAGAGTGTAACAGGTCGTTTAACAACTATCATCCGTATTTTAGGTTATCTAGTTTGGGTTCATAAGGTTACATGTGTTCTCGAGAGATCGTTGGTCCCACGGAACAAAAGGATCATAGACAGAAGGATTAGCATTCCGTGTACGGTCTGGAACCACAGCGAGTTCTACATGAGTGTTAGCATTCCGTAAACCCCCGGAATCACGGTGCACAAGAGGGGACTCTTGAGACGCGTTATAAGCCTTACTATCCAAACTACACATCCCCATGTTAACGTCTTAATCAAGTTAAGTTATAGTGAATACAGGTTCAAATCATAGATACATAGGGTTACATGGCAAGAGGGTTCACAGTTTGACGGCATCGCCATGTTTATCACATATCCAGCCAATATAAGGTGTACTCGGTTATCTTATATACACGTAGTAAGTAGTCAATACAATAACCTATACATGGCCAAGCAATTCTTGTTTAACAAGTAATCGAGTGTCTAAAACATAAAAATGTGCATATGCAGCAATTGATGAGCAATGCGCGAGATCTAAATGTCATTTACTAAAAAGATTGTCAACACTAAAGTCGTGGCTTGTGTAGTTCGGTACAATGAAAGATTTATGTGATTCGGGGGTAGTAAAAGTTTACGGTTGTTTTTGTTGGGACTGTTCTGAAATTCCATAATCGGGTTCGGTACTTTATGTCCAGGTTAGACCCTGCAAAAGACCAAGTAATTTTTCTGTGATTTTACCGTGAAGAAATTACTCGGTGCTCTTCACGTTGTTGAAGACGGATATGGTATAGCTATCTGGTTTGAGAATTCAAATTCCTACATCACTTCGCAACCATCGTTCTTCCAAGATCGACATGCGCAAGCAACGTCCTGGGAGACAGATTACAGTAAGCACGTTTTTGGCGAAAGATGTTAACTAGAAAAACGTGGCCCTATGTCTCTAGTTATCTAACAAAAAAAAGAAAAGCCTCGATCGGGTATCGTGGCTAAAAGTTATGGTGGATTTCTTGAGGCTGCGCTAAATTTCCAGCAACCACCCCTCGTTCAGTTATGTTTGTTAATTCAATTAAAAATGCTTTATATCGACAGTGTGGGTAACATTTCTAGTATCAACGAGATACAAGGATATGCAGGGGTCACAAATTCTCGAAATCATGAATTTTAAACTATTTATATGCCATAAGCAAATAAGGTTTTGTTTCAAAAACGAAATCCGATCGACGTGAAACTTTATCGGTTTTCTTGTCGATTGTAGCAAACAATGGTTCCGATTTTCATGCATCGTTTAAGCATGTTATTAACAAAGCATATATATATATATATATATATATCATACGACTAAGATAGCAAGAGAAACTAAGGTAAAAAAAAGAGGGGGTGAGAATTTTACCAATAACAAAATTAAAACACGAACCAACGACTTTCTCAAACCGTATCTTCGTCCTCGGATTTTTTTTCCGAACTCTAAACTTGAACCGGAATGTAGGGCAGAGAGTCTGGATCGCTACGTATTTTTCGACGAGTTATTTGGAGTTGGGAAGCGTAAATGGTTTAAAAAGATGAGAGATGCACACAAATATATAGGGTTTTGGAAAATTACAAAAAACCCAAACAAATATTTTAAATTCGCCACAGCCCCCTCTCTCCTCTCTCGCACGCAACCCACGAGGGTTGCTGCCGACATGTCGGTGACGTCAACGATGACATCAACGATATCTTTTTTCTATCTTTTTTAATACTTTTAAATGCCAGAAAAATATAAATAAATTCTAGAAAAAATCCTAAATAAATATTTTTATCATTTGTAATAATTCTTATCTCTTAAAAATAATTCCTTTTTCAAAATTTCCTTTTTAAAAATAAATTCTATTTTCTTTCTTAAAAATCATATATAAACTTTTTTCCCTCTACAAAAATTAAATTAAATATTTTAAAAATCAAATAAATCTTTAACCAATCTAGTCCTTCAAAAAAAATTAAAGAAAATACCACAGATAATTATCGGCTCTAAAAATATAATATTTGACTTTTATTAATATATGAAAAATACAATCGTTACAATCTACACTTCTTAAAACAATTTCCTCCTCAAAATTTACAATAGGGGGATTACAAGGAAAGAGTTACAAAAAGATGTAGATAACGTTCCCTCATGTCGTCCTCGCGCTCCCAGGTAGACTCGCCTGGAGAATCTTTCCTCCACGATACCTGACTAGTCGAACCACCTTATTCCGCGTGATCTCCTTCCGATCCAAGATCTCAATCAGCTACTGCTCATAACTCAAGTCGGTACCCACAGTGATTTCTAAGTAATCCGCAATATGACTGGGGTCGCCCACGTACCATCGCAACTGCGAGATATGTAAGGCGTTGTGCACGCCTTCCAAGGAAGATGACAACGCTAAACGGTATGCCGCCTCTCCAATCCATCCCATATATCAAAAGGACCGATAAAACGCGGACTGAGCTTGCCACGATTCCCAAAGTGAATGACCCCTCGATTCTGAGAAATCTTAAGGAATACATGATCTCTCAGTCGAAATTCTAGATGCCTTCACTTTGTATCAGCCCAGTGTTGCTGTCGATCTTGAGCAACACGTAGTTGTTCTCTGATCGTTCACACAACTTCAACGATCTCAACAATCATCTCCGGTCCAGAAGCTCCGTATCACCGTTGTCCCAATTCAGCAAGGATCGACGCGTCCTCCCATACAAAGCTGCAAACGGAGACATGTCTTTGCTAGACCGGTAGCTATTGTTGTATGCAAACTCCATGAGATGTAGATGATCCTTCCACGATCCCTTAAAATCCAACATACAGACTCATAGCATATCTTCGAGAATCTAAATAACTCTTTCCGATTGGTCGTCGGTCTAAGGATGATAAGCAGTACAGAAGCTCAAACTGGTGCCAAGGCTTTCCTGTAAGCTCTGCCAGAACTGAGATCTGAATCTAGTGTCTCGATCGGAAATGATACAAACTGGAACCCCATGCAATCTTACGTTCTCTTCCATGTACTTCGCCAAGCTTTCACTAGATTGGCCAACGCGAAAGGGTATGAAGTGAGCGGACTTGATAAGGCAGTCCATTATAACCCAAACGTCATTGCCCTTCGTGCTGCGAGGGAGCGCGGTCACGAAATCCATAGTAATGCGCTGCCACTTCCACTCAGAAATAGGTAAGAAAAAAGAATTAATACAAATGATAAAAATATTTATTTAGAATTTATTTATATTTTTCTGGTATTTAAAAGTATTTTTTAAAAAAAATAAACCGTTTTAAATATTAAAAAAAAGATACCGTTGATGTCAGCGGCATGTCGGCAACAGCCCTCGTGGGTTGCGTGCGGGAGAGAAGAGAGGAGGCTGTGGCGAATTTAAAATATTTGTTCGATTTTTTAGTAATTTTCCAAAACCCTATATATTTGTGTGCATCCCACATCTCTTTAAACCATTTATCCTTCTTCCCAACTTCAAATAATACACCGAAAAATGCGTAGCGGTCTTGACTCTGCCCAATGTCCCGGTTCAAGTTTAGAATCCGGAAAAAAAATCCGACGAAGATACGGCTTGAGAAAGTCGTTGGTTCGTGTTTTAATCACGTTATCGGAAAATTCTCATCCTCTTTTTTTTTGCGTTGGTTTTTTTGCTATCTTAGTCATAGGATGGCAGATATATACTCTTTATTAATAACATACTAAAACGATGCATGAAAATCGATACAGTAGTTTGCTTCGATCGACAAGAGAACCGAGAAGTTACTTGTCGATCGAATTTCGTTTTTTAAAACAAAACTTATTTGCATATGCCATATAAATAGTTTAAAAATCAAATAAATCTTTAACCAATCTATTCCTTCAAAAAATTAAAGAAAACACCAAAAAAATAATTATCGGCTCTAAAAATATAAGACTTTTATTAATATGTGAAAAATACAGCCGTTACAATTAAACTTCATGAATGTGGGTCCCTTTAACAAACAAGACATGCATACTTTGATCTAGGATAAATTAATGTATGAATGTATATTAGCTTGTAGATTGCAATTTAAAAATATCAAATATTATCGGAAAATTATGTAAAAATAATATTTAGAAGGGTAAGTTGTCAAAAAGCCCCCGACCCACTCAGGAGTTGTCAAAAAACCTTAGGTATTTTCGAAATAGTGAGAAAGGGCCTATTGTTCCAAAATTTTGTGAGAAAACCCCTAAACCTCATCTAAATCAGGCATGTTATTATTAGTGAGATGAAATGACGAAAACACCCTTCTCTTTTCCTCACAACCGCTCTTCAAAATTTTCCTCATTTCTCTTTCGTGAACCTTCACATTCTCCGTCGCCGCCATCGCCGTCGATGACTTTTGCCTTATCGCTACCTTCTCTCTTGCCTCGATCGCCGCCTACGACCTCCAATCCATCATCCCCCACCGCCGGATTTTCTCTTCCCTCTCCTACCTCGACTGGGCCCGCCTCTCCTCTGATCGGGCTCCACTCCTCTTCATCCTCCTCAAGCAGACCCTCTGACCTCCTCTCTCCCCATGCCCACCGTCGCCACCGTCTATGGCCACATTGCCATCATTGGCTTCATCCTCGACTACTTCATGGAGATGACGAGGTCCAAGCTTGGGAAGGGGATGAGTTCTTGGCCCCAATCCTTTCCACCAAGGTCTGATTTCTTCTTCTTCTTTTGGTTGATTTTCATTTTGTTGATGATTTTTGTTGTTGATATAGTGTTAAGGAATTTTGTGGATTAGTTGGTCAGCATTGAACAATATTTCAGTGATTGAATGAAGTAGTCTTAGACAAGAATTGGGACCAAATGATCCTTTATTGGTCAGCATTCCCAACCCACCAATTGTTTGATTTTTTGTCTAAATCAGATTTTTTTTTATCATTTTACTTTAAATAGGTCTTCTTTCATTTGTTTTATACAATATGAAGCTTTGTTTTTCTTTGGTTGTATATATCATAGGTTTACCCACTTTTTGCCGTTGTCGGTATCTGTGGCATGTACCTAGTGCGTAATATCACCAGCAATATTTACGCGAGTATGATTTTCCATTTATATTGCAATTTTTTTACTTTAAAAAATGAATTCAGCATGTATAATAATATTGTATGTACGTTTTCTAAAGGGTTCTTAACTGTAAGAGGGCTGCAGAGATCCTCGATAATCATTCGGGGGGAGAAAAATACGCGGAGCGTGACGTTTGAATGAAGGCCAAGACGTAGTAAATGCACCGGAGGGAAATTTTTTGGTGCATTGGCGGCCGATATTAAACGAGCAAATTCTATCGTCGCCGCCGAAGGCTCAACAAAAATCTTGATATTTTTTGTTTTAGATTTAAACATTTTGTGAGTTTATTCTAATATGTATTAATATGCTTTTATTTCGCCAATATTGACCGATAGTGTGGGTTGTGTTATTCATGATTATTATTGTAGACTTGTCTATAATATCTACAAAGTTGCGTGCAATATCTGAGCAGTTGTCTGTAATATCTACAAAGTTGCCTGCAACATCTAAACAGTCATGTGACATTTAACCACTTGCCTGTAGCATCTAAAAAAGTTGCATGTAACATCTAACCCTGTAACATCTAAGCACTTGCCTGCAACATCTAACCATTTGCGTGCAACATCTAACAATTTGCCTGTAACATCTGCAAAGTTGCCTGCAACATAACAGTTGTCTGCAACATCTCAACAGTTGTATGTAATATCTAGGCAGTTGCCTGTAACATCTAAAAAAGTTACATGTAGCATGTAACCACTTGTCTATAATATCAATGAAGTTAGCTGCAACATCTAACCAGTTTCCTGCAAAATCTAAGCACTTGCCTGTAACATTTATAAAGTTATCTAACCACTTGCCTGCAATATCTATGCATGTAATATCTACAAAGTTGCCTGCAACATCTACAAAGTTGCCTGCAACATCTAAACAGTTGCCTGAAACATCTAACCACTTGCATGTAATATCTACAAGGTTGTGTGTAACATTTAAACAGTTGCCTGTAACATATAGCCACTTGCATGTAATATCTATAAAGTTGTCTGCAACATCTAACCACTTGCCTGTAATATCTAACCACTTATCTGCAACATCTAAAAAAGTTACATGTAACATCTAACCACTTGTCTATAATATCTACAAAGTTGCTTGTAACATCTAAGCAGTTGCCTCCAATATCTAAACAACTGCCTATAACATCTAAGCACTTACCCGTAACATCTACAAAGTTGCTTATAACATCTAAACAGTTGCCTGCAACATCTAACTACTTGTCTGTAATATCTACCCACTTATCTGCAACATCTTAAAAAGTTGCATGCAATATCTACAAAGTTGTCTGTAACATCTAAGCAGTTGCCTGTAATATCTAATCACTTGCCTGTAACATCTAAAATATTGCATGTAACATCTAAGTGGTTTAAATGAGAGAAGATATGGAAAATTGGGTTTTTGGTGGGAAAAGTAGCGAATTTGCAAGGAAAATGGATTGGTTTGAACATTTAATGCTCGGTTCCTTAAGCAAAAAAATCAAATCACGATATATGTTACAAACAAGCCCTCAGAAGTTACAGGCAACTCATCTGGAGCTTTATTGCCAAGCAACTGCAGCTGTCATATATACTTGCGCACATGGATCGACCAAGGCATTTCTGGGATATACCATAGTACAAAAAACCTTGAGAATTTCAGGGAATCATTCATGGGCCTAGGGGTTTTTCTACTAGTTGAAAAAGCCCAGGTATTTTTTCACAAGTTTTAAAAAGGCCATGGTTGTTTCAACAATTTACCCTATTTAGAATCAGCATGTATCCATGAATCTACTTACACTAATTTCGTCAATCGACGAGATAATAATTTTCAACTTTATTTTCTAATATAATAAAATTGTTTTTAGCTTAAATAATTATTAGAAAATAACATAAGTCTCCAAAAATCAATGAAAAATATTTTCAAGCTTAGGAAAAATTCAATGATCATAATAATATACAATTTGTTGATTTTTATGTATTATGAATAAAAAATGATATTTTATTTTTGAATAAAATAATGATATGAAATGCATATGTGATGTGTGTGCAACTCCCTAGTATCTTAGTCCCTTTACATTTGATTCCTAAAAAATTAGGTAAAATAAAATAAACATACCCAAAAACCCAAAATGTGAGTCTTTTTCTTCATGCGTTAGTCATTGTGTAGCTTGTATAACAACTCATCTTGATTTTTGCGGGCTTCAATCTTATATTAATGTTTAGGCTTGTGATGTCCCATCTTGTCCTCCATCCTCCTATGGATAAATATTATAGCTCTTTCCTCCGTCCTCCATCAAATGCTAAAAATTGTGATCTACAATAACTAGGTACTGTAAAGAGTAATTCCTTGTCAATGATCAAAACTTAATCGAGTGAGACCAGCACACTTGGTTGACAGCTGGCGGCACGCGTGCAACAGCAAGCAAATCCTCCAACTTCATGATTGAGAAATTACTGACCCCAATGGCACGAGCTTTTCCTAAGTCATGCAACTTTTCCATTGCTCCCTGTGTCCCAGGCAAATCGAGCGGGATAATGTTTTCAGGCTTGACATCACTGCCTTTCCTAACCCAAATTGGCCAATGAATCTTCAAGAAAGACACAAGATACGCTATGGAAATAACTGACATATTAACCATTACCAAAACCTTTTATGGATGAATTGCATATAACACCCTTCATTAATAAATACTCCAACAAACACTTATGGCTCTTCCACTAGCTTAATAGGCGATCAATACTGACTACTAAGCATTTAATGAGGTAATTAAATACAAGCAAGCAACGCGATGGACCTAAAATTAAGTGCAAGTAAACAGAGTATGAACATAGATTATACAGCCTTTACATAAAAATATGTCTGCAAGCAGCAGCAGGAAAACATACGTTCGGTGTTGAAACTAAAGCGCATATGGGCAAGAAAAAGGAAAACCTCAGTATAGATTCGATGCAGGAAAGGATCAGAGACTTAAGGGATCATGAGCACTGAAAAAACTATAAACAAAGTTAAAAATGAATGTGTCCTTACTCGACATGTACAACAAGAAGCCTTCATCCCAAATTTTTGCGGTCGGCCAAATGAATCTTTCTTTTTCAGCTTGCACTGTCAAGGGTCATTTCCTCTATCAAATTTACATTTAACTGTCCTTACTCAACATGTCCGACCCCAAAAATTTGGGACGAAGGCTTGTTGTTGTTGTCCTTATTCAACATGTAAATCTTGCTACCGTTAACACTGAGAAAGGGTAAATAATGATAGGTACAAAGCTTACAAGATAAAGATCCACGTAGTCAGTCTGCAGCTCCTTTAGAGTCTTATCCAGTGCCAACAGCACATCCTCAGGAGCATGATCATCGCACCTGCATAATTAAATGCAAAATAAACTAATTTACGAAAAATCCAAACTTTTACTCTGTAACCAGAATAGGAAAAAAATATAGCAACGTTAACTGTATAGCAGCTGAGATTCATTACTAAAATTATTTTGTAAAAATTTGAAGGTAAATGGGTTTTATAACGCGAAACCAACCATAGCTTAGAGGTGATGAACAAATCCTCGCGCTTGACAATTCCCTCTTCAAACATCTTTTTCAGAGCCAAACCAACCTGCAAAGCAAATGTTATCCCAAACATTGCAGATTCCAATATAGAACGTAAACAAAATACTAGGTTGCTGCTGCAAATGTGAAGTAAATTGAATTAATAGTTACTTCTCATCAAAATTTCCGATGCGGTCTAGATTTGGAATTGTACGGTTCCACCCCTTTAAACGGTCATGCAATAATCAAAATGGATGTTAATTCAGCTCTAATATTACTAAATGCTTCGTGATGAGCTCATGTGTGGGAGTCCAAGTCCCAAACCACTTATCTATCTACCAACGTGGATAAATGCAGCTAATGAAGCGACACATCATCACGGCATAACTACAAATGACAGGTCTTTCAATTAATACTGTGTTTTGGCCACATGAAATTTTCAATAGTTACAAAGGGATACATATTATATATGCTACTTAAAAGGGTTTTCTTCAACATATTCCATGATGAGATGTTGTAAGTCTTGCCCTTCACTTTGTTAAGTATGATTCCTCAATTAAAAAAAATTTCCAACATAAAACAGATTCTGCCGACCCAAAAAAAATTGGGATGAAGGCTTGTTGTTGTTGTGAAACAGATTCTCCAATTACATGACCGGTTCAATACATAGCATAACAAATGTATCCTCCTCCTTTTTTATTTATATCAGATTAACATCAATTGCATACAAAAAACAAGAATAACGGTATGAATTATAAAGAATCGGCATCAACGCAACTGAATCTGCAAAGTACCTCCTCCTGATTGTTGTACATTGAAGCGCAATCGATGTGCCTGTATCCAATCTGCACAACCATGAATCATAAGCACACATCATTCCTTAAATCTAAACAAGCGCGCTTACAGTGTCAAGAATTCATTTTTCATGAGAAATGATTTCTATAAATATCGGAACTGTGAGCAAAAAGACAAAACGCTAGGAAAAAGGGGGAAAAGAGAGACCTTGGCGGCGGAGATGAGGGCTTCTTGGGCGGCGCCGGGAGAGGCCTTATAGGTACCCATCCCTACCGAGGGGATTTTGGCCCCAGTGTTGAGTTCGAAAACCCTAGCCATTTTAGAGAGAAAGAGAGAGGAGAGATGTGTTGGCTTCACAGAATACTTCACGTATTTGGTTTTTCTTCCGAGGGAATGGAACCTGCAGGGTGGCCTCTCATGGACCAGTGAGCAGTGACACTTCTCATGGGCCAGCAGCAGTGCTGGCCCACCTGAGAGTCCGCTGTAAAACAGGCCCAATTGACCCATATGAAAGGTCACTGTAGTTTGGGCTTGCAGGGCCACTGCAGCTAGGAGTGAAATCAAGCCAGGTTGGACGAGTTTTTCACAGTTTTATACCCGATCCAAAAATTAAAACCAAATAACGTCCGAACCTGACAGGTTTACAATTCGCTAAACCCGCAACTTCGGATTTCGGATGAGTTTTCAGGCTTTGCTCGTTATAATTTGTCAAAAAAAACTGAAAGTATAATAGTTGAGATATGTTCTGCCAAATATATGTGCACTAGATTTATATTTTGATAAAATCATATAAATTTTAGATGATAAATTTATAAATTACACTTAAAATAATGCATTAACCATATATCTATAGAATTAAATATTTATGTAATATACCGAGTTGGAACAGATATAGAAAGCGGATTTAGTTCAAGCCAGGTTTATGGTTCGGGCGCGCGGGTTTAACACTAAACTCATACCCAGCCCGAAATTTCTTTATCTAATCTTCAGCCCGCATGATCGGGTTCGGACGGGTACAGAATGTCTTTAAAACCTGTCACGCCCCACTTCCCAGTGTACGGAGAATGGGACGCGACGAGACCCGCTACGTATCTACTTAGAAGTACATACGCTAAGCGTATCTAAGCAATATAAAAGTAAATCACAAGAGACAAGAGATATAGAAATAACAGCAACTTTATTAATAACATTCTTTTGTACGATGCATGAAAAGTAAATACAACTGAAATGAAAAGCGATGCCTAAACAGTGGCATAACAGGAAATGAAAATACTGAAAAGAACAAGATACAAAATCTAGAGCTCGGGATCTTCGTGAAACTGCTCCAAGTCTTCACCGGTGGGCTCGATCTCTGCTGGGTCCAAAGCACCGGACGACATTCAAAGAAGAAAGAAATAGAATGTCGTCAGCGAACAGGTCGCTCGGTAAGTCTCAAAGATAAGGGAGAAATAGACAGAAAATAAGAAAGAGAGAGAGAGAAAACGCTTTTATTGTTATATTATAATATTGTAATATTGTATTAACGTTGTTGTTGGTAGCCTGGTACAGAAGATACCAGTGTATACGAGGAGAGTCCCACTTACACCGGGGACCTTGGTAACCTGTAGTACAAGGCTCCGTCGATAATACCACGGAACAACGGCATGGATGTAATTACGTCTTAAGTGACCACCTCGTGCCACCTTTAACATATTCCGTACCAGTCTACCCCTTAAACTCCGCAGTGTTATGATTGTATTGTAGTATTGTATTGTATAAGTTGGATGACTGACCAAAACCATGATATCAGTAAACATGTTGTAACTGCATAATCAGGTAAATGGAATAACGGAATAATGGATGTATATCCATGGTTTGATTCAGTCAAGTTGTAATGATTGTTAACAGGATTCTGGGATTCATGTATTCATATTGAGTTGGAATATTAAAGAATATAGATTGATCACTGGATTCTGGAATTCATGTGTTCATATTGAGTAGAAATATTAAAGAATATAGAATGACTTGAATCATATTCAAGTCAGAAATAGTCAGACTCAAACCCGAGTCAGACTAAAAGAAATGTAATTTGAAGTTCTATAATTGTTAGGGTCCTTATTGTAAATTATAAAACTTGAGGGGGTTTTATGTAAAAATACCTTTGTATAGTTTTCAAGATACACCTCAAGTATTTATTATTCGTCTTTATTGTTATAATGAGTGTAACTTTTATTTGTGTTATTCTAGTGAATATATCCTAATAAAAGTATTAAATTATAATATCGATTTATTTGAAAATTCATGGTATTTTAATGTGACTTTTAAATCTTGTAATTTTTAGGAAAATATGGAAACTTTATCTTATAACAAAATAGGTGTTTAAATGTTAAATATACATATTTTTATACAAGAATAATTTTAAATAAATATTTTATTTTCCAAAAATCTCATTTTTCATAAATGTCGTATTCTAAACCTTTCGAGACCGAATGCTCCTTGCGGAGGTCTGAATCTCGCACTGCTAAGCTCGAGGGTGCACGATAAACCGTACTATCCCTAACAAGTTCCCAAAAGATGGGTTGCAGTGGCGCTTTGCAAAGATTTAATAAATACTAATCATTTAGAAAACGGTTTTATAAAGATGAGGTATTTATTTGTAAAAGGTATAAATTTCCGTATTTTAGTTTCTAGGGTTTCCTAAGCCAACTAGCCTATTTCTAAAGGGTCTAAACGATAGATCATAGAAGCCTCAAATCGCCTCTTCACCGCCAATTGCGGCCGGTAAGTACAAATGAGGAGGGAGGGATCCGCTCACGAATCGTGAGGCGGGCCTTTTAAAGTTACCCAAGCTCACTTGCCTAGCCTAGACACCACAAAGTCAGTTTAGATAAACGATCGATGTCCATGACATATCGTATTTTCCTACTAAAAGATTTTTTTTTAAAATTGTAAACAACTTAGAACTTTTAGAAAAGGTTTATAAAGAAAATGGTATTTTAATGTAAAGTCTTGTATTTTCGTATTCTAAGTTTTGATGATATCAATTAAGGTTGTATTTGCGTGTGTGTGGAGGTAGGTCATTACCTCGTGATCTACGTTAGGGTATAGCAATTGTTAAGGTTTAAATGTGATAACTAAACATTGTGGTATTAAAATGAAAGAAATACGATAAATGGAAACGTTATCATTTCATGTGAAAAACTTTATCCAATTTGATTTTTAAGTGATTAATAGTCAACATGAATATGTTTAAGCATTATGTAATTTGTGACAAGTGAGTTTTGATAGAAAACCGAATCGGAAATCGGTTTGTTCCGATTTTCGTCGGGTTTTAGAAAGTCGTATTTTTCTTAAAAGAAAAGAAAGACAGAAAGAGGGGGAGTTACGGGTTTTGGACACGTTAGAGAGTGAGAAGGAGGTAGAGGGTTGCCGGGCGTCGAATCGTCGTGAAGAGGTCCTAGCACGATCGCCGGAATTCGCCGTCGATTTCGGCAGCGCTTCGCCTTTCGCTCGTTTTCTAATGTACCGAGTTCTCTTGAGATTTTAGGAGAGTGGACTTAGGAATGTAGGGTGAAAGGGTAGAGAGTAGGGGGGTTTATATAGGGGCCAGGCTAGGGTTAGGGTTTTAATTAAAAATATATAAAAATATATTAAAAAAATAATAAAAATCATTAAATTTTGTAATGAAAGTGATTTATTAAGGATTTGATAACCGATAAAAAAAATAAAGTATGCAGGGGGTATGACCAGGTCAACACGGAGAAATTCCGTGTTGACGACTCGGCCGTCCGGCGGCGCCGGCCCGAGTCGGCCGGTCCGCCGGCCGACTCGGCTGAGTCGGGGTACCATAGGGTGGGTCATCTCCTGGGGGGAATTTTGGTATATCTAACTTTTTATGTGCAGTGTAAATTTTGAGAGTTATGACGGTTTGACTGTTGACTTTCCAAAAAATTAAAACAAAATAATATAAAAATAATGTGGGGCATGGGATTTGAACTCTGGTGGCTTGGTTCAGCAGTGCAAGGTATTACCAATGAGCTACAAGCTCCTTCTTGTAATTATTGTGGTATTTAATTATTTAAACTGATAGCAGCAAGAATAAATACTCTTAGTATACATTAAATTTAAAGTAATTTCTTGTACACTAAAAATGGAGTTATAATATTCTTGTAGCTTGTAATTAAAAACAAAATAATTACTTATATCTTGTGCTCATGCTAAAATACCCCTTTGTGGATTTTTGAAAAAAATATTTGAAAAATTTTGGTGTAGAAAAATAGGGTTGTTACATTCTACCCTCCTTATAAAAATTTCGTCCTTGAAATTTGTAAAAGAAAAGTGTAACAGTTTGGTGACAGAACTAAAGATTGTAAGGAAGTTTTGGTCAAAGTTGTGAGGGAGTTACCTGGGTTACCTTGGTTCACAGTTTCAGGTTCTATGGCTGCTAAGGTGAAAGCCTGTCGCCGTGGCACGTTCCTCCTAGCTGGAGGCATATTCCCCTGTATTCGAGGCATGTCTCTCAGTGCCTGATGGAATTGGCGATTTGGCTGAGCAGGGAATCTACGTGGAGGTGGTGCTGGGAGTGCAGGACGAGTTGCAGGAGCTTGGATAGCTGGCTGCTGCGGATAGTTGGCGGGTGTGTGTGCTGGGTTGCGTCTATAAGGACAGTTTCCAATTCCATGATTGGACGCGCCACAAACCAAACATAGGCCTTTTGCGCGCCTACAGCCCTTCCACAAGTGTCCTTCACTCTTGCAATAAAAACAAAAATCGGGTCTTGACCGATCCTCAACTTCTTCCAGTCTTCTGAGTTCAACAGCTGGCCTCGAAGAGGCCCCTCCTGCCATTTGAGTAGCAGGACGTTTCACTCCTGCAGACTGAGGTCTGCCCCTTGCTTTTATCACTGCCTCATAACTGCGGGCAGCTTCCAGAGCATCTTCATGAGTCAGAAATTTTCCCGTAGCTAGAGCAGCCTGAATCTCCGTGTCCAGTCCTTGTTGAAAGCGACGGGCTCTGATCTCGTCCGTCGGTATCAAGTGTGCTGCGAATCGGCTTAACATGGTGAATTCAGTATCGTATTCATCTACTGATTTTTCCCACATTGAACCCTGTTGTAGATGAATAAACTGCTGCTCCATTGAAAACCTGACAGTCACAGGGAAGTATTTCGCGTCGAACTTCTCGCGAAAGGTCTTCCATTCAATTGGCTGTACCAGACGGCTTTCTTCCGCCTTCCACCAGTTGCGAGCATTATCCGTGAGCTGTAGTTTTGCTACACGGACCCAAGCGTTGTCTGGCACCTGAGCTGCTGCCAGATCGTCTTCGATACTTTGTGCCCATTCTTCTGCTTCAAGAGGGCTTCCTTTTCCAGAGAACTGCTTCGGATGTAAAGCCCTGAATTGCTTTACTCCCGGTGCGTCGGTCTCAGGTCGGTTCAGAAATTGTTGTTGTCCCTCGAGAAGCATGCGGATCGCCTCAAATAGCATTGTCTGCTCGGTGGGTGGTGCAGGAATAGCTGGTGCAAGAGGTAGTGCTGGAGGGGTGTTGTTGACGTTGGTGCCGGTGTTGTTCGGGGAATCCATAACCCTAAAGAAAAATTTGGGTTAGGACAGATTCAAGGAATAGAAATTTGTATGATTCAAGAAACATGAATTGTAAAGAATGTTTTAGTTGCTGGTTCTTGTGTTATATTGCTTAGGTTGTTCACGCAGAGCAGAACTGCATGATAGGGATTCATACAGCTCGGACCTGCATGGGCCACCAAAAAAACCTGTCACGCCCCACTTCCCAGTGTACGGCGAAGGGGACGCGACGAGGCCCGCTACGTATATACTCAGAAGTACATACGCTAAGCGTATCTAAGCAATATAAAAGTAAATCACAAGAGACAAGAGATATAGAAATAACAGCAACTTTATTAATAACATTCTTTTTGTACAATGCGTGAAAAGTAAATACAACTGAAATGGAAAGCGATGCCTAAACAGTGGTATAACAGGAAATGAAAATACTGAAAAGAACAAGGTACAAAATCTAGAGCTCGGGATCTTCGTGAAACTGCTCCAAGTCTTCACCGGTGGGCTCGATCTCTGCTGGGTCCAAAGCACCTGACGACATTCAAAGAAGAAAGAAATAGAATGTCGTCAGCGAACAGGTCGCTCGGTAAGTCCCAAAGATAAGGGAGAAATAGACAGAAAGTAAGAAAGAAAGAGAGAGAGAGTGCTTTTATTGTTGTATTATAATATTGTAATATTGTATTAACGTTGTTGTTTGTAACCTGGTACAGAAAATGCCAATGTATACGAGGGGAGTCCCGCTTACACCGGGGACCTTGGTAACCTGTAGTACAAGGCTCCGTCGATAATACCACGGAACAACGGTATGAATGTAATTACGTCTTAAGTGACCACCTCGTGCCACCTTTAACATATTCCGTACCAGTCTACCCCTTAAACCCCGCAGTGTTATGATTGTATTGTAGTATTGTATTGTATAAGTTGGATGACTGACCAAAACCATGATATCAGTAAACATGTTGTAACTGCATAATCAGGTAAATGGAATAACGGAATAATGGATATATATCCATGGTTTGATTCAGTCAAGTTGTAATGATTGTTAACAGGATTCTGGGATTCATGTATTCATATTGAGTTGGAATATTAAAGAATATAGATTGATAACTGGATTCTGGAATTCATGTGTTCATGTTGAGTACAAATATTAAAGAATATAGAATGACTTGAATCATATTCAAGTCAGAAATAGTCAGACTCAAACCCGAGTCAGACTAAAAGAAATGTAATTTGAAGTTCAATAATTGTTAGGGTCCTTATTGTAAATTACAAAACTTGAGGGGGTTTTATGTAAAAATACCTTCGTATAGTTTTCAAGATACACCCCAAGTACTTATTATTCGTCTTTATTGTTATAATGAGTGTAATTTTTATTTGTGTTATTCTAGTGAATATATCCTAATAAAAGTATTAAATTATAATATTGATTTATTTGAAAATTCATGGTATTTTAATGTAACTTTTAAATCTTGTAATTTTTAGGAAAATGTGGAAACTTTATCTTATAACAAAATAGGTGTTTAAATGTTAAATATACATATTTTTGTACAAGAATAATTTTAAATAAATATTTTATTTTCCAAAAATCTCATTTTTCATAAATGTCGTATTCTAAACCTTTCGAGACCGAATGCTCCTTGCGGAGATCTGAATCTCGCACTACTAAGCTCGAGGGTGCACGATAAACCGTACTATCCCTAACGAGTTCCCTAAAGATGGGTTGTAGTGGCGCTTTGCAAAGATTTAATAAATACTAATCATTTAGAAAACGGTTTTATAAATATGAGGTATTTATTTGTAAAATGTATAAATTTCCGTATTTTAGTTTCTAGGATTTCCTAAGCCAACTAGCCTATTTCTAAAGGGTCTAAACGATAGATCATAGAAGCCTCAAATCGCCTCTTCACCGCCAATTGGGGCCGGTAAGTACAAGTGAGGAGGGAGGGATCCGCTCACGAATCGTGAGGCGGGCCTTTTAAAGTTACCCAAGCTCACTTGCCTAGCCTAGACACAACAAAGTCAGTTTAGATAAACGATCGATGTCCATGACATATCGTATTTTCCTACTAAAAGATTTTGTTTTAAAATTGTAAACAACTTAGAACTTTTAGAAAAGATTTATAAAGAAAATGGTATTTTAATGTAAAGTCTTGTATTTTCGTATTCTAAGTTTTGATGATATCAATTAAGGTTGTATTTGCGTGTGTGTGGAGGCAGGTCATTACCTCGTGATCTACGTTAGAGTATAGCAATTGTTAAGGTTTAAATGTGATAACTAAACATTGTGGTATTAAAATGAAAGAAATACGATAAATGGAAACGTTATCATTTCATGTGAAAAACTTTATCCAAATTGATTTTTAAGTGATTAATAGTCAACATGAATATGTTTAAGCATTATGTAATTTGTGACAAGTGAGTTTTGATAGAAAACCGAATCGGAAATCGGTTTGTTCCGATTTCTGTCGGGTTTTAGAAAGTCGTATTTTTCTTAAAAGAAAAGAAAGATAGAAAGAGGGGGACTTACGGGTTTTGGACACGTTAGAGAGTGAGAGGGAGGTAGAGGGTTGCCGGGCGTCGAATCGTCGTGAAGAGGTCCTAGCACGATCGCCGGAATTCGTCGTCGATTTCGGCAGTGCTTCGCCTTTCGCTCGTTTTCTAATGTACCGAGTTCTCTTGAGATTTTAGGAGAGTGGACTTAGGAATGTAGGGTGAAAGGGTAGAGGGTAGGGGGGTTTATATAGGGTTAGGGTTTTAATTAAAAAAATATAAAAATATATAAAAAAAACATTAAAAATCATTAAATTTTGTAATGAAAGTGATTTATTAAGGATTTGATAACCGATAAAAAAAATAAAGTATGCAGGGGGTATGACCAGGTCAACACGGAGAAATTCCGTGTTGACGACTCGGCCGTCCGGCCGAGTCCGGCAGGCGGCGCCGGCCGACTTGGGATACCATAGGATGGGTCATCTCCTGGGAGGAATTTTGGTATATCTAACTTTTTATGTGCAGTGTAAATTTTGAGAGTTATGACGGTTTGACTGTTGACTTTCCAAAAAATTAAAACAAAATAATATAAAAATAATGTGGGGCATGGGATTTGAACTCTAGTGGCTTGGTTCAGCAGTGCAAGCTATTACCAATGAGGTACAAGCTCCTTCTTGTAATTATTGTGGTATTTAATTATTTAAACTGATAGCAGCAGGAATAAATACTCTTAGTATACATTAAATTTAAAGTAATTTCTTGTACACTAAAAATGGAGTTATTATATTCTTGTAGCTTGTAATTAAAAACAAAATAATTACCTATATCTTGTGCTCATGCTATCCCTTTGTGGATTTTTGAAAAAAATATTTGAAAAATTTTGGTGTAGAAAAATAGGGTTGTTACAAAATCTGGAAAAATCGGGTTGGGTCGAGTCGGGTTTGAGTTAAACATGACCCGACTTTCACCCCCTGCCTGCAGGCCATGTTTCCTCCTTTCTTCCTCATTTTTTACAAATTTTTTTTTTGGGGACACGGCTGGATTAAACTCATAGGCCCTATTTGGATAGGACATGGAGGTAGGATAACCGTGGTTTAATTTTAACCGGAAATAGAGAGGATGCAAACCATGGTTTATAAGTCCCAAACTTCAAAAATAGAGTTTAGAATTTTGGTTTAATCGGAGTTGAAATAACTGTAGATATCTCAAGTTTCGGGCTGAGATAAATGCAGTTATCTTAGCTCCAAAATTGTTGCCAAACAATGCAAAGTTCTCGTTTTGGATTCTCTCACGACCCACCCCCGATACAGAGAGTATTGTTCGCTCTGGCCGAAACCGCACGATTTTTGTTCTTCGGGATGAACTGGACCCGACCAGGGGCCACTTCCCAGGAGGTCACCCATCCCAAAACTTCTTTGGCTCAAGCATGCTTAACTACGGAGTTCTTAAGCTCCTGCAGTGCCGGTTCATTTAAAAGACACCTCTGTATTGAAGAGCGGTATCATTCCATTTATAGTACAGATTTGTCATATTTCGAAATGTATTCCGAAGATTCCTCATTATTTTACAGTGTGTCCTCATGCTTATCTGGTATAAATGGATATACCGGATAATACCCGGGGTATGACATTCTCCCCCTACTCAGAACAATGGTCCGTCCTCGAACCACAGACCTACTGTTCGCGTTTTGGATTCTGTCACGACCCACCCCCAATACAGAGAGTATTGTTCGCTCTGGCCGAAACCGCACGGTTTTTCGCTCTGTCCGAAACTGCACGGTTTTTGTTCTTCGGAACGAACTGGACCCGACCAGGGGCCACTTCCCAGGAGGTCACCCATCTTAAATTTCTTTGGCTCAAGCATGATTAACTACGGAGTTCTCAAACTTCTGTAGTGCCGGTTCATTTAAAAGACACCTCTGTATTGAAAAGCGGTATCATTCCATTTATAGTACAAATCTGTCATCTTTCGAAATGTATTCCGAAGATTCCTCATTGTTTTACAGCGGGTCCTCATACTTATTTGGTATAAATGGGTATACCGGATAATACCCGGGATATGACATTCTCCCCCCACTCAGAACAATGGTTCGTCCTCGAACCACAGACCTACTGTTGAGGAAGGTACCTGGCTCTGATATACCATTCTGTCACGCCCCGCTTCCCAGAGTACGCAAGATTGGGCACGTGATATAGCCAATCATGCTACCTGTGGGTAGGAAGTATCCATCCACAGTCACATTACGGCTGTAGAGATATCAAGAACAAGATAAAACTATCTAACACATGTCCAAATCCAGAATAACAAGAGTCAATGATAAATAAAATGCGGAAGCAAATGATCCAATACAATAATAGAAAAGTATGTCCCATAATGCGGGCTCACATCTGGAAATAAACATGCAGGAAATAAAACTAATCACTACAGAACTCACAAATCAGCCTGCTGGCTGAAGTACTCCTGCTCGGTCAGCGACAGTGGTAAAGAATCTGGGCCATGCAAAACCCAGACGCCAGCGCGTCATGTCAACCAATAATATAATATGAACAGTGTAATAGGCAATGCAGAAATAAACATGAATAAAGCAATAGTGTGAAACAAGCAGTGCAGGGTAGTGTGCAGTGGGTAACTAAACTGTTCTATCGGGTTTTCTATTCTAAAGTCTTTGAAATCAATTCGAGTAATCCTCCATGTAACTCAAAGGATATGTCCCGTTACCCCCCGGGACCACGGATCAGGAAGATGGGAACCAATAATGGTTCTGTCCCGTTGCCCCCCGGGACCACGGATCAGGAAATGTAAGAGTCACGAATGGCTCTGTCCCGTTACCCCCCGGGACCACGGATCAAGTAATACCCTTTTAAGTTACACTTTAGATTACCCTTTTGATTTCCCCATACCCCCAGGTTATATGTGTCAGGTCAGGTATTCAGTGGTCAAGGACCAATGCCAACACAAGTTCAGGTAACAGTAGGTTTGTCTGGATAGACAACAAGCTTGGTCCGTGAGGACTCCATGTCAGGTTTGTTGGCATTAGGCATGAAATCAGGTAACAGGTCAGGTCATGGTACATCAGGTCAAGATGTAACAATATCGTGGGTGTGCTCACAACAGGTATATATTCGGACAGGGGATTAATCAGTAGGAAATAAGCAATAAATTAAACAACAATAAGCAGTTCATTTAGTCACAATAGTGCATCAGTATAGTACAACAGTTTTATCATATTAGCAGGTTTTGAGCACCCCTTGCGGTGCAATAGATCACATGATGGTGCAATACCGTTATATCAATATCATAATGTAATAGAGCTACATGTGTAAAGGCTATCATCCTTTAAACGGTAAAATGATATATGTCATGTTGCAACCAAATGAGAAAATAGCTATACCGAGTTAAGTTTGCAAGTTTAATGAGTCAAAACAAATATAAATGTTTAGTATAGCATGTAGCAAGTGATACTTGCCTCGACGGAACGACGAACACGAAAACGGAACGTAACGTCGGCGGGAAAACACGCGACGGACGCACGGTTCACGGATCGAACCCAAACAACGAACAGTGGGATCACGCGGATCGGGGTACCTCGCTGGAAAGTCGGGTCAAGTCGTCGGCACGGCCGGATTCCGGCGAGATGCAAAACAGCGACAAAAGTTTAGAAACCCTATGTACAGACAAAGACCAACCAGGGGGGAAAAAGGAAGGAGGAAGATGAAGGGAAGCTTACTGGGATTGCAAAGGTTGCGACAGCGACGGGGTCGACGGCGATGGGGCGCCGGCGAGGAAGCTGCAAGCGGCAGACTAGGCTGCGGGTGCTGGAGGAGGAAAGACGGTGAGGAGGGAGAGGAAGTGGTCGGGTCTGGTGAGCAGGTGAAGAGGAGGTGGTCGGCGGTGGCGCAGGTGACGACGACGAGGGTCAACGGCGGCATTTCCGGCCAACCAGAGAAGGTGCGGGGGTTGCTGTTGGGTCCCTGTTGCGGCGCCGGGCACACGGGAGAAGGAGGGGGATGTCGAGGTCGGAAAGAGGGGTGAAGGGGAAGGTGCTGGCGTCGTCGGCGACGAGTTGCGGCGGTGACGGCGAGCAGCGATGGGTGCAGGTGGCGCGGCTACGGCGTAGGTGCACGGGGACGTGGGGAGAGGAGGAAGGAGGGCTGTGGTTGAGACGAGGATGATGGTGGTGGTGGCGTCGGCGTTGGGCTGCGGCGGCGACGGGCACCGTGGCTGGGCTAGGGTTCGCGATGGGGTTCTCGTGATGAGGTTCTGGGGAAAAATATGATGGGAGGATACGTATATATATAAGGGAGAGAGAGAGGTAGAGAGAGAGAGGGCTATGGAAATTCGAGAGAGAGAGAGAGAGATACAGATTAGAGAGAGAAAGAGAGAGGGATTAAAGGAAGGGGCCCACGAGGTTTGAGCAAAGCCTCGTGATTGGCCAGGGCGTGGAAAAATTTAAAGGATTTAAAGGATTTAACAGTATAGATATGTGTATAAACTAAATATTATATGGTTTAGAATATTTTATTGATTTGTGATTTTGGCGCTAAATGAAACATTTTCAAATCGCGCCCGGGTTGGGTCCAAAAATTCGAAATTCAAATAATAGGATTTTAAGCGAGTTCCAAATTTTAAAATGAAATGTTTTATGATTAAAAAGCATGCCCCCAAGTCGGACACCTGTACGCGCGCGTAGTCGTCCAAACTCGCCCGTTTCACCGAACGGGATGAGAACTCGACGCACGGACGCTACCACGCGGTTAGGGGTGACGAGTAGGCCAAGATAGATATTTTTAATTTTGTTTTAGGTGCTAAAATTTGTTATATGCAAAAATGACTTAGCCAGTTAAAATTTTGCAGTAAGACCCAAACAAGCAAGATAAATGAAATGGGTAATATCTAACACTCAACCAGTAACAGAAATAGTAGTATTGGGCTCGGGTGTTACACATTCTGTCACGGCCCACTCCCAATACAGAAAGTATTGTCCGCTCTGGCTCTGATATACCATTCTGTCACGGCCCACTCCCAACACAAAGAGTATTGTCCGCCCTGGCTCTGATATACCATTCTCCCAATACAGGGACGGAGCCGTACGGTTTTGTCCTTTAGTGCCGGTTCACTTAAAAAGCGTCTCTGTATCGAAGAGCGGTATCATTCCATTAATAGTACAGATCTGTCCTCTTTCGGAATGTATTCCGAAGATTACCCATTGTTTTACAGTGGGTCCCCATGCTTATCTGGTATAAATGGGTATACCGGATAATACCTAGACACTACACTAACTTTATGAAACCGCGGTTTAGAAAACTAAACTCCATTCTCAAACAGGCCCTTATCTGATAACATTGATTTGGTATCGCAGCAAGATTGTATTGGCATTTTGTCTGTCATACAAGTTGGTTAACAATGGATACCATATTGAAATACATGGAAACAATAAAATAGTGTATAAACGTTTCTATTTTTGGTGTATAAACGTTTCTATTTTTCCAATTTGCGACAGTGTTTACCAAACATAACATAGGATTTTTGCCAAGCTGCTAGTTCTTTACCTAAAATGGTTGGAAGCAAGCAAGTTGTCTTATTTTTCTGATGTTTTGTCACGATTACTGACTTCTGAAACATGCTCCACACACCATCAAAGACGGAACGAGAAATTAGAACCATCATGCAAGCATGAGACATTAAAGGTTTAAGTTTGCATCAAACTTGTATTCAAGAAGAGCAATTTAGCCAATTGAGCATAGTTCATGTGTGAGAATTACCAACTACCGGTTTGATTTCCAAAAAAATTCACATTTGACAAGCTCACTTGTTTATTCAAGAACTATGCTTTTTCTCTTTCGTAGTATCTCAGCATATATCAAATGGCATGCTCCGTGGGTCCCAGCTTTACACATGAGCTATCATGCAAAAAGTGCAAAGCAAAAACAAAGAATAAAGAAGAATATAGAGTGTGACGATTACTCATCCAAGATGGTGACGTTTTAGTCCTTCCTGTGTAAAAAGGTCGGCTCAGTTGATAACTCTTTCTCTGATGTGAAAGATGACAAGTTCAATCCTCAAAAGAGTTGATTAAAAAAAATTGTCATTTTTAATTGCATTTTAAGGATAAGTTGTCAAAACCCTCCAATAACAAAAAACCAGGTCTCGAAAGTCTTGCAAAACCCTCTGAAAAGGTTTTCAATTGTCAAGAAAACTCTTTCTACAGTTGCATACGATATGCATGATCTATTTAGATATCACATGCAAGTATACGTAGCATGAAAATATCCCAAGGGTTTCTGACAAAGACAGTAATATTTTTGTCAGCGGAAACCTGACAATTTTCCCTATTTTTAATTCTTAGGGCAACCCACCAAACACGACCGTGCAGTCACAAGAAATCAAAATCCCTCGACAAAATAATCTCTTGGGTTTCACCAAACCCCTCGTTCTCGCTCAAAATAGATCTCCCCCAAATCTGGGAGACATTAGGGTTTATTCAAAGGGTCCCTGAGGGGACTTGTAGGAGAGATGAAGGTGCTATGGGGGAGTCCAGGGACTGTGAGCGGGTTGCTACTGAGATTGGGGCAATGTCTCTTTGCTGCTGCTTCGATTGGGGTTATGGTTTCAGCTCTAGGGTTTTCAAACTACACTGCCTTTTGGTAAGTGGAATTATCAAACTCTCCACTTTGATTCTGTTATATGCTTAAATTTCTGAGATTTTTAGATGTTTGATAGTCTGTGACAAGTTTAGGATCTCAAATCAAGGTTTCATGTTGAAGGACGCGTGCTTATTGGGTTCTCGAGTGTGTTTGTGTGGTTTAACATCCAAATGATGAATGTAGAAAAAAATTGGTAATTAGCAACCAAGATTTCGAAACAAAATGTCATCTTGAAGATATGCTTATTGGCTTGTAAGGCATGTGTCCGCGTGGTATGATATAATATTTAGACGATGAGTGTAGGAGATTTTGAACATGAACCTAGTAAACAATGAAACCGTTGCCTTAGGGTTGAACATAATTCCCTATAGCAAATCTATCATATTTGGAGGATGCCCGCTGGTTAATTAAGAGCAACTTGTCCCTAGTTCCTTCGGTGAACTAATTCGTCCGGTCATAGAATTTTGTCAAAGTTTCCGTGGAGTCATGCTTCATAGCCAACCCGTTTCGGTTGGATATTTCATTGACGATGATGAGGTTAGTTTAGAACAAAAAGGCATTTGGAGAGGATCTTGTTTACCCTATTTCATGTGTATGGTATGGTTAGGAAGGATAATTTGAAGATGCCTCCTTTTAGCTGAGTCAAAGCTGATGCTGTAAAATCCATGCTAGGTGCTGTAGTAGTTTACTGATCAAGATTAGCTTGTGCCCCTGTCTACGAAGAAATGGGTGGGTGATCTTTGTTGATGGTTGTGTCTAGGTGTGCAATTGACCCAACCATCTTCAAAGGGCTGGTTTGGGTTGGTTTAAAGTGTTTGTTCCGGATCCGATTTCAAATTTTTTAGAAAGCGACGCTTAGTTTGGTCATATGTTAGGGAATTAATTCGCCTAAAAGGAAACACGATTCAATATAGCATATATGCTTCATGTTCTTAAAGGTAAGGGCCACAAGGATTGTAGACAGGAGATGAATATGTGCTTCATGGCCAACAAGGTATACGAGCATTAAAGGTAAGGAATGTAAAGAAGACCTATGATTCGGGTCCTGCATGACCAGAGCAGGATTGCCTATAGCTTACAGTCTTAAGATCCCCCCCCCACCCCACGAATTATGGCTAAGCATGTGCTTTGCTTAATTATAGTCAAGCATGTGCTTGCTTAATTTTTGTTAATATTTTCTAAATGGATTTTCTTTTGGTTTTTTAAAGTAATTTCAATGAACTCGGCAGAACAATTTTTGCAAGATAAAAGAGCATAATTGGACCAATGAACTGCTAATGGAGGCATCCTAAATGTAACCTTTCAAGGATGTCTAGTGACTTAATATTTGATAAAAATCAACGACTCCATGGGCTTTAGCCAGCAAGGATGTGAAAAATGCTATTTTATCGTTATGAAAGTATTGAACTGTTTTTGTTATTACCTTTCTCAATTTCAATATTTATGTTTTAAGTAAAGTTTGAGGAAACAATTGAATTTTCTAATTTGTTTACGTTAAGTCAAGCGGTAAGGTTTCATATTAGCGAATGCATGATATAAGTCAAGTGGTAAGGAAACAATCCAGTTCTTTTCCGTATACATGATCGAGTCAAGACTATATTCTACAACCTTCCCTCTGGCTATGATCTTATTTATTTTTCTGATTATTTATCAAGTCAATAACCTCAGCTTACTTTTTTCTTTTTAATAAATGATTTATTCTTGCGGGCTTTAACCCTATCCTCTACATACAGCTACTTGATTGCTTCCATGGGACTGCAAGTTTTGTGGAGCCTGGGTCTTGCCTGCCTTGATGTCTATGCGTTAAGAATAAAAAGAGATCTTCACAATCCTGTTCTTGTGAGCTTGTTTGTGGTTGGCGACTGGGTAACTGAATTTTATCCTTTACCCTTTATGGTTTTATGCAAAGAGTTTAGTGACTTTTTTTATTGCCTGGACACATGTATACCTGAAATTAGATCTGGTGTGAAATTTTTGCATTGTGGCTGAATTCATCTCTGACACTAGGATCTTACGGCTATGATTTGTTTTTGGTTTCACTCTCGCCTATTACTTGTCATTCCCTTCTCTGCATTTAAATATTTATTGATTTCACTTTAGGAACTCGATCCTGACTTCATTTTCTCCTTGCAGAGTGTAATTTCAGTCTATTGGCTGGAGGTTCAGTTGAACTAACCAGGACCACCCTACTTAATTTTAATGGTTATTCTGTTTCTTTCTCAAATGCGACATACCATATAATCTCGTATCATTGTTCTTAAACTATTGCCATTCCCTTTTTGTTGACTTTTTTCCGGTTTAAGAAAATTTCGGTTGATTACGGCAAACCGCTTTCTTGTCCATGGTTTCCTTGGTTAGGTTTTAGGCACTAATTAAGATAAGGTTGATGTCATCACCGTTAGGTCAACGCATTAGGGAAACTCTGCCAAAATTTGATGGGAAAATGCGTAGATGGTTAAAACCACGACAACACTGATTTTATGCTTAATAATAATCTAAATTCTTTCAGTTTTAAAGCTTTTTCCCACTTTTTCCTAGGCTACAAATTATCTTTTTCAAGTCTCCTCAACTAAAACAATGTCGAGTTGATGACTACACAACATCTACCGTACAAAACCTGTCAAAATAGCTTAATAAGTTCCTGTAGACTACACAACATCTACCGTACAAAACCCATCAAAATAGCTTAATAAGTTCCTGTATAATTAACTCGATGAGAAGCAAGTGCTTTTAACCTAATATAGGCACTGAAGCAAATATAACAAAACCACATTATACTATAGTTCTTTCCTTTGTCCTGGCACTGAAGCAAGGCACTTTAACCTTGATTATGATGGTTATGCTTAATAATAATCTAATTTCTTTCAGTTTTAAAGCTTTTTTTTTCATCTTTTTAGTTCAGAAATCATTTTTTCCTAGTCTCATGAAGTCAAATTGGCAACTACGCACAACTTATCATAGAAAACCCTTCAATATAGCTTAATAAGTTCATGTATAACCAATTCGATGAGAAGTACTTTTAACCTATTCTAGGCACCGAAGCAAATATAATGAAACCACATTATATTTGATTATAATTCTTTCCTTTGTCCTGGCACTGAAGCAAGCATTTTAACCTGTTCCAGGTAACAGCGACCTTGTCATTTGCTGCAGCATGTTCTTCTGCGGGTGTGACCGTACTATTTGCAAAGGATGTAGACTTTTGCCGGACATTTCCTCAGTTTGCATGCGGCAGGTACGAGATCTCTGTAGTGCTCGCTTTCTTTACGTGGCTACTGATTGCGATGTCCTCTATTATCATGTTTTGGCTTCTCGCCTCAGTCTGAATCCGATTTGTTTATTCTATGTTGTTGTATTATTGCTATCTCACTGGAAACAAACTCTGTTCACTAAATGTTTTGGGGATTGCAATCCAGATTCTGTTAATAGTTAAAATGACCCCTGCCCTGTGTTGTTTAATGTCAATTATAGTGCTGTTGTTGAATGTATAAGTGATGATAGACCGTACCTTTTGGAGAGAGCATTTTATTTTTAGTTCTACCTTTTACTGATAAGTCTTATTGTGCAATCTATTTATAATATCTAATTATTATTATTATTATTATTATTATTATACATACATACATACATATAAAAGCTATATCAAAGCATATTCTAGATAATATTCCCATTTTTATTTTGTTTGTTTGTGCAAAAATTAGTTTAGGCCCCTAGCTTGATATAAAATGTAAACTAATTCTATTCTAAGCTCTTATCCATGTGCAAAAATTAGTTTAGGTCCCCAACTTTCAATAAAATGTAAATTAATCTCATTCTAAGCTTATTTGTATGTGCAAAAATTAGTTTAGGTCCCCAACCTTGTATAAAATGTAAATTAATCCCATTCTAAGCTCATGTCAGCATAGAAACGATATTCACCAAAATTAGCTTAGATATGTAATTTTCCTCAAAATTTAAACAGACCATATTCTAGGCCTTTCGTAATATATAAACAATATTAATGAGATAGAAAATAGATGTCGGTCCCTTGATATTTTGGTAATATTCTTGGCATGTTGAGTCTTATTGTGCCCATATGTAATTTCCTTTTTCATCTTGCGGATTTTAGCACGGCAACAAAATTGAAAATTATTTAATCTGTTGCCCGCGCAATATATGGGCATGAAATCCAAAGTAAAAAATAAGCATATTAACTTTCAAATTCTTTAGCATTTTCTTTAGATTTTCAATAATTTTTTCGCTATAACATACAAAAATCGTGAAATTTTTAAAAATCTTAAATTTTTCTTCGATTTTTCAATGTTTTGATTGTCATGGCACACGAGAATCATGTAATGGACAGAACTCCCAATTTTTCCCCCTCAAATTTTCTATATTTTGCACGTATATAATACACGAATATGGTGTAATTTAATTTTCTCAAAATTTCTATTTTTCAATATTTTATTTGCTATAATATAAGAAAATCATGAAATATTCAAGAATAAATTATTTTTTTATCGGTTATTCAATATTTTCTATGACATAACATAAGAAAATCTCAAAATCTTCTGGTTTCTTTCTTTTCTATATTATGCATGTTACACAATTTTTAAATAAGAATTTGTTTGAACAATGTATTGTATGTAGATGATGATGATTGTGCACGATAAAAGTTTTGTTTCGAAGAAAATAATTGCATAGATAATCATAATTTTTTTGTGAACAGACAAAAATATATTTGAAGTACAAAAAAAATTCAACTATGCCAACCACAGAACATGTCCAATAAAAATCATGTCCAATAAAAAAAATCACGACTTTGAATTTATATATTACAATCAACACGAATGATAACTGTAAAGGCAAAATAATGGAAAAATGAAAGAAATCACTTTTTGGATGTTGGAAACTTTTATGATTTTTATGTGCTCTATCATGCAACATATTGAAAAAGTGTAGAAAACAAATTTTTTTAGAATTCTATAAATTTTGCGATTTTCATTTGTTATATATAGCAAGCAAAATATTGGAAAAACTGAAAAAACAAAAGAAAAATTCAATTTTCATGCTTTATATAGCAAGCAGATAATTTAAAAAACGCAGAAAAAAGAAAATTTTGAGATTTTTAAAAATTTCATGATTTAAAATTGTAAAACCGAAGCAAACAAAAGGAAAGGCTTTTTAAGATTTAGCGTTTTTTGTGTGCTATAAAAAGCAAAACATCGAGAAACAGAAATGATTGATTACTGAAAACGCCCAACAGGTTTGGACCAGAATCACAAAACTCGCATTACTTTTGAAATGATAAAAAAATCCACCAAACTTAATGGTGCCATGTCGTCGGCGTCGCGTCAGCATAAAATATATAAAATCCCCAAAATACCCCTCTTTAACCCTAACCATAATTTCAAAAGAATAAAATAAATAAAAACATAAAAACCTACCCTCTTCTTTCTTCCTCCTCTCGACCATCATCGTCGACAATGGCTCTGACGCCAACGTCGCCTTCCCCGACCTCCTCTATCATCTTCCTTCTGCAGCATTACCACCATCACCATCACCACCATTATCCTTCTCCTATTCTTCTTCCTCCTCCTCAAGACCTCTAAATCTTCCTTCCATCTCCGCTACCCCCCTCCTCCATCCGCCGCCACAACCACCACCACCACCACCGACTCCAATCGTCATCATCATTTTCTTCTTCTTCATCATCATCATATTCATTTCATCTTCATCATCATCACCTCCCACCACCATCATCATAGATCCCCAAATCTCCTCCCACCTCCGCCACCTTCCTCCTCCCTACAGCGCCGCAATCGCCACTACCACCAACTCCCATCACCTCCCATCATCATCTCATAATATCATCATCATCTCCTTCCCCCTCCGCCACCCTCCTTCCACCGCCGTCACAACCACCACCTCCGACTCCCATCATCATCACCCCCCATCATCATCCTCAACTCTTGCCCCCTCCCTCCTTTTCCTCCTCCGGTGCCGGTCCCCCTCTTCGGCTCCTCCAGCTCCCTCTAAAGAATACATTAATGATTTAAGTAATATTTAGTGATTATTAAATTATTTAAAATGTAATTTATAATTAATTAATTATATTATGAAAAAGGCAAAATAGTTATTTGAGATGATATAATACCCAGTTCTTTTATACTCCAATAACCGTATTTTTATAAAAGGGGTCACTTACGAATTTACCTATTTTTACTTATAAATAGTTTAGTATTTAAAAAATCCTATTGTTAGCCAGTCCAGTTCTTTGCCCTTAAACCCTAACCGTACTTCCATCTTCTCTTTCATTATTTTTCCCTAGACTAAACTAAAACCCTATTACCTATCTACTTTATATTTTTCCATTTCCCTAACCCCGAGCTCGGCCCAAACTTCCTAATTATTTCCCCAAAATTCTTTCTCATTTTTATTCTCCCGAGCCCAACCCCATTCCCTTTTTTACCCTTTGTTTTCTTTCCCCTTTTATTAAATCCGGCCCACTTCCATTTCTTAGCCCAGAACTAAATAAAATAAATTAATAAAACCCCTTGGCCAACCCAGCCCACTCCCCCGACCCGTTCCCTACCTGACCCGTTAACACTCCTTCCCCACTTCGCTTTCTTTCCCGCGCGTCCCCTGCCCACTTCCATTTCTTAGCCCAGAACTAAATAAAATAAATTAATAAAACCCTTTGGCCAGCCCAGCCCACTCCCCTGACCTGTTCCCTACCCGACCCGTTAACACTCCTTCCCCACTTCGCTTTCTTTCTCGCGCGTCCCCTGCCCACGTCGTCAACGTTTCCCCGCCTCGTCGCGACCACGTCTTTTGCGCCCGCCTCTCTCGCGCCCACGTCGCGTAATCCCCTTTACGACCCGCGTCTCTTCTTCCTTCCTCTTCTTCTTTTCCCGCTCGTTCTCCCAACCGCCGCGACCGCTTCTTACGCACCCACGCCCTGCGACACGCGCTCCCTCCTACGACCCGCTCTCCTCAACGGCCCCCTCCTCCTTCTCACTTTCTCTCCCTCCAACCTCTCTTTCTCCTTCCTTCTTCATCCCTTCGCCAAGCCCGTCGCCACCTTCATCTCCTCCCGCGCACCCCACTAAGCATCGACGTCGCCTGCATCCCTCACTGCAACCCCGAGCTCCTCCTCCACCGTCGACATCCCAGCACAACCACCGATGCCTCCAACGCCCTGGGCTCCTCCCTCGCCGTCTCCTCACACCCAGCCATCCTCTCGACGCTCTCACCGCCTCCTCCCATCGGCCATCTTGACCACCTCGACGGCGCCTCCGTCGACCCCACGTCATCACCGAGCACATCTCTCCCCCCTCCCTCTCTCTAAATCTCTTTCTCCCCCTCTCTCAGCAAATCTCTCTCCCCCTTTCTCTCTCTCAGCATCTCTCTCTCTCTCTCTCTCTGTGCCTCTCTCACATCAAAATAAGAAACAACTTGGAGCAGTGATAAAAATGAGTGCACGGTGATTAACTGGGTTGAGTACAATTATCTGATTCCAAAGGCCGAAGCTGTGTTGCGCCCGTGACGCGATCGTGCCGTTGCCGCTGCCGGACCATCGTCGATACGTCTTCAGGCAAGTTTAATATTTGCTTCATGCTACTTGTATATGTTACAATTCTAGTTATTAATGATTGTCGCATACCCTTTTTACGTGAACCGTATAATTCAAGTGTTCGGTGCACGGTCCGAATGGGAAACTTACGTTAAATTGACGGCAAGATATAAAATGTGATGGCCCGAGTAGTAAGGAATGTTCCTTGAGACTTTGGTTCCAAAACTATGTCGTTTACTCACATAAAATGAGGTCTCGGATTCTGTCGTAAAACCTGAAAACCTTCGTACATGCCAAACTATAAAATTTATATTAAATTGTGTATAAACCGGATTTTAGCGTTCGATAGCTCGTAGCGAAGCTAACTGGTTAACCTACTGTAAAATATTGTTGATCACTAAATTTTAGTACATTATGATAGAGATAACTGCGGTGGATTATGATTCTGGACTGCAGTCCAGAATGGAAATCCAGGTTAATCCCTGTTGTTAAACTCCTGTATATCAATGTTCATATAAGAGAATGCGCGGAACCCTATATCGTTACGTAGGGAATTGGGTTAGCTTTATTACTCCATGGGTCTTACCGGATTCCTCAACCGTTTGATATTTTTAATTCATTTTACAATGTCGACACGTCTTACTGAATTCTGCAGAAGCAGATTTTACACATCGAACATAATCTGTCCATAACTCCCTGTCGACATAACATATTACTGATCCGCCAATTGTGGTGGAAACTTAACTGATAGCCCTAAATATTGTTCAACTATAGCGTCGCCTAAATGCGATCCCAACTGGGATTAAAATGCGTTACGAAACGGACTTCCGATTTTGAAACCGGATTTCCAGCAGTGAATGCTTAAAATGAAATGGCCATATCTAGTGATCCTGAAACCCAATTAACATGAGACCAATTTTGCTGGATAGATAATTAAACACACTACTTACCCCCTGTTCATTGTTTCGCTAAATTTTGCATGTATGTTTTATGATAAATTATACGAGTGGCAGGACACCGACTGATGATAACTTAATCATGCCTTAATTAATGTATTCTCATCACATTATATGAATGTCATTGCGTCGGCAACCTAGTGATCATGTGCATTACCCAGTGTTAGGTATTAGTGTTTGATTGTGGCAAGTACGTGAGTGTTTAAGCATGAATGGATAAGTGAAAGTGTACACAATCAATGGACCCTATTGATTTATTGCATTGTCGACGTCTGTGGGACGTGTATAAGTGTGACTATAATTGGTATGGGACGATTATGGGAGCACTTGTATGGGTGTCACAGGTAAGGCACCAAACACTGTCCATTTGTCTTGGGTATCAGTCGAGACATGCTTGATGGAGATCCCGTCTCCAGTTCTCGCGTAGACTTGTCATGGACCGACGGGTATTTGAGTTTATGGTTGGCGTTTGATGTAGACCACGGGGTGCGGGGTAGTTTGAGTGTGAGTTCAACAGAATCTCGGGAGTCCCATGCCGGCACATATGGAGATATATGGAGATATATATGGATATTACTGATTATTATCGTGTGTGTTTCAGGCCCGTGTTCCCTTGCCCTTGGGTCCTACCCTTGGGTGGGGGATACTCTTGCGTGGTTGACTCTCACACTTGGACTGACGATAGGCTTAGTGACCTATACAGTGAGACTTAGAGACTGATAGGGTTAGTGACATTGACATGTATTGCTTACTGATTCAACCTACCTGCCATACTGTTTACTGCTTTACTGTTGGCCTGTTCTATTGGATACCTGCATTGACTACTTCACGTTCCTGTCATTATCCCTTGATTACCGTTTCATGTTCACTATTATTGCACGAGTTCATATTTGTATGTATGTATGTATGTATGTATATGTATATATATGTATATGTATATATATGTATATATATATATATATTGCCATCGTGTCGCTCTGACGACCTGAGTATGCATGCTCAGAGTGAGAAGTGGATCTAGCCTGGACCAGGACCTGACGTATCTCGAGAATATCGCGGACATCTTGATCAGCGACTCAGAACCATACTTCATTGATCTCTACCTGGTTAGTTCTTTTGATTTAGTTACTGCATTTCTCATTACCTGTGCATTGTTTACTGATTACCACGTAAAGCTAGAAGCCGAAGTGTGACTACGGCAGGATATTCCCTTGACCGTAGGAGCATGGCTGGCCTTGTCAACCTCTCGTATTCCGTATTTTGGGAAGCGGGGCGTGACATGGTTTTGTTGGTATCAGAGCCAGGTTTTACTTCGATTGGGATTGTAGTTTCCGCGTAGTGCTTGGCAATCTAAGACATAGGTCTTAGATTGTAAACTTGTTATTCTCGATCTTGATTCACATAGTGTGTTCTGCTATATATTTTGAACCATCCGCTAGAGTTTTGGGTGAGTTAATAGAGTTACGTGGTTGTAATTGTGAACTGCAGCATAATTACAATACTGTACTCTGTTTGAGTGACTTGGAGTTCTACAGTTGATTTCCACTTGTTTGAATTTCACCGCACCCGATATTCTTGATTCCTTGCCTAATCCATATTGTATTTTAACTCTTATAGCTTGTGCCTTATATCGTCCTCAAATTGTTGTTTCAGGACCATGTCTTCCAACGACTCTTCTTCTATCTCCACTTCCCAGAATCAGACCGTAGAGATTCTGAGTGTACTAGAAGGTCTGAAGGAAGCCCAGGAGCGAACGTACGACCTGTTAGCTGAAGGATTAAGAAAGCAGATGACTCAGGCACCAGCGGAAGCCTCCAAACGTAAGGGAATCCCCGTTAAACAAGGAAAAGAGGTGAAGATGAAGCGCCCACTTGTTCCCCAGCCACGGAAGCAAGAGAAGGCTCAACGTTGTGGATACTGCAAGAAACCAGGACACCTTCAGAGAGATTGTCGCAGCGCCAAAGGGCAATGCCTAATTTGCGGATCCAGCGAACACCTTGTCAAAGGTTGCCCTAGAAGGAAGGAGCTACAAGGAGGAGGTTCGTCCACACTCTCCACTCCTGCTAAGTGATGGTTATTTCGTAGTTCGAGCTTCGAGGAATAGTACGGACCCATCGCAGGATTCAACTCGCGTGACGAGAATGCAGCGGTCTAGAAATCAAAGGAAGAGTTATCACGTTTTCTGCTTTTAATAAAAAATGTTGTCACTTCCTTGTAAATATTTTCTTTTCGTTTGAGATCTTGTATCCGTTGAACTTTTAGTTGAATGTAATAAAATTCTGAGTTGTGATGTATGTATCGTCCCCTTCCCACTCACTTTACTTATACTATTCATTGCATCAGTATTCTAATTTTTGTTTTTCAGTCCTTGCCTACCGCATATTTTCCTTGTACTCCGTATCCTTGGTTATTTTCTTAATGTGTTCCACTGTCTAATCATGACTTTCTTTTCAGGCCATGGCCCACCCTGGAGCAGCGCCGCATCTAGATGAGGACACACAGTCATGCGTTTCCTTAGACCGCATGCTGGTGAGTTCGGATGACGATATCAACGGCCTCCAGGTCATTTTCGGAAACAGCGATTCCGAGAACGAGGGAGCCGCAGCCCCAGAAGTTGACATGATCGGTGATTCCGACAGGAGGAAGGAGACCTCGAAGAAGACCCAATAGAGGAAGATCCGAGGAGGACCCGATAGAAGAAAATCCAGAAGAGGAAAACCCTGGGGAGAATCCAGTGGAAGAAAATCCTATGGAAGAGGATCCAGAAGAAGAGAATCACATGAAAGCAGACCTCGACGAAGAAGCTCCAGCCGAGGAAGAAGGACCGGAAGAACAAGACCCCGCGGCAGAAAAAACCCCAGTGGCGGTCCCTGCGAGGCGCTATGGAAATAGACACCCCTATCTGAGCGCGCGAGCCTACCGTAACCTGCTGAACCTCCACAACCGCGACTGACGTGATTTAGCTTTTGTCTCCTCTGGCCAAATAAATCTATGTATAGTTTAGGGCCATCTTTTACTTTTCGAGAATGCCTTGTTTAGAATTTTCTGGAATGAAATAAATTTCTGAGTTCGCTAATCTTTTAATTGTTGGTTCACATGATGCTTTGACTATTTCCCCTATACGTTCCTTTCCCCCTGAGATTCATTACTGTCCTTCACTCCTGCACCTTGTGTTGTTTTGACCCTCGCTTAGATTAAAAAAGTGCCGCATCCCGATCTTTTGAATGTGCCTTACTCTATTGTAACCCCTACCCTGTCTAGCTTTTATACATCAGTAGTGCTTCCTTTTATTACATTTAGGGACATCATTATTCGAAAAGTTTAGTTTTCATTATTTCGTACTTATCGATAAATTGTGTGTTATTGACTATTTCCGTTTTACCCATTTTAGAGGCTCTACTATTCCTCATATTTTCAATAGCGCAACCATATATCGCGCAGTTTTTACTTTGCTCTATGTCTCATAATTTCACCACGTGGATTTCTAAGTTATTTTAAAATCGTTTGACCGATACAGTTATTCTAAAATACTTTGGCCTATCGACAAATCCTTCACTATTTTATTACTGTTACTTTATTTTCTCGGGTATTGTGCTTATAGTTTGCTATTATAAATAGTTATGTCTGATGCCATTATTTTCAGCTGCGCTATTTTGATATACGTATGTATGCATATTTAAGATTTTCTATTTTATCTAGCATGCCTCGAAGGTTATTGTTCGCTATTGCTATTTTTATCCTCTTGCATATATCGTTTGCCCTTATAGTTGTTTCTGCCTTATACTTATTTAGACCTTCGATTTTTTTTCTTTCCTGTTTAACTGCTTTGAGTAAACCACTATATGTGAGTGTTCGAGGTCATGGCTTTTCGCGTGTTATTTTATATAGTTTATCGCTTGTTTTAAATTTCGAGGATGAAATTTTTGTAAGGGTGGTATGATATAATACCCAGTTCTTTTATACGCCAATAACCGTATTTTTATAAAATGAGTCACTTACGAATTTACCTATTTTTACTTATAAATAGTTTAAGTATTTAAAAAATCCTATTGTTAGCCCAGTCCAGTTCTTTGCCCCTAAACCCTAACCACACTTCCATCTTCTCTTTCATTATTTTTCCCTAGACTAAACCAAAACCCTATTACCTATCTACTTTATATTTTTCCATTTTCCTAATCCCGAGCCCGGCCCAAACTTCCTAATTATTTCCCCAAAATTCTTTCCCATTCTTATTCTCCCGAGCCCAACTCCATTCCCTTTTTTTTCCTTTGTTTTCTTTCCCCTTTTATTAAATCCGGCCCACTTCCATTTCTTAGCCCAGAACTAAATAAAATAAATTAATAAAACCCCTTGGCCAGCCCAGCCCACTCCCTCGACCTGTTCCCTACTCGACCCGTTAACACCCCTTCATCCCCACTTCGCTTTCTTTCCCGCGCGTCCCCTGCCCACGTCGCCAACGTTTCCCCACCTCGTCGCGACCACGTCTCTCGCGCCCACGACGCGCACTCCTCTTTACGCCCCGCGTCTCTTCTTCCTTCCTCTTCTTCTTTTCCCGCTCGTTCACCCAACCGCCGCGACCGCTTCTTACGCACCCACGCCCCGCGACGCGCGCTCCCTCCTACGACCCGCTCTTCTCAACGGCCCCCTCCTCCTTCTCACTTTCTCTCCCTCCAACCTCTCTTTCTCCCTCCCTCTTCATCCCCTAGCCAAGCCCGGCGCCACCTTCATCTCCTCCCGCACACCCCACTAAGCATCGACGCCGCCTGCATCCCTCACTGCAACCCCGAGCTCCTCCTCCACCGTCGACATCCCAGCACAACCATCGACGCCTCCAACGCCTCGGGCTCCTCCCTCGCCGTCTCCTCACACCCGGCCATCCTCTCGACGCTCTCACTGCCTCCTCCCATCGGCCACCTTGACCACCTCGACGGCGCCTCCGTCGACCCCACGTCGTCACCGAGCACATCTTTTTCCCTCTCTCTCTCTCTAAATCTCTCCCCCCCTCTCTCAGCAAATCTCTCTCTCCCTTTCTCTCTCTCAGCATCTCTCTCTCCCCCCCCCCCTCTCTCTCTCTCTCTCTCTCAGCATCTCTGCCTCTCTCACATCAAAATAAGAAACAACTTGGAGCAGTGATGAAAATGAGTGCACGGTGATTAACTGGGTTGAGTACAATTATCTTCCAAAGGCCGAACCTGTGCTGCGCCCGTGACGCGATCGTGCCGTTGCCGCTGCCGGACCATCGTCGACACGTCTTCAGGCAAGTTTAATACTTGCTTCATGCTACTTGTATATGTTACAATTCTAGTTATTAATGATTGTCGCATACCCTTTTTACTTGAACCGTATAATTCAAGTGTTCGATGCACGGTCCGAATGGGAAACTCACGTTAAATTGACGGCAAGATATAAAATGTGATGGCCCGAGTAGTAAGGAATGTTCCTTGAGACTTTGGTTCCAAAACTATGTCGTTTACTCACATAAAATGAGGTCTCGGATTCTGTCGTAAAACTTGAAAACCTTCGTACATGCCAAACTATAAAATTTATATTAAATTGTGTATAAATCGGATTTTAGCATTCGATGGCTCGTAGCGAAGCTAACTGGTTAACCTACTGTAAAATATTGTTGATCACTGAATTTTAGTATACTATGATAGAGATAACTGCGGTGGATTATGATTCTGGACTGCAGTCCAGAATGGAAATCCAGGTTAACCCCTGTTGTTAAACCCTTGTATATCACTGTTCATATAAGAGAATGCGCGGAACCCTATATCGTTACGTAGGGAATTGGGTTAGCTTTATTACTCCACGGGTCTTACCGGATTCCTCAACCGTTTGATATTTTTAATTCATTTTACAATGTCGACACGTCTTGCTGAATTCTGCAGAAGCAGATTTTACACATCGAACATAATCTGTCCACAACTCCCTGTCGACATAACATATTACTGATCCGCCAATTGTGGTGGAAACTTAACTGATAGCCCTAAATATTGTTCAACTATAGCGTCGCCTAAATGCGATCCCAACTGGGATTAAAATGCGTTACGAAACGGACTTCCGATTCTGAAACCGGATTTCCAGCAGTGAACGCTTAAAATGAAATGGCCATATCTAGTGATCCTGAAACCCAATTAACATGAGACCAATTTTGCTGGATAGATAATTAAACACACTACTTACCCCTTGTTCATTATTTCGCTAAATTTTGCATGTATGTTTTATGATAAATTATACGAGTGGCAGGACACCGACTGATGATAACTTAATCATGCCTTAATTACTGTATTCTCATCACATTATATGAATGTCATTGCGTCGGCAACCTAGTGATCATGTGCATTACCCAGTGTTAGGTATTAGTGTTTGATTGTGGCAAGTGCGTGAGTGTTTAAGCATGAATGGATAAGTGAAAGTGGCACGTACTTGTACACAATCAGTGGACCCTATTGATTTATTGCATTGTCGACGTCTGTGGGACGTGTATAAGTGTGACTATAATTGGTATGGGACGATTATGGGAGCACTTGTATGGGTGTCACAGGTAAGGCACCAAACACTGTCCATTTGTCTTGGGTATCAGTCGAGACATGCTTGATGGAGATCATGTCTCCAGTTCTCGCGTAGACTTGTTATGGACCGACGGGTATTTGAGTTTATGGTTGGCGTTTGATGTAGACCACGGGGTGCGGGATGGTTTGAGTGTGAGTTCAATAGATTCTCGGGAGTTCCATGTCGGCACATATGGAGATATATGGAGATATATAGGGATATTACTGATTATTATCATGCGTGTTTAGGGCCCGTGTTCTCTTACCCTTGGGTCCTACCCTTGGGTGGGGATACTCCTGCGTGGTTGACTCTCACACTTGGACTGACGATTGGCTTAGTGACCTATACAGTGAGACTTAGAGACTGATAGGGTTAGTGACATTGACATGTATTGCTTACTGATTCAACCTACCTGTCATACTGTTTACTGCTTTACTGTTGGCCTGTTCTATTGGATACCTGCATTGACTACTTCACGTTCCCGTCATTATCCCTTGATTACCGTTTCATGTTCACTATTATTGCACGAGTTCATATTTATGTGTGTGTGTGTGTGTCTATATATATATATATATATATATATATATATATATTGCCATCGTGTCGCTCTGACGACTTGAGTATGCATGCTCAGAGTGAGAAGTGGATCTAGCCTGGACCAGGACCTGACGTACCTCGAGGATATCGCAGACATCTTGATCAGCGACTCAGAACTATACTTCATTGATCTCTACCTGGTTGGTTCTTTTGATTTAGTTACTGCATTTCTCATTACATGTGCATTGTTTACTGATTACCACGTAAAGCTAGAAGCCGAAGTGTGACTACGGCAGGATATTCTCTTGACCGTAGGAGCATGGCTGGCCTTGTCAACCCCTCGTATTCCGTATTTTGGGAAGCGGGACATGACAGATGAACAGTAACGTTGACTGTCAAGTCATTATGGTTTTTTGATCATTTCAAAGGTAATGGATGTTTTGTGATTCTGGCCCAAATTTATTGGGAGTTTTCGGTAAATCAGCTAAATGGGGAAAAACAAAAAAAATTATATTTTTGAATAGTCTGTGAGCTTAAGTGCTATGTCAAGTAAAATGTAGAAAAATCGGATAAGAAAAAAATATTGGGATTTTTGAAATTTTCGTAATTTCCGTGTTGCAAAATATTAGAAATTTGAAGAAAAATTTCGAATTTTGAAAAGTTGATGTTTTCGTGTGCTAATGAAAAATATTAATAATATGAAATAAGTAGAAGACTTTGATATTCTTGTAACTATCATAATTTTCGTGTGGTACGGTGCAAAGTATTATAAATTTAAAGAAAATAAATAATTTTCAGATTTTTGTAAATTTCGTTGTTATCATGTGTTATAGAATGCAAAATATTTAAAACCCAGAACATGATAGAAAAATTTGAGATTTGTAAAAAATTAGTGTAACATGTAGCAAATAAAATATTGGAAAATAGAAATTGTGATATTATTAAATTTCACCATATTCTTGTATACAGCATGCAAAATATTAAAAATTCGAAGAAAAAATGAGATTTTTGGTCATTTCATGATTCTCGTGTGTTATAACAATCAAAATATTGAAAAAAAAAATAAAATTAGATTTTAACAAATATCACGATTTTTATATGTTATGGCAAGACAAATATTTAAAATCTATAAAAAATGTCCAGGTATTTGAAAGTTCTAATTTTTCATATATTTTTTATATAAAGTTCATAAATAAGAGTTATTACAATTTACAAATAATAAAAAAAATAAACTTTGAAATTAATATGATTATTCTTCAATTTGAATTTCGTGTCCCTGCATTGCGCAGGGGCCATTGCTAGTATCCTTTATAATTGGCTAAATTACACTAAAATACCCTTAATTATCCGTGTTTATTTTACCACATTGTAGTTTCTTTTAACTACAGTAAGCTCTTTTAAAATGCCATATCTAAGGGTATCATAGTGAAATAAGACTCCCTTGAAACCAAGTTTAAGAGAGTTTGCTGGGATAAAAAGAAACCTAAGGTGGTTTGAAAATAGTGATATAGTTAGAGAAAACGTGGCTTGTAGGGGTCCTGCAGGCCCAAAACTGCAGTGACCTCTCACATGGATCAGTGGGATCCACTGATTATTTTGCAGTTAGGCCCCTGGATCTCACTGACCCATGTGAGAGGCCACTTTAAAGCTTCTTTATTTAATAATTGCAACCTGATACGAGGGATATTTTCCAACAGGTAAGAAAGTTCCCGATTGCTACAACTAAAGTTCGTCGGCAACCCCAATTCCAACTTAGGCATGAAATTTGTGACAAGGAAGCCAGAATTTCAAAACATGCCGCTAACAAAATTGAACTGCAGATCTGATAATACACTGCTTATGACCGAAGCCTATATAAGAAATTGCATAGGCTAAAATTCAAGAACTAGATATATGTATAATTGAAAGACATTAATAAATGTGAATTAATAAGCATGGATTGCGGGCTGTCCAACAGTCATAAGAATTTCTATTAAAAGTATTTGAAAGTCTTTAATATCTTAACTAATATTCCTAAAAAGAAATTTTGAGTCTTTTGTCTATAATGTTCACATACAAGCACACGCATCAACTCGAGTAGAACATAACCTAAGAAAGAAAAGTTAACACGGCATGAGAATTAGAACTAGAACGAGAATGCACTTAAGGTTTTTCTAGATAACAAAACAAAATCTATTTGATTTGATTTTGATTTTTCTTCCAAAAATATAAAAAACAATATAAACATCTCAAAAGTATTTACAAAAATATTATAGCTCAAACGAAACAATTGATGGATTAGGTTCACATTATGCCTTGGCCACACGTTTGGAGAGTCATCAAGAATCACTACCTGATGGAGGCTGTGATCTCCTTCAGATATTGTCCTCCGTCGATCCTGTGATGGCGGTCTTTGACGGTTGAGATTTGGTTTGAGAGTTGTTGAGTGTGTAGATCTCAATGGATTGGCGTTGACGTCGAGCCATCTGCAAAAGAAGTCCCGGGATGGGTGACCACCGTAGGACACTCCGACGATCAGGTTAGTGCCGGCGAATAAGTGCAGAGTAACGGCGTATTGGAAATGATTTCGAGTTACCTGAGTCGTCTGAGAGAGGGGTTTATATAGTGGCCGCGTGGAGCGAGCGGGCGCGAAATCGTCGCCGTCAGTTACGCCCCTGCATTATCCTCGCATTAATGGCGGGATACGCCCACTAATGGGGAACGCGCTAGCGTGGGACACAGAACATGGGAAGGCGGATATCTCGCCCTGGCGAGATACGCGGAGCCGTTGCGGGGACGCTTGGGTTCCACGCTCTCAGTTGATCGAGGAAGCCAAGAAAGCTCGGCCTGTCAGATTGCTCGGAGACGAGCAGTGAGGCCGAGGAAGCTCGGCCTATCAGATGGCTCGGACACGAGCAGTGAGGCCGAGAAAGCTCGTCCTGACAGATGTCAGATGGCTCAGAGACGAGCAGTGAGGCCGAGGAAGCTCGCCCTGACAGATGTCAGATGGCTCAGAGACGAGCAGTGAGGCCGAGGAAGCTCGGCCTGACAGATGGCTCGGAGATGAGCAAGGAGACCGAGGAAGCTCGGAGACGAGCTGTTGGTAGTTTGCTAGGTGAAGGTAGAAAGTACTCAGGGAGGTCTCCTGAAAGGTCGGACACTTCCTCGAGACGAGGTCTCGAGAAATGCCCTTAATGCAACTCATTTATTCTACCTCCCCAGCCTCCGGGACATGTCATCCGCCACGTGTCGTAATCTGAGAAAATACCACTTCTGAGCATCATCATTAGCCCCCACTCTCGTTCCGACCTATTTATGGGTCGGGTCGAAAGTGACCTGCTCGGTTTTTCTTCGGCTCAGTTTGGCGCCGAGAATCAGAATGTGGATTGCCCGGGAACGACGTGGCGTTTGGCGTCGTTTCGATCTTTGGGCCCACGTGTCGTCTCGTTATGCGTCTGAATTTTCGCGCGTATCTCCGATGGCGTCAGCGGATCAGTGAAATGATTGCGCTTTAAAGAGGGGGAGCCGTTTCAGTCGATTTGCCAGTTGGGATACGGGCTACGTGTCGAACGTCGGTTGGCGGAAGCGACAGGCTGTCTCTGATTCCTGCAGTTGAAGAGACGTCCCCAATGGTCGGTCGCCACGTGGAGCTTCGACTGCCGCTTGGGCGCGACGTTTCATTTTGGCGGGAATCAATCTGGGCCGTGGGATGTTCTCTTTTAGGGTGTATAAATAGGAGGGGACCATCATAGGACCGACACTTTGCTCTAATTCTCTTTCATTGCTGAAGATTGCCCGGCGCTCCACTTCTCAGATCGGATCCTCTGTTGATTTTTCCTCGGTGAGTCCCTTCTTTTGAATCAGGTTAGATGTCTTCATCCGAGAAGTCTGTAGAGGTAGTAAGGGTAGAGTCGGACGATGATGCCTCAGTTTCTGGGGCCGAGTCCAGTGGGTCTCCCTCCTCTTCGGCTTCAGATAGCCAACATAGTTCTTCTTCTTCTTCTTCGTCTTCTGTACCGGGTTCGCCCCTAGGGTCAGGGCCGTCCTTGTCACTCACCGTCGGACGGTGACAAGGGCTCCCAAGGTGCGCATCGGGAACACCCACGATGCGCCCTCCGTTTTGAAGAGTCTGGATGAGCTTTCCGAAATTCGGACTCGATTCCACATCCCCTATAACTATTCCATCCGTTTAGCTGGAGAGGGTGAGCGGGCGGACCAGATGCAGGGCAAGAAGATTGCCTTGTATTTGGAAGCTTTCCGGCCAGGAATGCGTCTGCCCTTCCCAATCGAGGTTTGTGGGGTGCTTCGTTGCTTCCGTTTTGCTCCGGGCCAGCTAGCGCCGAACTCGTGGAGGATCTTCCTCGGGTTTCTGGTCCGGTTGAAATTAGATCAGATCCCCTTCAGTTTAACCCTCATCGTTTCTTTCCTTTGTTATAAAAATCATCCCGGCACCAGTAAGGAAGAGCCGAGCTGGGTGTATTTTTCGTATAAAAAACGTAAGGGTGGGGCGGCCGGGTCGGGGGTAGTAATCGCCCCTTCTTCCATCCACGAATGGAATGAGAAGTTTGTATTCGTCGGGCCACCTGAGGGCGAGAATTGGCCTGTGCCTACACAGTGGCACATGGCCGACTGCCCGAGGGCAAAGTAGTCGACTTTCCCCGAGGCGAGGGTGGTGTCCTAGTGGGAACCGATCCAGCAGGCGGATAATCTACTATCCGAGCAGGCACTGAGCTGGGCTGGGCTTAGTCCTGCGCATTTTCTGGGTAAGTTAGGGCCTTCGACTACCTGTTTAGACTTTACTAAATTTCCTTTGCCGTTTCGGTGTCGCTAACCCCCCTTTGTTCGCATGTTACTTTTTACAAAGCCCATGGACCGATCAAAAATCTTAACCGCCATGGCCGCCAAGAACCAAGGAAGGAAGGCCGGGGGCGCAAACTTGTCCCGACCCGGTCCGAGCTCGGCCCCGAGGCCAACTCCACCGTCCAAGCCTTCCGCTGCTCTCTGAGCCCCAGAAGAATGCCGCGGGGGGAGGGGGTCATAAGCATAAGCGGGACCCGGCGCCCCGGGCAAGAGAGGAGGAGGAGGCTGAGCCCACCGAAATTCCCCTCAAAAGGCTGAAGCAGACGGTCTCTCGGCCACCTTCTACCAGGATCCCAGTGTAGGAGGGCGACTTCTGCATTGAGGTGCCCTCGGGGCTCTCCGTCGCCTACAGTTTGTTTTCGGACATGGAGAAAGCAGCCGGGGGCAAGATTCCCCGGAAGACCATGAAGGCCCAGGTGGTCGCCATAGCGCAGGAGGCGGTTCAGGTCGGTACTTGACTTTTCTTAAAATTTCTTAAGTTTTGTTTTCTCGGTTTGAGCTTTTTAACCTGTTTGCTGCTTTTCTCGGGTCCTTCATCACTGCACTCTCCTCATCGCCATGGAATCCGAGGAGGTACCCCCGGCCATGAAAAAAGCGGGCGAATCCTCCTCGTGGGAGGAGGAACTCCGCCTCCAACTGCGGCAGGCGGAGGAGAAGGCGACTCTTCTCGACACTCGACTGGTCGCCGAGAGGCTGACGAACTCCAAGCTGAAGGAGTCTTATTGGCTCCTTGATGAGTCCAACCGGGCTATCCAGGCCAAGTTGGAGGAGGTGAACAGCCTCTACAACTTGATGAAGAAGTCGAGGGACGTCCTCAAGAGGGATGTCCGGATGGCTATGGATGCGGTGAAGCTCGCCGAGAGCCGGGCGGCGATGGCCGTGGAGGGATATAAGGCGTCCGACCAATTTTACGTTGATCTCGCCGAATCCGCGGCTGTCGTGTGGCACGGTGCTCTCGACGCCGTCAAGGAGTCTATGCCGGGGTTCGATGACAGCGAGCTCCGTGCCAAGTACCTCCTGACCGAGGAAGCGCCGCAAGGGGACGTCGCTGAGGCTGCAGTTGGAGGCGAGGCTGTCGGCGGAAGTGCCGACCCCAAGGTCGCAGTTTTGGTCCCTGATGGCGGCCTTGAGCAAGGTGAGATCTCGGCCGAGCGGACGGCCTGAGCTTTCCTCCCTTGAAGATTTTTTCTTTTCTTAAAATCTTGTAAGCCTCCGGGCATTTCTGTAAGGCTGAGGAGCCAAGAATACCTTGTATTTATCTTTGATTATAAATAAAATACTTCTTTTTCCTTTGTCCAAATGTCTGCTCGCTGCGCAAGTACTTTTAGCTCGTATACTTTTCATTGTTCAAATCTTCATTCTGCAAGTATTTTTAGCTCGTAAGTCTTTTTATCTTGCAAGTGTTAGGCCGGTGTCCACCTTTTCTGCAAGTATTTGTAGGCACGGTAGCCAAGCATAGGAAGGTCGGTATCCTCCCTTTCCCCCGAGTCGAGGTGGCGATCGCGCATCGAGTATGAATCGATCGATGGCCAAGCGTAGGAAGGTTGGTATCCTCCCTTTCCCCGGAGTCGAGATGGCGATCGGGCATCGAGTATGAATCGATCGATGGCCAAGTGTAGGAAGGTCGGTATCCTCCCTTTCCTCGAAGTCGAGGTGGTGATCGCGCATCAAGTATGAATTGATTGATGGGCCGAGCAGGAAGCAGCTTGGTGGCCCGTGAGGAGGGCTTTTAGATCTGCTTCTTTATAAGTCAGGAATCTACCCACTGCGGATGGATCGAACAGGAAGCTCCTCGTGAAAGTCGACCCTAGCACCACCATGAGGTTCTAGAGGCATCAAGCATGCCAAATTTTAATTTTTATTAGGTGCTAAGTTAGACTAACAAGATCTTTACTAGATTATCAGGGTTTTCCTTTGTGATGTGTACAACTAGAGAAAGTGAAAGATGGTTATACCCTCATAGATCGAGTCCTTCACTTCACATGCTCCGTGTAGTAGTCTCGCGACTCCACTAGGCTCCACTTGAGGCTTTGGACGAGCTTCCTTTGATGACCTTCGTGCCGAAGATGATCCACGCGAAATCCCTCCACCTCAAGCTACCTCTACACTAAACTCTTTAGCGTAGTAAACACGCTACACTCGATCGCTCGTCAAGTGTAGCATGGTGAAATAGGGGATGTTAAAAGCTCACAAGTTTGTGTTCAAGCTTCATGGTTCACATCACATGTGAGGGTTGGAGCTTGAACTATAGCAATTGAGGAAGAAGAAGAAGTTAGAGAGCAACCATAAGAGCAATTCAAGAAAAATGGCTAAGTGTTGAGAATGAGTAAAGAATGAATGGCAACTTTTGACCCCCACTCATTCAAGCATGGAATTTTGCAATATAAAATTGCAACCATGCTTGAATAGTGAGTCAAGATGAATAAACAAATATAACTCCCATGCTTGCAACCATGCTCTCAATTTACACCTCATTTCTATTTTTCTCAAAAATAGAAAATCAAGCCATGCTTCATTATATATATATATATATATATATATAACATATATATTAATATATATATATAATGAAGAATAATTAGTGAGCTAATGATATTAGTTAAGATATAATTATATCACATATAATATATATCACATTATTAAATCAACACTTGATTTAATAATCCAGTTATATCACATATGACCGACTGATATCATTTATTTGTATATCACATTATCAAATCAACACTTGATTCGATAATCTGTTTATATCACATATAACCGAACCGATAACAGATAACTGCCAGATTACTATACGGTATCATATACACGTATTTAATCAGGCCCATACACATATCACATATGTGTCCTACTTCGTTTCGCTTGAACCAGAGAACTTCTGTGTGGGACTGTAAAACTCGTTAATATGCCAGCAGTAGGTGATGATCACATCAGTCACCTACAAGCCGTCAGCGGTACTAGCTGAACGTAACGGCTACCCGAGTATTGAGCGATATGAAGATCAACAAGCAAGCTTGTCCATAGTCTCCATGAAGCCTATCAGTAACACTACGGTTCAGTCCGGTCTCTTCGTCTGATATGTCGCATATCATATCTAGGGGTGGTAAACGTCAGACCCAGTAACGTGATAAGTCATGCCGATGTCTGGCCTATAACGGTTCGAGAAACCACTGATAACACTTATCAGTAAATCTCATAAGCAGTCCTGGCCAGGGACTTCCAGTTATAGCCAATCGAGTATAGCGCAACATCAACCCCCAATACCGGGAGAGACGAAACCCCTCCTATCGCTCGTTGCCTCCATGCCACTCGGGACTGTACCCAAAATCCACCTGTTTGCACGTCTCCTTTGAGCGTGGTAGGGAGGAAATCAAAGCATAGTGGGAGCCGCATAGGACTCTATGACGATCTCGGGTCTACAGACTAACCTGTACCAGTATTACCAGAGGACTGCTATCTGACGATAGGTATACTGCCACATAGGAGTCCTCGGCGAGTCCTGTTCTGTGTACCCATTCTCCAAAGAGCACCTGCGTACAATATTTGATGTCACACACCAATGGTTGTGGGATCAACTATCGCCCTCTAAGGGACAAGAAACGTACACACTAGTCTACTCTGGAATATCGATGCCCTTGTTTCGATATTCTCTCGACTAGGAACTGATTAAAGGATATACTTTTGGACCACCATGACCCCACTAGTATGATCTCATCATAGTCCTGGTAGTCAAGTACATATCCTAAGGGCTTTATCAACATGTAAGAGACAGACAATTTAAATACCGGTCTACATGTTAAGATAAAGGTAACCTAATAGCATACTATCATGTCGAGCAAGAAAGTCCTATATATATATATCCAAGTATACACTATATCAACAATAATGGCCTCTAGGGCATACATATTCCTAACAATCTCCCACTTGCACTAAGGCCAGTTGTTGTAGTATCTCATACCGAACGACCCAAAAGTCTCTCGAATAGCATCTGGGGGATGACCTCGGTGAGTGGATCCGCTGTGTTATCCTCTGTGTCAACTCTCTTAAGCTCGATCTCCCGGAGATCAACTATCTGCCTGATCAGGTGATACTGTCTAAGAATATGTCTGGATCGCTGATGGGACCGGGGTTCCTAGGCCAAAACCACAACTCCATTGTCATCACAATACTCAGGTATTGGATGCTCAATGGTAGGAACCAAGTTCATCATATGAACTTTTTCATCCAGACAACCTCTTTGGCAGCATCGTTGGTAGCGATATAATTAGCCTCTATCAACGAGTCTGCTACGGTATATAGCTTGGAACCCTTCCAACATACCGTCCCTCCACTGAGGGTGAAGACAAAACCCGAGACTGACTTTCAGTCGTCCTTATCACTCTGGAATCTCGAATCGGTAAAGGACTCTATCTGGAGTTCACCGTTACCATACACCAAGAACATCTCTTTAGTCATTCTCAAGCACTTAAGAATGTTCTTCAGCTGTCCAGTGGTTTTCCCAAAGATCTTTTCGATACTTATTCACTACACCTAGTGAGTAAGCTACATCTAGTCTGGTACATAACATTGCATACATGATTGATCCGTCTGCCAAAGTATAGGGTATCCCTTGTATGCGAGCCCTCTCCAAATCAGTCTCGAGAGATATCTCTTTGGAGAGAGTGATTCCTGAACAAGCGGGTATATTACCACGCTTAGAATCATCCATACTAAACCCCTTTAGCATGGTGTCTATGTATCTGGATTGGGACAATCCCAAATCCATTTAGATCTATCTCTATAGATCTATATCCCCAGGATGTAGAAGACATCAGTTAGATCTTTCATGGAGAACCTATGTGATAAGAGGTGCTTGACCGAGTGTAGCATAGGAACACCGTTTCATATCAAGAGTATGTCATCCGCGTACAATACGAGAAAGACAACCATACTCTCTACAACCTTCTTATTTATACATAGTTCATCTACCTTTTTGATGAAGTCAAACTCTTTGACTGCTTCATTAAAACAGATGTTCTATCTCCGCGATGCCTGCTTTAACCCGTAGATGGATTTAAGCAGCTTGCACATGCTTCCGCTGCTCCCACTGTCTACGAAGCCCTCTGGCAGTGTCATATACGCTCTCTTCTAAATTACCATTTAGAAAAGCGGTTTTGACGTGCAGTCTGTCAGATTTCGTAGTTATGGTATGCGGCAATGGCAAGTAGGATCCTGATGGATTTAAGCATAGCTTTGAAAGTCTCAACTTTTCCATCTACACCAAATTATCTTTCTCAAAGATCCTCTTGCTCCCGATGGGTTTTACCCCTTCAGGAGCAACATCCAAAGTCAATACTTTGTTGGTGTACATAGATTCCATCTCAGATCGCATAGCATCCAGCCATTTCACATAGTCTCCACTTGTGATGGCCTGCTCGAAACTAGTTGGATCATCATCTCCATGATGCAATCCTCGCTCCCACCGTCTACGAGAAAACCGTAGTATCTCTCAGGTGGATGAGGAACCCAACTAGATCAGCGGAGTGGCTGCGGTTCGTCGAGGACTATTGAATCCTCCGGTTCCAACAAATCGTCAGTTATAGTTTGTGTTTGTTGGAACTTCTTCCAGTTCTACCTTATCGCCACTAATTTCTTCCACAAGAAATTCCTTTTCCAAAAAGGTGGCATGTCGAGAAACAAAACATCTTTTGTTCCTCGGTGTGGTAGAAGATATACCCTCGCGAATGGTCGGGATATCCTACAAACTTGCACAGAACCGACCTTACCTCGAGCTTGTCCGGATTTTGCTTTTCAACATAGGCCGGACAACCCCATATCTTAACTCGTTTAAGAGATAATCTCTTACTACTCCATATCTCATATGGAGTGGTAGGCAACGGATTTGATCGGAACTATATTCAATAGGTATGCATCTTCTCAAGTGCATGTCCCTGAAAGGAAATAGGCAACTCAGCAGTACTCATTATAGAGCGCACCATATCTCATAGGATGCGATTCCTCCATCCCGATATACCGTTGTGCTGTGGTGTATACGGAGGAGTAAGCTGAGAGAGAATCTCATTCTCTTTTAAATAGTTTCGGAATTCCGTTCTCCAGTATTCTTCTCCCCGATCATATCGAAAGATTTGAATACTTTTACCCATTTGGTTCTCAACTTCGTACTTATATTCCTTGAAATTCTCAAATGATTCAGTTTTGTGTTTCAACAAGAACACATGTCCGTATCTTGAGAGAACATCGATGAATGTAATAAAGTATGCGGAACCATCCTTGGCATATGTAGACATAGGAACGCATACATCATCATGTATCTGTCCAAGAGTTCAGTAGCTCTTTCTCCGTTTCCAGTAAACAGAGATTTGGTCATCTTGGTCTTTGAGACATGACTGGCAAGTTTCATAAGATGTAAATTCGAACGGATTCAAATATGCATCCTTATGGAACTTTAGCTAGTCTTGTTTCATCGATATGACCCAGTCTACAATACCACAAGAAGACTTCATTCATTTTTTAACTGTTCCTCTTGTGTGTGTTCTGTACGTTTAGAACTGTAGTTTGATTCAGAACATGTACATTGTTATACAACGTACCTTACCCAATCAACACTTGATTTAGGAAAATATTCACAATATTATTGGTACGAAATAACAGTCGCTAAGAATCCATGTATTACCTGTTGGTAACACCATGTGATATTTGCCAGCTGCTTAGGCTGCAACAATTGCACCATTCTCTACTACTAGAGACATATCACCCTTTTCCAGTTCTCCACCTGTCTATAGCCCATGTAACAAATTACATGTGTGGGATCCTGATCCGATATCCAATACCCAGGACGTAGAGGTAACTGAGAAACAGTTCTTGGTTATGAACACACCCGAAGACAATGCATCAACATGCTTATTCTTCGTTTGGGTGGCGTGGGAATCCGTATATTCCCATATTACTTGCTTATGACAATCATAAGACAGAGCGGAACCTAGCCCAGTATAATAAGTAGGTTCGGTCAATACATCCATATTATTACCTTGATTAAGGCATGTCATTGGTCGCTACCAGGAGAGAGAGAAGGATAATTACTTTGCGTGCGCTCTTTGTAAGATTAGATTAGATTTTTATCTAATCAGGATGGCTCCCACTATTTTTATCAAATCTTCCTTCAAACCCTAAAAGGTAAGATTAGCCGGGATTAATTACACCCTACAGGTTCGCCAATCGTTCGGCCAGGCAGGTATCGGTACTCCGAGGGAGGTTCCCCGTGCTTTCGCACGGACCTAATTAAAATAAACCTTGTTTCCCTATAGGCATAACCCCGTTGACACCTTTCTAGACATCTACTTGATTAGCTAATTGTAAAGTGGAAAACTCTCCCAGGAGTAACTCTTACTCGCAGTGGGTATCAGGATCCAACTATCATATAAAAGGCATGCAATCTCATTGCAAATTTCAACACTTGAAATTCCCGATAATGTTTTTACCCCTAACGTCCTATAGCCTTGCCGCAGGCCAACAAACCATAGGGCGTTAGTCAAGTTCAACCCGTTCATTTCTTGATTGAATTAAACCCACCCACACGACCCTTGACGCAGGCCAACAAAGTCGCACGACTACCCTAATCCAATCGCATCACATGCTGCAGATAAACACTAATTCAGCTACCGCACACTACGCCTTGACGCAGGCCAACAAACGCAACACGAATACTAAAATAGCACTTATCTGAAATGACGGAGGGCTACACAAGTTTTTAAGAAAACCATGAGCATAATGAACTTGATATCATTGTAGAATCTAGTGATTTAGAAAATGAGTGTTTTTGAGGCTTTTGCTAGCTTCGCTAAAGAGGTCACTCTCGGTGAAGGGATCTCGGCTCTTTTTTCATCGAATGAGGTGGTGGATATTCATGAATACCACCATGCAAAGCAAGAACTAGAGAAGCAGTCAAAATACAAAACCGAGTGGGTTGTAGCATTTGCTAGTTTCGCTAAAGAGGTCACTCCCGGTGAAGGGATCTCGGCTCTTTCCTCATCGAATGAGGTGCTGGATATTCATCAAGGAATACCACTATGCAAAGCAAAAACTAGAGCTACCCTTTTTGAAAATTTGATTCTACAACATATTTTGGTTTCTTTCTTTTCATTAATCTCATTAATGAAGTCCCATCATTTAATGTTTCCTAAACATTACAGAAAAATGAAACGAAAATAGAATGTACGCTTATACCATCCGCATTCGCCACGGGGCCTCGTCATGCACCGTTAGGTTACTTAACTACCGGCAGAGCGGGGGCTGGACTAGTGCGGGTGCAAAATATAAGCAACGTTTATTATATATCATATATATAATAGTACATTCGTCTCACGCAGTTATATGATCAACATCACAGAATCAAGCAGCAAAAGCAATATATGAAATATTGGATAACTAGGATGTCCGTGTTTTAAATTTAGCCAGTAATGTAAAACACGGATTCCACAGTCGTGATGAATAGCCAAACCCACATCCCTAGACCCCTATGAGAGCGGCAAGTAACCCAACCAATTCTAGAGTTAGGAGACTCGGTCTCAACTCCTTGAGATGGTCTCCCACTGGACTCTAGAACCCGGTTACTTGTGCTCCCCGTCTTGGGTCTATCATAATGCGGAAAAGTAAATAATATACAACAATGGTGACTTCATCCTCAACCCGGAAGTGCCCCAATAAAAGAACATTACATACAGATTTTACATGAATGAAAATAAAAACCCTCATTTCACATAAAAAAAACCCGGCTATTCTTTCACGACGATCCAACAAATCATATCAACAGCAACACACGATATCACATATTATCAACGTAAGCAAATATGCGTATCTCTAAAACTCATTGACATATAGCAATGAGATTAGGATACCCCACATATTACACTTACGGTCGCAGAAAAGAAATTAGAAAACTACAATAATTAGAATCCGCAATATCCTTAGACATTATAAACCCGGAATATCTCATATTCCGGATTTCATGCCTAACTTATAAAACTTGCATTTTAGTCTCAAATCGAAAACTCTTTTCAATTGGTTGTCGGATAATTCAACAAGATTCCTGGCTTAGTGATCACGTACAATACGCAATTGCGATGAAGTTTTGATCCGAATCAAAACTTCGTGACAATCGATCAATTGAGATTAAACGGCTAGCTTTACAATATAATAACTAGTTTTTATAAAACTAATTAATCCGGATTCTAATAATTGTATCACACACATCACAAAGCTTGTAAAGTAACCGCGATATTAGAATTCCGCACGTAATTAGCAAACTTAACCAATTTTTCCAAGACTTGAAAAATCCAGTGAGCTAAAGTTCCAAAACCGATCGTTTTAAGCCAATCCGGGAGTCGAAACGAACTCGAAACCCGCCCAAATCTTCGAGGAGGCGAAGATCACAAAATTAGCTGTCGAATGGGGGCCTCGGGGGGGGTACCCACCCCCGGGGACCACTACGAAGTGGCCCCTTAGGGTAGGCAGACCCGAGAGCACCCAATTGGGGTGCTCTTGGGTCACCCACCCCCAAGGCCACCTTATGGTGGTCTTGGTGGGTGGGTCCGGCCTTTGGTCCCCCCTAGGGTGTTTCCGGGGTGTGCATGCTCCACCCCGCGGCTTCTTGGTTCAAACCGTAAGCCCACGGGATGTGCAAACAACTTAAAATATTATTTTTGAAACTGTTTTTATCGGCAGTTTTTACGCGACAAAAATGGCGGATTTCTAACGTCGCTACAAGTTACCCTAATGTTCTAGCTTGGCTCTGATACCATGTATGTCAGGAAGACACCTCATCCAATGGGGTCGCCGTAGCACCTACAGGTCCCTCAGCAGCTACTTTTTACGCATGCCCCCTCGCGAGGACTACAACTCGCCGGAACACCTTCCAGTCTCGGGACACCCTGGGGGTAAGAGCCTATACTTCGCCACACTGTCACACAGTGAGAACCTCCCATAGGTTGAAATCCAATGCCCAGTAGCTCTGATACCATGAAAGTCGACCCTAGCACCACCATGAGGTTCTAGAGGCATCAAGCATGCCAAATTTTAATTTTTATTAGGTGCTAAGTTAGACTAATAAGATCTTTACTAGATTATTAGGGTTTTTTTTTATGATGTGTACAACTAGAGAAAGTGAAAGATGGCTATACCCTCATAGATCGAGTCCTTCACTTCACATGCTCCGTATAGTAGTCCCGCGACTTCATTAGGCTCCACTTGAGGCTTTGAACGAGCTTCCTCCGATGACCTTCGTGCCGAAGATGATCCACGCGAAGTCCCTCCACCTCAAGCTACCTCTACACTAAACTCTTTAGCGTTGTAACCATGCTACACTCGATCGCTAGTCAAGTATAGGATGGTAAAGTAAGGGATATTAAAAGCTCATAAGTTTGTATTCAAGCTTCATGGTTCACATCACATGTGAGGGTTGGAGCTTGAACTATAGCAATTGAGGAAGAAGAAGAAGCTAGAGAGCAACCATGAGAGCAATTCAAGAAAAATAACTAAGTGTTGAGAATGAGCAAAGAATGAATGGAAACTCTTGACCCCCACTCATTCAAGCATGGAATTTTGCAATATAATATTGCAACCATGCTTGAATAGTGAGTCAAGTTGAATAAACAAATATAACTCCCATGCTTGCAACCATGTTCTCAATTTACACCTCATTTCTATTTTTCTCAAAAATAGAAAATCAAGCCATGCTTCATTATTATATATATATATATATATCATATATATTAATATATATATAATGAAGAATAATTAGTGAGCTAATGATATTAGTTAAGATATAATTATATCACATTAAATCAACACTTGATTTAATAATCCGGTTATATCACATATGAACGACTAATATCATTTATTTGTATATCACATTATCAAATCAACACTTGATTCGACAATCTGGTTATATCACATATAACCGAACCGATAACAGATAACTGCCAGATTACAATGTGGTATCACATACACGTATTTAATCAGGCCCACACACATATCACATATGTGTCCTCCTTCGTTTCTCTTGAACCAGGGAACTTCTGTGTAGGACTCTAAAGACTCGTCAATACGCCAGCAGTAGGTGATGATCACATCAGTTACCTACAAGCCGTCAGCGGTACTAGCTGGACGTAACGGCTACCCAGGTATTGAGCGATTTGAAGATCAACAAGCAAGCTTGTCCATAGTCTCCATGAAGCCTATCAGTAACACTACCGTACAGTCCGGTCTCTTCGTATGATATGTCGCATATCATGTATAGGGGTGGTAAACGTCAGACCCCAGTAACGTGATAAGTCATGCCGATGTCTGGCCAATAACGGTTCGAGAAACTACTGATAACACTTATCAGTAAATCTCATAAGCAGCCCTGGCCAGGGACTTCCAGTTATAGCCAATCGAGCATAGCGCAACATCAACCCCCAATACCGGGAGAGACGAAACCCCTCCTATCTCTCATTGCCTCCATGCTACTCGGGACTGTACCCAAAATCCACCTGTTTGCACGTCTCCTTTGAGCGTGGTAGGGAGGAAATCAAAGCACAGTGGGAGCCGCACAAGACTCTATGACGATCTCGGGTCTACAGACTAACCTGTACCAGTTGTTTCCCCCAATTAGAGCAAAGCTCTGTTCAAAAGTCAAATTTTAAAATGAAGCAATGCTTCAGATGCAGCGCCAAGTGCGCTGCGCCCTAGGTAGCGCACCACGTGCAAAGCACGTGTGCGCTAGCGCTAAGTGTGCTGCACTTAAGCAGCGCACCACGTGCAAGGCACGTGTGCGCTAGTGCTAAGTGCGCCGCGCTCTAAGCAGCGCACCACGTGCAAGGCACGGGTGCGCTAGCGCTGGAACTAAAAGCTCCCCACCGTCAGATCAAAGATCTAATAATAAGGATAAATCATTAATTAATCAGAATTAAATTCTGTTAAGGAAAGATTCCTCAAAATCTTTCCAAATAACAAAATTGTGCTCTGTAAATCAGAGCACCGTTGGATCAATGATCCAATGGTGATTAAAGATCACCAAAAACATAGAATAAATTCTGTTTAAAAAGATTTCCCAATCTTGTTAAAAAACAAGAAGATTGCCTTATGTAAATTAGAAGCCATTGGATCAAAGATCCAACGGTGGGGGAATCCCAAATCAATTGGAGAAAAGATTTCCTTAACTGATTGAACTTATCAGCTTGCCCTATATAAAGGCCTCTAGACTTCAAGTCTAAAATATACAGAAAGAGAGAGAAGAACCCCCTCATAAGCTTTGAGATTTCAGGAAGAGAAGCATAGCTCTCAGCAAAAGAAGAAGATTTTTTCTTCAAGGTAAAAAGAATGGTGATGAACAAAGAGATGAAATCATCTCATAATTAAAAAAGAAGAATTCTCTTCTTAAAAGATCATAGATCTACAAAGACCAAGGTCTTTTATAAAAAGATCAAAAGTTCTCATCATAAAACAAAGAAGTACTTACTTCTTTCACAGATCATAGATCTATAAGACAAATTGTTTTTTTCTGAGATCATGAACATCTCATTATAAAGGGGGAGAGAATTATTAAATTCTCTGAGGGATCACAGATCCATAAAGGCAAAGCCTTTTCATTAATACAAGAGATTGAAGCATCTCCTATAAAGTAAGAACTTTTGTTCTTTTGATCTTGAGAAAATTCTCTTCTGGGGGAAAATTTATTTCCCAGATCATAAAATTGATCAAATGCGCTTCTGCGCTCTTGAACTGGCGCTCAGCGCCGAGTGCACCACGTGTCACTCACGAGTGCGCCAATCAATAGTTAGCGCTTTGTGCTCTTGAATTAGCGCACTGCACTCATGGACTGGCGCAAAGCGCAAAGCGCACCACTTGTCACTCACGAGTGCGCCAATCAACAGTTAGCGTTTTGCGCTCTTGAATTAGCGCACTGCGCTCATGGACTGGCGCAAAGCGCCAAGTGCACCACGTGTCACTCACGTGTGCGCCATTAAACTAAAAGCGCAATGCGCTCAGGGTTTAGCGCTCAGCACTCATAAACTGTCATCATGCGCTCATCATCTGGCGCCTAGCGCCTAGCGCGACACGTGTCCCTTACATGTGCGCCACGTGGCAGAAGCGCACTGCGCTTTTTGATTGGCGCAAAGCACCTAGCGCGCCACGTGTTGCGCTGACAGAACATAAATTGTTCTTTAATAAACCTCAGAGGTATTATGAGTGCTCAGCACTAAAAGACAGAAATACTGTCAAAATCTAAATCAATGCTCAGCATTGTTAAAAGGGCCAAGCCTAAAAAAAGGCTTCATAGCCCAAAATAAATGTTAAACATTTTAACTCGATTGTACTTAGCCCAAGATTGGCCATAAGTCCTCAATTCAGATTAACTGAGCCCATATGCTCACAAATCTTCAGATCTTAGTTCCAATTGGACTATAGATCAATCAACCAAAATTGGTTTAAGGGTACATCTCTGAACTCCTCTGATATTTGTCGTTGTAATCCTTCAACGTCTTCAGAGAGGTGACGGGTCCCGATAACCATACATTCCATAGACTATGATGTCTTTAAACTGGACTATGGGGTCCTTAAACTTACGGACTACGATGTCCTTAACCTCGGACTGTGGGGTCCTTTTAAACCCACGGACTGCGATGTCCTTAACCTTGGACCGAGATGTCCTTAAACTAATATTGGACCACCACATCCTTAAACTGGTAATTGACCGCAATGTCCCTAAACTAAACAATAGAGTCCAAATGCTCTTTTGTCGGATCTAAACGATCCCGTTAAGTTGATCTTAGTCTGAAATTAGACTAACGTATCCTTAACACACGTTTAAGTTGATCTTAGTCTCAAATGAGACTAACGTATCCTTAAACCCAACCCCAAACCCAAATCTAAGAAAATACGGATTTGGACTAATCCACGTCCTATGGGCGACAACATAAATTAGTCTCCGTATACAATCCACGGACAACCAAAAAACAAGACAAATACACACGATACGAAGTGACCATCTGGAGAAGGAGAAAGTGGTTACCGCGATGCGGTAGCGTAATTAACTGTAGGGGCTTGCGCCTGCAGGGAAGAGCGTCCCCACAATCAAAAACCCCTCAACGAGGGGGAATCTGAAGAAGTCTGCTACATCGGTCGCATCCGTTTAAACCTTCGATACATGGTGCCATAAATCAACTTGGCATCTTCGGAGAGGTGGACGGATAGCACCAAATAGCATCTGCCCCAAAATTCAGGCGAGACGGACCCGCGCGATCGCGTCTCCGTCCTTCGGCGGAGAACAGATTCTGGCATGCCCGGTGGGACCTTTTCCTCTTTCCACTCCACACTTCGTGTGTCGTATTCGCGAACGAATCGCGGTTTGCTATGGTTGCCATTGGGTTCGAGGTACTAAGATTTGGTGTCTTGCTTGGTGCAGAAAACGAAAGATCAATGGCGTCTACCTGCACAAAATGTTCCAGCTGCAACTGCAACTCCCATTCCGCCTCATCTGGAGGTGTAACTTACGGGCCCCAGGCGGCCTCCCTGTTCACAATGCCGGTGGACCAAGTAACTCAGGCCACCACTGGGCTGTTCTTTGGGACTATGATCCCACCCATGAGCTTTAATACCCCGATGCTGCCGCAAGAAGCCCCAAAGAAGTCGGTCTTTGATCGACTTACCACTGTCGCGGCCCCTCTCAACGGGTCGCCCAAGTCTAACGCCACAGTTTTCAACAGACTGGGACAGAATGCCAAGAAGCCCACGATACCTGAAGCGGCCACCCAAAACGGATAGCCATTCCTGCTCTCGAGGTCATTAAAGAAGCTTCTCCCGTCAAAGGATCAGTCTTTACGAGGCTGGCCACTCCGGCTCCCGTTCCTGCTCATAGGTCTATCTTTGACAGATTGGATACTGTTGCTCAACGGACGTCGGTCTTCAAGAGGCTGGTACCAGCAGTGCCTGACCAGAACAGGGGGCATGACAAAGCCATCCCCATAGCTGAACCAACACCATCTGCGCGACATGCTCTCCGTCGCCACTGACGCCGAGTAAGGAAGGCTGGGGGCAGCTCTCCGTCTGGATTAACTCCGCCAGCCCCAACGGTGGAAGTCAATGCTGCTGTTCTAACTGGAAACAGCTTCGAGCTGCTTAACAGGGTACGCAAGAATTCACCCACCGCCGTACTGAAAAGATCTCCTCCATCCGTGGAGAATGTTACAGAAATGGAGCCGGAGCAGCCCCCTCAGCGGCTGTCCTCCAAAATTTACAAAGTCTGGCGTCAGGTCCAGGAATCGGTGATCGACCAGGACTACTTTCGCCGGCCAAAGAAGCTCAAAGCTCAGCAAGAAAAGATCCATCTCGTGGTACCACAGAAAACGTCATCCGTCTGGGTGCCCGCTGCAATGGCCCCCTCGACTTCGACTGCGCACAAGAGAAGGAGGCCAGAGAAGGCCCCCGTGTCCACGACGAACCGCAAGAATACTGAGCCTAAACGCCCCAAGTATGGGGGCATTGTAATACACACTGTTTATATGGCTTCCGGAAAAGAGGAAAGCTATGCTTCTACGGGTCATCGACCGCTTACTCGATCGATAACAAAGGCCCAGGAGCAGCAGCAGCAGAAACTTCAGGAGATGCTGACTGCAATGGCCGCACTCACTGAGCCAAAAGAAAATCCGGAAACCTCGGAGCAGCGCTAGGAACAAGAAACCGATGCTGATTTCCTCCGAAGAATGCTCGAAAGCAGATAAAAAGAGGCCGCGGAACAGGCGGCCAACATAAAACGAATGGCTCTTTTGTTCCAGGATATGGATGGGATGATGTTACAGCCGGGACTTCCAGCTGAAGACCCCCTGATTATTATTGAAGATGATAGAGGAGAGACATCGGACCCTCCTCCGACTCTTTCAGCAGCCAGGGAGGAGACCATCTCCAAGGCCGCTCTGGACGATTATATTTCTCAGCAAATACGAGCTCACCAGGCGAATGAAACGGCTGGACAGATCGTTAAGACCGGACGACTCTATCCGGGATGGTATGACCAAATTAGGTACCCGCCGGGATATACGATCCCTAAATTCCATGTATATAAAGGGACGGGAAATCCGCATCAGCACGTCGCTCAATTCAGAGCCTTGTGCGGCAACACTGGGGGTAATGATAAACTTCTGCTCCGCCAGTTTGTTGGCAGCTTGTCGGAGACGGCGTTCGAGTGGTATTCTGAACTTCCAAATGACTCTATCAAGACATTTGCGGAGATGGAGCTGCTATTTACACAGAGATTCGCAAGCGCTAGCGAGTGTACTCCTATTACTGCACTGATTAACGCCAGGGTAAAGCCAGGCGAAAGCAGTACGCAATACGGTGGCGGAATCTATGGTCGAAGTGCGAGCAGCGCATCAAAGAAGCGCCTGCGGTAGGCATGTTTGTGGGTACTCTTGATCCACAAGCGACCATTTCGCAATTCATGATGTTTTTCAAGCCGACCACGTTCCAGGCCTTGATTGACAAACTGGCCCAAATGGACCAGATGGGTCATAGACCATCTCCTTCGAAGCCAGAGCCTCGAAACGAAAAGGGAAAGGGGAAAGCGACCTTCGTCGCCAATACTCAACAACAACCCAGTGGTCCAAAACCAGTTGATCGCCAAAATGATAGAACACGATCTCTTGGAAATAAAATGAGACGCCCTTACTCGTTCCCTCGGGACAAGACGAAGAGGTTATTCGAGCCGGCACTGCGCAACAGGCTCATCACTCTGCCGGAACCAAGGCGCCCAACGCAACCGGGCGACATTAACAATCCTAACTACTGCCCTTATCACCGAATGTTGGGTCATCCGATCGAAAATTGTTACATCTTCAAAAGCTGGATAGAAGATCAGTACTAACAGGGAAAGTTCGTATTATCCGAAAACTGGAAGGTGAACCCGCCCCAGCCGCACGCTCTAAAAAAGGCGGACACACCGGGGGCATCATGCTCGTTTGTCGAAGAAGCTCCATGGGAGGTCGCTCTTTCAGCCAAAACGAAAAGAATGCTGAAGGATCTTCAAACGTGCCCGGCGATCAGGTGGAAAAATCCACTGGAATCCGAGATCATCGAAGGAATGCTGAAGCCGCATCCAATTCTAAAGATTGGTGGTGATAGTCAAAGCGCTCACGCTCAGCCGTCAAAGTCTTCGAAGACGAAGAAGAAGAAATCCAAGAAGCCCGTGAAGCCTAGTGACAAACACACGGACCTGCAAAAGCAGATTGACGCGCTGGAAGAATATAATCAAAAAGCACGGACTCCAGTCACACTCCAAGAATTTCTCAGCCACGTCCTTGAGGACGGAGATGATGACAATGGAGAAGACTCGTCAAACGAATCTGAAGATCACGTGGCAAGTTGCCATGTGATCTCTCATTCGTCGATAAATGATGAAGAAGCTCCTTACACAGAGAAACTGGGGGCAAATCCTGAGCCGGAACCTCTAGGGCCATCAGACGAAATGATTGATACATTCCTAAACGAAGCTCTTTTGAAAAGCAAAGCTGATCGGGAGCGCGAGATGGCCATATTTGAAAAGGCCAAACATCGGCGACTGGATGAGAGGGTTGAAACACTCCTATCAGATCAAAGTACATCTGCCGCAAATAAAAGCAGGATCAAAACAAGGAAACAATTCGCTAGAGCCCTATCAAAGGGAATGAAGTTGCCCTCTTTCAGAGGAAATTCTCATGGAGATATTCATCTTGATGAAGCGGACGCACATCCTAACTTCTGCTTATACCATCAGAGGATTACACATCCTACCGAAGAGTGCGCGGCCTTTAAAAATTGGTGGCAGGGGTATGCTGCTCACCGACAACATTTCAACCGGATGAAACGCAAAACTCGTTGGGAGCAAAGAAATACAACCGAGGAGCATATGAAAACTACCAGCAACTGTCATATGGTCGACGCTGGGGGATCACAAGTTCTCACATTCGGGAGCGATTCTGATGAAGAAATAGCCCTTGGTCCTCTCTTCAAAGAACCCACCTCCGAGACGGAAGAAATGAAGACCTGTGAGAACATTCAGTTGCACAATCGTACGCTGCTAGAAATGAATCTTGGACCGGCTAACGGTGGATTGAATAGAAAGGACAAAGGGAAAGAAAAAGTCCCTGAAGATATCGCCCTCGATGATCAAGTCATCAAGGAGCTGGCAGCCAAGGACCCGCCCAAGAAAAGTATGGTGGATTACAACGTTCTTTCACACCTGAGAAAGATACCCTCGCAGCTAAACATTCTCGACGCCCTTCTGCTATCAAAAGAAACGAGAGATTCTCTGATCAAGGCGTTACAAGAGCCTGACCAGTTTCAAGCTTTTCTCGCCGAAGAGAAGATGAAGGACGAATTGGAAGAAGTGCACACTGCTGATATCACTTTCAGCGATGAAGATCTTCTCCTCGGGACATGTGAGCACAACCGTCCCCTTTATGTCTCCGGATACTGTCATGATATCAAGATAGGCAAAATCCTGGTTGACAATGGGCCCTTCGTTAACCTCCTCAATATAAAAGTGTTGAAAGAAATGTGCATGAGCGTTCAACATCTCGCTCGGGATAAGATCACTATCTCCGGGTTTGACTCCCAGTCCTCACGGACGCTTGGGTCTGTGATACTGACGCTGCGCTTTGGGTTGCTAGTCACTGACATCAAGTTTCACGTCATTGACGCTAAGACCTGCTATAACGCTTTGCTCGGCCGGCCTTGGTTACATGAGTACAACATTATCCCTTCTATACAACACCAGTGTATGAAGTACTTCAAAGATGGTCTCGAGTACACTGTGACGAGGGAACTAAATCCATTCTCCATGAACGAAGTCCGCAAATACGAGGATGCCAAGTATTTCCTGCCAGATTTTGAAGACACAGAAAGATGTCGCAAACCGGAGGACAAGCAAAAAGCTATCACTACCATTCCGGTCTTCGGGAGTGATACCGAGGAGGAAGAAGAAATAGTTTATTCAGGGCCGTCCCAACGCAACAAGCCGGGACCGTCCACCTCTATTCTGGTATTCGGCAGCGACTCGGAAGATGAGGTCAATGCCGTATTTTCTGCTCGGCCATCAATACAAGCTTTCGCTGATGAAGACCAAAGTTTGCAAGTTGCCATGGTTCCGCAAGAGCATTATAAAGAGCTCGATGCACTTGAAACTTATAGTGTGCAAGAACTGCAGACATTCTATGTCCCTCCCAGGAGAAAGGGTGAAAAAGCGATCCTATTCTACCGATCCGGGGAAACCAAAGTGAAGAAAGAAATTTGGCATGGTGCAGATTCTACACTTGACAGGCTTCAGCCTATCCGCCTGTCTAGATATTACACAGAAGGCTTGAGAAGACTGTTGAGGCGCCAAGGTGTACCCTTCAAACAGACCGCTCGACAAGTCCAGTTTTACAACAGAATCTGGAACGTCCCCGGAACTCAACGAAAGTTGCCCAACGGAAGAATGGAAACGATCAGACTTGGATATGTTCAATTCAAGAAACGGGAGAGATTCTGCGGCTGCTACGTCATACATGACTTCGACGAAGAAGGAGATGCTCTGTGGGAAGATACTAACCCTGAACCAGAAAGAGCTCCCGCCATGAAAATGTCAAGTCCGTCATTCGAAGAACAAATGGACAAGATTATAAGAGAAGCGGGTCAAAAGGTTCGAGATGACCATAATCGCGAAATGGCCATCTACGAGAAAGCCAGGATGCAACGCCTCCTTCAGCAGGCTTCAGATAATGATGATGCCCTTCGTCGCCAGCCCGTCATACAAAAGACCCGGCGCAGAGGCAAAAATAAACCAAAGAATGGAAGATATGTTCGACGGCAGCGTAGCGGGTCCAAAAAGCCACGCGAAGCAGAATCGAGCAACCAGGATTCGTCTCTTATAAAGAAATTGGGTCGAGCATATTCTTTTCTCCAAGACAAGACAAAGAAGATATTCGATCTTGTCATAAAATATCAGATGATGGAACTCCCAGAGTCCAAGTACCCCGAACAAGCAAATGAAGCCTCTCACCCAGACTATTGCTCCTATCACCGAGTAATAGGACATCCTCTCGAAGACTGCTTCACCTTTAAGAACTGGGTCGAAGACTAATATCAACAAGGCAGGTTCGCTTTATCCGGCAATTGGAGAATAACCCAGCCGCAGAAGCATGAACCGAAAACCACGAGAGCAGAACCAGATCAACATCGGTCTTGGAAGCGATCTCGTACCTGTCACGTGATAACGTTGTCAGAAGAAGAACCCGAGAATATGGATGACCTCCCTTGGTGCTTCGAGAACAATGAAGATGAGTTGATCTCAGAATTTCCACCGGCGCCAAAAGAGCTGGAAGATGGGATACGTACCACTGCAGATAACCTCAGAAAAATTGACTTGGGAACGGCAAACGACCCACGGCCGACGTTCGTCAGTGAGCTGTTGTCTGAAGAAAAAGTGGCTACGCTCAAAGACGTGCTCATGCAGTATAAAGACTGCTTTGCATGGAACTATTCCGAGATGCCCGGATTGGATCCAGAAATAGTCGTCCACAAATTGGCGATATCTCCGGACGTCAAGCCGATCAAACAAGCACCGAGAAGAATGCGGCTCGAGCTTGAGATGAGCATCAACGCCGAAGTCAAAAAGCTAATAGACTTCGGGTTCATCTAAGAGGTTCAGTATCCTGACTGGATCGCCAACATTGTCCCAGTAACGAAGAAAAATGGGACGGTGCGCATCTGCGTGGACTTTCGGGATCTCAACAAAGCTTGCCTAAAGGACGACTTTCCAGTACCAGTCACTGAGCTGATGATAGATAATATGTCCACTCACAAAGTTTTCTCCTTCATGGACGGTTCATCAGGATACAATCAGATAAAGATGCATCCCGAGGATCAGAAGCAACCGCTTTCCGAACCCCTTTGAGCATATTCTACTACAAGGTGATGCCTTTTGGTCTAAAGAACGCCGGTGCTACCTATCAGAGGGCCATGACGAAGATTTTCGATGACCTCATACATGAAATCGTCGAATGCTATATTGACGACCTTGTAGTTAAAAGTAAATCATACGAGGAACATCTAGAACATCTGAAGATCGTGTTTCATCGCCTTCGGAAATACAACCTGAAGATGAACCCTCTCAAATGCGCGTTCGGAGTTTCCTCAGGAAAATTCCTAGGATTTGTCGTCCGCTACCGAGGCATCGAGGTAGACCCGTCAAAGATCAAGGCGATCATGGAAATGCCTCCGCCAAGAACTCTCAAGCAACCGCGGTCTCTCCAAGGGAAGCTCGCGTATATCCGGCGATTCATAGCCAATCTCTCCGGTAAATGCCGTCTTTATAGTCACCTAATGAAGAAGGGGACCCCTTTCGTCTGGGATCGCAAATGCCAAAGCGCACTGGATGAAATCAAGCAATACCTGTAGAATCCGTCAGTATTGGCCGCTCCAGTCAAGGGAAAGCCTCTCATTCTGTATACAACTGCCCTCGAAAGTTCGTTAGGCGCGTTGTGGGCACAATAGAATGACCAAGGGAAGGAGAGAGCCCTCTACTATTTGAGTCGAGTTCTCTTGGGGGCAGAAAGCAATTACTCCCCTATTGAAAAGCACTGCCTGGCGTTGATCTTCGTAATAATGAAGCTCAGACACTACGCGTTGGTACATGAGGTCCATCTCATATCAAAGGTGGATCCTCTCAAATATTTGATGTCGAAGGCCATATTAACAGGGCGGCTCGCTAAATTGGCCCTGCTCTTGATGGAGTTCTCGATAACTTATCGGCCTCTTAAGGCAGTGAAAGGCCAGGCCATCGCCGACTTCCTCGCTGAGCATCCGATACCTGCCGACTTTCCCTTAAACTGCGAATTGCCGGACGAACACGCGTTTGACACAATCGACGGGGAGAGAAGAGAGAATGATACCCAATGGGAACTCTAATTCGATGGAGCATCTTCCATGAAGAAGCGCAAACAAAGCACCCCCATAATCAAATCAGGGGTAGGCCTCATCTTCGTGACTCCACAAGGAGGGATAATGCGCTTTGCCTTTTCCTTAACAGAGCCAAGGACGAACAATGAAACTGAATACGAAGCTTTAATAGCAGGTCTTGAAATCGCTATCGACATGGGAATTGAAAACCTCTTCATATACGGAGATTCCCAACTGGTCGTTAGTCAAGTAAACGACGACTATCAAACGTGCAAGCCAGAGTTGGTGAAGTACGGTGAGAGTGTACGGCAACTGCTGACTCAAATTCCTTCCTAAACCTTAGGAAGCATACCGCGTGCAGAAAATAGCAAGGCGGATGCGTCAGCCAAGCTTGCTAAAGAACTGGCCAACGAGAACCTCGATGACGTGAGGATCATTGTGCAAAGCCGTCGGGTTCTTGCACCAGCAGAAATATCTCCGGAGTCGTCCGAAGAGAAGGGAGCTACCGAGCAAACGGCCCTACAAATAAAAGACCAGGAAAAGGCTATGGATTGGAGGGAGGTCTTTATAGACTACTTCAAATCCCGTCGAACACCTGAAGATGCATCCTCGAGACATCAGCTCATGAAACAAGCTCTATCCTTCGCTTTTGTCAATGATACTCTGTACAAAAGATCATTCGACTCCCTGTGGCTAAGATGCCCGGGACCTGAAGAGGCAAAGAGAGTCGTCCAAGAAACTCACGACGGACTCTGCGGTTCTCACCAAGCCGGCTCGAAGATGAAATTGAAGATCAAAAGGATGGGCTACTATTGGCCCCCGATGATCCAAGACTGTCTCGAATACGCGAAGCAGTGCCACTCGTGCCAGATTCACGGAGACTTTATCCACCAGCATCCAAATCCGCTACATCCAATGGTGGCTAGCTGGTCGTTCGAAATGTGGGGAACTGACATAATCGGCCCCATCGAACCGGCATCGTCCAGAGGACATCGATTCATTTTGGCGACAACTGATTACTTCTCCAAGTGGGCAGAAGCAGTACCACTAAGAGAAGTGAAGACGGAGAATATCCTCCATTTCTTCAAGACACTCGTCATTTATCGGTTCGGCACACCGCGACGGATTATCTCCGATAACGGGCCAACCTACAGAAGCCACAAAATCAGCCGCTTCGCACAACAGCATAACATAGACTGGAGATACTTTTCGGTCTATAATCCCCGAGCTAACGGCTTAGCTGAGGCTTTCAATAAGACCTTGACAAAGATCGTGAAAAAGACAGTGTCTCGAAATAAGAGGGACTGGTACGAGAGACTGCATGAAGTTTTCTGGGTGTATCGAACTACGTTCAAAACAACCACGAATACAACACCATATGCATTGGTATTCGGCACAGAAGCGGTACTCCCCCTCGAGATAGAGTTACCCTCTCTACGAGTGGCAGTTCACTACGAGCTAACAGACGAAGAAAATGCTCACCTTCGGCTTGAAGAGCTCGATGCCCTTGATGAAACCCGGCTCATAACGCAATAAAGTCTGGAGGCTTATAAAGCGAAGATGACGCGCTCATATGAAAGATTGACCAGGCCGAGAACATTCCGCCAAGGCGAACTCGTGCTAGTGGTCAAGAGACCTATGATCCCCAATCGTGCCAAGCGGGGAAAATTCGAGCTGAACTATGAAGGCCCGTATATCATAGACAAAGTTTACCAGGGTGGAGCATATCTACTCATGGACATGCATGGGGAAAGATCTTTCAGGCCAATAAACGGTCGCTTCCTAAAGAAATACTACGCCTAACGAGTCACGGCCTAGGTCAACGATAGATGACGACGCCTATGTCCGCTCGCTATCTTCCTAAGCCTAAACTCCATAAGTAGTAGTCGGGCAGCAGACCGAAACGTCGTTAAACTAACGATGGACCGCAATGTCTTCAAACTTGCAACAGACCGAAACGTCGTTAAACTAACGATGGACCGCTATGTCCTAAAACTGGCTATTGACCGAGACGTCGATAAACTAATACGGACCACAGCATCCTAAGGCTGACATAAAAAAATGAATGATAAAAAAAAAGAAAAAAAAGAAAACAGCATGTCCATAAGCAAATGGGCACGGATGAAAACCCGAGAGGGCTCCCTGAGTAAAAACAGCAGGGCTACCGGCGAGTTTTGTGAAAACCCGAAAGAGCGCAAGCTCGTTAAAAGACGCTTGCAGGGTCCTCTCGATCCTGTAAGGAGAAACTACCTGCGTGAGATCCTTATGACTCACCAGGGAGCAACACACTCAGGGATCCCCACGATTCCTAAGGAGAAATTACACTTGCGAGATCCTCACGACTCGTAAGGAGAACCCTCATTTGAGACCCTCACGGCTCATAGGATTCAAAAGCCTTAAGCTACAGGGATCTGAAGCTATTCTTAAGCCATCACAACCTCCAATACTGCCCTACAAGCGGTTCAGTATTGACCCTTGTATACAATCCACGGGCGCGAATAAACATTTCCCTAGAAAAGTCCTACCCGCGACTGGGGATATGCTTACACGGTGAATGACTCTTGTAGGTCCTCTCAACTTATAAGGAGAAAACACTCTTGTAAGATCCTTACAACTTATAAGAGAACATCCACTTAGGAATCCTTACGATTTGTAAGGAGAAAATATACCTACGAGATCCTCACGAATCGTAGGGAGAAATACCTTTATGAGACCCTTACGGCTCATGAAGTCAAAAGTCTTAGTCGACAGGATCTTAATCCTGTTTGCTAAGCCACCTTTGTTCTAACCGACAAAGGCAAATGATGATTTGCTCCTGGCAATATCCCAGCCGTAGCGATGCTGATGCCTAAACCGGTATCAAATTCCAAGCCCTTTCACGGCAAATGATGATTCGCTCCTGGCAATATTCCAGTCGTAGCGATGCTGATGCTGAGATTGGCACCAGATTCCAAGTTCCACACCCACGATAAAAAAATCAGCGAGCCAAAAATGCATATGAAATAGCCGAAATGATGGGGCAACTTGAAACAAAATCAGCAAGTAAAAATATATGCATACAAAATAGCCGAAACGGTTAGGCAACTCGCAATAAAAAGCAGCGAGTAAATAAAACAAATAGCCGAAATGATTGGGCACCGCGAAAAATAGCCGAAATGATTGAGCAATCGCAATTTTCGCGATATAAAAAGCTGAAATGATAGAGCACCGCGGAAAGAAATAAAAAATGATGATGAAGTTTTTGCCCTGCAGGTTAGATCACATCGATCCTTATATACAATCCAGGGGCACAATCAAAGGGGGAACCGTACCTTCCCACCAGGCTTCATCGAAACGAAGCCAAATCTCGACGGTTCACGGACAGCCTAGAGATCATCAACAGCGTTCTTCCCCATTCCAACAGGATTCAGATGCTAAATTCAACCTTGGAGCCATGGCAGAGTCCCTGTTCCAAATCTCGACGGTTCACAGACAGCCTAGAGACCACTTCAACGTTCATCTCATTACAACAGACGCTACGTCATCCATATGACCCCGTCGCGGAAGTACGTCATCCACATGACCCCGTCGCGGAAGTACGTCATCCACATGACCCCGTCGCGGAAATACGTTATCCACATGACCCCGTCACGGAAATACGTCATCCACATGACTCCGTCGCAGAAATACGTCATCCACATGACCCCGTCGCAGAAGTACGTCATCCACATGACCTCATCGCGGAAATACGTCATCTACATGACTCTGTCTCGGAAATACGTCATCCACATGACCCCGTCGCGGAAATACGTCATCCAAATGACCCCGTCTCGGAAATACGTCATCCACATGACCCCGTCGTAGAAATACGTCATCCACATGACCCCGTCGTGAAAGTACGTCATCCACATGACCCTGTCGTGAAAGTACGTCATCCACATAACCCCGTCTCGGAAGTACGTCATCCAAATGACCCCGTCTCGGAAATACGTCATCCACATGACCCCGTCTCGGAAATACGTCATCCAAATGACCCCGTCGCGGAAATACGTCATCCACATGACCCCGTCGCGGAAATACGTCATCCACATGACCTCGTCTCGGAAATACGTCATCCAAATCACCTCGGTCGCGGAAATACGTCATCCACATGACCCCGTCTCGGAAATACGTCATCCAAATGATCCCGTCTCGGAAATACGTCATCCACATGACCCCGTCACGGAAATACGTCATCCACATGACCCCGTCGCGGAAATACGTCATCCAAATGACCTCCGTCGTGGAAATACGTCATCCACATGACCCCGTCGCGGAAATACGTCACCCACATGACCCCGTCACGGAAATACATCATCTAATGACCCCGTGAAATGTGGATAGTGTCAACCACATCCACCACTTACAGATCCTCATGACTCGTAAGGGAGCAAACTCTCTTGTGAGATCCTTACGACTCTCAAGAGAAAAACACACTTAGGAACCCTCATGATTCCTAAGGAGAAAATACACATGTGAGATCCTCTCGACTCGTAGGGAGAAAAGTCTTTATGAGACACTCACGGCTCATAAAATTGAAAAGTCTTAGGCAACAGATCTGAACCTGCTTCCTAAGCCATCACTACCTCTCGAAAAGTTCAAGATGGAATGCTTTCTATCATCTACAGGCTACGCTTACTAAAGTAACATGCCGGCAGCAAAGGAAAAGAGAAGAAAGCGACAGTAAGGAAAGCATTTGGTTCACATTCAGTTAAGCGTTCAAGGAATACCCATTCATGCATGTGCGAAAAAGTTTGATGCATGAAATAGACACATGGAAATGGAAAAAAAGCATGCTATTTGTTGGGGTAAAAATTTACACCCCGGTTGACCGAGTCAAAGTCAAGGTCAACCCCCAAGTTAGGTGGGCCCAAGCCCAGGTCAAGCAGGCCCATGCCCAAGTCGAGCCCGCAGCCAGCCTCCCCATGCCAACAACAAAATCATGTCATAAATAATTTTTATGTAATTTTGTATGCATGAATGTAAACAAAATGGGTATAAAGCCAATATTTTGTAAGCCCATGGCTTATGTGCAAAAATGAAATAGCACATGAGCCATGGGATGGCTAAAATGCCATTTTTGTAAAGCCCAAGGGGCTATATGTAAATATATAAGCCTATATAAGGCAACATGATAATGAATAAAGCATAGACTTTTCATTCCCTCAAAATACTAGGGTTTGTTCCTCCACTCTCTCTTTTTCAAGTTCTTTCTCTTCCTTTTCATTTTCCAAATAAATCAAGAGCTTAGCTCTCTTTTTTTTAAAACTAAACAAAGTTTTACCATAAATCCATCTCCCAAAACTCCATCAAGAGAAGAAAAATGGTCTCTTTTTTTATTATCAAAGATCTAGATCTTGGAGTTTCAAGAGAACCCATTTTGGGTTTCTTCTCAAAGGAGAAAGGAGAAAATAAAATTCTTTTGGAGTTCAACTCCACCACCAGGAAAATTATTTTGGAGTTTAACTCCACTACAAAAATTCTTTTGGAGTTTAACTCCATAGTAAAAATCTTTTGGAGTTCAACTCCACAAATAAAATTCCTTTGGAGTTCAACTCCACAAATAAAATTCTTTTGGAGTTTAGATCCACAAAAAAAATACTTTTTTTGGGGAGTCTAACTCCACATTACATTTTTTTTGGCCATATAAAATTCTTTTGGAGTAGAAATCCACGTTCTTAAAAAAAAAAAAAGCCGTCACATGCAGAGCATGTGACGGGCGTCACATGCAGAGCATGTGACGGGCGTCACATGCAGAGCATGTGACGGGCGTCACATGCTGAGCATGTGACGGGGTCATCACATGCTGAGCATGTGACGGGTCACATGCTGAGCATGTGACCCCCTCACATGAGGGGTCACATGCTAACATGTGACCCTCCATGTCACATGCTAGCATGTGACCCCCTTCATATGAGGGGTCACATGCTAACATGTGACCCCACCTTTAAAAAAAGAAGAAGAAAGAAACAAAATTCTCTTTTCTTCTTTTCTTCTTTCTTCCTCCTTTTTCTAAAATAAAAATAAATAAATATTAAATAAATTATAAATAATATTTAAAAATTAAAAAAAAAACATAATTATTTTCTTTTCTTCTTTTCTTTATTTAATCCATTTTTCTATTTAAAAAAAATATTAAATAAATAAAAATAAATTATAAATAATATTTTTAAATTAAAAAAATATTTAAAAATTTATAAAAAAATCTCCAAATATTTATTTACTTATTTATTTTCGTTTTTATATATAGAAAATATATATATATATATATATATATATATATATATATATATATATATGTATATATCTCTTTTTACAAGTGGAATAAAACAAAAAAAATACACATGCACCAACGCACTGTACATTGAGTTCGCATGACCGGTTTAACCCGTCAATCGGAGGTTCCCTCGCTCCAAAGGCGAGGGGTAATTAACGGCAGCTTAGTCCGCGGCTGCCGGAGATTCGGATCCCCACAATCATTAAACCCCGGCCTATCCTAGGCCGGGGGAATCTGTAATGCGCCTGACAAGCGCGCGCGCATTCCCATCTCAATGGGGTGACGAAAAACACCCTACAGATTCTGCCACGTCCGGTGGGACTAATCTCTCCTCCCATATTTCGGGTTAAACGTTCATGTGAACTCAATCAATATACATACCTGTATTTATACTAAAATAATGCTTTTTCATTCAGATTTTCAAGCAATCACCTCTCAACAATGTCTCCAAGGACGATCTCCGCTCTCAGCACGGCTCCTGTCTCCTACACGATGAGGATAGACTCTAGGACGGTCCTCCCGGCCAGTCTCGGGCGACAATGGGAGGAGCCGCTGCTACCATTCGGCTCTATTATGTTCATACCAGTTGGCACCATCCCGGCTCCTCAAACCCCGGTGGCAGACAAACCGGTCTCGAAAGGCAGGAGACCAAATGTGGTGGTCGTGAGGGCACCTCAGCCCAAGCGCAAGTCCGTTTCCGAACGACTCTCCATGGACCCAGTTGGGGGCAAGGCCACCAACACCAACAAAGCTACAATGCATCCCGAGCAAGCTCCAGCGGTGCCCTCGACCACTGCTCGATCGGGTGTATTCTCTAACCTCCCCGCTAATCGACTCACGGTGGCTTCCCAGGAAACAGATGCCCGCCATGCCCTTAAAATTAAGAAGCTAAGGGAGAAAAGGCTCAGATATAGAGCCAACAAAAGGGCTAAGGCTCCTGCCAGGCTAAACCTCATGAGGTTCGAAGAACAGGGTTACCCCGCCAAAGATGAGGGGATGGCTGAATGTGTTATCCACACTGTCTACGTGGTAGGCACGCACAGCAAGAACAAGGACGGGGCTACCACATCTCAAACCCAATCTGGCTTGAATGTGGTGGCCGCTTCCCAAGAACAGCCGCCTCTGCTGGGTGATGAAAACCCTCTCGATGAGGATGATTGGCAGAAAGACCTTTCGGTCCATGAGGAGTCGGGCTCGGAAAGCGAAGAAGAGCCGACTTTCCGCCCCAGGACCGCGGAGCAAGAGCTGCTTCAAGAGCTCCGAAAGCAGCTCAGAAACAAAGACAAGGAGATGGCCAAGCTCTACTAAAAAATTGACGACTTGACAAATGTTGTCCTACAGCTCACGGCCCAACTTGCCTCACAGCCGCCCAATCAGGAGCAGGGCTCTCATGAACTAAGAAACGGTGTTCCAAAACAGCCGACACACGTTCCCTCAAATCCAAAAGTGGGCGGACCGCATGAAAATCAGTCGCATCTTATCTCGGGAAATGTCTTGGCTACCGATGACGGTAGCCCGCTAACTCAAGATCAAATCATGGATTTGGTTGCCAGCAAAGTCAAAACATTGGTGGCCGAAGCCGAAGCGCAAAAAGATATCGGCAGCAGTGGGAGACCATATCCTGCTCAGTATGATCTGGTAGAATTTCCTAGCGGCTATGTCATCCCCAAATTCGGAAGATTCGATGGGACGGGAAATGCGAATTAGCACATCGCCCACTTCAAAGCCTCATGCGGGAATACTGGGGGCAACGATGCGCTTCTCCTCCGCCAGTTTGTTAATAGCTTGACCGATGTTACTTTCGACTGGTACGCGAGCATACCGGATGGCTCCGTCACAACTTTTGTCCAAATGGAGTCTCTGTTTCGGCAGAGGTTCATGAGCGTCAGCGATAAGATTACCATTGCCGAGCTCGTAAGGACCAAGCCCAAGAACGATGAAAGCAGCACGGATTTTATAACCCGATGGCGTAATCTCTCCGTCAAATGCGAACCGCCGATAGAGCAGGACCAATCTGTCAGTCTCCTTGTCGGAAATCTCAACAACTGGATGGCCCCGTTTCTATGTACCGCGGGTCTCAAAACATTCCAAGAGCTGACCAAAAAGGTCTAAACGTTGGAACGCTCAAAGCCCGAGTCCGCTCAGGATCTTCAGTTCACAAAAAGACCGAAACCTTGGAGGGACGACAACCGAAAAGGCGGAAGTTCTAACATCACCGATTCTCCAAATAAGCAGAGAACGGGTGGAGCAAAAACTGACCAGTTTCGAGAGCCAACTTTGGAGGAAAGAAGAAATAAGGTCTACTCATTCCGAACGGGACAAGGTACACAAAATTTTTAAAGATGCTCTGAAGAATGGCCTGCGGCTACCAGAACCGAAAAGGCTAAGTGAAGCGAACAAGACTGATTATCCCAACTTTTGCCCATACCACCGAGTACTGGGGCACACTATTGAAGACTGTTGCATCTTCAAGGATTGGGTTGAGAAACAATACAAGGCGGGAGAAATATCATTATCCCCTGGCGTGTTAACAAACAATCAAGCTGCGACCGCCAATTTCATACACACGGGGACCGAAGTCCTTCAGGGACCTGATTCTCTCCAACACCCGCCTTTCTCTGGGAACAATCGACCACTGCGTCATTAAACTGGGAATAATAGACCCCTAAGTCTTTAAACTGGAAACAGATGACCTCTAAGTTGTAGGGTGCTTTTCGCCACCCCATTGAGATGGGAATACGCGTGCGCTGGTCGGGCGTACCACAGATTCCCCCTGCCTACGGTAGGCCGGGGTATATTGACTGTGGGAATCCGAATCTCCGGCAGCCGCGGACTAAGCTGCCGTTAATTACCCCTCGCATTTGGAGCGAGAGAACCTCTGATTAACGGGTTAAACTGGTCATGCGAACTCAATGTGCAGTATCGTGTTTTGAAGGGTTTTAGAAAATATCGGGGCCCCGCAGAGTTTTTACGGGGGTCCCACTACCCGGATAGCGGGCTGGGGGTCAAGGGGGCTAGCAGCCCCCTTGCGGGGTGCGGGGCAGCGCCCCGTTAGAAATTTTTTTCTAACAGAAGACAGTGTCGTGGAGTCTGTGTATGTTTTCCTTCCCCCCCCCCCCCCCCCCCCCCCCCGCTTTTTTTTAAAAGTGGAGTTTAATTTCAAAAGGGATTTTATTGTGGAGTTAAACTCCAAAGAATTTTAAATGGAGTTAAACTCCTAAAAGAATTTTATGCGGAGTTAAACTCCTAAAATAGAACTTTATTGTGGAGTTAAACTCCAAAGAATATTTTTTTAAAAAAAAAAGGGTTTAAACTCCAGAAGGGATTTTGTTGGGGAGTGCACGTAGAACGAGGGGGAAAAGAAAACAAACTGGCGTCTAAAAGACGCTCGCACGGCAGGTGGGCGCTTTAATGCCCGGGGTTACGTGCGCGCACGTGACCAATGGGCACTTTGGCGCCCCCCAGGGTCACGTGGGCACACGCGACCGAAGGGCACTTTGACGCCCCAGGGTCACGTGCGCACACGTGACCGATGGGCGCCTCGGCGCCCCGGGGTCACGTGCGCACACGTGACCGATGGGCGCCTTAGCGCCCTGGGGTCACGTGGGCACACGTGACCGCGGGAAAAACCTGCGGAAAGGGAAGCCTAGCCCCTAGGCTGGGGAGTTGAACTCCCAAGGGAATTTTTGGAGTTGAACTCCTAACAGAAACAAATTATGGAGTTAAACTCCAACAGAAATTAACTTATGGAGTTAAACTCCAGCAACTTTAGAAAGGAGTTAAGCTCCTGGGGATTTATTGCTCTTCTTTTGAGCCTTGGGTCTGTCCAAAGTTAGATTTTTGGAGATGGGTCTCCTTCTTCTTGCTCTTGACCGGCGGGATCTTGGAGAAAAGGGGATGCGCCTTAAAAGCCTCCCCTTTTCGAGATCTGATTGGAGATCCGAGCTCTCCTTCGTAGGTTTTGTGGTGGAAATCTACTTATTTTGAGAAAAGGAAGAGTTAAACTCTTGATTTAATTCAAAAGGAAAAAGAAGGTTTTAGAACCTTGAGGAAGGAGGAAGAGGCAGATCTGGATTCTTTTTTGGGGAGAGATCAAAAAGTTGTTGAGATATTTCACTATCTTTGCCTTTATAGGCCATACACTTTACACATAGCCCCTTGGGCTTCACAAAATGGCATTTTGCCCACCTCATGGCTCATGTGCCATTTCTTTTTGCACATAAGCCATGGGCTTTACAAAAATTTGGCTTTATGCCTATTTTTCTTACATTTATCCATAAAATAAAATAAAAGAAATACAACAAAATTGTTTATTACAAAATTTTTATCTTGGCGTGGGGGGAGGCCGCCCGCTTCATGTTCGGGCTCGACCCGGGCATGGGCCTACTGGATCTGGGCTTGGGCCCATTTGGCTTGGGGTTGACTTTGATTTTGACTTGGTCAACCGGGGTGTAAATTTTTACCCCAACAAATTGCCCCCCATCAATAAATGCACACCACATATGTGGGTCATGTGCATGAAATTGATGGATCTTCTTTCACGTGGAGACGACTTGATTCGGTTCCCACCTTTTGGGAAGCTGGCACTGCCCTTTTTACGACATGGACGGTCGATGCGGCCCTTTTGCGACTTGGACGGTCGGTTCTGCCCTTTTTGCGACTTGGACGGTCGGTGCTGCCCTTTTAGCGACGTGGACGGTCGGTTCTGCCCTTTTTGCGACGTGGACGGTCGGTGCTGCCTTTTTTGCGACTTGGACGGTCGGTTCTGCCCTTTTTGCGACGTGGACGGTCGGTGCTGCCCTTTTAGTGACGTGGACGGTCGGTGCTGCCTTTTTTGCGACTTGGACGGTCGGTGCTGCCCTTTTTGCGACGTGGACGGTCGGTGCTGCCTTTTTGCGACTTGGACGGTCGGTGCTGCCCTTTTTGCGACTTGGACGGTCGGTTCTGCCCTTTTAGCGACTTGGACGGTCGATGCCGCCCTTTTTGCGACGTGGACGGTCGATACTGCCCTTTTTGCGACTTGGACGGTCGGTTCTGCCCTTTTAGCGACTTGGACGGTCGATGCTGCCCTTTTAGCGACGTGGACGGTCGGTGCTGCCCTTTTTGCGACTTGGACGGTCGGTGCTGCCCTTTTTGCGACTTGGACTGTCGGTTCTGCCCTTTTTGCGACGTGGACGGTCGGTGCTGCCCTATTTGCGACTTGGACGGTCGGTGCTGCTCTTTTTGCGACTTGGACGGTCGGTTCTTCCCTTTTAGCGACTTGGACGGTCGATGCTGCCCTTTTTGCGACGTGGACGGTCGATGCTGCCCTTTTTGCGACTTGGACGGTCGGTGCTGCTCTTTTAGCGACGTGGACGGTCGATGCTTGATTTGACTTTCTCTGCTTCTTGCAGTGTCAGGGGTGAACTTGACTTGCTCCGCTTCTTGCGGTGTCGAGATTGGATTCTGACTTGCTCCGCTTTCTGCGGTGTCGGAGTTGAAGTTGAGTTGTTGATTGTGATCTGGATTGATATCAGCATCGCCATACTGGAATATGGTACCAGGAGTGAATCATCATTTGCTATGAGAGGATTTGGGGATTGGTTTTGGTTTGGCATCAGCATCGCTGCACTGGAATATGGTACCAGGAGCGAATCATCATCTGCTATGAGAGGATTTGGGGATTGGTTTTGGTTTGGCATCAGCATTGCTGCACTGGAATATGGTACCAGGAGCGAATCATCATCTGCCATGAGGAGATTTCCCTCGTTCCCAGTTTAACGACTTAGGGGTCATCTGTTCCCAGTTTAACGACTTAGGGGGTCATCCGTTCCCAGTTTAAAGACTTAGGGGTCTATTGGATTGGAGTTTGAGATTTTGGGGTTAGGACAGGCATCAGCGTTGCTAACACTGAAGCACACGTGCCAGGAGCAATTCATCATTTGCCTATTCCTGTTGGGGAGCGATGGATTAGGAGACAGGTTTAGGTCCCTATCGCCTAAGGCTTTTCAATTTTATGGGCCGTGAGGGTCCCATAAAAGCATTTTCTCCCTACGAGTCGTAAGGATCCCGCAGGTGTATTTTCTCCTTAGGAGTCATGAGGACTCCTAAGTGTGTTCTTCCTTTATGAGTCGTAAGGATCCCACAAAGGTTTATTCTCCTCATGTATCGTGAGGATACATGAGTGGGTCTTCTCAATGGGGCATCATTCCAAAGGCGGAGACCAGCCGCGTAACTGGTGATTGTGGTGGGGCATGGGTATGACGTCAACTTGGGGACTGGCCGTAGGGCTGGTGAATTTTGAGAACTTGGATTTTGGTTGGCGTCTGCATCGCTACACTGGAATACGGTACCAGGAGCGACTCATCATTCGCCGTTTGGGGACTTGGAATTTGGATCTTGTTTGGCATCAGCATTGCTGCACTGGAATAATGCCAGGAGCAACTCATCATTTGCCTTGGGAGGACCTTGGGAGGACTTGGGATTTGGGTTTTTGGTCGGCATCAGCACCGCTAACACTGGAGCGAAATGCCAGGAGCGACTCATCATTTGCCGTTGCCCGTTGGGGAAGGATGGCTTAGGAGACAGGTTTGGATCCCTATCACCTAAGGCTTTTCAAAATTATGGGCCGTGAGGGTCCCATAAAAGCATTTTCTCCCTACGAGTCGTAAGGATCCCGGAGGTGTATTTTCTTCTTAAGAATCGTGAGGATTCCTAAGTATGTTGCTCCTTTGTGAGTCGTAAGGATCTCACGCAGGGTTTTCTCCTCACAAGGTCGAGAGGACTTTGCGAGTGTATTTCATCTCTTTTCACGAGTTTGCGCCCTTTCGGGTTTTCACAGACCCGCCGGTAGTCCTGCTGTTTTTACTCACGGAGCCCTTTCGGATTTTCATCCGTGCCCGTTTTGCTTGTGGACATACCGTTTTTTTTTGCGCTGGTGGGATTTTAAAAGTAGTCTCACCGGCAGGATTTGGGAGAGATAGGGGTCATTTACGCCCGTGGATTGTATACGGTTTTGCAGGATGTATGATCCAGACCGTAGGGCTGATGTGCTCAATTCGGCTGCGACTTAGAGCATTCACGTGTAGTATTTCTTGAGATATCGGCCATTGATGGGTGGCATGGGCCTCTCTCCCTCGGCGCTTATTAGTTGGTAGGATCCTCCGTCAAACACTTTCTCGATGACGTATGGTCCTTCCCAGTTTGGCTCGAATTTTCTCTTGGCATGTCGGTTGGGGATGATCGGTCTTTTGAGGACTAACACCAATTCACCTTTCTTGAAAGCGCAGAGACGGGTTATCTTGCCATAGGCCCGTGACATTTGGGCTCGGTATAGCTCCAGACTTTGCTGCACCGTGAGCCTCTTTTCTTCGAGGGCATCGAGTTCTTCAAGTCGAAGGAGAACGTTTTCCTCCTCCGTCAACTCATGCTGAACGGCCATTCTTATGCTTGGAACTTCAACTTCGAGGGGGAGGACCGCCTCCACTCCGAAGAGCAATGAGTATGGAGTGGACTGAGTTGGAGTACGGTGCGTGGTACGATATGCCGACAATGCTTCGTGAAGCTTGATATTCCAGTCTCTCTTGTTGGCTGAAGCATTTTTCCTCAGGAGCTTGCATAGAGTCTTATTGAAGGCTTCGGCTAGCCCATTGGCTCTTGGATTATAGATGGAGGAATATCTCCAGTCTATCTTGTGCTGAGTAGCGAACCTTGAGACATTGAAGCTCTTAAAAGAAGGCCTGTTGTCAGAAATGATTCTTCTTGGTGTACCGAAGCGGTATAGAATATTATGCTGGAAGAATGTCAGAATATCTTTTGTCTTGACTTCTTTTAGCGGGACAGCTTCAGCCCATTTGGAGAAGTAGCCCGTCGCGGCCAGTATGAACCGGTGGCCTTTGGATGACGGAGGATCAATTGGGCCAACAATGTCGGTGCCCCAAACTTCGAAGGGCCACGACGCCACCGTAGGATGCAACGGATTGTGATGCTTGTGAATGAAATCACCATGGATTTGGCAGATATAACATTTCTTTGCATGCTCTCCGCAATCCCGTATCATGGTGGGCCAGTAATACCCAAGCCGTTTGATTTGAAGTCGCATCTTGGGGCCAGATTGGTGAGCACCGCAAATGCCCGAGTGAACATCTTTCATGACCTTTTGGGCTTCAGCCAATGACAGACACCTGAGCCAGAGTTGGTCATATGACCTGCGGTATAACGTGTCATTTACAAACACGTATCGGAGAGCTCTTTTCTTCTGCTGAATCCTCGCAGATTTTTCTTCGGGCAACTTGTTGTATCGGAGGTACTCTATGAAGGGTTCTCTCCAATCGGGCTCGTCTTGGATGATCGAAGCTTCTTCGGCAGGACTGCTCTCCTGTTCTGCGCTTTCCTCTTCTCGTAGAGAGACTGGGGGTAGAATTTGTCGGCTCCTGACTGTGATCAGAATTTCGTCCATATCAGGATCAGCCAGCTCCTTGGCTAGGCGAGCGAGTATATCGGCTTTTCCGTTCAATGCTCTAGGGACTCTTGTTAATTCAATGTGAGCGAACCGTTTCATGAGTTCCACCACCTTGCTTCTGTACCGAGCTAACTCAGGTTTGTATATCTTATAGTTGCCACTTACTTGGTTGACGACAAGCTGGGAGTCACCGTAAACCCGTAACCGAAGGATTTCCATTTCGATGGCGAGCTCCAAACCAGCTATCAGAGCTTCATACTCGGCCTCATTGTTTGTGCGAGGCTCGGTGAGAGCAAAAGAGCGCCGTAGGGTTCCCATTGATGGCGTGATGAACACCAATCCTATCCTTGCCTTTATCTACGGGACGCTTGATTTACTGGAGGTCCTTATTGATGAGGCTCCATCGAAGTAGAGCTCCCAACATGGCCCATCTTCCTCGAGGTGCAGCACTTGTTCGTCGGGTAACTCATAATTTAGTGGCGACCCTTCTGGTATGGGATGAGCAGCGAGAAAGTCTGCAAGAGCTTGCCCTTTTACTGCTTTCTGAGGAGTATAAACTATGTCAAACTCAAGTAGCATGACAGCCCATCTTGCCATTCTGCCGGCTAGGCTTGCTTTGGTCATCAAGTGTTTGAGCGGGTCGACCTTGGAGATCAGCATAACCCGATGAGCCAGCAGGTAGTGCCTCAGCTTCTTCACAGCAAATATCAGAGCCAGGCATTGCTTTTCGATTGGGGAATAGTTGTGTTCCGCCCCGACTAGAGTTCGACTGAGGTAGTAGAGGACATTTTCCTTTTCCTCCTCGTTATTCTCGGCAAGGAGCGCACCGAGTGACTCATCTAGCGCGGCAGTGTAGAGAATCAGCGGTTTATTTGGAATGGGAGCGGCCAGCACTGGAGGGTGCAACAAGTATTGTTTGATGCTTTCAAACGCTGCTTGACATTCGGCATCCCAGATAAAAGGAGCTCCTTTCTTCATGAGCTTTGAGAAGGGCCTACACCTCCCCGATAAATTTGAGATAAACCTCCGTATATAAGCAAGCTTGCCTTGAAAAGATCTTAGCCGCGTCAGACTCTTTGGAGGGGGCATCTCCATGATGGCCTTTATCTTTGATGGGTCAACTTCGATCCCTCGATGTCGGACTATGAAGCCCAGGAATTTTCCCGATGACACGCCAAAAGCGCATTTCAGAGGATTCATCTTCAGGTTAAATTCCCTCAGTCTGGTGAGAACGGTCCTAAGATCCTGGATATGATCGGCCTTGGTTTTAGTCTTAACGACCAGATCATCAACATAACATTCGACGACTTTATGAATTAGGTCATCGAAGATATTGGTCATTGCCCTTTGATATGTGGCACCTGTGTTCTTCAATCCGAACGGCATCACCTTGTAGCAATATATTCCGATCGGGGTTCGAAATGCTGTGTGCTTCTCATCGTCAGGCGACATCTTGATCTGATTGTATCCAGACGAGCCATCCATAAAGGTGAACAGCTCGTAATTTGAGGTGTCATTGACCATCATTTCCATGACCGGTAGCGGGAAGTCGTCTTTAGGACATGCCTTGTTGAGGTCCCTGAAATCGACACAAACTCGGATCTGCCCATTTTTCTTCTTCACTGGAACTATGCATGCGATCCAATCTGCATATTTCTCTTCCCTGATGAAGCCGGCATCGATGAGTTTCTTGGTTTCCTCGATGACCTTTTCTTCCAACTCCCTTCTCATTCTTCGAGGAGCTTGTTTGACTGGCTTAGCATCAGGAGATATAGCCAGCTTATGCACGGCTACTTCAGGGGAAAGGCCAGGCATTTCTTTGTATGTCCACACGAAGCAGTCAACGAACTCACGCAGCAGGGCAATTAGCTGCTCTTTCATTTCCTCCGACAAGAGTGAGCTGATGTAGGTCGGCCTTTGATTATCGGGTGTTCCTAAGTCGATCTCGGTTAGCTCATCAAAGGTTGCTTGTCCGCCATCTTCGAGCTCTTGAGGAGCTTCTTCTGGCTCGGCTATCTCGTCATCATTATTCGATCTTTCGCTGGCTTCATTAACATGGATCATATAGCACGCTTTGGAATCAGGTTGAATGTAGCCTATGCCCCGTCTATCTGGAATTCGTCCATCGATGAGTGCTCGGACCTGGGGCGGATACCATAGCCCTTCGTAAAACTTTGCTTCGGACTCCGTTTGATATAACCGGCATCCGCACTTCTTAAAGTATTCCCGCATCTCGGGCACATAGTATCTGGGATTGAGGACGACTCTTATGCCTCTCTCATAGGGAAGGCATGCGACAGAAAGGTCGTCTGGGTGCACAACGGGGTTTGACCTGTAAAACAGGATGCCCTTCTGTCCATTTTTCCTCCCGGGCACGTAGAAAGTTTTCAGCTGGTCCACGGTAGAGACTGACAATGCGTTGAGCTCTTTGCACATCCGTTCCGGCACCCTTGTGATGGCCAGGGACCCTTCTGTGACTTCGAAGGTTTCTCGTAGTTTCGCTTGCTGCATGGGGGACCGATATGCACAGCTGTTGCACGGCAGGTCCTCTTCTTCTGACTCTTCAGTGTCACTGCCAAGATGAGGGCGAGTTTTGCGGCTAGACGGGCCTTCAGTAACAGATTCGTCCGTATCGCTGCCAAAATGAGGGCGAGTTTTACGGAAGGACGGGCTTCCAGCGTCGGACTCATCAGTGTCGCTACCGAAATGCGGGCGCACTTGGGCGTTTTTACTTTTAAAAGTGATAGCCGGTGCAGATTTGCTTTTGAGTCTTAGGGCCGGTCTATCCTCAGTCAGTTGTGGCTTAGCATTTTGGTGGTTCATAAAGTACCGAGAATCTTCATAGCGGACTTCATGCACACCGAACGGCTGGATGTCTCCGTCAATGTGCCTTTCTTTGCCATTTTTAGTATACTTCATACATTGATGGAGAGTTGACGGAATGATGCCGTAATCGTGGAGCCACGGCCGCCCCAAGAGAATCTTATAAGACGTGTCTGCGTCGATCACATATATCTTAGCTTCAGTTTGCAGATCCCCGAATTTGATTGGCAAAGCTATAGACCCCAGAACTTGCTGGCAATTTTGGTTGAAGCCTTGAATGATAATCCTTTCTCTTAACAGGTGTCGGACGTCCATTGACAAACTCTTCAGAGTTCGCAAGTTCATGATGTTCACTGAGGACCCCGGATCAATCAATATGCGATTAATTCGATCTCCGTCGCTGTACCCGGTCACGTAAAGCGGCCGATTGTGCTCAGCTGTTCCCAGTAGCAAGTCTTCATCCTTAAATGTGACTGCGGCGGCATGCAAAGCGTGCTGAGCTTCTTTCATATTAATTTCCGCGAAGTGAGCCTGATACCGCTCGGGGTTTTGTAGAGCGTGAATAAGAACATCTCTAAGCTCCTTAGATAGGACCAAGGCGTCGTAGATGCTCAGGAGAGACGGAAGCCTTCGAAGGTGAGCCAAGACATTATACTCTACTGGGGAAGGACTCGAGTTTTCATCAGCCGGTTCTCCGCCATCTTCATCATTAGCCACCTGTTTTCCCTTTTCTTTTGGGGCATTGCCCTGATTTGGCGGTAGAGCCCTGCCGCTTCTGAGCTGGATTTGGTTGGCCTTTGTGGCGAGCTCCTCGTCTCTTCAGGAAAACAGAGCTCATCCTCAGAGTCGCTACCAAGATGGATGGCGTAGCAGGTCACCTACTGGGATCTTTTCATTGGAGTCTTCTTCTGACTCCTCCAGAATTTCAGCAGCTTGTACAGGGAGGAACTCTTTTAATTTGAACCAAAGTTCTTTCCTTCTGTTCATATTCTTCGAAGGAATCGATATATTTTTGAATGGCCGATCTCCCTGCAGACTCCTTTTCGCGCCGAGACGCACTTTTCTTCTTCTTGAGCTTCTTGGATGTTGAGCGTGATGGAGCCGCATTGGCAGTTGGACTGGTAGGCTTCTTCTGCCCTTCCATTCTGTCCTGGGCTCTTTCCGAAGTAGCTTTATCATCTTCTTCGTCTTGTTAGATATGTGCGTACTCCACGGAGACTGCGATGAGTCCGTTTCATCCCTCAGGGCAGCGGGTTCGGGCTGTCTGCTCCCAGAAGGCTTCAACTTCTGTCTGTATAAAATTGGTGGTTGCAACTTGATTGTTCACCAACACACTTTTGGACAGCTCTATCTCTCCAGCCTTATACTGCTTCTCGACCCAGTCTTTGAAGATATAGCAATCCTCGATCGCATGGCTCACTACTCGGTGGTACGGGCAATACAGAGGATTGCCGGTCATTTTTGCTTCTTGGGGTCTTTTTCGACTCCGGCAATTGTAGGCCGTGTTCAAGGCATCTTTAAATATCTTGCGGACCTTGTCCTTCTGAAAGAGTAAACCTTGTTCTTTTTCTCCTCTAGGGAGGGCCCATCTCCTCCCAGCAATGGCTTTCGAGACCGGCTAAGTTTTGGATTCGGCCGCCCTTCGCTTTTCTTTATTGTCGGACGCATTGAAGACATTGGTATTGCTGGAACTCCCGCTTCTACGGTTGTCTTCCCGCTTGCTTTTCCAGGTTTTGTCTCTCTGAGAGTCCGGCGGGGACTCTTTTTCGAGCGTTCCAGCATTTGGACTTTCTTGGTTAGCTCCTGAAATGTCTTGAGCCCGCCGTACACAAGAATGGGACCATCCAATTGCTGAGGTTCCCAATGAGAAGGCTGACGGACTGGTCCTGCTCCAGCGGCGGTTCACACTTGACTGTGAGATTACGCCATCGAGCGATAAAGTCGGTGTTGCTTTCATTCTTTCCCGGCTTGGTCCTCACAAGGTCGGCAATGGAGATTTTATCACTGACACTCATGAACCTTTGCCGAAACAGGGACTCCATCTGAGCAGGTAATGACGGACCCATCCGGTATAATCGCATACCAGTCGAAGGCGACGCCGGTCAGGCTGTTGACAAACTGACGTAGAAGGAGCGCGTCATTGCCCCTTGTATTTCCGCACGATGCTTTGAAGTGGGCAACGTGCTGATTTGCATTCTCCGTTCCATCAAATCTTCCGAACTTAGGAATGACGTAGCCGCTTGGGAACTCAATCAGATCGTACTGCACGGGATATGGCCGCCCACTACTGTCGATTTCTTTCTGGGCTTCAGATTCGGCCACCAATGTTTTAACCTTGCTGGTGACCAAATCCATTATCCGATCCTGTGTTAGCGGGATAGTGCTATCTGGGGCCAAGGCGTCCCCAGAAGCGGAGTGTGGCCGGCTTTCATGCGGCTCGACCAGTCTTGGTCCTAAAGGAACAGGCATTGGCTGCCTCGGATTGTCATCACCCGGCTGATTAGTAGCGGCTTGTGCTTGATTGGGAGGTGCTCGAGCAATTTGAGCCGTAAGCTGCATCACCACGTTCGTTAAGTCGTCAATCTTCGAATAGAGCTTGGAAATCTCTTTATCTTTGCTCCTGAGCTGTTTTCGAAGCTCTTGAAGCAGCTCTTGCTCCGCAGTCCTGGGGCGGAAAGTCGGCTCTTCCTCGCTGTCCGAGCTTGACTCTGCATGGACCGAGGGGTCTTTCTGCATATCATCCTCATCGAGAGGGTTTTCTTCATCCAGTGGGGGTGGCTGTTCTTGGGCGGCGGCAACCACATTCAGGCTAGATTGGTCTTGGGATGTGGTGGCCCCATCCTTACTTTTGCTGCGAAGGTTGTCGCTGGGGCGCCCGCCCGCCATATAGACCGTATGGATGATATATCCGGCCGTCTTTCGATCATTGGCGGCTGATTTCATGGATCGCTGTCTTGACCCCCTTGCTCCGGTATCTGGTAGTCGATTGAAGGCGGCTGGCCTAACCAGCTTCTTGAATGGTGCCGGCGCTTCTTTTCTGGATTTTCCCCGCTGCTTTCGTGCGGCACAGAGCGCCTGATAGACCCTTGAAAAGACAGTGTCATACTTTTTCTGTTGGGGCCGGGACACGTCTCTTTGTAGCACTGTTCGGACCGCTGTCTTCTTGATTCTGGCGGTCATGGCATTTTTCTGAACCCACCTCAGAGGTTCGAAGGAATTGCTGATTCTTACGTCCGACTCAGCCGTTGTTGCAGGGCAACCCTGCACTTGAAACTTCACACGATTCCATTTGGCCGAAGCCCTGGCCCTCTTGTTGGCTCGATACCTGAGCCGCTTCTTCCTTAACTTTTCTGTTCTAAGCGTCTAGCAGACTTCGGCTCTTTGGGAAGATGCCGTAGACCGGGCGATGGAGGGCCTTGGAGACATGCTGGATTGTGCATTTGTTGGGGTCATCGCCTGAGCTCGTCCGCAAAATTTGATGTTGCCCTTCGCACCGAAAGTCTTGCCCCCAGCTGGAGCGCCAGGGAGTCGTTCAGACACCCTCTTAAGTTTCGGTTGTGGTGCCTTAGCAATCACAACATTCGGCCTCTTGCCCCTTGGGACCGGCTTGGCCACCTGTTCCGCCGGGATTTCCGCCAGATGAGCGCTTCCGGCAGGGTAGATGATGACAGAGCCAAACTGGCGGGGCGGTTCCTCCCACTGTCGACTGAGGCTTGCGGGGAGAACCACACGAGCATTGATCTTGACCACGTATGGAATCGGGGTCACGCTGGAAGCTGAATTCGTCTGGGGAGAAATTGTCGTCGAAGGTTGATTGCTGCACGGAAAAAAACATCATTTCAGTATAGACAATCGATATGTATATTGATTGAGTTCGCATGAACGTTTAACCCGAAATATGGGAGCAGAGTAAGGTCCCAACGGCGTGCCAGAATCTGTAGGGTGCTTTTCGCCACCCCATTGAGATGGGAATACGCGCGCGCTGGTCGGGCGTACCACAGATTCCCCCTGCCTACGGTAGGCCGGGGTTTATTGACTGTGGGAATCCGAATCTCCGGCAGCCGCGGACTAAGCTGCCGTTAATTACCCCTTGCATTTGGAGCGAGAGAACCTCCGATTAACGGGTTAAACTGGTCATGCGAACTCAATGTGCAGTATCGTGTTTTGAAGGGTTTTAGAAAATATCGGGGCCCCGCAGAGTTTTTACGGGGGTCCCGCTACCCGGATAGCGGGCTGGGGGTCAAGGGGGCTAGCAGCCCCCTTGCGGGGTGCGGGGCAGCGCCCCGTTAGAAATTTTTTTCTAACGGAAGACAGTGTCGTGGAGTCTGTGTATGTTTTCCTTTCCCCCCCTTTTTTTTAAAAGTGGAGTTTAATTTCAAAAGAGATTTTATTGTGGAGTTAAACTCCAAAGAATTTTATGCGGAGTTAAACTCCTAAAATAGAACTTTATTGTGGAGTTAAACTCCAAAGAATATTTTTTTTAAAAAAAAGGGTTTAAACTCCAGAAGGGATTTTGTTGGGGAGTGCACGTAGAACGAGGGGGAAAAGAAAACAAACTGGCGTCTAAAGGACGCTCGCACGGCAGGTGGGCGCTTTAATGCCCGGGGTTACGTGCGCGCACGTGACCAATGGGCACTTTGGCGCCCCCCCAGAGTCACGTGGGCATACGTGACCGAAGGGCACTTTGACGCCCCGGGGTCACGTGCGCATACGTGACCGATGGGCGCCTTGGCGCCCCCCGGGGTCATGTGGGCACACGTGGCCGATGGGCGCCTGGCGCCCCGGGGTCACGTGGGCACACGTGACCGATGGGCGCCTTGGCGCCCCGGGGTCACGTGCGCACACGTGACCGATGGGCGCCTTAGCGCCCTGGGGTCACGTGGGCACACGTGACCGTGGGAAAAACCCGCGGAAAGGGAAGCCTAGCCTCTAGGCTGGGGAGTTGAACTCCCAAAGGAATTTTTGGAGTTGAACTCCTAACAGAAACAAATTATGGAGTTAAACTCTAACAAAAAATTAACTTATGGAGTTAAACTCCAGCAACTTTAGAAAGGAGTTAAGCTCGTGGGGATTTATTGCTCTTCTTTTGAGCCTTGGGTCTGTCCAAAGTTAGATTTTTGGAGATGGGTCTCCTTCTTCTTGCTCTTGACCGGCGGGATCTTAGAGAAAAGGGGATGCGCCTTAAAAGCCTCCCCTTTTCGAGATCTGATTGGAGATCCGATTGGAGATCCGAGCTCCCCTTCGTAGGTTTTGTGGTGGAAATCTACTTATTTTGAGAAAAGGAAGAGTTAAACTCTTGATTTAATTCAAAAGGAAAAAGAAGGTTTTAGAACCTTGAGGAAGGAGGAAGAGGCAGATCTGGATTCTTTTTTGGGGAGAGATCAAAAAGTTGTTGAGATATTTCACTATCTTTGCCTTTATAGGCCATACACTTTACACATAGCCCCTTGGGCTTCACAAAATGGCATTTTGCCCACCCCATGGCTCATGTGCCATTTCTTTTTGCACATAAGCCATGGGCTTTACAAAAATTTGGCTTTATGCCTATTTTTCTTACATTTATCCATAAAATAAAATAAAAGAAATACAACAAAATTGTTTATTACAAAATTTTTATCTTGGCGTGGGGGGAGGCCGCCCGCTTCATGTTCGGGCTCGACCCGGTCATGGGCCTACTGGATCTGGGCTTGGACCCATTTGGCTTGGGGTTGACTTTGATTTTGACTTGGTCAACCGGGGTGTAAATTTTTACCCCAACATAAGTCTCTAAACTGGAAACAGATGACCACTACGTCGTTAAACTGGGAACAATCGACCGCCACGTCATTAAACTGGGAACAATCGACCGCCACGTCATTAAACTGGGAACAGTCGACCTCTAAGTCGTTAAACTGGGAATGTAAAAAAATGTGTGTGTAAATAAAAAAAAGGAATGTGTAAATAAATAAATAAAAAGAAAAGCCGAAATGATGGGGCAACTCGCAATAAAAATCAGCGAGTAAAATAAAGATGAAATAAAGCCGAAATGATGGGGCGACTCGCAATAAAAATCAGCGAGTAAAATAAAGATGAAATAAAGCCGAAATGATGGGGCAACCGCGAATAAAAGCCGAAATGGTAGGGCAATCGCGATCTTCGCGATAAGAAAAGCTGAAATGATAGAGCAATCGCGTTAAAACAAAAAAAGAACAAACAAAAAAACAAAAAAAGCGGCGGATGATGAGTCGCTCCTGGTACCATATTCCAGTGCAGCGATATAGACGCCAACAAAAATTCAAATTTCCAAAATTCTTCCAGCCCTACGGCCAGTCCCCAAATTGACTACCGTATACAATCCACGGGCTCAAATAATTCTCATCATACTCATATCCCACCATAATCACCAGTTACGCGGCTGGTCTCCGCCTTTGGAATTATGCTCCATTAAGAAGACCCACTCATGTGTCCTTACGATGCATGAGGAGAACAAACCTTCGTGGGATCCTTACGACTCACGAAGGAAAAACACACTTGGGAGTTCTCACGACTCCTAAGGAGAACATACACCTGCGGGATCCTTACGACTCGCAGGAAGAAAATACCTTTATGGGACCCTCACGATCCATAAAATTGAAAAACCTTAGGCGATAGGGATCTAAACCTGTCTCCTAAGCCATCGCTCCCCAATCCCCAAGTGGCGAATGATGAGTCGCTTCTGGTACCATATTCCAGTGCAGCGATGCAGACGCCAACCAAATTCCAAATCCCAATCCCCAAGTGGCGAATGATGAGTCGCTCCTGGTACCATATTCCAGTGCAGCGATGCAGACGCCAACCAAATTCCAAATCCAATACCCCAACGGCGAATGATGAGTCGCTCCTGGTACCATATTCCAGTGCAGCGATGCAGACGCCAATAATGTCCCAAAATTTTTCCGGCCCTACGGTCTGGATCATACATCCTGCAAAACCGTATACAATCCACGGGCGTAAAATAATCCCGATCTCTCCAAAAAAGAAAAAAAAAGAAAAAAAGAAGAACGGTATGTCCACAAGCAAAACGGGCACGGATGAAAACCCGAAAGGGCTCCGTGAGTAAAAACAGCAGGATTGCCGGCGAGTTTGTGAAAACCCGAATGGGCGCAAACTCGTAAAAAAAAAGAAATGAAATGCACTCGCAAAGTCCTCTCGACTTTGTGAGGAGAAAATTCCCGCGTGAGATCCCTACGAGTCACAAAGGAGCAACACACTTAGGAGTCCCCACGACTCCTAAGGAGAAAATACACCTGCGGGATCCTTACGACCCGTAGGGAGAAAATGCTTTGTGAGACCCTTATGGCTCACAAAATGGAAATGCCTTAGGTGATAGGGATTTAAACCTGTCTCCTAAGCCACCAATTCCCAAATCCTCTCGGGGCACATAATGAGTTGCTCCTGGCATTATTCCAGTGCAGCAATGCAGATGCCAAACAAACCCAATCCAAATCCTCTCGGGGCACATGATGAGTTGCTCCTGGCATTATTCCAGTGTAGCAATGCAGATGCCAAACAAAAACCCCAATTCCCAAATCCTCTCAAAGACAGATGATGATTCGCTCCTGGTACCATATTCCAGTACAGCGATGCTGATGTCAACTCAAATCAAACAAATCAAACCAACCAATTCCAACATCGACCTCTGCGTCAACCAGGCACTCCGTCTTGGGGAAACGTCCTACCACAGGCACTCCATCTCAGGGATACGTCCTACAATAGGCACTCCGTCTCGGGGAAACGTTCTACCACAGGCACTCCGTCTCGGGGATACGTCCTACAACAGGCACTCCGTCTCGGGGAAACGTCCTACCATAGGCACTCCGTCTCGGGGATACGTCCAACAACAGGCACTCCGTCTCGGGGAAACGTCCTACCACAGGCACTCCGTCTCGGGGAAACGTCCTACCACAGGCACTCCGTCTCGGGGATACGTCCTACAACAGGCACTCCGTCTCAGGGAAACGTCCTACCATAGGCACTCCGTCTCGGGGATACGTCCAACAACAAGCACTCCGTCTCGGGGAAACGTCCTACCACAGGCACTCCGTCTCGGGGATACGTCCTACCACAGGCACTCCGTCTCGGGGAAACGTCCTACCACAGGCACTCCGTCTCGGGGAAACGTCCTACAACAGGCACTCCGTCTCGGGGAAACGTCCTACCACAGGCACTCCGTCTCGGGGATACGTCCTACAACAGGCACTCCGTCTCGGGGAAACGTCCTACCACAGGCATTCCGTCACGGGGATACGTCCAACCACAGGCACTCCGTCTCGGGGATACGTCCTACAACAGGCACTCCGTCTCGGGAAACGTCCTACCACAGGCACTCCGTCTCGGGATACGTCCTACCACAGGCACTCCGTCTCGGGGATACGTCCTACCACAGGCACTCCGTCTCGGGGATACGTCCTACCACAGGCACCCCGTCTCGGGGATACGTCCTACCACAGGCATCCCGTCTCGGGGATACGTCCTACCACAGACACCCCGTCTTGGGGAAACGTCCTACCACAGGCACCCCGTCTCGGGGAAACGTCCTACAACAGGCACCCCGTCTCGGGGAAACGTCCTACAACAGGCACCCCGTCTCAGGGATACGTCCTACCACAGGCACTCCGTCTCGGGGAAACGTCCTACCACAGGCACTCCGTCTCGGGGAAACGTCCTACCACAGACACTCCGTCTCGGGGAAACGTCGACCAGCGACACTCCGTGCCGGGGACACGTCTACCAAATCGCTTCGAATCAGAGCGTCGACCGTCCATGTCGTAAAAAGGGCAGTGCATCCCAAAAAGTGGGAACCAAAGTAAGTCGCCTCCACGTGAAAGAAGATCCATCAATTTCATGCACACGACCCACATATGCTGTGTGCATTTATTGATGGGGGGCAATTTGTTGGGGTAAAAATTTACACCCCGGTTGACCGAGTCAAAGTCACGGTCAACCCCCAAGCTAGGTGGGCCCAAGCCCAGGTCAAGCAGGCCCATGCCCAAGTCGAGCCCGCAGCCAGCCTCCCCATGCCAACAACAAAATCATGTCATAAATAATTTTTATGTAATTTTGTATGCATGAATGTAAACAAAATGGGCATAAAGCCAATATTTTGTAAGCCCATGGCTTATGTGCAAAAATGAAATAGCACATGAGCCATGGGATGGCTAAAATACCATTTTTGTAAAACCCAAGGGGTTATATGTAAATATGTAAGCCTATATAAGGCAACATGATGATGAATAAAGCATAGACTTTTCATTCCCTCAAAAAACTAGGGTTTGTTCCTCCACTCTCTCTTTTTCAAGTTCTTTCTCTTCCTTTTCATTTTCTAAATAAATCAAGTGCTTAGCTCTCTTTTTTTTTTAAAACTAAACAAAGTTTTACCATAAATCCATCTCCCAAAACTCCATCAAGAGAAGAAAAATGGTCTCTTTTTTTATCATCCAAGATCTAGATCTTGGAGTTTCAAGAGAACCCATTTTGGGTTTCTTCTCAAAGGAGAAAGGAGAAAATAAAATTCTTTTGGAGTTCAACTTCACCATCAGGAAAATTATTTTGGAGTTTAACTCCACTACAAAAATTCTTTTGGAGTTTAACTCCACAGTAAAATTCCTTTGGAGTTTAACTCCACAGTAAAATTCCTTTGGAGTTCAACTCCACAAATAAAATTCTTTTGGATTTTAACTCCACAAAAAAAAATACTTTTTTTGGGGAGTCTAACTCCACATTACATTTTTTTTTGGCCATATAAAATTCTTTTGGAGTTGAAATCCACGTTCTTAAAAAAAAAAGAAAAAAGATGGTCGCATGCAAAGCATGTGACGGGCGTCACATGCACGGGCATCACATGCTAAGCATGTGACGGGGTAGCATGTGACGGGCGTCACATGCAAAGCATGTGACGGGGCTAAGCATGTGACGGCCCCATCACATGCTTAACATGTGATGTGGGTCACATGCTGAGCATGTGACCCGTCACATGCTCAGCATGTGACCCCCTCACATGAGGGGTCACATGCTAGCATGTGACCCTCCATGTCATATGCTAGCATGTGACCCCTCTCATATGAGGGGTCATATGCTAACATGTGACCCCACCTTTAAAAAAAAGAAAAGAAAGAAACAAAATTCTCTTTTCTTCTTTTCTTCTTTCTTCCTCCTTTTTTTAAAATAAAAATATATAAATATTAAATAAATTATAAATAATATTTAAAAATTAAAAAAAACATAATTATTTTCTTTTCTTCTTTTCTTTATTTAATCCCTTTTTCTATTTAAAAAAATATTAAATAAATAAAAATAAATTATAAAAAATATTTTTAAATTAAAAAAATATTTAAAAATTAATAAAAAAAAATTCTCTAAATATTTATTTACTTATTTATTTTTGTTTTTATATATAGAATATATATATATATATATATATATATATGTATATATCTCTTTTTACAAGTGGAATAAAACAAAAAAAATACACATGCACCAACGCACTGTACATTGAGTTCGCATGACCGGTTTAACCCGTCAATCGGAGATTCCCTCGCTCCAAAGACGAGGGGTAATTAACGGCAGCTTAGTCTGCGGCTGCCGGAGATTCGGATCCCCACAATCATTAAACCCCGGCCTACCCTAGGCCGGGGGAATCTGTAATGCGCCTGACAAGCGCGCGCGCATTCCCATCTCAATAGGGTGACGAAAAACACCCTACACTATTCATACTTCAGAAAATGCTTATATTGAGGAAAACAGTAAATAAAAACATAATTATAATGTTTACAAAGGTATGACATCAAATCCAGGACATGGGTTGAGTTCAAAGGTGAGGCCATCCAAAATTTTGCGAGTCTCTCGGACCATCTTCGTGTGCATCCTTTCACGATCATAAGCGTCAGGATCCCCACTGATGTCCTCTACCCTTCGATAGGCAGTAAGTATCGCCGCCTGCTGAAAAGCTTGATGCAGGATATCGACAAGGTTGTCTCACATTTTCTTTGAGATTAGGCCCATCAGATACACCGAGTGCACCTTATCTTCGGCGTCGTCCAATGCCTTAAGCGGCATGCCCAGGAAGAATAAGGGAAGCGCTTCCCAGATCGCTCTTACGATAAGCTTCAAGAGAGGAACGATGAGGAAGCAGTCGACCATTGTATGCATCAAAACGGCCCATGATTTCAGCACACTGAGCGTTTGTGAATTCCTGGTTTTGGGAGCGGCCTAGTGCGCGAATGTCTCCATAAGAAATAATCCCGTCGAGATCATACATATGAGCGTCCATAACGTCTGAAAGGAAAAATCAGTGAGAGTTAGTAGATAGACTGATTAAGAAAATGCTTATTGAAACAGACACGGGATTTAAACAACTCTTGATATCCCTAAAGAGGAAATAAGTGCTGTGCAATTAAGAAAGGAATCCTAAAAAGGATTTTGCATTTAATAAAAAGGTCCCTCGGGCCAAGAAGTTAAACTCCTCGAGAGCAATGCTCTGCAGACAGGAATGACACCTGTTGATTGATCTCAAAAACTATCTATTACCGCAATCAAGAACGGCGTCGCATGTAGCTAGCCGGTGAGTACGGGTCGATCCATAGGGATGTTATGAATTTCCTAATCGCTCAAACGAGTTAATTCCGATGGGCGTCGGATTGATTTAATCTAAAAACTTAATTAATCTAGATCTAAATCTTGCTAGGGTTAGGTCTAGGTTAGGTTTGGAAAGTCTATAAATCTCACCGCTTTCTATACCCATATTAAGATCTTATTAGGAGTTATGGTAATTATTAATAAAGGGGATTAGAATCATTTGGAAAGATGTTTCTTCCTCTAGGTTCTTTTTCTTCCTTTATCAATCCTTACCCTAACCTCCATGGAAAACAATCACAACCGGGCCTTTATACTACGGTATCACTGCTACCTCGAGGGATAGGGTGCCGTAGGGAGCGGTATGTGCATGTATGCATGAAGTCCTATGAAAATATATGACAGGCAAGAAAGGGGATGAGAGATCTTCGTTTCTCAAACCTTCCCCAGATCTAACTCTAACAAGCGAGGAGACTACTCACTTATTAGGGAATTGAAGAACATTTATCTAGGGTAGAGAATAAAAGATCTAACTAGGATAAGGAATTAAATTTAACAAGGGTAAGAATAAAAATTACCTAGGGCAAGATAAGAAAACTTTACTCCTAAATTGATACTCTCCAAAAGAAATCTGAATTTTATTAATGAAGGGAGGCATGGGGTTTACAATGATTTAGAGTCCCTATTTATAGAAGATAGGAAACCCTAGATTACATTTGTTTCGCATGTCTGAAATTACAAAAATACCCCTAGGTTGACCAGTCAAAGCCTCCACAAGACTTGGTAAAAATTTTATTCTCTAAATGCCTAACCCTGCCGCGGAACCGCGGTCCGAGGCCTGGTTTGGCCGCGGTTCCGCGACCAAACAGTGGAGTTGGGCCATGTGTTTTCTTGTAGTGGCTGTGCTTGACTTGTATTTTTTTCTTCTGCAGGTCTTTTCTCAGATTGGTTTCTCATTCTCTTCCAGATCTTTCCAGTGAAGATTGTAGCGGACTTTTACTGTTTCTTCGTGTCGCTGCCTTTATACTCGGTGAACCGTTGTTCATTGTTCCTCACAATGTAGGCGCGATCGAGATTTCACTATTTATCATTCGTAGTCTCACTTTTGCATTGTCTTTTCATTATTTTCACTGTTTTAGATCCAAGAACCTGTAACCTGTAACATGTAGCAGACATGTGTCAAAAACACCTGTTTTCATTGTAAAATGCATAAGAATGGGGATTGCAAAATGCAATATTATGATATGAACAAATACCCCCAAACTTATCTTTTGCTCGTCCTCGAGCAAACTTATTTTTTATTCTCAATAAAAATCTAACCTAGCCGCACTTTCATAGGGAGACGTGATTGCACTGAGCTCGTGCAACAAGCCGTTAAACCTCTAGGTGTCCCTAGTAGGAGGAGTGTTGTCTCCTGAGGGTTTTCAGCGGATACTACCCACAAAATCCTATCAATTCGGCTTTTTGACTTTTGTTCTCCAATTAGGGTTTCTAACAAGGAATTCTATTATCTTCAACTCGTAAATTATCCACCCATATTCTTCACACTTCTTCATCATCGAACTTAAGATTATATATGTTTTGCAGATCTACTTAGCTTTCGGCATCTCATAAGTTTTTCTTCTAGGGTTCCATCTCCACTTAGGAATTTCTATCAACCCTTACTAAAGATACAAGTTCTATTCTTCACTCCTTTCTCTCATCTAAACTCCAATCACATACCCCTACGTGTGTGTATAGATCACCCCTACACTTGGAAATTCAAATCAAGCAATCATACCCTTGTCCGTTGTCCAAAGTACTTATTAATTGGTGAATTTTTAATTGAAATTTGCTTACACATCCTTCATGCGACCGTTAATACTTCTTAAGGTACCAACGACCGATGACAAAATGCTTTTGCACTTTAAAGCGTACTTCCTAGTCTTGTAACACCCAAGGTTTTAACAGTGACTCCCAAACCAGTTGGTCTAAGGCACTAGGTGATGAAACACCCTCGCTAAATATTTTTCTATTTTTACAGCCTTAAGCAATCACAAAAACTAATGTTCATTTTTTTCTTTATTCACTTTTTTTTTCTTTTATTTTCTTCGTACTAAGGACTTTAGACAAGAGCATTTCAAGGTCTCTTCTACTATTCCAAGTTTCAAGGTGCGTGATTGTGCAAATTATAGGGTATACATTTTCAGAATCTAGACTTAAGCTAGGAATTATTTTTCAAACTTATACTCTAATAAAAATATCAATACTTTTCCTTTGTTTTAACTTAGCCCAAGAAGTGAACTCAAAATTTGCTTATTTCTAAATAAACTACAAAGGCATATATTTTCTACCGTTAAATTTTAAGGAAGGTTATTTTTAGGGGTTTTAATTCACTAAGTCTAAGATCTAGTTGTTCCTAACCAGTTAACCTATTTTTCAAACTCAAGTCAATTAGCTAAAATTGAATACATTAATTTTTATATTTTTGAAAATTTTCAATTTTTATGGGTTTTAAAATAAGTATGCAAATGCAAAAATATGTACAAATGAATGCGAAGGAAGAAGACGTACCGAGCATACCCCCAAACTTGAACTTGACAGTGTCCTCACTGTCATGCTAAACCAAGAGGGTCAAAATACCGCCACTCCCCTGTTTATTTATTTATAATTTTTTTTATTTTATTGTTTTGAATTTTTTTTATTGAAAAAGAAAACAAAAATATATATATACATATATACAAAGGTTCCCCCCAAACTTAAGCTTGGCCTTACACAAGCCAAAGGTTAACACCAACCATTCAAAAATCTTATCGTGGTAATGGTCAAGTTGGTGAAAGAATGGGGTGTAGAAGAAAGAAATGAGAAACACGCGAGACCGTGTAGGAAGAAGTGTAGAATATGGTCTCGGTGTAGGAGAAGAATGGCGGAAAGGAGAAAGAAGGGTAGCACGATCTTGAGGGTGTAAATCGAGTGAATAAATTAGCGCAAATTGGGATGACCGAAGTGTGAAAACTGATTGTGCTAATCTATCAACTCATCGAGCAATGGGGTCAAATCACTCAAGATTCGCAAGAAGGCATAGGTACGCCGAACTTGGTATTTGAGATGAAAGTGTAACGGTCACTTGCACGGTCGGAACAATAGGAAGGAGAGAAGGAAGTGAGTGAGGAAGGGTATCGGTTAAGGATTTAGGAGGGTGTATTGGAAAATTCGACACATTAAACGAAAATAATTCAACCTCAATATTATCCTCAGTACTATCCTCATAATTCTCCTCAATATTTTCCTCAAAAATTTGCTTATCCATGCCAATATCATCAAAATCAAGATGCATATGAAGTTCGGAAAAAACATTTAATGACTCGGAATGATGAATTGGATATAAAATTTCAATCAAATCGACAGGTTCATCATCCGAAATATTCCCGGCGTCTATATCCTCAATCAAGTGAAAATCAATTTCTTTAGACACCTCATCAAAAGTATGGATATTTATCAATTTAGGTTCTAGATGGGAGGTGTAAAGATCGAAAGGATTAGGTGTGGTTTCACTCGAAAGGGGTTCTTCACAATTGGGCAAATCAAACACTACAGAATCACACAACTCGTCTTTATTTTGAACTTGTGAATCATTTAGGAAATTCGATGGAAAACTGTAGTTGTGGGCTTCAATTGGGTAAGGGTAGGTTTGATTTGGAAATCCTCTCTCATTCTCACTCAGTTCAACCGCCTCCTCATACGTTGAAAAATTTGGAGCTAGTTGGAAACTAGCTACCGGTTCAGCAGGTTGCATAAGGGCGGCTGCGGACGCTTCCATATTCCTAACCATTTTGTTTGTTGTAGCAATATAAGCTTCCAATGACTCTTCCAAACTAGACTTTGGTGGTAAGGGGGTTTCGGCAAAAGATTCGAAGTTGTTTGGGTATGTGAAACTCCCAAAAGACTGTATAGAAACATTGTCTAGTGATGGTGGAAAAGTCGGGTAGGACTGGTAGGAAGCGGGTGGTTAGGCAGGGGTACGGTCAACATGTGGATAAAAAGATGAATAATCGTGCGGATCCCTAGAACTAGATGAGTGGAGAGGGGTGAAAGATCGGCTGCGAGATTGAGCAATATGCTCAGCAATGGACATCGGCCTAGGAGTGACAGAAGGACTTGAAAAAGTGGTATCAACATATGGAGGTGGTAAAGGTTGATTTGGTTGACACAAAGTGGGTTGAAAAGTCGAATTGTTTCTCCTAGACGCCTCTATTTGATCTTTCAAAGATATTTTAGGCATGGAAGGATCGTCTTTAAATTGACTGAACAAATTGACGAACGACGCAAAATTAGGTTCGGGATACCAAAGTTCGGCAAGTGATTTATTATGTGGAGTACCCATGTTAGAAGAAAGGGTGAAAGAAAGAAAGTTGGTTGGTGCAAGGATTTATTTGCGGCAAAAGTTTGCAAGTTCTCTAATAAAATTTTTCCTTTTTCTTTTTCTTTATTTGAAAATTGTTGCAAAAAGATTGTCAATAAAAGATATGCAACAGAAAAATATTACTTGCAATCAGTTATTATTTTAAGTATATCACAAAGAATCTGTATTTGGAAAAAAAATATTGTTGCAAAAAGATATTCGAGAAAAGATATGCAACAAAAAAGATTACTTGCAATCAATTTCTATTTTAAGCGGGGCCCAAAAATCCTGCACAAGACTTGTTATTTGGAAAGAGAGAGATTTTTCAAGCGCGCAAAATTCTGCAGGCAATTTACAGAAAATATCTCAAAATTTGCAGAGGAGAAATAACAGGGAGCTTACAGAGCAAATTCCAGAGGCTGAAAGCACGACGGCGCCGCCCTTCCGCGGCCGAAACGAGGTTTACACCGCGGTTCCGCGGTTGAATAGCATGCACGGATCCCGAGAAATTTTTGCAGAGGACGATACCACCTATTCACCGCGTTTCCACGGTCAGAAGTGGGATTTTGCCGCGTTTACGCGGTCTGATGGTGGCTTCACAACTCCAATTTTTTTCTGCTCCTTGTTTGTTGTAATCTTCTGTTGTTATGATCGTCTATTTTCTGTTTTGCTTCCTGGAAATTTCCAGATTCGAGTTTGTTCCTGCAAGATTTCACACAACAAAGTACCCTTTCCAAAAAATAACAATTGATATATTTTTATAATTTTTTGTGATTTTTCAGATTTTTTAATTTTGATTAACCCGAAATTGCAAAAAGGAAATAACACGCCATCCCCGGCAACGGCGCCATTTGATTGATCTCAAAAACTATCTATTACCGCAATCAAGAATGGCGTCGCATGTAGCTAGCCAGTGAGTACGGGTCGGTCCACAGGGATATTGTGAATTTCCTAATCGCTCAAACGAGTTAATTTCGATGGGCGTCGGATTGATTTAATCTAAAAACTTAATTAATCTAGATCTAAATCTTGCTAGGGTTAGGTCTAGGTTAGGTTTGGAAAGTCTATAAATCTCACCGCTTTCTATACCCATATTAAGATCTTATTAGGAGTTATGGTAATTATTAATAAAGGGGATTAGAATCATTTGGAAAGATGTTTCTTCCTCTAGGTTCTTGTCCTTCCTTTATCAATCCTTACCCTAAACTCCATGGAAAACAATCACAACCGGGCCTTTATACTACGGTATCACCGCTACCTCGAGGGATAGGGTGCCGTAGGGAGCGGTATGTGCATGTATGCATGAAGTCCTATGAAAATATATGACAGGCAAGAAAGGGGATGGGAGATCTTCGTCTCTCAAACCTTCCCCAGATCTAACTCTAACAAGCGAGGAGAATACTCACTCATTAGGGAATTGAAGAACATTTATCTAGGGCAGAGAATAAAAGATCTAACTAGGGCAAGGAATTAAATTTAACTAGGGCAAGAATAAAAATTACCTAGGGCAAGATAAGAAAACTTTACTCCTAAATTGATGCTCTCCAAAAGAAATCTGAATTTTATTAATGAAGGGAGGCATGAGGTTTACAATGATTTAGAGTCCCTAGTTATAGAAGATAGGAAACCCTAGGTTACATTTGTTTCGCATGTCTGAAATTACAAAAATACCCCTAGGTTGACCAGTCAAAGCCTCCACAAGACTTGGTAAAAATTTTATTCTCTAAATGCCTAACCCTGCCGCGGAACCGCGGTTCCGCGGCCAAACAGTGGAGTTGGGCCATGTGTTTTCTTGTAGTGGTTGTGCTTGACTTGTATTTTTTTCTTCTGCAGGTCTTTTCTCAGATTGGTTTCTCATTCTCTTCCAGATCTTTCCAGTGAATATTGTAGCGGACTTTTACTGTTTCTTCGTGTCGCTGCCTTTATACTCGGTGAACTGTTGTTCATTGTTCCTCACAATGTAGGCGCGATCGAGATTTCACCATTTATCATTCGTAGTCTCACTTTTGCATTGCCTTTTCATTATTTTCACTGTTTTAGATCCAAGAACCTGTAACCTGTAACATGTAGCAGACATGGGTCAAAAGCACCTGTTTTCATTGTAAAATGCATAAGAATGGGGATTGCAAAATGCAATATTATGATATGAACACCTGTCAAAATCAATTATGAGAGAAATTAAAAATTCTCCGGGAATTCTAAGAGCCTTACTCTGTAAAAATGATAGAATAATCCATCAGAAAAATTGAAATCAATTTCTAAATGAATTAAAAATTCTTTGATCTTCAAGATCCATGAACAAACTCTTAAGAGTTCTTCTATATGATCTGAAAGGAGCAAAGCTCCATTAATGGATTAAGAAATCATAAGCAAGATCCTTTTAGAGAGCAAAGCTCTGTTAATAAAACCCTAAAAAGGATTTTCTTTAGATAAAAGGATTATGAAGAGCAAGGCTCTGTTAATGGGTGAAATCCTAAAAGATGTTTCAAAAAGATTTAATCTTTTACCTTATCTGACAGAGTTCTGTCCTTAAAAATTCTTAAGAAGAAGAGTTGCGCTCTGAAAAAGAAAATAATTTCTCAGGAAGGATTGAAGATGAACAGAATCATCTAAAGGGCCAAGGGTCCTATTTATAGGCATAAATAGCCGTTTCAACTTCTGAGTTGATCCAATGGTAGAGATTCTGCCACCGCTGCATCCACGTGTGGGCCACGTAAGCGCAACGGTGGGGGGCATTTGTTTTCCCCAATCAGAGCAAAGCTCTGTTCAAAATTCAAATTTTAAAATGAAGCAATGCTTCAGATGCAGCGCCAAGTGCGCTGCGCCCTAGGCAGCGCACCACGTGCAAAGCACGTGTGCGCTAGCGCTAAGTGTGCTGCACTTAAGCAGCGCACCACGTGCAAGGCACGTGTGCGCTAGCGCTTGGAGCGCTGCACTTAAGCAGCGCACCACGTGCAGAGCACGTGTGCGCTAGCGCTAAGTGCGCTGCGCTCTGAGTAGCGCACCACGTGCAAAGCACGGGTGCGCTAGCGCTGGAACTAAAAGCTCCCCACCGTCAGATCAAAGATCTAATAATAAGGATAAATCATTAATTAATCAGAATTAAATTCTGTAAAGGAAAGATTCCTCAAAATCTTTCCAAATAACAAAATTGCGCTCTGTAAATCAGAGCACCGTTGGATCAATGATCCAATGGTGATTAAAGATCACCAAAAACACAGAATAAATTCTGTTTAAAAGATTTCCCAATCTTGTTAAAAAATAAGAAGATCGCCTTATGTAAATCAGAAGCCATTGGATCAAAGTTCCAACGGTAGGGGAATCCCCAAATCAATTGGAGAAAAGATCTCCTTAACTGATTGAACTGATCAGCCTGCCCTATATAAAGGCCCCTAGACTTCAAGTCTAAAATATACAGAAAGAGAGAGAAGAACCCCCTCATAAGCTTTGAGATTTCAGGAAGAGAAGCATAGCTCTCAGCAAAAGAAGAAGATTTTTTCTTCAAGGTAAAAAGAATGGTGATGAACAAAGAGATGAAATCATCTCATAATTAAAAAGAAGAATTTTCTTCTTAAAAGATCATAGATCTATAAAGACCAAGGTCTTTTATAAAAAGATCAAAAGATCTCATCATAAAACAAAGAAGTACTTACTTCTTTCATAGATCATAGATCTATAAGACAAATTGTTTTTTTCTGAGATCATGAACATCTCATTATAAAGGGGGAGAGAATTATTAAATTCTCTGAGGGATCACAGATCCATAAAGGCAAAGCCTTTTCATTAATACAAGAGATTGAAGCATCTCCTATAAAGTAAGAACTTTTGTTCTTTTGATCTTGAGACAAGTCTCTTCTGGGGGAAAATTTATTTCCCAGATCATAAAATTGATCAAATGCGCTTCTGCGCTCTTGAACTGGAGCTCAGCGCCGAGCGCACCACGTGTCACTCATGAGTGCGCCAATCAACAGTTAGCGTTTTGCGCTCTTGAATTAGCGCACTGCGCTCATGGACTGGCGCCAAGCGCCAAGCGCACCACGTGTCACTCATGAGTGCGCCAATCAAGAGTTAGCGCTTTGCACTCTTGAATTAGCGTAATGCGCTCATGGACTGGCGCCAAGCGCCAAGCGCACCACGTGTCACTTACGTGTGCGCCATTAAACTGAAAACGCAATGTGCTCAGGGTTTAGCGCTTAGCGCTTATAAACTGGCATCATGCGCTCATCATCTGGCGCCTAGCGTCAGCGCGACACGTGTCCCTTACATGTGCGCCACGTGGTAGAAGCGCACTGTGTTTTTTGATTGGTGCAAAGCGCCTAGCGCGCCACGTGTTGCGCTGACAGAACATAAATTGTTCTTTAATAAACCTCAGAGCTATTATGAGTGCTCAGCACTAAAAGACAGAAATACTGTCAAAATCCAAATCAATGCTCAACATTGTTAAAAGGGCCAAGCCTAAATAAAGGCTCCATAGCCCAAAATAAATGTTAAACATTTTAACTCGATTGGACTTAGCCCAAGATTGGCCATAAGTCCTCAATTCAGATTAACTGAGCCCATATGCTCATAAATCTTCAGATCTTAGTTCCAATTGGACTATAGATCTATCAACCAAAATTGGTTTAAGGGTATATCTCTGAACTCCTCTGATATTTGTCGTTGTAATCCTTCAACGTCTTCAGAAAGGTGACGGGTCCCAATAACCATACATTCCATAGACTATGATGTCTTTAAACTGGACTGTGGGGTCCTTAAACTGATGGACTACGATGTCCTTAACCTCGGACTGTGGGGTCCCTTTAAACCCACGGACTATGATGTCCTTAACCTTGGACCGAGATGTCCTTAAACTAACATTGGACCACCACGTCCTTAAACTGGTAATTGACCGCAATGTCCCTAAACTAAACAATAGAGTCCTAATGCTCTTTTGTCGGATCTAAACAATCCCGTTAAGTTGATCTTAGTCTGAAATTAGACTAACGTATCCTTAACACACGTTTAAGTTGATCTTAGTCTCAAATGAGACTAACGTATCCTTAAACCCAACCCCAAACCCAAATCTAAGAAAATACGGATTTGGACTAATCCACGCCCTACGAGCGACAACATAAATTAGTCTCCGTATACAATCCATGGGCAACCAAAAAACAAGACAAATACACACGACACGAAGTGACCATCTGGAGAAGGAGAAAGTGGTTACCGCGATGCGGTAGCGTAATTAACTGCAGGGGCTTGCGCCTGCAGGGAAGAGCGTCCCCACAATCAAAAACCCCTCAACGAGGGGGAATCTAACGAAGTCTGCTACATCGGTCGCATCCGTTTAAACCTTTGATACATGGTGCCATAAATCAACTTGGCACCTTCGGAGAGGTGGACGGATAGCACCAAATAGCTTCTTCACCGAAATTTAGGCGAGACGGACCCGTGCGGCCGCGTCTCCGTGTTTCGGAGGGGAACACCAGTGTCACCAGAGGACTGCTATCTGACGATAGGTATACTACCACATAGGAGTCATCGGCGAGCCCAGTTCGGTGTACCTATTCTCCAATGAGCACCTGCGTACAATCTTTGATGTCACACACCAATGGTTGTGGGATCAACCATCGCGCTCTAAGGGACAAGAAACGTACACACGAATCTACTCTGGAATATCGATGCCCTTGTCTCGATATTCCCTCGACTAGGAACTTCTTAAAGGATGTACTTTTGGACCACCCTGGCCCTACTAGTAAGATCTCATCATAGTCCTGGTAGTCAAGTATATATCCTAAGGGTTTTATCAACATGTAAGAGATAAACAGTATAAATACCAGTCTACATGTTAAGATAAAGGTAACCTGATAGCATACTATCATGTCGAGAAAGAAAGTCCTCTATATATATGTCTAAGCATCCACTATATCAACAAGAATGGCCTCTAGGGTATACATATTCCTAACACCTCGGTGGCCTCGTGAGGAGGGCTTTAGATCCACAGCGTTTTGGGCAGGAAGCTACCCACTGCGGATGGACTGAGCAGGAAGCTACTCGGTGGCCTCGTGATGAGGGCTTTGGATCCATAGCGTTGTTGGGCAGGAAGCTACCCGCTACGGATGAAACGAGCAGGAAGCTACTCGGTGGCCTCGTGGGGGGCTTTAGATCCACATCGTTGTTGGGCAGGAAGCTACCCACTGCGGATGGACCGAACAGGAAGCTATTCGGTGGCTTCATGAGGAGGGCTTTTAGATCCGCTTCTTTATAGGGTAGGAAGTTACCTGCTGCGGATGGACCGAACAGGAAGCTCCTCGGTGGCCTTAAGACGAGGGCTTTGGATCCACAGCGTTGTTGGGCAGGAAATTACCCGCTGCGGATGGACCGAGCAGGAAGCTACTCGGTGGCCTCGTGATGAGGGCTTTGGATCCACAGCGTTGTTGGGCAGGAAGCTACCCGCTGCGGATGGACCGAGCAAGAAGCTACTCGGTGGCCTCGTGGGGGGGCTTTAAATCTACAGCGTTTTTGGGCAGGAAGCTACCCACTGCGGATGGGGGCTTTAAATCTACAGCGTTTTTGGGCAGGAAGCTACCCACTGCGGATGGACCGAGCAGGAAGCTACTCGATGGCCTCGTAAGGAGTGCTTTAGATCCACATGGTTTTTGGGCAGGAAGCTACCCACTGCGGATGGACCGAGCAGGAATCTACTCGGCGGCCTCGTGATGAGGGCTTATGATCCACAACGTTTTTGGGCAGGAAGCTACCCACTGCAGATGGACCGAGCAGGAAGCTACCCGGTGGCCTCGTGATGAGGGCTTTTAGATCCACAGCGCTGTTGGGCAGGAAACTACCCACTGCGGATGGACCGAGCAGGAAGCTACTCGGTGGCCTCGTGATGAGAGCTTTTAGATCCGCTTCTTTGTAGGGCAGAAATCTACCCGCTGCGGATGGACTGAGCAGGAAGCTACTCAGTAGCCTCGGGACGAGAGCTTTGGATCCATAGTATTGTTGGGCAGGAAACTGCCCACTGCGGATGGACCGAGTAGGAAGCTACTCGGTGGTCTCGTGATGAGGGCTGTAGATCCATAGCGTTGTTGAGCAGGAAGCTACCCGCTGCGGATGGACCAAGCATGAAGCTACTCGGTGGCCTTATAGGGGGCTTTAGATCCACAACGTTGTTGGGCAGGAAGCTACCCACTGTGGATGGACCGAGCGGGAAGCTACTCGGTGGACTCGTGAAGAGGGCTTTAGATCCACAACGTTTTTGGGAAGGAAGCTACCCACTGCGGATGGACCGAGCAGGAAGCTACTCGGTGGCCTCGTGATGAGGGCTTTGGATCCACAGCGTTGTTGGGCAGGAAGCTACCCGCTGTGGATGGACCGAGCAAGAAGCTACTCGGTGGCCTCGTGGGGAGGGCTTTAGATCCACAATGTTGTTGGGCAGGAAGCTACCCGCTGTGGATGGACCGAGCAGGAAGCTACTCGGTGGCCTCGTGGGGAGGGCTTTAGATCCACAACGTTTTTGGGCAGGAAGCTACCCACTGCGGATGGACCGAGCAAGAAGCTACCCGGTGGCCTCGTGAGGAGGGTTTTAGATCCACAACGTTTTTGGGCAGGAAGCTACCCACTGCGGATGGACCGAGCAGGAAGCTACTCGATGGCCTCGTGATGAAGGCTTTTATATCCACAGCGTTGTTGGGAAGGAAGCCACCCACTACGGATGGACCGAGCAGGAAACTACTTGGTAGCTTCGTGATGAGGGCTTTTAGATCCATAGCGTTGTTAGGCAGGAAGCTACCTACTGCGGATGGACCGAGCAGGAAGCTACTCCGTGGCCCTGCAATAAGTTATAGTATGGAAACAGAGAGAAGCAGTTCAGATTGCAGGGAAGCAAAAATTTTTATGATTAAAAAAATACCGATTCAATGATTTAATTTAAACTCCCCCGCATCAAATGAACGGATTCGGCGGGTGTCCTCGTTGGTCGGACTTGGATCAGTTGGTGACGACCATGATCTGCCCTATTGTCAACTCTTCGGCTGTAACTTGGCCGGCTTGCCCCCTATTTGCTTGACGTTTTTCTCGCAGGTATTTTGCCAAGTGAATGGAGCGGATCATCTCTTCGCTATAATCATACAGCTGTTTACAATCCTCGGTCGGATGTCCTTGCGTCTGGTGATAGGCATAATACGGGCCTCAGAGCCGTTTGCCCGTTCTTCGGGTAGCCGGCGGGAGCCTGAAGAGCCTCTCGCCCTTAGCTTCCTCCAACAGCTCGGCTTGGGAAATGTTCAGAGGGGTGTACTCCTGGAATCTCGTGGAATAAAGTCTTAGACGATCGTCTTTCCTTTTCTCTTCCCTGTCCCCCTTCTTCCGGTCTGCTTGTTCGGCTCGGGACAGGTTTGAGTTTACTTCTGACTCGAGCAGGATTTCTCACTCGGTCCAGGCTTTCATTTTGGCCATGGTCTTAGATTGCGGCAATGCAAAAGAGCGGAGACACTCTTTGTGCCTGAGACCTGGCCTCAGCGCGGTGATGACCGTTTCGTCGCGGTGCTCGGGTACCTCCAGGAGGGCATCGTAGAAGCGGGTGACATACCCTTTGAAGGATTCCTTATCCCCGCTCTTGATAGTGAATAAGTAGTCGATCGTTTTCTTTTGTCGTCGGTTACCGACGAAATGACTGAGGAATTCGGTAGCCAGCTCCTCAAAAGTAGAGATAGAGCGTGGTGTAAGCCCTCGGAACCAGTCCCGGCCAGCTCAGATCAAGGTAACGGGAAAAGCTCGGCATTGAGCGGCGTTAGAGTTATATTGGAAGCTCATGCCCGCCGTAAATGCGTCCAAGTGGTCTTTCGGGTCGGACTTCCCATCGAAGAGGGCCACTTTGGGCGGCTTGTTCCTGGACGAGACGTGCTCGGTGTTCATCACAGAAAACTGCATTTCAATACCGCCCATTCATAATCTATTTTTTATATATATCGGTACTATTAACAGGTGTTTGCTCAGTAATACAGATTACAGGTATCCGTGACAAAACACTAGAAATACATCCGGAATCACGGATATATCAATTGTGAGCCGACACTGCAGCCTGAACTGGAAACCGACCGATATCCCAAGAGTTATTTTGCAAATGGTGTGTGCACAATATTTTGGTCCAGCACATAGCATGTGTACACACTAACTCTTGGGGCTTGGACTATGGACCTAGGGGGCAGCCATGGCATGGTGGCTAGTGCAAGTGAGCTATATGGTGTGATGTGCATTTATTGCAAAAAGTAGTGATGTGATTTGTATCTACCAAGTTTCCCTCTAAAACCTGGGTGCATCCAAAGCCTAATTTGAGAAAATAAACAACACCAGAGTCATGCTGGGGACAACAAAAGACCACACTGCAAGTACAAGAACCAGTGCTTGGATTTGACCCGAGCACTCATCTCCCAGATCCGGCGTCGCCGGCCCCACCTCTTCCTCTGGTCTCCAGCTTGCTGTGGGCCCTTCCTTGCTGCCATATAACCCTATTTATATTGTTTATTTTCTTTTCTTCTTTGCCTATAAATAGCAGGCAGAGGGCAAGGGTTCATGGCCATTCTTTAGTCTCACATTGTATCTTTCATTTTACATTTTGTTTCTCTTTTGTTTTCTTTAGTTCTTGTACATAGCTTCCCCCTTGAGCTCTCTACCTTAACTTGATCTTGCAACCTCTTCATTGAGCTTGCAAGTTTAATCTTTGGTCATTGATCTCAAGGGGTTATATCTTAATATGGAATCAATAAAGCTCTTCTCTTTTGTGCCTCCATTTCACATGAGTTCTTTACCCTTCTCTTGATCTTGCAACCCCTTCATTGGGCTTGCAAGTTTAAGTGTTGGTTATTGATCCCATGGCTTGTCTTGAGTTGTATGGTTCTTAGTGTTACTTTCTTGCTTATTTCTTTCTTGCACTTTTCTTTCTTGCTCTTTTACATTCATGCAATTTATTACCTTGCTTTACTTTCATGCACTTAAATTCCATGCACTTACTTACTTGTAATCTTTTCTTTTCTTTATTCTTTTGTTCTCTCTTTTTGGTTTGTTTTGTGAATGGTTGTTAATATGGTATTGTTAGGAATAAATACGATATTGTAATTTAAGGTTTCTTTGCTCATTTCCTTTTCCCGTATTTTTCATTGAACTCCGTCCAAACGTTACGCAAGAGCTCCGTTAGGCACCCTACCCTACCAAGATAACGGTGATTCCTAACCGCGACCGGTTGCGTTCGGTTTGGCCGGAGACGAAAACAAGAGACAAGAACGGACGGACAAGGGTCAATAAGCCGGATTCCACGAATACCGTGCTTAAGCACCCTAATCCACGTTGTTGCTGATTGCTCTACCTTCAATCGTTAAGTTCGGCTCAAAGGTTTTGAATACGGATTTCCTTAACTTACACTTTTATATCTTTTCCTAACAACTTTATACGTGCATATAACACATAGGTTAGATTTGAACAATTCCGCCCTCGCGCATTAACTCGTAACGACAAGAGCGTAAAACGCTCCGTCTCCCTGTGGATCGACCCGTGCTCAATTGGCTAGCTGCAAAGCGACACCGTCTTGATTGCGGTTAAACTTTAATTCTCACAATCAAATGGCGCCGTTGCCGGGGAGACGGTAACATTTTTAGTTTTTTTTATTTCGGGTTAATCATCGTACATCTCACTTATACATCTAACCTTATTTTCTAAAACAACATAAAAATTTCAAAATCCAAAACCAAAACAAAAACTAAGACATTTAACCTTTTTTGCTCTTTGGATTTTGTACCTGCAAGCACTCTGGATTTGAACTGAAAAAAATAAGCAATACCAGTGAGGCATTAGTAGAACAGGGAGACTGCAGACAAAGTTTGGAGCCTCAACTCCAAGGAAAATCCGGCGACATACCCTCATTTTTCGGCGTCGCCGGCCGTACCTCATCCATTTGCCTCCAATTTCTGTTTTGTGCTCCAGTGTTCCGTTTTTGTCCTATTTTTATTGTTTGTTTTTTTAAATTTTTAGTGTGCAGGTATTTGGGCATTTATATCGCTTTTCCGCACTAATATCCATTTTTTCCCGACATTTGTAGATTTTGCGGAATTGCGAACAACGAGCGTGTGGAGCAAAGTGTACATTTCAAGTTAAGGTGATTACGAAGTACAGTGCCAAACATCCGGGTAGTTTGACCCGCGCAAGCGAACTTTTCAAGCTTACCGGATTTGATTCAACGGGGGTTTCCTAACCCAAAAACTTAACGGTACGTACTTTACTAACACATTCTTCTCAAATCCGACGCATCCAATATACTATTCTTTACAGGATTCTTTGCAAGTTCGCTACCAAACGCCAAAATTGACTAACCCGTATTTGTTGCAGTGCCGTGCTTAAACTAAAAAACGATTGTTTGATTCTTTATAGAATTTTTATTGAATTGCGCATTGCATCCATTAATACGGATTTAAGGGCAAGCGAACCCCACAACATACGGTAAAGGATTTGATCCCCTTTTCCGTGGCCCACAAATCACGAACTTGAGCATAACGTTTACCCGCACAAATTTTAAAAGAAACTAGACTTTAAGCCTTAAGGACTTCACGCTCACTAGGAGAAGTTAATTGTGTTTAGAACACCGCTTAACGGTATATTATTTACGGGGTGTCTAGGAAAGTGTTAATGGTGAAACCGCTAAAAGAGAAAGGGTTATTTAATTAAGGACCTTCGTGAAAGCGTCGGAAAACCTCCCCTTATCTCTGCACTTACCTGGCCTCGTGATCAGTATATCTTGAGCCTGTTTCTCGACACAGTTTTACTTCGACAATCAAGTTCTGGAGCAGGTCTAGTTGACCTAGGAGAACCCTAAACTGATTAGGTGCGTGGTATTTTTGTGTCGTGATTGTTTTTGTCTAGATTCTTTTTGTATGTATATTTCATTCTTTTGTTAATAACTAACAAACAAAAAAAAACACAAAAAAAAATCACATCCTTTTTCCCTCTTTTTCTCTTCTTCTTCTTCTTCTTCTCATCATATCATGGGTACCCCACCTCGCAAAACTCTTGCCGAACTTTGGTATCCACAACCAGACATTACTTCTTACAGTTCTTGCTTTGGTCTAATTTCGAACGACCCTTCCATGCCCAAAATTTCTTTGAAAGATCGGATAGACGCGTCTAGACGAATAACTGGACCCCGCAATCCACCTTGTATCAACCATTTCAACCTTCACTACCTTCTTACGTTGATACCCCTTTTGAGAGTCCAGTTGTAACTCCAAGACATATGTCTCTTGCTGAACGCATTGAACAATCTCGTAGCCAATCTTTCACTCCTGTCACCACTGCAAATTCTTAGGATCAACAATTCCATTCACCTTCTTATCCAAATGTTGATCCTACTCCTGTCCAACCATTCATCTCCTATCCATCCTACCCGACTTTTGCACCTTCCCTAGACATTGCTTCTACACAGCCATTTGGCAGTTTCCAGTATCAAAACAACTTTGAATATTTTACTGAAACCCCTTCACAACCCATGTCTAGTCTGGAACAGTCGTTGGAAGACTTTAGGGTAGCGTCATACCAACAGATGATGGATTTGAATGCGTCCATGGCCGTCCTCATACAACCTAGTGACCCGGTAGCTAGTTTTCAACTAGCTCCACATTTTCCAATGTATGAGGAGGCGGTAGGACAGGCTGAGAATTTGAGTGGTGAGAGTGAGCTGTACCCCCTTCCAAATCAAACCTACCCGTCCGAAATTGAATCACACAACTCCAGTTTTAAATGTCTATCAAGTGTCCCAAAAGATTTACCAAGTAAAGATAGAATGTTTAATGAGTTGTGTGACTTTGTAGTGTTTGATTTACCCGATTATGAAGGGTCTCTTTCGAGTGAAACCACACCCAATCCTTTTGACCTCTACAACTCCATCTTAGAACCAAAATCGATTGAAATCCATGCTTTTGATGAGGTGTCTGAGAATATTGATTTTCACTTGATCGAGTATATTGACGCTGGGAATATTTTGGATGATGAACCCGCAGTTTTGGATGAGTTTCTCTCTCCAATTCATCATCCCGAGTCTTTAACTGTTTTTCCCGAACTTCATATGCGTCTTGATTTTGATGAAATTTGCATGGATAAGCTGAATTTTGAGGAGAATTTTGAGGATAGCTTTAAGGATGAACCAGTTTTAATTGATGAGTCGGATTTTCCAATTCATCCTATCCCTTCCATTGACTGTGTACACCCTCCTGAACCTTTACCTGATACCCATCCTCGATCAATCCCCTCTATCATTTCCATCGTTCCGACCTTGCAAAACACCATATCGATTTCATTTCTTGTGTCTGGTTTACCAAGTTTGGCATACCCATGGTTTCTCACGAATCTTGAGGGATTTGACCCCATTTCTCGACGGGTTAATAGATTAGCACAAACGCTTCTTACACATCGCTCATCACAAATTGTGCTAATTTATTCACTCCATTTTCACCCTCAAGTTCGTATTCTAATTCTTTCTCCCTTCCGCCATTCTTCTCCTGCACCGAGACCGGACGCCGCTTCTATCCTCACATGGTCTCGCGTGTTTCTTATTTCTTTTCTCTACATTCCATTCTTTCACCAACCAGCACACTACAGAGATAGAATTTTTGAATGGTTGGTGCTCACTTTTGGCCTGTGTAAGGCCTTATATAGATTCATATTGTTCTTTCCCCCTAATCCTGAACTTCAACGCTTAACAGTGGAAACACTGTTTCATTTAAGTTTGGGGGAACCTTTTTGTGTATATAATTTTTTGTTTTGCTTTTTGGTTTGTATATATTTCTTTTAGGAAGCACCGACAATTTTGACCCTCTTGGTATAGCCTGACAGTGAGGGCACTGTCAAGTTTAAGTTTGGGGGTGTGCTCGGTAAGCTTTCTTTCCTTCGCATTTATTTGTATATTTTGCATTTGCATACCTTATTAAAAACCCACAAAAAATCGAAAATTTTACAAAAATATAAAAACTTTGTCGTCATGTTAGCTAATAGGGTAACTTAGATTTTTATTCCGAAGCTTAGTTGATACGTTAGGAATAACTAAATCCTAGGCTTAGGAATTGAAAACCCTAAAAATAACCCTAATTCTGTTTAACCTTGGTAATTATACGTTCTTAAAGTTTTTTTTTGAGAAATAGGTAATCTTGAGTTCAGTTCTTTAGTTAAGTCAAGACGAAGGGAAAGTATTGAAGCTTTACTGAAGGATAAGTCTGAAAAATAGTTTCTACTCTTAAGTCCAAATTTAGAAAGTATATACCCTACAACTGCACTTACACGCACCTTGAAACTTGGGATAGTAGAGGATATCTAGAAATACTCTTGCTTGAAAGCCTAGTATAAAAGAAAAAACGGTATTTAAAGCTAAACACAAAAAAGAGCATTATTGAAAAATATATCCGGTCTTGAAAAAGAAAAAAATAAAGAAAAATAAAAAAAATGAATAAAGTCAAGACCTGGAAACTGCCATTTACGCTTTAAGCTTACACATTCAGTAATCGGTCGTTAGTGCCTCAAGAAGCATTAATAGTCGCATGAAAGGTGTGTGAGCAACATCCGTCCATCCATTAATGAAAAGAAGTAGTATTAGGTATTAAGGCAAGGGTACTATAGCTTGAATTGAATTCTCAAGTGTAGGGGTGAAATAATACACACACGTAGGGGTATACGATCGATATTTAGAGGAAAGATCGAAATGAAGAATAAGACTTACTTTTTCTGTAAAGTTGATAAAAATCCCTGATTTAAGACCGCACTTTAGAAGGAAAACTCAGGACATACCAACATCTTTCTAAAATTTTGTGGAACGTATAGGATCTGAGGTTAAATAGATAGGAGGCGTGAAAAATAAGGGTTGGATATTTCTAACTTAGGATGATAGAATTACTAACGTAGATACTAAACTGTAGGAGTATAATCGATATTAACTTATGAAACTAGTTTGACGGGATTTTGTAGGTAGTATCCGCTGAAAACCCTTAGGAGACAACACTCCTCCTACTAGGGACACCTAGAGGTTTAACGACTTGTTGCACGTGCTCAGTGCAATCGTGTTCCCTGCGAAAGTGAGGCTAGGATTTTGTTTTGCTCGGGACGAGCAAAAGATAAGTTTGGGGGTATTTGTTCATCACAGAAAACTGCATTTCAATACCGCCCATTCATTATCTATTTTTTGTATATATCGGTACTATTAACCGGTGTTTACTCAGCAATACAGATTACAGGTATCCGTGACAAAACACTAGAAATACATCCAGAATCACGGATATATCAATTGTGAGCCGACACTGCAGCCAGAACTGGAAACCGACCGATATCCTAAGAGTTATTTTGCAAATGGTGTGTGCACAATATTTTGGTCCAACACATAGCATGTGTACACACTAACTCTTGGGGCTTGGACTATGGACCTAGGGGGGCAGCTATGGCATGGTGGCTAGTGCAAGTGGGCTATATGGTGTGATGTGCATTTATTGCAAAAAGTAGTGATGTGATTTATATCTACCAAGTTTCCCTCCAAAACCTGGGTGCATCCAAAGCCTAATTTAAGAAAATAAACAACACCAGAGTCATGCAGGGGACAACAAAAGACCACACTGCAAGAACAAGCACCAGTGCTCGGATTTGACCTGAGCACTCTCCTCCTAGATCCGGCGTCGCCGGCCCCACCTCTTCCTCTGGTCTCCAGCTTACTGTGGGCCCCTCCTTGCTGCCATATAACCCTATTTATACTGTTTATTTTCTTTTCTTCTTTGCCTATAAATAGCAGGCAGAGGGCAAGGGTTCATGGCCATTCTTTAGTCTCACATTGTATCTTTCATTTTACATTTTGTTTCTCTTTTGTTTTCTTTAGTTCTTGTACATAGCTTCCCCCTTGAGCTCTCTATCTTAACTTGATCTTGCAACCTCTTCATTGAGCTTGCAAGTTTAAGCTTTGGTCATTGATCTCAAGGGGTTATATTTTCATATGGAATCAATAAAGCTCTTCTCTTTTGTGCCTCCATTTCACATGAGTTCTTTACCCTTCTCTTGATCTTGCAACCCCTTCATTGGGCTTGCAAGTTTAAGGGTTGGTTATTGATCCCATGGCTTGTCTTGAGTTGTATGGTTCTTAGTGTTACTTTCTTGCTTATTTCTTTCTTGCACTTTTCTTTCTTGCTCTTTTACATTCATGCAATTTATTACCTTGCTTTACTTTCATGCACTTAAATTCCATGCACTTACTTACTTGTAATCTTTTCTTTTCTTTGTTCTTTTGTTCTCTCTTTTTGGTTTGTTTTGTGAATGGTTGTTAATATGGTGTTGTTAAGAATAAATACGATATTGTAAGTTAATGTTTCTTTGCTCATTTCCTTTTCCCGTATTTTTCATTGAACTCCGTCCAAACGTTACGCAAGCGCTCCGTTAGGCATCCTACCATACCAAGGTAACGGTGATTCCTGACCGCGACCGGTTGCGTTCGGTTTGGCCGGAGGCGAAAGCAAGAGACAAGAACGGACAGGCAAGGGTCAATAAGCCGGATTCCACGAATACCGTGCTTAAGCACCCTAATCCACGTTGTTGCCGATTGCTCTAGTTTCAATTGTTAAGTTCGGCTCAAAGGTTTTGAATACGGATTTCCTTAGCTTACACTTTTGTATCTTTTCCTAACAAATTTATACGTGCATATAACACATAGGTTAGATTTGAACAATTCTGCCCTCGTGCATTAACTCGTAACGACAAGAGCGTAAAATGCTCCGTCTCCCTGTGGATCGACCCGTGCTCAACCGGCTAACTGCAAAGCGACACTGTCTTAATTGCGGTTAAACTTTAATTCTCACAATCACTCGGCCAGCAGCTCTTCTGTAAAGGGCTTTGTCAGTGAGTCGGCGGAGTATCTGGCCTCTTCGCTAGACGCATGGCCATCCCGTCGTATGCTGTCACGCCCCGCTTCCCAGTAGATGGAAACGGTGACGTGACAAGCCCGTGATGTATTTATTCCGAGACGGTCATTTCTCGAAATAAATACGCTAAGCGTATATAAGCAACATAAACTAACAAGAATAAACAAAAGAATGAAATCCAACTCTGATTTATTACATTCAAGATTCACAATTGACAAAATATCTGAATACAAGATATTTAACATGATAAGCCTTAATAAGGAGGCATATATAAATAAGCTGAAATGAAATGAAAAACTGAATGAAACTATACGTCTGTTTGTGATGTGAACTGGTTGTACTCCTTTTCGACCACTTCTATCTTTTCTGTCTCAATGTCACCTGACGAACATTCCAAGAATAGAAAGAAGTGGGTGGAATACCCGTTAGCGAACTAACGCTCGGTAGGTCCCAATAGAGATGTGTAATATATAAATTGAGTGCAAGATGACATGTAATATAGTATAAATGGAAATTGTAATATGTGAACAAGTATGGTAATGTATATGGCAACTATATCAGCATGGAAATGTTACATGAGCATAGCAAACAAGTATAACATGGCCGTGGAGTGTAGAAATAGTGAATATGAAGTAAATGTAAGTGTCCTAAAATGTCTCTAAAAGGGTAAAATTAACTAACATGAGTTCAAGTGTGAATGTCAACCAATCTCAAGAGTATTCTCGAACCCAAGGCTATCGTCCAGGGGCAAGGAATTACGGGCCCAAAATAGCGGGATTTCAATTATTATTGAAGTATTCCAAACCCGACAGGCTATCATCCAGGAGCTTGGAAACATGAGCCCTCATTTGTGAATTCATGATTTGTACCGTTTCAGCCCGGTACCACAGCAACATGATTTGTACCGTTTCAGTCCGGTACCACAGCAACATGATTTGTATTAATAGGACTCATGAGATTCCGTTGGATTCATACTCAAATTACCATAACATCATGTGTATATTAGTCTATGATTAATGTTTTGAGTCTTGATAGAATCTATGAATACAAAAGGTGATATATGATATCAAGTTTTCAAGATTGAGTTCATGTAATCATGTCAAGTGCAAGTCATGCTAATTGTATTTATGGTTCGAGTCAAGTTGGTTCAAGTGTACATATTGGGTTCAAGTATTCATGATTGAGTCGTGTCAAGATCAAGTCAATTCTAACATGTAATGATTTAATCACAAGTCACATAAATAAAAATAAATAAGCAATTACATAACATGATATGAGATAAGTATACAATTAACGTCCAAAACAATGTTGTAAATATATGATATGTTCGACCAGTTAATCAATTCATTTAAAGTCAGAATATAAACGAAAACATAGACTTAAGTGTTATGCACACGTGAGTTCCGATCTCGCCTAAATACGACTACCGGTTTTGGAGATATACTCGTTTTCGTATCATCGAGCGAAACAGATCAGAATCTGTTCAGAACCGTCATATATTTTTAAAACATAGTTTCGGTCAATTTCCATCAGGTTTCAGGTTAAGAAAATTATTAGAAAATTGTAGGTCTTTCGATGTAATTATCCAAAACACCAAGATTCACATGATTTGGATTCTTGAAGCTCTACTTATGATCATTTTAATATCAACGTTTAAAACAGAAATTCAGATTTCTGGACAGCAACTATATGTTATATTACAATACCTATATCAAGTTGTTTCATGCGTTTCTAAGTAATATAATATACAGGAAATTATAGTTCTATCAATTATCAATCTACACATCTAAAGTTTGTCATGAACGGATATCGGGAGTTCGAGTTATGTCTTATTTAAAAAACAGTGTGCGAATAAGGACAGATTCTGTCCAGATTCGTCGCTTAATATTGTAAAACAGTTTTCTATATTTTACGTTGGTTTTCAGTAAAAACATAAAACAAATAAAATCTAGATCTTTCGATGTATATGTTCAAAATATCTGAAAACACTTAATTTGGATTAACGATTACAGAGTAATGGTCTCTCTCGAAGACCCTTATTGGCAGTTTTCTGATTTTAAAAATAGTGAATAAAAAATTATGTAACTCCTAAACCATTTTGCGGTTCGATCTAAAATTTTTACAGTGTGTACAGAAAAGTATATTCTATCATAGGTAAATTTCATGAAATTTTCAGAAGTAAAAATTAATTTCTAAAAATTATTTTAAATATAAAAGTATTGATATGTCATATGTGAGAATAAGGAAATCATGATATTTATTCGTAGCTTCATTTTTACAAATTTAAATAAAGTAATTTAAAATACAACAACAAATGATACAATCCTAATTGATTACTATGAAATCTTAACATATGGATTGAGAGTAATGAAAAATACTTTACAAACTATATATTTGTGTATGTTCATTATTTATATATTTATCCATTTAATTAATTATTTAGGAACTATAATATGACAATGGAAGTTTTTCATGACAATATAAAAAAGAGAAAGATAAAGAGAAAGAGATAGGGGGAGGGAAAGAGAGAAGAGACTTACATACACAAGCCGGTATTGTCACCGGGCTTGTCTATCCGTTGATAGCCTCGCGTTTCTAGCGAGACCATCTTGAGAATTTCTTTATGTTCTTCTTCGGGGAATTTAGATGAAGAGGGATATGTGAAATGATAGAAAGGTGTGATGATGAAAAGAAAGAGAAGTGAGATATGAAAAAGTTTATGGCCACCATAATTCTAATAAATTATGGCTCATAACTATTCTTATTTTGAGAGTTAAAAAGAAGATGAAATGAAAGATCTCATTTGTAGGTTATGAGAAAAATAAAAATTGATTAAAAAAATAATTGCAAGAACGGAGATTTGAACATGTGATTTATGGGAATAACAATGTAAGGATTTAACCAATGTGCTGCAAGATTGTTCATGCACATATTTAATTAGAATTAAATATATATTATTGCTTGAAAAGAAAGTGGATTTTTTGGCTCATAGTTTTATAAAAGAAAATGAAAATGATATTGGATTTGGGTTATGGGCTTAGTCAGGTCTTGCATTTAATTTTGAATAGGTTAAGATTTAGTTTAAAGAAATGGGTTTGGGAAAAATAGATGGAATAATAAAATAATATATTTAATAGAAAACAAAATATACGGAAAAATACTAAGAATAAATAAATATAATATTTTACTAAAAAAAGAAAACACGAAGGTATAGTAATATTTGTAAGTGCACGGCGGCGCCCTGGTCGTCAATCCGACGGCCAAATGCGAAAACGGTGATAAACTTTAATTTTGCGAACTTTGCAAACCGGCACCACCGCGCACTAAACTCCGGATCGGGCCATTAAACTAGTTCTAGCAAATTAACAAGATAGGGAAGAGATATACCGACTGATCCGAGTCCTCCGGTCTTCATCTCCACTCCGATCTCCTCGCGGAAACTCCGGTCGTCGCCTCCTCGCCGGAAGGGCACCACATCGCCTGCATCTTTTACGGGCTCCCGCCTCTATACCGAGGCAACTCGGGCATGAAGCTGGCAAGTCGACATGCCCAAGACTTACTGTAGGATGTGTAGAGTCTATGTCTCATTGGGGTTTTGGTTGCCATGAAGGATGAAGAGAATCATGAACTTTGGAGAGGGTTTTTGAGAATTTGGCAAGCATGAAAAAAGAGATGTGAATTAATCCCTCATACAAAGTTGGGACCTCTCATTTTTCCTCTCCTCTCAATATTGTGGCCGGCCCCCCTCATTTGGAAAATGGTGGAGTGAATGGATATGTAGTATGAAGGGAGGTGAGTGTAGGAGTGAAGAAAAGGTGACCACATCAAAAGACAAAGAAACATCAACCATGCTTCACACTTTTAAACCCATACCCTCTCATTAATCACAATTAATGCAAGAGAATCAAAATGAAGGTGGAAAAGATATGATGCTATCATAATGAATACAAGTGTAAGAAACCCCCTCCACAAATGTTATTTGCACAATTGCAAATAACCCCCTCCATCGGAAAAGTCCGGCCGGGAAAGAACAAACGAAAACCGGCCGGAACGGAATGCAAACTGGCAACTCCAGAAAACTGGTCCCGTAATAAATTACAGGAAAACCCCGATACTGTGCATACACACCCGCATCTGTATTCCGACCGGATACAAATGCAAAGAGACAAAATCTACACTGTACTAAACTAGGATCCGGCTTAAACCAAAGCCGGCTAGTAATATCCGTTCGATCCCGATCCGTGCAATACCGCACGTATCTGACCGAACCCTGCCATATATCCATACGGCCACTAGTACAAACCGTCCGATCCTGATCCGTGCAATACCGCACGTATCTGATCGGACCCTGCCATATCTCCATACGGCCTCTACAGCGTTTCGCCCGAAAGCTGAGTAACTGAAAATGTGGTGGACTCTAAAGACTCGTCAATACTGTGGCTGTGGATTTAACCACTAGCACGTCAGAGGTATAAGCCAATACGTAACGGGCCACCAGCTATTGACCAAAAGGGACGTCGATGAGCGAACTCATCCTGACACCCTACTGAGCCTGTCAGTGACAATATCCGTACAGTCCGGTCCGTTCGTCTATGAGCATCGCATGTCGGGCCTAGGGGGTGGGTAAAAGTCAGACCACCAAAAGCGGTACAAGTCGTGTCGGAGTGTAGCCCAGAACACCCTGAGATACTACTGGAATACCTACCAGTAAATCTCCTGCCTTGGCCAAGGACTTCGTGTAATGGCTCTCCTAGACACAGCGCGACCTCACCCCCAATACCGGGAGAGACGAACCCCCGAAGATCCGCTCACTGCCTCCATGTGGCTCGGGACTGTACCCAACTAAAACCTGTTTGCACGACTCCTTTGAGCCGTGGTAGGGTAGTAATCAAAGCACAGTGGGAACTCACACGAGACAAATGACGATCCCCAGGTCGATGAACTAACCTGTACACATGTCACCTGGGAACTGCTATCTGACGTCAGGTATAAGACCAACTAGCATGTTCCCGGCGAGTCCTGTCCGGTGTACTCATAACCCAATGAGCACCTGTATACATTTTAGGTGAACCAACTGACACCAGTGGCTTGTGAGACCGGCCACCGCCCCTCGTCGGGGTCTCGACTGTATACACTAGTCTACTCTGGAGAATCGATGCCCTGTCTCGAATCTCCCACGACTAGGGACCTTTTAAGGATTTGCTTGTAGACCCCAGCTCTCACGTATATGATCGCCCTCATACTACTGGCAGTCAAGCAAGAATCCTAGAGGCTCTATCAACGTGTAATAGTGACCTGTCAGGTCACCTAAAGCAGTACACGATGATAAAGGTAAACCAGATAGCATACTATCATCTCGAGTAAGACTGTTCTACCGGGATAGGTCCTCCCTCAATCATTGCAATCACGTGCCTGTGATCCAATAATTGACTCTGAGGGCACTATCTCCAACAATATTGGGGTCGTTACATATGCCTTCGATTTTCTTTTTGAGGGCTTCAAGTCGGAGGTGGTACCCTGAGGATTCTGCACAGTCGGAGTGGTGGCTACCTCCGCTCCGGGTCTGCGCGATGGTGCGGTTCCGATTCCGTTCTATCAAAATTTTCAAATCCTCGGACGAGGCCCTCCTCGAGTGGTCCCGGCGTTCGCTGTTCACGCGGCCCCGGCGAGCGTGGGGGCAACGGTCATGCCTGGAAGCAAGTGAGCTGACCAACACTTCCTCAGGGAGAGAGAACGTTCGGCGGGCATCGGAGCGGCGACCCATTCTTTCCTGGGATCGGGGAGTGGAGCTGTTCGGCGCTCAACGGGTCATGGAATCAATCGCCGCATGTGGGTCATGGTGGCCGGAGTCAGCATGCCGGCGCTCGGTGACGCTGGGATGAGCACGAATGAGATCGAGGGCTTGAGCGTGCCCATCCGTCCTTCTGCGGACGTCGTTATCCCGGGAAGGGGGAACGACGGTCTGGTGGGTAGGGCCCGCCGTTTGAACGCGGACGAGGGCATCCACCGACGATGTGAGCCTGTCTATCCGAGCGGATAAGGCGTTGATCACGTTAGGAGGAGAAGACGAGCCGCTCCCGCCTTCGTTGTGGAGACTCGTATTTGGATCGTCGCGGTTGTCGCTCGCCATCGGGTCGAGGGCGGAAGATCAACTTTAGGGGTGGAGAAGCTTCCGAAGCGTGTTCCCACAGATGGCGCCAACTGATGGAGGCTGTGATCTCTTTCAGATGTTGTCCTCCATCGATCCTGTGATGGCGGTCTTTGACGGTTGAGATTTTATTTGGGAGTTGTTGAGTGTGTGGATCTCAATGGGTTGGCATTGACGCCGAGCTATTTGCAAAAGAAATCCCGGGGTGGATGACCACCGTAGGACCCTCCGACGATCAAGTTAGTGCCGGCGAATAAGTGCAGAGTAACAGCGTATTGGAAATGATTTCGAGTTACCTGAGTCGTATGAGAGAGGTGTTTATATAGTGGTCGCGTGGAGCGAGCGGGTGCGAGATCATCGCCGTCAGTTACGCGTTATCCTTGCATTAATGGCAGGATACGCCTATTAATGGGGGACACGCTAGCGTAGGACGCAGAACGTAGGGAGGCGGATATCTCGCTCTGGCGAGATACGCGGAGCCGTTGCGGGGGCGCTTGGGTTCCACGCTCTCGGTTGATCGGGGAATCTAAGGAAGCTCGGCTTGTCAGATTGCTCGGAAACGAGCAGTGAGGCCGAGAAAGCTTGGTCTGATAGATGGCTCGGAGACGAGTAAGGAGACCGAGGAAGCTCGGCTTGAGCTGTTGGTAGTTTGCTAGATGAAGGTGGAAAGTACTCAGGGAGGTCTCCTGAAAGGCCGGACACTTCCGAAGCGTGTTCCCGAGGAATGCCCCTAATGCAACTCATTTATTCCACCTCCGTAGCCTTCGGAACATGTCATCCGCCACGTGTCGTAATCTGAGAAAATACCACTTGTGAGCATCATCACTACCGCTCTTTCTTCCCCCAGTTTCTCATATATTATCGTTGAATCATCTCCAATGCATATTCTCACCTTCCCATAGTGTATATACATGTACATATCGAACTGCTTACTTGCTTCCCGCAGAAAGGTATGAACATACGGCCTTAGGCGTGTCACCAAATTTCTCTTCTTCCATATGAACCGGCGTGCTTCTTCTGATTGTATCAATTTTGAAACATATTCTTTTGCCAAAGGAAGCATTGGAATGTCGATAGTTTCGAGGAGAGTATTATCTAAGACTAAAATTAGTATTAGCTTTTTCTTGTTCAACAAGATCTGTGTATTTTCTCCACGCAATCTTTCGATTGTTTCACTTCTGAGATTCATACCCCAAGGAACAACTCTTAACTCATACCTTGATATGTGACCATTAGGCTCCGATCGATTGAGGAAATTTTCTTGTTTTCCTGTGAACTGCGGGCCTTTGATTTTGCGCCTTACAGCCGTCTTTCTTTCGAAGTTTGCCCAAAAAGAAGCTTGATGATCCAAAAAAAATAGCGTGATGATCTTAGAATAGAAATCCATCATCCTCATGTTTTTCTTCTCTGAATGATGTTTCTATGATCTCTCCTTGAATTATGCAATTGTATTTATAACAACATTGAGTCCCAACCTGATGATAACAGTAGGAATCATAACCCTTTTCTAATTCAAGGTTATCTCTAGATGGATGCATCAAGTACTGAATAGTTCGGTGCATTGTGCATATGTTAACACATTGACAAATATTTGAAAAGTTTTTTTAAAAAATAGTTTTACTTAAGATAATTTGGATTTTTAAAGACTTCTAATATATCTCAGTAGATTTTTAAAGGTTTTAAGTAGATTTGAAAGTTAGTTATGATTTTTTATAATATATTTCTCAAAATCGAGGGCTTTTTTCTATCACCTGTTACCCTGAGAATCAAATTGGAAATTTAATTTGAAAAACACCCTTCCTACTCGCATTAAGAAGTACTAGTTTGTATATTTTGGCATCTTGGATAAAAATTTGAGAAGATTTTTTAAAAGAGTTACTTAAAATAATATAGATTTTGACTTTCAAGGTTTGTTGCAGAACATTTTATTTTATTCTACAATCTAAATTTATTTATGTTTTATCACTTTAATATTTTTTACAAATATCTTAATAGATTTGAGAAAGCGGTTATGATTTTTAAAAATATTTTTTTCCAAAAACATAGATATTTTTGTCACACGTCATTTTGCTTTGAAATATATTGGCTTAATTCCTTGTTTGTGAAACCTCATCTATAAGAACTTGCTATTTTTTATCTCTTAGAAAAGTTTGTTTATAAACATAGGGTTTATATTTGTAATATTTGTTTAATTTTTTGTTATATTTGTAATAATTGTTTATTTTTTGTTGACTATAATCATCTCCTTCAAGATAAATTTTTAAAGCTATATTTTATATTTTATGGTTTTATAGCTATAGATTTTAAGATATTTTCTCATAACAAAATGATGTCCATCATTTTGTTAATCAAGAATTTTTCTTGCCGTCTTTGAGACATTTAATTCGGATTAAATATGAGAGAGTCATGCCCCGCCTCTCCTTCAAGTATAATAGTAAAAAGAAATGGATAAGCCCTTTGCTTTGCGGAATGTACGCGACGGAGACGGAATCGATGGATCACTTGTTTATGACATGTGTAGTAACTAGACAGATTTGAGAAAGGTTTGAGAGTACTTCAGGGGCTAGGGTGTCTTTTCAGTCCTTCGTTGAGCTTTGGAGTCAACGGCGGCAGGGATTGGTTTTAGGATTCCATGGGATATGGGATATTGTGAGGTTGGCGATATAGTGGGGTATTTGGATAGAGCAAAATAATAGAATTTTTTAATAATAATGCTAAATGTTATATTATGCATGATCAAACATTGCATTTTGGTCGGGTACAACGTCAGCAAAGGCAGAAAAAAGCGAATACAAACAAGGCGGAAGGGAGATTGAGCGATGGTCATCACAGTCAAAGCTCAACTTCTGCAGTGACGGACGGACATGGCGTGTTTAGAGGAGATGTCGGGATGAGGATGGTGATTTAGTAATGTTTCCTTGGGAGAAGGGGCTTTATTTTATTTCCAGTAGCCAGATATTGTTTGTATTTTTTCTTTTCAAGTACTTGTTCTTTTGTTGTCAGTGACCTTTTTTCTTTAAATTTCGTTAAAATTTTCGTTAAATAAAACATGGGGGCTTTGTCTTTTGTTTTGGTCACAAAAAAAAGGTTATAATAATAGAGATTAGTATTTTGACATGTACTATAGCATGTGTATTTAAAATAAATGTCTAATGTTGAAATCTTCATAATCCTATCTAAAACTCTTAAAGTCGTCTATTATCTTAACTAGAAATCTTTAATAATATTTTCAAATCTTTGGTCCCCATGCTAATGTATACCCATGCATCCCAAGTGCAAATAGTTGACATATGGACCATCTTAGCTTATTTAATTATAATTAACTATGACAGGGTCACACTCCTTCCTCCTTTTTGGTTATAATAATAGAAATATTAGTTTATTACTTTATTTCATACATGATGCATGTTGTATGCTTACTAGCATTTACCTCATATACAAGATATATACTGGCAAAACAACCATAAACAGTTGATTTGAAATCCAAGATTGATCTAAAACTTGAATCTTGAAAGTTATTAGCAGATAAAAAGGTAAATTAATTTCAATTTACTCCAAAAACTTGAATCCAAGATTGATCTAAAACTTGAATTTTGGAGTGTTTTTTTAAAATAAAATAAAATAAAATCAGCTTTAACTCTCTCTTATGCCCCACGCATAGTTTGTTTTCATTTGCCTTCGTTTCTTAAATTTGTTATTCCTATATGTTATTTAAATGGCTCTGTTGGATTTTTGTTGTTGTTGTTGTTGTTGGTGTAGTAGCTGTGGGGCATAGATTTTAAACAACAAGATATCTCAAATCTTCTACTATTTTTCTTTTTATTTCATCTTAATTTTATTTTGATGTAAGACTATAATAAATTTGACACATCATCATCGTTGTTTAGGTAACAGCAAACTGGAACTTCGAATTTTTATCAAATTCCTACTTCTTCCCTTTGGCATTAAAATTGTAGACATATATTGTTTCGCACGTGCAGGTAAAGAGGAAAAAGACGATCAACTTTCTAAAATGAAAACATATCCGGAAAATTATTCTTTATGTATATGCTTGGATAAGAGAGCGAAGAAATAGCAGTGTGGCCTCACATGCTACCCAAGCCTATCCAAAATGCCCCCGCACGCCTACTTCATGTTGTGCCAAATTTAATATTTGTTGTTTTTTCAAAGAAGGCTCGGCAATGTTGATAGTATTTAGGAGAGTATGATCCAAGTCTAAAATCAGTATCAACTTATTTTCTACGAAACAAGTTCCGCGTATTTTCTCGACGTAATCTTTTGACCGTTTCACTACTTGGATTCATGCCCTTTCGAATAACTTTCAATTCATACCTTGGATTGTCGATAATTACTTGTTTTGTAGACTGTGCACCTCTCAATTTGTGCTTTACCGCGGCACCTTTTCGGTTTTCTATATTATTCTGTACAACTCAATCTTTCAAAGTTTTGCAATTGTGCTAGCTCTTCTGCTCCATCATTCGATGTTTTACGAGAAAGTAGCTTGATAATTTTAGAACAAAATTTAATCACCTCTTCTTCTATTTTTTTGCCCTTGATCTCCATCTGAAGACTCTTTCTCTGAGTCATAAAAATTGTATTTCAAGAACTACAATGAGTCTTATATATACCTTGGATTAAGAGGAGGAAACGATACAAATTGTATAAATTTTGATTTCAAAATATTTCAAATTGGTAGCTACCATATAATGTTACTTTTTATTTGAGATATGTATCCTTATATTTTTAAACTGATGAATTATCTTTGGATTAATACCCTGTCTCTATCTTAGCATGATATATTTTGAATATTTTTTAACTTTCGAATCTTTACTAGTTTAGCTCAAAATGGAAAGGGTGCTAAATTTTGAAATGCATGATACAAGGCAAAGAAAAATATTCGTAATTTAAAAATAAATTTAATATTTTAATTCCTAACTTTTGCAATCTTATCAAATCTTTAAATTCTCTACTAAAAATCTTTTTAAAACTCTACTTGAAAACTATTGATATCTCTACTATTTTAGCTATTTTTTTATTAAGAAAAAAAAAACTTTTTTCTTCCCCAATAAGTCTAACTTATGCTTGCACATGTAACTTTTAACAATGCAAGCAAAACCTCTTTTTGTATATAACCTCCTACAATCTTTGGCATTTATAGAGATCTCCTTTAATTTTTGTATTTGTATATACACCTACCAAATCTTACATGATGTTTAAAAAAAACCTTTGCCCTTGGAAGGGATGTACATGAAGAGGATATTAGCTTATTTAATGCTAAGTCTATTATATTTATATCATAATTTTAAATTTAATCTTTTATTTTCATTGCTAAACCTCATCACTTATGGTTAACCAAACTTGGTATTTAAATTCACCCCTAAATTCTCAAACCTTCATAAGTAATGTAATATTTGAGCGAAATGAAAATGAGATAATGAAATAGATGATATAAAGGATAAATTATATAAAGTTAGACAATTTAATAAAATTTTGAATAATAAATATATTATTTTCTTAAATATAGTAACTAAAAAGCTAAAAAAAACAAATTTAAAATTAAATTATTATCCTCTTGTAAGGAAAGGACAAAAAGGATTTTTCATTGAAATTTAAAACCGTAAAGTTTTGAGCAAATTTCAATGAAAATGTGTTAGGTCCTGTACACTTTTCTCAAGACGGTATTGCACTCCTTTGTGGAGTATAGTGGTAGCAAATCGGCCCCAACATACAAAGATCGCCAAAAAATCGTTTCCGGACAATCTTGAAATGCAAAAATCACCTAATTGCCTAATCAAGACCATAAATAATATACCACGAGCATTGCTCGGTTGGTTATAACATGGGATTGTGTTGTGATCGAACCCTAGGAGGGGAAATGCTCACAATTTAACGTTTTCGACGCAAATTCCTAGGACCCCTGGGTGCATGTATGATGTGTACATGTGTTAGATTTACGAGCCGGTTCTCAAAATAAAAAAAAACAAATAATATATATTAAAATCCCATTGAGACCCACTTGGGTTACCACTTAGTTTAAGTTATAACTTAAAGTATGGAAACGGAGAGCAGCGATACAGTGAAATATATGGGATTCTTAAAGTGAGATGGCCAAATCCGATCGTTGGATCGATGATCAAAATTTTGCATCATGTTCTACATGTCAAAATATGTATGCGTATAAAAAAAAAAATTAGACGGTTTGGAGGCTTGTAAGTCATGCATCAAGGGTATGCAATATATGCAACTTTGAGGATGCTTTAACAGTCATCTATTTTGCGACCATGATATCCATATCTTTGAAGTGTCTAAATCATCTCAATTTTTGTACATGTATGTTGATCGACATGTAAAACAAGATGTATGGAGCCGATCGTCATTTTGATTGATGGATGATACTCGGAATTTTCCATCTCATTTTAAGAATCCCATCTCACCTTAAGAATCACTTCTCACCATCTTATCATATCGCTGCTCTAGGAACTAATATATATTCTTAGGTATTTTTCCCTCCATCATACCTATTTATCTATCAGACATACACCCAAAACAATATCTACAAACTACCAACACTATACAATTTGAATAGTTCTATATACGATGAAAAGTTAAAATTGTTAATTTTGTATTACAAATATCGTTTCTTAGATTGTATTTTAAATTTCATGATACAATCTAGCGACTATATTTCTTCATGGCGATGTACTTGGTAAAACCTAGACCAACAGATAAAATTGTTGTCCATCCTTCGCTTAGTTGATAGATTAGTGAAATGGGGTTTGAAAAGTTACCATACAACAAAAATAAGCTATTATCCCAAAATTTGGGTCGGATATAAGAATTATTTTTCTTCCACTCAGCCTTGTTAAGGATCGTCTCCACAGTCAAAACAATTAACATATCGTTCTTAATTGTCTTTAACCGTACCCATTTAGGTTTATTCCTAGTTGCTCCATTACTGGCAATATTATCACTTCTTTTGACTGGAGCATTGACTGGTCTTCGTTGCAGGTTCTCTCCCATCTTAACCTCAATTCGTTATCTTTAATTTATCTTTAATTTCTTACGGATGAATTCATTCATTAGTATAAACTTGCTATCACGAACTTTTGGCATTTTCCACTTTTGGTTTCCTGAATTTTAAAATGATGGATTACTACTGTGAACTTTCATAATATCATAAAGCTATAATAACGGTATTAACGAAAAATTAGAAAATGACTACTGCTCTTTTATACAAATTTAAAAAAAGAGGAATTAACTTATTTTTCTAGAATTTAATTCCTTTTTTCATTAAAATATACTACCCTTTACTATAAATTAACATAAGAATTTCATAAAAATTAATTCCATAATTTTTTTGTTAATTTATGATAGTTTGTGATACTCAGAAAGTTCATGGTAAAAATCCATCATTTTAAAAGTTCGAGATATCATTCGTGGAAAATGCTCAAAGTTCATGATAACAAACTGCCTTTATAATATTACTATTCATTCATCTTAACATTATTATTTGGCCGTACTTATTTTTTGAACATGTTATTTCTTAATTGCCCACCATTCGAATTTATAAAGAAGTACCTCCCTTATTGCCGTTTATAAAATTTTACTTTCAATTTCAAATTTATTCTACGATCACACAACAAACCCGAAATACTTCTGCATTTCAACCATCCCGTTTAGATGCTATGAACTAAGTGTCTACATTCTTTTCAATCTCATCATTATGATTGATCGCAGATCCTACAAGTAAGGGATGTATGCCCCACTGTCCTTATTAGATTTTTTTTGTTTTTTTTTATGTTTTTAGTTTGAAGAACTTTTGACGTTTAATAAGAAAAGGGCTTTTCGTCTTTGTTTTAATCAAAAAAAATTTAACAAAAATGGTTACCATGTTGAAAATTTTTAAATGCACACAAACCACGTTAAACAGAGCAAACTTCTTAATTTAAACTTTAAATAAGTTTGCTAAATCAAGGTGAAAATGTTATCATCCCTTCTTTTTCACAATAAGGGGGAAAAAACTAGTTTTTGTTATGCTGTCCAACTTTGTTTTGTCACTAAAAGCGAATTATTTTATCCATATATTGTGAAATGTTTCATCATCACTCCTTTGTCTAAGGGCATCCTCTTGCAGATTAAAACCATGAATAATGCTAGTTTCTAACATATCCACTCTAATTTATTCACAAAAAAAAGACTATAGTTACAAACCTCAAGTTACACAATTCTCAGCACCCATATATTACATAGTCCAACCAAAGCATGCCATATAGTACATTAGAAAACATTAGTATATGAGATACGATACGAATACAGCACAACAACAATAACATAGCCTTTTATTTCCAGCATATGGGGTAGGCTACATGAACCAACATGAGAATCATGCCGGGTCCAGCACATGAATCCTTCGCCTCTACTCACTCCTATCGAACAATACACTTTCATTGAGGCCTTTGGCAATCATATCTTTGTGTATCATCTCCATCCACGTTTTCTTCGGTCTTTCTTTCGCCCTTTAGACATTGCTTATATCGAGAGTATCCATTCGTCGAACCGGTACTTCCATACATCTGCGTCGCACACGATCAAACCATCTTAGCCGGTTTTCCTACATCTTCCCGATACGAATACATCACGCGAAACATATTTCTGCTTCCAATATAGTGGCTTCGGATGCTGCTTGTCCCATGTTTCAAGATCTACGGTGTGATGGCTCTGCGTTCCGGTTCCCTGAAAACCTGGACCCTCTGATTGCACGGTGCCATTATCATCGTTCGCTTTATTACCTGTAACTACCCCACTACAGTAAATAGATATCTATTTCGACGGCAATATACCGTCGAAATAGGTCTATTTCGTCGGGTGACACCAAATAGCCATGAATGAACGCCGACGCAATAGGTTATTTCGATGGCTAAAATTCGTCGCAATAATCTAAACTATTTCGGCAGCTAATTCCTGTCGAAATAGTTTTTTTTCTCGACGGGTAATTTCTGCCGAAATATATAAGTTTTTTAAGTTAAAAAAAATTGTTTTAGGAATCATTTAAAAATCCTTTTTTATATTTCGACGGGAAATTGCCGTCGAAATAAGTCTATTTCGACGGGCCAGTTCCGTCGAAATAGTCTATTTCGACGGAAATTTCCCTTTGAAACAGAGTGGATTACACTAATTTTTTGTAAACAGCCAAGAAAATCTCCAATCCAATCTATTTCAATTTAATATCGATTCTATTCCAGTCAAATAACGATTCTAATACAAATTCCATTCCATTCAAATATCAATTATCCAAATATGATTACAATACATACTACGCGTTCATTTACAATCTTAACATCATAAATTTACAATAATGGAAAATGAAAAATCAACGGAGAGGATGAAAGGTGGAAAATTCGATCACGACGGAGGCGTTCATAGATTTCCTGGGTAAAGCCCCTACGATTAAAAGTTTAAAATACTTGAATTAGTATATATATTTTATATTAATCAAATGTGCGCGCGCGCGTTTGTTTGTTTGTATGTTTGTGCGCGCGCGTGCCTGTTTGTGTCTGCGTGCGTGCGTACATGTTTGTGTGTATGTGTGTGTGCGCGCGCATGTATATGTGCATGTGTGTGCGTATGTATGTGTGTAGGTATGTGATATGTGCGTATGTATGTATGTGTGTGTGTATGATTGTGTGTATGCGACATGTGATATGTATGTGATATGTGCGTATGCATGCATGTGTGTATGCATGTGTGCATGTGATATGTGCGTATGCATGCATGTGTGTATGTGTATGTATGTATGATTGTGCGTGAATGCATGCATGTGTGTTTGTGTGTGTATGCATGTGTGCATGTGATATGTGCGTGCGTGCGTATGATTGCGTATATGTGACATGTGATATGTATGCATGTGTGTATGTGATGTGTGTATGTATACATGTGTGTGTATTCTTGTGCGTGTATGATTGTGTGCGTTTGTGATATGTGCGTATGTGTGTATATATGTAAGGGTTATCAAACTTACCGGAGGTACGGGCCTCCCAGCCTGGACGTACGCGTCGATAAGATCAAGCCTCTGCTCGAGAGTCCAGCCAGCAAATAGATCAGCAGCGGGAGCGGGAGCGAAAGCGGCAGTCGATCGGCGTGAGGAACCGCCGGATTCCGGCGTCCGCTCCTGGGACGATCCATGAAACACAGGTGTCACGCCCCGCTTTGCATTAGAAGGAAACGGTGATGTGGCAAGCCCGCAACGTATTTACTATGAAATAAATACGTTAAGCGTGATTAAGCAATATAACAATGAACAAGGATGAAAAGAGTAATAAAATGAAACAACAACTTTATTTACATACAACTGTCTGAAATTAAAAGATACAATAATAAAAGCAAATGCCTAAACAATGGCATACAGAAAGTAAGTGCAGGCTAGAAAGAGCTAGTAATTTGGCTGTGCAGCAAGCTGGTCCAAGTCTTCCGGGCTCGACTCTATCTTCTCAGAGTCCGGTCCTCCTGACGAACATCCCAAAGAAAGAAACAAAAAGGAATGTCATCAGCGAACTAGTGCTCGATAAGTCCCAAAAGAAGTAAGAGAAGATAGTATATCATGCGAATAGAACTAAAAGAACAGAGGACAGGTGAAATTGTATATGATCAATCACATGTATAAGATAGTTATTCTAACGTGGTTATTTGTAGTTTGATAAAGAAGGTATTCATGTATACGAGAGGAGTCCATCTTACTCCGTGGACTATGGTAACATGTAGTACAAGGCCCCGTCATAACCCACGGGATAACGGCATGTGAATTCATGTAGCTGTCTTTTAAAGTGACCTCTCGTTCCACGATATACGTTCCATACCAATCTACCCCTTTATCCCCGTGTTTATATTATATAGATTAAGATTATAGGTTTTGGCCGAATCCATGGATATAAAATGTTCGGGTTCATGTTCAGGATGTAATCAAGTGTTCAGGTAGTCATGTCAAGTTCATGTCACGTTATAACCATGGTTCGATCAAGTCGAGTCAAGTATATAAGTTTGAGTTTGATATTTGAATTCGAGTATTCAGGTTCATGATCAAGTATACAAGTTCAAGTTTGATTTTGGATTCTGGTTTGAGTTTGGACTCAGATTGAGTCAGACACTTGTGAATGGATTTAACTCTTGAATTCTTAGGTTCGGGAGTAATCGGCAACTGCTGCACATGGACAGCAAGATTTGTGTCTTTTTCCAAGACAATTGCCATTGATAACCCCGTTAAGTTGTCAAACCTGAATAGGCAAGCACTCACTTTCTTCGGCTTTCTGGGGCTCAAGAGAAATGATATCGCTTAAGCCTATATTAATTCTATAGTCCTTAAAATATTGTTTGCATATCTCGAGAGGGTTTTATGAAAAATTATGTTAATATTGTTTTTAAAAAATAACCCTGAGGGTGATTTACAGGATTTAGGGTTTTCATAAGCATGTATTTTAATTATTGGGGTATTTTAATGATAAAAACCTAGCTTTTAAAGTTTATGGTATTTTATTGAAAACTAGCCCTTTTGGTAACTTGATGGTATTTTATTAACATTTTAATCTTTCACTTAAAAAAATATAGTTTCATAATATATTTTTACTGAAAATACGAATTTATAATTTTTATATAATTTTTCAAAAGTTATTTTTGTTTAGAAAAGTCGCATTTCTTAAAAACCGTATTTTATTTCCTTTCGAGATCGAATACTCCGCGAGAAGTTCTGCATCTCGCTTTACTATTCCAAGGATGTGCGATAATCCGCACCATCCATTAGCGGGTCCCCAAACAAGGGTTGTAGAGGTGTATTTGCCAAGAATTACAAAATACCACTTTAAAAGAAATCCGTTTTTGAAAAGATATGGTATTTTAATGTAAAAGCTATTCTTTGAACCAACCATATATATATAGACAACGTGCTATGAAACCAAAATGTGCGTGTGGGGTAGGTCGTTACCCCGTGAAGTTTTCCTAAAGGTATTGTTTTAACAATTATCGAAAAGAGGGTGGTACTAAAATTCAAGGTATTTTAATGAAAAAGTTCGTTTATGCTTGTTTCACATGAAAATTTTGGTTAAACTCAAAACTAAAGGATTGTAATTAAAGTTACAAGTAGGGTGGTAAAATTAGTTTGACTTATGTATAAAGGAAAAAAGGGAGTTCCAAGTTCAAGAAAAAATGTATCGGAAGTAACTCCACTTTACCGATATATTTTTAGGTGATGAATTGAGATGAAAAGAAGAAAAGATGAGAGGGAATTATGGCTTGGTAATATTGAGAAGAGAGTAAGGAAGAAGGGAGGGGTTTCGTGGCGTCGCGGGAGCTCCGAAAACGGCTTCGATCTTCGATGGAAGGAGTTTGGTTGCTAACTCCACTTGACTTCACTTGCATATAGGAACGTTTGAGGTAATTTTGCTAGAAATTTTCAGAATAGAGGGGAGCTAGGGCATGGGGTGGTATTTATAGTGAAGAATTAGGGTTTGGGAATTAAAATTTTAGATTAAAAAGCATTAAAAATGTGTTAAATGGTGAATTGAAAGGTCTCTGTTTGATTGCAGGAAAATCAAACAGTGCAGGGGAGTTGAGGGAAGCTGAAGGGATAAGTGTGCAAAGCACGGAGCAAAATGGGGCACATCTGGCCATCGGCGTCGGCCAAATCCTTGAAACGGACGGTTGGATCTTGTTGGCTTGCCTCGAGATTCGTTCCACGTGTCAAGTTGGGTGTGTACACCTCATTGCGCCTGTTTGATTTTTTTTGAAACTTTTCATTTCTCCGTGTATTGCACGTGCAACTCTTGAGCTTCCAAAAATTAAAAATTAAAAATCTAAAAAATAATTGGGTCTGATGGGAATCGAACACACAAGCTACGTCACAGCAGTGTAGAGGCTTTACCAGTGAGCTACAAGTTGTTTCTTACTTTTATTGAACAAAAATAACTTTTAACTCTTACATAGGCTGTACTACACTTTTCTGTACAATAACAAGAAAATTTCTGTACAGTAATTTCAGAGTCGTTACATTCTACCCTCCTTATAAAATTTCGTTCTCGAAATTTACAATTACATAGAGACTAATTTTCAAAAATGTATGGGCATTGTGCACGCATATCTTCTTCTCTTTCCCAAGTTGATTCTCCTTGTGAATCCTTTCTCCACATCACTCGGACCAAGTTTACCTCCTTGTTCCGTAATGTTTTCACCTTTCGGTCCAGGATCTCAACTGGTTGTTGCTTGCAGGTTAGGTCGGTTTGTACTGTGAGCTCCGAGTGATCAAGTATGTGGCTGGGTCTCTCACATATCGTCGTAGTTGGGATATGTGGAACACATTGTACACTCCTTCCAATGACGGTGGTAGTACTAAACGGTATTCCACTTCTCTAACTCGTTCGAGTAAGTCGAACGTTCCTATGTATCTTGGAGTTAATTTACCCCTTTTGCCAAAACGTATTGCTCCTCTGTTTGGAGAGATCTTTAGGAATACATGGTCTCCAGGTTGGAGCTCCAGCTGTCGGCACTTTGCATCTGCCCAATACTTCTGTCGGTCTTGGGCTATTCGCATCCTTTCTCTGATCGTGTGAACCACGTCCACAGTTGCCACGATCATCTCTAGTCCAAGGAGTTCACGATTCCCAACGTCATCCCAACTCAATAGTGAATGACACTTCCATCCGTAGAGTGCTGTGAATGGTGCCATCCCAATGCTTGCCTGATAACTGTTGTTGTATGAAAACTCCACAAGGTATAGGTAATCTTCCCACGAACCTCCAAAATCTAACATACAGGCTCTTAACATGTCTTCCAGAATCTGAATTGTTCGCTCGGACTGTCCGTCCGTTTGTGGATGATACGCCGTGCTTAAATTGAGACTCGTTCCCATGCTAGTTTGCAGACTCTGCCAAAATTGTGATCGGAATCTTGTATCACTATCGGAGACGATGCAAACAGATACTCCATGTAATCTCACAATCTCCTGCATGAGTTTATGGGTATCAAATATGATACATCTTGAAGGTTTAAATCTTACTCTAAATTTATGCTCACCTCCGTGTACTTCTTTGCTAACGTCTCGGTTGACTGGCCAACTCGAAATAGAATAAAGTGAGCTAACTTAGTGAGTTGATCCATAATAACCCAAATTTCATTGTTACCCTTCGTGCTGCGAGGAAGATCAGTAACAAAATCCATGGTAATGTGCTGCCATTTCCATTCTGAGATTGGTAATGGTTGAAGTAGACCAGCAGTTCTGTGATGTTCAGCCCTCACTTACTGACACACCAAACACTTGGCTACGCTCCTTACTAGTTCTTGCTTCATTCCATGCCACCAGTAGTGTTGCCGTAGATCCTTGTACATCTTTGTACCACCGGAGTGTATCGAATACGGAGAGCTGTGAGCTTCTTTCATCAACTCTTTTCGAACAGGTCCGGTTGGCACGCATAAACGGCTTCCATATCTTAAGGATCCATTTTCGTGGATGATGAAGTCAGTTCATAGTTCACTTTCTACTTGTTCTCGGATCTCTTGTAGCTTGGCATCATTTGCTTGAGCTGCCTTGATCTGATTTACAAGAGTGGACTGGACTTGTAAGTTCATTAAATATGAAGTGTTACCTGGCACAACTACTTCAATCTCCAATCCATGCAATTCTTGTTGTAGCTTCCACTGAGCGATGAGGTTCATTGCTAAAGGCTGGCGACTAAGTGCATTAGGAACTACGTTCACCTTCCCAGGATAATACTGTAGGTTGATATCGAAGTCCGCCATGAGTTATAACCATCTTCTCTGCCGCATGTTGAGTTCCTTCTGAGTAAATACATACTTCAAACTTTTATGGTCAGTGTATATATCCACTCGTTCTCCCAAAAGATAGTGGCGCCAAATGTCACGTCCCGAAAGTACGGAACATGACCGGCACTTAAACTACGAAACGTCTCGAGGCGTACGTAATCAAAGTAAGCCGAAAACCCAGAAATGCAAACCAAGAAAAGTAGTAGAGTGAAGGAAAACCAATTTAAAATCAAGTAGTTTTAATAGCATAAGCCGAATCATGCGGTTTTAAAAAACATCAAATATTTCCTGAAAATTTCGGCAGAGTCTCCTTTGTAAATACCGGCTCCCAAACGGGATACAACATGAATAGTATACGAAATCAATAAAAGGCATCCCCAAGCGGGAGCTAGCTCTTCGTCAATCGACGGTCACAACCACACAAGCAATATAATATACAACGCCAAGGGCGAGGATCAAAACTCAAAAGAAAACTCAAAACAACAAGAAATCCACAGAAATACAACACGCGACTCTAAGGTCGAAAGAATAAACATCACTGGTCTCTATCTCTGAAATAAATACATGTTTGGTTGATGGAATTTACTAGGTACAACTGAATAATATTATACAAGGTAATATGATGGGTACGATACAAAAAAAAACCCACCTACTAGCAAGTCACCCGAACGAAACCGTGCCCGCAAAGCCGTAATGAAACCTGTACGGCAAACCTGCAAGAAACTGGGGCACAACGGGGGTGAGTTGCCAACTCATGAATAGAAAAACATCTACGAATAGAAATTGCATGTATGACACAATCCTAGGTCATACGATCATAATATATAATCCTCAAATATATAACCAGAAGCCTATAACAATGGCTAGGGTATAGCTCTAAACAACAGTAATACCAAGTGCTCGTGTCAGTGCCTCAGATAGCAATATATCATATGGATGATGTATGAATGCATGAAACAGAATGCATGTACTGAAGAAAAATGCTTTCATAAATTAGTGAGATTTCTGTATTTTTAAAATGAGGTATCATAATGAAATCAGCATAAAACAGTGCCTAGCATCGGCACAAAACGTAATCCCAATATCTCGATATCTCTGTATCACAGTCTCTGTACCTCAATATCTCGAAATCTCAATGTCTCAATCACAATGACTAGGGCGCCGTCAGTTCAGGCCGGCCCCTACCATCCATCTCATGACCACGACGGTATCTTCCGGATATCCGGTGCGTCGGGTAAAATCACCGGTCGGTCGTGCTCCCCTGCACAGGCTCAACGTCAGCAACACGATCTTCTTGCCCCGGGGTACCGCACCGGGCCCACCATGTACCCGAAACGGTTCATCCATCTCCTCGAATCGGGTCTCGAAATCCATCAGCAAACTCATGGTGGACGATTCATACATCATGGGAAAATCGCACTTTTTATTTAAAAGAGTGGGAAGAAGCTTATACAAGTTTTGCGGTTTTCCCCCAAATCCAGAAAATCTCATAGAAATCCGAATCCAAATCATCAATAGCATATAAACCCTTGAATATAGGCATGAGAATCCATGAATACGGCATAACAATGAATAACAGTATGCATGAAGTGACAAGTAATAACTACAATATCTAAGCTGGCATATAAGGTAAGTACACTAATATTACGTCAAACTACTAGCTATCAAGCTAAGTTAAGCAATAATATTTTCTAAGGTGTACGTGACATGGCAATTACCGATGAAGATGTGTGTGAGCCGGCAAGTAAGTGTACGTGGTACATACGCATCATCGGTAATGGTGCTGGTGTCCTAACAGCATAATATCAACAATGTAATATGAAATAACAATGTAAGTATGCGATGCGGAGCGAGCAACCAAAATAAGCGGGAGCTAAATATTAAACAATGGTGCCATTTGAAATAACACGAATCGCGGGGTTTTGAAAATAAGGGCTACGGTGGTTTTAAGAAAGGATACGTCTTTTGAAATATCCGTAGATCCCTTGACCTGTCTTTTAAAATACCCACGATCCGCTAGTTTTGAAATAGGTAGGAGTCTAATCTAATCTAACAACTACACTAAACTATATGGCTGAACTAACAAGCTGAACTACAGGTAAAGAAACCGCCTATCATCTGAGTCGATACATATACATACCTGTATATGTATAGTCGGTGATCCCGCCTCAATAATATCATATTCGATACCATGTCTATAATCAGACATCCCAAGTCAAGAGTGCGGATCAATCATCAATATATAGCTCGTACGTAAATCCGTCGTACGGCATCCCAAATCTGGGTACGGGTCAATATCACATCCATCATACTATTTATCTGGTATCCTCTTTATCAAATATCATGATCGGGGTACTGATCTACGTCTAGTACAATACTGATACCGCCTAAGTATGCATGCACGTGTGTGAAACACTACGTCAAGGACCCGCTACAACGTCATGTCGTATCTCAAATACGAACCCTGCCATATCACCGATCTCACGGCCTCAAATCAAATCTCATCGACTCATCTTAAATCCCAAGTACTATCCTCATTATCCATGCATGTGTATATGAATGTATATATGCATAGTCCCATACCCACGCATATATACATATATACACATCCCCATTTACGCACAAGAAAGTAATGTATGAAAGTCTGTGTGTGTGTATGCGGGTATAACAACTACTCTAGGGTTTCGCAACTAACCCAAAGGTAATCCATGAACACATAAACATATTATGAATAAACATTCTCGTATCATAAAACACCTATATAAACATATATATATATGAACTATACAACGGACTGCGGGGGTGCTATACGCCATCCACCTGACTTCTCCCCGTAGATATAAATCTACTCACCTGGTCCTCGCTCGCCGGTGCCGACGTCTCCACGCGCTTGCTTGTCGTCCCGAAGTCCACATGGGTTACCTACATATCATAACGCACCGTATCGCATTAAAACCCAATTCGAAAATCGAAACGGCATTTTGAAAATCAAATCGGCACTCGTATCACGCATAGGTCAAAACCTATCGCCTACGCATGCAAGAATAGTCAAACCAACCCTCGATGTCGATGTACAAACGTCAAACCATCGAGAAAAACCCAAACACACTCATTTGCACATTCACGAACACTAATTATAATATAAAATGAGTTAAAATTCACAAAAACCCCAAACTCACTTTAAAAGCCATTTTTCCGAAAATCTAGCAAGCAATATTAACCGTTTTAGTACAAAACTTGATATTTAAACAAATCTAGCGGCCACAATATCCACTAAATATCATAACTAATTCATATAAATCACATTCATAAATTACTCTCATCAATTTGTATAAATTCCAAATTCCTAGTTTGCAAAAATACCGATTTTTAACTCTTTTTAAAGTAAAATTCACAATTTATCAATTAAGCATGGTTTTGCATGATCTAAGTTGCTCAACAACAATTAAAATGTTAATAAAGTCATCAAAACCTTAATTAGATTTTAAATCACCCATTTGCAACTAAAAGCTAAAAACTAGTTTGCAATTTATATATACTTATTACAAATTTAAATTAACAAAATGCGAACTAGCGACTAGAGTTGATTTAGCAAGTCTTAAGATCTCAATTACAACATAAAATCCATGATCCAAATACCCAAAACCCTAATTTGATCACAACCCATTCTCTTTAATTTTCTAAATTAACAACTAGAACCAATTTAACACTTAAATATGCTAGATTGAAACAATTTAAACAACGATTTAAACATGGGTTGGGATTTATACCTCACAACCATGAGATCAACATGCAAACTAAGCCTCCAAAATTCCAATTTTTCCCCAAGATCCATACTAGATAGGCCAATGAGAAATGGGTAGGGATTAGATTTTGATTTTGTGGGATTTTTGGTGGATTTTTGAGTGAGATTTGATGATTTTAGCACAAGAAATGAGGGGGGACAAGTGGGGGAGCTGCTGCTGCAGCAAGGGGAAGGGGTTTCGGCCAATTTTTGGTGGGGGGAGAGAGAGAGAGATTGTGTGGTGTTGGAAAAGTCACAAGTCAACAATTACCCCCATACCTCCTTTAATTAATACATTCCTTATTCTATTCTTTTCTTTTGCAAAACAAGTAGGGACAATTGAGGGGGGCTGCTGAATTCAGCCAAGGGGGAGGAAAAATGGGTGTGTGTGAGTGTGGGTATGGGTGTGGGATGATGGAAAATGATAAATACTATACCCCAAACATCCATTTACACTAAATTCACTAAAAAAGCTTTTTTTTTTCTTCAATAATTTCTAAACCGTTTTGGCAAACCATTTCATTTCAAAAACCACATGATAAAATTTTGTTTAATGTGTTATGATGCATTTGTTTCAACTCATTCCAATTTGTAATTTTCCCTAATTAAATGTATTAGTGACGGCTTAAAATAATAATAAAATAATTTTTTTTCAGAAAATTTGAAATTTCACCAGTGGCTCAATAAACATTAAATACTAGCAATTACATAGCTAGAATATGTATATTTAATTTTTATAATAAGATATTTGTATTTTGACTTTTTACAGAAAACCCCCTTATTTTACCGATTTTCCGAAATTTCACCGAAACGATTTTCAAAACGCTACAATCTTCCCCCCTTAAAGAAATTCGGTCCCCGAATTTAAATTCAAACTCCCCCCAAATACAAAAACATCTAAGCAAAATCATCAAGTCGTCGGGGCTCCGAAATCATAAATACATCAAACAAATCATAGCGCAGTGCATGTGCGTGAAAAATGAGCATATCACTCAAAATCAAAACTCCGTCAAGCATCCCGCAATCATCGGAGTCATGGTAAAGACACAAATGTCAAATCCAATACAAAACCAATATGATATAACTCGAACTATACACGTAAATATCAAATCTATATATGTAAATATCTGAAGGGAATGCATGCCAAATCTCTTAAAGTCGCTGTGCAATGCGCATAACACTGCACAGTGGCGGACGTCTATCATAAGAAAATAATCATATACATATATACGTTTGGTTTGAACTGTACGTTCTGCCATTTTGGGAAACAATTTGGAAGGGTTTTCTTGTTTTAAACGTTTCGTGTCATATCAGACACGTAGGTAAATACTGAGACTATAGCTCGCTTTTTGGAATTCCCTTCGATAGCTATCAATGCATACAAAATACATTCAGGTACTGTCCTCTGACTAGTCCTGCTCAGTACGAAAACACATAGCAAATATCATAAAACATACTGCTCTATAAGAAATCAATCCCAAAATATGCATACGAATACTACGTGTGTCTGGTGCGCACGGAAATCAAAATCCATATATGTGCCAACATGTGCACAGAAACAAGATCGAAGTGCATCGGGTGTGCATGAAACATCTGTCATAGGCAACGTGGGTGCCTGACAGCAAAATCAGGTGCATCTGACATGCACGAAGAATCTCGATTTAGTGCATCTGGTGTGCACCAAAATCGCACCTCAAAACATGTGCCCAACATGCGCGAAAATCCAGATCAGGAGCATCCATCGTGCACGAAATCATAAAATCCAATATCAAGTGCCGAATATGCGCAAAATCCAATCAGGTGCACAAGGTGCACAAAACAAATATCGAACATCACCATCGAAATCGAAGTCCAGTGCATCTAAATGCATAACATACGTAACACTGCACTGCAAGCATATATGAACTATACCGAGTGCAAAAACCAAATCGTGTGCGTATATACGCACAAATCAACTCAACTGTATGAAATCCATATAATCACAAACATGAGAACCAAGGCACGAAAACGATATCAAGTGCAACAACTGTGCAAAAATCGTAAATACTCAGCAGGTGCAACCATGGTCCATGAAGACAAATATCATGAAACTCAATCATCAAAATCAATCATGCGAATAAATCGCCCAAAATACGTAAATCAAGTATGGCGGAATAGTCCCGCTCAAGCACATCCTCCAAGAATCTCTGGCCAACTGCCGTGGTCACTCATAGCATGTCTCGTCGACGATCCTGAACTCTGGCCTGCCGGTGTGCATAACATGACCACTACTGGGTCCAAGTCTTCTCGTAATTTATTCCAGAAAGGTCCTATCGAGATCTCTCCCAAATCTCATCTCTGCCGAACTGTCCGGAAGTCATCGTCCCTTACTAGATCTGTTTTCGTTCTAGAACGGCTGCATACTCAACGCGACTCCTTCTGGAAGGTATATCCAAGTACAATGCCTCTTCATGCGTATCGCATCCTTGATGTCGGCGGAGTGGAACGTCCTCTCATCAAGATCTCGTACGGACCTCTTACTCCACCTTCTCTACTGTCGACTGCTTCGGACTCGTCTCGTCGTGGTTGCATGGACTGAGCTCCAACGGCTATCTTCGTATCTGGAGTCTCCCAAGAAATGCATCTCACCATCTGGCATCCGAATGAAGTCGAACCATTTGATCGATTCGTCAAAACCTCATAATCCCCCAAGAGCTCAACATCTTGGGTACAGTTTAACAGTATCGAGTACGTACTACAGCATCGATGGTCCAGCCGTAGAAGGGCAAACCCAAGCCTCACTAATGGCGCCGCGGAACTGCTGCAAACCCTAAGGTTCAAAGGCTTTCACACGGTCATTAAGTCGAGTTAGGGTTTCATTCTTCTAGAGGGTCCATAGAATTGCCTGCATGTCTTTCCGAATACTTTAAACTTGGAATAATAGATTTCTGACATTCGATCATCTCTGTCGACTCTCAACGTCTCCGCGTGAAGTCGTCTCTAGCTGGAATCAATCTATCTGATGACCTCGCATCGGGGTAGCGAACGAACCACATGTCCTAGTCATTCATCCTCCGTGATTAGCGACCTTCTATCATCTCTTAGTATAACTCGTACTGCAGAAGCTCCAACATCTGGGGCGATGTCCCGTCGTTCGCAGCAATAACTGGCTCACTCGTCTGCACGCTGAACAGTGTCTCAAACATCATGAATAAACAATACACCAACGATCATCAAAATCTGGTTGGCCTCTATCATTGGCTCAATCCTCTGCCCGTCCGGGTAATCTTATATAGCGATCCATCAAACGCTCGGGGCGTGAAAACACAATAAAAAGACACATCTCCGCAATCGTGTGTCGCCGGAATTACGCCCTGGTCAGTCCTCGTTCGTGACGAGCTCAGGCTGACCGCAACTCTAGCCATAGCTCTCCCTGCCCGTAATCGTGGCAGCAAAACCATAACTGGCACCGATGAGGCTATATCAGGAATGAATATAATACTGAACAAGGAAATGTACATCCTAAGGCTTCTTAAGTGGAGTAGCGTATCGTAAGTATGCCGCGGAACATACCCACGGTACGTCACTCTACTTTAGTCACCTATTCCATCAACCAAAGGTCATCCTACGCTCCGAAGGTAAAACCTAACGCTCTGATACCAACTTTGTCACGTCCCGAAAGTACGGAATATGACCGGCACTTAAACTACGAAACGTCTCGAGGCGTACGTAATCAAAGTAAGCCGAAAACCCAGAAATGCAAACCAAGAAAAGTAGTAGAGTGAAGGAAAACCAATTTCAAATCAAGTAGTTTTAATAGCATAAGACGAATCATGCGGTTTTAAAAAACATCAAATATTTCCTGAAAATTTCGGCAGTGTCTCCTTTGTAAATACCGGCTCCCAAACGGGATACAACATGAATAGTATACGAAATCAATAAAAGGCATCCCCAAGCGGGAGCTGGCTCTTCGTCAATCGACGGTCACAACCACACAAGCAATATAATATACAACGCCAAGGGCGAGGATCAAAACTCAAAAGAAAACTCAAAACAACAAGAAATCCACAGAAATACAACGCGCGACTCTAAGGTCGAAAGAATAAACATCACTGGTCTCTATCTCTGAAATAAATACATGTTTGGTTGATGGAATTTACTAGGTACAACTGAATAATATTATACAAGGTAATATGATGGGTACGATACAAAAAAAAACCCACCTACTAGCAAGTCACCCGAACGAAACTGTGCCCGCAAAGCCGTAATGAAACCTGTACGGCAAACCTGCAAGAAACTGGGGCACAACGGGGGTGAGTTGCTAACTCGTGAATAGAAAAACATCTACGAATAGAAATTGCATGTATGACACAATCCTAGGTCATACGATCATAATATATAATCCTCAAATATATAACCAGAAGCCTATAACAATGGCTAGGGTATAGCTCTAAACAACAGTAATACCAAGTGCTCGTGTCAGTGCCTCAGATAGCATTATATCATATGGATGATGTATGAATGCATGAAACAGAATGCATGTACTGAAGAAAAATGCTTTCATAAATTAGTGAGATTTCTGTATTTTTAAAATGAGGTATCATAATGAAATCAGCATATAACTGTGCCTAGCATCGGCACAAAACGTAATCCCAATATCTCGATATCTCTGTATCACAGTCTCTGTACTTCAATATCTCGAAATCTCAATGTCTCAATCACAATGATTAGGGCGCCGTCAGTCCAGGCCGGCCCCTACCATCCATCTCATGACCACGATGGTATCCTCCGGATATCCGGCGCGTCGGGTAAAATCACCGGTCGGTCGTGCTCCCCTGCACAGGCTCAACGTCAGCAACACGATCTTCTTGCCCCGGGGTACAGCACCGGGCCCACCATGTACCCGAAACGGTTCATCCATCTCCTCGAATCGGGTCTCGAAATCCATCAGCAAACTCATGGTGGACGATTCATACATCATGGGAAAACCGCACTTTTTATTTAAAAGAGTGGGAAGAAGCTTATACAAGTTTTGCGGTTTTCCCCCAAATCCAGAAAATCTCATAGAAATCCGAATCCAAATCATCAATAGCATATAAACCCATGAATATAGGCATGAGAATCCATGAATACGGCATAACAATGAATAACAGTATGCAAGAAGTGACAAGTAATAACTACAATATCTAAGCTAGCATATAAGGTAAGTACACTAATATTACGTCAAACTACTAGCTATTAAGCTAAGTTAAGCAATAATATTTTCTAAGGTGTATGTGACATGGCAATTACCGATGAAGATGTGTGTGAGCCGGCAAGTAAGTGTACGTGGTACATACGCATCATCGGTAATGGTGCTGGTGTCCTAACAGCATAATATCAACAATGCAATATGAAATAACAATGTAAGTATGCGATGCGGAGCGAGCAACCAAAATAAGCGGGAGCTAAATATTAAACAATGGTGCCATTTGAAATAACACGAATCGCGGGGTTTTGAAAATAAGGGCTACGGTGGTTTTAAGAAAGGATACGTCTTTTGAAATATCCGTAGATCCCTTGACCTGTCTTTTAAAATACCCACGATCCGCTAGTTTTGAAATAGATAGGAGTCTAATCTAATCTAACAACTACACTAAACTATATGGCTGAACTAACAAGCTGAACTACAGGTAAGGAAACCGCCTATCATCTGAGTCGATACATATACATACCTGTATATGTATAGTCGGTGATCCCGCCTCAATAATATCATATTCGATACCATATCTATAATCAGACATCCCAAGTCAAGAGTGCGGATCAATCATCAATATATAGCTCGTACGTAAATCCGTCGTACGGCATCCCAAATCTGGGTACGGGTCAATATCACATCCATCATACTATTCATCTGGTATCCTCTTTATCAAATATCATGATCGGGGTACTGATCTACGTCTAGTACAATACTGATACCGCCTAAGTATGCATGCACGTGTGTGAAACACTACGTCAAGGACCCGCTACAACGTCATGTCGTATCTCAAATACGAACCCTGCCATATCACCGATCTCACGGCCTCAAATCAAATCTCATCGACTCATCTTAAATCCCAAGTACTATCCTCATTATCCATGCATGTGTATATGAATGTATATATGCATAGTCCCATACCCACGCATATATACATATATACACATCCCCATTTACGCACAAGAAAGTAATGTATGAAAGTCTGTGTGTGCGTATGCGGGTATAACAACTACTCTAGGGTTTCGCAACTAACCCAAAGGTAATCCATGAACACATAAACATATTATGAATAAACATTCTCGTATCATAAAACACCTATATAAACATATATATATATATGAACTATACTACGGACTGCGGGGGTGCTATACGCCATCCACCCGACTTCTCCCCGTAGATATAAATCTACTCACCTGGTCCTCGCTCGCCGGTGCCGACGTCGCCACGCGCTTGCTTGTCGTCTCGAAGTCCACATGGGTTACCTACATATCATAACGCACCGTATCGCATTAAAACCCAATTCGAAATCGAAACGGCATTTTGAAAATCAAATCGGCACTCGTAGCACGCATAGGTCAAAACCTATCGCCTACGCATGCAAGAATAGTCAAACCAACCCTCGATGTCGATGTACAAACGTCAAACCATCGAGAAAAACCCAAACACACTCATTTTCACATTCACGAACACTAATTATAATATAAAATGGGTTAAAATTCACAAAAACCCCAAACTCACTTTAAAAGCCATTTTTCCGAAAATCTAGCAAGCAATATTAACCGTTTTAGTACAAAACTTGATATTTAAACAAATCTAGCGGCCACAATATCCACTAAATATCATAACTAATTCATACAAATCACATTCATAAATTACTCTCATCAATTTGTATAAATTCCAAATTCCTAGTTTGCAAAAATACCGATTTTAACTCTTTTTAAAGTAAAATTCACAATTTATCAATTAAGCATGGTTTTGCATGATCTAAGTTGCTAAACAACAATTAAAATGTTAATAAAGTCATCAAAACCTTAATTAGATTTTAAATCACCCATTTGCAACTAAAAGCTAAAAACTAGTTTGCAATTTATATATACTTATTACAAATTTAAATTAACAAAATGCGAACTAGCGACTAGAGTTGATTTAGCAAGTCTTAAGATCTCAATTACAACATAAAATCCATGATCCAAATACCCAAAACCCTAATTTGATCATAACCCATTCTCTTTAATTTTCTAAATTAACAACTAGAACCAATTTAACACTTAAATATGCTAGATTGAAACAATTTAAACAACGATTTAAACATGGGTTGGGATTTATACCTCACAACCATGAGATCAACATGCAAACTAAGCCTCCAAAATTCTAACTTTTCCCTAAGATCCATACTAGATAGGCCAATGAGAAATGGGTAGGGATTAAATTTTGATTTTGTGGGATTTTTGGTGGATTTTTGAGTGAGATTTGATGATTATAGCACAAGAAATGAGGGGGGACAAGTAGGGGAGCTGCTGCTGCAGCAAGGGGAAGGGGTTTCGGCCAATTTTTGGTGGGGGGAGAGAGAGAGAGATTGTGTGGTGTTGGAAAAGTCACAAGTCAACAATTACCCCCATACCTCCTTTAATTAATACATTTCTTATTCTATTCTTTTCTTTTGCAAAACAAGTGGGGACAATTGAGGGGGGGCTGCTGAATTCAGCCAAGGGGGAGGAAAAATGGGGGTGTGTGAGTGTGTGTATGGGTGTGGGGTGATGGAAAATGATAAATACTATACCCCAAACATCCATTTACACTAAATTCACTAAAAAAGCTTTTTTTTCTTCAATAATTTCTAAACCGTTTTGGCAAACCATTTCATTTCAAAAACCACATGATAAAATTTTGTTTAATGTGTTATGATGCACAAAATTTGTTTCAACTCATTCCAATTTGTAATTTTCCCTAATTAAATGTATTAGTGACGGCTTAAAATAATAATAAAATAATTTTTTTCAGAAAATTTGAAATTTCACCAGTGGCTCAATAAACATCAAATACTAGCAATTACATAGCTAGAATATGTATATTTAATTTTTATAATAAGATATTTGTATTTTGACTTTTTACAGAAAACCCCTTTATTTTACCGATTTTCCGAAATTTCACCAAAACGATTTTCAAAACGCTACACCAAATCTTGAGTGTGAAGATGACGGCTGCCAATTCCAGATCATGTGTTGGATAGTTGCGCTCATGAACTTTTAGCTGTCTTGATGCAAAAGCCACAACTTCCATGCTGGTGTAGAACACATCCTACTTCTTTACCGGACGCATTACAATGTACAACGAATCCTTCAGATTGATCCGGTATTACAAGGATAGGTGCAGAGGTTAACCTCGACCTGAGTTCTACAAAAGCCTTTTCACATGCTTCTGACCACACGAATGTTTCGTCTTTACGTGTGAGCTTGGTCAGGGATGCTACGATCTTTGAGAATCCTTTGATGAATCGTCGGTAGTATCCTGCTAATCCTAAGAAACTTTGTATATCTTTCACTGTTTTTGGTGTCGGCCACTCACTGACAGCTGACACCTTAGCTGGATCTATAGAGATTCTTTCGCCTGAAACAATATGTCCGAGAAATCCGACTTGATCTAGCCAAAATTCACACTTGCTGTACTTGGCGTAGAGCTAGTGTTGTCGTAATGTTTTCAGGACAACGCGTAAGTGCTCGGCGTGTTCTTTCCGATTCTTTGAATACACCAAGATGTCGTCGATGAAGATGACAACGAACATGTCTAAGTACTCTCGGAAAACTTGGTTCATCAGGTTCATAAATATGGAAGGTGCATTGGTCACTCCAAATGGCATTATGAGATATTCATAATGACCATAACGAATCCTAAACGCCGTTTTCGGAATGTCGGTGTCACGCCCCGCTTCCCGGTGTACGGATAAGGAGACACGACGAGGCACGTGACGTATTTACTCAGAAGTAAACACATTAAGGGTAAATAAGCAATATAATATAAATGTACACAAGAATGACATGAGATGTAAATGAACAACTTTTTATTTATTAAACATTCTTCACAATACAACTGGAAAGTAAATAAAATGCGGAAAGTAATGCCTAAACAATGGCATGAACATAAAGTAAAGGTATATACAAGTGACTAAAGCTCTGGGTCTTCTGGGAACTGCTCCAAGTCTTCTGAGCTGGGCTCGATCTCCAAAGAGTCGGGTCCTCCTGACAACATTCCAAAGAAAGAATAGAAAAGGAATGTCGTCAGTGAACAATCGCTCGGTAAGTCCCAAAGAGAGATAGAAATTGACTGAACAGGTAAAGAGAATATATCTGGTATAATGTATGATTATTATGTTAACGCAGTTGTTTGTAGTTTGGTACAGAATGTGCCAGTGTATACGAGAAGAGTCCAACTTATCCTGTGGACTATGATATATGAAGTACAAGGCCCCGTCAAAACCCACGGGACAACGACAACGGATGTTCAGGTTATGTGTATTATAGTGACCATCATCGCACTTTTAACACATTCCGTACCAGTCTACCCCTTAAAAAAAACCCGTAATGCATATTGTGTTGTTTATAGATGATTTGCTAATATAAGACTTGCCAAAACCATGATGTCAATTGTTCATGTAACGGATAAAGATATAAATGGATAGTCATGTAGACAAGTCAATATATATCTATGGATCGGTCAAATAACGTCATGTTGATATAGATTGTATTCTGGTATATATGGATTCATGTTGTATTGGAGTTATATTTGGATTGTATTCATGTATGGATTGTATTCCGATTAGACTGAGACTCTGTCTAAGTCAAACGCTTAAACAGAATTGGATTCCTGAATTAGGTTTTGGAGTTATCGGTAACTGCTGCACATGGACGACAGGATTTGTGACTTTTCCCAAGCGAATTACCATTGATAACCCCATTTTAGTTTTCTACCTTAAATAGGAAAGCACCCACTTTCTCCGGTTCCCTGAGGCTCAAGAGAATTGGTCTCGCTTAAACCTATTGTTCCCTTATAAAAAATAAATAATGAATAAAAAGCGATGGGAAAAATTCCCCAAATGGAGCATCACGTGCCCGCACGTGATGCGTCTTGGAGCAAAGATTATAGACATTGCGCTTAACAAATAAGGTTGAAATTGAGCCTCACGTGCAGGCACGTGAGCATCTATATACAAACTATATAGGCGCCTTCTTAAAACAAATAACAGGCCAGAAAAGCTCACGTGCCAACACGTGATGCCTTTCTCTGGGACTGTTGCATAAAAGCAAACCAGTTTAATGTCATGGGGGTCACGTGCTACACGTGAGGGTTCCTAATGCCTTCTGAGCCGATATAATTAAATTCTAAATAGGAAGGATCAAAACCTTATTTGGAAAATATTTCCTTAGATCTTTCTAAACAAGAAAGGTTACGCTCTGTAAAACAGAGCACCATTGGATTAAAGATCCAATGGTGATTAAAAATCACCAAGCTACAGAATAAGCTCTGTATGAGAAAATATTTACCCAATCTTTCTAAACAAGAAAGATTACGCTCTGTAAAACAGAGCACCGTTGGATTAAAGATCCAATGGTGATTAAAAATTACCAAGATACAGAATAAGCTCTGTATGGGAAAATATTTTCCCAATCTTGTTAAAAACAAGAAAAATATCTTCTGTAAAACAGAAGTCCCTGGATCAAAAATCCAACGGTGGATAAAATCCCCGAATCAATTAAAAAATCTCTCAATGAGAGATTTACTTAACTAAATCAACAAACTTGCCTCCACTATATAAAGGCGCCGAGACTTCAAGTCTAAAACAGAGGAGACCCCCCATAAGATTTGAGAAACAAAAAAGAAGAAGAAGAGTTCTCTTTGAAGAAAAGAAACCCTAGGTAAAAAAAATGTAGAGATCATTTTATCTCCTCTTACAAGAGTTTAACTCTTCCAAACAAGAACTTAGTTCTTCCTCTGGTTGAGATCTGCAGAAGCAGATCTCCCCACAAGTTGAGAATTTAATTCTCATCGGGGAGATTCTGTTATGTAGTCCCAAAACTTAGAGGAAAGAACTAAGTTTGAAGAATTTAATTCTTCCAAAAGATATAGGAATTTAATTCCTCTGATAAAAATAGGGTTTAACCATGCATAAGAATTTAATTTGATAAAACAAAGGATCTGAAATTCTCAAAACTCAGGTCAAGATCTCCATGCACATAAAAGAAACAATTAGCGTACAACGCTATAACAACAGATCACGTGTTACTATGTGAGCACCTTTGAGGAACAAAAAGGAACGACTGAGATCGAGTCATATGATTCCACGTGGCCCCTTAATAGTGCTTAGCACTTGTAAAAGGAAGAGGGGAATAAAATCATACAGTTCCCATTTTTGGGGCCTCTCACGTGATCCCACGTGACCCCCAATAGTGCTTAGCACTGATAAAAGAAAAGAGAGTAAACCCAAAGAAGCAATGCCTAATTTTCGGGTGCCTCACGTGCCATACGTGAGCGCTCCAAATTGCAATGTTTAACACTGCTTTAGAGCCTCACGTGGGAGCACGTGAGCGTCAGGCAAATATCAGTATTTAACACTGTGAGAGGACAACCTTAGCCAAAATTAGCCAAGTCTCCCGAGGCCAAAATCTTTTGACCATCAATCAACTGAGCCTCCCTATATTCAGGTCTCCCCAAATCGATCTTAGTTCTAAAGATGACTAATGATCTCCCAACTCATGGCATCTAAAATGATGTTCGTTCCACCATGATCTCTCCCTTCAATCTGCAGTTTGGTTCAAGGGTACATCTCTCCACACCTCTGATACATGTCGTTGTAATTCTTCAACGATGTCAGAGAGGCGGAGGGTCCCAACAACCAACAGCTCTTGGATGCACTCCCAGACCCATGAGCATACCCCAATGTCCTTAAACTAGCTATGGACCGTAATGTCCTTAAACTAGATGTGGACCGCAACGTCTTTAAACTAAACCCTCATCCCAAAAAATGGTGATCTATGGACCGTAATGTTCCTAAACTAAAACGATAGAGCCCAAATGCTCTTTCGTTAGATCAAAAATGATCCTGAACCCCCGTTAAGTAGATCTTAGTCCAATATCGGATTAACGTGTCCTTAACAAATATTTAAGTTGATCTTAAATCTTAAACAAGGTTAACGATTCTTTAATCAAACCAAACCCAAATCTAAGAATATACGGATTTGGACTAATCCATGCCCTACGGACGACAACACAAATTAGTCTCCGTATACAATCCACGGGCAACCAAAAATAAAACAAACACACACGACACGAAGTGAACATCTGGAGCAGGAGAAAGTTGTTACTGCGATGCGGTAGCGTAATTAACTGCAGGGGCTTGCGCCTGTAGGGAAGAGCGTCCCCACAATCAAAAACCCCTCGCAAACGAGGGGGAATCTGACGAAGTCCGCTACAACGGTCGCATCCGTCCAAACCTTCGATACACGGTGCCATAAATCAATTTGGCATCTTCGGAGAGGTGGACGGATAAACCCAAATAGCATCTGCCCCCAAATGCAGGCAAGACGTTTGTCTTTCCCAGCTTCCAGCGGTAAATAGATTCTGGCACGCCCGGTAGGACCTTTTCCTCTTTCCACTCCACACTTCGTGTGTCGTGTTCGTGAACGAATCGCAGTTTAATATGGTTTCCCCTGGATTCGAGGTACAAAGATTTGGTGTCTTACTCCATGTAGAAGAGAAGATGACCTCGATGGCTTCCAACTATACCAACTGCAACGGCAACTCCCACTTCGTCCCTGCCGGAGAAGTGACTTATAGGCCCCAAGCGGCCTATATCTTTGCAATGCCAGTGGAATAGGTGACTCAGGCCACCACTGGACTGTTCTTTGGGACCATGCTCTCGCCAGTGAGCTTCAATGCTTCAATATCATCACAGGAGGCTCCAAAGAAGTCGGTCTTCGATCGGCTTGTAACTACCACGACCCCTCTCAACGGGTTGTCCAAGTCTTCCGCCTCTATCTTCGACAGGCTGAGCCAAAGCTCAAGTGGGCCCGCAAAGAGGCCCGCGATACCTGTAGGGGTTATCCCGAAGCGGATAACCATTCCAGCTCCGGTAGACGAAGTCGTTAAAGGGGTTTCTCCTGCTAAAGGACCGGTCTTCGCAAGACTGGCCATTCCAACTCCTGCTTCAGGCGAAGTGTAACACCCGAGCCCAATAATACTATTTATATTTCTAGTTGAGGGTTATATATTGCTCATTCCAATTTTCCTGATTTTCTGGTGTTTATTGCTAAGTTTTACCCGGTTAAGTCATTTTGGCACATAACAAATTTTAACCCCTAAAATGAAATTTAAGATGTCCATGTTGGCCTACTCGTCGCCACTAGTCGCGTGGTAGCGTCCGCGTGTCGAGATTCCGTTCCGTTTGGCTAAACGGGCCAGTTTGGGCGACTACGCGCGCGTGCAAGTGTCCGACTTGGGGGCATGCATTTTAATCACTAAACACCTCTTTTCAAAATTTGGAACCCGCTTAAAATCCTATAATTTGAATTTGGAACATTTGGGCGCAACCCGGGCGCGATTTGGAAATGTTTCATTTTGCGCCAAAAAGGGCCCGTTTCAATTTAATATCTAAAACTATAATAATACGAATATATATATTCGTTCACTGTATCTTTCACAAATCCATTCAAAATCCTTATTCAAATATTTTCCTTACCTCCCTGCAGCCAATCGCGAGCTTGGGTTTTCCCCGCGTGGGCCCCGCTCCTTTTCCCCATCTCTCTCTTTCTCTTCCCTCAATCCCTCTCTCTATCTTACCAAATCTCTATCTCTCTCTCTCCAATCTCTCTCTCTCTTCCTCTATATATATATCAATGCATGCAGCCGCCCTTCCCCGAACCCACCTTCTCCACGAGGAACACCCCACAACCCTAACCCTAGCCTCGTACTCGCGCAGCCCACCATCGCCACCGCGACCTCGCCGTCACCGTCAGCACCCTCAACCCAGCCGCACCTTCCTCCTCCCGTTCTCCCGACGATTCCCGCGCCTGCACCCATTCCCGACCTCGCCTCCACCCTCGCAGACCTCGCCGTCGACGCCACCTCTCGTCGTCGACGACTCCCGCGACTCCCTCTCACCCTCCTCGTCCCGACCTCGTCGTCGCTGCTCTCCTCCCCTCGCCGGAACACCAACACGAGCCCTAACCCCTCGCCTACCCTCCACTGTTCGCCGGAGAACGCGCCGGCGACCTTGCCGCCGTCACCAGGGCCACCTCCTTCTCCCCCTCGACCACCAGAGCCGACCCCCTCTCCTCCAGATCGCCGCAGCACCTTCTCCTGCACACCCCGAAGCCTTCAACCCTTGCTGCAGCCGCTGCCGTTGCTTCGCCGGCGTTCCAGCACCGTCGAGCTCGCCGGGGTCACCTGTTATACCTCTCTGTAAGTTTCCTCTTCCTTCCTTTGTGCAAATCATCCCCCTTGCTGGTCGTTATTCGCTTGTATCCTATTGTATTGCTAACTTCGCTCTTTTTGTCGTTGCCGGAATCCGACCGTGCCGTCTTGGCGAACCCGACGCTCCAGCGAAGTCCCCTGGTCCGTGTGATCTCGTTGATCCCTGTTGGGACTCGATCCGTGGCCCGTGCTTTCATATCGCGTTTTCTGCCGACATCGCATCCGTGTTCCAGTTTGCAGACCGTCGAGGCAAGTATCTGAATACTTGCTTGAACATGCTAGCGTGCGAGATCTAGTCTTGCTACGCAATTTAATTCAAACTATTTAATACCGTAACTTAGTGATGGCATTTGATATCGTATTATTGCTGTTATCTTTATAGTGGAATCGTTACAACAGTTCCTCGTAATTAATCAACCCACATCAATCCATGCTTTAACTAAATAAAACGACTAAATCATATCTGCTTAAACTGTTAAACCATTCATGAGACAATTATTATATTTAGTATGATTTCATGTAGTTCCTTAATTTATAATTGCGGATATTGCTTTACCTTGTGGCTATTGCACCCTAAAGATGATTGAACCTGTTAAATGAGAGAATACAAACATCACTGTGGTTACATAGAACATTATGGTTATTTACTGTTTCCTGCTGCTGTTCATTATTGATTGTATACCTGTTGTGAGCACGTACCCGGTTACACTACCTATTGGCCTGACCCTGCTACACCTGACATATACATACATACCGACTCATCCTGTTGTACCATGACATTACTTGTTTCATGATTTTATGCCTAATGCCAACAAACCTGACCATTCCTGCTGTCGAGCCAGACAGACCTACTCTTACCGGATTTTGTGTTGGCATTAGTCCCTGACTACTGAATACCTGACCTGACATACATAGCTTGGGGGTATGGGGAAATCAAAGGTGAAACCGACTTGTAACTCAACAGTTCGATACTTGTTCTGATCAGTCTTACGGGCTTGGCCAGTCCGGGAGTGATGATGCTGACATCACTCGTCCATCCTACTACCTACTTTTACTGCTTAGCGGCACGTCTCGGATTCAGCCCCGAGGGCTTTGACCGTGGTCCCGGGCACGCACGGGATACTATTGAGTTACATCGACGATTCATCAATTGGTTTCAAAGACTATAGAGTAGAAAACCTGATAGGACAGTTAGTCACCATTGCACATTTCCCTGCTTGTTATTTCTTATTACTGCGTTAGTCATGTTCATACTTGCATTGCTTATTACCATGTTTATACTGTATACTTGATATCATGACGCGCTGACGTCTGGGTTTTGCATGGCCCAGATTCCGTACCTTTGTCGACGACCGAGCAGGAGTACTTCAGCCAGCAGGCTGAACAGTGAGTTCTTAGGGTTTAGTTTATTTATTTCTGTTCATTTCCAGATGTGAGCCCGCATTATGGGACGTACTGTTTATTCATTGTATTGGATCATTAGCTTCCGCACTTATTGTTTATTGATTCTTGTTATTATGGATTTGGACATGTATTAGTTTAGTTTATTTTACTGTTCTTGATATCTCTACAGCCGTAATGTGACTGTGGACGGATGCGTCCTACCCACAGGTAGCATGGTTGGCTATGTCACGTGCCCAATTTTGCGTACTCTGGGAAGCGGGGCGTGACATGGTTTTATGGTATCAGAGACATAGGTTAATTGGGTTGATTCTTTGTAGTTGGGTATTGCACCCGATACGCGAATCATAATACCCTTGATTAGGAGACATGTCCTGCCACCTTGACCGTTTTACCGTCCTTGAATCATTCTTCCAGATCATGTCGACATACAAACTTACTTTGCATTGTTAACTCGAAAACCTAACTTCTTGTTATCTTTAGGACTTAGGCGACTTGGGTGGAGTTAAGTAATTGCGGCTATGATACCGCGGCATAGCTACAATGCAGTACTCTATTTAAGTATCTTGGAGTTCTAGCCTTGATTTATATATTGAATCTATCATCATGCTAATGTTGTTTGTTTTGATTTCAGGACCATGGCAGATAAGAATTTCAAGACATATCAGAGGCGTGTGGATGAAGCCGCCATGTTAGGAGTGATACGCAGGATGTTGGAAAATCAGAAGAGGCAAACTGAGCTGATCCAGCAGCAAGCAGATTCATTTCAGGAGGGTTTGCAGGCTATGCAGCAGTCTGTAAACACCGCTGTAGCGAAGCCAGTCGACCGAGTAGGGACCGTGGCAGATTTCAGACGGTTGGGTCCTACTACTTTCACTGGCTTGGAGGAGCCGTTGCCAGCCGAGCAGTGGCTCGTGGACACGGAGAATTTATTGATTGCGGCACAGATCCCAGAAGACAAGAGAGTTGATGTGGTGCGCATTCAGCTGGTGGATTACGCACGAGAGTGGTGGCTTGTGGAGGAGACCCGCTTGTCCAAGCCAATCAGTGTAAGTGCACGGCGGCGCCCCGGCCGTCAATCCGACGGCCAAACGCGGAAACGGTGGTAAACTTAAATTTTTGCGGACTTGGCAAAACGGCACCACCGCGCACTAAACCCCGGATCGTTAACCATTAACAAGTCTAAGCTACTAAGAGGATGGGTTAGAGATATACCGACGATCCAAGTCCTCCGGTCTTCATCTCCACTCCGATCTCCTCGCGGGATCTCCGTCCATCTCCTCCTCGTCGGAAAGGGCACCACGAAGCCGGGTACTTTTACGGGCTCCCACCTCAATACCGAGGCAACTCGCGCATGAAGCCGGCAACTCGACATGCTCAAGATATGCTGTAGGAAGATAGTGTAGAGTGTATGTCTCACTTTGGGGTTGGTTGCCATTTGTGGATGATGGAGGAAACAAGGTAAGAAAAATGGTGCTTGCATTTTTCTAGCATCAAAAATGAGATCAAGAATGCTACTCTCTCAAAAATGAAGCTCTCATTTTCTTCTCTTTTCTTCTTCTCTCTTTCTTTCTACCATTTTTCATCAAGTCATCATAAGAAATAAGGTGGAGGAATGAATATGAAGCATAACCATAGAAGGAAGGTGAGTGTAGGAAAAGTAGAAAGGTGACTATATCCTAAACATCATCATAACAATCTTTCTTATCAACCTCAAATCCTTTCTAATCTCATTAATACAAATCAAGTGATGGTTGAAAAGAAAAGATGCTTTCATAAAAAATCATCTTACAAATAAAACCTCCACCAAAGTGTTATTTGCAAAACTGCAAATAACCCCCTCCATCAGAAAAGTCCGGCCGGGAAAGAACAAAGGAAAACCGGCCGGAACGGAAAGCAAACTGGCAACTCCAGAAAACTGGTCCCGTAATAAATTACAGGAAAACCCCCATACTGTGCATACACACCCGCATCTGTATTCCGTCCGGATACAAATGCAAAGAGACAAAATCTACACTGTACTAAACTAGGACCGGCTTAAACCAAAAGCCGGCTAGTATTATCCGTTCGATCCTGATCCGTGCAATACCGCACGTATCTGATCGAACCCTGCCATATAACTATACGGCCACTAGTACAAACCGTCCGATCCTGATCCGTGCAATACCGCACGTATCTGATCGGACCCTGCCATATCTCCATACGGCCTCTACAGCGTTTCGCCCGAAAGCTTGAGTAACTGAAAGTGTGGTGGACTCTAAAGACTCGTCAATACTATGGTTGTGGATTTAACCACTAGCACGTCAGAGGTATAAGCCAATACGTGACGGGTCACCAGCTATTGACCAAAAGGGACGTCGATGAGTAAACTCATCTTGACACCCTACTGAGCCTGTCAGTGACAATATCCGTGCAGTCCGGTCCGTTCGTCTATGAGTATCGCATGGCGGGCCTAGGGGGTTGGTAAAAGTCAGACCCCCAAAAGCGGTACAAGTCGTGTCGGAGTGTAGCCCAGAACACCCTGAGATACTACTGGAATACCTACCAGTAAATCTCCTTGCCTTGGCCAAGGACTTTGTGTAATGGCTCTCCTAGACACAGCACGACCTCACCCCCAATACCGGGAGAGACGAACCCCTGAAGATACGCTCACTGCCTCCATGTGGCTCGGGACTGTACCCAACTAAAACCTGTTTGCACGACTCCTTTGAGCCGTGGTAGGGTAGTAATCAAAGTACAGTGGGAACTCACACGAGACAAATGACGATCCCCAGGTCGATGAACTAACCTGCACACATGTCACCTGGGAACTGCCATCTGACGTCTGGTATATGACCAACTAGCATGTTCCCGGCGAGTCCTGTCCGGTGTACTCATAACCCAATGAGCACCTGTATACATCTTAGGTGATCCAACTGACACCAGTGGCTTGTGAGACCGGCCACCGCCCCTCGTCGGGGTCTCGACTGTATACACTAGTCTACTAATGGAGTATCGATGCCCAGTCTCGAAACTCCCACGACTAGGGACCTTTTAAGGATATGCTTGTAGACCCCCAGCTCCCACTTATATGATCGCCCTCATACTGCTGGTGGTCAAGCAAGAATCCTAGGGGCTCTATCAACGTGTAATAGCGACGTGTCAGGTCACCTAAAACAGTACACGATGATAAAGGTAAACCAGATAGCATACTATCATCTCGAGCAAGACTGTCCTACCGGGATAGGTCCTCCCTCAATCATTACAATCACGTACCTGTGACCTAATAATTGACTCTGAGGGCACTATCTCCAACAATCTCCCACTTGCACTCAAGGCTAATTATTGCGATGTCGCATACTCACAGCCCGTGTGATACCGAACATCCAACTCCTCTACTAGTCAGTCTCACAAAGCTCGTTTGCGGAACTATTGCGTTCGAGGAATAGCCTCAGTGAGTGGATCCGCTTAGTTGTTTCTTTCTATGTCTCTCTATATCTCAAGTTCGCGGAGAAAGCCATCTCCCGAAAAGAGCAATACCTGTCTCAGAATATGTCTGGATGTCTGATGGGACCTAGCTCATATATGAACTCCAAATCCAAACTTCTTAGACTGTATCGTCAACTGAACTTAATCAGTATCCTGCGCCATGCCTCCCTCAGTATTGCCTTGGATCACCTGTCCAAAATACTGCCCCTCGTCAGAGGGAAAACTATAACTCTGACAACCTCCTTGTCGTCCAAGTCACCTTGGAAGCCTGGAATGATAACTGTCTCCTGAATAAGGCTGTCGTTATCATATCCCTAGAACATCCACTTATGTTCTAAAACTGCTTCCGACTGTTTCTCCAGGATTGGATTAATGTCAACTTATTGCATCTAGTGCAAGAACAACATCTGGTGTGGTACTTGACATTTCACGATTGACTCAATTGCCTGAGCAAGTGATCTGCCAATCATGCACGTCCCTCTCCCCTTTAGTCTGTAAGACCCCTTTGGAGAGGGTGACTCCATTACCTGCAGGTACACTACCGTGCCAGGAGTCGTCCATCCTAAATACTTTTAGAATGCTGTCAAGTACCCTGATTGGGAAACCACCCAAATCTAGATCTAAAACCATAGATCTAGTAACCAGCATGTCTGATATAAAATCCATTTCCTTTGTGGAGAAACCACTGTGTGACGACCAAAGTATAACCGATTGTAGTATAGGAGTTTCTTTTCTTACTTTGTGTATGTCATCCAAATACCATGACATCACACCCTACTACCTTCTCAACAGATCCATCCCCTATTCTGATGAAGTCAAACCCATGACTGTCACGTCAGAAATAGATGATCTATCTCCGCTACATCTGCTTTAGTCTATAAATAGACATAAGCTACCTGTCCACCAATGCTTCCGCTGCTCCCACTGACTACGACAACCCTCTGGCAGAGTCATATACACGTGCACTTCCAAAACTAGTTTAGAACGACGCTATACTCATCCTCCCGCCGGGTCTCGCAGCCTGGAACAACAGCAATGGTAATTGTGGGTAAACAAGAACTTCCCTGTCACCGTCCTTGAGGCTACCGGAGTACCTCTCGGGTGCCTGAAGTTACCCAGCTTATCTGCGGAGTGGCCAATGGAATGTCAATCCAGATTGAATCTTTAGGTTCCTTATCAAATCTTCAGTAATCGTTTGTGGTTCTGGAATCACTTCCAGTTCTACCATACTCCCATTACCGTTTTCTGAAAAAAACATTTTTAATAAAACTGTGGCGAGTCTAGAACAATATTGCTATTGTTCATCCAGATGGTAGAAAGTCAACCCGCGTCATAGCCTGGGTCAACCCACAAACAGCCATTACAGAAACGTGCCTCGAGTTGTCCAGTGTCTGGTTTTAATCATAAACCGGACAACTCCCCGTACCTTAACATCGTTAAGATATGAACTGTTCTATATCCAATATAGAAACAGAGGCGCTGATTTAATTGAACCAGATTCAAATCATGCAGCTGTCCCCAGCGCATGTCAACTAAATGGAAGGAGGCCGATCAGCGTTACTCAACTTAGGAATACTTCCAATTATGAGTAACCTGAAAGAGAAGCAAGATCTCTTTATCATTACTATCAACTGAATACCATACACAAGTATCTACATCTTCGATCTCTTTGAAGAATCCCGATACTTGCTATACCTGGTTCTCTACTCTATTCAAATACCTATAACTTCTCAAAATTCGGACCCTGTGTTTCCACGAAACACCTGTCTAAAAACTAGAGAAGTCATAAGTAAACCGAATATAGTACGAGGACCAACCCCTCTGTCCTGATGGACCCTGGACAACATACAATACTCTGTACAAGTCCCTTGAGTCTGATAACTCATTCACTGTGTGTCGTAGGTTGAAAACTGTACTTATGGTTAAGAAGAATTACACCGCTGTTTAATGCTCCTTACCTAACCATCCACTGATATAGGTAGATGTCATAGACATAATTTCAAAAAGGTACATCTCACTCTATGAAAATAGACGTACAGATATATCAATTTGAAATTGGTGCGTAACTGCGGATATTCAAAACCAAATATTTACCGACCGGCAAACAGCCCAGGTGATTTCCTCAAATATCACCGATTACAACGAATCCCGATATAATAAGGATGATCACCCAATTCCCACTAACTTACTCCCACTCATCATCTGTAAAACCATACAGATGTGAGAATTATACCTGGTAAATACATACCCTGGAGTAAGTGTCTAATCGGGAAATCAGTTTTCCATTAACAGTACACAGTGAAACTGAAACATTGAAATGTTTCGTTGGGGTATCCTGGTATTCCTAGTAATGCCTCATCCATTATCCAAATTCACAACTGTAACCGTATAATTCTTTGCCACCTTTCCAAATCCCTTCATATGTCTTTAGTCATTACCTTCTGTACACCCCTTTAGGCCAAATGGTTTTCTTCCTTCCCTACCGTTCGGCACCAGCCTATGGTTTGGAAGAAGACTATCCAAAAAGCATAAAGGGTGTACTGTCCTAATCCTAGGAGCACTCGCAACGCGAGAGAAGGTGAAGATAAAAGACACCTGAATGTACTTTATTCCTATTTCTCCTGAACCAGGATCCATCCCCGAACTGGAACAAGTTCCTTTCGAGTTCGTATATAACCATACGATGGATTATCCAATAAAATGGGATCTTCGTAGTGATACGGAGTGTCCTGGAGAAATACAAAGGTGATTTAGGATTGGCGAAGAAATACTTGGTTCGGTCGTGAATAGCAGTCGCAATTTACTTTGCCCTCTTACTAATCCCTTGCTTCGTCTGAACTTAATACCTTCTGTACACCGTTTAGGCTAATTGGCTTTCTTCATTCCCTACCGGTCGGCACCAGCCTATGGTTTGGAAGAAGACTATCCAATTTGCGCAATAGGTGTACTACTCCTAAACCAAGGAGTACTCGCAACCTGAGAGATGGTGAAAAGAAAAGACAACTGAATAATCCTATTCGTTTTCTCCAGAACCAGAAACCATCCTCGAATTCCTTCGAGTTCGTATCTAACCATACGATGGTTTTGTCCAATAGAAGTGGACGTTCGTAGTAATACGGGGTGTCCTGGAGAAAAGGGTAAAAGTAGGAGTGGCAATGAGGTTCGCAACTCAGACAATCCAAAAGCCAGTGTTAAGTAGGTTCGGTCAACTTGGTCACTGAGTCATAAGTCTAGGGTCGGGTCAATGGTCGCTGCCAAGAGAGAGAGAAAAGAAACACTCAGCGTGCACTCTAACCAAGATCAGAATGGTTACCAATTTATCTAATCTGGAAACCTCCCACTGTACCTCAAATTCTCCTCCAAACCTGAAAGAAGAATTAGTCGGGGTGACCCGAGGAGTAAACTAACTCATCAGTGGGAATCGGGATCCAACTCTCATCGCATGATAACGTAACGGAATCCGCTCACGGTATCACACTCCAGAAGGTATGCGCATATCTGGCAAGTTTCAGTTCTTTTGAAACTCCCGATGTGATTTCTGCCCCACGCTCTTATGACCTTGACGAAGGTCAACAAATCATAAGTCACATGTCAAGTTCTACCCGTCATTATCCAGGGTTAATCTGAATCCACCCGTACAAGCCCTTGACGAAGGTCAACAAGGCTATACGACTGTCCCAAACCAACGCATCTATCTATGCAGCAGAAAGGTAACAAGCAGCTACCATACACTATGCCTTGACGAAGGTCAACAAACATAGCATGAATACTACGTGCTACCCGTCTGAAACGACGGAGGGCTACGAATGGTTTCTGGCGAAAACCTTTAACGTAATGAACTTGATATCGTTGAAGGAACGGATAGCTTTTTGAAAATATAGTGACGAAAACCGTTGCTAAAGAGGTCACTCCCGGTGAAGGGATCTCGGCTCTTTCCCCGTAGAATGGGGTGCAGGATATTCCAACTGAATACCACGGTGCAAAGCAAAAGTAATCGGCTATAGTGAAGTTAATGCCCTGACGCAAACCTTTTGTCCAAGGGGTCACTCCCGGTGAAGGGATCTCGGCCCTTGCCTCGTCGACTGAGGAGCAGGATATTCCAATGAATACCACGATGCAAAACAAAAGTAAACGTCCTTGCAATAACAGCTTTTTGAAAAAGTGTTCCAACAACATCAGATTAGGTTTGTTTTAACTTGCATTGATCCGAATCAATGCAGTCCCATCAATTAATCACACCAAAAAGAACGAAAATATACTGACGTACGTATATGCCATCCGCATTTGCCACTGGGTCCCGTCATCACCCGTTAGGTTAGCTAACTAACGGCAGAGCGGGGACTGGACTAGCGCGGATGAAAAACATATACAACATCTACTAATATATATACCAATATATAGTATTTCGCTCAAGGCGTGAATGAAATGCAACATCACAGAAATGTACAGCATCACAGAACAATACAGATATCTGGGATCCCCGGGTTTCACAGAGCCACTACTGAAACCCGACGTTCCCCTGGTCGTGTGGATAGCCTGTGCAATGAAATCCTAGACCCCTACGGGTGCGGCAAGTTACCCGTCAAAACCTGAAGCGAGGCAGCCCCCTTCAGCTCCGTGAATGGACCACCCAGCACTTCACGGAATCCGGTAACTTGGGCACCCCTCCTGGGTCAACCTGTACCCCCTACGAGTGCGGCGAATAGCCCGCCAATCCTAGAGTGAAGCCCCCTCCGTCTCAATGCCATGAGATGCGGGCTTGTTGCCCTCCAGAACCCGGCTATCCGTGCACCCCTCCGCGGGGCAATCCTAGTACAGAAAATAAAATATACATACAACGGGTACATCGACCGCAACCAGGTCGTGCCCCAAAAGAATAATACAAACAGGCAGTGACGGCAGTCCACATGTCGGACGCTCGCCCCGCAATTTCAAATGTACATAATACAACAAAGACTGTACTAGCATTGCGTCCAGGCTATCCCCCACGACCGATCCGCAACATCACAGCAAATACATAGAACATCAACGTGAAAGTCACGTTCGCAAATCCGTCTAACCGGGCTATAGCAGTTAGACGGGATTTACCGATCGAGTGACATTCACGGTCGCAGATATAATGTAAATACTGTGAAAAATGTGTTTAAAATTTTCCGATTGATCAAACATTAACAAGTGGGCCCCCAAACAAAACTGTAGCCACCACAGAAAACCTGGGCCCAATTTTAATAATCCAGAAACCACATTTATCAACTAGGAACATACTACAAAAATTTGGGATCATGAACAGTTACAACCGCCGCGGAAGCGCGGCCCAAGCAGGGGTTTGGCCGCCCTTACGCGGCGGAACAGTGAGATCATGGTACCAATTTTTTACAGAATGCTTATATTTCCCTGCATATCATTCTGAGACAACCTGAAAAATTTTTGGACTCAAAAAAAATTCGACAGAAACTGATGTGCTTGAAATACGTGTTTTCGGGATTTTGTTCGATCGGAAACGTTAAACACATTAAACAAAGCTAGACGAAGTTAATGGCGAGGCTCTGATACCACTGTAAGTGCACGGCGGCGCCCCGGCCGTCAATCCGACGGCCAAACGCGGAAACGGTGGTAAACTTAAATTTTTGCGGACTTGGCAAAACGGCACCACCGCGCACTAAACCCCGGATCGTTAACCATTAACAAGTCTAAGCTACTAAGAGGATGGGTTAGAGATATACCGACGATCCAAGTCCTCCGGTCTTCATCTCCACTCCGATCTCCTCGCGGGATCTCCGTCCATCTCCTCTTCGTCGGAAAGGGCACCACGAAGCCGGGTACTTTTACGGGCTCCCACCTCAATACCGAGGCAACTCGCGCATGAAGCCGGCAACTCGACATGCTCAAGATATGCTGTAGGAAGATAGTGTAGAGTGTATGTCTCACTTTGGGGTTGGTTGCCATTTGTGGATGATGGAGGAAACAAGGTAAGAAAAATGGTGCTTGCATTTTTCTAGCATCAAAAATGAGATCAAGAATGCTACTCTCTCAAAAATGAAGCTCTCATTTTCTTCTCTTTTCTTCTTCTCTCTTTCTTTCTACCATTTTTCATCAAGTCATCATAAGAAATAAGGTGGAGGAATGAATATGAAGCATAACCATAGAAGGAAGGTGAGTGTAGGAAAAGTAGAAAGGTGACTATATCCTAAACATCATCATAACAATCTTTCTTATCAACCTCAAATCCTTTCTAATCTCATTAATACAAATCAAGTGATGGTTGAAAAGAAAAGATGCTTTCATAAAAAATCATCTTACAAATAAAACCTCCACCAAAGTGTTATTTGCAAAACTGCAAATAACCCCCTCCATCAGAAAAGTCCGGCCGGGAAAGAACAAAGGAAAACCGGCCGGAACGGAAAGCAAACTGGCAACTCCAGAAAACTGGTCCCGTAATAAATTACAGGAAAACCCCCATACTGTGCATACACACCCGCATCTGTATTCCGTCCGGATACAAATGCAAAGAGACAAAATCTACACTGTACTAAACTAGGACCGGCTTAAACCAAAAGCCGGCTAGTATTATCCGTTCGATCCTGATCCGTGCAATACCGCACGTATCTGATCGAACCCTGCCATATAACTATACGGCCACTAGTACAAACCGTCCGATCCTGATCCGTGCAATACCGCACGTATCTGATCGGACCCTGCCATATCTCCATACGGCCTCTACAGCGTTTCGCCCGAAAGCTTGAGTAACTGAAAGTGTGGTGGACTCTAAAGACTCGTCAATACTATGGTTGTGGATTTAACCACTAGCACGTCAGAGGTATAAGCCAATACGTGACGGGCCACCAGCTATTGACCAAAAGGGACGTCGATGAGTAAACTCATCCTGACACCCTACTGAGCCTGTCAGTGACAATATCCGTGCAGTCCGGTCCGTTCGTCTATGAGTATCGCATGGCGGGCCTAGGGGGTTGGTAAAAGTCAGACCCCCAAAAGCGGTACAAGTCGTGTCGGAGTGTAGCCCAGAACACCCTGAGATACTACTGGAATACCTACCAGTAAATCTCCTTGCCTTGGCCAAGGACTTTGTGTAATGGCTCTCCTAGACACAGCACGACCTCACCCCCAATACCGGGAGAGACGAACCCCTGAAGATACGCTCACTGCCTCCATGTGGCTCGGGACTGTACCCAACTAAAACCTGTTTGCACGACTCCTTTGAGCCGTGGTAGGGTAGTAATCAAAGTACAGTGGGAACTCACACGAGACAAATGACGATCCCCAGGTCGATGAACTAACCTGCACACATGTCACCTGGGAACTGCCATCTGACGTCTGGTATATGACCAACTAGCATGTTCCCGGCGAGTCCTGTCCGGTGTACTCATAACCCAATGAGCACCTGTATACATCTTAGGTGATCCAACTGACACCAGTGGCTTGTGAGACCGGCCACCGCCCCTCGTCGGGGTCTCGACTGTATACACTAGTCTACTAATGGAGTATCGATGCCCAGTCTCGAAACTCCCACGACTAGGGACCTTTTAAGGATATGCTTGTAGACCCCCAGCTCCCACTTATATGATCGCCCTCATACTGCTGGTGGTCAAGCAAGAATCCTAGGGGCTCTATCAACGTGTAATAGCGACGTGTCAGGTCACCTAAAACAGTACACGATGATAAAGGTAAACCAGATAGCATACTATCATCTCGAGCAAGACTGTCCTACCGGGATAGGTCCTCCCTCAATCATTACAATCACGTACCTGTGACCTAATAATTGACTCTGAGGGCACTATCTCCAACAATCAGTTGGGCGGATTTCTCTAAAAGTTTCTTGGAAAAGTTCTTCCCGCGGACTGCACGGGAGGAAATGGAGGAGAGATTTATTGGGCTGAAACAAAATGGAGCAGCTGTGGATGTACATGCAGCGGAGTGGACGAGACTTAGCCGTTTCGCTGGACCCTTAGTCGCCAAGGAGGCAGACAGGGCGCGAAGGTTCTTGCGCAGTTTGGATGTGGACATCCAGAGGCAGATTGTCTCCCTGGGTTTGACCACTTTCTTACAGGTTCTTACGGCAGCCAGAGAGCAACAGAGTTTATCAGGATCGAAAGGGAACCTTCACCAGACAGCAGTTGCGTCCAGGAAGCCTGCATTTGTGCCTAACCGAGATCATGGGCGCAGAGGTATTCCAGTGGACCGTCGAGGTGTAGCGCCAATGAAGAAGCCTGTGATCGTTGACCGAAGGAAGAGCGTGACCTGTGCCTACTGCCACTTACCTGGGCACGTGCATAAGGAGTGTAGAAGAAGACTGGGACTTTGTCTGGTTTGTGGAGCAGCCGATCACGCAGTTGGTGCTTGTCCGTCGAAGCTTCGCACGAGAGAGGATATACGGAAGACTCCGCAGAGACCGTTCCAGGGGCAGAAGCAGTTGACACAAGGACCCAACCAGGGTCGAGCTTTCACCTTGACAGCTGAGGAAGCCAAGGCATCAGGAGAAGTGGTTTCAGGTACTGTACTCGTTCGTGGTTTTCCCGCTTTGGCATTATTTGATTCCGGAGCATCCCACTGTTTTATGTCATCCAAGTTTGTAACTACACACTCGATCACCTGCACGACCCTGTCTAGTTTCTGGGACATACACACTGGGAATGGGAAAATCATAGCTAGTAAGGAATGTAGAGATTATACAGTTGTTGTTTGCGGACGGGAGCTTTTTGCAGATTTCTTGGTGATTGATACGGGCAGTTATGAAGTAGTCTTGGGGATGGATTTTCTTGGCACCTTCCACGCACACATTGATTGTAGGGCAAGGAAAGTAATTTTCCAGATTCCCGGACACCCTGAGTTTACTTTCATCGGAGGAAGCAGTTCTGTCGGGCCAGTCGAGTTTAGGGCTAGGCCGACGAACAATGTTCTTGCGGCTATAGTTGTGGATAGTAATGAAGAGCCGGCAGTTGTTCGCGACTTTATGGATGTGTTTGAAGATATTTCGGGCTTACCGCCGAAGCGAGATGTGGAGTTTGCGATTGACCTTATTCCTGGTGCAGCGCCAGTATCAAAATCTTATTATCCGATGGCACCGGTGGAATTGGAAGAAGTTAAGAAACAAGTGGGTGAATTACTCGAGAAGGGATGGATTCGAAGCAGCAACTCGCCTTGGGGAGCTCCAGTCCTTTTAGTAAAGAAGAAGGATGGCACGAGAAGGATGTGCATTGATTATCGAGAATTGAACCGGGTGACCATTAAGAACAAGTACCCGATCCCTCGCATTGGAGAACTTTTTGAGTAGCTTAGTGGCGCGAGGGTATTCTCGAAACTGGATTTGCGATCAGGATATCATCAGGTCCGAGTAAAAGCAGAAGACATTTGCAAGACGGCGTTTCGAACTCGGTATGGACATTTCGAGTATCTAGTGATGCCCTTCGGAGTGACGAATGCGCCAGCAATATTCATGGATTTGATGAACAGGATCTTTTCACCGTTCTTGGACCAGTTTATTGTGGTATTCATTGACGATATTCTGGTGTACTCGAAGAGTCCGGAGGAGCATGCTGAGCACTTAAGGATCGCACTGCAAACGCTGAGACAGGAGAAATTATTCGCGAAGATGAGTAAGTGCGAATTCTGGCTGGAAGAAGTGAAGTTTCTGGGGCATGTTGTGTCGGGCGATGGAATCGCCGTTGATCCCGAGAAGATTGCAGCAGTTCGAGATTGGCCTGTTCCAAAGAATGTTGCAGAGATAAGAAGTTTTCTTGGACTCGCTGGTTACTACAGAAGATTTGTGGAGAACTTCGCGCGTTTAGCTGAGCCGTTAACCAAGCTTACGCGTAAGGAGGTACCGTTTGTTTGGTCGGATGGATGTGCATTGGCCTTCGAGACGTTGAAGCAGAAGTTGATAACCGCCCCGATCCTGACCGTACTGGACAATTCAGGAGGACTGGTGATTCACAGCGACGCATCTGGAAAAGGATTGGGATGTGTTTTAATGCAGAATGGGAAAGTCGTCGCTTACGCATCGAGACAGCTGAAGACTCATGAGAAGAACTATCCGACTCATGACTTAGAGCTTGCAGCCGTGATCTTCGCCCTGAAGATTTGGAGACACTACCTATTGGGCGAGAGAGTCGAAGTCTTTACAGATCACAAGAGTTTGAAGTATGTGTTCACTCAGAAGGAGTTGAACATGAGGCAACGCAGATGGTTGGAGCTGATGGCCGACTACGACCTTGACCTTAAGTACCATCCGGGAAAAGTTAACGTCGTTCCAGATGCGCTAAGTCGGTTACCAGCAATTCAGGTTTTGACCGCACAAAGGGAGATCATTGAGGATTTTCGGAGATTTGACTTGGAGGTTGTGCTACCACATACTACAGGACAGTTTATGCAGTTGCAAGTACAATCGTCCTTAGTTGAGAAGATTAAAGCGGCGCAATCGCAGGATCCTAGACTGCAAAAGTTTCGAGAGCAGGTTGGAGCCGGACTACGAACCGATTTACTGATCCATGAAGATGGTTCGTTGAGATATGGTAGCCGTGTGTGTGTGCCAATAGGAGATGTGCGTGAAGAGCTTATGAAGGAGGCACACAGTTCAGCTTACTCTGTACATCCAGGAGGGACAAAGATGTACCGAGATATTCGACAGCATTTCTGGTGGGAAGGTATGAAACGGGAAATTGCTCGCTTCGTGGCTAAGTGCTTGGTGTGTCAGCAAGTCAAGGCTGAACACCAAAGGGTTGCTGGTTTGTTGCAACCACTTCCGATTCCTCAATGGAAGTGGGAACATATAACCATGGATTTCGTGACGGCTTTACCGCGGAGTCCAAAGGGCAACAATGCTGTATGGGTGATTGTCGATCGGTTGACCAAGGCAGCTCACTTTATTCCTTTTCGGGTTGGTCAATCGACAGAGACTTTGGCAGAGCGGTACATGCAGGAGATTGTCAGATTGCATGGAGTACCGGTAAGCATCGTGTCCGATCGGGACACTCGGTTCTTGTCGCACTTTTGGAGGAGCTTACAAGAAAGTTTGGGGACTCGATTGAAGTTTAGCACAGCTTATCATCCTCAGACTGATGGACAATCAGAGAGAACGATCCAGACCCTTGAAGATATGTTGAGGGCTTGCATGTTGGACTTCAAAGGTTCTTGGGAAGATCATCTACACCTGGTGGAGTTTTCGTACAACAATAGCTTCCAAGCAACTATTCAGATGGCCCCGTTTGAAGCACTGTATGGTCGTAAGTGCCGTTCACCTGTTTGTTGGGATGATGTTGGTGAACGAAGGTTACTAGGACCAGATTTGGTGGTGCAGACAGTCGAGAAGGCAGGAAGCATATGAAGGCAGCTCAAGACAGACAGAAAAGTTGGGCCGACATGTCAAGAAGACCTCTAGAGTTCGCCGTGGGTGATTTGGTATTCCTGAAGATATCACCGACTAGAGGAGTGATTCGCTTTGGAAGTCGAGGGAAGCTTAGCCCCCGATTCGTTGGACCCTTCGAGATATTGGAGCGTGTTGGAGAGGTATCGTACCGGTTGGCGTTACCACAGTCTTTAGCAGGAGTTCACGATGTGTTTCATGTGTCTCAACTACGGAGGTATGTTCGTGACGAGACTCATGTTTTGGATCATTCAGAGTTGACAGTACGGGAGGACCTGACTTTTGAGGAGCGACCGGTTGAAATCAAGGATCGAAGAGAAAATGTTCTTAAGAACAAGGTTATCCCTCTTGTGCTAGTTTCTTGGGGTAATCGATCGCATGGGGAATCCACTTGGGAGCGAGAAGACGAGATCCGGCAGAAATTCCCTCATCTTTTCCAGTAGTTAGCTATCTTGTATTCTTGGAATTTCGAGGACGAAATTCTTTTGTAGTTGGGTATGATGTAACACCCGAGCCCAATAATACTATTTATATTTCTAGTTGAGGGTTATATATTGCTCATTCCAATTTTCCTGATTTTCTGGTGTTTATTGCTAAGTTTTACCCGGTTAAGTCATTTTGGCACATAACAAATTTTAACCCCTAAAATGAAATTTAAGATGTCCATATTGGCCTACTCGTCGCCACTAGTCGCGTGGTAGCGTCCGCGTGTCAAGATTCCGTTCCGTTTGGCTAAACGGGCCAGTTTGGGCGACTACGCGCGCGTGCAAGTGTCCGACTTGGGGGCATGCATTTTAATCACTAAACACCTCTTTTCAAAATTTGGAACCCGCTTAAAATCCTATAATTTGAATTTGGAACATTTGGGCGCAACCCGGGCGCGATTTGAAAATGTTTCATTTTGCGCCAAAAAGGGCCCGTTTCAATTTAATATCTAAAACTATAATAATACGAATATATATATTCGTTCACTGTATCTTTCACAAATCCATTCAAAATCCTTATTCAAATATTTTCCTTACCTCCCTGCAGCCAATCGCGAGCTTGGGTTTTCCCCGCGTGGGCCCCGCTCCTTTTCCCCATCTCTCTCTCTCTCTTCCCTCAATCCCTCTCTCTATCTTACCAAATCTCTATCTCTCTCTCTCCAATCTCTCTCTCTCTCTTCCTCTCTATATATATCAATGCATGCAGCCGCCCTTCCCCGAACCCACCTTCTCCACGAGGAACACCCCACAACCCTAACCCTAGCCTCGTACTCGCGCAGCCCACCATCGCCACCGCGACCTCGCCGTCGCCGTCAGCACCCTCAACCCAGCCGCACCTTCCTCCTCCCGTTCTCCCGACGATTCCCGCGCCTGCACCCATTCCCGACCTCGCCTCCACCCTCGCAGACCTCGCCGTCGACGCCACCTCTCGTCGTCGACGACTCCCGCGACTCCCTCTCACCCTCCTCGTCCCGACCTCGTCGTCGCTGCTCTCCTCCCCTCGCCGGAACACCAACACGAGCCCTAACCCCTCTCCTACCCTCCACTGTTCGCCGGAGAACGCGCCGGCGACCTCGCCGCCGTCACCAGGGCCATCTCCTTCTCCCTCTCGACCACCAGAGCCGACCCCCTCTCCTCCAGATCGCCGCAGCACCTTCTCCTGCACACCCCGAAGCCTTCAACCCTTGCTGCAGCCGCTGCCGTTGCTTCGCCGGCGTTCCAGCTCCGTCGAGCTCGCCGGGGTCACCTGGTATACCTCTCTGTAAGTTTCCTCTTCCTTCCTTTGTGCAAATCATCCCCCTTGCTGGTCGTTATTCGCTTGTATCCTATTGTATTGCTAACTTCGCTCTTTTTGTCGTTGCCGGAATCCGACCGTGCCGTCTTGGCGAACCCGACGCTCCAGCGAAGTCCCCTGGTCCGTGTGATCTCGTTGATCCCTGTTGGGACTCGATCCGTGGCCCGTGCTTTCATATCGCGTTTTCTGCCGACATCGCATCCGTGTTCCAGTTTGCAGACCGTCGAGGCAAGTATCTGAATACTTGCTTGAACATGCTAGCGTGCGAGATCTAGTCTTGCCACGCAATTTAATTCAAACTATTTAATACCGTAACTTAGTGATGGCATTTGATATCGTATTATTGCTGTTATCTTTATAGTGGAATCGTTACAACAGTTCCTCGTAATTAATCAACCCACATCAATCCATGCTTTAACTAAATAAAACGACTAAATCATATCTGCTTAAACTGTTAAACCATTCATGAGACAATTATTATATTTAGTATGATTTCATGTAGTTCCTTAATTTATAATTGCGGATATTGCTTTACCTTGTGGCTATTGCACCCTAAAGATGATTGAACCTGTTAAATGAGAGAATACAAACATCACTGTGGTTACATAGAACATTATGGTTATTTACTGTTTCCTGCTGCTGTTCATTATTGATTGTATACCTGTTGTGAGCACGTACCCGGTTACACTACCTATTGGCCTGACCCTGCTACACCTGACATATACATACATACCGACTCATCCTGTTGTACCATGACATTACTTGTTTCATGATTTCATGCCTAATGCCAACAAACCTGACCATTCCTGCTGTCGAGCCAGACAGACCTACTCTTACCGGATTTTGTGTTGGCATTAGTCCCTGACTACTGAATACCTGACCTGACATACATAGCTTGGGGGTATGGGGAAATCAAAGGTGAAACCGACTTGTAACTCAACAGTTCGATACTTGTTCTGATCAGTCTTACGGGCTTGGCCAGTCCGGGAGTGATGATGCTGACATCACTCGTCCATCCTACTACCTACTTTTACTGCTTAGCGGCACGTCTCGGATTCAGCCCCGAGGGCTTTGACCGTGGTCCCGGGCACGCACGGGATACTATTGAGTTACATCGACGATTCATCAATTGGTTTCAAAGACTATAGAGTAGAAAACCTGATAGGACAGTTAGTCACCATTGCACATTTCCCTGCTTGTTATTTCTTATTACTGCGTTAGTCATGTTCATACTTGCATTGCTTATTACCATGTTTATACTGTATACTTGATATCATGACGCGCTGACGTCTGGGTTTTGCATGGCCCAGATTCCGTACCTTTGTCGACGACCGAGCAGGAGTACTTCAGCCAGCAGGCTGAACAGTGAGTTCTTAGGGTTTAGTTTATTTATTTCTGTTCATTTCCAGATGTGAGCCCGCATTATGGGACGTACTGTTTATTCATTGTATTGGATCATTAGCTTCCGCACTTATTGTTTATTGATTCTTGTTATTATGGATTTGGACATGTATTAGTTTAGTTTATTTTACTGTTCTTGATATCTCTACAGCCGTAATGTGACTGTGGACGGATGCGTCCTACCCACAGGTAGCATGGTTGGCTATGTCACGTGCCCAATTTTGCGTACTCTGGGAAGCGGGGCGTGACACGAAGTCACCAAGGCTGCTTCCCTTGCCCAAAAGTCGGCCTTTGCAAGATTGACCGTTCCCTCTCAGCGGACGTCTGTCTTCGACAGGCTGACGCCGACAGCAGCCTCCCATCAGAGCAGAGGGCATGACGAAGTCACTCCGACAACAGAGATGATCCTATCTGCACGACATGCTCGACGTCGCCACTGGCGCCGAGTGAGGAAAGCTGGGGGCAGTTCCCCCTCTGGACTTACCCCACCAGCTCCAATGGTGGAAATTAATACTAATGTTCCAACTGGGAACAACTTTGAGCTGCTCAGGAGGGTGCGCAAGAACTCTCCAACCGCTATATTGAAGAAGACTCTTCCGCCTGCTGAAAGCACAACACAGGTGAACCGGAACAGCCTCCTCGGTGGTTGTCCTCCAAGATCCACAGAGTTTGGTAGAAAGTCCAAGACTCTGTAATTGACAAAGACCACTCTCGCCAGTTGAAGAAGACGAAGGCTCGGCAAGAGGAGGACCATCCCTCCGTCACACCACGGAAGGTATCATCTGCATGGGTGCCTTCTGCAACGGCCCCTTCAACTTCGACCTCCCATAAGAGGAGAAGGCCGGAGAAGATCCCCATACCTGCGGTAAATTTCAAAGGCAGTGGACCCAAACGCCCTAAGTCTGGGGGCATGGTTGTGCATACTGTCTACATGGCTTCCGGGAAAGAGGATAGCCGTACTTCCACGGGTCATCGACCACTCACACGTCTGTGACAAAGGATCAGGAGAAAAAACAAAAGCTCCAGGAGATGTTTACAAGGATGGCCGTACTCACGGGACAAAAAGCAAGTCCGGAATCATCGTCGTAACAACGCCAGGAGCAGGAGACCGACATCGAATTCCTACGAAGGGTGCTTGAAAAGAAAGACAAAGAGGCCACGGAACAAGCGGCTAATATAAAACGAATGACACTTCTGTTCCAAGACATGGTTGGGATGATGATCCAGCCGGATCCTCCAGCCGAAGACCCTCCAATAATCATTGAAGATGATAGAGGGAAGACATCAAACCCTCTTCCGGCTTTATCAGCAGCCAGGGAGAAGACGATTTCCAAAGCTACCTTTGATGACTACATAGCTCAACAAATACGAGTTCATCAAGCGAACGAAGTGACAGGCCAGGTCGTCAGAACTGGGCGACCTTATCCAGGCTCATACGACCAAATTAAGTACCCTCCAGGATATACGATCCCCAAATTCCACGTGTATAAGAGACGGGCAATCCGCACCAACACGTTGCTCAATTCAGAGCTTTGTACGGTAATACTGGGGGCGATGACAAACTATTGCTTCGCCAATTTGTCGGCAGCTTGGCGGAGACAGCATTTAAATGGTATTCGGAGCTTCCGAATGACTCCATCAAGACATTTACGGAGATGGAACTACTGTTCACACAGCGGTTCACAAGCGCAAGCGAGCGCACCCCAATCAAGGCATTAATCAACGCCAGAGTGAAGCCGGGAGAGACCTGGGTTCAATACGCAATTCGGTGGCGTAACCTATGGTCAAAATGTGAACAGCGCATAGAAGAAGCTCCTGCTGTAGGCATGTTCGTGGGGTCCCTTGATCCTCAGGCAACTATATCCCAGTTTATGACGTTCTTCAAACCGACCACCTTCCAGGCCTTGATTGACAAACTGGCCCAAATGGACTAGATGGGCCATAGGCCGTCCTCTTCAAAGATAGATCTTCGAAATGAAAAGGGCAAAGGGAAAGCGACCTTCGTCGCCAACGCTCAACAATAATCGAGTGACCCGAAGCCAGTGACTCGCCAAAACAACAAACCGTGAGCCCTCGAAGAGAAGTTAAGACGTCCTTACTCGTTTCCCCGGGATAAAACGAGGAGATTGTTCGAGCTGGCAGTGTGCAACAGACTCATCACTCTGCCGGATCCAAGACGCCCGCTGCAATCGGGCGACGTCACCAATCCCAATTACTGCCTCTGCCACCGAATAGTGGGCCACCCAATCGAAGATTGCTACGTCTTTAAAAACTGGTTTTAAGACCAGTACCAACAGGGCAAGTTTGCGTTGTTCGAAAATTAGAAAATAAAGCCGCCAAAGCAGCACGCTCCTAAAAAGGTGGATACGCCGGGGGCATCATGCTCATTTATAGAGGAAGCTCCATAGGAAGTTGTCCTTTCGGCTATGTTCATCACAGAAAACTGCATTTTAATACCACTCATTCGTTATCTATTTTTTGTATATATCGGTACTATTAACTAGTGTCTGCTCAGTAATTACAGATTATAGGTATTCGTGATACAGCACTTCAATCAGAACAGAGAACCGATATCCAAAGGATTCTTTTTGCAATAAACAAGTGTGCACATAATTTTTGGTCCAACACAATACATGTGTGACATTAGATCATGATGAGGGGATGCCTTGGCACAAGTGGAGCATCTATGGGTGTGATGTGCATTAAATGAGCATTGAATGCTAAAGATTATGATGTGATTTGAAGCATCTAGTTTCCCTCCAAATCTCTGAAGGCAAACCAGATTTATATAAGCAAATCAAGATGCACCAATGGACTAGTAGTGAGTACACAAGCCCACAGTTCCAAGACGAGACCAAGAGCTCGGATTTGGACTGAGCACAAGCCTCCAAAATCCGGCAAGGCCGGCCCCTTGCCCCAAACAACACCAAATTTCTGTGGGCCTTCCCTTGCTGCCCAGTCATCTCATTTTTATTGTTTGTTTAATTTATTTTTGAGCCTATATATACCAGGCTATTGGGCAAGTATGAGACTACTACTTCTTTTGTGAGAGAAAAGACTGCGAGGTTGTAACTAGTGATCTTGTAGCTCTTAGTGTGAATTCCTTGCATTCCTCTAGTTTTGCAACCTCTTTTCTTGAGCTTGCAAGATTAGATTTTGGTATTTGAATTCACTTGTTTTGTACTTAGATCCATTGTAATCAAGCTTCATTTATATAAGTTGTTTCTTGTATATTTTCTCTTTTTGCTCTTTTCTTTTTGTTGTTATTTCTATTTATGATGTGTGAGTAGTTGTTCTTGGGCTATGGTGAGATAGGTTGTGGAATGACTTTACTTCCAACCCTTCCTTTTGATTCTTGCATTTTACATTTCTTTTCTTAATTATGCAATTTTATTATGTTTTGCTTGATAGGATATATCGTTTTGAATGGTTGCAAATCAACCTATAGCATATATCCTATTTCTTCTTTACATCTTATTGTTGCTATATTATGAATTGAAATTGAAATGAATACGGAATTATGTTAAGTGTCGCAACTAGCTAGATAGGATATATAGCACACATGCATATATTCTATACCTGCTAACTTCACTTAACTAACCCCATATTCATTTCATTCTCAAACTCAATTTCTTAGTTTCCATTTTACTTAACCTTGATATCGTATTCTAACCCGACGCATGTTACGGATAGATGCGGCATGCTTTCGCAATTCAAACGGAAACTAAAAACTTGAACCTTGAATCAAAACGGAGAGTTGGGGGTAAAAGTCGTATTTCACTAATACTAAACCTTAGCCTAAGTTTTCCTTTAAAACCATTCTTCTTTTAATTCTTGCAATACGTGACAAACTCATTTTCCAACCTCTTGATTATAACTCAAATTGATGTCGTGATATCCACTCCTTGTGGTTCGACCCGTGCTTGCCGGCTTGCTTCAACGCACCGTGCACTTGCGGTAATTTAAAACTCGAGACTCACATCGTGCACCTTTTTCACCAACGAAACCGACATATCTTAACTTAAACAAAACTAGACAAAAGCACGACACCATGAGGTTCGAACAAGTTTTTGGCGCCGTTGCCGGGGAATGGCAACATCACTAAGCCATTTTGAGTTATCTTTGTATATACCTTTAAAACCAAAACATAAACAGCAAACTTTTTGACATTGTGCTCTCTGTTCTTTGGACCTGTTATCACTCTGTTATCAAATTAAAATTTCAAAGTATACCACCAGAACAATTAACTAGCCTAGAGAACCCACCAACAATACGAGCACCTAACTTCTAAAACCGACCGGCGACATCAACACAAAAACTGAGCTCGCCGGCCTATTGAGGGAATTTTGAAAATTTTCTTGTGGTGGTGTCTCCAATGCACTGTTATTATTCTATTTGTATCGTTTAATTATTATAATTTTTAGTGTGCAGGGATTTGGCCACATATATCGCTTTTCGTACTAAAATTGCCGTTTTTGCGACATTTTCAGATTCGAGGAAGTTGCGAATAGCGATTGTGCAAAGGAAGGGGTGTGCTCAAGGCCAAGGTGATAACGACATACAGTGCCAAAGATCCGGGTAGAACGACCCGCGCAAGCGAACCTTTCAACCCAAACGGATTCAATTCAAACGGGGGTTTCGTAACCCAAAAATCCACCGGTACGTATTCTTAAACACCTTCTTCTCAAATCCCGACGTGTCCGCTACTCTATCTTTGCAGGATTCTTTGCAAGCACATTGCCAAGCACCAAAAGAACTAACCCGTATTTTTTTGCAGCGCCGCATTTGAACATAACATAAAAAATGATTGTTTGATGTTTTGAACAACTTTTTCATTGTATTGTGCATTGCATACCTTTAATACGGACTTCAGGGCAAAGAACCCCAAAAAGATACGATAAGGGATTTCATCACCCTTCTCCGTGGCCCACAAACCACAAAGAATGAGCATTTTCACACCCCCATTAACTTTAAAAGAAATTAGACTTTCGGCCTCTAAGGACTTCGCGCTCACTAGGGAAAGTTAAGTGTATTTCGAACACCACCCATTGGTACATTGTTCAAGAAGTGTCTAGGAAAGTGTGAAAGGCGCAACCGCCGAAAGAGAGAAGTTTATTCTAATTAAGGAACCTCACGAAAGTGAGGGACAACCTCCCTTCTTCTCTGCACTTACCTGGCTTCTCGATCAGTCTATCTTGGGCCCGTTTCGCAGTACATTTTTACTTCACAAAGCAAGTTTTTTTTAGCAGGTCTAGTTGACCTAGGTAATCCTAGACTGTTTAGGTGTGTGCAGTGTGTCTTGTTTGTTTTCTTTTTATACCATTTTGTGTGATATTTGTTGTTGTGAATATTTTAGTTAACAACACTTTTTCCTCCATTTCCTCATTCTTCCCCTACCACTTCCGGATAGTGCATGTCAGCTTGGACTAGAGATTCACAGTCTCGATTAGTCCGGTTTGTGACTGTATCATCCGACTCTTCTACACCTTCTGATTCTTCGGAACCTTCCGAGACCTTCTTACCTTCTGCTTCATCGGAGCCGTCCGATCCTACACTTCTTCCACCCCCACCTTCTTCTCCTACACCACCGACAATGACGGAACAAACGATCGTTGAGCAACAGGAGGCGGCATTACAGGACAGATGCTACCCACACCGTTCATCCCTTCCTTCATGCATAGTGTTGCTCACCATTGCGGCAAACAACTATGAAATCAAGCCGCAATTCATACCGCTACTCCCCAAATTCCACGAACTCGAGTCCGAGGATGCTTACCTTATAATCAGTGAATTTGAAGGAGTGTATGCAATGATGAAGATTCACTGAGTGGGTGAGGATGTCGTTAAGCTCAAATTCATTCCCTTTGCGCTTAAAGACAATGCGAAAAGTTGGTTAAACAGTTTTCCAGCTAGATCAATCACGACATGGGATGACTTTGTGAAAGTTTTTCTAAATTTTTTTTACCCTATTCATAAAACTGTGCGAATTCGCAATGAAATCCATAATTTTAAACAAAAAGAGGGTGAGATTTTTTGGAAATGCTTAGAAAGGTTCAAAGACACCTTAATCAAATGTCCCCATCACGGGTTAGAACAGTGGAGGTTGTGTCAGATTGTCTATGAAGGTTTAGACTCCAGTTCATGCATGATGTTAGAGTCCATTGTTCCCCTCCGAAGGACGGCGCACAAGACCGCGATGTCCTGACGCTGAGATTCGGGGCAGATGCTATTTGGTTTTATCCGTCTACCTCTCCGAAGATGCCAAGTTGATTTATGGCACCGTGTATCGGAGGTTTAGACGGATGCGGCCGATGTAGCAGACTTCGTCAGATTCCCCCTCGCTTGAGGGGTTTTTGATTGTGGGGACGCTCTTCCCTACAGGCGCGAGCCCCTGCAGTTAATTACGCTACCGCATCGCGGTAGCAACTTTGTCCTTCTCCAGAATTTCACTTCGTGTCGTGTGTGTTTGTTTTGTTTGTGGTTGCCCGTGGATTGTATACGGAGACTAAGTAATGCCGTCGCCCGTAGGACGTGGATTATTCCAAATCCGTATTTACTTAGATTTGGGTTTGGTGTTTTTAGTTTAAAGATGCATTAGTCGTGTTGCGGCTAAGATCAACTTAAACGTTCGTTAAGGATACGTTGGTCCTGTTTTAGACTAAGATCGACTTAACGTGGTGATTCACTTAATATATGACCATCGGGACTCGTCACCTCTCTGACGTCGTTGAAGAATTACAACGATATGTGTCAGAGGAGTTCAGAGATGTACCCTCGAACCAGAGTTGATTTGGAGTTTTGTAGTCCATTTGAATGTTTAAGGATACGTTAGCCATGTTTGGGGCTAAGATCAACTTAAACGGGATCGTTTAGATCCGATAAAAGAGCATGTAGAGGCTCTATTGTTCCAGTTTAGGGACGTGGTGGTCCATATTCCAGTTTAAGGACGTGGCGGTCTATATTCCAGTTTAAAGACGTGGTGGTCCGTATTCCAGTTTAGGGACGTGGTGGTCCGACGTTAGTTTAAGGACGTTTCGGTCCAACATTAGTTTAAGGACATTTCGGTCCACGAGTTTAAGGACCCCGCAGTCCGTATTCATGTGTGGTTGTTGGGACCCGTCGCCTCTCTGACGTCGTTGAAGGATTACAACGAGAGGTGTCGGAGGAGCTCGGAGATGTACCCTCGAACCGAATATAAATTGATTTAAGGGAGTAATATTGCTCAGTCAATTTAATTTGAGGACTTACGGCCAAAATTGGGCTAAGTCCAGTTGAAAATGTTCAACACCCTTATTTATTTTTGGTCTATTAGACCTGTGTTAGGGCTTTGCCCACACCTAAATAATGCATTGCATTACTTCTATTTTTTTTGTTTGGGCTCTGCCCATAAAAGATGCAGAACATCAATTTATTTTGGGCTCTGTAAGGCATCTGCATAGCATTTTTATTATTTTGTTTGGGCTTTGCCCACTTATAAATGATGCAGAGCATCAATTTAATTAGACCTGTTTGGTTTTTTAATTGGGCCTGGCCCTTCATTAAAATGCATTGCATTTGTCAGGCGCTTTGTGCCAATCACTGAGCGCAAGCGCTTGTGGTGAGGACACGTGTCATGCTCTGGTGAGTGCAAGCGCAACAGCGCAGTGCGCTGCGCTAGTGCGCTGCGCTGTTGCGCTGCTGACACGTGGTGCGCTCTGGCGAGTTACGCCAATTCCAGAGAGCAAAGCTCTATTTCAAGAGCGCGTAGCGCAAGTTGTTCTGTAGCTGACACGTGGCGCTCTCTCAAGAGCGCAACAGCGCAGTTTGGAAGTGCAAAGCACTAAGACTCTTTTAGATTCAAGAACAGGAGTGCAGAGCACTATTTGATTTCTTGATCTAATTTAGATCAAATAAAAATAAGTTTTTCTTTTTGTTTCAAGAACCAGAGGTTCATAAAAGTGCAAAGCACTATTTATTATTTTGTTGTTTTCTTGTTTTAAAGAACCAGTGGTTCATAAGAAGTGCAAAGCACTGTTTATTATGTGAAAATCATTGATCTGGTTTTTAGATCAATGATTTATTAAAAGAGATTTCTTCTCTCTCGTGAAGGTTTTTACTTTTTTTTTTGAAATTTTCTCAGAGTTCTCTCTCTCTGTTTGAAGCTCTTGACTTTTTTCAAGAAAATGTTCCTGCTTTGAATTGAGACCTAGGGTCCTTTTTATAGTGCCCATAAATTAGTTAAATTCGTTAAAGAGATCTTTCTCTGAGTGATTTGGGAAATTTTCCCCACCGTTGGATCTTTGATCCAAGGACTTCTGTTTTACAGAAGAAAATCTTCTTGTTTTAACAAGAACAGAAAAGATTTCTTTAAAATTTTAATTCTGTTTGGCGCAGATGCCCCAGCGCGTGACACGTGTCACGCAGCGCAACTGCGCTAGCACATCTGCGCTGACACGTGTCGCGCAGCACACAACGCAGCGCAGCGCACAGCGCAGCGCAACTGCGCTAGCGCATCTGCGCTGACACGTGTCGCGCAGCGCAGTGCCTACGCAACTGAAGCGTTGCTTCCTTTAATTTTGCTTAAAATAGAGCTTTGCTCTGATTGGGCGCGCCTTCTTGGGCGCTGCACTGACGTATCAGCGCTTGACATGTGGCGCGTTGCGCCCGAGATTTGAAGCGTTGCTTCAAAATTTTGAATTTTGAATTTCAACAGAGTTTTACTCTGATTGGGCGAAACAAATGCCCCCCCACCGTTGCGCTCACGTGGCGCATACGTGAGTGCAGCGGTGGCAAACTCCTGATCGTTGGATCAAGGGGTGAGCTCAAGGGGCGCAAGCGCCTTATAAATAGGACCTCTGGCCCTTAGAAAAAATCTCACCGTTTCAAGATTTTTATTTCCAGAGCTTTGCTCTTGCTTAGAACTCCAGAGCTTTGCTCTCGTTTCCAGAACTTTAGAGCTTTGCTCTCATTTTCCAAGTTATTTTAGGTAAATTAATCTTAAGTTAATTTTAATTAACCAATAGAGCTTTGCTCTTACAGATCTTTTGATCTAAAGAGATCCCCATTGGGGTTTCATAAACAGAGCTTTGCTCTCAAAAACTTATAGATCTACAGAGATCTTGTTCATGGGTTCTAACCCATGGACAGAGCTTTGCTCTTTGAATCATCTGTAGATCTTTTAGATCTGAAAAATGAAAAAAAATTCATAAGTTTTTCATGGATTTTCCAAGATTCCAAAAATTCTAATTCTTTTAGGTGTAACATTTTCTAATGGACCATAGAGCTATGCTCTTTTAAGGAATCTTATTTCTCTGAGATCAGAATTTGACAAGTGTCACTCTGTGACAGAGCTTTGCTATGAAAGAGGAGATTTTCTCCTTGTCTCTAGGGATTCTTCCCCCTTTTTTTTATAAATGGGAATGTTTTCCTGGGGACCAACTGACAATCTCATCCAATGATGAGGTTGTCTTATTAACTGACGTATTGTCATCCAGATTTTGTGGGTCCCCCTTTGGTCCCCTACTCACTGCACTGCTGTGTGGTGTAATTAATTAATTTTAATTTAATTTAATTAATGCATTTTCTTTTTTTTTAGACGCCAAACGTTGGAATTACAACATTAACTGCTAAATCGTTCTTTTGCAGCGATCATGTCTCTAGACACTTCATTCCCGTTCGTCCGCTCGGAGGAGGGATTTCCCGAGGCGCCCTTGGACCGTGAAGTCCTGGCCATGATTAAGGAGTTCGACCCGGAGTACAAAAATCTCCACCTTTGGGGGTCCTGGTATAACCAGATCATTATGGGTCGACGCGGCTTCACATGCGCAGTGCCGTCCGAGCCCATCACGGCGATTCATTATGCTACCCCACCCTCGGTGCAGTATGCCGTGGAGATGGCGGATTGGACATCGAAGGGTTTTCTTCATCCGGCTATAGATGCCATCCCGGTCCAGCGTCCTATGGTCTTGGATATCCTAGGACGCCGTATCTGTCAGGGCGAGGCGAGACCCTGGGGGCAATCATATAACATTGGTCTGATCCCCCGCCACCCGATTGGCTATCTACCATGGGCCCGGTACATCCTGTCGACGAAAAAGTCGCAGTTGATAAGGTTAGGACTGTACACCGCAGTGTACGTCTCTCTGTTTCAATATCCCACGCTCCTGACTTGGTGGTTTAAGGCTTTCCTGGATTGGTGGAACATTCCCACCCACACTTTCCTTGCCATAGATCGGGAAGTATCCATCTCTTTGGAGGAGTTCACGGAGGTATCCGGCCTACCAGTCATGGGGGAACACTATGAAGAGCTGCTCCTGACAGATGAGTACGTCTTCGGTGCTAAGCCGATGGTAAGGGGGATCACGTCGAAAAATGCTGTTCAACACCAATTCCCGAGCCTGATCAAGGTGTTGAACATCTACGAGTCCCTTTTTATCGAACATGGGAGCCGAGGAGTTAATTTTGAGGACTTCATTGCTCGTTTCCTTCGCCCAAGCGTCATTTCATCAGAAGCTGCCAAGTCTGCTATCCTGGATGATCCTTTCGGCCTAGGTTTGGATAACCTGCCGGCGAAGGAGATAGACCAAAAGGTTTTCTTCCTTCCGGACTTCCCTACTATATCTTTTGCAGAAATTGCAGCCCCCGGGATGGACGAGGAGGCCTTTTTCTTAGGATTTCTCGGACTGTGGCTGAGTTGGTTCGCGATCCCAATGCACTCTCATCGCATGCGGCCTTCCGTCTTTTACCCAGCCCACCGAATGGTCATCGGGGTAAAGGTGGCTGTGGGGATCGCCGGCTTGGCGCACCTATATCATGGTCTCAGCCGAGCAGCGGATGCTAACGAGCCCGGGGTATTGCAAGTAGTCTTCCCGATACACTACTTTATGTCATGGCTCGAGCTACATACGGCGGGTGTTTTCAGCATGCATAAAAGGCCCTCGTTCTTTGACAAGTGTGGTTTCCCTCACATTATTCAATTGATTGGCGCATCAATCGTGACCCCTTCACCACGGAACGCCAGAGGTTTACTGCTTCGCCCTCACACCATTGGAGTCGGGATGTCCTTCATTGACAAGGTATTAACCATTGGAAAAGCGTCCACCACTGCGGTGCAACCATTACAGGACTCCTTTAAGGATGGAGCTTCAGTGTTGACGGCCCGGGAGACCCTCCACTTGTATTCTATTAGACCGGGCTTCCTAGTCTTCAGGCAGGGCGGTGCGGCAATCTTCATGAGATATAACCCGCATCGTTTCACCCAACAATTGGGCTACGATCAAGGGGTACCCTTGGAAGCTTTCTTACTGGAACCTGCTGCCAATGAAGAAGGGATGGAGAACGCGTTACATCACTTCATGCGCCTGAACACGGGTTCTCGTTTTTTCATCAGCGCGCCGGCCTGCGCTCCACGACTCCTTAATGTATATAAAGAGTGGTACAATCATGCGATGGGGGCCGTTATAAAGGAAGAGAGGCGAGTGTTGATCGACCGTAAAGAAGCACTTCCCGGCACCAACCGTAACGCTCCCTTAGTGCCAAGGACCCCGGTGGTTCCTCCTCTAAAAGATGCCGGGGGCAGACCATCGCGTGCGCAAAGTCCTCCACGTGAGTTGCCGCTCCCTGATATCACAGATGCACCTCCCGCACCCTGTGCTCCAGTGGAGACAGTGGTTGTATCCTCACCGGAGTCTGGCGTGGGTGCGGACATCGGGACCCGTCGTCCCAAAGTGGCTGCTAAGCGGAAGTCGATCCCACGTGAGCCTAGGGTCGGAGGGCAAAAGAAAAAGAAGTCGCTCTTCGCTGCGGACGTCGTATTCGGTCAGGAACCCCATGCTCCCTATGCCGAGGGCCTGATCAAATACGGGACTAACGAAGGATTAGTGATGCCGCCGCCGGACGATACAGACTTGGAGGCTGCTCTCGAAGCTTCAGCGTGGTTGGCGAGGCGTGATGTGTGGCTAGCTAAGCTTGCGCAATCAGGTAACTACCAGTCGCCTTTTCTTTATTGCAACATATCCTTTTCATTGCCTTTGACTAACGCTTTTTTTTTCTTTTCTTTCAACAGGCATCACTGATGAAGAAGCCATTGCCGCTTCACTCAAGACCTTCCTGGAGGAGGAACGTCTTAGAGCATCCATGGGCCTTAGTAAGTTTCGACTCATCAAGTTTTCATTTCCCTTGTGTTATGGTTGATCTAACCTTTCCCTGTTAATCACAGGAACCTCAATGCCGCCCCCTCCAAGTGACGCAGATGTTCTACCAGTTGCCGATGTCCCCGCTTCCTCTGGGCCACCGCAGGAGGTTCGTCTTGGAGAGCTGATGAGAGATGCCTTAAAAGCTCTGGAGGCATCTTTAAATGAGGTCGACGATGCTTCGATAGAGGAAGCGTCAAGGAGGTCTATCGTGACGGCCCGGGAGGAGAAGAAACGGTCGAGGCGTGAGGCGAAGGCGCGCAGGGCTGCCTTGGCTATGGGAGCGGGCCCCAGCACCGCCCCTCGTGCCGATACTCCATCTGAAGAGGCCCCGGTCGCCCTTTCTACAGCTCATAGACAGGCGATCCGTGCCAATAGAGAGGCTAACGACAAGTCTACCTCAGGTAATATTTCCTTCAGAATTTCATTACTAGACTCATAAAGTTGTCGGTTCTTATATTCTATCTTGCAGGGCCAAGTCCGACCGAGGGGGAGGCGGAGACTGTTGATCCCAAAGAAACAGAGGGGGCGGCACCTGTCGAACCTGAGCCGACGGTGAGCAACGTCGCTGAGGCTTCGGAGCCTGAGATGGAGGTTGAGGGGTCTGCAACCGAGAAGGTCATTGATGCCGAGCCTGAAATGGCGGCAGATGAAATGATCATCGTAACTGAGCCCAGAGTAGTGGCGGACGAGGTGCTTGAGGCCGGTGACCTCGTGGTGACGGTGGATGAGCCGATGGAGACGGCGGAGCCCAAAGAGTTAGCAGATGAGATGGGCACGACTCTTGGGGAAGAGTCAGCCACTTCCTTCCAAGAATCCGGCAACGCTCCAATCATTGCCCTCCCCGTGTATGATCTTCCGCCGTCTCCAGGTCTTGCGAGCACGACAACGGTCCCTATCGAGTCGGGTGATGAGGCCACAGGCGGTGGCCTCATGTCCACGGAGGAGGGAGACGCCTCCGTTTCAGCCGACAGCTCGTTAGGTAAATCCCAAGTTAGTGTTCTTTCTTTACCTCACAATTTTTCTGACAAATTTACCTTTTTTTGTAACGCAGGTGCAGTCAGCGCCGATGCCCCACTGCTCAAGCGAGCGCCTTCAACGACTGCCTTGGCGGTGGTCACCTCTCAACCCTCTCTCATACCCTCGAAGATGTTGGAAGGTATGGATTTGCAATTTATTAATCTTATCTTCCAGACGCATAATTTGTGTACTAAAGTTATACTGTTGTGTCTTTCAGGAGTGCTTTTTGACCATCTCTATCAAGTGTTGCTCCCACACTTCTCCTTCCCATCTGAATTCGCCTCCCTCTCTGGTGGCGCTGGTGAGTACCGTTCCCGATTGATATCTTTGTTTTTCAGTGATAGAATTATTTCTAACTCTCTCTTGTCTTGACCGCAGTGTTACAAATTGAAGGGGGAGAAGAAAGATCGGTTGCGCCACCAGTCCTTCCGGCCTTGCCACCTGCTTCAACCGGTATAGTAAACTATCTTACCAATGACTTTCTCCGTATCTATTGAATCATCATCTAATCACATTTTGTCCTTTTCAGCTGTCGTTCCAGTCTCGGTGCCTTTTGAGTCTCGTATTACAATACCGGGCGGCCCTTCCCAAAGACGTCCGTCCTCAAAAGGTGCGGCGAATAGTCTGCGCATGTTGAGCGACTACATTAAGGAACTCGACGTCGAGGCTCCTACATTTGCTGAGGACTTCGCTACGACGGTTAACCCGATGTTGGTGATATTTTCCACCTTCCATGACGAGGGTATTGTCGCCTCTTGGGTTAACTATTGTCGGGAGATTGAGGCCCGCCTTCATCAGCTGGAGTCGATGCGCCTATCCCCCGAGACTTTGGCCTTGAGCACTCAACGGGGAGCATGGCTCGAGCAAAGCACTTCTCATTTTCGTCATTTGGAACAAGAAGCAGCTTTGAGGCTGAAGGAGTGCCAAGAATCTTCAAGCGAAACTGCTCACCTGCGTGCTGAAGTTGAGGCAAACGCCGCTGAGGTAAAGGCCGTCTTCGAGGGCCTCCTGGAGCGCATCTCAAATGGGCTGAGACTGAAGCGGGCACTTCATGTCGCCGAGCATGACACTCCAGGCCGTGAAGCTGCTCATCAGGCCGTCAGGGATCAGCTTGCATCTGTCGCACAGCAACGGGCCCAAGTGGAGGCGGAGTTGGTAGTGGTGGCCAATCAGGAAAAGGTATGGAAGGAAGTGTACGAACAACTGATAAAGGTACTTAAGACGCTTCCTTCCCAATAACTGTCTTTGTATCAATGTATTTGTAAAATTTTCCTTTTAAATAATATGTATCCATTCTTTATTCTTTTGTACGATTCATCTTGTATTTGATTGAAGTCAATGAATAAAGATACACATTTTCTTTTGCAATGTCTTGTATGCTCTTTTTCTTTCTGCCTTCTCTTATTATCAGCATGTTATCTTTGATAAACATAATTGGCAGATAACTTAGTTTTTTTCCAAGAGATAGCGATGGCTTAGGCCGCAGGCTCAGATCTGCTGCCTAAGACTTTTCAACTCTATGAGCCGTGAGGGTCTCATAGAGACTTTTCTCCCTACGGATCGAGAGGATCTCATAGGTGGGTTTTCTCCTTAGGAATCGTGTGGATTCCTAAGTGTGTCTTCTCTTACAAGTCATAAGGATCCTATAAGAGAATTTTTCCCTCTTACGAGTCGAGAGGGCCCGTAAGCGGTTGTTTCCCTCCTTGTCGAGATTCGACTTTGGAGAGTGAGACCCGTGAATAGTATGCAAGACATCTTTTTGGATCGACTTGCAGGGTCCCATTGTTCGGGAAGCAAGCTTTTTGATTCCTGCTGCCTGGGGCTTCATCTTGCAATTTGAGACGAATCGGGAATTTCCCGCGGAGACACTGGTTTCTCTGCGAGCCGACGCGAATCAGGAGGCTCTCGTCAAGGAGTGTTTGTATCCGTGAGTCGAGGAGTTTGCTAGGGATTATTTGTTTCCCTAGCGCCAAGGATTATTTGTTTCCTTGGGGTTTGAAACGAGTCGAGAATTTCCCACGGAGGCACTGGTGGCTCTGCGAGTCGACGCGGATCAGGAGGCTCTCGTTAAGGAGTGTTTGTATCCGTGAGTCGAGGAATTTGCTAGGGATTATTTGTTTCCCTAGCGCCAAGGATTATTTGTTTCTTTGGGGTTTGAAACGAGTCGAGAATTTCCCACGGAGGCACTGGTTGCTCTGCGAGTCGACACGGATCAGGAGGCTCTCATCAAGGAGTGTTTGTATCCGTGAGTCGAGGAATTTTCTAGGGATTATTTGTTTCCCTAGCGCCAAGGATTATTTGTTTCCTTGGGGTTTGAAACGAGTCGAGAATTTCTCACGGAGGCACTGGTTGCTCTGCGAGTCGACGCGGATCAGGAGGCTCTCGTCAAGGAGTGTTTGTATCCGTGAGTCGAGGAATTTGGTAAGGATTATTTGTTTCCCTAGCGCCAAGGATTATTTGTTTCCTTGGGGTTTGAAACGAGTCGAGAATTTCCCACGGAGGCACTGGTTGCTCTGCGAGTCGACGCGGATCAGGAGGCTCTCGTCAAGGAGTGTTTGTATCCGTGAGTCGAGGAATTTGCTAAAGATTATTTGTTTCCCTAGCGCTGAGGATTATTTGTTTCCTTGGGGTTTGAAACGAGTCGAGAATTTCCCACGGAGGCACTGGTGGCTCTGCGAGTCGACACGGATCAGGAGGCTCTCGTCAAGGAGTGTTTGTATCCGTGAGTCGAGGTATCTGCTGAAGACATTGGTTTCTTTAGAGTTAGACTGAACCGTCGAGATTCGGCTTCGTCTTCTGGCGGAGCCTGTTGGGAAAGTATGGTTCCCTCTTTGTTTACGCCCTTGGATTGTATACAGGGATCGATGTGATCTTAACTGTAGGGTCGAAGTTTTATCATCATTTTTTTTATCTCCGCGATGCTCTATCATTTCAGCTATTTTTCGCAGTGCCCAATCATTTCGGCTATTTATTTTATTTTTACTCGCTGCTTTTTATTGCGAGTTGCCCAATCATTTTGGCTATTTCGTTTTTTTTATTTTTACTCGCTGCTTTTTATTGCGAGCTACCCAATCATTTCGGCTATTTTCCATGCATACATTTTCACTTGCCGCTTTTTATTGCAAGTTGCCCCATCATTTCGGCTATTTCGTATGCATGTGCGGCCTACTGGCTTTTCGCCGTAAGCCGATTTCGGCATCAGCACCGCTACAACTGGGATATTAGCAGGAGCGAATCATCATCTGCTTCCGTCGATGTCGAACAAAGGTGGCTTAGCGAACAGGGTTAGGGTCCTGTCGACTAAGGCTTTGACTTCATGAGTCGTAAGGGTCTCACAAAGTTATTTCTCCCTACAAGTCGTGAGGATCTTATAGGTGTATTTTCTTCTTAGGAATCGTGAGGATTCCTAAGTGTTTGTTTTCTCTGTAAGTCGTAAGGATCCTACAGGAGGGTTTTCTCCTTGTAAATCGAAAGGACTTACAAGGGTCGTGCGAACATATCCCCAGTCACGGATGGATCTTGGTTAGGGAAATGTTTATTCGCGCCCGTGGATTGTATACAAGGGTCAGTATTGAGCCATTTGTAGGGCAATATCGAAGGTTTTGTGGGGGTTTGCTTAAGCACGGGTTTAGGTCTCTGTAACTTAAGACTTTCAAATCCTATGAGCTATAAGGGTCTCATAAGAGAGTTCTCCTTACAAGTCGTGAGGATCTCGCAAGTGTATTTTCTCCTTAGGAATCGTGGGGATCTCTAAGTGTGTTGCTCCTTTGTGAGTCGTAAGGATCTCACGCAGGTGGTTTCTCCTTACAAGGTCGAGAGGACCCTATAAGTGTCCTTTAACGAGGTTGCGCCCTTTCAGGTTTTCACAAACATTCGCCGGTAGTCCTGCTGTTTTTACTCACGGAGCCCTTTCGGGTTCTCATCCGTGCCCATTTTGCTTATGGACATACCGTTTTTTTTTATTCTTTTTATTTTCTTTTTCTCTTTTTTTTACGAGGTCGCGCCCTTTCGGGTTTTCACGAACACTCGCCGATAGCCCTGCTGTTTTTACTCACGAAGCCCTTTCGAGTTTTCATCCGTGCCCTTTTTGCTTATGGACATACCGTTTTTATTTATTATATTTTTATTTATTATTTTTTTTATTCATCTCGTCAGCCTAAGGATGCTGCGGTATTAGTTTAAGGACGTTTCGGTCCGCTATTAGTTTAAGGACCTTTCGGTCCGTCATGGAGAAGGCCGGCTACTGCTTATAAAGTTTGAGCTTAGGAAGATAGCGAACGGACATAGTCGTCGTCATCTATCATTGACCTAGGCTGTGGCTCATTAAGCGTAGTATTTCTTTAGGAAGCGACCGTTTATCGGCCTGAAAGGCCTTTCACCGTGCATGTCCATGAGTAGATAGGCCCCACCCTGGTAGACCTTATCTATGATGTACGGGCCTTCATAGTTTGGCTCGAATTTTCCTCGCTTGGCGCGATTGGGGATCATAGGCCTTTTGACCACTAGCACGAGTTCGCCTTGGTGAAATGTCCTCGGTCGGGTCAATCTTTCATATGAGCGCGTCATCTTTGCTTTATAAGCTTCCAGATTTTGCTGTGCTATGAGCCGGGTTTCATCAAGGGCATCAAGCTCCTCAAGCCGAAGGTGAGCATTTTCTTCGTCCGTCAGCTCGTAGTGGACTGCCACTCGTAGAGAGGGTAACTCTATCTCGAGGGGAAGTACTGCTTCTGTACCGAACACCAACGCTTACGGCGTTGTGTTCGTGGCCGTCTTGAACGTGGTTCGATACGCCCAAAGGGCCTCTTGCAGTCTCTCGTGCCAGTCTCTTTTATTTCGGGACACCGTCTTTTTCATGATTTTCATCAGGGTCTTGTTGAAGGCTTCAGCTAGACCATTAGCTCGCGGATTGTAAACTGAAGAGTATCTCCAGTCTATATTGTGCTGCTGCGCGAAGCGACTGATCTTGTGGCTTCTGTAAGCTGGCCCATTATCGGAGATGATCCATCGTGGAGTTCCAAACCGGTATATGACATGCGTCTTGAAGAAGTGGAGGATATTTTCCGTCTTCACTTCTCTTAACGGCACTGCTTCTGCCCATTTAGAGAAGTAGTCAGGCGTCGCAAGGATGAAACGATGTCCCCTAGATGATGCTGGTTCGATAGGGCCGACTATGTCAGTTCCCCACATCTCGAACGGCCAGCTAGCCACCGTTGGATGTAATGGATTTGGATGCTGATGGATGAAATCCTCATGAATTTGACATGAGTGGCACTGCTTCGCGTATTCGAGGCAGTCCTGAATCATCGTGGGCCAGTAGTAGCCCATCCGTTTGATCTTCAACTTCATCTTTGGACCTGCTTGGTGAGAACCGCAAAGTCCGTCATGAACTTCCTGGACGACCCTTTTCGCTTCGTCAGGTCCTAAGCATCTCAGCCACAGAGAATCAAACGACCTCTTGTACAGAGTATCATTGACGAAGGTGAAAGACAGAGCTCGTTTCATGAGCTGATGTCTTGTGGACGCTTCTTCGGGCATTCGGTGGGATTTAAAGTAGTCTATGAAGACTTCTCTCCAATCCTCAGTATTTTCCCAATCTTTTACTTGCAGGGTAGTCTGCTCGTTCGCTCCTTTTTCTTCGGATGATTCCGAAGATATTTCTGCTGGGGTAAGCACCCGATGGCTTTGTACCATGATTCTGACGTCATCAAGGTTCTCGTCAGCCAGCTCTTTAGCAAGTTTGGCCAATGCGTCTGCTTTGCTGTTTTCCGCGCGCGGTATGTTCTCCAAAGTATAGGAGGGAATTTGGGTCAACAGTTGTTGCACTTTTTCGCCGTACTTTACCAGCTCTGGCTTGCACGTATGGTAGTCGCCGTTTACTTGACTAACGACCAGTTGAGAATCCCCATATATGAGGAGATTTTCAATTCCCATGTCGATGGCGATCTCGAGGCCTGCTATCAGAGCTTCGTATTCGGCTTCATTGTTTGTCCTCGGCTCTGTTAAGGAGAAAGCGAAGCGCATTATCCCTTCTTGTGGAGTCACGAAGATGAGGCCTACCCCCGATTTGATTATAGGGGTACTTTGTTTGCGCTTCTTTACGGAAGATGCTCCATCGAAATAGAGCTCCCATCGGGTATCACCACAATCGATCGCATCAAACACATGTTCGTCTGGAAGATCGCAATTTAGAGGAGAATCAGCGGGTATGGGATGCTCAGCGAGGAAGTCGGCGATGGCCTGGCCTTTCACTGCCTTGAGAGGTTGATACGTTATCGAAAACTCCATCAAGAGTAGGGCCCATTTAGCGAGTCGTCCCGTCAATATGGCCTTTGACATCAAGTATTTAAGGGGGTCCACCTTTGAAATGAGACGGACCTCATGCGCTAACGCATAGTACCTGAGCTTTGTTATTACGAAGATCAACGCCAGGCAGTGTTTTTCAATGGGGGAGTAGTTGCTTTCTGCCCCCAGTAGAACTCGACTTAAGTAGTAGAGTGCTCTTTCTTTCCCTTGATCGTTCTCTTGTGCCCGTAATGCGCCTAAGGAACCTTCGAGGGCGGTTGTATAAAGAATGAGGGGTTTTCCCTTGATCGGAGCAGCCAACACCGGCGGGTTCTGCAGGTACTGTTTAATTTCGTCCAGCGTGCCCTGGCATTTTTGATCCCAGACGAATGGGGTTCCCTTTTTCATCAGGTGACTGTAAGGGCGGCACTTGCCAGAGAGGTTGGCTATAAATCGCCGAATATATGCGAACTTTCCTTGGAGAGACCGCAACTGTTTGAGAGTCCTCGGCGGAGGCATTTCCATGATCGCCTTGATCTTGGACGGATCTATTTCGATACCCCGGTGTCGGACGATGAATCCTAAGAATTTGCCCGAGGAAACTCCGAATGCACACTTGAGAGGGTTCATCTTCAAGTTGTATTGCCGAATGCGTTGAAATACAGTCTTCAAATGCTCGAGATGTTCCTCGTATGATTTGCTTTTAACCACGAGATCGTCGATATAGCATTCGACGATTTCGTGTATGAGGTCATCGAAGATCTTTGTCATGGCCCTTTGATAAGTGGCACCGGCATTTTTTAAACCGAAGGGCATCACTTTATAACAGAATATACCTAGAGGGGTCCTGAAGGCTGTGTGCTTCTGGTCTTCGGGATGCATCTTTATTTGATTATACCCTGATGAACCATCCATGAAGGAGAAAACCTCATGAGTGGATGTATTGTCTATCATCAGTTCAGTGACTGGCACTGAGAAATCATCCTTTGGGCAAGCTTTATTGAGATCCCGAAAGTCCACGCATATGCGCACCGTCCCATTTTTCTTCATCACCGGGACGATGTTAGCGATCCATTCAGGATATTGAACCTCCTGGATAAAGCCAGAGTCAATCAGCTTCTTGACCTCGGCGTTGATACTCATTTCAAGCTCAAGCCGCATTCTCCTCGGTGCCTGTTTGACTGGCTTGATGTCCGGGGATATCGCCAATTTGTGTACAGCAATTTCTGGATCCAGTCCCGGCATTTCGGAATAGTTCCACGCGAAGCAATCTCTATGCTGTAGAAGCACATCCTTTAACGCAGCTACCCTTTCTTCAGATAATAACTCGCTGATGAATGTCGGCCGTGGATCGTTTGCCGTCCCCAACTCAATCTTCTTAAGGTTATCTGCAGTGGTATGGATTCCATCTTCCAGCTCTTTTGGTGCTGGTGGGAATTCTGAGATTATCTCGTCGCTGCTGTTTTCGAAGCACCAAGGGAGTTCATCTATGTCCTCGGGCTCTTCTTTTAATATTGTAATCATGTGACAGGTGCGAATTTGCTTCTAATCCCAATGTGGAACCGGTTCTTCTTTCGTGGCCTTGGGCTCGTGCTTCTGTGGCGGCGCTACCCTCCAGTTGTCAGACAGGGTGAATTTGGCAAGCTGATACTGATCTTCGACCCAATTCTTGAAGGTGAAGCAATCTTCAAGAGGATGCCCTATTACTCGATGGTAAGAGCAATAATTTGGGTCAGAGACTTCGCCTGCTTGTTCGGGATGTTTAGACTCCGGCAATGTAAGCATTTGATGTTTTAGAGCAAGATCAAGTATCTTCTTTGTCTTGTCCCGAGGAAACGAGTACGCTCGACCCATTTTCTTCATGAGGGATAGATCAATAACGCCCAACTCCCGTTTGCGTGGCTTCTTAGCCCTGCTTTGTTGTTGTTGAGCGCCTTTTTGGCATTTCGACTTATTTCTACTTTTGCGCCGAGCCTTCTTTATAACAGGTTGACAAGGAGCGGCATTTTCATCCTTTACGGCCTGTTGGAGAAGGCGTTGCGTCTTGGCTTTCTCGTAGATGGCCGTCTCGCGGTTGTGATCATCTCGGACTTTCTGACCAGCTTTCTTTATAAGTTTGTCCATTTGTTCTTCGAACGACGGACTGGGCTCCTTTGCATCTGGGACTTTCACTGGCTTAGGATTAGCGTCCTCCCATTGAGCATCCGCTTCTTCATCAAGGTCATACATGACGTAACAGCTGTTTAGTAGCTCTCGTTTCTTTGACCGGATGTATCCAAGCCCTTTTGTCTCCATTCTCCCATTAGACAGCTTGTGCTGAGTTCCGGGGAAGTTCCAAACCCTGTCATAGAATTTGGCTTTTCGAACGGTTTGCTTGAAGGATATTCCCTGGCGTTTCAGCAGCTTTTTCAAACCTTCCTTATAATATCTGGGAAGACGGATAGGCTGAAGCCTGCCGAGCGTAGGATCCGCGCCATGCCAGATTTCTTTCTCCACTTTGGTTTCTTCAGAGCGGTAGAATAGAATTGCTTTTTCGCTTTCTCGCCTGGGAGGGATATAGAATGTCCGCAACTTTTCTACACTGTAGATATTAAGTGCATCTAGTTCTTTATAGTGTTTAAGCGGCACCATGGCGACTTGTAGACTTTGTTCTTCGTCAGCGGACTTTCGTATTGAAGGTCGAGCAGAGAATACAGCGTGGATCTCATCTTCCGAGTCGCTACCAAAGATCAACGTAGGAGTGGACGGTCCTGGCTTACTGTGCTGGGGCGAACCCTAATACACTATCTCCTCTTCCTCCTCGGTATCACTGCCGAAGACAGGGATGGTAGCATTAGCTTTATTCTCCGGCTTGTGACACTTCTCCGTATCTTCGAAATCCGGTAAGAAGTATTTGGCGTCATCATATTTGCGGATCTCGTTCACAGAGAATGTGTTCAGTTCTCCCGTCACGGTATACTCGAAACCATCCTTAAAATACTTCATACACTGATGTTGCGTAGAAGGGATGATGTTGTACTCATGTAACCATGGTCGGCCGAGCAAAGCGTTGTAGCATGTCTTGGCGTCTATGACGTGGAACTTAACGTCCGTGACGAGTAGCCCAAAGCGTAACGTCAGTATCACAGACCCAAGAGTTCTTGATGACTGGGAGTCAAACCCGGAGATGGTGATCTTGTCACAAGCAAAGTGCTGAACGCTCATGCAGATTTCTTTTAAGACCCGTACATTGAGGAGATTAACGGAGGATCCATTGTCGATCAGGATTTTTCCTATCTTTATATCGTAACTGTATCCTGAGACATAGAGGGGGCGATTGTGCTCGCACGTCCCAAGGAGAAGGTCCTCGTCGCCGAAAGTGACATCGGCCGTGTGCACTTTCTCCAATTCATCCTTCATCTTTTCCTCGGCCAGGCATGCTTGGAATTGTTCCGGATCTTGGAGTGCCTTAATCAACGAATCTCTCGCCTCCTTTGATAGCAAAAGAGCGTCAAGAATGCTGAGCTGTGAGGGTAGCTTCCTCAGATGCGCTAAGACGTTGTAATCCACCTTATTCTTCTTCGGCGGGTCCTTGGCGCTTAGCTCTTCCACCACTTGGTCATCCAAGACGATATCTTCAGAGACATTTTCTTTCCCTTTATCTTTTCTGTTCAAGGGTCCGAGGTTCTTTTCAGGCAGCGTGCGATTATGTAGCCGGATATTTTCGCAAACCTTCGGTTCTTCTTCTTTTCTCGAAGCGGACTCTTTAAAGAGAGGGGCAAGTTCTAGCTCTTCATCAGAATCACTCCCGAATGTGGGCACTTGTGATCTACCGGTGTTAACCATGCAACAATCGCCAGCAGTCTTTTAAGCCCCTCGGTCGTATTTCTTTGCTTTCGACGAGTTTTACGCTTTTCCTGCTTAAAGCGTTGTCGATGAGCAACATATCATTGCCACCATCTATCGAAAGCTTTGCACTCTTGAGTGGGGTGCGAAATCTTTTGATGATATAAGCAATAGGAGGGGTGCGTTTCCATTTCACCAGTGATGTTTCCTTCAGAGGATGGTAGCTTCATGCCCATTGATATGGCCTTAGCAAACTTTTTCCTCATCTTGAATTGGCTTTTGTCGGTAACGGAGGTGTTCAGCTCCAACGGGATCGTCTCAGCTCCTTTATCAAGTCGCTGGCGCTTGGCCTTTTTAAATATAGTCGCCTCGCGCTCCCGATCAGCTTTACTTTTCAACCAATCTTCATTAAGGAATGCGCCAATTACTTCATCTGATGGCCCCAGAACTTTTGGTTCAGAATCTGCCCCCAGCTTTTCGGTGCAAGGAGTCTCCTCATCGTTCATGATCGAATGGGAAATCATATGACAGCTCGCCACATATTCCTCGGATTCATCCGATGAACTTTCTCCCTCATCTTCTTCCTGAAAGACGTGATTGAGGAACTCTTGGAGCGTAATAGGAGTCCGTTCCTTTTGGTTGTATTCATCCAGCGCGTCAATTTGCTTTTGTAAGTCCGTGCGCTTGTCACCAGGCTTCACGGGCTTTTTAGATTTTTTCTTCTTCTTTTTCGAAGATTTTGACGGCTGGCTGCAAGCGCTTGAACCACCACCATCGGTCTTTAAGGTTGGACGTGGCTTCAACATCCCTTCAACGACCTGCGGTTCCAACGGGTTCTTCCACTTGACTGCTGGACATGTCTGAAGATCGTTTAGCATCCTCTTTTTCTTGGCTGATAATACAACCTCCCAAGGAGTTTCTTCAATGACGGAGCATGTTGCCCCCGGCGTATTCGTCCCTTTAGAGGTGTGGGGCTGCGGGGGATTCACCTTTCATTTGTCAGATAACGCGAACTTGCCCTGTCAGTACTGGTTTTCAAGCCAATTCTTGAAAACGTAGCAATCTTCGATCGGATGGCCTAGTACTCGATGATAAGGACAGTAGTTGGGCTCGTTGACGTCACTTGGTTGCAACGGACGTTTTGGATCCGGCAGATTTATAAGTCTGTTGCGCAACGCCAGCTCGAATAACCTCCTCGTTTTATCGCGGGGAAAGGAATAAGGACGTCCCATCCTATCCTCAAGGGGTATGTACGGGCGCATATTATTTTGACGAGCAACCGGTTTCGAGTCGCTCGGTTTTTGTTGAGCATTAGCGACGACGATCGCTTTTCCCTTCCCTTTGTCATTTCGGGAGTCCGGCCTTGGGAGAGGGGGTTTATGGCCCATTTGATCCATTTGCGCTAGTTTGTCAATCAAGGCCTGGAAGGTAGTTGGCTTGAAAAACATCATAAATTGTGAGATGGTTGCTTGCGGATCAAGGGTTCCTATAAATATACCCACCGCGGGAGCTTCTTCAATGCGCTGCTCACACTTCGACCATAAGTTCCGCCATCGTATAGCGTACTGAACCCACGTCTCGCCGGGTTTTACCCTGGCGTTAATCAGTGCTGTCATCGGGGTACGTTCACTGGTGCTTGCAAAACGCTGAGTAAACAACAGCTCCATCTCCGCGAAGGTTTTAATAAAGTCGTTCGAGAGCTCAGAGTACCATTCGAACGCCGTATCTGATAAGCTTCCAACAAACTGGCGAAGCAACAGCTTGTCGTCACCGCCGGTGTTGCCGCAGAGTGCCCTGAACTGGGAGACATGTTGGTGAGGATTTCCCGTCCCCTTGTAGACATGGAACTTGGGAATTGTGTAGCCGGGCGGGTACTTGATTTGATCGTACCAACTTGGATACGGCCGTCCCGTTTTTACGACCTGGCCGGCTGCTTCGGTCGCATGATGAACTCGTATTTGTTGGGCGATGTACTCATCCAAATCAGCTTTAGAGATTGTATCCTCCTTAGCTGTTGATAGGGCTGGCGGAGGATTTGATGTCTCTCCCCTATCATCTCCAAGGACAATCGGGGGCTCTTCAGCCGGAGGATCTTGTTGTATCATCATCCCAATCATATCTTGGAAGAGGAGGCCCATACGCTGTATATTGGCTGCTTGTTCAGCAGCCTCTTTGTCCTTCTTCTCCAATATCCGGCGAAGGAATTCGGCGTCGGTTTCTTCCTCTTGGCGTTCATCCGAGGACGTTTCGATGTTTTCTTTTGGCCCTGTAAGTGCGGCCATAGCGTTCATTATTTCTTGGAGCTTCTGCTGCTGCTCTTGAGCCTTGGTCACTGACCTCGTGTGCGGTCTATGACCTGTAGATATGCGGCTATCTTCTTTTCCCGATGCCATATAAACGGTATGAACTACAATGCTCCCTGACCTAGGGCGTTTGGGTGCGCCACCTCTGATATTTGTCGTTGGCGTGGGGGTTTTCTCCGACCTTCTTCTTTTGTGGGCCGTTGAAGTTGAAGGGGCCGTTGTAGTGGGCACCCTAGCGACTGTTGTCCCCTGCTGTTTAATAGGACGGTCTTTTTCTTTTTGCACTTTCGCCTTCTTTTGTTGACGAGAGTGATCTGGGTCGATCACGGAGTCTTGAACCCTTCGCCAAACCTTGTATATTTTTGAGGACAGTCGTTGAGGGGGCTGTTCTTGCTTCGTTTCTGGAGCTCTCTCCGCAGGTGGAGGAGATCTCTTCAGTGTAGCGGTTGGAGAGTTCTTCCGTACCCTTCTCAGCAGTTCAAAGCTGTTCCCAGTTGGAACGGCAGCGTTGACTTCCACCACTGGAGCCGGTGGAGTTAGCCCTGAGGGGGAGTTACCCCCTGCCTTCCTCACTCGTTGCCAATGGCGACGTCGAGCATGACGAGCCGTTGGGACTGGCTCGGAGATTGAGACATCTTCTTTTTGCCCCCTGTCTGAATGAGGCGCCGCGGGTGTTAACCTCTTAAAGACTGAGATTGTCTTTTGAGGGGTGATATTCAACCTGTCGAAGACGGATCCTCGAGTAGGGGGAGGAACAGGAATCGTCAGCCTTGAAAAGACTGACTCTTTGACAGGGGAAGCCGCCTTGACGACTTCTGGAGCAGCAGTTATTGCCTTCCTCGGGACAGCCAATTTAGAGTTCTGATTTAGCCTGGTGAAAACAGAGGCTGTCGGTTTGGTAGTGAGCGACCCGTTGACAGGGGCCGTCGTAGCAGTGAGCAGGTCGAAGACCGACTTTTTGTTCACTTCCGGTGCAGGTATTGGCGTAGGGAAGCTTGTAGGTGGGATCATGGTCCCGAAGAACAGACCAATGGTGGCTTGGGTCACCTGGTCTACCGGCAGAGCGAGGAAGGAAGCTGCTTGGGTCCCATATGCTACAACTCCCGGTGAGGTGGAGCGTCCGTTGCAGTGGTACTTCGAGCAGTTGGTGCAGTTAAAGGCCATTGAATCTTGAGTTCTGCGCCAGGCAAAAGACCAAATCTTAGTAACTTGAAATCCGAAGGCAACCATTTAACAAACCGCGATTGGTTCGTGAAGACGACACATGAAGTGTGGAGTGGAAAGAGGAAGAGGTCCCACCGGGCGTGCCAGAATCTGTTCCCCTCCGAAGGACCGCGCACAAGACCGCGATGTCCTGACGCTGAGATTCGGGGCAGATGCTATTTGGTTTTATCCGTCTACCTCTCCGAAGATGCCAAGTTGATTTATGGCACCGTGTATCAGAGGTTTAAACGGATGCGGCCGATGTAGCAGACTTCGTCAGATTCCCCCTCGCTTGAGGGGTTTTTGATTGTGGGGACGCTCTTCCCTGCAGGCGTGAGCCCCTGCAGTTAATTACGCTACCGCATCGCGATAGCAACTTTCTCCTTCTCCAGAATTTCACTTCGTGTCGTGTGTGTTTGTTTTGTTTGTGGTTGCCCGTGGATTGTATACAGAGACTAAGTAATGCCGTCGCCCGTAGGACGTGGATTAGTCCAAATCCGTATTTACTTAGATTTGGGTTTGGTGTTTTTAGTTTAAGGATGCATTAGTCGTGTTGCGGCTAAGATCAACTTAAACGTTCGTTAAGGATACGTTAGTCCTGTTTTAGACTAAGATCGACTTAACGTGGTGATTCACTTAATATATGGCCGTCGAGACTCGTCACCTCTCTGACGTCGTTGAAGAATTACAATGATAGGTGTCAGAGGAGTTCAGAGATGTACCCTCGAACCAGAGTTGATTTGGAGTTTTGTAGTCCATTTGAATGTTTAAGAATACGTTAGCCATGTTTGGGGCTAAGATCAACTTAAACGGGATCGTTTAGATCCGATAAAAGAGCATGTGGAGGCTCTATTGTTCCAGTTTAGGGACGTGGTGGTCCATATTCCAGTTTAAGGACGTGGCGGTCTATATTCCAGTTTAAAGACGTGGTGGTCCGTATTCCAGTTTAGGGACGTGGTGGTCCGACGTTAGTTTAAGGACGTTTCGGTCCAACATTAGTTTAAGGACATTTCGGTCCACGAGTTTAAAGACCCCGCAGTCCGTATTCATGTGTGGTTGTTGGGACCCGTCGCCTCTCTGACGTCGTTGAAGGATTACAACGAGAGGTGTCGGAGGAGCTCGGAGATGTACCTTCGAACCGAATATAAATTGATTTAAGGGAGTAATATTGCTCAGTCAATTTAATTTGAGGACTTACGGCCAAAATTGGGCTAAGTCCAGTTGAAAATGTTCAACACCCTTATTTATTTTTGGTCTATTAGACCTGTGTTAGGGCTTTGCCCACACCTAAATAATGCATTGCATTACTTCTATTTTTTTTGTTTGGGCTCTGCCCATAAAAGATGCAGAACATCAATTTATTTTGGGCTCTGCAAGGCATCTGCATAGCATTTTTATTATTTTGTTTGGGCTTTGCCCACTTATAAATGATGCAGAGCATTAATTTAATTAGGCCTGTTTGGTCTTTTAATTGGGCCTGGCCCTTCATTAAAATGCATTGCATTTGTCAGGCGCTTTGCGCCAATCACTGAGCGCAAGCGCTTGTGGTGAGGACACGTGTCATGCTCTGGTGAGTGCAAGTGCAACAGCGCAGTGCGCTGCGCTAGTGCGCTGCGCTGTTGCGCTGCTGACACGTGGTGCGCTCTGGTGAGTTGCGCCAATTCCAGAGAGCAAAGCTCTATTTCAAGAGCGCGTAGCGCAAGTTGTTCTGTAGCTGACACGTGGCGCTCTCTCAAGAGCGCAACAGCGCAGTTTGGAAGTGCAAAGCACTAAGAATCTTTTAGATTCAAGAACAGGAGTGCAGAGCACTATTTGATTTCTTGATCTAATTTAGATCAAAGAAAAATAAGTTTTTCTTTTTGTTTCAAGAACCAGAGGTTCATAAAAGTGCAAAGCACTATTTTTTATTTTGTTGTTTTCTTGTTTTAAAGAACCAGTGGTTCATAAGAAGTGCAAAACACTGTTTATTATGTGAAGATCATTGATCTGATTTTTAGATCAATGATTTATTAAAAGAGATTTCTTCTCTCTCGTGAAGGTTTTTACCTTTTTCTTTGAAATTTTCTCAGAGTTCTCTCTCTCTGTTTGAAGCTCTTGACTTTTTTCAAGAAAATGTTCCTGCTTTGAATTGAGGCCTAGGGTCCTTTTTATAGTGCCCATAAATTAGTTAAATTCGTTAAAGAGATCTTTCTCTGAGTGATTTGGGGATTTTTCCCCACCGTTGGATCTTTGATCCAAGGGCTTCTGTTTTACAGAAGAAAATCTTCTTGTTTTAACAAGAACAGAAAAAATTTCTTTAAAATTTTAATTCTGTTTGGCGCAGATGCCCCAGCGCGTGACGCGTGTCACGCAGCGCACAGCGCAGCGCAACTGCGCTAGCACATCTGCGCTGACACGTGTCGCGCAGCGCACAACGCAGCGCAGCGCAGCGCACAGCGCAGCGCAACTGCGCTAGCGCATCTGCGCTGACACGTGTCGCGCAGCGCAGTGCCTGCGCAACTGAAGCGTTTCTTCCTTTAATTTTGCTTAAAATAGAGCTTTGCTCTGATTGGGCACGCCTTCTTGGGCGCTGCGCTGACGTATCAGCGCCTGACATGTGGCGCGTTGCGCCCGAGATTTAAAGCGTTGCTTCAAAATTTTGAATTTTGAATTTCAACAGAGCTTTGCTCTGATTGGGCGAAACATCCATATGTCAGTGCAAATTTCTAAGCTATGGTGCTAAGGATGCATGGAACTTTTTAGAGGAACTGGCTGACAAGGCCATTCAATAGGAGAGTGTGAGTGAGAAACCATCTGTGACTAGGAGCGGTGCATACATAGTTGACACCTCTATAGCTGCCGAAGCAAAAATCGCCGCTCTTGTACGGCGAATGGAAGCTTTAGAGGGCCAAAATTCACCGCTACCGGTCAATCAAATTTCTTCGACTTTGTGCGCTAACTGTCAGCATCCTAGCCACATAACGGAAGAATGTCCGTTTCTCATAGGGTCCCAGGGACCTGAAAACGTAAATGCGCTGTATCAAAACCAACGTCCTAGGAACGATCTCTTCGCACAGACGTACAACCCTGGTTGGAAGAATCATCCCAATTTTGCTTGGAATCTGGCACCTTTTCAAAACAACAATTCAAACCCGTCTTTCCAACAATTTCAAACTTCAAATTTTCAAAACCAGAAATTGGGATACTTAACCAACCAGCCCCAACAGCCGAATCAGCACAACCCAATCTTTACACCCCCTGGGTTCGCCCAAGACAACAAGAGGGTGTCATCCATTGAAAAAGGGTTGGATGTTTTAATTAAAACTTCTGTGCAGACTTCATCTAGTCTGGCTACTTTTATGCAAACATCCGGTCAGTTGCATAGCGCTAACACTCAAGCAATAGTCAGACTAGAAATCCAAATCAGTCAACTGGCTGCCGCAGTTAATGAACGTGAAAAGGGAACATTTCCCTCTCAACCCATGATGAATCCTAGAGAGCAGAGAAAAAACAACGCTCATATTATTCAGCAGAACAATTTTGAGAATGCAAACGCCGTCACCGTCCTCAGATCAGGACGGACGATTGACAACAAGGCTGTCAACCCCAACGACTCATCCAAACGTGCGGTTATCAGTTTACCAGCACGTATCTCATCTTCTGTGCCTCATTGTGATCCATCGTCATCTTCATCACCTTCTTCTTCTTCTTCTTCTTCATCGTCATTGTCTGCTACACCTCCTTCAAAGCATCTTGAGAATTCGCCGGAAGACCATTCTGATGATCCAGCAAGAACATTCCCGCCTTCTGCACCTGTTCCATCTGCAGCTTCTCCAAACTTAGTGTTTGGACCCAAGGCTCCCTATCCTAATAGGTTGAAATCGAAGAAGCCTTCTGCAAATATGGAAAAGGAGTTAGAAGTTTTCAAACGCTGTGAAGTCAACATTCCTTTGTTAGACGTGGTCCAACAAGTTCCGGCGTATGCGAAATTTCTGAAGGACCTGTGCACACAAAAACGATGCACAAATGTGCCCAAAACAGTCTTCTTGGCTGCCACTCTGAGCGATGTCTTGTCCAAATCCATTCCAGTGAAATATAAGGACCCTGGCTGTTCGATTATTTCTTGCACTATCGGGGACAAGCAAATCAATCGTGCCTTGTTAGACTTAGGGGTCAGCGTAAACCTCCTCCCCTACCCAGTTTACAAACAACTGGGATTGGGTCCATGAAACTCTCATTTGGAAACATGACACGATTGATTTGCAATCAGAACAGAGAACCGATATCCAAAGGATTCTTTTTGCAATAAACAAGTGTGCACATAATTTTTAGTCCAACACAATACATGTGTGACACTAGATCATGATGAGAGGCTGCCTTGGCACAAGTGGAGCATCTATGGGTGTGGTGTACATTAAATGAGCATTGAATGCTAAAGATTGTGATGTGATTTGAAGCATCTAGTTTCCGTCCAAATCTCTGAAGGCAAACCAGATTTATATAAGAAAATCAAGCCGCACCAATGGACTTGTAGTGAGTTCACAAGCCCACAGCACCAAGACGAGACCAAGAGCTCGGATTTGGACCGAGCACAAGCCCCCAAAATCCGGCCAGGCCGGCCCCCTTGCCCCAAACAGCACCAAATTTCTGTGGGCCTTCCCTTACGCCTAGTCATCTCATTTTTATTGTTTGTTTAATTTGTTTTTGAGCCTATATATACCAGGTCATTGGGCAAGTATGAGACTACTACTTCTTTTGTGAGAGAGAAGACTATGAGGTTGTAACTAGTGATCTTGTAGCTCTTAGTGTGAATTCTTTGCCTTCCTCTAGCCTTGCAACCTCTTTTCTTGAGCTTGCAAGATTAGATTTTGGTATTTGAATTCACTTGTTTTTGTACTTGGATCCATTGTAATCAAGCTTCATTTATATAAGTTGCTTCTTGTATATCTTCTCTTTTTGCTCTTTTCTTTTTGTTGTTATTTCTATTTATGATGTGTGAGTAGTTGTTCTTGGGCTATGGTGAGATAGGTTGTGGAATGACTTTACTTCCAACCCCTCCCTTTTGATTCTTGCATGTTACATTTCTTTTCTTAATTATGCAATTTTATTATGTTTTGCTTGATAAGATATATCGTTTTGAATGGTTGCAAATCAACCTATAACATATATCCTATTTCTTCTTTACATCTTATTGTTTATTATGAATTGAAATTTAAATGAATACGGAATTATGTTAAGTGTCGCAACTAGCTAGATAGGATATATAGCACACATGCATATATTCTATACCTGCTAACTTCACTTAACTAACCCCATATTCATTTCATTTTCAAACTCAATTTCTTAGTTTCCGTTTTACTTAACCTTGATATCGTATTTTAACCTGACGCATGTTTCGGATAGATGCGGCATGCTTTCGCAATTCAAACGGAAACTAAAAACTTGAACCTTGAATCAAAACGGAGGGTTGGGGGTTAAAGTCGTATTTCACTAATACTAAACCTTAGCCTAAGTTTTCCTTTAAAACCTTTCTTCTTTTAATTCTTGCAATACGTGACAAACTCATTTTCCAACCTCTTGATTATAACTCAAATTGATGTCGTGATATCCACTCCTTGTGGTTCGACCCGTACTTGCCGGCTTGCTTCAACGCACCGTACACTTGCGGTATTTTAAAACACGAGAATCACATCGTGCACCTTTTTCACCAACGAAACCGACATATCTTAACTTCAACAAAACTTGACAAAAGCACGACACCGTGAGGTTCGAACAGGCTAAAACTAAAAGAATGCTGAAGGATCTTCAAACATGTCCAGTGATTAGGTGGAAAAGCCCGCTGGAGCCTAAAATTATTGATGGAATGCTGAAACCGCGCCCAACGCCAAAAGCTGGTAATGATGGACAAAACCTCCAGGCCGAGCCTCCAAAGTCTTCAAAGAAAAAGAAGAAGGCCAAGAAGTCCGTCCAGCTCGACGACAATCGTACGGGTCTGCAGAAATATATTGATGCACTGAAGGAATGCAACCAAGAGGCACGGACCTCAATCATACTGAAAGAATTCTTCAAGCATGTTCTTGAGAACGGAAACAGTGACATTGATGAAGGAGACGATTCTTCAGAAGAACCCGAGGATTCTATAGCGAGTTGCCACATGATCTCTCACTCCTCGATAAATGGCAAAGAAGCTCCTGACGTAGAGAAACTGGGGGCAGATCCAGAAACAAAATCCATGGAACCGTCAGATGACCTGATAGACAAGCTGCTGAACGAAGCCCTCCAAAAGAGCAAAGCTGACCGAAGATGTGAAGCGGCCATATACGAAAAGGCCAAGCGTAAACGTCAAGCTGAAGAAGCCCCGGTAATGAGAAGTCATAAAGTACCCCAACCAGATTGAAGCGAACCTGCCACCAGCAAGAGCAGAATCAAGGTAGAGAAGCAGTTCGCCAAAGCTCTGTCAATGGGAATGAAGCTGCCTCCTTTCGAAGGAAATACTCCCGGGAGTACGTGCCTCGACGAAATGAATGTACATCCGAACTACTGCTTGTACCATCGGAAGGTCACGCACTCTACCGAAGAGTGCAATGCCTTCAAGAAGTGGTGGCAGGGATATGTTGCCCGTCGACAACGCTTCAAGCGAATGAAGCGCAAAGCCCGTAGGGAACAGAGAAGCGTGACAGACGAGCGTAGAGGAACAGCCGGTAACTGTCATATGGTTGATGCCATCCCGATAAGAGCAAAACCTCAAGTTCTTACCTTTTGGAGCGATTCTGATGAAGAAATAGCCCCCGGTCCTCTCTTCAAGGAATCCACCTCTGAAAAAGAAGAGGAAATGAAGAACTGTGAGAACATTTAGCTGCGTAAACATACGTTGCCTAAAAAGAATCTCGGACCTTCAAACAAAGGTTCGGGCAAAAGGGACAAAGGGAAGGAAAATGTTCCTGAAGAGATTGCCCTCGATGATAAAGTCGTCGAAGAGCTCACAGCCAAGGACCCGCCCAAGAAGAACAAGGTGGATTACAATGTCTTGGCACATCTGAGGAAGATACCTTCATAATTAAGCATTTTGGATGCTCTTCTCCTGTCTAAAGAAGCACGAGATTCTCTGATCAAGGCGTTACAAGAGCCCGATCAGTTCCAAGCATTCCTTACGGAAGAAAAGATGAAGGACGAGCTGGCAGAGGTTCATACAGATGACATCACATTCGGCGATGAAGATCTCCTCCTCGGAACGTGCGAGCACAACCGTCCTCTGTATGTCACTGGGTACTGCCATAATATCAAGATAGGGAAGATTCTGGTTGACAACGGGTCCTCCGTCAACCTTCTCAATGTGAGAGTGTTGAAAGAGATTTGCATGAATGTTCAACACCTAGCTCGGGGCAAAATTACTATCTCTGGGTTCGACTCGTAGTCATCACAAATGCTCGGGTCTGTAATACTGACACTACGCTTCAGGCTGCTCGTCACTGACATCAAGTTCTATGTTATTGACGCCAAGACTTGCTACAATGCCCTGCTCGGCAGGCCTTGGTTACATGAGTACAATAGCATCCCTTCTACACAATATCAGTGTATGAAGTACTTCAAGGATGGCATCGAGTACACAGTTACAGGGGAGCTGAACCCATTCTCCGTAAATAAAGTCCACAAATATGAAGATGCCAAGTACTTCTTACCAGACTTCGAAGACATGGAAAGTTGTCTCAAACCCGAGAATAAGAAAAAATCCATCGCCACTATCCCGATTTTTGGGAGCGATACCGAGGAGGACGAAGAGATGGTCTACTCGGGACAACCCCAAGGCAACAGGCCAGGACCATCTACTCCTATTCTAGTCTTTGGCAGTGACTCTGAGGACGAGGCCAACACGGTATTCTCCGTCCGCCCGTCAATACAGGCCTTTGCTGGAGCTGACCAGAGTTTACAAATTACCATGGTTCCGCAGCGGCATTACAAAAAACTTGATGCACTTGATACATACAGTGTGCAAGAGCTGCAAACCTTCTACGTCCCTCCTAAGCTAAAGGGTGAGAAGGCGATCCTTTTTTATCAATCCACGGAGACCAAGGTGGAGAAAGAAGTATGGCACGGTGCTGAACCTGCGCTCAACAGACTTCAACCAATCCGTCTACCCAGATACTATGCAGAGGGACTGAAAAGGCTATTAAGACGCCAAGGCGTACCCCTCAAACAGACTGCTCGACAAGCCCAGTTCTATAAAAAGATTTGGGACATTCCCGGGACTCAGCGGAAGATGCCCAACGGAAGAATGGGGACGACTGGCCTTGGATACGTTCGGTCCAAGAAACGAGAGCGGTTCCATGCCTGCCATGTCATAAATAAGTCCGGTGGAGAAGCAAATGCATTTCCAGATAGCGTTGATGTCGAACTAGGGCGAGATCCCGCCGTGAAAATACCAAGCCCGTCATTCGAAGAACAGATTGGCAAGTTGATGAGAGAAGCGGATCAAAAGGTTCGGGATGACAACAGCCGTGAAATGGCCATTTACGAAAAAGGCAGGACGCAACGTATCATTCAGCAGGCTACGGAGGATGACAATCCCTTTCACCCTCAGCCTGCTGCGTGCTCTCGCGGTAAGGAAAAAGTCCAACGCAAAAGCAATGATAAGATCAAGAACGGAGACGGCGTTCAAAGACAGCGAAGCGGATCCAAGAAGTCACGCGAGCGAGAATAAGTCAGCTGGAACCTGTCTTTTATGAAGAAGATGGGCCAGGGGTACTCTTTCCTTCAAAACAAGACAAGGAAGATATTCAACCTTGTCATGAAGCATCAAATGATGACGCTCCCGGAATCTCGATACGTCAAGCAGGTGAACGAGGTCCATCACCTGGATTATTGATCCTACGACTGAATAGTGGGACATCCTCTTGAAGACTGCTTCACCTTCAAAGACTGGGTTGAAGATCAGTATCAGCAATGCAGGTTTGCTCTATCCGACAGTTGGAGGGTAGCCCCGCCATGAAAGCATGAGCCTAAAGCAACCTACACTGCGAGGGAAGGTCTAGATCAGCATCGAGCTTGGAAACGAGCTCGTACCTGCCATATGATAACGTTCTCAAAGGAAGGAGAGCACGAGAATATGAACGACCTCTCCCAATGCTTCGCAAATGAAGATGAGAATGAGGTGATCTCAGAATTTCCACCGGCACCAAAAGAGCTGGAAGATGGGATACACACCACAACAGACAACCTGAGAAAAATCGACTTGGGGACGGAAAACGAGCCAAGGCCAACGTTCGTCAGTGAGCTGCTGTCTGAGAAACAGGTGGCCACGTTAAAAGACGTGCTTATGCAGTATAAAGACTGTTTCGCATGGAACTATTCCGAGATGCTGGGATTAGATCCAGAGATAGTTGTGCATAAACTGGCAATATCGCCGGACGTCAAGCCAGTCAAACAGGCGCCAAGAAGAATGCGGCTAGATCTTGAGATGAGTATCAATGCCGAAGTCAAGAAGCTAATCGACTTTCAATATCTTGAATGGATCGCCAATATCGTTCCGGTAATGAAGAAAAATGGGTCAGTACGCATCTGCGTAGATTTTCGGGATCTCAACAAAGCTTGTCCGAAGGATGACTTCCCAGTGCCTGTTACCGAGCTGATGATCGATAACACATCCACCCATGAAGTCTTCTCCTTCATGGATGGATCCTTAGGGTACAACCAAATCAAGATGCATCATGAAGACCAAAAGTACACTGTTTTCCAGACTCCGCTAGGCATATTCTGCTATAAGGTGATGCCATTCGGTTTGAAGAATGCAGGCGCCACCTACCAGAGGGTTATGACGAAGATCTTCGATGACCTCATACACGAGATTGTCGAATGGTATATCGACGACCTCGTGGTGAAAAGAAAATCGTAGGAGGAGCACTGGGAGCATCTGAAGATAGTGTTCCAGCGCCTTCGGAAGTACAACCTGAAGATGAACCCTCTGAAACGCGCATTTGGAGTTTCCTCAAGCAAATTCCTAGGATCCATCGTACGACACCGGGGCATCGAAATAGACCCGTCAAAGATCAAGGCGATTATGGAAATGCCTTCTCCAAGAACTCTTAAGCAACTGCGGTCTCTCCAAGGAAAGCTCGCGTATATCCGACGGTTCATAGCTAACCTCTCCGGCAAATCCCGCCCCTACAGTCATCTAATGAAGAAGGGGACCCCATTCGTTTGGGATCGTAAATGCCAAAACGCATTGGACGAAATCAAGCAATATCCGCAGAACCCGCCGGTACTGACCGCTCCGGTCAAGGGAAAGCCCCTCATCCTGTACACAACAGCCCTTGAAGGTTCTTAAGGCGCGCTATGGGCACAGGAGAACGACCAGGGGAAGGAGAGAGCTCTCTATTATTTGAGTCGAGTTCTCTTGGGGGCAGAAAACAACTACTCCCCCATCAAAAAGCATTGCCTGGCACTGATCTTCGCGATGACGAAGCTTCGACATTATGCCCTGGCACATGAAGTCCATCTCATATCAAAGGTGGATCCTCTCAAGTATTTGATGTCGAGAGCCATATTAACAGGAAGGCTTGCCAAATGGGCCCTCTTCTTGATGGAGTTCTCGATAGTATATCGACCCCTCAAGGCAATAAAAGGCTAGGCCATCACCAACTTTCTCGTTGAGCATCCAATACTCGCAGACTTTCCCTTAAGCTGCAAATTGCCGGACGAACACGCGTTTGACACAATCGACGGGGAGAAAGAAGAGAGTGATACCCGATAGGAACTTTACTTCGATGGAGCATCCTCCTTGAAGAAGCGAAAGCAAAACACCTCCATGATTAAAGCCGGGATAGGCCTTATCTTCGTAACCCTACAAGGAGGGATAATGCGTTTTGCCCTTTCTTTAATGGAGCCAAGAACAAACAATGAGGCTGAGTATGAAGCTTTGATAGCAGGTCTCGAGATTGCTGTCAACATGGGGATCGAAAACCTCCTCATATATGGAGACTCTCAGCTGGTCGTTAGCCAAGTAAATGGCGACTACCAAACGTGCAAGCCAGAACTGATCAGGTATGGTGAAAGAGTGCAGCAATTGCTGACGCAAATCCCCTCCTACACCCTGGAAAGCATACCGCGTGCAGAAAATAGCAAGGCGGATGCGTTAGCCAAACTCGCTAAAGAACTGGCCGATGAAAACCTCGATAACGTAAGGATCATTGTGCAAAGCCGCCGGATTCTCGCACCAGAAGAGATATCTCCGAAGTCGTCTGAAAGAAGGGGAGCGACTGAACAAGCGGTCTTCCAAATAGAGGATTAAGAAAAGGCGAAGGATTGGAGAGAAGTCTTCATAGAATACTTCAAATCCCATCGAACGCCCGAAAACACATCATCGAGACATCAGCTCATGAAGCGAGCTCTGTCTTTCGCTTTCGTCAATGATACTCTATATAAGAGATCGTTCGATTGTTTGTGGTTATAGTGTCTAGGACCAGAAGAAGCAAGGAGAGTCATCCAAGAAATTCATGACGGACTCTGCGGTTCTCATCAAGTCGGGCCAAAGATGAAGCTGAAGATCAAAAGAATGGGTTACTATTGGCCCACGATGATTCAGGACTGCCTCGAATATGCGAAGCAATGTCACTCATACCAAATTCACGGGGACTTCATCCACCAGCATCCGAATCCGTTACACCCAACATTGGCTAGCTGGCCATTCGAAATGTGGGGAACCGATATAATCGGGCCCATCGAACCAGCATCATCCAAGGGACATCGGTTCATACTAGCAACAACCGATTACTTCTCTAAATGGGCAGAAGCAATACCGTTAAGAGAGGTGAAGACGGAGAACATCCTCCATTTCTTCAAGACAGATGTCATCTATCGGTTCGGCACTCCGCGACGGATCATCTCGGATAATGGGCCTGCCTACAGAAGCCACAAGATCAGTCGCTTCGCATATCGGCATAAAATAGATTGGAGATACTCTTCGGTCTATAATCCCCGAGCTAACGGTCTAGCTGAGGCTTTCAACAAGACCTTGACAAAGATCATAAAGAAAACGGTGTCCAAAAATAAAAAGAACTAGCACGAGAGATTGTATGAAGCTCTCTGGGCCTATCGGACCACATTCAAGACGGCCACGAACACAACGCCATTTGTGTTAGTATTCAGCACAGAAGCGGTATGTCCCTTGGAGATAGAGCTACCCTCTCTACGAGTAGCGGTTCGGTACGAACTGGCGGATGAAGAAAATGCCCATCTTCGGCTTGAGGAGCTCGACGCCCATAATGAAACTTGTCTCATGGCGCAGCAAAACCTAGAAGCTTACAAAGCAAGGATGACGCGCTCATACGAAATATTGACTAGGCCGAGAACATTCCGCCAAGGCGAACTCGTGCTAGTCGTGAAAAGACCTATGATCCCCAATCATGCTAAACGGGGGAAATTCGGGCTGAACTATGAGGGCCCGTACATCATAGACAAGGTCTACCAAGGCGGGGCCTACTTGCTCATGGATATGCATGGCAAAAGGCCTTTCCCTCCAATAAACGGACGGTTCCTTAAGAAATACTACGCTTGACAAGTCACGGCTTAGGTTAATGATGGATGACGATGCTCGTGTCCGCTCGCCGTCTTCCTGAGTCCAAATTCTATAAGTAGTATCTAGCGAAATCTCGCCTCAAAATCCATAGACCGCAATGTCCTTAAACTAGCTACGGACCACAACGTCTTTAAACTAGCTGCGGACCGAAATTTCCCTAAACTAACAACGGACAGCAACGTCCTTAAACTAGCGATGGACCGAGAAGTCCTTAAACTAACAATGGACCGAGATGTCCTTAAACTAACAACGGACCGAGATGTCCCTTAACTAACAACGTCGCCTCTAACACAGCGATAGTGGAATGCAAGTCCACAAGTCCCAGCGGTGAGGACTGCAACTCAAATCCCACCGGCAAACAAATGGGTCACATGCGGCGAAACTATTCTCGAGGGTTTCATCGCCAAAAAAAACAAAAAAAAACGGTACGTCTACAAGCAAAATGGGCACGAATGAAAACCCGAAAGGGCCCCGTGAGTAAAAACAGCAAGACTGCCGGCGAGTTCGTGAAAACCCGAAAGAGCGCAGACTCATAAAAAAAATCATGCACACTTGCAAGGTCCTCTCGACCTTGTGAGGAGAAAATACCTGCGTGAGATCCTTACGACTCACAAGAGAGCAACATACTTAGGGATCCCCACGATTCCTAAGGAGGAATTACACTTACGAGATCCTCATGACTCGTAAGGAGAATCCCCCTTATGAGACTTTCACGACTCATAGGATTCGAAAGCCTTAAGTTACAGGGATATGAATCTGTTCTTAAGCCAGTACATTCCCCAGGTTGCCCTACAAGCGGTTCAATATTGACCCTTGTATACAATCCATGGGCACAAATCGTTTCCCCCACCAAGTCCCACCAACGACGAGGAATGTCCTCATGTGGTGAACGACATTTGTAAGTCCTCTCGAATTATAAGGAGAAAACACTCTTGTAAGATCCTTACGAATTATAAGAGAACACACACTTAAGAATTCTCACAATTCCTAAGGAGAAAACACACCTACGAGATCCTCACGACTCACAGGGAGAAACACCTTTATGAGACCCTTACGGCTCATGAAGTCAAAAGCCTTAGTCGACAGGATCCCAACCGTGTTTGCTAAGCCACCTTTGTTCGAATCGACAAAGGCAAATGATGATTCGCTCCTGGCAATGTCCCAGTGGTAGCGATGCCGATGCCTAAGATTGGTATCAAATTCCGAGCCCTTTCACGGCAAATGATGATTCGCTCCTGGAAATATTCCAGTCGCAGCGATGCTGATGCCAAAATTGGTGTCAGATCTCAAGTTCCATACTCGCCGCAAAAAATCAGTGAGCCAAAAATGCATATGAAATAGCCAAAATGATAGTGCAACTCGCAACAAAAATCAGCGAGTAAAATATATGCATATAAAAATAGCCGAAATGATTGAGCAACTCGCAATAAAAAGCAGCGAGTAAAGAAAAAGAAAAAACAGCCGAAATGATTGGGCACCACGAAAAAATAGCCAAAATGATTGGGCAATCGCGACTTTCGCGATATAAAAAGCTGAAATGATAGAGCATCACGGAAAGAAATAAAAAAATGAAATGAAACTTTTGTCCTGCAGGTGAGATCACATCGACCCCTGTATACAATCCATGGGCACAAACGAAAAGGGAACCACATTTTCCCACCAGGCTTCGTCAAAGGGAAGCTAGACTCGACGGTTCACAGACAGCCTAGAGACTATCTCGGATCCATGGCAAAGTCCCCTAGTTCCAAATCTCGACGGTTCACAAAAAACCTAGAGACTACCTCGGAACCATGGAAAAGTCCCTAGTTCCAAGTCTCGACGGCAGCATCCACAGCCTAGAGATCAACAACAGCGTTCTTCCTCCCTCCAGCAGGATACAGGCGCGACATCAAAACAACGGAGCAATGGCAAAGTCCCCTAGTTCCAAATCTCGACGGTTCACAGATAACCCAGAGACAACCTCGACATTCGTCGCAATATTGCAGACATAATGTCAACCAACGAAGCAAAGGAAGATCCCTAGCTTCAGGGTCTTGACGGCAACTCAAATGAGACCTGAAAGACCATCGAAGATCATCCTGCTCCAGCGCGAAGTGGTCATGACTCATCGGAGCTCCCAAACTGAGCCTAACCTCAAGTAAAAAGCGACATGGAATATCCCTAACGCTTGCTCTTTCGACGGTAATATTACCTGGAAGATTACTTGAAGACGTTTTGTCCAGCCCCTGAAGGGATCAGAGACACGACAGTCGCGGGGCTACCCGAACAGCAAGATTGCATACCGGGGAATACATCGGCCAGCGCGACGGGTAAAAAACCCTAGTAAAACAGACCCCAACGGACTTCTATTAGCAGGAGTTAACTGTGACGTTAGGACACCCTTGCAAGAACTTCTCAATTCGTCTCGACTCGTGAGGAAATTAGTGTCCTTGCGAGAACTTCTTGATTCGTCTCGACTCATAGGGAAAAGCCTTAGGCAATGGGGATAAGGACCTGTTTCCTAAGCACTGGGGCCCTGCAAGTCGGTCCAAGATGGGCTATTGCATACTGTTCACAGGCCACACTCTCCAAAGTCGAATATCGACAAGGAGGGAAATAACCACTTACGAGTCCTCTCGACTGGTAAGGGGGAAAATTCTCTTATGAGATCCTTACGACTCTCAAGAGAAAACGCACTTAGGAGTCCTCACGACTCCTAAGGAGAAAAGACATCTACAGGATCCTCTCGACTCGTAGGGAGAAAAAGTCTTTATGAGACCCTCACGGCTCATAAAGTTGAAAAGTCTTAGGCGACAGATCTGAACCTGTCTTCTAAGCCATCGCTGCCCTGCAAGGAGATCAAGATAGACTATCTACAAGACACATTTGCTAAAGAGACATGCCAGTATGAAATAAAATATGTCTTTTATTCATAAATCCAAATGAATACAAGATACATTTCCTAAAAGAATCAAAATGAATACAAGTTACTCTCATTCAGGAGTAAATCCAAAAAGGGGGGGATATACAAAAAAAATCTTTAAGCCGGTGGATGGTGCAATAAGCTCGTCAGTTCATCATTCTTCCGCTGGGCCTCGGCTTCAAGATTTATTATTGCTACAAGACGGGTCTCCGCCTGAGACTGTTGAGCCTGATACGAAGTGAACCGACTCTCAAGCTCCCTTTCAGCAACTTTATGAGCTTCAACCATCTCGCGGATAAAGATAACGGCTTTATCAAGAGCTACCACCTCTGTGATAGCTTCTTGAATCACCCGCCAAATTTCGTACGCACGGATGGTCTTAGTAGTGAGTTGATCCTGGAGTTCCCCCAAAGCATTTGAAGCTAGCCCCCTCTCCGAAAATTTTCGGTTGAGCCTCTTCTCACAAGACTGTAGATTAGCGGCGCACCGCTCAATCCACCCCCGCAGGCTCACCTTTGCAGTTAGGAGCTCGGAAGGAAGGCGTATGCACTCAAGATCATATAAGCAAGCCTCCACTCGACGACAATACTCAACCCAAACATGCACAAACCATGTACTATGTAAGGCAATTAGGAGAGTCTTTGATGCATACCCCATTAAGCATGCATTCACGACTATATGCCTGCTTAAATGGAAATGGTGTCCAAAATACACTGATTTGCGGGCAACACGACAACAGCGCTCGCACTTAAAAGAAAATTCCTAAGGGTAAAGTATAAAGCTCATGTACAGAGGCAGGATACACGTACGAATATATGATGAACAGAAAACATTCAACAGTCAATAATAAGAGAAATACATCGATATAAATATACTACTCTATAGGGAAAAGATCACCAAATATGGGATCAGAGATACAGGGGTTAACAAAACAAAATACAAAGTTCTCCAATTCCCTCTCTGCCCTCTCCACCATGTCGAAGCGACGGTCTTCGCGAGGAGTTGCTCCCCACCGATTAGCACCGTACTCATCAGCGAAAGCGGACATGATGGCCCGCCGAGCTCTTATCTGACTCAGTAAATGAACCGAATGATTCTTCAGAGGCTGAGTAATTAAGTGTGCCTCGTGGAAACACTCAATTTTGTCATCCTCCATATCAAGAATCGCCGGAGTCATCTTCGCCGGATGAGGGGGGATATCAGCAAGCACGGACAAGAAAATCATCCTGAGCCAAACGGAACCCATAGGAAGAGAAGAGCCCCTACGAGCCAAGAGTTCATACAGTGCCGCGTCACATTGGTCATCAGTGAAAAGAGAATCCGCTAACCGCGCGGCAAAACGAGGAATAATCTCCTCGATAGGCACCTCCCAAGGCTGCCGACGAGCGTGGGGACGGTTGTGTAGGGTTAGTATAGCACCTTGTGAAGGTTTTGGCAAGTATCAATCATGCTACTTTAAAATTTTGCGGTGCTAAACAAACCCTAACCAAGATCTTAACTAGAGACTTAGGGTTAACATAGCAAGTAAACAACTTTACTTCTAAGAGTTAGGGATTACAACCTTTGTAGTCCATTCCTTCGCTTCATAAGCTCCGTGTTGAGACCCCTTCGCCGCGATCATCATGTACCCGGACTCTAGAGAGGCTCCATGAAGAGAAAGATGCAAGCTTGCTTCCAATCTTCAACAACTAAGATGATCTACCTTGAAGAATCTCAAACCCAAGATCATGCTTCACTAATCAAGTATTAGCAAAGCAAACACCCTAATCTAAGTGGCTAGAATAGATGAGGATGATGAAGTAGGAATTTATCTCTCTTTTGTTTTCAATTTCTCACTTTATTTCATCACCAAAGAAAAAGCTAGTGAAGGTTTTCTTCATGAAGAAAGAAGAAGAAGATGAAGCAAAACCTTTTGTGATGAATAATGAAAATCATTGTTGTGGTTACAAATCAACCATGGGTTAAGAATGAAGGCTTAACCCTTGTAGAGAATTAACTAGGGTAAAGGGTTTGGGTTGGGTTAAGAAATATCTACACAAAATATCAAAGGTCAAAGTCAAAGCTTCAAGAAGCTTCATGAAAGCTTAACCCTAATCCAAACCCTAACCATGTTTAAACTCCAAAAAACATGTTGCATTTGTAAGCACAACATGTTACAATATTATATATCACATATATAATATATAATGTAACAAAATAAAATAATACAATTAACATATATCGCATATACATCAATGTATTATCCATGTGAGAAAAAGAATCTTTAAGTGAGCTTATATTAGTTAATGTAATATAATATATCAAATATATAATTATACATTAAATTATCGAATCAACACTTGATCCGATAATCCGGCTATTTCATAAATAACCGACTAATAAAATCTGTATCAGTTCATCGAATCAACACTTGATCCGATGACCCGGCTATATCACATATACCCGGCCGATATCACATATCGCGAGAATCTAATACGGTATAACATACACGTATTATTCTCGGTCCCGCACATATCACATATGTGTTTCTACTTCGTTTTGCCTGAGCCAGGAAACCTCTGTGTAGGACTCTAAAGAATCGTCAATAAGCCGGCAGTAGGTGATGATCATATCAAACACCCACAAGCTGCAAGCGGTCAGCTAAACGTAATAGCTACCCAGATATTGAGCGATCAGAAGATCAACAAGCAAGCCTGTACATTCTCCTGCGAATCCAATTATTAACACTCCCGTACAGTCCGGTCTCTTCGTCTGATATGTCGTAAGGGGTGGTAAACGTCAGACCCCAGTAACTTGATAAGTCGTGTCGATATGAGATCTATAACAGTTCGAGAAACTATTGATAACACTTACCAGTAAATCTCAACAACCCTGGCTAGGGATTTCCAGTTATAGCCAATCGAACACGGCGCAACATCAACTCCCTATACTGGGAGAGACAAAACCCCTCCTATCGCTCATTGCCTCCATGTGATTCGGGACTGTACCCAAAAGCCACTGTTTTGCACGCCCTCTTAGATGTGGTATGATGGAAATCAAAGCATGGTGGGAATCACTCAAGACTCTATGAAGATCTCGGATCTATAGATTAACCTGTACCAGTGTCACCGGAGAACTGCCATCTGACGTGAGGTATAATACCATCTGGGAGTTCTCGGCGAGTCCGTCCAGTGTACCCAATCTCTACTGAGCACCCGTATACTGTCTCTGATGTCAAACACCAATGTATATGGGATCATCCATCGCCCATCTACATGGGTCGAGAAGCATACGCTATTCTACTCTGGTATATCGATGCCCTGTCTCGATACACCTACGCCTAGGAACATTTGAAGGATGTACTTAGCGACTACACTGTCCCCACTAGTATGATCTGCATCATAGTCCTGGTAGTCAAGTACTCATCCTAAGGGCTTTATCAACATGTAACATAGAGACAATCAAAGTACATGTTAAGATAAAGAGTAACCAGATAGCATACTATCATGTCGAGTAAGAAAGTCCTCACTATATATGTCCAAGCATCCACTACAATATACATCGTATGTACAGTAATGGCCTCTAGGGCATACATATCACTAACAGGTTGCAAGCTATAACCTTTGGTTTGTTTCTCAAAATGATCACCCTGGGGTCTAAATGGTTCTCTCTCTATGAAGAAATAGGAAGACATAGCTTCAGGTTATAAAGAGAAGCATTCAAGTCTATGCACAGAAAATGTCGTGCATGGTGGAACTATTCCCAAGGCCTAAAAAAAGGGGAGCATGGGAAAAGAAAGGGGTGACTCATTGGAATCAGAGTAGGGAGGAGAAACGACCTCATCAGCAGAGCTTCACGTGCATGGCATGTGACCACCCACGTTGATCCTTTTGAAAACTAAAGCGGCACCGCACGTGCATAACACGTGAGCGCCGGCGCTAGTTCAAGATTAAAATCCCCAACAGCGCCTCATGCGCAAAATACATGAATGCCAACAACAGTATAACGACACTTCATGCAGAATACATGTGAGCAAAAAAAAGGGGGAAGAAGGAAGCATTGTCATTCATGCTCCAGGAACTTATACATGGTATAAAAACAAAAAAATGTTTACAATGGTAAAACACTAAATCCTGGACATGGATTGAGGAATTCAGAAGCAAGGCCGAGTAAAATGCTTTTAGCTTCTTTGACCATTTTCGTGTGCATCTTCTCATGAATGCAAGCGTCAGCATTCTCGCTGATGTCGTCTGTCCTCTGGTTGGCAGAGATTATCGTCGTCTGTTGGAAAACTTGATGCAAGATATCAACAAGATCATCTCGTCGCCTCTTCAAGATGAAGCCCATCAGATATACTGAGTGCACCTTGTCTTCGGCATCATCAAGTGCCTTAAGCGGCATGGCTTCGTTAAATTCAGGAAGTGCTTCCCAAATCGCTCCCACGATGATCTTCAAAAGAGCGGAACGACGGGGGAGTAGTCGACCGTTGTATTCATCGAAGCGACGCATAATCTCAGCGCATTGGGCATTTGTAAACTCCTGGTTTTGACAGCGGCCTTGAACGCGAATGTCTTCATAGGAGATAATTTCGTCAAGATCATACAGATAAGCGGCCATAGTATCTGAAAAGAAAAATCAGTGAGAGTTTAGTGATCAAAATGATCAAGAAAATGCTTATTGTGAGAATAAAAAAAAGGGATTCTCATGAAACATACACGGGAGTTCCGACAACTCTTGACATCCTCATAGAGAAAACAAGTTCTGTTAAAATACCCAACAAATTTGAATTTGTGCAAATAAGGAAAAACCTATGAAAATATGCTCAAGAACACCAGGGAATGAAATTCCCGAGGGGCCCTCTTGATCTTCAGAGCTAAGCTCTTTGGTGAGGAATTAAATTCCTTTTATGCGATGAAATTAAATTCCAGAAACTCCCATGATGAGAAAACGAAAAATAAAAATGCCATGAATCCTTAAAGGTCTGAGGAGGAATGCCCAAGACATTGAGGTTTACTACTCAAAGATCATGTCTTTGGATCTCTGAGAGATGGGTTTCAGAAGAGAGCAAAGCTCTGGTGGATTTAAAATCCCGTAATTTTTTTTAAGAAAAGGGTTTCTTTGTTATTCAAGTTCGTTACCTAATAAGGGTTTCTTTTTCTGACAGAGTTTAACTTTGGAATTGCAATGGGCAGAAAACTAAGCTCTGAAGAAGAGAATTAAATTCTCAAAGAAGACAAGGAAGGAAGAAGATGAAAGAATAGTGGCTTCCAAAAGACCAAACCCTTGCATTTATAAGACGTGACAAGGGCGGTTCACCTCCCCTTTCCCCTAGGCAATCCAACGGCTGTAAAGGTGACAGCGTTGCACTCACGTGCAAGCCACGTGAGAAAAACGCTGTGGGGGAATTTGTTCCCTTATAAAAAAATAAATAATGAGTAAAAAGCGATGGGAAAAATTCCCCAAATGGTGCATCACGTGCCCGCACGTGATATGCCTTGGAGCAAACATTATAGGTATCGCGCTTAACAAATAAGGGTGAAATTGAGCCTCACGTGTAGGCACATGAGCATCTATATACAAACTATATAGGCGCCTTCCTAATACAAATAACAGGCCAGAAAAGCTCACGTGCCAACACGTGATACCTTTTTCTGGGACTGCTGCATAAAAGCAAACCAGTTTAATGCCATGAGAGTCACGTGCTACACGTGAGAGTTCCTAATGCCTTCTGAGCCGATAGAATTAAATTCTAAATAGGAAGGATCAAAACCCTATTTGGAAAATATTTTCTTAGATCTTTCTAAACAAGAAAGGTTACGCTCTGTAAAACAGAGCACCGTTGGATTAAAGATCCAATGGTGATTAAAAATCACCAAGCTACAGAATAACCTCTGTATGGGAAAATATTTCCCTAATCTTTCTAAACAAGAAAGGTTACGCTCTGTAAAACAGAGCACCGTTGGATTAAAGATCCAATGGTGATTAAAAATCACCAAGCTACAGAATAAGCTCTGTATGGGAAAATATTTCCCCAATCTTTCTAAACAAGAAAGATTACGCTCTGTAAAACAGAGCACCGTTGGATTAAATATCCAATGGTGACTAAAAATCACCAAGCTACAGAATAAGCTCTGTATGGAAAAATATTTTCCCAATCTTGTTAAAAACAAGAAAAATATCTTCTGTAAAACAGAAGTCGCTGGATCAAAAATCCAACAGTGGATAAAATCCCCGAATCAATTAAAAAATATCTCAATGAGAGATTTCCTTAACTAAATCAACAAACTTGCCTCAACTATATAAGAGCCCCAAGACTTCAAGTCTAAACCAGAGGAGACCCCCCATAAGATTTGAGAAACAAAAAAGAAGAAGAAGAGTTCTCTTTGAAGAAAAGAAACCCTAGGTAAAAAAAAAAGACCTAGAGATCATTTTTTCTCCTCTTACAAGAGTTTAACTCTTCCAAATAAAAACTTAGTTCTTTCTCTGGTTGAGGTCTGCAGAAGTAGATCTCCCCACAAGTTGAAAATTTAATTCTCATCGGGGAGATTCTGTTATGCAGTCCCAAAATTTAAAGGAAAGAACTAAGTTTGAACAATTTAATTCTTCCAAAAGATATAGGAATTTAATTCCTCTGATAAAACTAGAGTTTAACCCTGCATAAGAATTTAATTCTTCTAAAACAAACGATCTGAAATTCTCAAAACTCAGGTCAAGATCTCCATGCACATAAAAGAAACAATTAGCGTACAACCCTATAACAACAGATCACGTGTTCCCACATGAGCACCTTTGAGGAACAAAAAGGAACGACTGAGATCGAGTCACGTGATTCCACGTGACCCTCTAATAGTGCTTATCACTTGTAAAAGGAAGAGGGGAATAAAATTAGACAGTTCCCATTTTTGGGGCGCCTCACGTGATCCCACGTGACCCCCAATAGTGCTTAGCACTGATAAAAGAAAAGGGAGTAAACCCAAAGAAGCAATGCCCAATTTTTGGGTGCCTCACATGCCACACGTGAGCGCTCCAAATTACAGTGTTTAACACTGCTTTAGAGCCTCACGTGGGAACACGTGAGCGCCAAGCAAATATCAGTGTTTAACACTGTGAGAGGCCAACCTTAGCAAAAATTAGCCAAGTCTCCCGAGGCCAAAACCTTTTGACCATCAATCAACTGAGCCTCCCTATATTCAGGTCTCCCCAAATCGATCTTAATTCCAAAGACGACTAATAATCTCCCAACTCATGTCATCTAAAATGATGTTCGTTCCACCATGATCTCTCCCTTCAATCTGGAGTTCGGTTCAATGGTACATCTCTCCACACCTCTTATTACATGTCGTTGTAATTCTTCAACGATGACAGAGAGGTGGAGGGTCCTAACAACAAACAGCTCTTGGATGCACTCCCAGACCCATGAGCATACCCCAATGGACCGTAATGTCCTTAAACGAGCTATAGACCGTAATGTCCTTAAACTAGCTGTGGACCACAACGTCCTTAAACTAAATCCTCATCCCAAAAAATGGTGATCTATGCACCGTAACTTCCCTAAACTAAAACGACAGAGCCCAAATGCTCTTTCGTTAGATCAAAAATGATCCTGAACCCCCCGTTAAGTAGATCTTAGTCCAATATCGGATTAACGTGTCCTTAACAAATATTTAAGTTGATCTTAAATCTCAAATAAGGTTAACGATCTTTAAATCAAACCAAACCCAAATCTAAGAATATACGAATTTGGACTAATCCACGCCCTACGGGCGACAACACAAATTAGTCTCCGTATACAATCCACGGGCAACCAAAAATAAAACAAACACACACGACACGAAGTGAACATCTGGAGCAGGAGAAAGTGGTTAACGCGATGCGGTAGCATAATTAACTGCAGGGGCTTGCGCCTACAGGGAAGAGCGTCCCCACAATCAAAAACCCTTCGCAAACGAGGGGAAATCTGACGAAGTCTGCTACAACGGTCGCATCCGTCCAAACCTCCGATATACGGTGCCATAAATCAACTTGGTATCTTCGGAGAGGTGGACGGATAAACCCAAATAACATCTGCCCCCAAATGCAGGCAAGACGTTTGTCTTTCCCGGCTTCCGGCGGTAAACACCTATATTTACTAGGGTCCTTATTGTAAATTAATATAACTTGAGGGTTTTTTATGAAAATAGTTTTAGTATACTTTCAAAATAAATCTCAAGTATTTATTTATCGTGTTTAGGGTTTTCATGGATGTAACTTTTAAAAGCGTGGTATTCTAGTGAATAAATATCTAGTTTTAATAATATATGGTATTTTTGTGTAAATTTGACTTGTATGGATTCTTGATGGTATTTTCATGAAATTTGTGATTCCTTTGTTTAAAAAACATGGAATTTATTATATGTATTTAAAATAGTAATTTGATAATATTATAAATAATTATAGAAAAAATAAATTTATTTATTAAATAGAAAATCTCGTTTTCTTAAAAATTGTAATAAAAATTCCATCGAGATCGGATGCTCCGTGAGGAGATCTGCATCTCGCTCTACTAGTATCGAGGATGTGAGATAACCCGCACCATCCAAATCGGGTTCCCCAAAATGGGTTGCAGAGGCTTAATTGCAAGGAATATAATTTAAAACAATCTTAAAGAATATAGTTTTATTAGTTTAAGGTATTTTATTGTAAAATTGTATTTATCCCAAAATATTGTAAAGAGGCAATAGTGCTATGTCATGATGAGTGTTGTGATGAGGTAGGTCATTACCTCGTGAGTTTTCTAAAGGTAATATGAGCAAATATATGAAATAATGTCATAGGTAAACCTTGTGGTATTTAAACGAAAAAGTGAAATAAAAGTTGTATAACATTGTATTTTGAATTGAAACTTGTTCTAAATGTTGTTTATGGTTGCTAAATAGTATATAAAGAAATGGTTAATTTGTTATTAAGAAAAGTTGGCTTTTAAACAATTTTAGATTCGGAAGTCGGAATAACTCCACTTCCGACGAGTTTTGAAAAGAGATCTTTTTAGAATAGGAAGAGAGAAGAGGAGATGGAACTTCCTAGTTGAGAAGAGAGAGGGGAGGTATATGAATGGTTTGAAAGCATCGTAGAGTCGCGGTGTCGCCGGATTTGTCCCGAGTTATCGCCGAAAGATGACCTTGGGCTAACTCCACTTGTACACCTTATTTGACTTGGAAAATTTTGAGAGTTTTGATAATAGATTTCAGAATAGAGAGGGCTAGGATGTGATGTGGTATTTATAAGATTGAATTAGGGTTTAGGGAATTAAAAATGAGAATTAAAATGCATTTAACATTGGATTAATGGGTGATTTTAATCCTCTGTTAATTTGCAGGAAAACAAATAGAAGAGAAGTAGTGCGGGGAGGCCAAGGGGTGTTAGGGCAAAATTTGGAGACATTACCATCGGGGGGGCCCGGCGGTTCTGGCCCCAAGCGAAATATCACCGGTCGTATGGGTTGGGTTGGGTCATGGATTGCTGCCACGTGTCATGTTCAATACATATAACATTTTCGACATGTTTGATTTTAGTGACTTTTTATTTTTACGTGTGTTGCACGTGTAAACTTTTGGGCTTCCAAAAAGTTTTTAAAAAATCAATAAAATAATATGTGGCTGATGGGATTCGAACACAGGGGTTATGTCACAGCAGTGCAAGACTTTACCAATAAGCTACAAGTCCTTTTTTACTGTTCTAAAACAAATTAAATACTTATAACATACTCAGAATTGCAAATACTCCATTTAGCACTTTAACTTTAAACAAATTTTATACATTATAAACAGAGTCGTTACAGTCAGACTCTTTGACCTTCACCTGATGATAACCTGAATGAAGATCTAGTTTTGAAAAGACATAAGACCCACTTAACTGATTGAAAAGGTCATCGATGCGCGGTAGTGGATACTTGTTCTTAATCGTCACTTCGTTCAGAGCTCGATAATTCACACACATTCTGTAGGAACCTTTTTTCTTCTTCATGAGTAATACCGGAGATCCCCAACTTATAGTACTGGGTCGGATCCAACCTTTCTTCAGAAGTTCGTCCAACTAAATGCAGATCTCCTTCAATCCCTGCGGACTTAATCGGTATGGAGCTTTGATTACAGGTTGTGCACCAGGCTGTAAATCAATACTAAACTCAAGAGCTCGATCTGGATGCAAACCTGATATGTCTTCAGGGAACACATTCTCGAACTCTCGAACTACTTCAGGCTTTTCTTCTTCCGCAGGTAGAGAGAACACTTCTGCATTTTTTGGTTTAACACGGTAGCTTCCTGGCTCCAAGGTTCGATCTTCACTTTTGAAATAGAAGACTGGGTTATCTGGTATCTTAAATACTACTCTCCTTTGACGGCAGTCAATAGTAGTATAGAATACTCCCAGCCAATCCATTTCCAATACAACATCGAAATTTGGTATGTCCAGTACTTAGAAATTTGCGTAGAATTCTTGACCGCAAACTACAACTGGGCCCTGATCATACCCCAAAGTTTCTTTCAAGACTCTATTTCCGGAACTGACATTCCATCTTGAAATGAGTGGTTTCACGGAAATATCATGCGTTCTCACGAATCGTTGTGACATGAAGCAGTGTGAAGCTCCAGTGTCGAAAAGTGCGAGTGCAGGAAGGGTGGCTAGTAGTATAGTACCTAAGTTGTATGAGATCATGTTTAGATATAAGAAAAGTATAACGATATACAAGAATTGAAAGGTTTAAAAGGATGGGGGAGATTATCAGTGATGACTTGTCCTGTGGCTACGGCCTCCTCGACCGTCATTATAAAAGCCTGTCGTCTCGGTACATTCCTCCTTGCCGGAGGCACATTTTTTTGTCCTTGGGGCATGTTTCTCTCTACCTGGTGGAATTGACGATGAGGCTATGCAAGTGGTCCACATGGAGTTGGTGCAGGAAGAGCTAGGAGAGTTGCAGGAGCTTAAATGGCTGGCCTCTGCGGGGCTGTGATTACGGGTCTGGGTGCTGGTGATGTTTTAATACGATATGAGCATGCTCCTATAGCGTGAGTAGATGCACCAAAAATCAAACACAGGCCATTTTCACGCCTACAGTCCTTCACTAAGTTCCAGTTCTTTTGCAGTATAAATAGAATCTGGACTGGACCGGATAAACGATCAGCCTGGCCTCTTGGTTGCAAAAGTCGGCCTAGAAGAGGCTCCTCCTGTCATCTGTGTAACAGGGTGTTTGATTCCGAATGTTTGGGGCTTACACTTCTTCTTGACCACAGCTTCGTAACGACATGCTGCCTTTAGGGTGAGTTCATGAGTTGGGTAGTCGCCTGTGGCTAATGCCGTCTGAATCTCTGGGTCTAAGCCCTGTTGGAATCGTCTAGCCCGATTTTCATCGGTCGGGATCAAATGTGCCGCGAACCTGATAAGATATTGATGTCAGGATAGTGATGTATCTTACGGAATAGAATTTGATACGAATTCTTTACCTGCTAAGCATGATGAATTCGGCATCATATTAATCCACTGATTTTACCCACATAAAGCCTTGTTGTAGGTGGATGAACTGTTGTTCCATCTCAAAACGGACAGTCTTGGGGAAGAACTTCACATCGAATAGATCGCGGAACGTCTTCCACTCTATGGGTTGTGTGAGACGGCTTTCCTCAGCTTTCCACCAAACTCTTGCGTTGTCGGTGAGCTGGAGCTTGGCCACACGAACCCAAGATATGTCTAGTACCTGTGTTGCGGCAAGGTCTTCCTCTATACTCTGGGCCCATTCTTCAGCCTCAAGAGGACTTTCTTTCCCTGAAAAGTTCCTGGGATGCAATGCACGAAATTGCTTTACTCCAGATGCTTCGGCTTCCGTGCGGTTCATAAGAGTAGCAGTCTGCTGCTGCTGGCCCTCCAGAAGACTTTTGATAGCTTCTAGAAGTACTATCTATTCGTTGATTGGAGCAGCAACGGTAGGGGGAGGTGGTAAAGTAGGTGGTGGTGTGTTTCCATTGACATTGGTGCCAGTGTTGTTGGGAGAATCTATTGCCTTGATAGAAAGGAAATGTTAGGATAGATTCAAGAAATTTGAAATGCAAGGAATGTATAGTTGCTGATTCTTATAATTCTTGTGATATATTACTTAAGACTTCATGCAGAACAAACCTACATAGGCTACCAACAAAACCTGTCACGCCCCGCTTCCCAGTAGACGGAAACGGTGACGTGGCAAGCCCGCAACGTCTTCCGGGTTCGGTTCTATCTCCTCAGAGTCTGGTCCTCCTGACGAACATCCTAAAGAAAGAAATATAAAGGAATGTCGTCAGCGAACTACCGCTCGGTAAGTCCCAAAAGAAGTAAGAGAGGATAGTATATCATGTGAATAGGAACTAAAAGAAGGGAGGACAGGTTAGATTGTATATGATCATTCACAGGTATAAGATAGTTATTCTAACGTGGTTATTTGTACTTTGATAAAGAAGGTATTCATGTATACGAGAGGAGTCCATCTTACCCCATGGACTATGGTAACATGTAGTACAAGACCCCGTCATAACCCACGGGAAAACGGCACGTGAATTCATGTAGCTGTCTTTTAAAGTGACCTCTCGTTCCACGATATACGTTCCGTACCAATCTACCCCTTTTCCCCGTGTTTTGTACTGTATAGATTAAGATTACAGGTCTTGACCGAATCCATGGATATAAAATGTTCAGGTTCATGTTCAGGATGTAATCAAGTGTTCAGGTTGTCATGTCGAATTCATGTCACGTTATAACCATGGTTCAGTCAAGTCGAGTCAAGTATACAAGTTTGAGTTTGATGTTTGAATTCGAGTATTCAGGTTCATGATCAAGTATTCAAGTTCAAGTTTGATTTTGGATTCTGGTTTGAGTTTGGATTCAGATTGAGTCAGACACTTGTGAATGGATTTAACACTTGAATTCTTAGGTTCGGGAATAATCGGCAACTGCTACACATGGACGGCAGGATTTGTGTCTTTTTTCAAGACAATTTCCATTGATAACTCCGTTAAGTTGTCTAATCTGAATAGACAAGTACTCACTTTCTCCGGCTCCCTGGGGCTCAAGAGAAATGATACCGCTTAAACCTATGTTAATTCTATAGTCCTTAAAATATTGTTTGCATATCTCGAGGGGGTTTTATGAAAAAAAAATATGTTAATATTGTTTTTAAAAAATAACCCTGAGGGCGATTTACAAGATTTAGGGTTTTCATAGGCATGTATTTTAATTATTGGGGTATTTTAATGATAAAAAGCTAGCTTTTAAAAGTTTATAGTATTTTATTGAAAACTAGCCATTTTGGTAACTTGATAGTATTTTATTAACATTTTAGTCTTTCACTTTAAAAAATATAGTTTCATAATATGTTTTTATTGAAAATACGGATTTATAATTTTTATATAATTTTTCAAAAATTATTTTTGTTTAGAAAAATCGCATTTCATAAAAACCGTATTTTATTTCCTTCGAGATCGAATACTCCGAGAAGAGATCCGTATCTCGCTCTACTATCCCAAGGATGTGGGATAATTCGCACTATCCATTAGCGGCTCCCCAAATGAGGGTTGTAGAGTCGTATTTTTCAAGAATTACAAAATACCGTTTTAGAAGAAGCCCGTTTTTGAAAAGATGTGGCATTTTAATATGAAAGCTATTCTTTGAACTAACCATATATATATATATAGACAACGTGCTATGAAACCAAAGTGTGCGTGTGGGGTAGGTCGTTACCCCATGAAGTTTTCCTAAAGGTATGTTTTAACAATTATCGAAAAGAGGGTGATACTAAAGTTCAAGGTATTTTAATGAAAAGGTTCGTTTTTATTTGTTTCACATGAAAATTTTGGTTAAACTCAAAACTAAAAGATTGTAATTAAAGTTACAAGTAGGGTGGTAAAATTAGATTGACTTATGTATAAAGGAAAAGGAAGTTCCAAGTTAAAAAAATGTATCGGAGGTAACTCCACTTTACCGATATATTTTTGGGAGATGAATTGAGATGAAAAGAAGAAGAGATGAGAGGGAATTACGGCTTGGTAATATCGAGAAGAGAGTAAGGAAGAAGGGAGGGGCTTCATGGTGTCACGGGAGCTCCGAAAACGGTTTCGATTTTCGAAGGAAGGAGCTTGGTTGCTAACTCCACTTGACTCCACTTGCACTTATAAATTTTTGAGGTAATTTTGCTAGAAATTTTCAGAATAGAGGGGAGTTAGGGTATGGGGTGGTATTTATAGTGAAGAATTAGGGTTTGCGAATTAAAATTTTGGATTAAAAAGCATTAAAAAGGTGTTAAATGGTGAATTGAAGGGTCTTTGATTGATTGCATAAAAATCAAACAGTGCAGAGGAGTTAAGGGGAGTTGAAGGGATAAGCGTACAAAGCACGGAGCAAAATGGGGCACATCTGACCATCGGCGCTGGCCAAATCCTCGAAACCGGTGGTCGGATCTCGTTGGCTTGCTTCGAGATTCATACCACGTGTCAAGTTGGGTGTGTAAACCTCATTGCGCTTATTTGATTTTTTTCTAAAACTTTTTATTTCTCCGTGTATTGCACGTGCAACTCTTGAGCTTCCAAAAATTAAAAAGAAAAAATCTAAAAAATAATTGGGTCTGACGGGAATCAAACACACAGGCTACGTCACAGTAGTTTAGAGGTTTTACCAGTGAGCTACAAGTTGTTTCTTGTTTTTATTTTTAAAAAATAACTTTTAACTCCTACACAGGCTGTAATACTCTTTTCTGTACAATAACAAGAAAATTTATGTACAGTAATTTCAGAGTCGTTACAACAGGGGTCTTGGTCCTAGAGGTCCTGGTCTGTATCGGCATCTGCGAAGGCGATTCGTCAGCCGGCTGAAACTTAAGAGGTGGATGCCCGGTCAGCTGGAAAGGAGTGTTATACCGATATGGAGTGATCTTGGAGGACACACACTGTACTCTCCCATGACGATCCGGCCTAAACGCTGGGAAAGCCCTATCTACGATGAATGTTCTCTGCGCGTCATCAACCAAGTGTCCCTGCTCTGCCTCCATTGCCTGGATCAACTGATCTCTCTCAGCCACCATCGCCGCCTGTTTGTAGAAGAAATGTATTATTGCCATTCTAAAAACTACACAATAATTATTCTGAAATAATTAAGAAGCTTGGCATATGTAGAGTCTTATATATATCTCATGTGCCTCAATCGATGCAGGCCCGCCGTCGTCCCATACAAATTGAGCCCGGTAGATTTCGATACGATCAAGAGACTTTCCACCATGATTTTCTTCCTGCATATAACATTTATAAAGTTCATACATAAATTTATAAGATAATTTTAATGTATTAATATCAAATACGATACTTACGTGTTCGATGGTAACCTGCTGGGAACTCTTGCTCCCACCCCTATAAACATCGTGCAGCTGAGCGTGAGATGCTTTTCCTCGCTCACTCTTCTCCTGCAGTTACATCAAATATTTTTTACTGAGTTGCTATAAATAGTAAAAAGGTATCGTCAAAGATATACCCTAAACTCTCCGGACAAGAAATGATCGACCAAGGCATGCCGGTATTCGTCGGACTAATCTGGATCCGGCTTAATCAAATACATCTCATCTGATGAAGCGCGGTTTTCAAGCTTTCTAAAGATTTTGTTCTTATGGCCTCTCCAATTCTTTGCCATATGACTATACATCTTATCATAAACTGTGCGTTCATCGCAAACCCTCTGGGTGCCCTCTACGCCAACCCACCGAAACTCGAACCGAGCCTGCGAAATGGGATAATTCATCATTGTATGGGTATTTATAGTAATTTAGTAAATGTGTATGTATATATGTGTGTGTTTTTTATATACGCGTATGTGTGTGTACATGTGTGCATGTCAAAAAAGTGCAGTATTGAATTGTATAAAGAAATCTAACAATCATCTCCCATATAGCGACTTGTTTCTTTAGCCCTAACGCTTCACTGTCCCAATTTAGGACCTCCCACTCATCATCTTCGTCTTTCAACAAATTAGGCATGCAGTCCTCACTGTTCACTATTGACGACATCATTTTCACTTCTTTACTGGCTTCTGTCACAACGTCCCCTGTGAACGCAAGGTATACAATTGGCTTGCTAGGAGCATGTGACATCCTCCTCCATATATCACTAGCCCGTGTGGGTCCTCTCTCAGTTCGTTTCTTTTTCTGAGAGGACTGCCCATCGTCCTTGGTAGAATGATCGGTCCTGCTATCTGAACCTGACATATCTAAAACAACTTCACGGAATATAGTTTAATATGTTAAATAAAAAAATAATAGTGAAAATTATTGCTGAAAAGAATATTATACATGAGCAATAAATGGTGGAAATAATATGCAGGGAAAAAATAAAATGCGGAAATAATATAAATTAACTTGAAAATCCCTGTACATTAGAATTCGAAACTATAGGAGATAATATGCGGAAATAATATGCAGAAAAAGATAAAATGAATGAAATAATATGAGGAAAGAAAGATAAAATAAATTGTAAGTTTCATATTACTTAAGTTATGAGTATCATACAAGAGCGAGATAATAGATTAAGATATTTAAAGTCATAATTAGACTTTTGGTTTTACAACCGCCGATGGCACATCAGAGACTATTTCCGACTCTATGTCTGTTCTTGATAAACCGTTGTTGCATTCGATAGGAATAGCATCATCTTGTATAACCGGGATTATAGGACAACTAACCTCGCTTATATCACTTTCACCCATATTGTAATATCTCATGGATTTGTCACAACGGTAACATCCCACTGGGCATCCCTAGGGTCTGCGACATAAAAGCATTGACGGGCTTGGCTGGTGAGAATATAAGGCTCTTCACCAAAAGCGAGTTTCGATAAATTTAGTAAAAATAGGCCATTTTCAACTTTGAACCCAGTATGTTCATGATGGATATCGTACCATAGACACTTGAACATGACAACCGTCTGTTTTTGATGATGCACCCGAATTATTTTTTAAGCACCACGTAATAGTCCAATTTTCCTGTGGTTGGATTTGAATCTCTAGAAGATGAATATCCAGTAACGGTAGATGTGATAACGATGCCGCAATTCTGAAACCTTTTATTTTGATCTCCTTTTCTAGTGTGAAATCTAAACCCGTTAACAACGTAACCGGAGAGGTACTCAGCTTGTTCATCTGGACCATACACTAGCGCTTTTATATCTTCTGAAACATATGTATCATTGGGATTTATTTCAACCTATTAGGGTAAAACGGATTAAGTTGTGTGTGTGTGTGTATCAACATGAGTTGTAGTTTAGTTTTTATATTTTACAACTTACACGTGCTTTCAACCTGTCACGCCCCGCTTTCCAGTAGATGGAAACGGTAACATGGCAAGCCAGCGGCATATTTATCCAGAGGTCATTCCCTAAATAAATATACTAAGCGTATTAAAACAATAATATACAATACAAGAATAAATGGAGACTGTAAAATTTTTCTACAACCATCTTCATTTACATTCAATTTCCAATATTTACAAATACATGAGTTTATGCAGAAAAGTAAATAAAATAAGGAAAATGCCTAAACAAGCGGCATACATAAACTGAAGAAAAGTGAAGCTGAGCTAGCCCTGAGTAGCGATCCGGTTGCAGTCCTCCTCTGTGGCTTCCACTTCCTCCGTCTCGACCGTATCTGATGAACATTCCAAGAGAAGAAAAGTGGGTGGAATGCCCGTGAGCGAACTAGCGCTCGGTAAGTCCCAAAAATAAGTAAGAGAAAAGAAAATGATAATTGTAGAATATTTATATGACGAGTAAGAGTATATGATCATTGTATGGTATTTTTCATCACCCCATTGAGATGGGAATGCGCGCGCTTGTCAGGCGCATTACAGATTCCCCTTTCCTAGGGTAGGCGGGGGTTTATTGATTGTGGGGATCCGAATCTCCGGAAGCCGCGGACTAAGCTGCCGTTAATTACCCCTCTCCTTTGGAGCGAGAAAACCTCCGATTGACAGGTCAACTATTCATGCGAACTCCATATGCAGTGTGCGTGTTTTGAAGGGGTTTTGGATATATCGGAGGCCCCGTAGAGTTTTTACGGGGGTCCTGCTACCCGGATAGCGTGCTGGGGGTCAAGGGGGCTAGCAGCCCCCTTACGGGGTGTGGAGCAGCGGCCCGTTAGAAATTTTTTTCTAACAGGGACAGTGTCGTGGAGTGTGTGTGTGTGTGTGTATATATATATATACATATATACATATATATATAAGGGGAAAAAGGTTCCAAAGGACGCGTGGGGGCCAGCGCCTCACGTGCGTGGCACGCAGGCGCTTGGCTCTATCACTCTGGGCGCTGGACGCCCCACGTGATTGGCACGTGGGCGCTAGCGCTCTGGACGCTGGGCGCCCCATGTGCTTGGAACGTGGGCGTGAGCACTCTGAGCGCTGGGCGCCAGCGCCCCACGTGTTTGGCATGCGGGCGCTGGACGTCAACAGAAAAAAGGACTTTGTCCCTGCACTGGGAGCTGTGCTCCCGATTTGACTTCTGGAGTTAAACTCCTAAAAAGAGATTAATTTATGGAGTTGAACTCCAACAAATCTTGAATGGAGTTAAACTCCTAAAAAAATTTAGAAATGATCAAAGGGGGCTGCTTTGTTTCCCCCTTTGGCCCTGAATCTTCCCAAGATGGGACTTCTGGAGATGGGTCTCCTTCTTCTTCCTCTCGGTTGGTCGGATCTTGAAGAAAGGGGGTGAGATTTAAAAATCTCCCCTTTTTGAGATCTAATGGAAAATCTGAGCTCCCCTTTGTAGGTTTTGTGGTGAAAAACTATTTATTTTTGGAAGAGGAAGAGTTAAACTCTTGATTTAATTCACACAAAAAGGGAGAAGGTTTAGAACCTTGAGAAAGGGGAATGAGGCACAAACCCTAGAGTTTTTAGAGAAATGAAAAGTGTCTATTTTATTCATCATCATGTTACCTTATATAGGCTTACACATTTACATATAGCCCCTTGGGCTTTACAAAATGGCATTTTGCCCATCCCATGCCTCATGTGCTCATTTCTTTTGCACATAATCCATGGGCTTTACAAAAATTTGGCTTTATGCCCATTTTGCTTACACTCATGCATAAAAAATTACATCAAAATTATTTATTACATGATTTTTATTTTGGCGTGGGGAGGCTGGCCGCGGGCTCGACTTTTGCATGGGCCCACTTGGCCTGGGCTTGGGCCCACCTGGCTTGGGCTTGACTTTGACTTTGACTTGGTCAACCGGGGTGCAATTTTCGACCCCAACAAAGTGCCCCCGATCAATAAATGCACACCACATATGTGGGTCGTGTGCATGAAATTGATGGATCTTCTTTCGCGTGGAGGCGACTTGCTTTGGTTCCCACTTTTTGGGATGCACTGCCCTTTTTACGACATGGACGGTCGACGCTTGACGCGTCTCCGAGACGGAGTGTCCGTGGTCGACGTTTCCATGGCCTGGAGTGGTTTGGTTACCGATTTGTGGGAAGCCTGCACTGTCCTTTTTACGACATGGACGGTCGAAGCTTGACGCGTCTCCGAGACGGAGTGTCCGTGGTAGACTTTTCCCTGGCCCGGAGCGATTTGGTTCCCGATTTGTGGGAAGCCTGCACTGCCCTTTTTACGACATGGACAGTCGACGCTAGACGCGTCTCTGAGATGGAGTGTCCGTGGTAGACTTTTCCCTGGCCCGGAGCGGTTTGGTTCCCGATTTGTGGGAAGCCTGCACTGCCCTTTTTATGACATGGACGGTCTACGCTTGACGCGTCTCCGAGACGGAGTGTCTGTGGTGGACTTTTCCCTGGCCTGGAGCAATTTGGTTCCCGATTTGTGGGAAGTCTGTACTGCCCTTTTTACGACATGGACGGTCGACGCTTGACGTGTCTCCGAGACGGAGTGTCCGTGGTAGACTTTTCCCTGGCCCGGAATGGTTTGGTTCCCGATTTGTGGGAAGCCTGCACTGCCCTTTTTATGACATGGACGGTCGACGCTTGACGTGTCTCCGAGATGGAGTGTCCGTGGTGGACTTTTCCCTCGCCCGGAGCGATTCGGTTCCCGACTTGTGGGAAGCCTGCACTGCCCTTTTTATGACATGGACGGTCGACGCTTGACGCGTCTCCGAGACAGAGTGTCCGTGGTAGACTTTTCCCTGGCCCGGGGCGATTTGGTTACCGATTTGTGGGAAGCCTGCACTGCCCTTTTTACGACATGGATGGTCGACGCTTGACCCGTCTCCGAGACGGAGTGTCCGTGGTAGACTTTTCACTGGCCCGGAGCGATTTGGATCCCGATTTGTGGGAAGCCTGCACTGCCCTTTTTACGACATGGACGGTCGATGCTTGATGTGTCTCCGAGACGGAGTGTCCGTGGTAGACTTTTCCCTGGCCCGGAGCGATTTGGTTCCCGATTTGTGGGAAGCCTGCACTGCCCTTTTTACGACATGGACGGTCGACACTTGACGCGTCTCCGAGACGGAGTGTCCATGGTGGACTTTTCCCTGGCCCGGAGCGATTCGGTTCCCGATTTATGGGAAGCCTGCACTGCCCTTTTTACGACATGGATGGTCGACGCTTGACGCGTCTCCGAGACGGAGTGTCCGTGGTGGACTTTTCCCTAGCCCGGAGCGATTTGGTTCCCGATTTGTGGGAAGCCTGCACTGCCCTTTTTACGACATGGACAGTCGACGCTTGACGCGTCTCCGAGATGGAGTGTCCGTGGTAGACTTTTCCCTGGCCCGGGGCGATTTGGTTCCCGATTTGTGGGAAGCCTGCACTACCCTTTTTATGACATGGACGGTCAACGCTTGACGCGTTTCCGAGACGGAGTGTCCATGGTAAACTTTTCCCTGGCCCAGAGCGATTTGGTTCCCGATTTGTAGGAAGCTTGCACTGCCCTTTTTACGACATGGACGGTCGACGCTTGACGTGTCTCCGAGACGAAGTGTCCGTGGTAGACTTTTCCCTGGCCCGGAGAGATTTGGTTCCCGATTTGTGGGAAGCCTGCACTGCCCTTTTTACGACATGACGGTCGACGCTTCCCCGAGGTGGAGTGTCTGTAGTCGACGTGCCCCCGGCACGGAGTGTCTGCTGTTTGACGCAGAGGTCAATGTTGGAATTGGTTGGTTTGATTTGTGTTGACATCGGCATCGCTACACTGGAATATGGTACCAGGAGCAAATCATCATTTGCCTTTGAGAGGATTTGGGGATTTTGGTTTTGGTCGGCATCTGCATTGCTGCACTGGAAAAATGCCAGGAGCAACTCATCATTTGCCCTTCCCTGTTGGGAAGCGATGGCTTGGGAGACAGGTTTAGATCCATATCACCTAAGGCTTTTCAATTTTATGAGCCGTAAGGGTCCCATAAAAGCATTTTCTCCCTACGAGTCGTAAGGATCCCGTAGGTGCATTTTCTCCTTAGGAGTCGTGAGGACCCCCAAGTGTGTTTTTCCTTTGTGAGTCGTAAGGATCCTACGAAGGCTTTTTCTTACGAGTCGTAAGGATCTTGCAAGTTTTGTTCTCCTCATGCATAATGAGGACACACGAGTGGATTTCCCTCATTCCCAGTTTAATGACTTAGGGCTCATCTGTTTCCATTTTAACGACTTAGAGGACATCTGTTCCCAGTTTAAAGACTTAGGGGTCATCTGTTCCCAGTTTAAAGACTTAGGGGTCTTATGTTTCCAGTTTAAAGACTTAGGGGTCTTCTGTTTCCAGTTTAACGACTTAGAGGTCATATGTTTCCAGTTTAACGACTTAGAGGTCATCTGTTCCCAGTTTAAAGACTTAGGGGTCTATTGTGCTGGAATTTTGGAATTTTGGGGTTGGGGTCGGCATCAGCGTTGCTGACACTAAAGCACAAGTGCCAGAAGCAATTCATCATTTGCCTTTTCCTGTCGAGGAGCGATGGCTTAAGAGACAGGTTTAGGTCCCTATCACCTAAGGCTTTTCAATTTTATGAGTCGTAAGGGTTTCATAAAAGCATTTTCTCCCTACGAGTCGAAAGGATCCCACAGGTGTATTTTCTCCTTAGGAGTCGCATGGACTCCTATGTTTTTCCTTTGTGAGTCGTAAGGATCCCACGAAGGTTTGTTCTCCTTATGTATCGTGAGGACACATGAGTGGGTCTTCCCAATGGAGCATAATTCCAAGAGCAGAGACCGGCCGCTGGACTGGTGACTGCGGTGGGGCATGGGTGTGAGGAGAATTATTTGAGCCCGTGGATTGTATACGGTAGTCAATTTGGGGACCACCCGCAGGGCTGGGAGAATTTTGGGAAATTGAATTTTGGTTGGCGTCTGTATCGCTGCACTGGAATATGGTACCAGGAGTGACTCATCATTCGCCGTTTTGGGATTTGGAATTTGGTTGGCGTCTGCATCGCTACACTGGAATATGGTACCAGGAGCGACTCATCATTCGCCGTTGGGACATTCAGAGTTTGTTTGGCGTCTGCATCGCTGTACTGGAATATGGTACCAGGAGCGACTCATCATTCGCCGTTGGGATATTCGGAGTTTGGTTGGCGTTTGCATCGCTAACACTGGAATATGGTACCAGGAGCGACTCATCATTCGCCGTTTTGGGATTTAGAATTTGGTTGGCGTCTGCATCGCTGCACTGGAATATGGTGCCAGGAGCGACTCATCATTCGCCATTTTGGGATTTGGAATTTGGTTGGCTTCTGCATCGCTACACTGGAATATGGTTCCAGGAGGGATTCATCATTCGCCGTTGGGACATTCAGAGTTTGGTTGGCATCTGCATCGCTGCACTGGAATATGGTACCAGGAGCGACTCATCATTCGCCGTTGGGATATTCGGAGTTTGGTTGGTGACTGCATCGCTAACACTGGAATATGGTACCAGGAGCGACTCATCATTCGCAGTTTTTTTTACCGCGGTTGCTCAATCATTTCAGCTTTTCTTATCGCGAAGGTCGCGATTGCCCTATCATTCGGCTATTTACTCGCAGTTTCCCCATCGTTTCGGCTTTATTTTCATCTTTATTTTTACTCGCTGATTTTTATTGCGAGTTGCCCCATCATTTCGGCTTTTTATTTATTTTTATTTATTTTTGTTTTTATTTACACATTTTTACATCCCCAGTTTAACAACTTAGAGGTCGATTATTCCCAGTTTAATGACATGGTGGTCAACGATTCCCAGTTTAACGACGTGGTGGTCGATTGTTCCCAGATTAACGACGTGGTGGTTAGCTGTTTCCAGTTTAAAGACTTAGAGGTCTACTGTTTCCAGTTTAACGACTTAGTGGTTATCTATTTCCAGTTTAAAGACTTAGAGGTCATCTGTTTCCAGTTTAACGACTTAGAGGTCATCTGTTTCCAGTTTAACAATTTAGAGGTCGTCTGTTTCCAGTTTAAAGACTTAGAGGTCTACTGTTTCCAGTTTAACGACTTAGAGGTTGTCTGTTTCCGGTTTAAAGACTTAGAGGTCTACTGTTTCCAGTTTAACGACTTAGAGGTCATTCGTTTCCAGTTTAAAGACTTAGAGGTCTACGACGGGGAGCTTAGAGAAGATACCCGATTAAGCAGTTGTCAGGGGCACCGCTGGAGCTTGCCCGAGATGCCTTATTACTTTGTCGGTGTTGATAGCCTTGCCCCCAGCTGGGCCAAGGAAAGTTGTTCAAATACCGACTTGCGTTCGAAGATTGCAGTCAAAAGTCATTAACCTCCAAATAGAAGCATGATTTCAGTACAGGCAATTAATGTATATGTTGATTGAGTTTGCATGAGCGTTTAACCCGAAGTATGGGAGGAGAGATAGGTCCCACCAGGCGTGTCAGAATCTGTAGGGTATTTTTCATCACCCCATTGAGATGGGAATGCGCGCGCGCTTGTCAGGCGCATTACAGGTTCCCCCTGCCTAGGGTAGGCAGGGGTTTATTGATTGTGGGGATCCGAATCTCCGGCAGCCGCGGACTAAGCTGTCGTTAATTATCCCTCGCCTTTGGATCGAGAGAACCTCCGATTGACGGGTCAACTATTCATGCCAATTCAATATGCAGTGTGCGTGTTTTGAAGGGGTTTTGGATATATCGGGGGCCCCACACAGTTTTTACGGGGGTCCCGCTACCCGGATAGCGGGCTGGGGGTCAAGAGGGCTAGCAACGCTCTTGCGAGGTGCGGGGCAGCGCACCGTTAGAAATTTTTTTCTAATAAGGACAGTGTCGTGGAGTGTGTGTGTGTATATATATACACACATATATACATATATATAAAAGGGGGAAAAGCGTCTAAAGGACGCATGGGGGCCAGCGCCTTACGTGCGTGGCACGCAGGCGCTGGGCGCTAGCGCCTCACGTGCTTGGCATGTGGGCGCTAATGCTCTGGGCGCTGGGCGCTCTACGTGCTTAGTAAGTGGGCGCTAGCGCTCTGGGCGGTGGGCGCTCCACGTGCTTGGCACGTGGGCGCAAGAGCTCTGGGCGCTGGGCGCCCCACGTGCTTGGCATGTGGGCGCGAGCGCTCTGAGCGCTGGGCGCCAGCGCCCCACGTGCTTGGCACACTGGTGCTGGACGTCAACAGAAAAAGGGACTTTGTCCCTGCACTGGGAGCTGTGCTCCCGATTTGACTTCTGGAGTTAAACTCCTAAAAAGAGATTAATTTATGGAGTTGAACTCCAACAGATCTTGAATGGAGTTAAACTCCTGAAAAAATTTAGAAATGATCAAAGGGGACTGCTTTGTTTCCCCCCTTTGGCCCTGGATCTTCCCAAGATGGGACTTCTAGAGATGGGTCTCCTTCTTCTTCCTCTCGGTTGGCTGGATCTTGAAGAAAGGGGGTGAGATTTAAAAATCTCCCCTTTTTGAGATCTAATGGAAAATCTGAGCTCCCCTTTGTGGGTTTTGTGGTGAAAAACTATTAATTTTTGGAAGATAAAGAATTAAACTCTTGATTTAATTCACACAAAAAAGGAGAAGATTTAGAACCTTGAGAAAGGGGAATGATGCACAAACCCTAGAGTTTTTAGAGAAATGAAAAGTGTCTATTTTATTCATCATCATGTTGCCTTATATAGGCTTACATATTTACATATAGCCCTTTGGGCTGTACAAAATGGCATTTTGCCCATCCCATGCCTCATGTGCTCATTTCTTTTGCACATAAGCCATTGGCTTTATAAAAATTTGGCTTTATGCCCATTTTGCTTACATTCATGCATAAAAAATTACATCAAAATTATTTATTACATGATTTTTATTTTGGCATGGGGAGGCTGGCCGCGGGCTCGACTTGGGCATGGGCCCACTTGGCCTGGGCTTGGGCCTACCTGGCTTAGGGTTGACTTTGACTTTGACTTGGTCAACCGGGGTGCAATTTTCGACCCCAACAATCATGGGTAAATATATTCTATAGGTCTCTATATGGTCACAATGTTAACGTTAAGTTCCAAATGTGAATATCAACGCGGCCGTAGAAGTATTCACAAGCTCAAGAGTGGGGCCTCAGGAATAAAGAAACACGGACGCATTTCATGTGTTAGCATAGGGGCTTTAGGTTGTAGATGAGTCAACCCGACTGATATTCGTGTAAAATAAAAAAGGGCTTATTACGGGACTCCTGAAGCTTCGTTGGATTCACACAAGAAACTATCCCAAACACCTCGAGTATAATATATTATAACTGGTTAATATACTTAATTGATTGATTAACATGTCTTTATCGCAACCATAGATTGCAAAAGGTATAGAATGTATTCGAGTGAGTCGAGTAATATGCGAGTCATGACAATTGTAATCTTGGTTCGAGTCAAGTTGGTTCGAGTAGTTTGGGTTCGAGTTCATATTCGAGTTAGGTTAGAGTTCGAGTTCGTGTTCGAGTTTGAATTCAAGTTTTAGATTCGAGTTTGGATTCGGGTTCATATCTTTTTCATAGGAATTGATTTACATTGTTAAAATCCTTATGTTCGGGAGAAATCGGCAACTGCTGCACATAGACGGCAGGATTTGTGTCTTTTTCCAAGAAAATTGCCATTGATAACTCCGTTAATTTGTCTATCCTGAATAGGCGAGCATTCACTTTCTCCGGCTCCGTGGGGCTCAAGAGAAATGATACCGCTTAAACCTATATTAATTCTAGAGTCCTTAAAATGTTGTTTGCATATCTCGATAGGGGTTTATGAAAAATACTTTAATATAGTTTAAAAATAAATCTCGAGGGTGATTTATAATATTTAGGGTTTTCATGAACATGTATTTTAATTGTTTTAGTGTTTTGGTGATAAAATCTAGTTTTTTGAAAGTTTATGGTATTTTTGTGAAAACTATTACTTTTGTAAACTTGGTGGTATTTTATTAAGAATTCTAACATTTTATTTTAAAAATTTTAGTTTCATAATATATTTTTATTGAAAATACGAATTCATAGTTTTATATAATTTTCCAAAATTTAGTTTTGTTTAGAAAATTCGTATTTCTTAAAAGCCGTATTTTTGTTTCCTTTCGAGACCAAATACTCCGTGAGGAGTTCTGCATCTCGCTCTACTATCCTAAAGATGTGCGATAATATGCACCATCCATTAGCGGGTCCCCTAAAGAGGGTTGTAGAGGCGTAATTGCCAAGAATTACAAAATACCGATTAAAAGAAACCCATTTTGAAAATGTGTGGTATTTTAATGTAAAACCCATTCTTTAAATTAGCCAGAGATTTATAATACCGTGATATGCAACCATAGCGTGTGTGTGGGGTAGATCGTTATCCCGTGAAGTTTTCCTAAAGGTATTTTTAACAATTATTGAAATGAGGGTTATACTATAGTTTATGGTATTTTAATGAAAAAGTCAGTTATATGTTGTTTCACATGATTTTTTTTATTAAACTAAAAGCTAATGACGTGAATAAGGTTAAGATTAGTATAGGATGTTAGTTTGACTTATTTAATTTATATAGTGGAGTAAAAATGTTAAAAAAGAAATTATATCGGAGATAACACCACTTTGTCGATGTGTGTTTGAAGGGCGGGTTGGGATGAAAGAAATAGAAAGAAGAGGAGACTTACGAGTTTAGATGGTTAAAAAGAGAGAGAAGAATCCTTTGGGTGTCGTGGTTTCGTCGGAGATGCTCCGGTCGTCGAGTTTGGTTTGCTACTCTACTTGGATGCTTAACTCCACTTGGTACTTAGAGAGTGTCACGCCCCGCTTCCCGGTGTACGGTAAGAAGACGTGACTGGACCCGCTACGTATTTACTCAGAAATAAACACGCTAAGCGTATTTAAGCAATATAAAGTAAAATGTACACAAGAGACATGTATATAAATAAATAACAACTTTTATTTATTTAACAATTCTTTACAAGTACAACTGGAAATGTAAATACAGGAATAGAAAGCAATGCCTAAACAATGGTATAACTGAAATGAAAAGTATATAGAAGTGCCTACAGCTCTGGGTCGATGGCAAACTGCTCCAAGTCCTCAGCACTAGGCTCGATCTCTAGTGAGTCGGATCCACCTGACAACATTCCAAAGAAAGAAGAAAATGAATGTCGTCAGCGAACAATCGCTCGGTAAGTCCCAAAGAAAAGAGAGAAGTAGAATAGACAGTAAAGAGAATATAACTGTATAATGTTGTCTTTTGTTCTATTATCGCAGTTGTTTGTAGCTTGGTACAGAATATGCCAGTGTATACGAGAGGAGTCCCACTATTCCGGAGACTAAGGTATACGGAGCACAAGGAATCGTTAAGCCACGGTACAACAGCAATGGATATTCAGGTTAGGTGTATTAAAGTGATCGTCTCATGCCACTTCTAACACATTCCGTACCAGTCTACCCCTTTAAAAACCCCGTAATGTATTTTGTATTGATTGTATTGTTTTGTTATATAGATGAATGACTTGCTAAAACCATGATATCATGTAAACAGAATGTATATAAATGGATGGTCATGTAATCAGAGTATATCCATGGTTCGGTTCGGTCGATATAGATTGAATTCTGGTATAAATGGATTCATGTTATATTGTAGTTATACTTGAATTGAATTCAAGTCAGATTGATTTCATATTAGATTGAGACTCTGTCTGAGTCAGACACTTTAAAAGAAATTGAAGTCCTGAATTAGTTTTGATGTTATCGGTAACTACTGCGTATGAACGGCAGAATTTGTGTCTTTTTCCAAGAAAATTACTGTATTGATAACACCGTTTTAAGGTTGTCTACCTTAGATAGGCAAGCACCCATATTCTTCGGCTCCCTGAGGCTCAAGAGAACTGGTCCCGCTTAAATCTATGTTTACTAGGACCCTTATTGTAATTTAATATAACCTTAGGGGTTTTATGAAAAATAGTTTTGATATATTTTCAAAATACACCTCAAGTATTTATTTATCGTCTTTAAGGTTTTCATAATTGTAATTTTTATAAAGTGAAATATTCTAGTGAATATAACCTAGATTTCATAGTACATGGTATTTTAGTGTAATCTTGGAATGGTATTGAATTGTAAAGATAGTTTCATGACATTTATGATTCCTTTGATTTCGAAAACATGGAATATATATATATAATATTAAAGTAGATATTTTGATAATATATATATATATATATATATATCTAATATTTATAAAAAATAGAATTTATTTATTAAATAGAAATCATATTTTTCTTAAAGATTGCATTAAAAATTCCATCGAGATCGAATGCTCCTCGCGGAGATTTGCATCTCGCTCTACTAGGCCCGAGGATGTGCGATAACCCGCACCATCGTGATCGGGGTTCCCAAAAATAGGCTGTAGAGGCGTATTTGCAAGGAATTAAATAATACCCTTTTAAAGAAAACGGTTTTTGAAAGTTTATGGTATTTAAATGTAATCTCGTATTTTCCCATAAACTAATATTCCAAGAGTTATCATGCTATGTCAAAAATGTGTGTTGTGATGAGGTAGGTCATCACCTCATGAGTTTTCTAAAGGTAATACGGTTAAATTGAATAAACAATATCGTAAGTAACATGATGGTATTTTACCGTAAAGATGGAATAGAAGTTGCAATTTATATTATTTTGAGATAAAACTTGTTTTGAATGTTGTATTATTTTTTTAAAACAATATACAAAAAATGGTGGATTTGTTCTAAAGAAAAATTGTGTTTTTAGTTAAAATAGAATCGGAAATCGGATTAACTCCGCTTTCGACTAGTTTTGAAAAGTGATTTCGTTTTAATAGAAGAGAAGGGGGAAAGTGGGAATTTATAGGTTAAAAATAAATAGGGGAGATGGAGGAAGCTTTTGGAACCGTCGGGGCATCGTTTCGTCGCCGGATTCTTCCTGAAACTTCGTCGGAACTTCGACCTTTGCTAACTCCACTTGTATAACTTTGGACTTGGAAATTTTAGAGAATTTTTGTATAGAATTTCTGAATGAGGAGGGGTGAAATATAGTGTGGTATTTATAGGTAAAATTAGGGTTTAGGTTAATGAAGAATAGAATTAAAATGTGCATTAAAATGTGGATTAATGCCCATTTTTAATTCTCTGGAAATATGCAGAGAAATCAAACAGCATGGGGGTAGTGGGGTAGGCCAAGGGGTTATGGGGTTAAAAATTGAGGGCATCCCCTACGGATTTACCCGGCGGTGCCGCCCTCCCCTTCATATCTCGCCGGTCCAATCCGGTGAGATGGGCTCTGGATTCATGCCATGTGTCCCTCTCGCTTGGTATACCTCAGTGCACGTGTTTGATTACTTTATGACTTTTTATTTTACATGTGGTGTACGTGCAAACCTTTGAGCTTCTAAAAGATTAAAAGAAAAATAAACAAAAAAATAATGTGGCTGGGGGGATTCGATCACAGGGGATACATCACAGCAGTGCAAGGCTTTACCAATGAGCTACAAGTTGTTTCTTGCTGTTTAAAAGCAATTCAAATACTTATAGTGTACACAAGATTGCAAATACTCCATTTGTACATTAACTTTTAATCAAATTTTTTGTACACTGAAACAGAGTTGTTACAGAGAGTTTGAGAAAATTTTTTATAGAAATTTTAGAATGGGGGAGTGTTAGGGCATGGGTGGTATTTATAATGAAGAATTAGGGTTTGGGAATTAAAAATGTGGATTAAAAGAATTAAAATGGTGAATTGAAGAGTCTATGTTTGATTGCAGGAAAATCAAACAGTGCAGGGGAGTTGAGGAGAGTCGAAGGGAGAAGTGTGCAAAGCATGGAGACGATTGGAGGCATTGGGACCGTCGGCGCCGGCCCTATGATGAAAACGGGCGGTCGGATCTTGATGATCCGTATCGAGATTTGTGTCACGTGTCAAGTTGGGTGTTTACTCCTCTTTGCACCTGTTTAACTTTTCTGAAACTGTAAGTTTCTCTGTGAATTGCACGTGCAACTCTTGGACTTCCAAAAAATTAAAGAAAAAATTTAAAAATAATTGGGTCTGGATGGGAATCGAACACACAGGTTATGTCACAACAGTGCAGAGGTTTTACCAGTGAGCTACAAATTTCTTCTTGCTTTTATTTAACAAAAATAACTTTTAACTCTTACACAGGCATTAATACCCTTTTCTATACAATAAACAAGAAATTGTTGTACAGGGATTTTAGAGTCGTAACATTCTACCCTCCTTACAAAAATTTCGTCCTCGAAATTTACAATTACATAGAGACTAATTTTCAAAAGGATAAGGGTATCGTGTATGCATATCTTCTTCTCTTTCCTAAATTGTTTCTCCTAGCGAATCCTTTCTCCACATCACTCGGACCAAGTTTACCTCCTTGTTCCGTAATATTTTCACCTTTCGGTCCAAGATCTCAACTGGTTGTTGCTCGCAGGTTAGGACAGTCTGTACCGTGAGTTCTGAGTGATCAAGTATATGGCTGGGGTCGCTCACATATCGTTTTAGCTGGGATATGTGGAATACGTTGTGTACTCCTTCTAATGAGGGTGGTAGTGCCAAGCGATACGCCACTTCTCCAACTCGTTCGAGTATGTCAAATGGTCATATATATCTTGGACTTAATTTACCCCTCTTGCCAAAACGTTTCACTCCTCTGTTTGGAGAGATCTTCAGAATTACATGTTCTCCAAGTTGAAACTCAAAGTGTCGGCGCTTTGCATCTGCCCAATGTTTCTGTCAGTCTTGGGTTGTGCGCATCTTTTCCCTGATCGTGAGAACCACATCTACAGTTTCCACGATCATCTTTGGTCCAAGGAGTTCATGATCTCCAACGTCGTCCTAACTCAGCGGGGAACGACACTTCCGTCCTAAAGTGCTGCGAAAGATACCATCCCAATGCTTGCCTGGTAGCTATTGTTGTATGAAAACTCCATAAGGTGTAGGTGATCTTCCCACGATCCTCCGAAGTCTAACATACAGGCTCTCAGCATGTCTTCCAGGATCTGAATTTTTCGCTCGGACTGTTCATCTGTTTGTCGATGATACGCTGTTCTGAAATTCATATTCGTCCCCAGGCTAGCTTGCAGACTTTTCCAAAACTGTGATCAGAATCTTGTATCACGATCGGAGACGATGAAAACAGGTACCCTACGTAATATTATGATCTCCTGCTTTAGTTTATGGTATCAAGTATGGTACATCTTGAAGGTATCAGTCTTACTTTAGATTTATACTCACCTCCATATACTTCCTTGCTAACATCTCGGTTGACTGGCAAATTCGAAATGGAATAAAGTGAGCCGACTTGGTGAGTCGATCAACAATAACCTAAATTGCATCATTACTCTTCATGCTACGAGGGAGAGCAGTCACAAAGTCTATGATAATGTGCTGCCATTTCTATTCTGGGATCGGTAACGGTTGAAGCAGACCAGCAGTTCTGTGATATTCAGCCTTCACTTACTGACATACTAGACACTTTGCTACGCTCCTTGCTACTTCTCGCTTCATTCCATGCCACCAGTAATGTTGCTATGGATTCTTGTACATCATTGTACCACCGGGGTGTACCGAATACGGAGAGCTTTGAATTTCTTTCATCAACTCTTCTCGAACAGGTCCGACTAGTACGCATAAACGGCTTCCATATAAAAAGGATCCATCTTGGTGAGTCGATCCACAATAACCTAAATTGCGTCGTTACCCTTCATGCTGCGAGGGAGAGCAATCACGAAGGCCATGATAATGTGCTGCCATTTCTATTCTGGGATCGATAACGGATGAAGCAGACCGGCAGTTCTGTGATATTCAGCCTTCACTTGCTGACATAATAGACACTTTGCTACGCTCCTTGCTACTTCTCACTTCATTCCATGCCACCGGTAATGTTGCCGTAGATTCTTGTACATCTTTATACCACCGGGGTGTACCGAATACGGAGAGCTTTGAATTTCTTTCATCAACTCTTCTCGAACAGGTCCGACTGGTACGCATAAACGACTTCCATATAGCAAGGATCCATCTTCGTGGATGATGAAGTCAGTTCGTAGTCCACTTTCTACTTGTTCTCGGATCCTTTGTAGCTTGGCATCATTTTCTTGAGCTACGCTCCTTGCTACTTCTCGCTTCATTCCATGCCACCAGTAATGTTGCCGTAGATTCTTGTACATCATTGTACCACCGGGGTGTACCGAATATGGAGAGCTTTGAATTTCTTTCATCAACTCTTCTTGAACAGGTCCAACTAGTACGCATAAACGGCTTCCATATAGCAAGGATCCATCTTGGTGAGTCGATCCACAATAACCTAAATTGCATCGTTACCCTTCATGATGCGAGGGAGAGCAATCACGAAGGCCATGATAATGTGCTGCCATTTCTATTCTGGGATCGGTAACGGCTGAAGCAGACCAGCAGTTCTGTGATATTCAGCCTTCACTTGCTGACATACTAGACACTTTGCTACGCTCCTTGCTACTTCTCACTTCATTCCATGCCACCGGTAATGTTGCCGTAGATTCTTGTACATATTTGTACCACTGGGGTGTACCGAATACGGAGAGCTTTGAATTTCTTTCATCAGCTCTTCTCGAACAGGTCCTACTGGTACGCATAAACGACTTCCATATAGCAAGGATCCATCTTCGTGGATGATGAAGTCAGTTCGTAGTCCACTTTCTACTTGTTCTCGGATCCTTTGTAGCTTGGCATCATTTGCTTGAGCTGCCATGATCTGATTTACAAGAGTGGACTGGACTTGTAAGTTCATCAAAGATGAAGCGTTACCTAGCATAACTACTTCAATCTCCAATCCATGTAGTTCTTGTTGTAGTTTCCATTGAGCGGTAAGGTTCATTGCTAATGGCTGGCGACTAAGGGCATCGGGAACTACGTTCACCTTTTCAGGATGATACTGTAGGTTGATGTCGAAGTCCGCCATGAGTTCTAGCCATCTTCTATGCCGCATGTTGAGTTCCTTCTGAGTAAAATACATACTTCAGACTTTTGTGGTCAGTGTATATATGTCACGCCACACACCCAATACAGAGAGTATTGTCAGCTCTGGCCGAAACCGTACGGTTTTGTCCTTCGGGGCGAACCGGACCCGACCAGAGGCCACTTCCCAGGAGGTCACCCATCCCAGAACTTCCCTGGCTCGAGCACGCTTAACAACGGAGTTCTCAATCTCCTATAGTGCCGGTTCACTTAAAAGGTGCCTCTGTATTGAAGAGTGGTGTCATTTCATTTATAGTTCTGGATCTGCCCTTTTTCGGAATGTATTATTCCCCATTGTTCTACAGTGGGTCCCACAGATTCAAGAGGTGGCACCCGCCCCCTTAGCATGACACTTGGCATGGCACTTTGTTCCGTGAGCAAGAACCGGGTCCCGACATTCTCCCCACATTTAAGCAATGGTTCGTCCTCGAATTACATACCTACTATTGAGGGATCAGCTCTGATACCATTCTGTCACGCCCCACCCCCAATACAGAGAGTATTATCCGCTCTGGCCAAAGTCGCACGGTTTTGTCCTTCGGGGCGAACCGGACCCGACCAGGGGCCACTTCTCAGGAGGTCACCCATCCCAGAACTTCCCTGGCTCGAGCACGCTTAACTACGGAGTTCTCAATCTCCTATAGTGCCGGTTCACTTAAAAGGCGTTTCTGTATTGAAGAGTGGTATCATTTCATTTATAGTTCCGGATCTGCCTTCTTTTAGAATGTATTATTCCCCATTGTTCTACAGTGGGCCCCACGGATTCAAGAGGTGGCCCCCACGGATTCAAGAGGTGGCCCCTGCCCCCTTGGCATGACACTTAGCGTGGCACTTTGTTCCATGAGCAAGAATCGGGTCCCGATAATATATCCACTCGTTATCCCAAAAGATAATGGCGCCAAATCTTGAGTGCGAAGATGACGGCTGCCAATTCTAGATCATGTGTTAGATAGTTGCGTTCATGGACCTTTAACTGTCTTGATGAAAAGCCATAACTTTTCTATGCTGGGGTAAAACACATCATAATTCTTTACCGGACGCATCACAATGCACAATGAATCCGCCAGATTGATCCGGTATTACAAGAATAGGAGCAGAGGTTAATCTCGACTTGAGTTCTACAAATGCCTTCTTACATGCTTCTGACCACATGAATACTTCGTCTTTACGTGTGATCTTGGTCAGGGGTGCTGCGATCTTTGAGAATCTTTCAATGAATCGTCGATAGTATCCTGCTAATCCCAAAAAACTTCTTATATCTTTCACCGTCTTTGGTGTCGGCCACTCGCTGACACCTTAGCTGGATCCACCGAGATTCCTTCGCCTAAGACAATATGTCCGAGAAATCCGACTTGATCTAGCCAAAATTCACATTTGCTGTACTTGGCGTAGAGCTGGTGTTGCCATAATGTCTCAAGGACAATTAGTAAGTGCTTGGCGTGCTCTTTCCGATTCTTTGAATACACTAGGATGTCATCGATGAAGATAACAACAAACTTGTCTAAGTACTCTCGGAAAACTTGGTTCATCAAGTTCATAAAGATGGCAGGTGCATTGATCACTCCAAATGGTATTACGAGATATTCATAATGACCATAACGAGTCCGAAATGGCGTCTTCAGAATGTCGGACTCCTTGACCTTCACCTGATGATATCCTGAACGAAGATCTAACTTTGAAAAGACACAAGATCTACTTAACTGATCGAAAAGGTCATCGATACGCGGTAGTGGATACTTGTTCTTAATTGTCACTTCGTTCAAAGCTCGATAATCCACACACATCCTGTAAGAACCTTCCTTCTTCTTTACCAGTAGCATCGGAGATCCCCAGCTTGAAAACTAGGACGAATCCAACCTTTCTTCAAGAGTTCGCCCAGCTGAATGCGGATCTCCTTCAATTCCTCCGGACTTAATCGGTACGGAGCTTTTATTACTGGTTTTGCGCCGGGTTGTAAATCGATGCTGAATTCAAGAGCTCGATCAGGAGGCAAACCTGATATATCTTCCAGGAATACATCCTCGAACTCTCTAACTTTCTCTGGCTTCGATTCTTCCGCTTGCAACGCTGCAATCTCTGCCTTCTTTGGTTTTGCTCGGTAGATACTAGGCTCCAAGGTTCGGTCTCCACTCTTGAAATAGAAGACTGGGTGATATGGTATCTTAAATACTACCCTCCTTTGACGACAATCGATGGTAGCGAAGAAAGTTCCCAGCCAGTCTATTCCCAAGACTATGTTGAAATTTGGTATGTCCAGCACCTTGAAGTCCGCATAGAATTCTCAACTGCAGACGACTACTGGACACGGATCGTATACTAAAGTTGCTTTTAGAATGTCGTTCTCTGAACTGACATTCCAGCTGGATACGAGCGGTTTAACTGGGAGCGCATGAGTTCGGACGTACCATTGCGACATAAAGCAATGTGATGCCCCGGTGTCAAAGAGCGCTAGTGCAAGTAGGGAGGCTACTAAGATTTTACCTAAGTCGCATGGGATAGGTTTAGGTATAACAAATATAAGATGGCTATGAATTGAAAGGTCTTGAAAGATAATAGGGAAGAGATTTACCAGTGATAACCTGACCCGTAGTTTCAGCTTCTTCGACCGACATAGTGAATGCTTGGCGTCGCGGCACTTTCTTCTGTGCCTGGTTAAACACTCGGCGTTGGGGTTGAGTGGTCTGGGTGTAGGGAGTTGGAGCTGGTAGTGCTAATCAGGTAGGATGAGCTTGGATCACCGGTCTAACTGGAGGGTTGTTGGGTCCTAGGTTCTGTGGGCATGCTCCAATGGCGTGAGTAAAAGACCTACAGATTAGGCATAAGTTGTTCGCCCTACGACAGTTCTTCATAAGGTGCCATGTTCTCTTGCAGTAGATGCAAAAGTCTAGCATGTTGTTGGCGAACGAACTTACTAGCCTCCGAGATGGTTCATTAAAAACTGGCCTGGAAGAGGCCCCTCTTGTGATCTGGTGCACAGGGCGTTTCACACCGGCAGTCTGCGGCCTGCCCTTCTTCTTCACAACTGCCTCATAGCGTCGAGCAGCCTTCAAAGCAAGCTCATGGGTTGGGAAATCCCCTGTAGCGAGTGCAACTTGGATTTCAGGGTCCAACCCTTGCTGAAATCATCGTGCCCGAATCTCAGCAGTGTGAATAAGGTGTGCAGCGAACCTGTTACGACCTTGTGTTAGCAGTGTTGTGTGTAAGATCAGAAAATTGAATTTGAGACAATATCTTACCTGCTGAGCATGGTAAACTCAGCATTATATTCATCCACCGACTTGACCCACATCAAGTCTTGCTGTCAATGGACGAATTGCTGCTCCATGTCAAAGCGGACATTCTCTGGGAAGTACTTGGCATCGAAGAGGTCTCGGAATGTTTTCGATTCTATCGGTTGTGCGAGACGGCTCTCCTCAGCCTTCCACCAAACCCTGGCGTTATCGTTTAGTTGCAACTTAGCAACTCTCACCAGGAAATATCTGGAACTTGAGATGCTGCCAGGTCATCCTCGATCGCTTGAGCCCATTCTTCTGGTTCAAGCAGACTCTCTTTACCCGAGAAGTTCTTTGGGTGTAAGGCCCGAAACTGTTTGACTCCAGGTGCCTCCGCCTCGGGGTGGTTTATAAGGATAGCAGTCTGCTGCTGCTGACCCTCCAATAGGCTCTTGATAGCCTCATGCAGTACCGTTTTCTCATTGATAGGAGCTGCAACGGTAAGTGATGGTGGTAGCGTAGGCGGTGGGGTATTGCCGTTGACGTTTGTGCTGGTATTGTTCGAAGATTCCATCACCTTGATATAAAAGATAGGTTAGGATAGACTCAAGAAATTTGAAATGCAAGGAATGTAAATGTTTGTTGAATTCATTAATTCTTGTGGTATATTGTTTACGACTTCATGCAGAACTGACCTGCATAGGCCACTAACAAAAACCTGTCACGCCCTGCTTCCCATTAGACGGAAACGATAACGTGTCAAGCCTGCGGCATATTTATCCAGAGATCATTTCCTAAATAAATATACTAAACGTATTAAAACAATAATACACAATATAAGAATAAATGAAGACCGTAAAAATTTTCAACAACCGTCTTCATTTACATTCAACTTCCAATATTTACAAATACACGAGTTTATGCTGGAAAGTAAATACAATAAGGAAAATGCCTAAACAAGTGGCATACATAAACTGAAGAAAAGTGAAGCTGAGCTAGCCTTCAGTAGCGATCTGGTTGTAGTCTCTTTGGCTTCCACTTCCTCCATCTCGACAGTATCTAACGAACATTCCAAGAGAAGAAAAGTCGGTGGAATGCCCGTCAGCGAACTAGCGCTTGGTAAGTCCCAAAGATAAGTAAGAGTAAAGAAAATGACAATCGTAGAATATTTATATGATGAGTAATAGTATATGATCATGGGTAAATATATTCTATAAGTCTCTATATGGTCACTATGTTAACGTTAAGTTCCAAGTGTGAATGTCAACGCAGTCGTAGAAGTATTCACAAGCTCAAGAGTGGGGCCCCGGGAGCAACGAAACACGGGCCCATTTCATGTGTTAGCATCGGGGCTCTAGACTGTGGATGAGTCAACTCGACTGATATTCGAGTAAAACAAAAAAGAGGTTAATACGGAACTTCTGAAGCTCCGTTGGATTCACACAAGAAACTATCCCAAACACCCGAGTATAATATTGTAATGCCCCACGCCCCAATACAGATGGTATTGTCCGCTCTGGCCGAAACCGTACAGTTTTGTCCTTTAGAGCGAACCGGATCCAACCAGGGGCCACTTGTTAGTGTATATGCCCTAGAGGCCATTACTGTATCATACTAGTTTGTATATTATTTAATGGAAGCTTGGGATATTCACAGTTGTATAGACAGTCTTGCTCAAAATGGTAGTATGCTACTTGGTTTGTTTCTACTTCAATATGTGCATGCGTTTCTTCTAGCACATCGCTTATACATATTAGTGGAGCCCTTAGGATCTTTGCTTGATTACCAGCATTGTGATGGCAGTCACACTAGTGGGGGCTGGGTAATCTACAAGCACATCCTTATACAGGTCCCTAGTCGTAGGATTATCGAGACGGGGCATCGATACTCCGGAGTAGACTAGCGTATATGCTTCTCATCCCAGCAGGGGAGATGGTCTTTCCCACAGCCATTAGTACGTCGTACTGGAGATAGTATGCGGGTGCTCGTTAGGTTACGAGTACACTGGACAGGACTCGTCGGGAACTGTTGGTTGGTACTATACCTATCGTCAGATAACAGTTCCCAGGTGACAGGAATACGGCTTAGTCCGTCGACTTGACACTGCTACTTCGCCTCGAGTGTGTTCCCACTGTACTTTGATTACTACCCTACCACGGCTCAAAGGAGTCGTGCAAACAGGTAGTAGTTGGGTGCAGTCCCGAAGAACTTGGAGGCAGTAGCGGTTAGACAGGATTCGTCTCTCCCGGTATTGGGGGTTGATATCGCGCTGTGTCTAGGAGAGCCATTACACAAAGTCCCTGGACAGGGCAAGCGAGATTTACTGGTAGTGTTTCTAATAGTTTCTCAGGGTGTTCTGGGCTACACTCCGGTACGATTTGTACCGCTATTAGGGGTCTGACGTGTTAGTGTTTATGCCCTAGAAGGCCATTACTGTATCATCCTAGTTTGTATATTACTTAATGGAAGCTTGGGATATTCACATGTATATAACAGTCTTGCTAAACATGGTAGTATGCTACTTGGTTTTTCTATCTTAATATGTGAGTATACGTATTGATAGAGCTCTTAGGATCTTGCTTGACTACCAGCGTTGTGATGGCAGTCACACTAGTGGGGGCTGGGTAGTCTACAAGCACATCCTTATTCTGGTCCCTGGTCGTTGGATTATCGAGACAGAGCATCGATACTCCGGAATAGACTAGTGTGTACGCTTCTCATCCCAGTTGGGGAGATGGTCTGTCCCACAGCCGTCAGTACGTAGTACTGGAGATAGTATGCAGGTGCTCGTTAGGTTACGGGTACACCGGACAGGACTCACAGGGAACTGTTGGTTGGTTTTATACCAGTCGTCGGTGAACAGTTCCCAGGTGACATGAGTACAGCATAGTCCGCAGACTTGACACTGCTACTTCGCCTCGAGTATGTCCCACTGTTCTTAGATTGCTACCCTACCACGGCTCAAAGGAGTCGTGCAAACAGGTAGCAGTTGGGTGCAGTCCCGAGCACTTGGAGGCAGTGGCGGTTAGACAGGATTCGTCTCTCCCGGTATTGGGGGTTGATATCGCGCTGTGTCAGAGAGCCATTACGCAAAGTCCCTGGCCAGGGCAAGCGAGATTTGCTGGTAGGTTCCAGTAGTTTCTCAGGGTGTAATGGGCTTCGCTCCGACACGACTTATACCGCTATTAGGGGACTGACGCTTGCCGCCCCCTAGGCCCGATATGCGATAGTCTTAGACGAACGGACCGGACTGTACGGAGATTGTCACATCAGACTCAGTAGGAGTTCGGATGGGTTTCCTCATCGGCCTTCTTATCGACATCTACCTGGGGACCGTTACGTACAGCTAGTGCCGCTTGCGGTCTGTGGTTAAACCCACTGCCAGCGTAGTAGTCGAGTCTCTAGAGTCCCACACAGAGAGTTTCCCTACTCCGGGCGAAACGATATAGAGGTCGTATGGTTTTACGACAAGGGTTCGGACGCATACGTGTGTTTACGCACGTACGACTTTCGGACAGTTTTTACCAGTCGGCTTTGGTTTAAGCCAGTTACTGGTATCCGGTTATTGGATTTATACAGTCTAAAGTTTTTCCATATTTTTGCGGAAAGGAGGGGTGTTCTCGTAATTGCGCGAGAAGCTTCTAGAAGATGGTGACTAAGGAAGTTTAGGTGGCATATACAATGAATGTGATTAGTGAGTCATATGGATGATTCATCCATGTCATTAATGCATCATAAATGCTTAATGACTCATGGATGTGAATCATCACTAGATATTATCAAGCATGGTTGTTAAATTCATTTCTTTTCTTTTCTTGATAAAAGAAATGCTTGATATATATTATCATAACTCATTCTTCTCACTTCATTATTATCTTCACCTTCTCTCTCCTCAAGCTCTCCCTCTTCAAACCCTAATCCTCCCCTCTCATGTGTTGAGTACAAGGATTAGTTAGACTAATTAAACCATAACCCTCACTCTATATCACCTAGCTTCTTTGATTAGCACATAAAGAAAGTTAGTTGCCTCAAGTTTAGAGGCTAAGCTTGGAGTAAAGCTCTCGGGTGGATCGTCTACTACTTCGAGAAGGCCGAGGAAGGAGGTGGAGTTCGTAAAGACGAAGGACACGATTCGTTAGGTATAATCCCTTTACATAGTAGTTGTTAACTTCTATGTTTGATGTTAGTTATCGTTTAGCTTCGATTCATGCGGTTAGTCGATGTTTAAGCAAAAAACAAGATCGTTTTTCATATTTCCGCCTCCCCGCAAGTCGTGGGGTGTTGTACATCGACTTACAGTGGTATCAGAGCCTCGCTAAACAATAAATAACTTACTTGCAAATTTGTATGAATTTCGACCGGAAAAACCCGAAATCACAAGTTTCTGTCGATTTTTAAATGAAGTCCTAAAATTTTTCAGGGAGGTTCAGAAAGCTTAAAAAGACAGTAGAAGAACACACAAGAAATTTGGGCCCCTGAATCGCCTATAGCGCCGCGGAACCGCGGCGGATCGCACCGATCCACCGCGCTTCCGCCGCCGAGTTGGCGATTCAGGAACCCAAATTTCCTGTGTTGCTTCTCTGTGATATTTGGTATTTTCTGGAAGTTTTTATTTTTGCTCAGGTTTCAGATTTACAGAGAAGTATTGGAGCAAAATTAAAAGTGTTTAATCGATCGAAATTATACAGTATTTGCTTGTTGGATTATATCTGTGTTTGTATAATGTGTTCGTAAACCTCCCCTAACTGCTAGTATGTCGGTTGGCAGGGGGTTGCACATTTCTGTAATGGTTTTTACTGTTTGTGGATATGAACTGTGTTGGACTGTTGTGATGTTTAGCCGGGGTTATGTGATGGGTTATTATTTAATTAATTTGATGTAAATGTAATTTGTTGTAATATTATTTTGCGGGGCACATCCAGGTTGCGGTTGTAGCCACCGTTGTATTATTTCATTTTACTGTTTTTGCTCCTAGGACAGACCCAAGGTGGGGTGCACAAACTGCCGGGCGGGTAGTTTATCGTACCCATTGGGGTCTTGGGTGGGGTAATGGCTATTCATCACAACTGTGTAATCCGTCCTTTGTTGCAGGCTCAAAACAAACACGGATTGCTTGCAAATCCAATAAAGTTCATCTGTGATCTGGAATGCCTATTATTGCATCTGACGAATGTACAATATCTATATATGATAGCTATTTAGACATCACTTATGTTTTACACCCGCGCTAGCCCAGCCCCTCTCTGTCGTTAGTTAAGTAACCTAACGGGTGATGACGGGACCCCGTGGCGAATGCGGATGGCATAAGAGGACGTTGTATTTTCGTTGTTTTCTGCAATGATAGGTTAATGATGGGACGCATTATTTATAATGCAAAGAAAATAAACCAAAAAGTTTAATCGTTGGAACAATTTAAAAGAAACCACTCGGTTAATTTTAAAAACAGATATTTTTAAATGCGGAGCTTTAACCACTCCTTTTAAAAGCTATCAGGTTCCTTCGGTTATATCAAGTTCACTACGTTCACGGTTTCGCCAAAACCATTCGTAGCCCTCCGTCATTTCATCTGGGTATTCAGTAGTATTCAAGCTATGTATTTTGACCTAACGCCAAGGCATAGTGTTTGGTAGCTACTGGGTATTCATTTGTTGCATAGATAGATGAGTTAGTTTGGGACAGTCGTATTATCATTTTGGCCGAACGTCAAGGATATATACGGATGGGTTCAAATTGACAAGATAATGATGGATAGAACTTGATATGTGACTTATGACATTTTGACCTAACGCCAAGCTCATAAGAGCATGGGGCAGAAAAATATATATCGGGAATTTCTAAAGAAACTGAAATTTGCAAAGAGTTGCATACCATTTGGAGTTTGATGAATGTTGGTAGGATTCCTTCAACATTATCATACAATGATATTTGGATCCCGATCCTACTGTGAGTATATGCTACTTATCAGGATATTCGTCACTTAACGATCAATGCTATAAACCAAGTAGGTGTCCAGAAAGGTGTCAGCGGGGTTACGCCCCCAGAGAAAAGAGGTTATTTAATTAAGGAACTTCGCAAAAGCGTTGGAAAACCTCCCTCGAAGTATCGACACTAGCCTGGCTGAACGGTTAAGCAAGAATTGTACAGTGAGAATAGTCCTGGCTAATTCTTCTTTTATGGTTTGAGGCAGGATTCGAGAAACAGTGGGAGCCATCCAGTTTAGATAAACTAAAAACCACTCTAAACTTGCAAGAGCATCATGCTAAAGAGTTTTCTTCTCTCTCCTAATTGCAGCGACCCTAAAAATGACTGGACTTAAGTTACTTTTAGAGAAAAATATACTGACAGGGCCAAACTATAAAGATTGGCTGCCGAATGTCAAAATGGCTTTGACCTATGACAAATTGGGGTACGTCCTCACCGCTACGGCACCTGCTGTCCCTGGTCCCAAATCGAGCAATGTGGATAAGGAAATCCGCAAAACCTGGGATTTAGATTGCGCGAAAGCCAAGTGCATCGTGCTTGCCTCAATGAACAATGAACATCAGAGGAGGCACGAGGATATGAACCTAGATGGCATATTTCTCCATACAAAGGAACTTTATGGAGAGCAATATGTATAGCAAGATACGAGACCTCTAAGAACTTGTTTTGAGCGAGGTTGGCTGTCGGGTCATCGGTAGGAGAACATGTCCTAAAGATGATCGGCTATATTGAAGAGCTCGCAGACCTTGGGACGACTTTGGATAATGAGCTCTATACAGACCTTATTCTCCAGTCCCTTCCTCACACCTATGCCCAGTTTATCCTGAACTTCAACCTTCAGAGAAAAGAAGTTGAACTTCCGGAACTCCTGAACATGTTAAGGAGTGCAGAGGGCACCTTGCAGAAAGCAAGGGAAACACCCGCTATGTTTGTTAGCGGTGCATCTTCTTCCGGGTCCAAGGCTAAGGCCAAAGGAAGGAAGAAGAAGGCCGCCACCAAACCTAGAGGAGGTGTTAGTAAAGTGGGAGGGAAGGGAAAGAAAAAGTTTGCGGTACCGGTAGTTGGCCAGGATGAGTGCTTCCATTGTCACAGGAAAGGGCACTGGAAGAAGGATTGCAAGGCGTGGAACGCCAAGAACCAGGAACCGAAACAAGCTGTGGCTTCGACTTCAGGTGTGTTTGTAATTAAGAATTGTCTGTCGATCAACTCTACTTCCTGGGTATTGGATACCGGATCAGGATCTCATATTTGCAATTCATTGCAGGCACTGAGAAACCGTAGAGTGCTGAAGGAAGGTGATATGACCCTAAAGGTTGCTAACGGAGCTAGCGTGGGAGCTGCGTCCGTCGGGGATTATTACCTAGGATTGACGAGTGGACATATTTTGGTTTTACATAACTGTTATTTTGTACCAAGCTTAACGTGTAATATCATATCAGTTTCCTTGTTATCAAATAAAGGTTATGATTTCACGTTCGTAAGAGATGTTAACATCCACATTAATCATGGTTTGATTGGGTCCGGTACCCTAAATAACGGTATATATGTTTTAAACCAACTCCAAATTTGCAATGTCCAGAACACACTTAAAAGAAAGTCTCCAGATTTAAATAAAGCTTTCTTATGGCATTGTAGACTGGGTCACATCAATGAGAGAAGGTTGACTAAGTTGCATAGAGAAGGATATTTGGACTCGTTCGAATATCAAACTTATGACACTTGTCAATCTTGTCTCAAAGGAAAGATGACAAAGCCTCCATTTACCGGACATGGAGTAAGAGCGAGCGAGCTCTTAGGACTCATACACAGCGATGTATGCGGTCCGATGTCTACACATGCAAGAGGTGGTTTTTCCTATTTCATTACTTTCACGGATGATTACTCAAGATACGGATTCATTTATCTGATGAAACATAAATCCGAAGCTTTTGAGAAATTCCGAGAGTATAAGAATGAAGTAGAAAACCAAACCGGCAAAAGTATCAAGACACTTAGATCTGATCGAGGTGGTGAGTACTTGAGTGCCGAGTTCCTAGGTTACATAAAAGAGAAAGGAATTCTCTCTCAGCTTACTCCTCCATACACTCCACAGCATAACGGTGTATCGGAGAGATGGAATCGAACCCTATTGGATATGGTACGATCCATGATGAGTAATGCTGAGTTACCGCGATCTTTCTGGGGTTATGCGCTAGAATCAGCGGCATATCTTTTGAACATGGTTCCTACCAAGACTGTGCCTACCACTCCATATCAGATGTGGAGCGGGAAGAAACCCCATCTACAGTATATAAAGATTTGGGGATGTCCAGCTTTTGTTAAAAAGCAGCATGTGGACAAGCTCGAGGCACGATCAGTAAAGTGTAAGTTTGTGGGATATCCAAAGAACTCCAGGGGATATCTATTCTATTACGCAGAGGAACAAAAGGTATTTGTTTCTCGTAATGCCCATTTTCTAGAACATCAGTTTTTAGAAAAGGAATCAAGTGGGAGCGAAATAGAACTGGAAGAAATTCCAGAACCACAAACTAATACTGAAAGTTTGGTAGAACCGGTAGTTCAAGAAGAACAGGACATTCCCGCACCCCTCCGCAGGAGTAGTAGGCCGTCTCATTCGCCTGAGAGATACTACGGTTTTCTCATAGATGGGGGTAGAGAGGATTGCATCATAGATGATGATGAACCTACTGACTTCCAGCAGGTCATCCAGAGCGGCGACGCGGTACGATGGCTAGATGCAATGCGGACCGAAATGGAGTCCATGTACACCAACAAAGTATGGACTTTGGACTTTGCTCCAGATGGGGTAAAACCCATAGGATGCAAATGGATCTTCAAGAAAAAGATTGGTGTAGATGGACAGGTGGAAACCTATAAGGCTAGACTTGTTGCAAAGGGTTTTCGTCAAAGACCTGGTTTGGACTATGACGAAACTTTTTCTCCAGTGGCTATGCTCAAATCCATTCAGGTCCTTCTTGCTATTGCTGCCTTCCATGATTATGAAATCTGGCAAATGGACGTAAAGACGGCTTTTCTGAATGGAAATTTAGAAGAGTGCGTCTATATGGATCAACCAGAGGGTTTCAATCAGAGTGGGAGCAGCGGGAAAGTATGCAAGCTGCTTAAGTCCATTTATGGACTAAAGCAGGCATCGCGGAGTTGGAACATCTGTTTTGATGAGACAGTCAAAGAATATAACTTTATCAAAAATCCAGATGAACCGTGCATATATAGTAAAGTAGTAGCCAGAAGTGTCGTATTCCTCGTCTTGTACGTGGATGACATTCTATTGATAGGAAATGACATTCCTATGCTACAATCTGTCAAAGGATTCTTGTCACACAGGTTCTCCATGAAAGACCTGGGTGATGCCTCTTACATTCTGGGGATCCGGATCTATCGTGATAGATCCAAGAGGATGTTGGGACTTTCGCAGTCCAGGTATATCGACACTGTACTGAAAAGATTCAGTATGGAAGATTCTAAGCGCGGTAATCTACCGGCTTGTCACGGAATCACCCTCTCCAAAGAGATGTCTCCCAAGACTGATTTGGAAAGGGAACGCATGTCTATTATACCCTACGCTTCTGCGGTAGGTTCTATAATGTATGCGATGTTGTGCACCAGACCAGATGTAGCTTACGCACTAAGCGTGGTAAGCCGGTATCAGTCAGACCCAGGGGAGAAGCACTGGATAGCAGTAAAGAACATTCTCAAGTACCTGAGAAGGACTAAGGAGATGTTCTTGGTTTACGGCGGAAAAGACCTCAGGTTGGAGGCCTTTACTGATTCCGGCTTCCAGAGTGATAAGGACGATTCCAAGTCCATGTCGGGTTATGTCTTTACCCTCAATGGAGGGGCGGTGTGCTGGAAGAGCTCCAAGCAGGACACCGTTGCTGACTCGACGATGGAAGCGGAGGATATAGCTGCTTGCGATGCTGCAAAAGAAGCAGTCTAGATGAAGAAGTTCCTAACAGAACTTCAGGTGGTTCCTACCATAGTTGATCCAATACCTCTGTATTGCGACAACAACGGAGCTATAGCTTTAGCAAAGGAACCAAGGTCCCATCAGAAGTCCAGACACATCTTAAGACGGTATCACCTGATCAGGGAGATCATTGATCGTCAGGAGATCGAGGTTCGGAGAGTTGCTTCTGAAGAGAACATTGTTGATCCATTCACGAAGGCCCTACCTCAGATTCAGTTCGAGAGGCTACTCGAGATTATCGGTCTTCGATACGCCAGTACATGGCCCTAGTGCAAGTGGGAGATTGTTAGTGTTTATGCCCTAGAAGGCCATTACTGTATCATACTAGTTTGTATATTACTTAATGGAAGCTTGGGATATTCACATGTATATAACAGTCTTGCTAAACATGGTAGTATGCTACTTGGTTTTTCTATCTTAATATGTGAGTATACGTATTGATAGAGTTCTTAGGATCTTGCTTGACTACCAGCGTTGTGATGGCAGTCACACTAGTGGGGGCTGGGTAGTCTACAAGCACATCCTTATTCTGGTCCCTGATCGTTGGATTATCGAGACAGAGCATCGATACTCCGGAATAGACTAGTGTGTACGTTTCTCATCCCAGTTGGGGAGATGGTCTGTCCCACAGCCGTCAGTACGTAGTACTGGAGATAGTATGCAGGTGCTCGTTAGGTTACGGGTACACCGGACAGGACTCACAGGGAACTGTTGGTTGGTTTTATACCAGTCGTCAGTGAACAGTTCCCAGGTGACATGAGTACAGCATAGTCCGCAGACTTGACACTGCTACTTCGCCTCGAGTATGTCCCACTGTTCTTAGATTGCTACCCTACCACGGCTCAAAGGAGTCGTGCAAACAGGTAGCAGTTGGGTGCAGTCCCGAGCACTTGGAGGCAGTAGCGGTTAGACAGGATTCGTCTCTCCCGGTATTGGGGGTTGATATCGCGCTGTGTCAGAGAGCCATTACGCAAAGTCCCTGGCCAGGGCAAGCGAGATTTGCTGGTAGGTTCCAGTAGTTTCTCAGGGTGTAATGGTTTGGCAAAGATCCTTTAGCTTTAGTCTATATTGCTATGTAAGAAAGTTTCGATTTTTACTTGTTCCGCCTCCTCGCTAGCTTGCGGGGTGAGCGACATAGACTTACAGTGGTATCAGAGCCTCGCTAAACCATCACTAACAGTTTAAACGACAATTAAAACTACGAAAACGAAACAACCCGAAAACAACGAACCCAATATTGAAGTTTCTGTCGAAATTTTAATGAACTCTGAAAAATATTTAAACATGTACAAAGTCATCTTTGAACAGTAAAAAGGCCACAGAACAAAATTGGAACATTTTCTCATTGGGGGGGCCGGCCACATGGCCCAGAATTCCGGTGAGTCCAGTTTTTGTATGGTGGAAATGCTTCAATTTTTGTATTTGGCTTTTTGACTTATATCTTGGGTTTCAGGAGTTGTTTGCTTTCACCGATTTTGACTTTACTGAAAGTTATTCACTGTAGCACTGCGGGTGTTTCGAAGTCGTAACTTTAACGTCGTTTAATGTTCTGTGTTTGTGAAATGATATATGTACTGAACGTCTACTAATCGCTATACGTCGATTAGTGGGGGTTGTGCATATCTGTGATCTGTGATGTTGGTTTGTGGATATGAACTTGTTGGATTGTCGTGATGAATAGCCGGTGATGTGAAATGAGAGTTGTCATTTTTCATTCAATGTAATATTTGTAATTTGATGTAATATTATTTTATGGTCGCACATCCGGGTTGAGGTTGTAGCCGCCATTTTATATTATTTCTTTTACTATTTTTGCTCCTAGGATAGACCTAAGGTGGGGTGCACAAACTACCGGGTGCTTTGAAGTGCCGAGTGGCCTACTTACGTTGTTGAGGGAGGTTACTTCACTTCGGGTATTTGGCGGGTAGTTTGCCGCACCCGTAGGAGTCTAGGGTGGGGTTTGGCTATTCATCACGACCGTGTAATCCGTCTTTCGTTGCAGGCTCAAACGAAGTGCGGATTCCTAGTATATCCAATGTGTTCATCTGTGATCTAGAATGGCTACCATTGCATCTGACGAATGTATATATCTATATATGATATCTAGTAGGCGTTGCTTATGTTTTGCATCTGCGCTAGTCCAGCCCCCGCTCTGTCGTTAGTTAAGTAACCTAACGGGTGATGACGGGGCCCAGTGGCGAATGCGGATGGCATAAGCGTACGTCATATTTTCGTTGTTTTCTGCAATGGTAGGATTAATTGATGGGACGCATTAAATTAATGCAAAGAAAACAAACCAAAGCTGAATCGTTGGAACAATTTCAAAACCACTCGGTTTTTTCAAAACAGAAAACTTTTAAAAACGCGGAGCTTAAGCCTCTCCTTTTAAAACCTATCAAGGTTCCTTCGATTATATCAAGTTCACTATGTTCACGGTTTCGCCAAAAACATTCGTAGCCCTCCGTCATTTCTTATGTATATTCAATAGTATTCAAGCTATGTTTGTTGACCTTCGTCAAGGCATAGTGATTGGTAGCTATTGGGTGTTCATATGTAGCATAGATAGATGCGTTGGTTTGGGACAGTCGTATTACCTTGTTGACCTTCGTCAAGGGTATATACGGGTGGGTTCAAATTAACCTAGACAATGATGGGTAGAACTTGACATGTGACTTATGATTTGTTGACCTTCGTCAAGGTCATAAGAGCATAGGGCAAAAATCCACATGGGAGTTTCTAAGGAAATTGAAACTTGCTAGTGCTGCATACCATTTGGAGTTTGATAATGTTGGTAGGATTCTTTCAGCATTATCACACAATGATATTTGGATCCCGGTCCTACTGTGAGTATCCGCTACTCCTCAGGAGATTTTTTCACTTAACGATCAATGCTATAAACCAAGTAGGTGTCTAGAACAGTGTTAGCGGGGCTACGCCTCCAGGGAAAAGAGGTTATTTAATTAAGGAACTTTGCGAAAGCGTCGTAAAACCTCCCTCGAAGTACCGACACTAGCCTGGCTGAACGGTTAAGCAAGTATTGTACGGTGAGATTAATCCTGACTAATTCTTCTTTTATAGTTTGAGGAAGGATTCGAGAAACAGTGGGAGCATCATGTTTAGATAAATTAAAAACCAATCTAAACTTGCAAGAGCATCATGCTAAGTGTTTTCTTCTCTCTCTCTTAATTGCAGTGACCCAGTGACCAGACATAGGTTACATCTAGATAATAAAATGACTGAATCTGACTGTAATGACTGGCAAAGGTCTGTCCAGATGCCCGTTACTCATGACAAACTGGGACACCTCTTCACTAATCAAACCCCTGCCGTCTCAGGACCAGTTTCCATCGATACTGATATTCGTAAGACATCGGAAAAGACTGTGCGAATGCCAAGTGCCTCGTGTTGGCCTCAGTTGATGGTGCGTACCAGAGGCAGCATGAGAAGATGGACTTAGTTTCTATCTTCTTCCATAACAAAGATTTATATGGAGAGAAATCTCGTATCGCAAGATATGAGATCTCGAACGAATTGCTTCAAGCGAGGTTGGTTGTCGGGTCATCTGTATGGGACAACGTCCTTACAGAGACTAGCTATTTTGATGAGCTCACGGACCTGAAGACCACGTTGAAGAACGGGTCAAATACTGACTTGATTCTACAGGCTTTGCCCTCTACTTACACCCTGAAGGAAACCAGGGAAGTAGAAGGAAAGGGAAGGGCAAAAGTTTCGGGACTAGATGTGGTAAAGGAGGGACGTCCCTATTGTTACGGGAAAGGACATTGGCAGAGGAATTGCAGGGCTAGCAAAGCCAGTAGCCAGGATTCGAAGAATGTTGTGGCTTCGGCTTCGGGTGTGTTTGTAATAGAAAATTGTATGTCAATTAACTCTCCTTCCTGGGTACTAGATACCAGATCAGGATATCATATCTGTAATTCATTACAGGCTTTGAGAAACCGTAGAGTTATCAGGGTAGGTGATATGACTCTCAAGGTTGCGAACGGAATGAGCGTGAACGATGAATCCGTAGGGAAATATCACCTTGGATTGACAAGTGGGCAGATATTGATTCTACGTAACTGTTTGTATGTACCTAGTCTAGCTTGTAATATCATATCTGCATCCTTACTTTCTAAGGAAGGATATGATTTTACATTTGTAAGCGATGTGGTCCATATCCACCTAAATCAAGTTCTGATTGGGTCAGGTGCATTAGAAAACGGAATATACGTATTAAATCAAGCTCAGGTTTTCAGTGTCCAGAACACACTTAAAAGAAAGTCTCCAAAAACAAATCAGGCTTTTTATGGCATTGTAGACTGTGTCACATCAATAAAACACGGTTAACGAAATTACATAAAGAGGGATATTTGAATCCGTTCGAATATCAGTCTTATGCTACTTGTGAATCTTGTCTCATGGGAAAGATGACAACGACTCCATTCACTAGACACGGAGTAAGAGCGAGCGAGCTCTTGGGACTCATACACAGTGACATGTGTGGTCTAATGTCTACACATGCACGAAGTGGTTATTCATACTTCATTATTTTTACGGATGATTTCTCTAGGTATGGACATGTCTTCCTGATGAAGCATAAATCCGAGGCCTTTGAGAAATTCCGGGAATACAAGAATGAAGTGGAAAAACAAACATGCAAAAGTATCAAGACACTGAGATCTGATCGAGGTGGTGAATACTTGAGTGCCGAGTTTCTGGGTTACTTAAAATAGAATGGAATTCTTTCTCAGCTTACTCCTCTATACACACCACAACACAATGGTGTATAGGAAATGCGGAATCGAACCCTATTAGATATGGTTCATTCCATGATGAGTAAGGCTAAGTTACCGCGATCTTTCTAGGGTTATACACTAGAAACAGCTGCATATCTTTTGAACAAATTTCCAACCAAGACTGTGCCTACCACACCATATTAGATGTGGAGTGGGAAGAAACCCTGTCTTAAATATCTTAAGACATGGGGATGTCCAGCTTTTGTAAAGAAGCAACATGCAGACAAGCTCGAGGCACGCTCAGTACTGTGTAAGTTTGTGGGATACCCCAAGAACTCCAAGGGGTATCTTTTCTATTCCGCAGAGGAACAAAAGGTTTTTGTTTCTCAGCATCCCCACTTCTTGGAAACTGAATTTTTAGAAAATCAGATAAGTGGGAGCGCAATAGAACTGGAAGAAATTCCAGAACCACAAGCTATTACTGAAAGCTTGGTAGAACCAGAAGTTTCAGGAGAACCGGACATTCCAGCGCCACTCCGGAGGAGTAGTAGGCAGTCTCATCCGCCCGAGAGATACTACGGTTTTCTCATAGACGGGGATCGAAAGGATTGCATCATTGAAAATGATGAGCCTACTAGCTTCCAGCAAGTCATTCAGAGCGGCGACTCAGTAAAATGGCTGGATGCAATGCGGACCGAAATGGAGTCCATGTACACCAACAAAGTTTAGACTTTGGACATTGCTCCAGAAGGGGTAAAACCCGTAAGCTGCAAATGGATCTTCAGAAAAAAAATTGGTGTAGATGGGCAGGTTGAAACCTATAAAGCTAGACTTGTTGCAAAGGGTTTTCGTTAAAGACCTGGTTTGGACTATGACGAAACCTTCTCTCCAGTGGCTATGCTCAAATCCATTTGGATCCTTCTTGCCATTACTGCCTTCCATGATTATGAGATCTGGCAGATGGACGTAAAGACGGATTTTCTAAATGGAAATTTGGAAGAGTGCGTCTATATGGATCAGCCGGAGGGTTTCATTCAGAGTGGGAGCAGCGGTAAAGTGTGCAAGTTGCTTAAGTCCATTTATGGACTAAAGCAGGCATCACGGAGTTGGAACATCTGCTTTGATGATACTGTCAAAGAATTCGACTTTATCAAAAATCCAGATGAACCATGCATATATAGTAAGATTGTAGGGAGAACTGTTGTATTCCTCGTCTTGTACATGGATGACATTCTCTTGATAGGAAATGACATTCCTACCCTACAGTCAGTCAAAGGATTCTTGTCACAGAGGTTCTCCATGAAGGACCTGGAAGATGCCAACTACATTCTGGGGATCCAGATCTATCGTGATAGATCTAAGAGGATGTTGGGACTTTCTCAGTTCAGGTACATCGATACCATACTGAAACGATTTAGTATGGAAGATTCAAAGCGCGGTAATCTACCGGCTTGTCACGGAATCACCCTCTCCAAAGAGATGTCTCCCAAGACTGATTTGGAAAGGGCTCGCATGTCATCTATACCCTACGCATCTGCGGTAAGCTCTATAATGTATGCGATGTTGTGTACCAGACCAGATATAGCATACGCACTGAACGTTGTAAGCCGGTATCAGTCGGACCCAGAGGAGAAACACTGGATAGCAGTAAAGAACATTCTCAAGTACCTGAGAAGGACTTAGGAGATGTTCTTGGTGTATGGCGGAAAAAACCTCCAGATCGAGGCCTTTGCTGACTCCAGCTTCCAGAGTGACAAGGATGACTCCAAGTCCATGTCGGGTTATGTCTTTACCCTCAATGGAGGGGCGGTTTGATGGAAGAGCTCCAAGCAAGAAACCATTGTTGACTCAACAATGGAAGCGGAGTACATAGCTGCTTGCGATTCCACAAAGGAAGCTGTCTGGATGAAGAAGTTCCTCATGGAGCTTCAGGTGATTCCCAACATTGTTGATCCAATACCGCTGTATTGTGACAACAATGGCGCTATAGCTTTAGCGAAGGAACCGAGGTCCCATCAGAAGTCCAGATACATTTTGAGGCGGTACCACCTGATCAGGGAGATCATAGATTGCCGGGAGATCGAGGTGAGGAGAGTAGATTCGGAGAATAACACTGCAGATCCACTCACAGAGGCCATACCCCAGACTCAGTTCAAGCGGCTGATCGAGATGATAGGTCTTCGATACGCCAGTACATGGCCCTAGTGCAAGTGGGAGATTGTTAGTGTATATGCCCTAGATGCCATTACTGTATCATACTAGTTTTTATATTACTTAATGGAAGCTTGGGATATTCACAGTTGTATAGACAGTCTTGCTCAAAATGGTAGTATGCTACTTGGTTTGTTTCTACTTCAATATGTGCATGTGTTTCTTTTAGCATATCGCTTATACATATTAGTGGAGCCCTTAGGATCTTTGCTTGATTACCAGCGTTGTGATGGCAGCCACACTAGTGGGGGCTGGATAATCTACAAGCACATCCTTATACAGGTCCCTAGTCGTAGGATTATTGAGACGGGGCATCGATACTCCGGAGTAGACTAGCGTATACGCTTCTCATCCCAGCAGGGGAGATGGTCTGTCCCACAGCCATTAGTACGTCGTACTGGAGAGAGTATGCGGGTGCTCGTTAGGTTACGAGTACACTGGACAGGACTCGTCGGGAACTGTTGGTTGGTACTATACCTATCGTCAGATAACAGTTCCCAGGTGACAGGAGTACGGCTTAGTCCGTCGACTTGACACTGCTACTTCGCCTCAAGTGTGTTCCCACTGTACTTTGATTTCTACTCTACCACGGCTCAAAGGAGTCGTGCAAACAGGTAGTAGTTGGGTGCAGTCCCGAAGCACTTGGAGGCAGTAGCGGTTAGACAGGATTCTTCTCTCCCGGTATTGGGGGTTGATATCACGCTGTGTCTAGGAGAGCCATTACATAAAGTCCCTGGCCAGGGCAAGCGAGATTTACTGGTAGTGTTTCCAATAGTTTCTCAGGGTATTCTTGGCTACACTCCGGTACGACTTGTACCGCTATTAGGGGTCTGACGTTTACCGCCCCCTAGGCTCGACATGCGATACTCTTAGACGAACAGACCGGACTGTACGGAGATTGTCACATTCAGGCTCATTAGGAGTTCGGATGGGTTTACCTCATCGGCTTCTTATCGACATCTACCTGGGGACCGTTACGTACAGCTAGTGCCGCTTGCGGTCTGTGGTTAAACCCACTGCCAGCGTAGTGTCGAGTCTTTAGAGTCCCACACAGAGAGTTTCCCTGCACTGGGCAAAAGGTGTAGAGGCCGTATGGTTTTACGGCAGGGCTACGATCACTTACATGCACTTGTGCGCGTATGATGTTCGGGAAGACAATACTAGTAGGCTTTGGTTTTAGTCGGATCTTAGTATTGTACAGATGGATTATTTTTGTCTTCTGTGTATTCGTGTTCTACGGAATGCGGATGCGGGTGTGTATGCAGGGTTGTGAGGAGCGAAGAAGAAGTTGCCTCATTAGGGTTTCGACTATTGACTTGGTCAAAACCATTATGAGGTGGGGAAAATGTTTATTAATCTTTTTAATGATATTTGTGTTATGGATAATTGGTTTGACCATTTGACCTTCCTTGACCATTTGACCTAGTTGACTATTGTTGACTTAGATATTTTTGAGAGCACTAGATCCTTCTTATTGTTTTGGATTTATTTTGAGATGATAATGGTCAAATCAAGTAGCCATCACACATTATCATGATAAAAGATTAGTAAATATATTTTCTATGGATCATTATCTCTTTGGCTTTCTTTCTCATCCAAAAGAAAGCTCCCATGGTTCTTCTTCTTCCTCCTCTCTAGTTTTTTCTATAGCTCTCATGTGTTGAGAAAAATAGAAATAAAATAGACAAACAAATCCATCTTCTTCCTATACATAACCTAGGACACCAAGCATAGCAAACTTGTTGCCCTAGTTACCTCGGCTTGGGGTGGAGCTCGGACTATAGACTCTCGGGTGGATCGTCTTCGACTCAAGGAGGCCGCGGAGGTGACCAAGATCCGGATTGATCCTCGGAGCTCGTACGGACGAGGAGGAAAGTGGAGAAAAGAACCGAAGGACAGTTTTCGTGAGGTATAATCTTCGTATTACAGTAGATTAAACCTCAGTAGTTTCGTTAGTAATGGTTTGGCAAAGATCCTTTAACTTTAGTCTATGTTGCTATGTAAGAAAGTTTCGATTTTTACTTGTTCCTCCTCCTCGCTAGCTTGCGGGGTGAGCGACATAGACTTACACCACTTCCCAGGAGGTCACCCATCCCCAAAATTCCGTGGCCCGAGCACGCTTAACTAAGTAGTTCTCAAACTCTTGCAGTGCCGATTCACTTAAAAGGAGCCTCTGTAATTGAGGGTGGTATCATTACATATATAATGCAGTTCGGTCCTCTTTCAGAATGTATTCCGAAGATTCTCCATTGTTCTACAGTGAGTCCTAGGGACTCAAGAGGTGGCCCCCGCCCCCTTAGCATGATAATTGGCGTGACACTTTGTTCCGTGAGCAAGAACCGAGTCCCGATATTCTCCCCATCTTTGAACAATGGTTCGTCCTCAAACCACAGACCTACTACTGAGGGACCTGCATGGGTCATGAATGTAACGCCCCAGTACAGATGGTATTGTCCGCTCTGGATGAAACCATACGGTTTTGTCCTTTAGAGCGAACCGGATCCGACCAGAGGCCACTTCCCAGGAGGTCACCCATCCCAAGACTTTCCTGGCCCGAGCACGCTTAACTACGGAGTTCTCAAACTCCTGCAGTGCTGATTCACTTAAAAGGCGCATCTGTAATTGAGAGTGGTATCATTACATTTATAATGCAGTTCGGTCATCTTTCGGAATGCGTTCCAAAGATTACTCATTGTTCTACAGTGGGTCCCACAGACTCAAGAGGTGGCCCCCGCCCCCTTAGCATGACAATTGACGTTGCATTTTGTTCCGTGTGACAGTTTGTTCCGTGAGCAAGAACCGGGTCCCGACAAATATATTATAAGTGCTTAATATACTTAATTAATTTGATTGATTGATTAACATGTCTGGATCGAAACCATAGATTGCAAAAGGTATAGAACATAGTCGAGTGGGTCGAGTAATATATGAGTCATGACAATTGGAATCTTGGTTCATGTCAAGTTGGTTCGAGTAGTTTGGGTTCGAGTTCATATTCGAGTTTAGTTTCGAGTTAGGTTAGAGTTCGAGTTTGTGTTCGAGTTCAAGTTCAAGTTCAAGTTTTAGCTTCGAGTTTGGATTCAAGTTCATGTCTTTTTCATAGGAATTGATTTAAACTGTTAAAAATCTTATGTTCGGGAGAAATCGGCAACTGCTGAACATGGATGGCAGGATTTGTGTCTTTTTCTAAGACAATTGCCATTGATAACTCTGTTAATTTGTCTATCCTGAATAGGCAAGCACTCACTTTCTCCGGCTCCCTAAGGATCAAGAGAAATGATATCGCTTAAACCTATATTAATCTAGAGTCCTTAAAATGTTATTTGCATATCTCGATGGGGTTTAATGAAAAATACTTTAATATGGTTTAAAAATAAAGCTCGAGGGTGATTTATAATATTTAGGATTTTCATGAACATGTACTTTAATTTTTGTGGTGTTTTGGTGATAAAATCTAGCTTTTTGAAAGTTTATGGTATTTTTGTGAAAACTACTACTTTGGAAACTTGGTGGTATTTTATTAAGAATTCTAAATTTTCATTTTAAAAATTTTGTTTCATAATATGTTTTTATTGAAAATACGAATTCATAGTTTTATATAATTTTCCAAAATTTAATTTTGTTTAGAAAATTCGTATTTCTTAAAAACCGTATTTTTGTTTCTTTTCGAGACCGAATACTCCGTGAGGAGTTTCGCATCGCGCTCTACTATCCCAAGGATGTGCAATAATCCGCACCATCTATTAGCGGGTCCCCTAAAGAGAGTTGTAGAGGCGTAATTGCCAAGGATTACAAAATACCGATTAAAAGAAACCCGTTTTGAAAAGGTGTGGTATTTTAATGTAAAACATATTCTTTAAATTAGCCATAGATTTATAATACCGTGCTATGCAACCATAGTGTGCGTGTAGGGTAGATCGTTACCCTGTGAAGTTTTCCTAAAGATATTTTTAAAAATTATTGAAATGAGGGTTATACTAAATTTCATGGTATTTTAATGAAAAAGTCCGTTATATATTGTTTCACATGAATTTTTTTTATTAAACTAAAATCTAATGATGTGAATAAGGTTAAGATTAGTATAGAATGTTAGTTTGACTTATTTTACTTATATAGCGGAGTAAAAATGTTAAAAAAGAAATTATATCGGAGATAACTCCACTTTGTTGATGTGTGTTTAGAGGGCGGGTTGTGATGAAAGAAATAAAAAGAAGAGGAGACTTACGAGTTTATATGGTTAACAAGAGAGAGAAGAAGCCTTTGGGTGTCTTGGTTTCGTCGGAGATACTCCGGTCGTCGAGTTTGGCTTGCTACTCCACTTGGGTGTTTAACACAACTTGATACTTAGAGAGTTTGAGAGAATTTTTGATAGAAATTTTAGAATGGGGGAGAGTTAGGGCATGGGGTGGTATTTATAGTGAAGAATTAGGGTTTGTGAATTAAAAATGTGGGTTAAAAGAATTAAAATAGTGTTAAATGGTGAATTGAAGAATCTCCGTTTGATTGCAGGAAAATCAAACAATGCAGGGGAGTTGAGGGGAATCGAAGGGACAAGTGTGCAAAGCACGGAGATGATTGGAGGCATTGGGACCGTCGGCGCCGGCCCTATAATGAAAACGTGCGGTCGGATCTTGATGATCCGTCTCGAGATTTGTGTCACGTGTCAAGTTAGGTGTTTACTCCTCTTTGCGCCTGCTTGATTTTTCTGAAACTTTTCGTTTCTCCGTGAATTGCACGTGCAACTCTTGGGTTTCCGAAAAATTAAAAAGAAAAATCTAAAAATGATTGGGTCTGATGAGAATTGAACACACAGGCTATGTCACAGCAGTGCAGATGCTTTACCAGTGAGCTACAATTTGCTTCTTGCTTTTATTTAATAAAAATAACGTTTAACTCTTATACGGGCTGTAATACCCTTTTCTATACAATAAACAGGAAATTTTTGTACAGGGATTTCAGAGTCGTTACACAACCAAGTAGGAAAGTTTTTATGTCGCTCCTTATCGATATCCCATTGCTCAGTTCGTTTAGTAGGTGGACGGTATTGAGTATTCCAAACGCTGTATATATCGCAAATAAACATTTAATTTTGACTTGAAGATATTCTATAATTATGTTAAGAAAAAAGTAATAAATACTTACCCGATAAAACTGTTCACATCTGAACAGTTAAATAAAATGTAACGGTGAATCATGCTGAGCTGCTCAGATGCAGTGTGACCCGACTTCACTTTACCCAGTTTCTTTCCTTAGGCCCGGAAGACGGATATTACAGGTCCATTGTCAACCATGTCCTTATTACGTCTCGGCCTATTAAATGCAATCTCAACACTCTCTAGATATATAGAACAGAACGTCATATATTCCTCCGCGAGAAACCCTTCAGGCCAACTCCTGTTACGGATGTACCGTTTTATTTTGTACATGAACCTGACGGAAGCAAAAAAATTTAATTCGTTTTATTATAAATATTTGATTTATTATGAAATGTAAAGAGTTGTTATATAATTTTCCTCTCGAATGGATACATCCACCGATAATTCACGGGACCACCTAAACGTGCCTCTTGAGTAAGATGAACCATGAGATGCAATATTATGATGAAAATAGAAGGTGGAAACAACATCTCCATTTTACAAAGTATGCGAGGTATTTTATTCTCCAGGGTTCTAAAATCGTTTGCCGAGTAATCTTTGGAGCATATCTCTCTGAAGAAATTACACAAATCAGTCACAACTGATACAACGTCGTTATCCAGTAATGCCCTAATAGCAATGGGAAGCAATTGCTGCATGATCACATGACAGTCGTGACTTTTCAGGCCGACGAGAGTTTTCTTTTTCAAGTTTACGTATATACTAATGTTCGCAGAATATGCATCCGGTATCCTTACTTGTTTAAGTACCTTAAGAAAACTTAGCTTCTCATTATCGGACATCGTGTGCTTTGCTGGTGGAATAGCCCATTTACCATTCTCTTTCGGAGTTGGATGCAATTCTGGCCGCAAATTCTTTGTAGCAAACCATTGTCGTATCGCTAATGTGTCTATGTTCTTGAATTTGGTATTCAACAGGGTACCCAGTAAGAGCTCACAGACATTCTTCTCGATGTGCATGACGTCCAAGTTATGGCGAAGATTAAGAAAACGCCAATACGGAAAATCATAAAATATAGATTTCTTTCTTCGGTTATTTGATATCTCATTCGGAATAGTATGCTTATGTTTCTTACCAAAAACAACATTGATGTGCTCTACGTCCACAAATACCTTTATCCCATTTGGCTCAGGAGGAGGGGGCTGATTCTCTTGCTTACCATTGAACTTGATTCCATTGCGTCGATAAGGGTGATCAATATCTAGCCAACAACGATGTCCAGTATAACAGAAAATCTGATTTACTGGCATTTCATAGATCAACGGCATCAAATAAACATCGATATCAATACCAGGAGAGTTGCTTCCAGGGATCAACAGAGGCATTTGGATGTAAGATTGTTTCATACTCATCCACGGCGGGAGGTTATAAACTACTAGTGTAACGGTACATACACTGTGAGATGCACCTCCTTTAAACGGTTCCAATCCATCAGCTGATAATCCAATTCTCACATTACGAGCTTCTACAGCGAACGCGGGAAATTGAGCGTCAAATCTTTGCTACTCTTCACCATCAGCGGGATGCCGTATAACTCCATCCTTCCTGCGACCATCTACATGCCATGTCACATGTTCGACGGTTTTAGACGACAGAAATAATCTCTGTAGCTTTTTCTTAATAGAAAAAAAGCACAATACCTTCAGAGGAATTTTCGGAATTGGCTCCTCATCCCTCGGCGGCCTTTTAGGTAATATCCACCTCGATTCCCCATAAGTTCTACACTTATTTAAGTTCCTGTCATAATCTTTCATGAATAACATGCAGTCATTTGGACATGCATCGATTTTTTAATAACTGAAACATGTTAGTGATATATGCCCTAGAGACCATTATTGTATCATACGGGTTTGTATATTACTTGATGGAAGCTTGGGATATACACAGATATAGTAACAGTCTTGCTCAAAATGGTAGTATGCTACCTGATTTGTTTCTACCTCAATATGTGCATGTGTTTCTTAGTATATCGCTTATACATATTGGTAGAGCCCTTAGGATCTTTGCTTGATTACCAGCGTTGTTATGGCAGTCACACTAATGGGGGCTAGGTAGTCTATAAGCACATCCTTATACAGGTCCCTAGTCGTAGGATTATCGAGAGGGGCATCGATACTCCAGAGTAGACTAGTGTATACGCTTCTAGTCCCAGCAGGGGAGATGGCATGTCCCACGGCCATCAGTACGTTGTAGTAGAGATAGTATGCAGGTGCTCATTGGGTTATGAATGCACTGGATATGACTCGTCGGGAACTGCTGGTGGATATTATACCTATCGTCGGGCAGCAGTTCCCAGGTGACATGAGTACAACATAGTCTGTTGACTTAACACTGCTACTTCGCCTCGAGTGTGTTCCTACTGTACTTTGATTACTACCCTACCACGGCTTAAAAGAGTCGTGCAAATAGGTAGTAGTTGGGTGCAGTCCTGAAGCACTTGGAGGCAGTGGCGGTTAGATAGGATTCGTCTCTCCTGGTATTGGGGGTTGATATCGCGTTGTGTTCGGAAGGCCATTACACAAAGTCCTTGGCCAAGACAAGTGGGATTTACTGGAAGGTACTCCGGTAGTTTCTCAAGGTGTTTTGGGCTACTCTCCTACACGACTTATTGCGTTATTAAGGGTCTGACGATTACCGCCCCCCTTAGGCCCGATATGCGATACTCTTAGAAGAACAAACCGGACTGTACGGAGATTGTCACGGACATGCTCAGTAGGAGTTCGGATGAGTTATTCTCATCGGCCTTCTTATCGACATATACCTGGGGGCCATTACATGAAGCTAGTACCGCTTGCGGTCTGTGGTTAAACCTACTGCCAGCGTAGTGTCGATTCTTTAGAGTCCCACACAGAGGGTTTCCCTGCATCAAGCAAAAGATGTAGAGGTCGTATGGTTTTACGACAGGGTTCGATCGCGTACGTGTACTTGTGCACGGATGATGATTCGGACAGATAATACAAGTGGGCTTTGGTTTAAGCCGGATCCTAGTATTATACTGATGGATTGTTTTCGTCTCTTTTGTATTCATATTTTTCGGAATACGGATACGGGTATGTATATACGGATGGGGGGCATTTTTGTAATTTGTTAAAAGATGCTTCTAGAAGAGACACCTCATAATTGTATTTATCATTTTAGTTTAAATGATTATTCATTTTATGAGAGGAGGAAATGAGGTGGATTATGCATGAATTTGAGCATGGCTTTTAGTGACACATGGCGAGTTTTCAAGCCGTGACTCACTAGGTTGTGAATTGAACCTATTTGATTATTGATTTAGGTTTATTCCATGAGGATAATGAGTTTGGTTCAGTTCACAACAATAGAGCACTCTCCTTTTTCATGCAAACTTCTCACTAGCTTTTTCCTCAAGAAGTCTTCTTCTTCTACCTCAAGCCATTCTTGTCTCATGAGTTGAGAATCCTATGGCTATGAGAAACAAACGATTCCATCTATATTCTTTACATCGTCTACGACATCTAGTGTAGCGAAGTAGGTGCCCTAGTTACTTCCGTTGAGGTGAGAGCTCGATGAACAGACTCTCGTGTGGATCATCTTCGACATGAGAGGACCGACGAGGAGGCCCGATACGAACGATCCATGGAGCCTATGACGATGAGGAGGACAGCGACAAGAAGACCCGAAGGACATGTATTCATGAGGTAAAAACTTCTTTCCGAGTAGTTAACCTCTTGCATGTTTGCTAGTTAGGGTTTAGGATTGATCCTGGAGTTCAAGTCGGTGTTGCGATCTTTGTAAAATCCGTTTTTTAAATATTTCGCCTCCCCGCAAACCCGCGGGGTGCGCGACATCGACTTACAGTGGTATCAGAGCCTATTAAACCCTTTAATAACTCGTTAGCAAGTGTTAGAACTTCGATCGTCGGAAAAACCGGAAAACGAAACACCAATACCCTCACAGTTTCTGTCAATTTTTTTAAAGTGCCAGAAAATCATTTCAGATGTACTAAAAATAAGTGCAGGGTATTCTAAGAAGGCAGAAGAAAATTGAGACCATGAATCGCCAAGACGGTCGCGGAAGCGCGGCGGATCGGTCCGTTCCACCGCGGAGTTACGGCCAAGTCGAGGCTGATTCACCTCATTTTTCTTCTGTTATTTCTTAATTTTGGTTTATTATCTTCTGGAATATTTGGTTTCTACCTAATGTATTTTGGTGTGCTGGTTTGCACTTGGAGTAGACACGGAAAATATATTTCGATCGAAATTCTAAATGTTCTTGGCTAACCGGATCTTCTGTGTTGTTTATATGTGTTTTTAAACTTCAGCTAATTGCTATATGTCGGTTAGTTTGAGGTTGCACATATCTGTTGGTTTGTGGATATGAACTTTATTAGATCGTCGATGATGAGTAGCCGGGAATGTGAGAAAAGAGTTGTTTTTCTTTCATTAGATGTAAATTGTAATTTGATGTAATATTATTTTGCGGGGCACATCCGGATTGAGGTTGTAGACGCCATTGTATTATTTCATTTTACTGCTTTCTGCTCCTAGGATAGACCCAAGGTGGGGTGCACAAACTACCGGGTTCTTTAAAGTGCTGAGTGACCTACTCACTTTGCTGAGGGAGGTTGCTTCATTTCGGGAATTTGGCGGGTAGTTTGGCGCACCCGTAGGGGTCTGGGGTGGGGTTTGGCTATTCATCACGACCGTAGAATCCGTCTATCGTTACAGGCTTAAACGAACGCGGAATTTCTAGTATATCCAATATGTTCATCTGTGATCTGGAATGCCTATTATTGCGTGAGACGAATGATTATTATTATATATGTTATATAATAGACGTTGCTTATGTTTGGTATCCGCGCTAGTCCAGCCCCCGCTCTAGCGTTAGTTAAGTAACCTAACGGTGTTAGACGGGCCCCAGTGACGAATGCGGATGGCATAAGCGGATGTGTTATTTTCGTTTCTCTCTGTAATGATAGGTGTAAATGATGGGACTGCATTAGATTAATGCAAAGTAAACAAACCAAAGTTGAAACGTTGGAACACTTTTAAAACCACTTGGTTTTTTCAAAACAGAAACTTTTAAAATGTGGAGTTTAAACCACTCCTTTAAAAGCTATCATAGTTCCTTCGATTAAATCAAGTTCATTACATTCACGGTTTCGCCAAAACCATTCGTAGCCCTCCGTCATTTCATATGAATATTCAATAGTATTCAAGCTATGTTTGTTGATCTTCGTCAAGGCATAGTGATTGGTAGCTGCTGGGTATTCATATATAGTATAGATAGATGCGTTGGTTTGGGACAGTCGTACTACTTTGTTGACCTTCGTTAAGAGTATGTACGGGTGGGTTCAAATTAACCTGGACAATGACGGGTAGAACTTGACATGTGACTTATGATTTGTTGACCTTCGTCAAGGTCATAAGAGCATGGGGCAAAAATCCACATCGGGAGTTTCTAAAGAAACTGAAACTTGCTAGTGATGCATACCATTTGGAGTGTGATAATGTTGGTAGGATTCCTTTAGGATTATCACATAATGATATTTGGATCCCGATCTTACTGTGAGTATCCGCTACTTCTCGGGAGATATTTCACTAACACAATCAATGCTATAAACCAAGTAGGTGTCTAGAACGGTGTTAGCGGGGCTACGACTCCAGGGAAAAGAGGTTATGTAATTAAGGAACTTCGCGAAAGCGTTGGAAAACCTCTCTCGAAGTACCAACACCAGCCTGGCTGAAAGGTTAAGCAAGTATTGTAAGGTGAGATTAATCCTGACTAATTCTTCTTTTATGGTTTGAGGAAGAATTCGAGAAACGGTGGGAGCCATCCTATTTAGATAAGCTAAAAACCAATCTAAACTTGCAAGAGTATCATGCTGAGTGTTTCTTCTCTCTTTCCTAAATTGCAGCGACCATGTGACCGGAGTTAGGTTACAGCTAGATAATTAATTGACTAAACCATACTATATTGACTGGCAAAGGTTTGTCCAGATGTCCATTACCTATGACAAGCTGGACCACCTTCTTACTACTAAAGCCCCTGCCGTCCCAGGTTCAGATTCCACCGTCGCGGATGATATCCGTAAAACAAGGGAAAAAGACTGTGCGAATGCCAAGTGCCTCGTGCTGGCCTCAGTTGATAGTGTATACCAGAAGCAACACGAGAAGATGGACTTTGTTTCCATCTTCCTCCATAATAAGATTTATATGAAGAGCAATCTCGTATCACAAGATATGAGACATCGAAAGAATTTCTTCAAACGGGTTGGCTATCGGGTCATCTGTAGGGGACCGCGTCCCTACAATGATCAGCTGTATTGAACAGCTCACGGACCTGGAGACCACGTTGGAGAACGAGTCATATGCTGACTTAATTCTAGTGTCCCTACCTTCTACTTATGCCCAGGGGAAGAAAGTTATACTTCCAATTGAGGGCACCCTGAAGGAACCAGGGAAACACCCGCTCAGCTTATTGGGGAATATTCATCTTCTGAATCCAAGGAGAAAGCCAAGGATGAGAAGAAGAAGAAGACCTCCACAAAACCGATAGGCGGTGTCAGGAAGGTAGAAGAAAAGGGAAGGGCAAAAGTTTCAAGGCTAACAGTAGGGAAGGAGGGATGTTCCTATTGTCACGGGAAAGGGCATTGGAAGAAGGAATGCAGGGCTTGGAAAGCCAGAATTCAGGATCCGAAGCATGTTGTGGCTTCGACTTCGGGTGTGTTTGTGGTTGAAAACTGTCTGTCAATTAACTCTACTTCCTGGGTATAAGATACCAGATCAGGATCTCATTTCTGTAATTCTTTACAGGCTTTGAGAAACCGTAGAGTTATCAGGGCAGGTGATATAACCCTGTGTTACGAACGGAATGAGCATGGACGCTGTATCCGTAGGGTATATCACCTAGGATTGACAAGTGGGCAGATATTGATTTTACGTAACTGTTTGTGTGTACCTAGTCTAGCTTGTAAGCGATGTGGTACACATCCACCTTAATCAAAGTTTGATTGGGTCTGGTACACTAGAGGACGGTATATACATATTAAATCAAGCTCAGGTTTTCAACGTCCAGAACACACTTAAAAGAATGTCTTCAGAATTAAATATGGCTTTCTTATGGCATTATAGATAGGGTCACATCAATGAAACAAGGTTGACGAAGTTACATAGAGAGGGTTATTTGAATCCGTTCGAATATCAGTCTTATGCAACTTGTCAATCATGTCTCATAGGAAAGATAACAATGACTCCGTTCACTGAGCACGGAGTAAGAGCGAGCGAGCTCTTAGGACTCATACACAACGAGGTGTGTGATCCAATGTCTACATATGCACGAAGTGGTTATTCCTATTTCATTACTTTTTACGGATGATTTCTCTTGGTATGGACATGTTTTTTTTAAAACATAGCTCCGAGGACTTTGAGAAATTCCGAGAATATAAGAATGAAGTGGAAAAACAAACAGGCATAAAGTATCAAGACTCTGAGATCTGATCGACGTTGTGAATACTTAAGTGCCGAGTTCCTGGATTACTTAAAAGAGAATGGAATTCTCTTTCAGCTTACTCCTCCATACACAACAGAACACAACGGTGTATCAGAAAGACGGAACTGAACCCTATTGGATATGGTTCGTTCCATGATGAGTAAACGCTGAATTGCCGTGATCGTTCTAAAGTTATGCACTAGAATCGGCTGCATATCTTTTGAATAAGGTTTCTACCAAGACTGTGCCTACCACACCATATCAGATATGGAGTGGGAAGAAACCCTATCTTCAGTACCTCAAGATTTAGGGATGTCCAGCTTTTGTGAAAAATCAGTATACGGACAAGTTCGAGGCACGCTCGGTACTGTGTAAGTTTGTGGGATACCAAAGAACTCTAGGGGGTATCTTTTCTATTACGCAGAGGAATAAAAGGTTTTTGTTTCTCGTCATGCCCATTTTTTTAGAAAATCATTTTTTTGGAAAAAGGATAGTGGGAGCGCAATAGAACTGGAAGAAATTCCAGAACCACAAACTATTACTGAAAGCATGGTAGAACCAGAGGTTTTCAGAAGAATCAGACATCCTCACGCCACTCCGCAGGACTAGTAGGCAGTCTCATCTGCCCAAGAGATACTACGGTTTTCTCATAGACGGGGATATAGAGGATTGCATCATTGTATATGATGAGCCAACTAGCTTCTAGCATGCCACTCAGAGCGGCGACTCGGTAAAATGGCTGGATGCATTGCGGACCGAGATGGAGTCCATGTACACCAACAAAGTATGGACTTTGGATTTTGCTCCAGAAGGGGTAAAACCCTTAGGCTGCAAATGGATCTTCAGAAAGAAGATTGGTGTAAATGGACAGGTTGAAACCTATAAGGCTAGACTTGTTGCAAAAAGGTTTTCGTCAAAGACCTGGTTTGGACTATGATGAAACCTTTTCTCCAGTGGCTATGCTCAAATCCATTCGAATCTTACTTGCCATTGCTACCTTCTATGATTGTGAGTTTTGGCAGATGGACATGTAGACGGCTTTTCTAAATGGATATTTGGAAGAGTGCGTCTATATGAATCAGCCGGAAGGTTTCAATCAGAATAGGAGCAGCAGGAAAGTGTGCAAGTTGCTTAAGTACATTTATGGACTAAAGCAGGTATCGCGGAGTTGGAACATCTGTTTTGATGAGACGGTCAAAGAATTCGACTTTATCAAAAATCTGGATGAACCATACATTTATAGTAAGATTGTAGCAAGAACTGTGGGATTCCTCGTCTAGTACGTGGATGACATTCTCTTGATAGGACATGCCTATGCTACAATCAGTCAAAGGATTCTTGTCACAGAGGTTCTCCATGAAAAACCTGGGTAATGCCAACTACATTCTGGGGATCCAGATATATCGTGATAGATCAAAGAGGATGGTGGGACTTTCACAGTCAAGGTACAACAACACCATACTGAAAATATTTAGTGTGGAAGATTCTAAGTGTGGTAGTCTACCGGCTTGTTGCGGAATCACCCTCTCTAAAGAGATGTCTCCCAAGACTGATTTGGAAAGGGCTCTCATCATATCTATACCCTACGCTTCTGCGGTAGGCTTTATAATGTATGCGATATTATGTACCAGACCAGATGTTGCTTACGCACTCAGCGTGGTAAGCCGGTATCAGTCAAACCTAGGGGAGAAGCACTAGATAGCAGTAATGAACATTCTCAAGTACCTGAGAAGGACTAAGGAGATGTTCTTGGTGTATGGTGTTAGTTATATGTATGCCCTAGAGGCCATTACTGTACATACGATGTATATTGTAGTGGATGCTTGGACATATATAGGGAGGACTTTCTTGCTCGACATGATAATACGCTATCTGGTTGCTTTTTATCTTAACATGTACTCTGATTGTCTCCATGTTACATGTTGATAAAGCCCTTAGGATAAGTACTTGACTATCATACTAGTGAGGACAGTGTATTCGCCAAGTACATGCTTCAAATGTTCCTAGTCGTGGGAGTACCGAGACAGGGCATCGATACTCCAGAGTAGACTAGCGTATGCGCTTCTTGACCCATATGATGGGCGATGGATGATCTCATATCCATTGGTGTTTGACATCAGAGAAGGTATACGGGTGCTCAGTGGAGACTGGGTACACTGGACGAACTCGCCGAGAACTCCCAGATGGTATTATACCTCACGTCAGATGGCAGTTCTCTGGTGACACTAGTACAGAGTAGTCTGTAGACCCGAGATCGTCATAGAGTCTTATGTGATTCCCACTGTGCTTTGATTTCCATCATACCACGTCCAAGAGGGCATGCAAAAAGGTGGCTTTTGGGTACAGTCTCGAATCATATGGAGGCAATGAACGATAGGAGGGGATTCGTCTCTCCCGGTATAGGGAGTTGATGTTGAGCTGTGTTCGATTGGCCATAACTGGAAATCCCTGGCCAGGGTTGCTGAGATTTACTGGTAAGTGTTATCAGTAGTTTCTCGAACTGTTATGGACCTCATATCGACATGACTTATCGAGCTACTGGGGTCTGACGTTTACCACCCCTAGGCGAGATATGCGACATATCAGACGAAGAGACCGGACTGTACGGGAGTGTTACTGACTGGATTCGCAGGAGAAAGTACAGGCTTGCTTGTTGATCTTCTGGTCGCTCAATACCTGGGTAGCTGTTACGTTTAGCTGACCGCTTGCATCTTGTGGGTGTTTGATATGATCATCACCTATTGCCGGCATATTGACGATTCTTTAGAGTCCTACACAGAGGTTTCTTGGCTCAGGCAAAATGAAGTAGGAACACATATATGATATGTGCGGGACCGAGAACAATACGTGTATGTGATACCGTATTAGATTCTCGCGATTTGAGATATCGGCCGGGTATATGTGATATAGCCGGGTCATCGGATCAAGTGTTGATTCGATGAACTGATACAGATTATATTAGTCGGTTATTTGTGAAATAGCCGGATTATCAGATCAAGTGTTGATTCGATAATTTAATGTATAATTATATATTTGATATATTAAATTACATTAACTAATATAAGCTCACTAAAACATTCTTTTTCTCACTCGGGTAATACATTGATATATATGCGATATATGTTAATTGTATTATTTTATTTTGTTACAATAAATATTATATATATGATATATAATATTGTAACAAGTTAAGCTTACAAATGCAACATGTTTTGTGGAGTTTAAACATGGTTAGGGTTTGGATTAGGGTTAATCCTTCTAGTAGCTTCTAGAAGCATTGCTTTTGTTTTCTTGTAAAGATATTTTGTGAAGATATTTGCTTAACCAAACCCAAACTCCTTTACCATGGTTGTTTCTCTACATGAGTTAAGGATTCATTCTTAACTATGGTTGCATTTCTAACCTCATATATGACTTTCATTATTCATCACAAAAGATTGATCACTATTCTTTTTCTTCTTCCTTTAAGAAAAGCTTTCTAGCTTTTGCTTTAGTGGTGATTTTGAGTGAGATTAAGAAAATAAATGAGAGCTAAAATCCTACTTTATCATCCTAATCTATCATATCCATTTAGATTAGGGTGTTCACTTCATTTAGTGAGTGAGAGCTTGTGTTAAAGAAACTTCAAGGTAGATCATCTTAGTTATCAAAGATCGGAAGCAAGCTTGCATCTTTCTCTTTGTGGAGCCTCTCTAGAGTTCGGGAACTTGATGATCACAGCGAAGGGACCTCAACACGGAGCTTTAGAAGTGAAGGAACGGACTACAAAGGTTGTAATCCCAAACTCTTAGAAGTAAAGTTGTTTACTTGCTTTGTTTCGCCTAATCTCTAGTTTAAAGATCATGGTTAGGGTTGTTCGGCACATCTAAATTTTAAATCGGGCATGGTTAATGCCTTATAGACCCTTGTGAGAGTGCCTAGTAACCTTACAGTGGTATCAGAGCCAAGCTAGAGCTTTAAGCGAAATCTAGGCGAAGTTTAAAGTCCGATCGAACTCCGAATACCCGATAAAACCTAGTTTCTGGAAAAAAATTTAAAATGTGATTTTTTCTGCATTAAAAATTCTTTAAAAAATAAGCAGGGAATTCTAAGGATTTATGTGGAAAACGACCCCCTAAATCAATTAAAGCGCCGCGGAACCGCGGCCAAACCAGGGTATTGGCGGCGGTTCCGCGGCAGGTATTGGTGATTGAGGGATAGTTTTTGCTATAGTTGATCCGTAGGTACTTTTTCTTGTTTCTGGGAATTTTTTATTTCACTCAATTGTTGAGTTTTCTGGGTTGTATTGGGAGCTCATTGATTCGATCGGAAAGTATAACTTCATTTATTTTGTCCGGGTATTTTTTAGAACGTGTTAAAAAGTTCAAACGGATATCAATAGCTCACTTTTTCCCCTGCCGGAAAATTTCCAAGTGTTAGATTTTTCCGTAGTTTAAGAACGTTCTAAGTCGTGCAAGTAACGCGGTGGACCCTCTAGAAGAACACAAACCTTAACTCGATTATGTGACCGTCTTGAACTGCCTCTAAACCTTAGGGTTTGGGGCAGTACGGCGTTGCCACATGTGAGGCGTTGGCTTGACCCTTCTACAGCTGGACCATTGGTACTATGGCATGTGATGGATGCTTTTAAACTAATTTCAAGTGTTGAGAACTATTGTGGAAATATTGGGTGTTTGATTATTTGATCGGAAAGTTTAACACTGTCTTTTTATCTGGAATGTGATACAATATTTGGAATCTACAAGTAGTTATGAGATAACTAATTTGAATGTTATAAATCTAGCAGTTTAGTCTCATTTGATCGGTTGCTACGGGATTTTGATGCGATCAAAAGTCCGTCGCAATCACTTAGCGTACGCGGATACTCGCCGGGTAAACTTAATAGATAGCCATGCCCCATAGCCCCGACCAAGTGACTGTAGGAGAACCCCGTCGCCAAAATCATCCGTTTGGGTGGTCGCGGCAGCGGTGTTCCGCCTTAGTGCACTTTGTCGACGGCATCCGGGGGTGCGGCCGTCTACTAAAGTTTGCGACGAGTATTCGATCAGGATATCGGGAATCTTGTTGAATTGCCCGACTAGATATTGAAAAGTGTTTTCGATATTGAGACTAAAATGCGGAGTTTATAATTGTTAGGCATGCGATGTCTAAGAAATTCATTTGGTTAGGCATGCGATGTCTAAGGAGGTTGCGGATTCCAACTGTTGTAGTTTTACACTTTCTTTTCTGCGACCGTAAGCGTAGTATCTGGTGTATCGCCGGCTTCGTTGTTATACATAAACGACAATCGGGATACACATACTTGCTTACGTTGATGATATGTGATATTATGTGTTGCTGTGATATGTTATATTGGATCGTCGTGTGTTGAATAGCCGGGGGTTTTATGTGAGATGAGAGTTTTTATTTTCATTCATGTAAAATTCATTTGTATGCAATATTCTTTTATTGGGGCACTTCCGGGCTAAGGATGATGTCACCATTGTATATTATTTACTTTTCCGCATTAGGTAGACCCAAGGCGGGGAGCACAAGTAACCGGGTTCTAGGGTCCAGTGGGAGACCATCTCGAGGAGTCGAGACCGGGTCTCCTAACCCTAGAATTGGCAGTGTTGCTTGCTGCTCTCGTAGGGGTCTAGGGATGTGGGTTTGGCTATTCATCGCGACCGTAGAATCCGTGTTTTTTACAGGCTCGTACTAAAACACAGACCTCCTAGTATATCCAATATTTCATATATGTTTATTCTGCTGCAATGTTCTATGATGAGATTATATTACTGCCTGAGACGAATGTTTATATTATATATATGAGATATATGTTATATTGCAGATTTCGTTTCAAATGTAATGCTTGTGAAGCATAATAAAATGGGACTTCATTAATGAGATTAATGAAACTAAAAGAAACCTAAAGATGTTGTAGAAACTTGTTTAAAAACCGGTAGCTCTAGTTTTTGTTTTGCATAGCGGTGTTCCTTGTAGAACATCCAACACCTTATTCGATAAGGAAAGAGCCGAGATCCCTTCACCGGGAGTGACCTCTTTAGTGAAACTAGCCGATGCTATAAACTCGGTTTGTTTTTTGATTGTTTCTATAGCTTTTGCTTTTTATAGTGATATTTGTGAAATATCCTGCACCTTATTCGATAAGGAAAGAGCCGAAGATCCCTTCACCGGGAGTGACCTCTTTAGAAAAACTAGAAAAGGCCTCAAAAATATTCCTATTAAAATCACTTGATTCTACAACGATATCAAGTTCATTACGCAAAGGGTTTTCTTAAAAACCTGTCGTAGCCCTCCGTCATTTCAGATAAGTACTAGTTAGTATTCGTGCTATGTTTGTTGACCATGTTAAGGCGTAGTGTGCGGTAGCTGATTAGTGCTTATCTAAGCATATGATGCGATTGGATTAGGGTAGTCGTGCGACTTTGTTGACCATGTTAAGGGTCGTGCGGGTGGGTTTAATTCAATCGGGAAATGACGGGTTGAACTTGACTAGCACTTATGATTTGTTGACCATGTTAAGGTCATATAGCTGCTAGGGGTAAAATATTATTGGGAATTTCAAGTATTGAAATTTGCAATGAGATTGCATACCTTCTATGAGATAGTTGGATCCCGATACCCGCTGCGAGTAAGAGTTACTCCTGGGAGAGTTTTACACATTACAATTAGCCGATCAAGTAGGTATCTAGAAAGGTGTTAACGGGGTTACGCCTGGGAAAACGAGGTTTACTTTAATTAGGTCCGTGTGAAAGCACGGGGAACCTCCCTCAAAGTACCGGCACTGGCCTGGCTGAAATATTGGCGAACTTGTACAGTGTAATTAATCCCGGCTAGTCTTTCCTTTTAGGATTTGAAGGAAGATTTGACTAAAATAGTGGGAGCCATCCTGATTAGATAAATTGATAACCAATCTAATCTTGTAAAAGCGCACGCTGAGTGTTTTCTTCTCTCTCTCTCTCTCTCTCTCCTGGTTGCGACTATGTCACGCCTTAATCAAGATAATAATACGGATGTATTGACCGAACCCGCTTGTTATACTGCGCTAAGGAACGTTGGTCCCGCTCCAACTTATAATTGTTATAAGACAGAGCAGGAAATTGGGGATTACCAGAATTCCCGTGCCGCCCAAACGAAGAAAGTGCATGCTGATGCATCTTCTTCGGGTGTGTTTATTATAGAGAACTGTTTCTCAGTATCTTTTACGTCTTGGGTATGAGATACCGGATCAGGATCCCGCAAATGTAATTTGTTACATGGGCTACAGATAGGTAGAGAACTGAGAACGGGTGATAAGTTTCAAGAGTTGGAAATGATGCAAGTGTTGCAGCCAAGTCTATTGGCAGTTATCACCCTGTATTATCAGAATACATTGATTCTGAACGAATGTTATTAGATACCGAACCTGATATACAACATCATATCAGTCTCTTTATTAGTAAAGAAGAATATAATTTTGTATTGTTGGATAATGTTTTGCACATTTCCTATATCAAAAGTTGATCGGATCAAGCACGTTATCTAAAAACATAAACGTTCTAAATCAAACTACAGTTCTTAGTATACAGAACACACACAAGAGGAAAAGTTCAGAAATGACCGAATCCTTCTTGAGGCATTGTAGACTAGGTCATATCAATGCGACCCGACTCGCTGAAGTTACATATAGATGCATATTTAAATTAGTTTGAATTTACATCTTGTGAAACTTGCCGGTCATGTCACAGAGATAATATGACCACAGCTCCGTTTATTGGAAACAGAGAAAGAGTTAGTGAACTCTTGGGATTGATGCATGCTGATGTATGAAAGTCCCCTGTCTACATATGCATGGACCGGTTCTTTGTACTTCATTATATTCACTGATGATCTCTCAAGATTCAGACATATGTTCCTGTTGAAACACAAGTCCGAAACTTTTGAGATAATCATAGAATATAAGTCAGAAGTAGAGAACCAAAAACGGGTATAAGTATTATGTCATTTGATGAGATCAAGGAGGAGAATACTTGAGCACGGAATTCCTAGACTATTCTAAAGGAGAATGAGATTCTCTCTCAGCATTACTCCTCCGTATACAACAGCACCTTGGTGTATCGGGGTGGAGCAATCACACCCTATGTGATATGGTGCGCTCTATGATGAGTACTACTAAGTTTCCTATTTCCTTTTTGGAGTTATGCACTTGTGAAGCTGCATACCTATTGAATAGGGTTCCAATCAAATCGGTTGCCTACCACTTCATATGTGATATAGAATGGGAAGAGCCCATATCTTAAGTATGTTAAGATTTGGGGTTGTCTAACCTATGCCTAAAAGCAAAATCCAGACAAGCTCGAGGCAAAGTCAGTTCTGTGGAAGTTTGTTGGATATCCCAAGCATTCGCAAGGGAATATCTTCTACCAAACCGAGAAACAAAAGATGTTTTGTTTCTCAGCATGCCACTTTTGTGAAAGGGAATTTCTTGTGAAGAAATTATTGGTCATGAGGTAGAACTGGAAAGAGTTCCAGCTAAACAAACTGCAGCTGATGATTTGGTAGAACCAAAGGATTCAATAGTTTCCAACGAACCTCAGCCTCTCCGCCGATCTAGCAGGGTTCCTCACCCACCTGAGAGATACTTCGGTTTCTCTATGACAGTGGGAGCGAGGATTGCATCATGAGATGATGACCCAACTTATTTCGAGCAGGCCATCAGGAGTGGGACTCTGTAAGAATGGCTGGATGCTTAGCGATCTGAGATGGAATCCTTATACACCAACAAAGTATGGACTTTGGTTGCTTTATCTAAAAGGTTAAATCCCCATCAGGAGCAAGTATATCTTGAGAAGATTACTTGGTGTACATGGAAAAGTTGAGACTTTCAAAGCTATGCTTAAGTCCATCCAGATCCTACTTGCCACGGCTACATACTATGACTACGATATCTGGCGGTTGGGTGTCATGGCTGCTTTTCTAAATGTTGATTTGGAAGAGAACGTCTACAAGACACAGCTAGAGGGCTTCGTAGATAGTGGGAGCAACGGAAACATGTGCAAGATGTTTTATGTGATAAACCAGGTATCGCGGAGTTGGAACATCTGTTTTGATGTGGTAGTCAAAGAGTTTGACTTCATCAAAATGGTAAATGAACCTTGTATATACTAAAAAGGTAGTAGAGAGTATGGTGGTGATCCTCGTAGAGTATGTGGATGACATACTCTTGATAGGGAAGGAGTTTCCTATGCTACGCTCGGTCAATCTCCTCTTATCACAAAGATTCTCCATATAGGATCAAGGTGATACCTCCTAAATCCTGGGTTATGGATCTATGGGATGGATCTAATTAGATGTTAGAATTCTCACTAGTTGTAGTGAGATGGTATCAATAGATCCTGGGGAGAATCACTGGAAAGGATCCAAGGTGATAAGGACGACTGAATATCAGTCGCATGCATTGTCTTTACTCTCAGTGGAGGGACGGTATGTTGGAAGAGTTCCAAGCTAGATACCGTGACTTACTAGACGATTAGAGGCAAAATACATCGTTACCAAAGATGCTACCAAAGAGAAAGTCTGGATATATTTTAGTTCTTAAGATGAACTTCGTTCCTGCCATTGTGTGACAATGGAGTTGTGGCTGATGCCTAGGAACCCCCGTCCCATCAGAAATCCAGATATAATTCTTAGGCAGTATCACCTGATCATGGAGATAGTTGATCTCCAGGGAGATCGAGGTTAGGAGAGTAGACACAGAGGACAACAGCGCGGATCCACTCACAAAGGCCTTTTTCCCAGTAGAGACTTTTATGGGATGGTTGAGTATGAGATACTTCAACCACTGCTGATTGTTGGGTATGAGATACGACAACAGATGGCCCTAGTGCAAGTGGGAGATTGTTAGTAATATGTATGCCCTGGATGCCATTACTGTACATACGATGTATATTGTAGTGGATGCTTGGACATATATAGGGAGGACTTTCTTGCTCGACATGATAGTACGCTATCTGGTTGCTCTTTATCTTAACATATACTCTGATTGTCTCTATGTTACATGTTGATAAAGCCCTTAGGATAAGTACTTGACGACCAGGACTATGATGCGGATCATACTAGTGAGAACAGTGCAGTCACCAAGTACATCCTTCAAATGTTCCTAGTCGTGGGAGTACTGAGACAGGGCATCGATACTCCAGAGTAGACTAGCGTATGCGCTTCTTGACCCATATGATGGGCGATGGATGATCTCATATACATTGGTGTTTGACATCAGAGAAGGTATACGGGTGCTCAGTGGAGACTGGGTACACTGGACGGACTCGCCGAGAACTCCCAGATGGTATTATACCTCACGTCAGATGGCAGTTCTCTGGTGACACTGGTACAGAGTATTCTGTAGACCCGAGATCGTCATAGAGTCTTGTGTGATTCCCACTGTGCTTTGATTTCCATCATACCACGTCCAAGAGGGCGTGCAAAAAGGTGGCTTTTGGGTACAATCCCGAATCACATGGAGGCAATGAGTGATAGGAGGGGATTCGTCTCTCCCAGTATAGGGAGTTAATGTTGCGCTGTGTTCGATTGGCCATAACTGGAAATCCCTGGCCAGGGTTGCTGAGATTTACTGGTAAGTGTTATCAGTAGTTTCTCGAACTGTTATGGACCTCATATCGACATGACTTATCGAGCTACTGGGGTCTGACGTTTACCACCCCTAGGCGAGATATGCGACATATCAGACGAAGAGACCGGACTGTACGGGAGTGTTACTGACTGGATTCGCAGGAGAAAGTACAGGCTTGCTTGTTGATCTTCTGATCGCTTAATACCTGGGTGGCTGTTACGTTTAGCTGACCGCTTGCAACTTGTGGGTGTTTGATATGATCATCACCTACTACCGACGTATTGACGATTTTTTAGAGTCCTACACAGAGGTTTCTTGGCTCAGGCAAAATGAAGTAGGAGCACATATATAATATGTGCGGGACCGAGAACAATACGTGTATGTGATACCGTATTAGATTCTCGCGATATGAGATATCGGCCGGGTATATGTGATATAGCCGGGTCATCGGATCAAGTGTTGATTCGATGAACTGATACAGATTATATTAGTCGGTTATTTGTAAAATAGCCAGATTATCGGATCAAGTGTTGAATCGATAATTTAATGTATAATTATATATTTGATATATTAAATTACATTAACTAATATAAGCTCACTAAAACATTCTTTTTCTCACTCGGGTAATACATTGATATATATGCGACATATGTTAATTGTATTATTTTATTTTGTTACAATAAATATTATATATGTGATATATAATATTGTAACAAGTTAAGGTTACAAATGCAACATGTTTTGTGGAGTTTAAACATGGTTAGGGTTTGGATTAGGGTTAAGCCTTCTAGTAGCTTCTAGAAGCTTTGCTTTTGTTTTCTTGTAAAGATATTTTGTGAAGATATTTGCTTAACCAAACCCAAACCCCTTTACGATGGTTGTTTCTCTACATGAGTTAAGGATTCATTCTTAACTATGGTTGCATTTCTAACCTCATATATGACTTTCATTATTCATCATAAAAGATTGATCACTATTCTTTTTCTTCTTCCTTTGAGAAAAACTTTCTAGCTTTTGCTTTAGTGATGATTTTGAGTGAAATTAAGAAAATAAATTAGAGCTAAAATCCTACTTCATCGTCCTAATCTATCATAGCCATTTAGATTAGGGTGTTCACTTCATTTAGTGAGTGAGAGCTTGTGTTAAAGAAACTTCAAGGTAGATCATCTTAGTTATCGAAGATCGGAAGCAAACTTGCATCTTTCTCTTCGTGGAGCCTCTCTAGAGTTCGGGAACTTGATGATCGCAGCGAAGGGACCTCAACACGGAGCTTTATAAGTGAAGGACCGGACTACAAAGATTGTAATCCCAAACTCTTAGAAGTAAAGTTGTTTTGCTTGCTTTGTTTCGCCTAATCTCTAGTTTAAAGATCTTGGTTAGGGTTGTTCGACACGTCTAAATTTTAAATCGGGCATGGTTGATGCCTATAGACCTTTGTGAGAGTGCCTTGTAACCCTACATATGGAGATAAGATCTCTAGATCGAGGCCTTTGCTGACTCCAGCTTCTAGAGTGACAAGGATGACTCTAAGTCCATGTCAGGTTATGTTTTTACCCTCAATGGAGGGGCGGTCTGTTGGAAGAGCTCCAAGCAGGGCACCGTTGTAGACTCGACAATGGAAACGGAATATTTCGCTGCATCAGACACCGCAAAAGAGGCAGTCTGGATGAGGAAGTTCTTAACTGAACTTCAGGTGGTTCCTTCCATTGTCGGTCCTATACTTTAGTATTGACAACAAACGGCGCTATAACTTTAGGGAAGGAACCCAGGTCCCATCAGAGATCCAGACATATCTTGAGGCGGTACCACCTGATCAGGAAGATCGAGGTGAGGAGAGTAGATACGGAGAACAACACTGCAGATCCACTCACCGAGGCCATCCCTCAGACACTGTTCGAGAGGCTATTCGAGATCATTGGTCTGCAATATGCCAATATATGGCCTTAGTGCAAGTAGGAGATTGTTAGTGATATATGCCCTAAAGGCCATTATTGTATCATACTAGTTTGTATATTACTTAATGGAAGCTTGGGATATACACAGATATAGTAACAGTCTTGCTCAAAATGGTAGCATGCTACCTGGTTTGTTTCTACCTCAATATGTGCATGTGTTTCTTAGCATATCGCTTATACATATTGGCAGAGCCTTTAGGATCTTTGCTTGCTTACCAGCGTTGTGATGGCAGTCACACTAATGGGGGCTGGGTAGTCTATAAGCACATCCTTATACAGGTCCCTAGTCATAGGATTATCGAGACGGGGCATCGATACTCCAGAGTAGACTAGTGTATACGCTTCTCGTCCCAGCAGGGAAGATGGTCTGTCTCATAGCCATTAGTACGTCGTACTGGAGATAGTATGCAGGTGCTCATTGGGTTATGAGTACACTGGACATGACTCGTCGAGAACTGCTGGTGGGTATTATACCTATCGTTGGGTAGCAGTTCCCAGGTGACATAAGTACAACATGGTCTGTTGATTTGACACTGCTACTTTTCCTCGAGTGTGTTCCCACTGTACTTTGATTACTACCCTACCACGGTTCAAAGAAATTGTGCAAACAGGTAGTAGTTGGGTGCAGTCCCGAAGCACTTGGAGGCAGTGGCGGTTAGATAGGATTTATCTCTCCCGGTATTGGGGGTTGATATCGCGCTGTGTTCGGAAGGCCATTACACAAAGTCCTTGGCCAAGGCAAGTGAGATTTACTGGTAGGTACTCCAGTAGTTTCTCAGGGTGTTTTGGGCTACTCTCCGACATGACTTATTGCGCTATTAGGGGTCTGACGATTACCGCCTCCCTAGGCCCGATATGCGATACTCTTAGACGAACAGACCGGACTGTACGGAGATTGTCACAGACAGGCTCAGTAGGAGTTCGGATGAGTTATTCTCATCGGCCTTCTTATCGACGTATACCTGGTGTCGTTACGTGCAGCTAGTACCGCTTGCGGTCTGTGGTTAAAACCACTGCCAGTGTAGTGTCGAGTCTTTAGAGTCCCACACAGAGGGTTTCCCTGCATCGAGCAAAAGATGTAGAGGTCGTATGGTTTTACAACAGGGTTCGATCACGTACGTGTACTTATGCACGGATGATGATTCGGACAGATAATACTAGTGGGTTTTGGTTTAAACCGGATCCTAGTATTATACTGATGGATTGTTTTCGTCTCTTTTGTATTCGTATTTTTCGGAATACGGATACGGGTATGTATATACGGATGAGGGGCATTTTTGTAATTTGTTCAAAGATGCTTCTAGAAGAGACACCTCATAATTGTATTTATCATTTTAGTTTAAATGATTATTCATTTTATGAGTGGAGGAAATGAGGTGGATTATGCATGAATTTGAGCATAGCTTTTAGTGACACATGGTGAGTTTTCAAGCCATGAATAACTAGATTGTGAATTGAACCTATTTGATTATTGATGTAGGTTTATTCCATGAGGATAATGAGTTTGGTTCAGTTCACAATAATAGAGCACTCTCCTTTTTCATGCAAACTTCTCACTAGCTTTTTTCTCAAGAAGTCTTCTTCTTCTACCTCAAGCCATTCTTGTATCATGAGTTGAGAATCCTATGGCTATGAGAGATAAACCATTCCATCTATATTCTCTACATCATCTACGACATCTAGTATAGCGAACTAGGTGCCCTAGTTACTTTGGTTGAGATGGAAGCTCGATGAACAGACTCTCGGGTGGATCATCTTCGACATGAAAGGACTGACGAGGAGGCCCGATCCGAACGATCCATGGAGATTATGACGATGAGGAGGACAGCGACATGAATACCCGAAGGACATGTATTCATGAGGTAAAAACTTCTTTCCGAGTAGTTAACCTCTTGCATGTTTGCTAGTTAGGATTTAGGATCGATCCTGGAGTTCAAGTCAGTGTTGCGATCTTTGTAAAATACGTTTTTTTAAAATATTCCGCCTCCCCACGGACCCGCGGGGTGCGTGACATCGACTTACAAAACCGATGTCAGCGATAATCTTCTTCATCTCTTGAAAATTTGCAGGGATATTGGAATTCGGGCAAGCCTCTTTCTCTATCTTTAGAAAGTCATCGACCGACTTGTTGCTCCATAAACTTTTGCATTTAAGATGAAACATACGAACCATCCAATCCAACTTCGTCATTGTCGCACCCTCGTAAAGAGCTTTCTTAGCATCCTCCATATACTTAAAAAACTAGCAGATTTGTAATCTGGAACCGTATCATCCGTAAGGGTATCATCGTTCATGCCATCATATAACTCGTCCATCATATCATTTAAACTAGTGGTTGATGGGGTTCTCATAGGTGGCAATAACAAACGATGTGCACTGATTATATAGTCCACGACCTCTCCATGTAAGTGCCAGATAGTGTAACCTTCACAGAATCCGTTAGCAAGTATATGCAGTTGAACCGCCCTTCAAATATCACTTCTACCATTACAACATTTCGACTACCACCCACTCTTGACGAGAATTGCATAAACTTTTCTACACCAATTTTAAATTCAGAGCTAAACTTGTTCTTATTTATCCAAGTCTTGTCCATTCTTTTCCGATACGTAAAACCTAATACAGTTCATAATTAATTATTATATCATAACAAACATTTTAAAATCATACATGATATTAACAATTCTAACCCGCAGTGAGAAAGCTAAGAACGAGATGGTTATAAACAAAGAAGATAATCACAACAGTGTCTCAGAAATACATTTGAGTGATTTATCATGACTGGAAATAATATTAACGCTTCTATCTTGGATATCAATGGGTAACGGCTGTCGGGGGTAAGGCTTCCATCCCATTAAGAATGTATAACGCATACACCCTCTTGACTTATGCTTTCATTCGCTTCGAGAAAATTTCGGCAGCACCTCCCCGATGTTCTCCGGGTATACTGCAATAGAAGAGATAAACATCTCAATACTATCAGTATTGAGATGATCATTTCAATTATATTTGTACACGGAGAACAAGCGGAAAGGTACTGACAAAACTCATCTCGAAACGAATGAAAAGCATAAGTATGAAGAGAAGTGTATACGTTATACATTCTTAACTTGTCCAAAACGGGACAAATCTATCAGTTATAGTACGACTAGTATTCTCATCACATAAACTACGAGATGGTTGTCAATGAAGAACGATTAACGTTCGAGGTTGACAACGCACGAGTAGTTTTATGTCACGAAAATAACCGTACGCATATAACTGATAGACGAGTTCTAAGTCGTGATATTTTTTCAATGTGAGATACTCGATGACAATATGTATCGGTTTACTTTTTTTGATCATCGAGTATCATGTACTTAATTAGATTGGTTTTGATGGTTATCGTTTCAGTATCGTCGGTTATTTAACTATTTTGATTAGGGTTTTGAAAATTTCAGTTTGAATGGTAAGTTCTCAAACAATTGATATTATTAACGAAGTATCTGCATCCATTAAAAAAACACGCATCCATACAACGAAAATTATATAAAGGTAAGTCTCACACTCTCTCTCTCTTACATACAAACATATGTCTTCAGGATAACTTTAGTATGTATAAAACCAATTGGTTTATGGCATGTCAAATATCTATATTTTCGGTTTAATTAATATTTAATTGGTGGCTTAATCTAGATATAGTGATTAGGCTAATTTTAGCACTTAAGAATTAAAAGTGATAAAATTGTGAACCGAAAACTGGCGTATATAGAATGTGAAGAAATAGGAGCAATCACGCCGACGTAAAACCTACAATCACACAAATTTTTAGTTACATATGCTATTCATCTCTATAAATAACAATAATATATATATACTCCTAATTATAATTAACTAAAATTAGCAATCTAACCCAAACCCTAAATCTAAAATTAACCCTAATTAGAAATTACCCCAGACCCTAAATAAAAATAACCCTAACACTAACCATAAAATTAATTAAAATCGTCGAATTATTAACCCTAACCCTTACTCTAACCTAAAATTAACCCTGACCCTAACCCTAATCCTATAATTAATCCATCCCATAAACCTAAAATTGACACTATCCCTGAAATTAATCCAAACACTAGGCATAAAATTAATTAAATTTAACCAACTAATTAACTAAATTAATAAAACTACTCACGGATTTTAGGGTCGGAGGCGTTAGAGCGGAGGCCGGGGCTCAGAGAGGAGGGGGCTGGAGGCAAGGTGGTGGTATATTGGAGAGGCCGGGGCTCGGAGGGGCGCGGTCAAGTGTGCACGGGGGCCGAGGGCTCAAAGGCGGGGAGGGGGCATAGTCGAGTTGGCTTGGAGGGGCTTGAAGGCGTCCGACGAGGAGCGGATTGCAGTGGATGGAAGGGCTTAGGGCGTGGTCGAGTGCTCAGAGGCGGGTGAGGGTTTTAGGAGGAGATATTATGGTAGGTGGGAAATTTTAGAAGGGGGGAAATAAATTTTTAGAAGAAGGGGGGAGTTATTTCGACGCGAGATTGGCAACGAAATTTGCGTTGATCGTAGTCAACAAAATCTCCAACTTTTTCGTCTAATATAGACCTATTTCAACACATTAATACCGTCGAAATATCCCTCCAAAAAATTGCCGACGCAATAAGGCCCAATTTCCTGTAGTGCCCCCAAAATAAAATAATAAAACACATGATGTATAATAATTTCTATGAGAGCTTAAATAATAACCATATGCGGTATTTTTCATCGTAGGGGAGCTCTGTAGTTAAGCGTGCTTGAGTGGGAGCAATACTGGGATGGGCAAACTCCCGGGAGATCCTCGCTGGAGGCGTTCGAGCAAGGGTAGTGTCAGGTATTTCGAGAACAAATAGCACAAGGAGGAAGAAAATGAAGGGCTTCATACTTGACGTAGCTTTGCAATTTTGGCTCAAGATTTTTGCCCTTTTTATAATGAATTTCTGATGGAAGTAAGAATAGTAAGTGGATTAACATGTTGGAAAAATTAAGGGTTAAAAACATAGAGAGTGCAGGGTTTAATATCAGGAGCAGTGCATGTTGGATATGTATGTTGTAGATGCATGTATTGTATAGAATGCTAGAGATATATATGTACAAGACAATCTTGCTCAGTTGTATAGTATACTATTTGAGTTGTCTTTATCTGAACATGTGTATTTGTTTTTCTTGTTGTTTTATATTGCTTATACACATTAATAAAAACTCATTACAGTAATATACTATTTTAGTTTGTCTTTATCTTAACATATGCATATGTTATACTCGATATCACATTTGGCTGATACATATTGATAAAGCCTGTAGGATTTTGCTTGACTGCCAACGCTATGATGGCGATCATACTTATGGGGGCTAGGTAGTCCATAAGCACATCCGTAAATGTCCCAAGTCGTAGGAGTATCGAGACCGGACATCGATATTCCAGAGTAGACTTGTGTATACGTTTCTAGACCCCGACGAGGGGCGGTGGTCAGTCCCACAGCCATTGGTGTGATCATCTAAGATTGTATACAGGTGCTCACTGGGGGTGAGTATACTGGACGGACTCGCCGAGAACCTCTAGATGATATTATACCTATCGTCAGATAGCGGTTCTCAGGTGACATGAGTACAGGTTAGTATTTAGACCTGATATCGTCATTTGTCTCGTATGAGTTCCCACTGTACTTATATCACTACCCTACCACGGCTCTACTGAGTCATGCAAACAGGTGTTGGTTGGGTACAACCCTGAGCCACATGGAAGCAGTGAGCGATTGTCAAGGATTCATTTCTTCCGGTATTGGGAGTCGATATCCCACTGTGTCTGGTTAGCCAGAACTATAAGACCTTGGCCAAGGCAGTTGAGATTTACTGATGGTTAGATCAGTAGTTTCTCGGATCGGTTCTGAGACACATCGACACGACTTATCAGGTCAGTAGGGATCTGACGTTTACCACCCCCTTAGACCCGGTATGCGATACTCTTAGATGAAGAGACTAGAATGTACGGAGATTGTCATAGATAAGCTCAGTAAGGGTTCGGATGAGGTTGCTTGTCATCCTTCCTTTTCGACAAGTACCCGGGTAGTCGTTTCGTACAGCTAGTGCTGCTAACGTGCTTGTGGTTATAGATTTATCCAGTAACTCATTACCGGCGTACTGTTGAGTCTTTAGAGTCCCACATAGAGAGTTTTCCTGGTTCAGGAGAAATGATATAGTAGCCGTATTTTGATACGCGTAGAGTTCCGATTGAATGATTGTACCAAATACCCAAACTTTCAATCGGACGGTAGATAATACTAGCCGGTTTAGGATTAAGCCGGATTATTAAATCAGGTATTGATTTAATAATTTACATATACATATTTCGATATGTATATTCTAGTATTATATTCTTTGTATTATTTTACCTCTTTGGGTATTCGTATTTTGATGCGAATACGAGTATGTATATACGGTAGAGTGTATTCCGTATTTATACGGAAAATATTCTAGAAAGAGGACACCTCATTTTCTTGGTTTTTCTTTTCTAGAAAATAGAAATGAGGTGGAGGGGTGAGGTGGCATGAGAATGGTGTGAAGTATGGTTGAATAGGGTAGACAAATGAATTTATAATTCATTCGTCTACACTATTCAAGTATGGTTGGTTTTTATTATTGCAAAATGTTTTTTTGACAAAACCATACTAGCATTATTGTTTTTTAGATGAGATTTTTGATTTCACCATTCTCTTTCTCTCCTTTCTAGAGCTCCTTCTTTCTCTTCATCCTACACTCTCATGAGTTGAGAATCAAGGATGAAGAGAGGTAGAAAAAATACTAGAACAACACACTACATCACTAGACACTCTAGATTAGCAAGTTAGAGCCTTTAGTTGCTCCACTAGATTCTTAGTGTGGAGCTAGAGCCATAAACCATATCTCTCGGGTGGATCATCTTCGACGGAGGAAGACCGGCGATCAAGCTCGATCACGGAGACCCCATGGAGCTAAGAGGGTAGAAGACCGAAGGACACGAATCTTTTGGTATAACCCTCTTTACAGAGTAGCCAGAACTCCTATTATTTACTAGTTTAATATTTGGTTAGATTCTAGGTAGTTGTTTCTAGCGCCAAGTTTATAAAAGTTAAAGTTTTTTGTTCCGCAATAGCCGCGGTTAGCGGCTAGGGCGCTAGGAAACTGCAACATGGTAGCAGAGCCATCCAAACATTATAAACTAGTAGTAGGCAGTGATTTAGTTTCAAAACCGAAAATTTCTGATTTTCAAAACCAACTTTCTGTTCAAAAGTTTTATGGTCTCTGAAAAAAATTTAAACATGTGAAGAGGCTTACTCTTGATATAATATTGACACACAATGAAAACGAGGATATTTGGCCAAGGAAAAACCACCAGTTTTTCCCTAAACCCCGCTACGGGTGGTTTTTTGGATTCTTCTGGTCCTCGTTTTCATCCTGTGTCTTGGGTTTTGAGAAATAGGATTTTTGGTCTTGTTTGATTTGCTCCGGATTACACTTAATGTTATCTTTGGATTGGGGCAACTTCGAAAGTTTTAAAACTTGAAACTTTTGCATCGTTGATATCTGTAATGTTGTATATGTGTTGTGAACGTCTTCTAATCGCTATACGTCGATTAGAAGGGGTTACACGCATCTGGTTGTTGCGATATTGATCTCTATGATGTTTTGGATGGATTATCGTGATGGATAGCCTTTTATGCAATGTCAGTTGTACAGTGTTGAATTCATTTGTATATTCATTATTGCGGGGCGAGTGTCTAACATGTGGACTGTAGTTTCTGTCAGTTTGTATATTCTTTTATTAGGGCACGGCCGTGTTGAGGTCGATGTCGCCATTGTATATATTTTTCTTCTCTGTACTAGAATTACCCCGTGGAGGAGTGCTCGAATAGCCGGGTCCTAGAGGGTAACGAGCCTCCATCTCATGGCGTTGAGACCAGGGGGTCTTACTCTAAAATTGGCGGGCTATTCACCGCACTCGTAAGAGTATAGGATGACCCAAGGTGGGTTGCTCAAGTTACCAGATTCCGTGAAGTGCTGGGTAGCCCATTCGCTTCGTTGATTAGGGTTGCCTCACTTCCGGGATTGGCAGGTAACTTGCCGCACTCATAGGGGTCTTGGTTTTACATTGCACTGGCTATCCATACGACCGGGGAATGTCGAGTTTCATTTGCGGCTCAAATAAAACCTTGGGCTCCTAGATTATCCGCTATTCCATTTTGCTTATCGCTATTCTGTGATGTTGCTTTTATCATGCCTGGAACGAATGGTTATACACACACACTAGTAGATGTTGTATATGTTTTGCATCCGCACTAGCCATGCCCCTGCTCCGCCGTTAGTTAACTAACCAAACGGTGCATCATGGGGCCCCGTAGCAAATGCGGATGGCATATACGTACATTGTATTTTCGTTCTTTTCTGGTGTAATAGAAATTAATTGATGAGAGCGCATTAATTTTGATTAATGCAAGGAAAAATAAACCTAAAAGTTGTTGTCGGAACAAATTTCAAAAAACTATAATCGTATTCTTTCGCTTTGCATAGAGGTATTCGGTCATGAATATCCAGCACTTCATTCGAGGAGGCAAGAGCCTAGATCCCTTCACGGCGAGTGATCTCTTAAGCAAAAGTTTATGTTACTATAGATTACTCGGTTTTCTTCAAAACTACTAGTTTGCAAAAACGGAGCCTAAACCACTCCTTTTCAAAACTACTTGGTTCCTTCAACGATATCAAGTTCATTACGTTAAAAGGCTCTTCACCAAAAACCCGGTCGTAGCCTTCCGTCATTCAGATGGGTAGCACCTAGTATTCGTGCTATGTTTGTTGGCAAGCGTCAAGAAATAGTGAACAGTAGCTGAGTGATATTTATCTGTTGCATGGATATGCGATTGATCGAGACAGTTGCACAGCTTTGTTGGCAAGCGTCAAGGGTTTATGCGGGTGGATTCGAGTTAATCTAGGACAATGACGGGTTGAACTTGACTAACGGCCTATGACTTGTTGGCAAGCGTCAAGGTTATAGGGCGTTAGTGGTAAAAACCACATTGGGAGTTTCAAATATACAGGAAACTTACTAATGTTGCATACCTTCTGGAGTGTGATAATTAGAGTGGCTTCCATCTAGGTTATCACGCAATGATAGTTGGGTCCCAATCCTACCGATGAGTAAGATTACTCTTGGGAGATATTTTTCACCTCATAATTAGCTAACCTATTAGGTATCTAGAAAGGTGTTAACGGGTCTACGCATCTGCGGAAACGAGGTTTATTTTAATTCGGTCCGTGCGAGAGCACGGGGAACCTCCCTTGGAGTACCAACACCCATCTGGCTGAACGATTAACGAACTTGTAAGGTGCGAATGATCCCGGCTAGTTTTCCTTTTAAGGTTTGAAGGAAAATTCGAGGAAACAGTGGGAGCCATCCTGATTAGATAAACTAATAACCAATCTAATCTTGCAAGAGTGCACACTGAGTGTTTATTTTCTCTCTCTCTAGGTAGCAACCATGTCATGCTCTAATCAAGATAATAAAATGACTGACTTGACCGAACCAGCTTATTACACCGGGTTGGGAAACGTCGGTTCGGCTCTAACTTGTGACAACTGTCACGAGTATGGGCAAGGGAAAGAGAACTATAAAGACTTCCACATGACCCAAATGAAGTAGAAGAATTCTAATTCATCTTCTTCGGGTGTGTTGTTTATTGAGAACCGTTTCTCAGTTAGCTCTACTTCTTGGGTACTAGATGCCGGTTCATGATCCCACATATGTAATTTATTACAGAGATTAAGGAAAAGCAGATCCTTGGAAAGGGTGATATATCCCTCAAGATAGGGAACGGAACACAAGTTGATGCTGCTGCCGTCGGAGAATATCACATGGTGTTGCCAAATGCAATACTATAATTTTGAACAATTGTTACTATATACCTTCTATGCTTTGCAATATCATATCAGTCTCTTTACTTGATAAAGATGGATATAATTTTGTTCTAGATAGAAATATTATGAACATTTATTTTAATCAGGTATTGGTTGCAGAAGGTACACTTTGTAATGGTATCTATGTTCTTAATCAAAACACAGTCTTCAATATACAAAATACACGCAAGAGGAAGAGTTCAGATACGAACGAAACCTACTTATGGCATTGTAAACTTGGTCATATCAATGAGAAAAGACTAGCTAAATTGTATAAGGATAGATTTCTGAATTCGTTCAAATTTTCATCTAATGAAACTTGTCAGTCCTGTCTTAAAGGAAAGATGACAAAAACTCCGTTTACGGGATACGGAGAAAGAGCAACAGAGCTCTTGGGACTCATACACAGTGATGTATGTGGTCCAATGTATATACATACAAGGGGTGGGTTCTCGTACTTCATTACATTCATGGACGATCTCTCTAGATTCGGATATGTGTATCTTTTAAAACACAAATCTGAAGATTTTGAGAAATTCGAAGAATACAAAAACGAAGTAGAGAACCAGACCGGCAAAAGTATCAAGATCCTCCGATTAAATAGAGGAGGGGAGTACTTAAGCACGGAATTTCTCGACCACTTAAAAGAGAATGGACTTCACTCTCAGTTTACTCCTCCGTATACACCACAGCACAATGGTGTATTGGAGCAGAGGAATCGCACCCTTTTGGATATGGTTCGCTCCGTGATGAGCAATACTGAGTTGCCTCTTTCATTTTGTGGATATGCATTTGAATCAGCTGCATATATATTGAATAGGGCTCCTACCAAATCTGTGCCTAGCACTCCACATGAAATGTGCAAGGGGAAGAGACCATACCTTAATTTTATTAAGATATGGTGATGTCCTGCTTACGTAAAGAAGCAGAACCCGGACAAGCTCGAGGCACGGTCAGTTTTGTGTAAGTTTGTGGGATATCCTAAACATTCGCAAGGATATCTGTTCTACCACACCGAAGAACAGAAGGTGTTTATTGCTCGCCATGCCGTCTTTTCAGAGAAGAAATTTCTTGCAAAATGAATTAGTAGGAGCACGGTAGAACTGGATGAAATATCGGAGCCTCAAACTGAAACTGAGGAATTGGTGGAATCGGAGAATTCAATAATCCCGGATGAACCCCAGCCACTCTACAGATCTAGTAGGATTTCTCGTCCGCCCGAGAGATACTACGGTTTTCTCATAGATGGGGATCGAGAGGATTGCATTTTAGAAGAAGATGATCCTACTAGTTTCGAGCGGGCCATTACCAGTAGGGACTTTGTAAAATGGCTGGATGCTATATGATCCGAAATGGATTCCATGTACACCAAAAAAGTTTGGAGTTTGGATGTTGCTCCTCCTGGGGTAAAACCCGTTGGATGCAAGTTGATCTTCAAAAAAAAGATTGGTGTAGATGAACAGGTGGAAACCTATAAAGCTAGACTTGTTGCAAAAGGTTTTCGTCAAAGACCAAGAATGGACTATGACGAAACCTTTTCTCCAGTGGCTATACTGAAATCCATTTGGATCCTACTTGCCATTGCTGCCTTCTATGACTATGAAATCTAGCAGATGGACATAAAAACGGCTTTTCTAAATGGAAGTTTGGAAGAGTGCATTTATATGAATCAGTCGGAGGGATTCGTAGACAGTGGGAGCAGCGGGAAGGTGTGAAGTTGCTTAAATCCATTTATGGATTAAAGCAGGCATCGCGGAGCTGGAACATCTGTTTTGATGAAACAGTCAAAGAATTTGACTTCATCAAAAATGAGAATGAGCCATGTATCTACAGGAAGATTGTAGGGAGAACTGTCGTATTCCCCGTCTTGTACGTCAATGTATTCTCTTGATAGAAAATGGCATTCCTATGCTACAATCGGTCAAGCTGTTCTTCTCACAAAAGTTTTCCATGAAAGAGCTGGATGATGCCTCCTACATTCTGGAGATTAAGATCTATAAAGATAGATCCAAAAGATTGTTGCGGCTTTCACAGTACAGGTACATAGAGACTATACTGTAGAGATTTAGTATGGAAGATTCCAAGCACGGAAATATACCCGCATTGCACGGAATCACTTTCTCCAAAAAGATGTCTCCCAAGATTGATGAGGAGAGGGCTCGTATGAGCATTATACTCTACGCTTCGGCGGTAGGATCTATAATATATGTGATGCCATGTACCAGACCAGATGTAGCATACGTGCTTGGCGTGGTGGGCCGGTATCAGTCGAACCCAGGTGAGAATCATTGGACAGCTGTGAAGAACATTCTCAAGTACCTGAGAAGGACTAAGGAGATATTCTTGGTTTACGGTAATGGGGACCTCCAGGTGGAGTCTTTTACCGACTCAAGCTTCCAAAGTGATAAGGATGACAGCAAGTCTGTCTCGGGTTTTGTGTTTACCTTCAATGGAGGGGCGGTCTGTTGGAAGAGCTCTAAATAAGACACCATCGCAGACTCAACGATGGAGGCTGAATACATTATTGTCAACGATTCCGCAAAAGAAGCAGACTGGATGAAGAAGTTCATAACTGAACTTGAGGTGGTTCTGTCCATTGTTAATCCAATACCTTTGTATTGCGATAATAATGGGGCTATAGCTTTAGCGAAGGAAGCACGGTCCCATCAGAAATCCAGACACATCTTGAGGCGGTATCACCTGATCAGGGAGATCATAGATCGCCGAGAGATCGAGGTCCGGAGAGTAGATATAAAAGACAACACGGCGGATCCATTTACCAAATCCCTCCCTCAAGCGCAGTTCGAACGACTTTTTGAGATGTTGGGTATGCGATACGCCAACAACTGGCTCTAGAGCAAACGTTGGGTATTTGGTACGCCAATTACAGGCCTTAATGCAAGTGGGAGATTGTTGGATATGTATACCCTAGAGGCCTGTATTGTATAGGATGCTAGGGATATATATGTACAGGACAATCTTGCTCAATTGTATAGTATACTATTTGAGTTGTCTTTATCTGAACATGTGTATTTGTTTTCTTACTACTTTATATTTCTTATACACATTGATAAAGACTCATTACAGTAGTATACTATTTTGGTTTGTCTTTATCTTAACATGTGCATATGTTATACTCGATATCACATATAGCTGATACATGTTGATAAAGCCCGTAGGATTTTGCTTGACTACTAGCGTTATGATGACGATCATACTTGTGGGGGCTGGGTAGTCCATAAGCACATCATTAAATGTCCCAAGTCGTAGGAGTATCAAGACCAGACATCGATATTCCAGAGTAGACTTGTGTATACGTTTCTAGACCCCGATGAGAGGCGGTGGTTAGTCCTACAGCCATTGGTATGATCACCTAAGATTGTATACAGGTGCTCACTGGGGTGAGTACACTGGACGGGCTCGTCGAGAACCTCTAGATGGTATTATACCTATCGTCAGATAGTGGTTCTCAGGTGACATAAGTACAAGTTAGTCTTTAAACCTGAGATCGTCATTTGTCTCGTATAAGTTCCTACTGTACTTTGATCACTACCCTACCACGGCTCTACTGATTCGTGCAAACAGGTTTTGATTGGGTACAGTCCCGAGCCACATGGAGGCAGTGAGCGATTGTCAGGGATTCGTCTCTCCCAGTATTGGGAGTTGATATCGCACTGTGCCCGGTTCGCCAGAACCATAAGACCTTGGCCAAGGCAGTTGAGATTTACTGATGGACAGATCAGTAGTTTATTGGATCGGTCCTGAGCCACATCGACACGACTTATCAGGTCAGTAAGGGTCTGACATTTACCACCCCCTTAGACCCTGCATACAATACTCTTAGACGAAGAGACCGGACTGTGCGGAGATTGTCACAGATAGGCTCAGTAGGGGTTCGGATGAGCTTTCTCGTCGGTTTTCCTTTTCGACAGATACCCGGATAGCCGTTACGTACAACTAGTGCCGCTGAGGTGCTTGTGGTTATGGATTTATCCAGTAATTCACTGCCGACGTACTGTTGAGTCTTCAGAGTCTCACACAGAGCAATTCTCTGGTTCAGGCAAAATGATGTAGTAGTCGTATTTTGATACGTGCAGGATTCCGATCAAATGATTGTACTGGATACCCGGACTTTTGATCGGACGGTAGATAATACTAGCCAGCTTAGGATTAAGCCGGATTATTAAATCAGGTATTGATTTAATAATTTACATATACATATTTCAATATGTAAATTCTAGTATTATATTCTTTGTATTATTCTATCTCTTTGGGTATTCGTATTTTGATACGAATACAGGTATGTATATACGGTGGAGTGTATTCCGTATTTATACGGAAAATATTTTAGAAGGACACCTCATTTTCTTGGTTTTTCTTTTCTAGAAAATAGAAATGAGGTGGAGGGATGAGGTGGCATGAGAATGGTGTGAGGCATGATTGAATAGGGCACTATTCAAGTATGGTTGGTTTTTATTATTGCAAAATATTTTTTTGACAAAACCATACTAGCATTATTGTTTTTGAGATGAGATTTTTGATTTCACCATTCTCTTTCTCTCTTCTTTCTAGAACTCCTTCTTTCTCTTCATCCTACACTCTCATGAGTTGAGAATCAAGGGTGAAGAGAGGTAGAAAAAATATTAGAATAACACACTATATCACTAGACACTCTAGATTAGCAACTTAGAGTTTTTAGTTGCTCCACTAGATTTTTAGTGTGGAGCTAGAGTCATGAACCATATCTCTCAGGTGGATTATCTTCCACGGAGGAAGACCGGCGATCAAGCTCAATCACGGAGACCCTATGGAGCTAAGGAAGAGAGTAGAAGACCGAAGGATACGAATCTTTTGGTATAACCCTCTTTACAGAGTAGTTAGAACTCAATTTGTTTACTAGTTTAATATTTGGTTATATTCTTGATAGTTGTTTGTAGCGCCAAGTTTATCAAAGTTAAAGTTTTTCGTACCGCAACGACCACGGTTAACGGTGAGGACGCTAGAAAACTGCAAAAGTGCTTTCACTAAGTGAGGATTAAGTGAAGTGGCCACAATTATTCAACCACAAACACAAATAAATGATTTGATTAGCAAGTAAACAGGGAGTCCACTTGCTTAATGGTCTGTTTTTTAATCTTATCTCATCTTTCTTTTAGACAAGCAAGCTGTCTCGCGCACATGTGTTAGGCAAACGAATTTTTTTTTAAAATGTAGAGACCTGAGAGAAATTTACTCGGGATTTAGAGAGTTGAAGAAAATGACAAATGGAAATTTACATGGATTCTAGAGGGCGTAGTCAAAATTTCCAGGGATTTTTCCGTGTTTATTCTAAGTCAGAAGAGCCAAATGCAAATTACCTTAGATTCTGGAGGCTGAGGATAATTCTCCCGCTAAACGCCAAAATAGAAGCCGAAGAATTAGATAAGCTTTAGTTATATAAATATAAAAATAAAAATAAATGACAGATGGTGGGTGATAAATGGATTTATTTTTGTTTACTAGGTAGAGACCCGTGCATACTGCGCAAATGGAAGTTCAACCATAAATTATCTCAAGTTAAACGTTATCTTCTGTAATGATAATTGTATTTAACAAGAGTTTAGTCCGTAAGAATTTATTGCTTATTAATATTTAAAATTGCCACGCAAGAATACATCAAATATGTTTAAATCACCCAATTACAAACACCTGAACCTAGCTCAAAATGAAAATTTCAAGTAAAATGGGGATCTGGACTAAATTTTCCGCATACTGCCGAAAATGAGCTTGATTAGATCAAATGAAAATTTTATAAGGAAAAGATTGTGGTTTTTCACTTTATATTCTCAATAAAAATCGCGTGAAGTGATGAGAAGAAGAATTATTTTTATTCATAATAATTTGTAGGCATTAAGTTATATTTAGCTATAGACAGTCTCAAAAGAATTGCATAAAGTTACAGGTTGCAATCAAATATTTTAATTAAAAGCATGTATATATAGTCAAGTGTTGTCATTATATAGACAATCTCAAAAGAATTGCATAAAGTTACAGGTTGCAATCAAATATTTTGATTAAAAGCATGTATTTATAGTCAAGTGTTGTCATTACGATTGGGAGGTATATGTAATTTTCCAAGTTTATAATTCACTTACGTGATTAGTTGGAACCATGCAATAATAAGAAGGGATGATTGGACAATTCCATAACCAATTGGAAATATTTGAGCAAGGATCGAGATGGAAATCTACAAAAAAAAAATTCAGGGGCTAACTTTAATTTTCCAAGGCCAAAATTGAGCTCAAATATCTAAACCAAGGATCTAAATGGTATTACACAGGAAAAACACAGGCTACAGCTAATTTTCCATAGAAAAAGACAACCAAAATTAAGCTCGAACATATGTACCAAGGGGCTAAATGGAAATACCAAGGAAAAATGGCAGCTTAAGCTAATTTTACATAGAAAAAGACAAAAAAAGAGCAAGATTTTGGGAACACTTTATAGCTTTCTATTCTCTGTATATATACTAGTATTTTACAAGTGCTATGCATGTATTTGATAAATTAGACTTTCAAAATATAGAAAGAGAAAGCAGTTATAAAAGAAGTTTGGATGCGGTTATGAAACTTAATTTGAATTTTTAGACTTTTTTAGTTGACTTATTTTTAAATAAGAATGCCACATCGCCGCCAAATTGATTTCAAAATTGAATACCTCTTCCGTTGCATCTTAAACTTAAACTTAAACGTAATTAAAAAGAAATTTGTTGAGATGGTTATGGAGGATCAGTTGCAGTTACAATTTGAGGTTGGACTTTTTAATATTTTTTTAACGAATTTCTCTTGATCAATTTCAAAATTGAATACCCCTCATGCGTCCGTGCGTTTGTTTGTTTGTTGAAATTCACTTTTATACCAACAAGTTGCCCGAACGCTTGCAATTTAAACATTGACAGAGTTGATAGTTAATGGAAAAATGATAACTAAGAATAAATCAAAAAAATTCAGCACTTGCCACTTCTAGATAAACATATAAAAGTAATATATAATGATGATATGCAATGAAAATAACTTCCACCTAATTCAGGGATCAGAGATATCTCATACTGCCTGTGCAATAAACAATACTAATAAGCAAGAAGGAAAATCTTTAAGTGATTATTCTTGTATGATTCAACACAAACTACTCAAAGAATTAAATTTGCAAGAAGATAAAAATTATATTTGGCTTGTTTCAATCAGAATCAGAATGGGTAATGACATAAACAGAAAAAAGTAAACAAGTTACAGGCTAATAAATATAGTTTGAGGTTTCATGCATCTGTACAAGAAATGCCAACATATTACTGACAGAGATTGCAAAACCTGCCATCATTGTAACTCGTTGATTTGATACCGCAAAACTCTACTACTTCTGTATCTATCAGCAACCAAATAATTTGGAAGATTTCTGAAATACGAAGAAAAGTCTCCCTATTTTTCATAAGCTTGAGAGGAATGACTTTAATGAATCATATGTCATGAAAACTATGCCGACGCTAGGGACCACTTTGCAAAATTCAGGCAAGATGCCACGGTACAAGCCAGTGAAGCCTTCGGAGCGGATAATGTGTCTGAATGTGCCGAACAAACCTGATTTGTACACACGGTCTCTGCCCGCTACTCCTTCCAATTGCATCCGCCGCCTCATGAGATCTAATGGGAAAGTCACTGCGATGCTTGTCGAAGGCAAGTCAGCACAACTATCTAGATGTTCATGAGCCACTTACGTTTAGAGCTAAATGTTTAAACTGACATCAATTTTGAAAATTACAGCAAGCTAGTGTAAGCTTTATCATGATTGTTGTAAGATCTACTTTCTATTGCGTTGTCACGTGACCAGCACGTGATAAATATAGACAAGGCTCTTTCCATTCTACATAAGCAGTTCTGAGCACATAGATACCAGCTTAAGAACAACTTCTAAGCATGCAAAAAGTCGACTGTTTCTAACATTAATCTAGCCGCAGTGTTTCATAATGATTTTCAAAGAATAATTTATTCTTTATGCCTTTCTATTGGATCTGGACCAACCACCCAATTCATGAAGTGACATGGCTTGTTTGTGGTTTCCAGTAGCGAGGAAGAAGATTGTTTGAAAATTTAAATATATATCTATATCTGCACCCATTCACCCTCACCATAACTTGGAATTTCTGGTGAAATGAAAGTGACTATAAGATGGTACAAGAGCAATCCAAGTTCAAATCCCGCCGGGCACTGATTTAAAGCATATTAATTTTAAAAGAATGGCTGCACAAATGCCAGGTTTCGGCCCATAAAAAAGCGCTCAACCTGTGGGGTGTGTTAGAATATAAAAATACAACTCTCATCCTTCGCCACACCTTTGGGCTTTTTGTTCAGTGGAAGGGACTGTAAGAAAGAAGATGACGATGAGAAGAGATGAGTAAGATGATAGAAAAAAATATGCCATGGTTCGTGTTAGGGTGGGAGGAGAAAGAAGAAGATGTTCAGGGAAAGAGATGCAATCAATCTGGAAAAAATAAATAAAGAGGAGTTTTGTGTGTGGGGGGGGGGGGGTGGGGGGGGGAGGAGAAAGTAGATGAAGAAGAAATCAATTTGGTATTCTTGCATTTAATGGCCCTCCACTATCTCCTAAATTCCTTTCTAATAAAATCGTCATATTTGTTGCATCGGAATCCCATTTTCAAACATGTAAAGGATCAAAATTACGAGGGACTTTCCCTGCTAAGACGTACATGAATGCAAAATATAATATGCAAAAGTAAAGTTAAACATCAAGTTAGTTAAGTCAAAAGAACAAACAGATTTCTAACAAAGAAACAAAGAATTTACATCTTATAGCACAAATCTGGGGTCCAAAATTTTATTCCCAAAAATTGCTTGCTTCTTATAATCTAAGCATAAGCATATGTATGTGATGAAAATTCCCCCTCCGATTAATTAATTAATATTCAAGTTCATTACGAAATCATTTTTTAAAAAGACATTTCTCATAAAGTGTTACTATGGCATTATTCACTTACATGTTGATGATGCTATGCCAGATATACTTCCACAAGCCAAGCTAACCAAAGCAGTCGAATCTGAAGGCCTGATGTCCACAAATTTGAATTCGGTCGATTAATGGTAACTCCTTGTAGAGACAAAGCACAGAGCTCAAATTAATTCAAGATACATGAAGCCATTAACCTTCTCATTTGCCAATGTGATCTTACAGTCTCATAAACAGAAAAGCTGATCGCTATGCTAGGTCCAACACCCTGCAGTATACCAATTGATCAACAATAATGATGCAAACAACTGCAGATGGCTGCCGAAGCTTCAAGGAAGAGTAAAATTTACCAATAACGTAGGTCCAAGTCCTTTATATAACCCTCTGATTCCTTCATCTTTGCAAATGGAACCAAGCGCATGGGAAATGCCTTTGTAGTATATGTAATTTGTCTGCAAAGATTCAGATTACTCCATTACAAAAATATCTTTCAACAATATAACAACAGCCGAATGGGCCGGAGAATATGAGAAACATAGGGCATGGGTCTTCATCTGTGAAAAACAATGTTTCTGTTGTTGCAGTTCAATGAAGGGATTTAACACACCCAATCACAGTAGTCGTGAACAGTTAGGGAAAATAAAATTGTAGTTAATAGCGACCTACATTGGATACTAACACAGGGTAAGACACGACACTTGTAGGCAAATACACCAGATCCTTACAAAATAAAGATAGAATCAGAGAGAGAGAGAGAGATTAAAATTGCCAAAGACAATAATTGTCTATTATATAAATACACTTCTACGTTATCAGAATCAATAACTACATAGCCATTATCCATACATTCTTTATAACTAAAGCAGGCAAATCATATAAATGCATATATAAACAAATTGAATTGTGAAGTCTTCGTATATAAACAATTAGCATCTCCGTCAACAATACGCCCCCAATATATCTAGATTAAGATATAAACTTAAAGATGTATCTGACAAGTATCCGCCATGCCAAATATAGGGATATTCAACGTGGATTCCGACTCTCACATATCGATAGCTCACATGTCTCAACATAATTGAGTAGTAGTGATAGACTTAAACTAATGTCGATGGATGGGGACAGTTAGTTATAAAGAATATGCAATATAGTAGTTGCTGACTTAATCAAGAAGATGGCCCTTCCTTAATAGAGATAAATGGAGGACAGTAATTCATGTAGCCCGCCTCAAAATTTGGATAAAGATTTTCCTATTGTCGATGTAGTCAGCAGTTAAAATATATTCCAAATGTGGGACATATATGCATGGATACCTAATATACTTAAGGCTGTTGCTAAATAGAGGAGGGTCCCTATGGAATATTGTTACAAATTACGATTGCCCCTACATAGCTATACCTCCAAGACTCGCATTGTAAATATGGAATTGGAAATAAATGCTCTGTGATAGCTGTCAAAACGCCCAATACAGGAGCTATAGCTGCCTGAAACGACCTCCAATACTGACGTTTTCTGTGCAACTGTATGTGGTGCACTATAGCTGCCTGAAACAACTTCCACTATCAACAGCAAGCGTGCTAAGAAATAAACATCCACCATAATCACAAAGCACGCAAGACAATATTGGTATCGGACCGATTTACAGTTTTGAAAGTTCAATCAACAAATACCTTAGCTTGAGTTATTTTGTCTTGCATGGTAATGAAGGTTTCTTTTTGTTTGTTTGTTTGTTTGGGGTTTGCCATTTATGTGTGTTTTTTACTTTGCATTATTATTTTTATTCTGTCATTTTATTTTAGTATTACTTAATTTATTGATTGTTCATTAATCATTAGCTTATTTTAATTTTTTTAGGCTTATCTCTAAAAAAACTTCCATTTAGTTTTAGCGTTTGGCAAAAAAGCTCCCAAAAGGTTTGAAAACTCCAAGAAGCTGCCATGGCTAACAGTCAAAATTTAATGGTGTTAAAATGCATATTAAATGACCTTTTTACCCTTTTAATAATTACAATGAATAAAATTAAATGATTATTGATTATATAAATGATTGTTAATTAAACCATTAAGCCTACACGGCAGTGGAGATCGCTCGCGGCAGCGATGGAAGAGGAGGAAGTGGTGGAGGAGGAAGTGTTGTTAGGGTTAATTAAAGAAAAGAAGATGATGAAAGAGTGAGGAAATAGATGAGGGTTTGATTAGTGAGGGGAGGAAGATGGAGTGGAAGTGATGGAGGTGATCCAAAAGGGGGCAAGAGGCACTTTGGAGGGAGTTAGAGGGAGGAGGTGGAGGAGGGAGATGGTGGAGGTAGGAGTTAGGTTTGTTAGGAAAGGAGGAAGAGGAGGGTGGAGGTGGTAAAGGAGGGAGATGGTGGAGATTGGGCATGGGTTTGTCAAGGAAGGAGTGGGAAGAAGAGGAGGGTGGATGTGGAGGAGAGAGATGATGGGGTTGGGTTTGTTAGGGAAGGAAGGAAGAAGACGAGGGCGGAGGTGGTAGAGAAGGAAGAGAAGATGTTACGCCCCAATTCCCGGAATATGAAAATATGGGCCGAAACCGCCAGTGCTCCTAGACAAGGGGAAATCGTCTTCCATAGTCACACCTAAGGTTCTAACTAAACATATACGATAATATCCAAAATATAGTACTAACATCATGCTGTATAAATAACAAAGAACACCGATGAATCCACGAGATAAAGATAGAGTCAATAAAAAATCCAAATAACAAAGGGTTTCGAATAAACGAAATACAAGATCCAAAAAGAAAGATACATTATTCCTAACGTCCCGCGAGGGGCGCATATTTTAATAGCAACTGAAATAAAATAGAAATAAACCTACAAATACTACTAATCTTCGGAAAACTCCTTATAGTCACTCTGATCCTGCTCTGCCTGTGAATCGGTCTCTAAATCTGAGATGGCGTGTACCAGGGATGTCAGAACATCCCAACAAATACTCAATTGTAATAGTGTGTATGTGTGTGATAGCATGAATATGTGAGTGTAGTAAAGCCGCGTGCATATGTAGATATAGATTTGGCAGTAATATGAAGCAAGCATATAAACAGGTCAAATCGGTTACGTCATATTCTAGTTGGTCACTCAAAAGGTAATCTATTCTATCATGAGTTCGAGTGGGTACGTCAACCTCTGCAAGAGTATTCCTAACCCAAGGGTAGGGCCTCAGGGGTTAGGAAACACGGGCCCAAATGTGGAATGAACAAACGCGGTACGAGCTATAGAAACAAGCGACCGATATAGCCCGGTATGAACTGTAGTAACAAGTGACTGATATAGCCCAGTACGAGCTGCCGGACTGGGACTCCTGAGATCTTATTGAACGAATACACACTCAAACTACACCAACACCCGTGTATTTATAACTAACATGGTAGTGAACTCGACCACTAAATAAAATGCTGACTGAACTGGAACTTGTAATATCATGTTAACGGTATGGAATAGAAGCTTGTAAGCAGGAATAAATGGGGCCATGTCATGTAACTCAGTATTCCAATAGTGATCTCGTTTTAATGCAAAGAAACAGTAATCGTGAACATGTATGTCATGTCAAGCAAGTGATGTTAAATAAATAGTCTCAAGTAGCATGTCAAGTACAGTCGATACAATATGATAATATCAATAATATAAACAAGAATCTACATGAATTTGCAAGTACCTCCATTTAATATCCGGATTTATTTTTGGAAAGAATAATAAACTGAAATATGGTTTTAAAGGGTTAATATGATTACTGGGTGCTCTTTGAATCTAGGGTTTCACCAAGGTACACAATAAATTGTGATTAATATCATCTGAAAAACTATATGAAATACAATGATATGTATCTGATTATATTTAAAATAAATACTAATAAAAACGAATATAATTATATACTCTTAATTACTATCGGTGACTAATATACTTGTATGTATAATATGATTACCATGATACCATCATACCTAATACCATTATTAATTAGCATAAACAGAATATGAGACTTTTAATATTAATGTACTATAGTCTAATAATGTATTGAGCAATTCGCCGAAATTGTATCGACCAAAGGAAAGGAGCAAGAGTACTTACCTTGAGATGGTTAAATACGACGACACGAAACGCAAACCAAACTCGATCGCTCGGCTAGATAATCTCGATCCACGTTGCTCGCTGTTCCGGAGTTGGGTATGATTGGAGATGGGTGCTCGGCAACTTTTAGAAGGAGATTTAAGAGATGGATATAAGTTTAGAATTATTTATATATATGTATATATATGGTGGGCAGAGAGAAATATTATGATTGAAGAAAGAGATTCTGATTGGAGAGAGAGATTAAGATTAGGTAAACTATAGGTGTATCATTTATGTATTGGTTAGGGTAAAATTGGTAAAAGAGAAAAGATTTGTTAAACTAGATAAAACAATATATCACAAAACCCTACAAAAACTATTTGTTAAAGATTTTAAGAGATCTTCTCAATTATTTATCATACCTAAAACAATCTACCATATATCTATGGTTACAAAAATATTGTAAACAGTATATATATCGTATGCATATTAATTACTATAAATATAAATTAGCATACCAATAAACATGTTAAATAAACTAGATAATCAATATATATATATATATATAGTTAAAATAGATGTAGAGTTTGTTATTATATAAGATAATAGGAAATATTTATATAAATATTATAGGATTTTAAATAGATATGATGTATATAGATTAGTTTAAATGTGTATGATTAAAATAGTTATAGATTTGTTTGGGGGGATAAAATATATTTGGAGAGAGTATAAGAAAATATATATAAATTTAGGAAAATAATTCTCATAACCCCAAAAAGTTCTAAAAGATTTTTAAAAAGGATTTTCAAGTATTTTTTCATATATTTTGTTATAACGATCATACTAAAATAAATATATATCTAATATTTAAAATACACTATATGGATATCAACATAAGACATTACTAGATTATAAACAAATATTAAACTCTAAAATAATAATAGTAAATAATAATAATTGCAAAACCAATAAATCCAAAAAGAAAAGAAAAAACATACGATCGGGCTAGGGTGTTATAGCATACCCACCTTACAAGAAAATTTGTCCTCAAAATTAGAAGAACGAAAATACAAGATTGAGAACAAATTACAAGGATCAAGAAAAATAGATGAATACGAAAATCAAGGGTCAAGGAAACAAATGAAGATACGAAGAGTCACGGTCTTGGCTTGAAAAATCGGCGTGTGAAAGGAAATCAAATCAGTGAAAACAAATTAAGGGTAGAACTCTAAGTTACTCAAACAGAATGGCGTATTGTAACCATGTCGCGGTACATGGGTACAATAACGTAATTCTATCTCAGTCGTCCGAATCCTACAATCAGAGTCTACGAAATATGCAGCATGACACACTAAGCGCAATCTAGACACACGATTCTAACCTAAAAGATCGGTAGAACCAAGACTAAGTTCGACGTCAGTATGGCTCTAATACCCACATGTAACGCCCCAATTCCCGGAATACGGAAATATGGGTCGAAACCGCCAGTGCTTCTAGACAAGGGGAAATCGCCTTGCCATAGTCCCACCTAAGCCTCTAGCTAAACATGTACGATAATATCCAAGATATACTAACATCATGCTGCATAAATAACAAATAATATTGATAAATCCACGAGATAAAAATTGAGTCAATAAAAGATCCAAATAACAAAGGGTTCCAACTAAACGAAATACAAGATCCAAAAAGAAAGATACATTATTCTTAACGTCCGCAAGGGGCGCATATCTTAATAGCAACTGAAATAAAATAGAAATAAATCTATAAATACTACTAATTTTCGGCAAACTCTTGATAGTCACTCTGATCCTGTTCTACCTGTGAATCGATCTCTACATCTGAGATGGTAAGTCCCAGAGATGTCAGAACATCCCAACAAGTACTCGATCGTAATAGTGTGTGGATGTGTGTGATAGCATGAATATATGAGTGTAGTAAAGCCCGCATGCACATATAGATATAGACATGGCCCTAATATAAAGCAAGCATGTAAACATGTCAAGTCGGTCAAGTCATATTCTAGTTGGTCACTAAAAGGGTAATCTATCCTATCATGAGTTCGAGTAGGTACGTCAACATCTGCAGGAGTATTTCTAACCCAAAAGTAAGGCCCTAGGGGCTAAAAAACACGGGCCCAAATGTGGAATGAACAAGCGACCGTATATAGCCTGGTATGAGCTATAGTAACAAACGGCCGATATAGCCCGTACGAGCTGCCGGCATGGGACTCCTGAGATTCTGTTGAACTAATGCACACTCAAACTACCCCAACACCCCGCATATTTCTAACCAACATGGCAATGAACTCGACCACTAAATAAAATACTGACTGGACTGAAACTTGTAATATCATGTTAACGGTAAGAAATAGAAGCTTGTAAGCTGGAATAAATAGGGTCATGGTATGTAACTCAGCATTCCAATAGTGATCTCATTTTAATGTAAAGAAACAGTAATCGTGATCATGCATGTCATGTCGAGCAAGTGATGTTAAATAAATAGTCTCAAGTAGCATGTTAAGTACAGTCGATATAATATGATAATATCAATAATGTAAACAAGAATCTACATGAATTTGCAAGCACCTCCATTTAATATCCGGATTTATTTTTGGATAGAATAATAAACTGAAATATCGTTTTAAGGGGTTAATATGATTAATGGGTGCTCTATGAATCTGGATTTCACCAAGGAACACAATAAATTATATAATTAATATCATCTAAAGAATACTATGCTATATGAAATACAATGATATGTATCTGATTATATTTAAAATAAATGCTAATAAAAACGAATATAATTATGTACTCTTAATTACTATCGGTGACTAATATACTTGTATATATAATATGATTACCATAATACCATCATACATAATACCATTATTAATAAACATAAACAGAATATGAGATTTTTAATATTAATGTACTATAGTATAATAATGTATTGAACAATTTGCCGATATTGCATCGACCAAACGAAAGGAGCAAGAGTGCTTGTCCTAAGACAGCTAAATACGACGACACGAAATGTAAACCAAACTCGATCGCTCAGCTAGAGAATCTCGATCCACGTTGCTCACTGTTCTGGAGTTAGGTACGGTTGGTGATGGGTGCTCGGCAACTTATAAAAGAGGGACATTTAAAAGATGGATATAGGTTTAGAATTATTTATATATATAGTGGGGAGGGAGAAATATTCTGATTGTAGAGAGAGAAGTCCGATTGGAGAGAGATTAAGATTGGGTAAAATATATGTGTATTGTTTATATATTGGTTAGGCTAAAATTGGTAGAAAAAAGAGAAGATTTCTTAAACTTGATAAAACAATATATCATAAAAAAAAACCACAAGAACTATTTGTTAAAGATTTTAAGGGATCTCCTCAATTATTTATCAAAACCAAAACAATCTACCATATATCTATAGTTACAAAAATATTGTAGACAGCATATATATCGTATGTATATTAATTAATATAAATATAAATATAAATTAGCATACCAATAAACATCTTAAACAAACTAGATAATCAATATATATAGTTAAAATAGGTGTAGAGTTTGTTATTATATAGGAGAATAGGAAATATTTATATAAATACATATAGGGTTTTAAATAGATATAATGTATATAGATTAGTTTAAATGTGTATGATTAAAATAGGTATAGATTTGTTTGAGGAGAAAATATATTTGGAGAGAGGGTATAAGAAAATATATATTAATTTAGGAAAATAATTCTCATAACCCCAAAAAGTTCTACAAGATTTTTAAAAAGGATTTTAAAGTATTTTGTCATATTTTTGTTATAAGTATCATACTAAAATAAATATATATCTAATATTTAAAATATACTATATGGATATCAACATAAGACATTACTAGATTATAAACAAATATTAAACTCTAAATTAATAATAGTAAAACCAATACATCCAAAAAGAAAAGAAAAAACGTACGATCGGACTGGGGTGTTACAGAAGAGATATGGTGCAAATTGAAGTTAAGGAGGAAGTAGGAAACATGGGAAGGAGATTGAGGTTGAAGTTGGGTTTGTTAAGGAGGAAGAAAAGGAAGAGGAGGATGGATGGCTGCGACCATCGATGGTGATGGGTGGAGGGGTGAGATCAGGGCTAGGGATAGAATTAGAGAAGAAAGAGGATGAAGAGGGGTATTTTGGGAAGTTCTGAATTTTTAGATGAAGTGGTAACTTAAATGATGTGGTGATGACATAGTACCGGTAGTCCGTGTTCTAAATGTCGGCCGATATCGCCAAAACGTCGTCGACATCATCTTGTCCGATTCACAACCTACATTCGGAAAATGTCGGTTTTGAAAAGAAAACGACAAAGATATGCAAAATTATTTCAGTTACCAATATTTTGTAAATGTCGGCTGGCATGTGATGTTGGCGTTTTACCCGACATTTACCGATATGTGGGTTTTGGGCTTTGTAAATTAAGTAATTAACCCGGTCCATTGCAAAAATAAAGAACAAAAGATATCACCATTACCTACGACCGTTCTCTTAATAGACGACCGCTCTACCACTGAGCTATTGAGAAAGATATAAATTTAATAAAACTAAGAATCTGAATAAGTTAGTATTTTCAAAAAAACAAGTTATATAAATGACATTTACATTACAAAAATGTAGAGCCCGATATTTGATAATACCACCCGACATTTCACGATATCTGATATCCGACATCCGACATCAAAATTTCGGACCGACACGACACCGACATCTGAAATTTAGAACATTGCCGATAATGCTGATGTGGCACCGCTAATCATGATAGTTTTTGAGAATTTTCAAACCTTTTAGGAGTTCCTTTCCAAACGGTAAAACTTGATGAGAGATTTTTGGAGATGAGACTATTTTTTATTCCGTTGGTGTGTGGGAAGGGTTCTTTTGGGTGTGTTTGTGGGTTTTTTTTTTCTGGTTGGTGGTGGTAGGGGGTGTTGGCTTGACTTGCTTCTTAAGCTCTACTTGGGTTAACTTACCCGTTAAACCAAAAGGTAACGAGGAGTTTATATGCACTATATGACCATGCATCACCATCATATACAAAAACTACGACATACAAGTTTATCATACATTAAAAAACTCAAAGCAATATTATGTTAGAAATCAACTCATGTCTTCTTATTTGGGATTTAGCATATATACTCTCATGTTTTTATGGAATTACATATTTCACCTTGCCTTTTGAATATTTTCCTACACAACTTTATGCTCTTGGTTTAGTTCTTTAACATACAATCTTGTGTCCGTAGAATCAAGCAAAAAAACAGGTGACAATTTTTAACGAATCACATGGTTTCTTTTTAACTTTATAGAAAAAAAATTATCCTTAATTTAACCATCTCAGCATTCTATCAACAAGTATGTACCCATATTACCTGCTTAAACATGCTGCACATGAGGATAGGATGACATCCACCGATTGACATGGCTTTGAGATGGATAAATTGAAGATATTATTGTCCTATAATTCGAATTTACATTTTTTCATGGCTACCAAATGGGTGTATCTGTAAAATAATTGAAAATTGAGATCAGATATGCAAAAGGCAAGGTTTAATATGCAATTTCTCAAATATATAAGGTATCTATGAGAAATCTTTTTTCCATTTTCAAGAGTTATACCATGCATTATATGAAGAGTTTTTTTATTAAAAAAAGTTGCAGCATGCATGATATGAAGAGCTTTTTTGAATAAAAAAAAGGTTACAGCATGCATGATTTGAAGAGCTGAGAGTAAGTGCAGAACTGCAAACTAATTAACAGAAGAGGGAGAGACGATTTGAAGCGATGCTAGTTTGGTCAGTGCACCAAAATGGATGATGGCTAAGACAATGTTCCAACAAGTTAATCAACTCTAGAAAAAAAAATGATATGAAGTTAAATCTACCAAGTAATGAATCCTTGAGCATAAATGGCCAATTACCTGAGCTGCAAGACGTGTGCGCACAAGATCTAATGGATATGTAATGGATGCAGCTGTTATTCCAGCCATACCACCACCCAACAATCGCACACAGACATCAGCACTCACATAATCTCTATTGTCTAACCCAGGAACAAGTTGGAGAAACTACAGGTAGATAAAGGCACAGGTTTTTAACATAGAGAATAGTTAGGTACTTCATATATATGAAAATTGATGAAACAGAGGTATTCAGAATTCTTACGGTTTTATATCGTTCATAAGCATAGAAGCTGATAGAGGAATAAGGTAGCCGATGCACAATTGTGACCAAGTTTCCTTTCCAGAATGCTCTGAAACCTTCTTCAGAAACAATACGCGAAGCTTCATGCCATATGCTAGCTTTTCTTAGAGTTCTAGCATCTGAGTGCATACCTTGAACCTACAAATATAATGGGTCATGAGCCTAACAGCTGAATCTTCGTAAAAAGAACACAAAAAATGAGATAATAAATGCTAAAATAAGATATAGGATAATAGCCTTACTAATGAAAGACGCTGAGAAAATGGAATGCATAAAAAAATGAATTATGAAGTTGCTGCCAGTACATCTTAGAAAGGTCTTCCAATTTAGCAACTCTATTATCCAAACCAATCTAGAACCCTAATCCTTGCATAGAATAACCCACGTTAACGCAGAAGGGCAATAATCGAGCAAACTAATCACATTCCTGGAAAATTCCTATAACGCACAACTCTTGCTAAAATAAATAATCGTGTGAATATAGTTTAGATGAAACCATTTAGAGAAAAATTAAAGGCCTTCCATCAAATATTCTCATATGCCAAATACAGGTTTATGATAACAGATTTCCTTATTTAATGTCGAAGGCAAGAAGCTACGTGTTTTTAAGATAAGGGCTCTACTGATATAGGTGTAGATAGGGGGAACAAATAATTTAACTTAAGCTTAGGTCTGCAAATAGGCTGTAGAAAGGGGCAATGGAATTTCAAAGGGATTAGAAAGATAAAAATCATATTGACACCGTAATAATCAATGTAAGTTTTGTAACTTATAGGACTTATACAGCCAACTGTCAAATCCTATTGAGACTATTGTTGGTAAGTAAGCTATAAGCAACAATTCCCATCCCAATATCCAAAATCCAAATAAGAATGGATGGCATTTAAATTTCATGGAGGGAAAGTTACAAACATGTCTATGACTACAAAGGAGTCTAGTTATAGGATATGAACTATAAAACAGAAGCAACGACAACAAGCTATGTTGCACGGATTCATCGATAAGGACACGTATTTGTTAGTGTCTGATATATATTGGATTCGCATCCATATCAGATTCTTTCATATTCGTCGAGGACATATGTGGAGCTCTTTTTAGAATGTTTTGAAATTTTATATTGTATCCTACATGTATAGACCATGTATCAATGGCTGAAACACCACCAACAATTTACTCACCAACACTAACAAATTTGTTGTATTCTTAGTTTAGATTTGCTAAAATGACGACTTTTTGCATGAACATACATATATTTAAACAACAAAAGATTAGCTTATCCAGACCAATCATATCCCAGACTTTTAAGAAATTGGGTATCCATGAATCTGAATCGTATCGCCCCCCGTATGCGTATCTGAATCCATGCTGCTAAGGCAACAAGCTTAAGATTCAATGTCTAGGTTCAAATTACTAACCCATTCACGTATTGGCTTTATAAGAAGATGTCCAAAAGGATTTCTCTTTTTAGCAGACAATGTAAAAAATGCCACAAATTTTATCCGAGACAGATACAATGGCAGCCATATGAACAACTACAGTATGCCTTTACATGAAGCAGATAGTCCCAAAGCATGTTACAACTATATGGCATATAGAAGCCAGAACGCCAGCACAACAATTTCATACTTATGGCTCTGCTATTACTCTGTGATCAAAATTTCCAATGCGCAGGCTCAGCAAGCTATGTAATATTCTATAATTAAATACATCTCTATGTTTCATCTAAAACACATATCAACAATTCTAAAAGCAAGATTTAGACGTATCTCTATTCATAGCCATAAGAGCACGCGGAAGTCACGACCGAGATAAATCTTCCTCTCCTTTCTCTCCTTAAGGCGGCTCTCAATGGGAAAAGCCAATTATTTGGGTTAAGAACAGGACAGAGGATCTAGCCTGTATATATAAAAAAAAATCTCATTGGGTCCTTCCATAAAAGATCCAATAAGATGAAGGCCTACAATGACCGTCCGATCACATCATATCCGATAAGAGGTGTGCTAAAACTCATTAACCCAATAAGATCACATAACTTTATTGGGCCTACCAGCATGTCTCAAAACTACATAATATTGGCACAACCCACTCTAATAAATCATAATTAATGATAGACCATAATTAGATAAATCTAACATTCTCCCGCTTGGGCATCATTAATTAAAAAAACATTTACTTTATAAAAAAATTTGTAAAATACCCTTTAGAAAACAATTTATCTCGCAAATGACTCTTAGGCTGAGCAACATAAAACACTGTATGTGGCCACAAAATTAAAACTTATATAATTACGAGACAACACTTCAATAAACAATCCGGTCCAATAGAATGCCTAACACCGAATCATGGCAGTAATCATATTCTCAATAATATAAAGCCATCCATGACCACAGATGCGAGAAATCCTATCGACATGGATCAAATGTGATAGTGTAGCAATAAAACAGTACTCCTTATGTGATCTTTATTTATGTACTATTTTTATTGTCGAGCCTCAGATTTCTCCTTAACCTTATAAGAAATACAATTTCTCTATGTTCTTATGAGAAATTACATAAACCAATTCTTTTTTAACTCTATAAGGAATTAAATTTCTCTAAATTCTTAAGAGAAATTCATATGAAAACAATTCCTCTTTAACCTTGTGAGGAATCAAATTCCACGAAAACCTTACGAGAAATTTACCAGCCTTAAAATAGGCTTGTATACCCATTTTCCTTCATGTATACCTTTACGATAAATCCGTTATACTCAAAAAAAAACGGTACCACAGTTTTCAAGATTTCATATAAAATGACATGTCATAAACATAATGTGCCCAATGAATAAATAAAGGAGTGTCAAACAAATAACAGAAATGGTGATCATCAATAAAGAAACTAAAGAGTTTATAAATACACTCCAAAATATGAATATATTGTCATGAAAAATATGAATCGGCTCCCACTGACCAAGCGTATCAAAAGACTCAATAATACTCATATTATCAACATGTTTCTTGAAAATTATTGTTTTTACACCCTTGGTCAAAGGATCAGCGAGCATATCCTCGGTCCCAATGTGCTCAATAATTATTACTTTTTCTTTCACCTGATCATTGACTGATAGATACTTCACACCAATATGTTTAGATCCTGTACTCTTTTTATTGTTCTTTGTGAAAAACACGGCTACGCTATTATCACAATAAATTTTTAATGGTCTAAAGATGGAATCAACCACAGCAAGTTCAGTAATCATGATCTTCAACCATGATGCTTGTGTAGCAGCAAGGAAACAAGTAACAAACTCAGCATGCATAGTAGAAAACGCCACAAGAGTTTGCTTAACACTCTTCCAAGATATTGCACCACCAGCTAACATGAAGATGTACCCTGAAGTCGACTTTAAATCATCTGGACAACCAACATAATCTGAATAACCGAGCATCTCCAAACTGTCAACTTTTCTGTAAATAAGCATGAAATCCTTCGTTCGCTTTAAGTACCTCATAACCTTCTTGACAGCTACCCAATGTGCTATACCTGGATTAGAATAGTACCTACCAAGTACACCAACAACAAAGGCAATGTATGGTCTTGTGCAAACCTGTGGATACATTAGTCTACCCACTGCACTAGCATAAGGATGATTCTCCATCGCCTTTCTTTCAAGCTCATTTTTAGGACATTGACTTTTGCTAAAATTATCTCCTTTCACCACGGGCACATCTCCTGACCTACAGTCTTGCAAATTAAACCTTTTAAGCACACGGCTAGTATATGCCTTTTGAGACAACCCCAACAAGCTGCGTAATCTATCTTGATGAATCTCTATACCTAAAACAAATGAAGCATCTCCCATATCTTTCATATCAAAACTCTTTGACAGTAGGTGTTTGATCTCATGTAGCAATCTTCCATCACTACTTGCAAGCAAAATATCATCTCCATATAAAACAAGATAAATATATTTGCTCCCACTAACCTTGCAATATAAACATTCATCCATTTTATTTTCCACAAAACCGAAATAAAGTCACCACCTCATCAAATTTCTAGTACCATTGACTAAAAGCTTGCTTAATACCATAAATCGACCTTTTCAATTTGCACACTAAATTTTCTTTGCCAACTTCTTGAAAACCTTCAGGTTGATTCATATAGATTTCTTCATCCAAATTGTCATTTAGAAAAGTTGTTTTCACATCCATCTGATAAAGTTCCATATCAAAGTGTGCCACTAAAGCCATAATAATTCTAAAAGTGTCTTTTGTAGAAACTGAAGAAAAGGTCTCATGATAATTAATGATTTCTTTCTGAGTGAACCCTTTAGCAACCAATCTGGTCTTGTGGCGCTCAATTTCACTTTTGGAGTTTCTTTTAGTTTTTTACATCCACTTGCAGCCAATGGATCGACAACCAGCAGGTAACTCAACTAGCTCATATACTTTATTAAGTCTCTGACTTTATTTCATCTTCCATAGCACTAAGCCATAGATCAGAATGAATGCTAAAAACTGTGTCACTAAAAGTAACAGGATCATTGACTTCACCAATGTCATAATCTCCTTCGCCAAGATACGCATGAAAATCATCAGGAATTGCATTTTTTCTGTCTGTTGGATCTTCTAACTGGTGCTTCTGGAGCATTCTCCATATTGGGAGGCACGATATCAGGAATAGGAAAATCATCTACAACTTTTTGCTCAATATCAACATTAACTGTGGAGGTAGAACAACACTATCTTGCAATATGGGCAAAAGTATAGAAACACATTCCTCTGCCTCTGCTCATCGACAGCCGAAGGATCCTAAAGATCTGCAGCATCAAACTCCAAAAACTGCAATTTGAGATTCAATAATTCTAGTGCCATTAGAGGGTCGATAAAATCTATATCCTTTGGAATGATCGGGATATCCAATAAAGTAACGAGTGGTTCTGGGATCTGTTTTCTTTTTAAAAGGATTATAAACTCTCACCTCAGCTAGACAACCACAAACCCTCAAATGATTTAAACTGGGCTTTCTACCGGTCCATAACTCAAAAGGTGTCTTGGGAACAGATTTGTTAGGAACCCTGTTGAGAATGTACAAGGCTGCCCTGATAGCTTCTCCCCAAAGATACCCAGGTAGGTTACTTCTACTAATCATGCTACGCATCATATCCTTAAGAGTACGATTTCGCCTCTCAGGTATCCCATACTGATTAGGACTATCATGCATAGCATGTTGGCCAATGATCTCACAATTTTTCAAATAATTAGCAAAAGGCCCTAAATATTGTCCGGTATCACCATGTTTACCATAATATTCACCACCACGATCAAACCTAACAATTTTGACAACTTTTCCCAATTGTTTCTCTGATCCAGTTTTAAAGACTTTAAATCTATCAAGTGCATCAGATTTTTCCTTAATTAGATAAACAAAACCATAACGAGAAAAATCGTCAATAAAAGTGATAAAATGCTTATTACCACATAAGGTCTCAGAATAAGGTCCACTAATATCAGTATGAATAATTTCCAAAATAATCGAACCATGAGTGGCACCTTTCTTCTTGGTCTTAGTTAATTTACCTCTAATACAGTCTGCATAAACACCTAAATCATCAAAATCAAGAGGGTAAAATTTCATCTCTTATCAATCATTTTATTCTCTTTGCAAATGTGACCTTTATGCCATAGATTGGAAGATCTTTCTTTAATCAGATGTCTTTTTGACACAATTTTACCAACAAGACAAGTCATATGGTTATCATTGGCAGGAGCCAAGCAAATTTTATATAATCCATCAGATAAAGCACAATTACCAATATCAATAGAATTTAATTAAACGCATTTTTCTATTTCCAAAAAGAAAACTAAATCCCAACTTGTCCAATAACGAAACTGAAATCAAATTTCGTCTAAAAGACGGTGCATAAAAGACGTTCTCTAATACAAGATGATACCCGGACTCTAAAATAAGGACTAATGTTCCTATAAACTAGGTCTCTACGTCGACTCCATTTCCTACTTTAAGCTTGGACTCCCTTTCACTAGGTCTCCTTCTGCTTTGGAACCCCTGCAATGTTTTCGCAACATGAACAGAAGCTCCACTATCAATCCACCAAGAATCTAAAGGAACATTAACAAAATTAGATTCAATATAAACAACAGCTAAATGATTGCCTTCTTGTTTGTTCTTCCAGCTAACCAAGACTTGTACTTAAAACAATTGACCTTATGACCGGGCTTCTTACAGAAAAAATACTTAGAATCATTCGGTGTGCCAACCTTTTGATTCCCTCAATTGTAGTTTTAACCATTACCATACCTTTTGAAATTCTGAACCTTCATGTGACCACTAAGCTTAGCCTTCTTATCGTATCCATGATGCTTCCAATAGCTGGGCTTAGACCGAGCCACTATCAATGCAGTTTCCGTTTTTTTCTTCTTAATTGTGTCCTTTTCAGCAACACATTTGGTGATAAGATCAGAAATTTTCCAACTTTCGTTTTAAGTAGTGTAAACAGTTTTGATGACACCGAATTCAGAAGGTAAAGCTTTCAAGGCACGACTGACAATGAAATCATCGGGCATGGAATATCAAGGGCTTTGAGTTTGGTTTGGAGATAGACCATCCTAAGGATATATTCGCTAACCCCTTTGGCACTATCATACTTATTAATAACAAGGTCATCTATAAGACAGCTGGATTCCGCCTTATCAGAAATTTTATCTCTCCTCCACAGCCGTGAGAAACTCCTTTGCCTTTGTGTTCTCAGACAGACTACTAATCAGATGTTCAGAAATTGACCTTCGCATTGCAATGAGACTGATCCTGTTTGATCTCTCCCACTTAGCATGAAATTCCTTCTGTTTAATAGTACTCAGCCGTGAGCTTCGCAGGTTCATCCTCGCGTAAAGCCAAATCAATGTCCACAATACCAAGAGCAAAATCAATTCTTGCTTCCACCACTTATAATTAGTTCCAGTCAGGACTTCTATAGTTGTGTTATTATTATTAACCGAAAATGTACCTGCATGAGTCAAAATAAAATAACCACATGTTAAAGTTAATATGGACAATAAATCATATGAACAAGCTTTAAAATAAAACTTGATAAGCTTATTCATTTAAAGGACTCCAATACGTTATCACAATCTCCCCTTTGGGCAAAGAATTGTAAGTATGATCTCCACACATGGATACAGTCATTGAGAATACACTAACTTCAAAAATAACCCCTTTGGGCAGGTAAGTTTTAGGCTAGTATATTGTCACCGCAACATGGTACATGCCATCTCATGTAACATATAATAGCCCCCTTTGGGCAGGCTACGATATATTACCCGAATGAGACTACCCCAAAACCGGATGAGATACAGCTTTCAAATCTCAATGTGTGAACAACTTTGGCGACAAACACATATATCAACTTTGAGTCTTTCTTGAATGGGAGTATAAATATTTGTCTCTTTAACTTGTTAATTGAATCATACTCTTGAGATACAGAACCTTATGCATCTCTTGATTTAAATTGTGTTGTAATATCTTAACATATAAAGAATATGTCACATGCAAATAGAGACTTGATAACAATTTTATGGCAAATTAATAGCATAATAGTTAACTAATTGCAATAAAAGAATAAAAGAATACATATAACACTGATGCATGTATAAATTGCTAAGATATTGAAACATGAATGAAATGTTAAAAAACTGTTACAAAACGGTCCCTGTAGGTCTTAATATGCAATTTCATGGGAAAAAAATGCATTTAAAAAATAATAAATTATTATTTGGGGATCTATCAGCAAATTTTTTTTTAAAGTAATGATACACGTTTTGCCAATTGATTTGATCTCTCTGAGGTAGTATTGTTGCATCAACCATTAATCATCCTCATGCTTTGATGTTTAGTCCATCATGCGAAATTTCCAGAGCTTTAATTCATTGTTAGGGTTCAAAAAAATTAAATTAAAACTATCCTTCTTTAATTAAATCAAATTATGAAACCCATTGATTCATCCAAAAAAATTCAACGTATGTTTCCCTCAATCAATATAAATACCGAACAGGTAATAAGAAACCTAATTAAATTAACAAAAATTCTATTTCTCCAATCATGGAAAAAAAAGAACTTCAATACTGATTATGCATAACCGAGACTTTCTTCAAAAAAAATCAGAAATAGTAAAAACAAATTGTATCCTAGATCGTGGTTTTAGGGAAAAAAAACATAGGTTTGGCTCTGATACCAACCGTAATATTCTATAATTAAATACATCTCTATGTTTCATCTAAAACGCATATCAACAATTCTAAAAGCAAGATTTAGACGTATCTCTATCCATAACCATAAGAGCACGTGGAAGTCACGACCAAGATAGGTCTTCCTCTCCTTTCTCTTCCTAAGGCGGCTCTCAATGAGAAAAGCCAATTATTAGGGTTAAGGGCAGGAGAGGGGATCTAGCATGTATATATAATGAATCTCAATAGGTCTTCTCATAAAAGATCCAATAAGATGAAGGCCTACACTGACCGCCTGATCACATCATATCTGATAAGAAATGTGATGATGCCCATTAACCTAATAATATCACATAACTTTATTGGGCCTACCAGCATATCTCAAAACGATATAATATTGGCACAACCCACTTTAATAAATCATAATTAATGATAGACCATAATTAGATAAATCTAACAAGCTAAAAAAGATCAAAACTTTAACCATCAATTCGGATTACCTTGTTATTCAATCATGCTCTATACTTGAGAGAAACCAACCCAACTTTTTTTTAAAATATAATCTTTAACTGCACTCATTTCCTGATCTCTAAGCTCAAGATCGAGTCAAGAAAGGGACTTGCCTGAAACAGGATTGTGAGGCGAGCGAGCGGCGCCGTGCAGGTCTTGCTCACAGCGCCGGCGACTCCTCCGGCCACGAGATGCGAAACGGCCCCCAACTGCTGCTTCTGGCTGCGGCGATGGCTTTGGGTCGAGTACTTGCGGGCCCCACCTTGGACAGCGAGATCGCCGCCGCCGCCGACTCTCGCCTCCGTCTGCATCATCTTCCTCTTCCTCTCTAATCGAAGCAGAAATGGAAAACTCGCCTAAACCCTAGCGACGTGAAAGTGGGAAAAAAAGAATTTTGGTGATTCTTTGAACTTTTCTTCAAAAATCAATGATTTTTCTGAAGCCAGAATTAGGAGCGGCCTTGGTTTTTTCGTTCTAACCTTTTTTGGTAATATTTAATTTTTAAATTATTTTTTTATTTATTATTTTCAGAAGACTTGCGTAGAAAGAAAAAAGTGCATTGTGCACGTGTGGACACAAGCCCGCCCCACAAAACAAATAAGGTTTTTTTTTGAAATATTACGAATTTAAAAATTAATTATTAAAATAGGAGGGTTGGGTTTAAAATTATCAACATAGGACGGTTTCGCCCCCCATCCCCACCCCACCCCAACCCAACCCAACCCAGAATAGGGGGCGGGTTTCTAGAACCCGCCCCCTATACATTAGTATAGAGGGCGGGTTCTGAGAACCCGCCCTCTATACTACTGTATAGGGGGCGGGACCCGTCCCTATATTAATTATTTAATAATTATAATTATATAAATATAAATATAATTTTAATTATATAATTATATAACTATAATTATAATTACGATTATAATTATAATTACGATTATAATTATAATTATATAATTATAATTATAATTATAATTATAATTATTTTTAAAAAATAAATAAACGTAAAAAATATTTGAATAAAATAATAAAATTTTATTATATCAATGTTTTTTACAGAATGAATCCGTCAAAATTTACAATACAAAAAAATCCTATCCGATTTCTATCTCGACGGTCAAATTTATAATATCAAAATGAATCTGTCAAATTTACAATATTAAAAAATCCTATCTGTTTGTAAATTATAAATTCTATATCGACGGTCAAATTTATAATAACAAAATGAATCCGTCAAATTTATAATACAAAAAAATCTGACCGGTGCACTTGTCACGATCCCGAAGGTTCCGCCCCTGATGACTGTCCTGGACATCTGGTCCTATAATGGCCTGATTGTTTGCATAGGCTACATCTGGCGTGCCTTTGCTGAGGATCGGCATCCATTGTCATTCGATCTCGATGCACCTTAGATCTGCCGGGCCTTATATTTTTTTCCGGCGGTAATACAGTCGGTGTTTGTCTGTTGGCAGTATAATAGTGCCAATAGCGACTGTCCGGTATAGGATGAAATTTTGGATCGTATGCGCCTTGGTAATTGGAAACTGTATAGTAATGGGAAGCAAAATTGTAATGTGAGTTATGCATGCTGCTCGCAGCAACAATTGCGTGGGCACAAGGTAAATGTTGTTGCTGGAAAAGACCGCATGCACACGAAGAGAACCCTTCATCTCTAAAGTTCACGGTATATTGATTCCCGTTACTGCCCGTTACTTGAAACTCCGCCGTGTCAAACATTTCGGATCTGTAGTATTGTGCTATGCGCTCTCTTTTCCGGAATATATCTTCGTAATACGCGGTGAGCGGAGTCTCCATCGCCAAGGACTTTTCTCTTCTGTGCACAAAGTAAGTATTCATCCAGAAAAAGGTTCGAACAATCAACCCCTGTATCGGTAAGCCTCTAACGCCTTTAAGGACCCCGTTGAAGCTATCAGACATATTAGTCGTCATTAGTAGATATCTGCACCCATCATCATGTGCTTGTGACTACATGCGTACTGGATACTCATCTAACTATGCTTTCGCGGCTTGACCCATCTCCCCAATTTTCGTCATGTACATGTCGTGAACATTAGGGTCGGGTGTTTCACCGGCTTTGTACATAAGCTTATGTAGATCCGAATTTTTAAATTTTCTATCAAAATTTTGTCTGAAGTGCCGTAGGCAAAACCTATATGGGGTCGTCGGAAATACAGATCTCATTGCAGCTAGTATTCCCAGATGTCTATCAGATATGATGCATAAATCTGTTTTATCAATAACAGATGGAATATTTTTGAGTTGATGGAAAAACCATGACCAGGATGATGTATTTTCACCCTCGACAATAGAAAATCCCAACGGAAATATATCGTTATTAGCATCAACACCTGTAGCAATTAACATGCAGCCTCTGTACTTACCGTATAGATACGTACCATCAACGTACAATACCGGCCGACAGTGTGTGAAACCAGCCGCACATGGACCAAAGCACCAGAAAATTCTTTGAAACCTAACAGAGCCTTCGACATCTGTTTCTGTGGTTTTTAACCGGTATACGGTCCCCGGATTTGATACTTTCATGACTTCCATAAAAGGGACTAGTGAGTTGTACGAGCTTTTCCAGTCCCCAAATATCTTGTATAAAGCCTTTCTACGAGCATCCCATACCTTCACATACGAAATCTGAATTTTATGCTCTCCGCTAACCAAGAGCCGTATCTCTCGGGGAGCCATCGCCACATCTGTATGGATTAGTGGCATGATTAGCGAGCAAATGTAAGATGAAGTGCAATTCCGATGATCTTGTAACATAATAGAATTGATGCAAGTACGTTCTTGGTTGTATTTCGTGACCTTCCAAGCTTTGGCTCTTTTTGAACAACATGCATGCAATCTCCACTTACATTCAGGAACTTTCGTACATACCACCGTATAGTACGTCTTATTTGACTCTTCGGTTTTAAATGTAACGTTTTGCTGAATAGACCACGACTTCAGCTTACAAATAAGATCTCCTTTTTCCTGAAACAAATCCCCGACACTGACGCGATCTTCGGTTGCTGCTGTCGCTTCCAAATAGGGTGCCGTATTTACTTCTGCCATGGCTAAGTCTACCCAACTATCATTTTCCAGCGGATCGAGGCCGGGATCTTCTAGTTCGACAAAATCATTATTCGCAACCATCCCATCAAAGAATGCTACCTCATTCAATCCAGCGGCATATTCCACGCTATCCTCCCCTTGATGACCTTCACCGATTTCATCATCATCACTGCCACACATATCAATGTCATCCGTAGCAACATAAGGCTCGGGTGCAATATATGATGGTTGTGGTCGGTGTAATGTGGATGGTTCGGGGTGAGAAGACCGGAAAGATGTGGACGGACATGCTTGGAATGCGCTACTTAGATCGTGTTAGAATGATGCGGAGGTGTGGGAAAATCTGCGTTTAGTATATAAATTGTTATTATAATATTATTCCTTAATATTTTTGTAAATAAATCATCACTTGTTTCAGATTTATTTACCTGTAGAAGGTTGTGTATGATAATCCTTGTTGTTCTTCTGGGATGCATGTAACTGCAGCAGTCGACTGGGAGAATCTGGATTTATGGATTTATAAAATATTTGAATATTAGTATCTTGGTATTACTAAAATGTTTGAATATGGATTTATAAAATGTTTACCCATAAGTTTGAAGGTTTAAATAATGTTGTGTATAGTCATATCCACCGAGACTGACGGTATCATCGTTAACCATGTGATCGTACCCCCAGGAACTATCTCCAGCATTACCATCGAAATTACCCGTTGGAGGGACATCTGATACTTCCAATTGCTCCTTCTGAACCAAAAGTTCAAAAGAATGCTGGGTGTTTGACAGACCGAAATCTATCATCGAAGATATTGATGCATCGTCTATAATTTCAACCAATGCATTTCCATTAAACATAGGCCATATACAACTTAACTTAACCCTAATTTCACGGGGATCGTATTTCGTGATTTTGAACACTTTATTCTCTAGTTCATTAAAAGTCGTTGATGGTTCTAATCGCATGATTCTTGCGGACCCGCCCATATACTCGGGACCTTGTGCACTTGTGATAATCCGGCCATCGTATCTACATACAACAAATAAGCTTGAACTTGCCATAATCTGTATCAAACAATATCAAGCCAACAAAAAAAAGCGTTAACAACTTCATACAATCACAGTCAAACCATGCACAATCATACCTAGAGCTATGGTCTTCAAAGTCCACTAGACTGCTCCTAACTGTTCCAAAGTGACAAGTTGTGAGATAACCCTCAAATCGCCTCTTTACTGTCAATTGTGGCCAGGTAAGCACAAATGAGGAAAGGAGGGATCCGCTCACGAATCACCGTGAGACGGGCCTTTTAAAGTTACCTTTCTCACTTGTCTAGCCTAGGCACCGCAAAGTCAAGTTTAGATAAACGATCGAATGCCCACAACCTTCCTCTGTCCTATTGAGCACGACAGTCCTTAGTTGGCTGAGTTTATATATTTTTTAATTAAACACGAGGGTAATGCGTATACTTTTAGTGATTTTTGGGATCTTAGGAAGGGTGATGAAATCCCCACCCAATCTGAATTGGTGTTATAACCCCTTAAAGTCCGTATTATTTATGCAAAACAGTAGCAGACATAAATCGAAAACACTTGCAAACAACTTATTTGGCGGCGGCGCAAAGAATCCTGCACAAAAACAGCTTTATTGGAGAGAGATAGAGAGTTTGCGCAAAGAAGAAACTTGCAATAAGTTTGCATTGATATACTTCAAATAAGCAGGATAAATTTACAATTAAATGAAATAGTTGAAAGAGGGATGGACTGGTTCTAACACCGAAAGTAAGTCCAAATGACTATTTCTTGCAGCTACATTTCTTGCAACTACTATTTATAGATTATATGGTCTATCTTTGCTTCGGCAAAAGATACCAAATAATCGGATTTGTATATGTCTAGATGAATCACCTCATAACAAAAAATGGTCGAATTTCTACACTTAACAGTTTGATAATCTTGTATCTGTTTTGAATAATTAGTGGAACTTTTTATTAATTTTTTTATCAATGATGTTGAGCATCTGAAGGGAAAAGACGAGAAAATGACCAAATAATGTTTGTTAGAAGGGAGAAAATGTCAGACAAATATAAAAAGTGGGTTCCTTTGTATTCTAAATACATCCAAGTCTTGACAGGGAAATGCTTCCTCATTGTGCATGAACATACAGAAAAGGGTTTTCATGTCGGGAGTACCTTTTTTTTGTCCTAAATATGGTGGTCTTGATATGTATGTTTGCTTACATCCTTTTCTTCATTTAGAATTAGTGAAAGCATGAATATGGAAGGACATTAAATTTTAATTTATATTACTTTTTTTTTGCAGAAGAACATTGAATATCAAAGATTGTTCTAGAAGAAAAGGAATCATAAAACAAATACTTTGTGAGCTGCTTTCGAAGTCTATATCTGTTGATCTTTCTCTCAAGGATCCTGGTATATATAATGGGAAGATGCTGGAAAAGATTGGCTTATCTCCAATACTTTGTGAATTGTTCCGTCTTGATCCTATCCAGCAGCTCCTCCCTCCGGACTATGGTACTGAACTTGACCTTCTTCCTAAACTCCACACTTACACAAAATAAGGGTAAGTGGATAGTTGTGTATAGGATAGAGCGTAAGTGGATAGTTGTGTATAGGATAGAGCGTAAATGGATAGTGAGTTGTATATCAGAGAGCTATATGTAGGATATGAGGGCGGGCTAATTATTGAAGAGGGCGGGTTCTAATAACCCGCCCTCTTCCTTCTGCAAAGACAACACAGACAAAAAAGTGATGTAACACAACGGAATATCATATAATTATTGAAGAGCGCGAGTTTAAATAACCCGCCCTCTTCCTTCTGCAAAGACAAAAAAAATGATGTGACATGTCATATAATTATTGAAGAAGGCGGGATCTAATAACCCGCCCTCTTTAATAACAAGAGGGCGGGTTATTAGAACCCGCCCTCTTCCTTCTGCAAATGATGGGACAACAGACAAAACAAAGTGATGAGACACAACGGCATATAATATAATTATTGAAAAGGGCGAGTTTTAATAACCCACCCTCTTTGTTTTAATAAACAGAATATTAAAAATATATAAAAAACTGATTTGACACCAAAATATAATTGTTGAAGAGGGCGCGTTCCTGGAACCCGCCCTCTTCTTTCTGCAAACAAACTGATTTGACAATAGAAAATCTGATTTGACAATACTGATGTATCGTTAAAGAAGGCGGGTTCCAGGAACCCGCCCTCCTTTCCCTATAAACCCCCCAAGTGTGCCTTTCATCAAACTTTCATCAAATTAACTCTTTCGTTAAATTAACTCTGTCCCTTCTCATATCTAAAATCGTCTCAATGGAGAATCAACCATTCGACAAATCTCTGCTCGTTCATCAAAACGAACACAGATCTTTTAATATATTACACGGAGAGGAAATATTCTAAACTTAGTAATTTTTTTTAATTACCCCTTTCTTTTAATTCTAATAGTTGAAAATAACATTATTTAATTTTGCAGGATGGAGATAATCTCACCGTCGTCACCCATAGTTCAGACAAATGGATAGTTACCGACCAACGAATAACCCAGCGGCTTCGACGGGCCGGATTTTATGAAGCTTCATTGTTTCGTCATATCCAAATCGACCACGCCCTCGTTACCTCTCTAGTTGAGCGCTGGAGAAAAGAGACCCACACTTTTTATCTTAGATGGGGTGAGGCCACTATCACACTCCAGAATATTGGCCTCTTACTCGGTTTACGGGTCAACGGGCTTGGATTGGCCGGAGGAAAAATTGTTGATTCATATACCGACCACCCATACTGGGAGACATATGCCGAGTCTGTTCTCGGACAGGTAAAAAAATTTATTTTGATTCCCCTCTTTAGTGTACCTATTGCATGTTGTACATTATTTCTAACTTTAATATTTCACAAAAAATGCTAATATCAGGCACCAGGAGGCTACAGTAAGGGGTATAAGATCAGTTTAAACTGGCTAAAAGATACATTTAGTAATATCCCTGATGAAGCCACCGATGAAGTCTTGGATAGACATGCACGTGCCTACATTCTGTACATGATCGGTTCTTAGTTGATGCCGGACCAATCGGCAACGCATGTCCATCCGTTATACCTTGGCTTCCTTACGGATTTTGATGTGTGTGGCCAATATACTTGGGGAGCAGGGATCCTGGCCTTTCTTTACAAGGAACTCGATAAGGCATGTGCTCCAACGAAGAATAAAATTTGTGGATGCATTACATTACTTCAGGTAAATTCCTTGTTTTTCACAGCTATAAATTTGCAAAATTGTAATATCGGTTTTCTCTCTTATCATCTGAAACTTTATTTATAGATCTGGTCATGGGAGCATATGTATATGGGAAGACCGGGTCGAGTTAAAATAACTGGCTTGGATACCCCTGGAAAGCCGCTCGGCTGTTGGTGGAATAGGAAGAAAACGTATAAGGCTCCTCGTCGAGTACTTAGGTACTATAGAGATGAGTTGGATCGCATGGAGGCGACTCAGGTAACCATAACTTAGGTAATTAAGTTTTTTTTAAAATTTTGAAATACCTTCATCACAATTTTTGTACTATGTTATTTACGCAGTTCATGTGGACGCCTTATACAGCATATCGTCTGCAAAGATTACCCGGCATCTGTATCGAAGGAGAGCCGGTTTGGGGGGCTCGATGCTCACTCCTCTGCATTAATGTCATTGTCATGCACCTCCCGGACCGGGTGTTGCGACAGTTTGATAGATCGCAACATATTCCTGTCCCGCCGCCTTCGCCTATGACAATAGAGGCAGACATGCGAGGAGGAAAGGCGGAGCATGATTGGAGAGAGCATCATCATCAATATTTGCTGAGATGGGAGGATAGACAGCGTAATATTACCTTACAGCAAATAGGTGACCAAACAGCCACCGACGTTACCAAATCATATCTACAGTGGTATAAGCGTGTCACTATAAGATATCTTTCTGCTCCCCCTAACAACTTCCCAAACATCTCGCGGTACGAGCCTAGAGGCCATGTGGAACGAGATTTGGTAAGTTGAATTCTTTATATTATATTACTTTTTAACATCCGGCGGTATGGCTCAATACTTATTTCTTATTTCTAATGTAACGACAAGCTCGTGGGTTGCATCTTGTACAAACAATGGTGCAGGCCATACCCGACCGATGCTGGTCCGGCAACTCAGGCTCTATTTTCAAGTGCAGACCAATTAATTGGTGGTGTATTCGGTTCATATAATATTCCTCAACATTTATCGCCGGCACCAGAGCAGCAATATCAGCCGGCACCAGAGCCGCAGTATGAACTGACACCAGAGCCGCAGCATGAGCCGGCACCAGAGCCGCAGCATCACGGAGATCCAGCGCAGCAGGATCAGTGGTTTGGATCACCATACCGTCAGCAGCAACCCTGGCATACCGTACAAGCGCAACAACACCAGTCTTGGGGGTCGGGTTTTGCAGAACAGCCGTCTTGGGGATCAGGTTTTGCGCAACAACAGCAATCTTGGGGGTCAGGATTTGCGCAGCCATGGGGCCAAGGTTTTGTGCAACAGCAGCCGCATGAAACCGGGACAGGTTCTTTGCTACAACTGCCCAGTTGGGACACGGATTTATCATCCTACATGCAATTGTTGGGAGGCAGCACATATCCGACCCCTGTCCCACATTCAGGTTCAGGATTTGCGAAACAACAGCCTGTCCAAGACGCCGCTGAAGACGAAACTGAAGCCGAACCCGAACCCGAAGCAGAAGAGCAGACGCAGCCGCCGCCGTCATCTACTCAAGAAACGGGTGGGTCCTCCAGCCATCCTAGGAGGCATAGGCTTATATCAAGCCTCCTCGGATTTCATAAGGGAAAGGGAAAAGGAAAACGATAGTTATTTACATTTTACAAACAGATAGGATTTTTTTATATTATAAATTTGACGGATTCATTTTGATATTATAAATTTAACCGTCGAGATAGAAATCGGATAGGATTTTTTTGTATTGTAAATTTTGACGGATTCATTCTGTAAAAACCATTGATATAATAAAATTTTATTATTTTATTCAAATATTTTTTATCATTTATTTATTTTTAATTTTTTTTAAAATAATTATAATTATAATTATATAATTATAATTATAATTATATAATTATAATTATAATCATTATTATAATTATAATTATATAATTAAAATTATATTTATAATTATATAATTATAATTATAATTATATAATTATATAATTAAAATTATAAAATTAATATAATTATATAGGGGCGGGTTCCTAGAACCCGCCCTCTATACTAATGTATAGGGGGCGGGTTCTAGGAACCCGCCCCCTATTTTGGGTTGGGGGTGGGGTGCAAAACCGCCCTATTTTGATAATTTTAAACCCAACCCCCTATTTTAATAATTAATTTTTAAATTCGTAATATTTCAAAAAAAAAACCAACAAATAAACCGACATTTAGACGAAATTTAATAAAGGTTTTATTTTATATCTCACCCCGAAACTTCCATATTTCTAAATATCAATTCTAAAATTTCATATTTCTAAATTTCGCCCCTTAAATTTTTAAGTTGTTCATAAATCTTCGCTTGGTTAATTTTACAAAGTATCTTATATGAATATTTCAGTACTCTAATTAACATACCGAACTGCTAAAAGACAAAAATACCTTTTAAAATCATGTTTTTCCTTTTCGATTTAGGGTTAGGGTTTCTCAACCTTTTCGATTTAGGAATTTTCTTTACATAAAATATTAGGGTTTTTCCTCTTCACACATTCATCAGCTGTAGATATATAGATTAAATTATACTTCTCTTTTTATCAATTTTGATAACTCTGAAAATAAACATGATCTTAAGTTTCAAATTTTGTGAAAAAGATGATACTCATAATAAGGTTGGAAATGAAGAATGAAGAGAAAGGAATCTAATGATTTTTAAGAGGAAAGAAAGAAGAAACACACTTATAACTCAAGTCTGATCAAACCAAACTAACCCTAGTTAAATTTGGATGGAATATAGATAAAATGGGTTTTTTTTTGTTAACAGGGGTGAAATTTGGAAATATGAATTTTTAGAGATGAAATTTAGAAATATGAAAGTTTTCGGGTGAGATATGAAAAGAACTCTTTAATAAATACATAACTTCAAGTAAACTACCCCTAACTTTCTTCATTATGTACAACTTTAATTAAGCCCCTGTTGGTGTTTTATCATTGTCCTTAATGGAGTTGTGTTAGAAACTAGCAGTAAGCCTAAGGCGTAGGACAAAAGAAAGTTATAGAAATTTATAATCTAAAAATAAATTAATAAGTCCGTGTAAAATGAAATTGCTACATTGACCTACAAAATTAAATTCTATAAGAAAACATTACATTAATAGCTAAGCGGCACGGGTTAAACCTAATGAGAAATTTTATAAAAGTCCTGAAATCAACACTTTATTTCTTTATTACATTCTAACAAGAAACTATCAATATTATTAGTTCTACTGAAAATAAAAACATTATACTTTTTTGTTATTTCTGATATTAAAATAATTATGTTTTTTAGATATTAAGATAACAATATAATTGATTTACTAAATTGTATTTTGCCATATTGAACATGTAGTTCATATGGCTATTGCAAAAATCTATAAGTACCACATATTAGTAAATCAATGTATAATTTATACAAAATTAGATAAGAAGAGGAAAAAGGCAATTTAGTAATTTATATATATAGGGCATCATTCTCCAAGAAAAAAGCACCATATTTTTCTTTTGAAATAAATAAAGCTATTCTCGATAAGAAAATTCGGTTTTATTTTTTATTCTCTAGAAAATGTAATAAAATGTTAGATCATTTTTCTCATTATGGCCTAACGATTATTTTCTGCCAACAATCAATTAGCTTGGCCAACCATACTCGCCATTTCTGTAAATAACGAGAGACGCTTGTAAAGAAAAAAGTAAGAAAAGATAATTACTAAGAAATTAAAATATATCTTTAACAAAAATTGCAAAAATTCCATATGTGATGACATTTTAGCATTTGATTTTAGTCTATATATAAAAAATTTCAGCAAAACGAAGCATGAATATTTTCCAAAGAAGGCAATTTAAATATGAGGGAAACAATTTGCTTAATTATTCATTATTAAAAACCCTTTGAGAGGAATTTGTTAGAGAAATATAAAAAAATAAAAACCAAATAACCAAGGAAGTAAAAATCGCCAATTGTTTTTTTTTGCTGTGTGCCTTAAATGAATGGGCTTAAGTCAAAGAGTATGGAAATAATTATAGATAAACCCAAGGGCAAAATTGGAAAATAATGGCAAAAATCATGTTTTTGTCATCCTGTGCACAAGATTCCATATCATAATGATTCCATATCATAACTCCTCTTTGGATTAGTAAACTAGACTTTCACCCTGTGTGTAACGCGTGGGTGGGCCAAAGATGGACAAAAATATTTATAGCTACGCTTACACATAACCGTTATAATTTAACAAATAATATGAGATAAAATGATTAATGTATAGATCCAGATTTTTCTATCTCAAATTAAAGTTTTTTATGAATTGTGATTAAGGTTGCATCCGGATCGGATACGGATTAGATATGAGAATTACCATATCCGTATCCGTTTTCTAGTTTCGGATACGGATACGGATACGGTCCGATAAGAAATACTCATATCCATATCCGGAAGAAATGGATACGGAAACAAAGCGTATATTAAAGAGACAGATACGGATATGAATCTGGTATTTTTATAAATAATATACAATATAAAACAAATATAATATGAAACGGAAATGTATATGTAATTGATATATTTCATTGAATATTTATTTAATATGACTTAAAATATATTTGATAGAGACAATTCCGCATGAGAATAAATATTATATGAATAAATAAATATGTTGACAAATATACTTAATAAGAATAGTGTATTTTTATAAACATTATGAAAAAATTGATGAAAAATATGTTATAATATTCTAGTAAATGCATAGCATATAAAATAAGTTAAAAAAATTGGTTTAAATAGGCATTATTAGCGAAAAAGTTAATTTCAAAAAAGATATTTTTCTGCGGATTTCCGCATCCATATCCAAATTCACATATTCGGATATCTGTATCCAGATAATTTTTTTAAAAACCATAGCCGTATTTGTATCCCGAAGAATATTTAAATATATACCTGTATCCATATTCGTATTCGGCCGGATGTCAAAATCTGTATCCGGATTCGGATTCGGATATCCGGCAAATATCCAGATCTGGATACAACCCTAATTGTGGTATTTCTTCATAAACACTGTATCTTTGAAAAAATTGATAAAGTCCGCATTTATATTTAGCTTTGTATGAATTATAAGTACATTATTAGTTTTTGATGGAAAAATTAATTATTGAATGTAATTTAAAAGAAATTATATAATTCATACTATGCATTATAAATAATCTAATATGATTTAAACTAAAACATTTAAAAATGTTTGTGAATATCCATATTATAAGATTTTCAATGAATCTCCTTGCATGATCATTTTTTTATCATTCTATAGATATGAATAATTTTCCATTAACAACCCATTATGAATGATTAATAACATATTAGGACATAAATTAATTATAATAACAAAAAAAACATTTAAATACACAACTGATTATAATAATTGATAAAAAAAACTAACGGGCCAACTCTCCCAAACAATTACCCACTAATCATTCATTTTTTCTTGAGCAAAAGATATTGAAATAAACACAGATAAAAAGAAAGCAGAGAAAAATAAAAAGAAATAACAATTACCCAAAAAAGATAAAAGAAATAAGTTTAACAAACGCTGCGAAAACTCAATATAAAGTAACAATTTAGCATTGATGTTATTCCAAAGCTAAATATTTCTCGGAGATTAAATCATGAATATTTTTCGAATATTAATATTGAAAAATAAGGAAAAAATTATTTAATTTATTGTTTTTAATTAGGGAAAATCCTTTGGAAATATCTTTTTAGCCTAATAAAATAAAATAAAAACAAAATAATTACTAAAATAGACATAAATAAGTTTTTTCCCCTTCATTTTGGGCTTCATATAAATGTGCCATTAGAAATGGATATGCAAATAAATATGGATTAAGAGAAATGCCAAAAGGCAGTGATTTGACTTGCAAAAGATTTCTTGACCAAACCAAACTTTGTATTAGAGTAATAGATAGATAGATGTTGGTTCACAAGTTAACTACTCTGAATTTTTAAGCAACAAGCAGTTACCGAAAAAAATTCCGGTATTTTCATGGATATTTTTTTTCAAAACCATTTGGGTAATCTCTCCAATTCAAAATTTGGGTTTTGCTATGCCAAGCAAGTGCCATTGCTGCATTGATGCTAAGCAGGTAACTCTAAATCATTTTATTTGTGAAAGCTGAGTCAGCTACAAATTAAGCGTTGTTGGCAGAGCTCTAAAAATTGTCAAGTCATGTATCACTATGAACAATATTTATTTATGATTGCGTTGGCATTGCAAACTGGAGACTTCACTTCACTTCATTGCGTTGGCATGTTTGGAAAGCTAGATGTGAGCTAGATGTGAAGCTAAGTTTTAAGATGGTACCAATTGCATTATTGAAGCAATATAGCATAGAATAATATCTGATTTAAGAAGAATTGCTTCATTTTAGAAAAATATGATGCACACGATACATGTTGATGTGTTGACAAATCCGTGCATTCGAGACTCGGTGAACATGCATCGATAAACCAGCAAAGAAAATTATCTAGATCAACTGGTCTGCTGCTCCGTATGGTTTTTATAAGCTGAATGTGAATGGTTCAAAAGATGCAGACACTGATAATGCCGGTGGAGATACAGTGCCGAGAGATCATCAAGGATATGTGAAATTTGCATCTGAACCTTTCTATGGTGCATGATAGGGTCACTTTTGGAGGCTGAAAGCAAAGCTCCGTTGGATGGTGACGTGTGTCGGATCACGTCAAGATGTTACCTTCCGTAGATCTGCTGATGGCGGCGATAGACGGCTGAGATTGGATTTGGAGGCTGGCTCCTAAAGCGTGTGGATCTCAATGGGTTTGAGGTTGTTTGGGCCGAGCTACCTGCAAGGAAGTCCCGGGATGGTTGTACCACCGAGAACCCTCCGACGGTCAAGTTAGAGAGGAAATCCGAGCAGAGTAACGGCTTAGTGGAGTAAAAATGGCTTACTTGAACCGTATGAAGGAGGGGTTTATATAGCGGTGGCAGCAGGCAGGCAGGCGCGAGAATCACGCCGGCCGTTACGCTCCCGGCGTCACACCCGCGTGATGAGCGGGATCCGCATTAATGGCGAGACGGGATCGTTAATGGGGGGATCGTGATAGCGTGGAACGTGGGATGTGGCCGGCGGATATCTCGCACATGGCGAGATTCGTGGGATGGTGGTTGCGCCTGTGAGTGGTGCCGTCGGTCGGTCAATGAGACCGAGGAAGATGACCTCGGCGGGAGAGCTCGAGGACGAGCGGGAGAGCCAAGGTATCTTGGTTCTGCGGTAGCCCGGAGACGAGCTGAGAGGCCGAGGAGGCCAATTGTGCAGGGGGCTCGGAGGCGAGCCAGCGTTTGTTTGTGGGACGGGCACAGGAGTGGCCTGGTCGGCCACTGTAGGTCCCTTCTTGGGAGCCTCGGGACACATCATCAGCCACGTGTCATGATATGGGAGATCACTGATATCGAGCATCATCATTAGCCCTCCCCTCTCGTCCCGACCAGATCATAGGTCGGGTCGAGAGTGGTCTGCCGGGTCACCCGAGGTGAGCTCCTTTTCGAAGATATCGTCAGGGTGTGTTCCCGGGCAATCTGTCGTATTTTCCTGATGACGTCAGCGAATCAGGGATCAGATCTTCCATTAAAGAGGATGCGCCGGATCGTGTGTACGTTCACCGAAGCGACTGCCCACGTGTCGGGCGCAGGTTGGCTGATGCGACGGGTCGCAGGTTCCCTGCGCCCGATGGGGTGCGGCCAATGTGTGCATGACAGGTGGAGCGATGGTGGCCGTTGAGTGCGAAGAGTCGTTTTGGCGGGAGATGACTGCCGCTGTTGGATGTGTTACGCCAGCTGCTATAATTAGAGGTGGGGTCCACATGAGGACCCATTCCTTTTCATAATTTCCTCGTCTTTGGTCTTGTCAGCTCGGCGTTCTCCTCTTTAGGCCGGGATTCCTGCGTTTTCTCTTCTGAGGACACTTCTTCATTAGGTTAGATGTCTTCCTCTGAGGAGTCTGTAGATGTAGTTGGGGTAGAGTCTGGGGAGCCCTCTGTGTATTCTTCCTCTTCTCATTCTTCTTCTTCTTCTTCTGGATCGGAGTCCTCCCAGGGAGTTAGGGACAGATCCTCTTCCCAGGGTCGCCCGATGGGGGCGGTTCCCAGAATGGAGGTCGCGGATGCGCCTGGCGTGTCGTCCACGATGAGGTACGAGGAAGAGCTCACCACCGTTCGGACTCGTTTCCATATTCCTCCCGGCTACACGTTGCGTTTGGCCGGGGAAGGGGAGAGGGCAGATCAAGTACGGGGCAAAGAGATTGCCATGTATTTGGAAGCCTTTTGGGCCGGAATACGCTTGCCATTTTCCCCCGAGGTTGTTAGAGCGCTGAATCATTTCGGGTTAGCCCCGGGCCAGCTAGTGCCGAACTCGTGGAGGATTCTCCTCGGGTTCCTGGTCCGTTTGAAGTTGCAGTTGATCCCTTTCAGGCTGTCCACCCTTGCCTCCTCTCTCATTTACAAACGTCACCCCGGGACTCGCGCGTGTTAGTTATATATATGCCCTAGAGGCCATTGTTGTATATATGATGTATATTATAGTGGATGCTTGGATATATATAGAGAGGACTTTCTTGCTCGACATGATAGTATGCTATTTGGTTTCACTTTGTCTTAACATGTTGACTTGTATTGGTTTACTGTCTTGCTCTCACATGTTGATAAAGCCCTTAGGATATGTACTCGACTGCTAGGACTATGATGCAGATCATACTAGTGGGGCCAGGGTAGTCCAAGAGTACATCCTATAACTGTTCCTAGTCGAGGGAGTATCGAGACAGGGCATCGATACTCCAGAGTAGACTAGCGTATACGCTTCTCGACCCATATGATGGGCGTTGGATGATCCCATATCCATTGGTGTTTGACATCAGAGAAGGTATACGGGTGCTCAGTGGAGACTGGGTACACTGAACGGACTCACCGAGAACTCCTAGATGGTGTTATACCTATCATCAGATAGCAGTTCTCTGGTGACACTGGTACAGATTAGTCTGTAGACTCGAGATCGTCATAGAGTCTTGTGTGATTCCCACTGTGCTTTGATTTCCACCTTACCACGTTCATGAGAACGTGCAAAACGGTGGCTTTTGGGTACAGTCTTGAATCACATGGAGGCAATGAGCGATAGGAGGGGTTTCGTCTCTCCCGGTATTGGGGGTTGATGTTGCGCTGTGTTTGATTGGCTATAACTGGAAGTCCCTGGCCAGGGCTGATATGGAGATCTACTGGTAAGTGTTATCAGTAGTTTCTCGACCCGTTATGAGCCTTACATCGACACGACTTATCGGTTACTGGGGTCTGACGTTTACCACCCCTAGACTGGATATGCGACATATCAGACGAAGAGACCGGACTGTACGGGAGTGTTACTGATTGGATTCACAGGAGTATGTACAGGCTTGCTTGTTGATCTTCTGATCGCTCAATACCCGGGTGGTTGTTACGTTTAGCTGACCGCTTGCAACTTATGGGTGTTTGATATGATCATCACCTACTGCCGGCGTATTGACGATTCTTAGAGTCCTACACAGAGGTTTCCTGGCTCAGGCAAAACGGAGTAGGAGCACATATGTGATATGTGCGGGACCGAGAATAATACGTGTATGTGATACCGTATTCGATTCTCGCGGTATGAGATATCGGCCGGGTATATGTGATATAGCCGGGTCATCGGATCAAGTGTTGATTCGATGAACTGATACATATTATATTAGTCGGTTATTTGCAAAATAGCCGGATTATCGGATCAAGTGTTGATTCGATAATTTAATGTATAATTATATATTTGATATATTACATTGCATTAACTAATATAAGCTCACTTAAATGATTCTTTTTCTCACTTGATGATACATTGATATATATGTGATATATGTTAATTGTATTATTTTCTTTTGTTACATAATATATTATATATGTGATATATAATATTGTAACATGTTAGGGTTACATATGCAACTAGGGTTTAGAGATTAAACCATGCTAGGGTTTAAACTTGGGTTAACATTTTCTTTTTAGATAATTCTTATTTGGATGGATAAGTTTTGGAGAAGCTTCATGTTGCTTTGACAAAGTCCACCCTCTTTGTTTTATCCTTGATATTTGTTGACCTAACATTTTAACCCTAGCTTATGGTTAATTCTCTACAAGGGTTAAACATGACATGCTTAACCCTTGGTTGTATTTCTAACCTCAACAATAATTCATTTTTCGTCACAACTTCATCTTCTTCCTCCCCTTCACAAAAAGCTTGCTAGTTTTTGATTTGTGATGAAATATTGTGAGAAATAGAAAACAAAAGAGAGCAAAATTCCCACTTCATCATCCTCATCTATTCTAGTCACTTAGATTAGGGTGTTTACTTCACTAATACCTCATTAGTGAAGCGAGAGCTTGAGTTTGTGATTCTTCAAGGTAGATCATCTTGGATTTTGAAGATTACTAGCAAGGATGCATCATTCTCTTCATGGAGCCTCTCTAGAGTTCGGGAGCATGATGATCGCAGCGAAGGGACTTCAACCCGGAGCTTATGAAGCGAAGGAACGAACTACAAAGGTTGTAATCCCTAACTCTTAGATGTTAAGTTGTTAACATGTTGTTTTAGTTTGATTCTCTAGTTAAAGATCTAGGGTTAGGGTTATCTAGAATGGCAAAAATTTAAACTTGGCATGGATGATGCCTCCCGAAACCTTACTGCCGTTGTAAGTATCCCAACAGGGATGACCCGTTGTGGGTTTACATCTCCTTCAGGAAACAACGGGGGAGTGTTGCCGGGTTGGGAGTCGTCGTCATGCCTTCTTCCATCCATGATTGGAAGAAGAAGTTTTTCTTTGTTGGGTCGCCAGAAGGTGAGGACTGGCCCATGCCCACCCAGTGGTCCAGGGATAGGTGCCGGCGGGAGAGTCAGTCCAACGATCCCGATGCGGTGAGAGTGGCAGAGTGGGAGCCAATTCCCCAGGCCGACGTGCTGCTTTCTGAGGCATTTAGTTGGGCTGGGCTCAGCCCCGCCCAGTTCGTCGGTAAGTTAGGAGCTTGCAGGCGATCTGTTAGAGTTGTGTTTATTTTCATTTCTACTTGTGTTGCTGACTCCAGTGTACTTTGTCTTGTGCAGAACCCATAGACTTGAGCCAACTTCGAGCGGCTATGCGCAAGCCGAAGAAGGGATCGAAAGCTGGAGGTGCCAGCTCCTCTCGTTCGACATCGGCCCCAGCTCCCCCGGTAGCCGCCCTACCCCGGCGTTCGAGTGTAGGCCGTGCCCCAGAGCTCAGCCAGGCGCCGAGCCGAAAGCGGGTTCGGGAACAGGAGGCCCAGGCTTCAGAGATAAAGACCGGCTCCCCGCCGTCGTCTCTCAAGAGGTTCCCCCGAACGGTTCCGCGGACCCCGGCCTCCCCGATCTTGGTGGACGAGGGGGACCTCCGCTTTGAGGTGCCCTCGGGGCTCTCCGTCACTGACAGCTTGCTGGCCGACATGGTGAGGTCGGCCGGGGGCAAGGTCCCTCGGGGGACTCTCAAGGCGCAAATGGCGGCCATCGCCCAAGAGGCCGTGCAGGTTAGTGCTCGCACCTCACTTGATTTTTCACTCAGCGTCTTATCATTCGTGAGATTTGGTGCCCCCTTTTTCTTTCTGACCCCCCTCTAATTTCTTCAGGTCCTCCAGCACGTCGCCCTCATCATCCAGATGGAGGAAGAGGAAATTGCCCCGGCGATGCGAGCCGTGGGCGAGCTCTCTTCGCTGGAGGAGAGCTCAAAGTTGGAGCTGGAGGCGGCGATGGCGAGGGTCGCCGCCCTAGAGGGCGAGGTGGTGGCCTGGAAGCAGGAGGTTGCGGCCGGGAAGAAGGAGGTTACCAGGTACCGCGAGGCCGCCCAGGCCGCCGAGGCCAAGCTTCAGAACTCCAAGGTGCTCGTCGGCACCCTGAAGAAGTCGGCGGGCACCCTTCGGAAGGAGCTGGGGGAGGCGATAGAGGGGATGAAGCGAGCCGAGCTCAGGGCGGCGAAGGCGGTGGAGAACTATAAAAAGTCGGACCATTTTTACACCGACCTAGCCGAAGCCACTACCCTCATCTGGCATGAGGCCCTCGATGCCGTTAAGGCTCGGATTCCGGAGTTTCCCGATGAAGAGCTCTGGAATGAGTATCCTCGCGGGGAAGACGCGCATGGGGATGCCCTCGGGAGCACTGCCGGGGAAGGGACTCCCGGCGAAGGCGACGCCAAGGCTCCTGTGATGGGCGCTGATCCTCCAGACGCAGCTCGAGTCTTGGTAGATATTGAGCTCCCCGGGGTTGCGCCTGGCCCTGAGGCCTGAAGCCTCTCGTCTTCTTATTTCTCTTCTTTTGTTGCATCGGGAATCTTGTAGGCCTCCAGGCATTTTGTAAGGCTGAGGAGCCCACAATACCCTTGTAAAAGCTTTGACTTTGTGAATAAAAACTTTTTACAGTCGTATTTGCACGCGTATTTTCCTTTGTCGGTAAACACTTGTATTTGCACAGTACCGCCTTCGTGTTATGTCGGTTCTTCATCTAGCGATTACGCGTCGAGTTGAATCTGTTCATTTGCCAAGTGTGCAAAGACCGGCGGGAAGACGGTATCTCCATGTCCCCGAAGTCGAGGTGGAGATCGCTCAGACGTAGATAGACCGGATGCCTCTTGGTGAGGGCTTTTGTTCCTTAGTCGTGGAAGGCACGGAGAGGCATGCTAAGGATGGGCCGAGCAGGGTAGATGCCCGGTGCCTCTTGGCGAGGGCTTTGATCCCTGGCGTTGTGGGGTAGGGAGCTACCAGCTAGGGATAACCGAGCAAGGGTAGGCCCGGTTGCCTCTTGGCGAGGGCTTTGATCCCTGGCATTATGAGGTAGGGAACTACCAGCCAGGGATAACCGAGCAGGGGCAGGCCCGGTTGCCTCTTAGTAAGGGCTTTGATCCCCGGCGTTGTGGGGTAGGGTACTACCAACCAGGGATAACCGAGCAAGGGTGGGCCCGGATGCCTTTTGCGAGGCTTTTGATCCTTAGCGCGGGAGGGGCCGTAAGAGGCCTAGTAAGGATGGGCCGAGCAGGATTGCTGCCCGGTACCTCCTGGCGAGAGCTTTGATCCCTGGCGTTTTGGGATAGGGAGCTACCATCCAGGGATAACCGAGCAAGGGCGGGTCTGGTTGCCTCTTGCGAGGGCTTTTGATCCTTAAGGCCGGGCCGGGCAGGGTTGCTGTCCGGTGCCTCTTGGCGAGGGCTTTGATCCTTGGCGTTTTGGGGTAGGGAGCTACCAGCCAGGGATAACCGAGAAAGGGCGGGCCTGGCTGCCTCTTGCGAGGGCTTTTGATCCTTAGCGCGGGAGGGGCCGTAAGAGGCCTATTAAGGACGGGCCGAGCAGGGTTGCTGCCCAGTACCTCTTGGCGAGGGCTTTGATTCTTAAGGATGGCCGAGCAGGGTTGCTACCCGGTGCCTCTTGGCGAGGGCTTTGAGAAGAAGGTGTTAGTAAAGTACGTACCGTTAAGATTTTGGGTTAGGAAACCCCCGTTGAATCAAATACGGTAAGCTTGAAAAGTTCGCTTGCGCTGGTCAAACTTTCCGGATCTTTGGCATCGTACTTCGTAATTACCTTAACCTTGAACGTACACTTTGCTCCCCACAATCGCAGTTTGCAAATCCGCAAAAATCTGCACTCTTGCCCACAAAAATGATCAAAAATAACAAAAAGATTTATTTATTTATTTATAAATATATACAAAAAGAATATTAACCCGAATAACAAGAAAGAAAATACGCTACCATCTCCCCGGCAACGGCGCCATTTGATCGCACGCTTTTGGCGTGTCGGATGTTCAAAGTTCTAAAGTATAACCGCGATCAGGACGGTGTCGCTATGCAGCTAGCCGGTTGAGCACGGGTCGATCCACAGGGAGATGGTTGTATGTCCGTTCGAGTTTTAGACGAGTCAATAAAGAATTTGTATGCGTTTGTTCAAACTAACCTATGTGTTTTATATGCAAGTATGAAGTTGTTAAGAAAAAGATACGAAATTGTAAGCTAAAGAAATCCGTACTCAAAACCTTTGAGCCGAGTCTTGGCCAATTGAAGCTAGAGCAATCGGCAACAACGTGGATTAGCGGATTTAAGCACGGTATTCATGGAATCCGGCTTATTTACCCCTGTCCTTCCGTTCTTGTCTCTTGCTTTCGCCTCCGGCCAAACCGAACGCAACCGGTCGCGGTTAGGAATCACCGTTTCCTTGGTAGGGTAAGGTTCCTAACGGAGCGCTTGCGTAACGTTTGGGCGGAGTTCAATGGAAAATAACGGGAAAAGGAAATGAGCAAAGAAACATTAACTTACAATACCGTATTTATTCTTAACAACGATGATTACAATCATTCACAAAAAGAACCAAAAAGAGAGAACAAAAAGAACAAAGAAAATAAAAGATTACAAGTAAGTAAGGGCATGGAATTTAAAGTGTAAGAAAGTAAAGTAAGGTAGTAAAAAGCAAGAAAGAAATAAGCAATAAAAAGAACTAGAAACTAGAACTCAAGACAAGCATGGGATCAATAGCCAACCCTTAAACTTGCAAGCTCAATCAAGAGGTTGCAAGATCAAGAGAAGGGTAAAGAACTCATGTGAAATGAAGCACTAATTCCATAAGAAGATACAACCCTTGAGATCAATAACAAACCCTTAAACTTTCAAGCTCAATGAAGAGGTTGAAAGATCAAGAGAAAGCAAGAATCTCAAGGGGAAGCTAAACAAACAGGAATGATACAAAAACTCTCATCTTCATTTAACATCCACTCAATACTCTCACTACATTTTCATGGAGGAAAGATGAAGAAGAAGAAGAAGAAGAACAAAACCACACTATAAGAGGCTAAAGAACTTCACACTTTGGTTTGGCTCAGTTCTGGGGTATTTATAGGAGGGGAACTGGAAACCTAGGGCAAGAATCTACCCCTACAAGAAAAGACCAACATGCCCCTGAAAAACGACAACGAGAGGAGACTAAATGGCCGCGGTTCCGCGGCCTAAGCGCGCTTATGCCGCGGAACCGCGGCCGTTTAGAGGAGTTAGGCCATGAAATTTGGTGGTTTTCCCTAGTTTTTAGTACTCTTCAGTGTGGTATATGACTTTTTCTCAGAAACTCTTCCCATTTCTTCCAGAATTTCAGTAGATCAAAAGGTGATGTGATGTGGATCTTTTGCCAAGATTTCCTCGAGCTCCGCGTAGATATGTTGGATCTTGTGTTGACATTGAGCTTTGTGCACGAAAATGACATCGATTTGCCATTTTGTCCCTTAAACTGGTGTGTGGCAACATACGGATAGAGAGCGGAGACCCGTGTTTTATCTGTTGTTGGCAGTAATCCGGAATTTGACGTACTTTTTTATGAATTTCACTGTCTAGAGCTGAGAACCAGTATCCTGTAAATATGTAGCAAACACTGATTAAAAGCACCTTCCTATAACCAAACGAGCGTAAGAATGGGCGGTATAAAATGCAATATTCTGGTATGAACAAATACCCCCAAACTTAACTTTTGCTCGTCCCGAGCAAAACCAATTATTCACAAAAAAGTCCTAACCGCACTTTCGCAGGGAACACGATTGCACTGAGCACGTGCAACAAGCCGTTAAACCTCTAGGTGTCCCTAGTAGGAGGAGTGTTGTCTCCTGAGGGTTTTCAGCGGATACTACCCACAAAATCCGGTCAAGCTAGTTTCATAAGTTAACGTCGATTCTACTCCTACAGTTTAGTATTTACGTTAGAAATTCTATCATCCTAACTTAGAAATATCCAACCCTTATTTTTCACACCTCCTATCTATTTAACCTTGGTTCTCCTGAGTTTTCCTTCTAAAGTGCGGCCTCAAATCAGGGATTTTTATCAACTATACATAAAACACAAGTCTTATTCTTTATTTCTATCTTTTATCCAAATATCGATTGTATACCCCTACGTGTGTGTATATTTGCACCCCTACACTCAAGAATTCAATTCAAACTATAATACCCTTGCCCTAATACCTAATACTACTTCTTTTCATTAAGGATGGACGGATTTGCTCTCACACCTTTCATGCGACTATTAATGCTTCTTGAGGCACTAACGACCGATTACTGAATGTGTGAACTTTAAAGCGTAAATAGCAGTTTCCAGGTCTTGACTTTATTCTATTTTTTTCTTTTTCTTTTTCTTTTTCAAGACCGGATATATTTTTCAATATGCTCTTTTGGTGTTTAGCTTTAAATACCGCTTTTTTTTGCATACTAAGCTTTCAGGCAAGAGTATTTCTAGGTATCCTCTACTATCCTAAGTTTCAAGGTGCGTGTAAGTGCAGTTTGTAGGGTATATACTTTCTAAATTTGAACTCAAGAAAAGAAACTATTTTTCAGACTTATCCTCCAGTAAAGCTTCAATACTTTCCCTTCATCTTGACTTAACTCAAGAACTGAACTCAAAAAACTGTAAGGACGTATACTTACCAAAGTTGGACAGAATGAGGGTTATTTTAAGGATTTTCAATTCCTAAGTCTAGAATTTAGTTATTTCTAACATATCAACTAAACTTTCAGAATAAAAATCTAAGTTACCGTATTAGCTAACTTGACGACAAAGTTTTTATATTTTTTGGAAAATTTTCAAATTTTGTGGGTTTTTAATAAAGTATGGAAATGCAAAATATACAAATGAATGCGAAGGAAGAAAGCTTACCGAGCACACCCCCAAACTTAAACTTGACAGTGCCCTCACTGTCAGGCTACACCAAGAGGGTCAAAATTGTCGGCGCTCCCTAAAAACAAATTATATACAGAACAAAAAGGAAAACAAAAAATATATACAAAAAAGGAGTCCCCCCAAACTTAAGTAAAACAGTGTTTCCACTGTTAAGCGTTGAAGTTCAGGATTAGGGGGGAAAGAGAATAGTATCAAGCTATACAAGGCCTTACAAAGGCCAAAAGTTAACACCAACCATTCAAAAATTCTATCTCTGTAAGATGCGGGTTGGTGAAAGAAGGTGAAGAGGAAAGAAATGGAGAATACGCGAGACCGTATGGAGATAGAAGCGGGATACGGTCTCGGTATATGAGAAGAAGAATGGCGGAAGGGAGAAGGAAGTGGAATACGAACTTGAGGGTGAAAATGGAGTGAATAGATTAGCACAATTTGTGATGACCGATGTGTAAAAAGCGATTGTGCTAATCTATTAACCCGTCGAGAAATGGGGTCAAATCCCTCAAGATTCGTAAGAAACCATGGGTAAGCCGAACTTGGTAAACCAGACATACGAAATGAAAGTGATACGGTTTCTTGCAAGGTCGGAACGATGGAAAGGATGGAGGTAGGTGATTGAAGAAGTTTATCGGTTAAAGGTTCCGGAGGGTGTACACAGTCAATGAAAGGAACAGGATGAATTGGAAAATCCGACTCATCAATTAAAACTGGTTCATCCTCAAAAATATCCTCAAAAGTTTCCTCAAAATTCAGCTTATCCATGCAAATTTCATCAAAATCAAGACGCATATGGGGTTCGGGAAAAACAGTTAATGACTCGGGATGATGAATTGGAGAGAAAAACTCTGCCAAATCTACAGGTTCATCATCCAAAATATTCCCGGCGTCAATATCCTCAATCAAGTGAAAATTAATATTCTCAGACACCTCAACAAAAGCATGGATATTAATCAATTCAGGTTCTAGAGTGGAGGTGTAGAGGTCAAAAGGATTGGTTGTGGTTTCACTCGAAAGGGACCCTTCACAATCGGGCAAATCAAACACTACAAAGTCACACAACTCATTATCTGTTCTATCTTTAATCAATGAATCGTTTGGAACACTAGATAGACATTCAAAACCGGAGTTGTGGGATGCAAGTTGAAACTGGTAGGCTTGATTCGGAAGGGGGTACAGCTCACTCTCTCCACTCAAATTCTCAACCTGTCCTACCGCCTCTTCATACATTGGAAAATTTGGAGCTAGTTGAAAACTAGCTACCGGGTCACTAGGTTGTATGAGGGCGGCCATGGACGCATTCAAATCCATCATCTGTTGGTATGACGCTACCCTAAAGTCTTCCAAAGACTGTTCCAGACTAGATATGGGTTGTGAAGGGGTTTCAGTAAAAGATTCAAAGTTGTTTGGATACTGAAAACTCCCAAATGGCGGTTCAGAAGCAATGTCTAAGGAAGGTGCAAAAGTCGGGTAGGACTGGTAGAATTGAATGGCTGGACAGGAGCAGGATCAACATTTGGATAAGAAGGTGAATTGAATTGTTGATCCAAAGAATCTGTAGTGATGAAAGGAGTGAAAGATCGGCTACAGGATTGTTCAATATGTTCAGCGATGGATAAAGGACGACTTGCAAAAGGGGTATCAACATAAGAGGGTGGGGGAGCTTGAAAAGGTTGATACAAAGTGGATTGCGGAAGGCAAGTGTTTGTCCTAGACGCGTCTATCCGATCTTTCAAAGAGATTTTGGGCATGGAGGGATCGTTTGACGTTCGGCCAAAGCAAGAACCGTAAGAAGTAATGTCTGGTTGTGGGCACCAAAGTTCGGCAAGAGTTTTGCGAGGTGGGGTACCCATGATATGAAGAGAGAAAGAAAGAAAGGCAGAGAAAGGGAGAGGAAAAAATGTGATTTTTTTAAAATTTTTTTTAGATATTAACAAAAGAATGAAATATACACACAAAAAGAATCTGGACAAAAACAATCACGACACAAAAATACCACACACCTAATCGTTCTAGGGTTCACCTAGGTCAACTAGACCTGCTCCAGAACTTGATTGTCGAGGTAAAACTGTGTCGAGAAACGGGCTCAAGATACACTGATCACGAGGCCAGGTAAGTGCAGAGATAAGGGGAGGTTTTCCAACGCTTTCGCGAAGTTCCTTAATTAAATAACCCTTTCTCTTTGAGCGGTTTTGCCGTTAACACTTTCCTAGACACCCCGTAAACAATATACCGTTAAGCGAGGTTCTAAACACAGTTAACTTCTCCTAGTGAGCGCGAAGTCCTTAAGGCTTAAAGTCTAGTTTTTTTTTAAAATTTTGTGCGGGTAAACGTTATGCTTAAGTTCGTGATTTGTGGGCCACGGAAAAGGTGATGAAATCCTTTACCGTATATTGTGGGGTTCGCTTGCCCTTAAGTCCGTATTAATGTATGCAATGCGCAATTCAATAAAAATTCTATAAAGAATCAAACAATCGTTTTTTAGTTTAAGCACGGCACTGCAACAAATACGGGTTAGTCAATTTTTAGCGTTTGCTAGCGAACTTGCAAAGAATCCTGCAAAGAATAGTATATTGGATGCGTCGGATTTGAGAAGAAGGTGTTAGTACAGTACGTACCGTTAAGATTTTGGGTTAGGAAACCCCCGTTGAATCAAATACGGTAAGCTTGAAAAGTTCGCTTGCGCGGGTCAAACTTCCCGGATCTTTGGCACTGTACTTCGTAATTACCTTAACCTTGAACGTACACTTTGCTCCCCACAATCGCAGTTTGCAAATCCGCAAAAATCTGCACTCTTGCCCACAAAAATGATCAAAAATAACAAAAAGATTTATTTATTTATTTATTAATATATACAAAAAGAATATTAACCCGAATAACAAGAAAGAAAATACGCTACCGTCTCCCCGGCAACGGTGCCATTTGATCGCACGCTTTTGGCGTGTCGGATGTTCAAAGTTCTAAAGTATAACCGCGATCAGGACGGTGTCGCTATGCAGCTAGCCGGTTGAGCACGAGTCGATCCACAGGGAGATGGTTGTATGTCCGTTCGAGTTTTAGACGAGTCAATAAAGAATTTGTATGCGTTTGTTCAAACTAACCTATGTGTTTTATATGCAAGTATGAAGTTGTTAAGAAAAAGATACGAAATTGTAAGCTAAAGAAATCCGTACTCAAAACCTTTGAGCCGAGTCTTGACCAATTGAAGCTAGAGCAATCGGCAACAACGTGGATTAGCGGATTTAAGCACGGTATTCATGGAATCCGGCTTATTTACCCTTGTCCTTCCGTTCTTGTCTCTTGCTTTCGCCTCCGGCCAAACCGAACGCAACCGGTCGCGGTTAGGAATCACCGTTACTTTGGTAGGGTAGGGTGCCTAACGGAGCGCTTGCGTAACGTTTGGGCGGAGTTCAATGGAAAATAACGGGTAAAGAAAATGAGCAAAGAAACATTAACTTACAATACCGTATTTATTCTTAACAACGATGATTACAATCATTCACAAAAAGAACCAAAAAGAGAGAACAAAAAGAACAAAGAAAATAAAAGATTACAAGTAAGTAAGGGCATGGAATTTAAAGTGCAAGAAAGTAAAGTAAGGTAGTAAAAAGCAAGAAAGAAATAAGCAATAAAAAGAACTAGAAACTAGAACTCAAGACAAGCATGGGATCAATAGCCAACCCTTAAACTTGCAAGCTCAATCAAGAGGTTGCAAGATCAAGAGAAGGGTAAAGAACTCATGTGAAATGAAGCACTAATTCCATAAGAAGATACAACCCTTGAGATCAATAACAAACCCTTAAACTTTCAAGCTCAATGAAGAGGTTGAAAGATCAAGAGAAAGCAAGAATCTCAAGGGGAAGCTAAACAAACAGGAATGATACAAAAACTCTCATCTTCATTTAACATCCACTCAATGTTCTCACTACATTTTCATGGAGGAAAGATGAAGAAGAAGAAGAAGAAGAACAACTACACTATAAGAGGCTAAAGAACTTCACACTTTGGTTTGGCTCAGTTCTGGGGTATTTATAGGAGGGGAACTGGAAACCTAGGGCAAGAATCTGCCCCTACAAGAAAAGACCAACATGCCCCTGAAAAACGACAACGAGAGGAGACTAAATGGCCGCGGTTCCGCGGCCTAAGCGCGCTTATGCCGCGGAACCGCGGCCGTTTAGAGGAGTTAGGCCATGAAATTTGGTGGTTTTCCCTAGTTTTTAGTACTCTTCAGTGTGGTATATGACTTTTTCTCAGAAACTCTTCCCATTTCTTCCAGAATTTCAGTAGATCAAAAGGTGATGTGATGTGGATCTTTTGCCAAGATTTCCTCGAGCTCCGCGTAGATATGTTGGATCTTGTGTTGACATTGAGCTTTGTGCACGAAAATGACATCGATTTGCCATTTTGTCCCTTAAACTGGTGTGTGGCAATATACGGATAGAGAGCGGAGACCCGTGTTTTATCTGTTGTTGGCAGTAATCCGGAATTTGACGTACTTTTCTATGAATTTCACTGTCTAGAGCTGAGAACCAGTATCCTGTAAATATGTAGCAAACGCTGATTAAAAGCACCTGCCTATAACCAAACGAGCGTAAGAATGGGCGGTATAAAATGCAATATTCTGGTATGAACAGGTACTACCAGCCAGGGATAACCGAGCAAGGGTGGGCCCGGATGCCTTTTGCGAGGCTTTTGATCCTTAGCGCGGGAGGGGCCGTAAGAGGCCTAGTAAGGATGGGCCGAGCAGGATTGCTGCCCGGTGCCTCTTGGCGAGAGCTTTGATCCCTGGCGTTTTGGGATAGGGAGCTACCATCCAGGGATAACCGAGCAAGGGCGGGTCTGGTTGCCTCTTACGAGGGCTTTTGATCCTTAAGGACGGGCCGGGCAGGGTTGCTGTCCGGTGCCTCTTGGCGAGGGCTTTGATCCTTGGCGTTTTGGGGTAGGAAGCTACCAGCCAGGGATAACCGAGAAAGGGCGGGCCTGGCTGCCTCTTGCGAGGGCTTTTGATCCTTAGCGCGGGAGGGGCCGTAAGAGGCCTATTAAGGACGGGCCGAGCAGGGTTGCTGCCCAGTACCTCTTGGCGAGGGCTTTGATTCTTAAGGATGGCCGAGCAGGGTTGCTACCCGGTGCCTCTTGGCGAGGGCTTTGATCCCTGGCGTTGTGGGGTAGGGAACTACCAGCCAGGGATAGCCAGGCAGGGTAGCCGCTCGGCTGCCTCTTGGTGAGGGCTTTGATCCTTGGCGTTGTAGGGTAGAGAACTACCAGCCAGGGATAGCTGAGCAGGGTAGCCGCTCGGCTGCCTCTTGGTGAGGGCTTTGATCCTTGGCGTTGTAGGGTAGGGAACTACCAGCCAGGGATACCCGAGCAGGGTAGCCGCTCGGCTGCCTCTTGGTGAGGGCTTTGGTCCTTAGCGCGGGAGGGGCTGTACGAGGCCAGCTAAGGATGGACCAAGCAGTGAAGCTACTCAGTCGCCTCTTGGCGAGGGCTTTGATCCTTAAGGATGGCCGAGCAGGGTTGCTGCGATCCCTGGTGTTGTGGGGTAGGGAACTACCAGCCAGGGATAGCCGGGCAGGGTAGCCGCTCGGCTACCTCTTGGTGAGGGCTTTGATCTTTGGCGTTGTGGGGTAGGGAACTACCAGCCAGGGATAGCCGAGCAGGGTAGCCGCTCGGCTGCCTCTTGGCGAGGGCTTTGATCCTTAGCGCGGGAAGGGCCGTAAGTGGCCTACTAAGGACGGACTGAGCAGTGAAGCCGCTCGGCTGCCTTTTGGTGAGGGCTTTGATCCCTGGCGTTGCGAGGTAGGGAACTACCGGCCGGGGATAGCCGAGCAGGGTAGCCGCTCGGCTGCCTCCTGGCGAGGTCTTTGATCCTTTGCACGGGAGGGGCCGTAAGTGGCATACTAAGGACGGACTGAGCAGTGAAGTTGCTCAGTTGCCTCTTGGCGAGGGCTTTGATCCCTGGCGCTGCGGGGTAGGGAACTCCCGGCCGGGGATAGCCGAGCAAGCCCCGCCTGGTTGATTCGTGAGGTTCTGTCCCGCTTTCTCGGTGTGACCATCGGGAATAAGGACAAACGCGGGTGACACGTGTCATGAACGCGTGGGGGAGGCGAAGCGCCGGAGCCGCGTCATTTCGATTTTGCCGAGAAAGGCAAGGTGTCTGCCGCGTGGCGGTACAGTCGTGGGTGGGCGACTGTTGGACTCCTGGGGGGTCGTTCGCTATAAAACGGAGGCAGCGTTGATCACTCCATCTTTCACACCCAAAACGTAAGAATGGAGGACTTCTCTTTTACCATCTTCGACATAGTGAGCTTCGAGGACGTGTGCCTCTACAATCAGCACTGCACCAAGGACACGGTGCAGTCAGTGGTTGGCGGAATTGAGGATCATTTCGGCCGACTGCTCCCCCAGCATTCCCCCTGCTCCAGCTGTTGATGTACTCCATCTGGAGGGCGTCGCCGGGGCTCTACAACCCCTTGTCCGAGCAGCTGAGGGATGAGACGGTCGGTAAGTTAAGGTCTCTGCGGCGCTTCGGCCTGATCTATGTGGGTTGGCGGGACCGCTCGGTGGCGCTGATCCTTGAGGGCTACTGTTTCCCCCAATCAGAGCAAAGCACTGTTTGAAATTTGAATTTCAAAAATTGAAGCAACGCTTCAGATCCAGCGCCTGATGCGCTGCGCTCTAGGCAGTGCACCATGTGTACGCTACCACTAGGCGCGCCGCGCGCCACGTGTCAAACATGGGTACGCTAGCGCAGGCTGCGCTGCGCCCTAGGCAATGCACGATGTGTGCGCTAGCGCTAGGCGCGCTGCGCACCACGTGTCAAACACAGGTGCGCTGCGCTCTGAGCAGCGCACCTCGTGCAAAGCACGGGTGCGCTAGCGCTGGAATTAAAAATTTCTCACTCTTAGATCAAAAGATCTAATAATAATGATAAATCATTAATTAATCAGAACTAAAATTCTGTTATGAAAAGATTTTCCAATCTTGGTAAAAACAAGAAGATTGCCTTCTGTAAAACAGAAGCCATAGGATCAAAGATCCAATGGTGGGAAACATCCCCAAATCAATCAGAGAAAGATCTCTTTAACTGATTTAACAAATCAACTTGCCCTATATAAAGGCCCCAAGACTTCAAGTCTGAGATAGAGAAAACCCCCCATAAACTTTGAAAAATTCAAAGAAAAAGAACAAGCTCTTGCAAGAAGATATTTCTTCAAGGTAAAGATGATGGATGATGAACACAGAGATGAAATCATCTCATAAAAAGAAAAGAATTCTTTTCTTTTAAAAAAAGATCATAGATCTACTACACGAAAAGTCTTTCACAGAAGAGATCAAAAGATCTCATCATAAAATAAAAGAAGAACATATTTCTTCTCACAGATCATGGATCTATAAAGGCAAAGCCTTTCATCAAAATAAGAGATCGAAAATCTCTCCTGCAAAATAAGAACTGTTGTTCTTAAATCTTGAGACAAAGTCTCTTTTAAAAGAACATAAATTTGTTCCCAGATCATAAAATTGATCAAATGCGCCTTGTTCTCTTGAAATGCGCCTTGCGCTCTTGAACAATGCTCCTGCGCTCCCTGGATCGGCGCTCAGCGCCAAATGCGCCACGTGTCAACCACGTATGCGCAAGTAACTGCGCTCATGAAATAGCGCACTGCGCTCATGGACTGGCGCTCAGCGCCAGGCGCACCACGTGTCACTTACGTGTGCGCTATTGAATTAATAGCGCAATGCGCTCATCATCTGGCGCTCAGCGCTAAGCGCACCAAGTGTCACTCACATGTGCGCTACTCAGCAGAAGCACAATGCGCTCATCATCTGGCACTCAGCGCCAAGCGCGCCACGTGTCACTCACGTGTGCGCTACTCAGCAAAAGCGCAATGCGCTCATCATCTGGCGCTCAGCGCCAAGCGCGCCACGTGTATAGATGATATGAACTGCCTAAACAAGAATTCTTTCAAAATTTCATTGGAAATGCAAAATACTCATACAAATGTGGGAGAAATCAGGAAGATGCAGGTTCGTTTATCTGATTGGCTAGTCAAGCATGAGCTAATTCATAGATCCTTGGGCTTCGATTGCCGAGGAATAGAGACTTTACAAATAAAAACCGAGGATTGGGACTCCATTGCTGTCATTTCATATGTATATGGTTACAATTATTTACGCTCCCAGTGTGCCTATGATGTAGCACCAGGCGGATTTTTAGCTAGTGTGTATCATCTTACGAAAATACGGTATGGTATAGATAAACCGGAAGAGGTATGCATAAAAGTATTTGCCCCAAGGAGTAATCCTAGAATCCCGTCAGTTTTCTGGATTTGGAGAAGTGCCGATTTTCAAGAACGGGAATCTTATGATATGTTGGGAATTTTTTATGATAATCATCCGCGCCTTAAACGTATCTTGATGCCTGAAAGTTGGATAGGCTGGCCCTTACGTAAGGACTATATTACCCCCAATTTTTATGAAATACAAGATGCTCATTGAATGATAAGAAACTAATGTTCACTTATACGACATGACTCCATATTTTATTCAAGTCAAGGAATATTTTTCGTTTTGTTCTAGAATTTGGAAGATATCCTTTTTGTTTGAGCAGAAACAAAAACAATAGATGAATCAAAAATGTTCTGCACCATGAACTTTGTACCGCGCATGTCACTTAGACAGACGCTTGAAAATAGGGTAAGCAAAAGTGAAAAAATAAAATCGAAATATGAACGAAAATACGAAATGAAAAAAGAGCAGATTTTATTTGTACTGTGTATGAAATGTATCCTGTCTTTTTCTATCCTTCAACTCCTATAAAATAAACTTGGAAGTTTTTTAAACAACTTCGGTTTTTAATATATATGAAGACTTAACATTCTTTTTGAGTGAGAGAAAGCACAGTATGAAAAAATGAAAAACCCAGAAAGAAAAAAAAAAAGAAAAGGCGGCATAATATTATTTTGTTCTTTACCATACATCTATTTTTTACCCACCTAAAAAAATAGAGATATCTATACATCTAGATGAATCAATATGTATCGTGCTCTAGACCATTAATATGTATCCCGATCTGTCTCAATTAATTTGTAAGAGGTATTTATTAATATCTTTTCGATACATTATTCACGTGTCAGGAACCAGATTTGAACTGGTGACACGAGGATTTTCAGTCCTCTGCTCTACCAACTGAGCTATCCCGACCACAGAAGCGCAATGCGCTCATCATCTGGCGCTCAGCGCTAAGCGCGCCACATATCCCTCAAGTGGGCGCTGACAGAACATAAATTGTTCTTTAATAAGCCTCAGAGCTATTATGAGTGCTCAACACTAAAAGACAAAAAATGATGACAGAATCTAAATCAATGCTCAGCATTGTTAAAAGGGACAAGCCCAAACAAAGTCTCAACAGCCCAAAATAAATTTTAAACATTTTAACTTGAATGGACTTAGCCCAAGATTGGCCATAAGTCTTCAACTCAGATTAACTGAGCCTATGTGCTCATAAATCTTTTAACAGATCTTATTTGCAAATTGGACTACAGATCTACCAACCAAAACTGGTTCAAGGGTACATCTCTGAACCTCTCTGATATTTATCGTTGTAATCCTTCAACGTCTTCAGAGAGGTAACGGGTCCCGATAACCATACATTTCATGGACTATGATGTCCTTAAACTGGACTGTGGGGTCCCTTTAAACCCACGGACTACGATACCCTTAAACTGGACTGTGGGGTCCCTTTAAACCCATGGACTACGATGTCCTTAACCTTGGACCGTAATGTCCTTAAACTAACGTTGGACCACTATGTCCTTAAACTGGTATTGGACCGAGATGTCCTTAAACTAACATTGGACCACCATGTCCTTAAACTGGTACTTGACCGCAATGTCCTTAAACTAAACAATTGAGTCCAAATGCTCTCTTGTCAGATCTAAACGATCCCGTTAAGTTGATCTTAGTCTAAAATTAGACTAACGTATCCTTAACAAACGTTTAAGTTGATCTTAGTCTCAAATGAGACTAACGTATCCTTAAACCCAAACCCCCAAACCCAAATCTAAGAAAATATGGATTTGGACTAATCCACGTCCTACGGGCGACAACATAAATTAGTCTCCGTATACAATCCACGAGCAACAAAAAACGAAACAAACACCCACGACACGAAGTGACCATCTGGAGAAGGAGAAAGTGGTTACCGCGATGCGGTAGCATAATTAACTGCAGGGGCTTGCGCCTGCAGGGAAGAGCGTCTCCACAATCAAAAACCCCTCAAGGAGGGGGAATCTGACGAAGTCTGCTACATCGGCCGCATCCGTTTAAACCTTCGATACATGGTGCGATAAATCAACTTGGCATCTGAGGAGAGGTGGACAGATAGCACCAATTAGCATCTGCCCTCGGAATTCAGGCCCCGACGTCCCAACGTCCCGGTCGCGTCTTCCGGTAGGGAACAGATTCTGGCACGCCCGGTGGGACCTCTTCCTCTTTCCACTCCACACTTCGTGTGTCGTGTTCGCGAACGAATCGCGGTTTTAATATGGTTGCCCTTTGGTTTTGAGGTACTAAGATTTGGTTTTGCTCCGTGCAGAAAGAAGAACATCAAATGGCTTCTAACTGTTCCAATTGCAACTGCAACTCCCGTTCCGCCCCATCTGGAGGTGTAACCTATAGGCCTCAAGCGGCCTCCCTGTTCACAATGCCGGTGGACCAAGTGACTCAGGCCACCATCGGTCTATTCTTCGGGACAATGCTCCCACCCACGAACTTCAATGCTCCTATACCATCACAAGAAGCTCCCAAGAGGTCGGTCTTTGATCGACTTACCACCGCTACGGCCCCTCTCCACGGGTCGTCCAAACTAAATGCTTCAGTCTTTGCCAGATTGGGCCAAAGTTCATGTGGGCCCATGAAGGAGCCTGCAATCCCAGAAAGGATTATTCCGAAGAGGATAGCCATCCCTGCTCCAGAATTCGTTAAAGCGGCTTCTCCTGCCAAGGAGTCGGTCTTCGATAGACTGAATGTTCCGGCTTTCGCCCCGAACGAAGTCGTCAAAACTTCTCCCCCTGAGCGAAAATCTGCTTTTGATAGGCTGGCCGTCCCCACTCAACGGACGTCGGTCTTTAAGAGGCTGATACCAGCAGCACCTGACCAGAACAAGGGGTACGACGAAGCCATCCCCATAGCTGAACCGACACCATCCGTGCGACATGCTCGCCGTCGTCACTGGCGCCGAGTAAGGAAGGCTGGGGGCAGCTCTCCATCTGGATTTACTCCACCGGCTCCAAAGGTGGAGATTGATGCTGCCGTTCCAACCGGAACAGCTTTGAACTGCTTAACAAGGTGCGCAGAAACTCTCATACTGCAGTGCTGAAGAGATCTCCTCCACCCGTGGAGAATGCTCCAGAGAAAAAGCCGGAGCAGCCCCCTCAGCGGCTGTCTTCCAAAATTTACAAAGCCTGGCGACAGGTCCAGGAGTCGGTGATTGATCAAGATTACTCTCGCCGACAGAAAAAGATAAAGGTCCAGCGAGAAGAGAATCATCCTGCCAAGCCACAAAAGGCAACAGCTGTTTGGGTGCCCATTGCAACGACCCCTTCGACGTCAGCTATTAACAAGAGAAGGAGGCCGGAGAAAGCCCATATGAACGTGGCAAACCGTAAAAGCGCTGAATCTAAACTCCCCAAGTCCGGGGGCATGATGGTGCATACTGTTTATATGGCTTCCGGAAAAGAGGAAAACCGTGCTTCTACGGGACATCGACCACATACCCGGTCAATAACGAAGGCTCAGGAACAACAGCAGCAGAAGCTTCAGGAGATGCTGACTGCAATGGCCGCACTCACTGGGCCAAAAGAAAATCCAGAAACCTCGGAGCAGCGCCGGGAACAAGAAACTGACACCGAGTTCCTCCGAAGAATGCTCGAGAGGTAAGAAAAAGAGGCTGCGGAACAGGCAGCCAATATAAAACGAATGGCTCTCTTATTCCAAGACATGGCTGGGATGATGTTGCAGCCGGACCTCCAGCTGAAGACCCTCCGGTCATCATTGAAGACGACAGAGGGGAGACATCGAACCCTCCTCCGGTTCTTTCAGCAGCCAAAAAGGAAACCATTTCCAAGGTCGCTCTGGATGATTATATTGCTCAGCAAATACGAGCTCACCAGGCGAATGAAGCGGCTGGACAGATCGTTAAAACTGGGCGACCATATTCAGGATGGTAAGATCAGATCAAGTACCCGCCGGGATACACGATCCCTAAATTCCATGTATATAAAGGGACGGGGAATCCGCATCAGCACGTTGTTCAATTCAGAGCCCTGTGCGGCAACACTGGAGGTGATGATAAACTTCTGCTCCGCCAGTTTGTTGGCAGCTTGTCGGAGACGGCGTTCGAGTGGTACTCTGAACTTCCAAATGACTCCGTTAAGACTTTTGCAGAGATGGAGCTATTATTCACCCAGCGTTTCGCGAGTGCTAGTGAACGCACCCCAATAACGGCATTGATTAACGCCAGGGTAAAGCCAGGCGAAACATGGGTGCAATATGCAATACGGTGGCGGAATTTATGGTCGAAATGTGAGCAGCGCATCGAGGAAGCGCCAGCGGTGGGCATGTTCGTGGGCACTCTTGATCCGCAGGCGACCATCTCCCAGTTCATGATGTTTTTCAAGCCGACTACTTTCCAAACCTTGATTGACAAGCTGGCCCAAATGGACCAGATGGGTCATAGATCATCTTCCTCAAAAATAGAGCCTCGAAACGAAAAGGGGAAGGAGAAATCGACCTTCGTCGCCAATGCTCAACAGCAGCCCAGTGGTCCAAGACCAGTTGATCGCCAAAATGATAGAACACGATCTTTTGGAGATAAAATGAGACGCCCTTACTCGTTCCCTCGGGACAAGACGAAAAGGTTATTCGAGCTGGCACTGCGTAACAGGCTCATCACTCTGCCGGAGCCAAGACGCCCAGCGCAACCAGGCAACATTAACAATCCTAACTACTGCCCTTATCACCGAATGTTGGGTCATCCGATCGAAGATTGTTATATCTTCAAAAGCTGGATAGAAGATCAGTACCAACAGGGCAAGTTCGTATTATCCGAAAACTGGAAGGTGAACCCACCCCAGCCGCACGCTCTCAAAAAGGCGGACACACCGAGGGCATCATGCTCTTTTATAGAGGAAGCTCCATGGGAGGTCATTCTTTCAGCCAAGACTAAAAGAATGTTGAAGGATCTTCAGACATGCCCGGCGATCAGGTGGAAAAATCCACTGGAACCCGAGATCATCGAGGGAGTGCTGAAACCGCGCCTAATTCCAAAGATTGGTGGTGATAATCAAAGTGCTCATATTCAGCCGTCAAAGTCTTCGAAGACGAAAAAGAAGAAACCCAAGAACCCCGTGAAGCCTGGTGACAAACGCACGGACCTGCAAAAGCAGATTGACGCGTTGGAAGAATAAAATCAAAAAGCGCGGACTCCAATCACACTCCAAGAATTTCTCAGCCACGTCCTTAAGGACGGAGATGATGACAATGGGGAAGACTCGTCGGATGAATCTGAAAATTATGTGGCAAGCTGCCATGTGATCTCCCACTCGTCGATGAACGATGAAGAAGCTCCTTACACAGAGAAGCTGGGGGCAGATCCTAAGCCAGAACTTCTAGGACCATCAGAAGAAATGATTGATGCATTCCTGAACGAAGCCCGTCTTAAAAGCAAAGCTGATCGAGAGCGTGAGATGGCCATATTCGAGAAGGCCAAACGCTGGCGACTGGATGAAAGGGTTGAAACACTCCCGCCAGGTCAGAGTACATCCGTAGAAAATAAAAGCAGGTTCAAGACGAGGAAAAGGTTTGCCAAAGCCATATCAATGGGAATGAAGCTGCCTCTCTCTGAAGGAAATGCTCCTGATGAAACGGAAACATATCCTAGCTACTGCTTATATCATCGAAAGATTGCGCACCCCACCGAAGAGTGCAACGCTTTTAAAAATTGGTAGCATGGATATGTTGCTCATTAACAACATTTCAAGCGGATGAAACGCAAAACTCGTCGAGAGCAAAGAAATACGACCGAGGAGCATATGAAAACTACCGGCAACTGTTGTATGGTTGACGCTTGGGGATCGCAAGTTCTCACCTTTGGGAGCGATTCTGATGAAGAAATAGCCCTTGGCCCTCTCTTCAAAGAACCCACCTCCGAGGCGGAAGAAATGAAAGCCTGTGAGAACATTCAGCTGCGCAGTCTTACGCTGCCTGAAAAGAATCTTGGGCCCGCGAACAGTGAGTCGAATAGAAAAGATAAAGGGAAAGAAAAAGTCCCTGAGGACATCGCCCTAGATGATCAGGTCGTCAAAGAGCTGACAGCCAAGTACCCACCGAAGAAAAACAAGGTGGATTACAATGTTCTGGTACACTTGAGGAAGCTGCCTTCGCAACTAAGCATTCTCGACGCCCTTCTGCTATCAAAAGAAGCGAGAGATTCTCTGATCAAGGCGTTACAAGAACTTGACCAGTTTCATGCTTTCCTCGCCGAAGAAAAGATGAAAGACGAACTGGAAGAAGTGCACATTGCTGACATCACTTTTGGCGATGAAGATCTTCTCCTCGGGACATGTGAGCACAACCGTCCCCTTTATGTCTCCGGATACTATCATGATATTAAGATCGGCAAAATCCTGGTCGACAATGGGTCCTTCGTCAATCTCCTCAATGTAAGAGTGTTGAAGGAAATATGCATGAGCGTCCAACACCTCGCTCGGGATAAGATTACTATCTTCGGGTTTGATTCTCAATCGTCACGAACGCTCGGGTCTATGATACTGACGCTACGTTTTGGGCTACTCGTCACGGACATTAAATTTCACGTCATTGACGCCAAGACATGCTACAATGCTTTACTCGGCAGGCCTTGGTTACACGAGTACAACATTATCCCTTCTACACAGCATCAGTGTATGAAGTACTTCAAAGATAGTCTTGAGTACACTGTGACAGGGGAACTAAACCTTTTCTCCGTGAACGAAGTCCGAAAGTACGGGGATGCCAAATACTTTCTGCCAGATTTCGAAGACACAGAAAGATGTCGCAAACCGGAGGACAAGCAAAAAGCTATCACCACCATTCCAGTTTTCAGGAGTGATACCGAGGAGGAAGAGGAAATAATTTATTCATGGCCGCCCCAACGCAACAAGCCGGGACCGTACACCCTTATTCTGGTCTTCGGCAGCGACTCGGAAGATGAGGTCAATGCCGTATTTTCTGCTCGGCCATCAATACAAACCTTCGCTGATGAAGATCAAAGTTTGCAAGTTACCATGGTTCCGCCCAAGCATCATAAAGAACTAGACGCGCTTGATACCTACAGTGTGGAAAAACTGCAGACATTCTACGTCCCTCCCACGCGAAAAGGTGAAAAAGCGATCTTATTCTACCGATCCGGGGAAACCAAAGTGGAGAAAGAAATCTGGCATGGCGTAGATTCTACACTTGACAGGCTCCAGCCCATCCGTTTGCCCAGATATTACACGAATGGACTAAAGATACTTTTGAGACGCCAAGGTGTACCCCTTAAGCAAACTGCGCGACAAGCACGGTTCTATAACAGGATTTGGAGCGTTCCCGGAACTCAACGAAAGTTGCCCAACGGGAAAATGGAAACGACCGGGCTTGGGTATGTTCAATCCAAGAAACGGGAGCTACTCCGCGACTGCTATGTCATACATGACTTTGATGAAGAAGGAGATGCTCTATGGGAAGATGCTAACCCCGAACCAGAAAGAGCTCCCGCCGTGAAAATGCCCAGTCCGTCGTTCGAAGAACAAATGGAAAAGCTTATAAGGGAAGCAGGTCAAAAGGTTCGAGACGACCATAATCGCGAAATGGCCATCTACGAGAAAGCCAGGACGCAACGCCTCCATCAACAGGCTGTGAAAAATGAAAATGCTCCTCCTTATCAACCCGTTGTACAAAAGGCCCGACGCAGAGGCAGAAACAAACCAAAGAACGAGAAAGGCGTTCGACGACGACAAAGCGGGTCCAAAAAGCCACGCAATCAGGAATCGAGCAGCCCGGATTCGTCTCTTATAAAAAAGATGGTCGAGCATATTCTTTTCCCCAAGACAAGACAAGGAAGATATTCGATCTTGTCATAAAACATCAAATGATGACACTCCCGGAGTCCAAGCACCCCGAGCAAGCAGGCGAAGTCTCTCACCCGGACTATTGCTCCTATCACAGGGCAATAGGACATCCTCTCGAAGACTGCTTCACATTTAAAGACTGGGTAGAAGACCAGTATCGGCAAGGTAGGTTCGCTTTATCCAGTAGCTGGAGGGTAACCCTGCCGCAGAAGCATGAACCCAAAGCCTCGAGAGTAGAACCAGATCAACATCGGTCCTGGAAGCGATCTCGCACCTGTCACGTGATAACTCTGTCGGAAGAAGAACCCGAGAATATGGATGACCTTTCTTGGTGCTTCGAAAACGATGAAGATGAGTTAATCTCAGAATTTCCACCGGCGCCAAAAGAGCTGGAAGATGGGATACATACTACTGCAGATAACCTCAAGAAAATTGACTTGGGAACAGCAAACGACCCACGACCGACGTTCGTCGGTGAGCTGTTGTCTGAAGAAAAAGTGGCTACGCTCAAAGACGTGCTCATGCAGTATAAAGATTGCTTCGCATAGAACTATTCCGAAAGGCCGGGACTAGATCCAGAGATTGCTGTGCATAAATTGGCGATATCCCCTCACGTCAAGCCAGTCAAACAAGCGCCGAGACGAATGCGGCTCGAGCTTGAGATGAGCATCAACGCCGAGGTCAAGAAGCTAATCAACTCCGGCTTTATCCAAGAGGTTCAGTACCCTGATTGGATCGCCAACTTCGTACCGGTGATGAAGAAAAATGGGACGGTTCGCATATGCGTGGACTTTCGGGATCTCAACAAAGCTTGCCCAAAGGATGACTTTCCAGTACCGGTCACCGAGCTGATGATAGATAATACGTCCACTCACGAAATCTTTTCCTTCATGGATGGCTCATCAGGATACAATCAAATAAAGATGCAATCCCGAGGACCAGAAGCATACCGCTTTCCGGACTCCTTTGGGCATATTCTGCTACAAGGTGATGCCTTTCGGTCTGAAGAACGTCGGTGCTACCTATCAGAGGGCCATGATGAAGATTTTCGATGACCTCATACATGAAATCGTCGAATGCTATATCGACGACCTCGTAGTTAAAAGCAAATCATACGAGGAACATCTAGAGCATCTGAAGATCGTATTTCAACGCCTTCGGCAATACAACTTGAAGATGAACCCTCTCAAATGTGCATTCGGAGTTTCCTCAGGCAAGTTCCTAGGATTCGTCGTCCGACACCGAGGCATCGAAATAGATCCATCGAAGATCAAAGCAATCATGGAAATGCCTCCGCGAAGGACTCTCAAGCAATTGCGGTCTCTCCAAAGGAAGCTCGCGTATATCCGGCGATTTATAGCTAACCTCTCCGGCAAGTGCCGTCCTTACAGTCATCTAATGAAGAAGGGAACCCTGTTCGTCTGGGATCGCAAATGCCAAAGCGTGCTGGACGAAATCAAGCAATACCTACATAATCCTCCGGTGCTAATCGCTCCAGTCAAGGGAAAACCCCTCGTTCTGTATACAACTTCACTCGAAGGTTATTTAGGCGTGCTGTGGGCACAAGAGAACGACCAAGGGAAGGAGAGAGCCCTCTACTATTTGAGTCGAGTTCTCCTGGGGGCAGAAAGTAATTACTCCCCCATCGAAAAACACTGCCTGGCATTGATCTTTGCGATAACGAAGCTCCGGCACTATGCGTTGGCACATGAGGTCCATCTCATATCAAAGGTGGATCCTCTCAAATATTTGATGTCAAAGGCCATACTAACAGGACGACTCGCTAAATAGGCCCTGCTCTTGATGGAGTTCTCAATAACTTATCGCCCCCTCAAGGCGGTAAAAGGCCAGGCTATCGCCGACTTTCTCGCTGAGCATCCGATACCTGCCGACTCTCCCTTGAACTGTGAATTGCCAGACGAACACGCGTTTGACAACATCGACGGGGAGAGAAGAGAAAATGATACCCGATGGGAACTCTATTTTGATGGAGCATCTTCTATGAAGAAGCGTAAACAAAGCACGCCCATAATCAAATCAGGGGTAGGCCTCATCTTCGTGACTCTATAAGGATGGATAATGCGCTTTGCCTTCTCCTTAACAGAGCCGAGGACGAACAATGAAGCCGAATATGAAGCTTTGATAGCAGGTCTTGAGATCGCTGTCGACATGGGAATCGAAAACCTCCTCATATACGGAGACTCCCGACTGGTCGTTAGTCAATAAATGGCGACCATCAAACATGCAAGCCAGAGTTGGTGAAGTACGGCGAGAGAGTGCAGCAACTGCTGACTCAAATTCCCTCCTACACACTGGAAAGCATACCGCGTGTGGAAAATAGCAAGGCAGATGCATTATCCAAGCTCGCTAAAGAAATGGCCGACGAGAACCTCGATGACGTGAGGATCGTTATGCAAAGTCGTCGGGTTCTTTTACCGGCAGAAATATCTCCGGAGTCGTCCAGAGCAAAGGGAGCGACCGAGCAAACGGCCCTACAAATAAAGGACCAGGACAAGGCTAGGGATTGGAGAGAAGTCTTTATAGACTACTTCAAATCCCGTCGAACACCTGAAGATGCGTCCTCAAGACATCATCTTATAAAACGAGCTCTGTCTTTCGCCTTCGTTAATGATACTCTATATAAGAGATCATTTGATTCTTTATGGCTAAGATGCCTGGGACCTGAAGAGGCAAGGAGAGTCGTCCAAGAAACTCACGACGGACTCTGCGGCTCTTACCAAGCCGGGCTGAAGATGAAGCTGAAGATCAAAAGGATGGGCTACTATTGACCCACAATGATCCAGGACTGCCTTGAGTACGCGAAGCAGTGTCACTCGTGCCAGATTCATGGAGACTTCATCCATCAGCATCCAAATCCACTACATCCGACGGTGGCTAGCTGGCCGTTCGAAATGTAGGGAACTGACATAATCGGCCCCATCGAACCAGCATCATCCGGAGGACATCGATTCATTTTGGCAACAACTGATTACTTCTCCAAGTGGGCAGAAGCAGTACCGCTGAGAGAAGTGAAGACGGAGAATATCCTCCATTTCTTCAAGACGCACGTCATTTATCGGTTCAGCACTCCACGACGGATCATCTCCGATAACGGGCCGGCCTATATAAGCCACAAGATCAGCCGCTTCGCATAACAACATAACATAGACTGGAGATACTCTTCGGTTTATAATCCCCGAGCTAACGGTCTAGCTGAGGCTTTCAACAAGACTTTGACGAAGATCGTGAAAAAGACGGTGTCTCGAAATAAAAAGGACTGGCATGAGAGACTGCATGAGGCTCTCTGGGCGTATCGAACTACGTTCAAAACGGTCACAAACACAACGCCATATGCATTGGTGTTCGGCGCAGAAGCAGTGCTTCCCTTCGAGATAGAATTACCCTCTCTACGAGTGGCGGTTCACTACGAACTAACAGAAGAAGAAAATGCTCACCTTCGGCTTGAGGAGCTTGATGCCCTCGACGAAACTCGGCTCATGGCGCGGCAAAACTTGGAGGCTTATAAAGCAAAGATGACGCGCTCATATGAAAGATTGACTAGGCCGAGAACATTCCACCAAGGCGAACTCGTGCTAGTGGTCAAAAGACCTATGATCCTCAATCGTGCCAAACGGGGGAAATTTGAGCCAAACTATGAAGGCTCGTATATCATAGACAAAGTCTACCAGGGTGGAGCCTATCTACTCATGGACATGCATGGTGAAAGATATTTCAGGCCAATAAACGGTCGCTTCCTTAAAAAATACTACGCCTGAAGAGTCACGGCCTAGGTCAACGATAGATGACGACGCCTATGTCCGCTCGCTATCTTCCTAAGCCCTAACTCTATAAGTAGTAGCCGGCTTTCGGACCGAAACATCCTTAAACTAACGACGGACCGAAACGTCGTTAAACTAATGATGGACCGAAACGTCCTTAAACTAACAACAGACCGAAACGTCGTTAAACTAACAATGGACCACTGTGTCCTAAAAACTGGCTATTGACCGAGACGTCGATAAACTACCACGGACCACGGCATCCCAAGGCTGACACAAAAATATAAAATAAAATAAAAAAAGAGAAAAAACGGTATGTCCATAAGCAAAATGGGCACGGATGAAAACCCAAAAGGGCTCCATGAGTAAAAACAGCAGGGCTACCGGCGAGTTTTGTGAAAACCCGAAAGGGCGCAAGCTCGTTAAAAGACACTTGCAAGGTCCTCTCGATTCTGTAAGGAGAAACCACCTGCGTGAGATCCTTACGACTCACAAGGGAGCAACACACTTAGGGATCCCCACGATTCCTAGGGAGAAATTACACTTGCGAGATCCTCACGACTCGTAAGGAGAACCCTCCTTTGAGACCCTCACGGCTTATAGGATTCAAAAGCCTTAAGCTACAGGGATCTCAATCTGTTCTTAAGCAGCCATCACACCCTCCAATGTTGCCCTATAAGTGGTTCAGTATTGACCATTGTATACAATTCACGGGCGTGAATAAACATTTCCCTAACAAAGTCCCATCCATGACTAGGGATATGCTCGTACAGCAAACGACACTTGTAAGTCCTCTCGACTTATAAGGAGAAAATACTCTTGTAAGATCCTTACGACTTATAAGAGACCATACACTTAGGAATCCTCACGATTCTTAAGGAGAAAATGCACCTACGAGATCCTCACGACTCGTAGGAAGAAATACCTTTATGAAACCCTTATGGCTCGTGAAGTCAAAAGCCTTAGTCGACAGGATCTTAACCCTGTTTACTAAGCCACCTTTGTTCGAACCGACAAAGGCAAATGATGATTCACCCCTGGCCATATCCCAGTTGTAGCGATGCTGATGCCTAAATCGGTATCAAATCCCAAACTCGCAGCGAAAAGACAGCGAGCCACAAATGCATACGAAATAGCCGAAATGATGGGGCAACTTGTAAACAAAATCAGCAAGTAAAAATGTATGCATACAAAATAGCCGAAATGATTGGGCAACTCGCAATAAAAAGCAGCGAGTAAATAAAACAAATAGCCGAAATGATCGGGCACTGCGAAAAATAGCCGAAATGATTGGGCAATCGCAACTTTCGCGATATAAAAGCTGAAATGATAGAGCATTGCGGAAAGAAAAATAAATAAAATGAAACCTTTTGCCCTATAGGCGAGATCACATCGATCCCTGTATACAATCCAGGGGCACAAACAAATAGGGAACCATACCTTCCCACCAGGCTCCATCAGAAGGAGAGTCAAGTCTCGACGGCCACATTTACAGCCTGGAGACCCACAACAGCGTTCCTCCTCAGTACAGCAGGATTCAGATGCGACAATCAACCTCGGAGCCATGGCAGAGTCCCTGTTCCAAATCTCGACGGTTCACAGACAACCTAGAGACCACTTCGATATTCGTCTCATTACAATAGATGCTACGTCATCCATATGACCCCATCGCGGAAATACGTCATCTACATGACCCCGTCGCGGAAATACGTCATCCACATGATCTCGTCGCGGAAATACGTCATCCACATGACCCCTTCGCGGAAATACGTCATCCATATGACCCCATCGCGGAAATACGTCATCCACATGACCCCGTCATGGAAATACGTCATCCACATGACCCCGTCTCGGAAATACGTCATCCACATGACCCCGTCTCGGAAATACGTCATCCACATGACCCCATCTCGGAAATACGTCATCCACATGACCCCATCATAGAAATACGTCATCCACATGACCCCGTCTCGGAAATACGTCATCTACATGACCCCGTTTCGGAAATACGTCATCCACATGACCCCGTCGCGGAAATACGTCATCCACATGACCCCGTCTCGGAAATACGTCATCCACATGACCCCGTCGCGGAAATACGTCATTCACATCACCCCGTCGCGGAAATACGCCATCTACATGACCCCGTCTCGACCCCGTCGTGGAAATACGTCATCCACATGACCCCATCGCGGAAATACGCCATCCATATGACCCCGTCGCGGAAACACGTCATCCACAGACCCCGTTTCGGAAATACGTCATTCACACGACCCTGTTGCGGAAACACATCATCCACATGACCCCGTGCGGAAATACGTCACCCAACGACTCCGTGGAACACGACCAAAGTTAACCTTGACCCCGTGGGAAACGCCCGAAGCAACTTCTGACGCCGTGAAATGCAGATAACGTCAATATCATTAAAACACTTACGGGTCCTCTCGACTCATAAGAAAGAAATCTCTCTTATAAAATCCTTACGACTTATAAGGGAAAACACACTTAGGAATCCTCATGATTCCTAAGGAGAAAATACACCTACGAGATCCTCTCAACTCGTAGGGAGAAAGTCTTTATGAGACCTTCACGGCTCATGAAGTTGAAAAGTCTTAGGTAACAGATCTGAACCTGCTTCCTAAGCCATCACTACCTCTCGAAGAGTTCAAGACGAAATGTTCTTTATTATCTACAGGCCACACTTGTCAGAGTAACATACCAACAACACAGCAAAGAGAAGAAACGACAGTGGGAAATAAGAAAAATGTGTCTTTATTCATGAAATCAATTGAATACAAGATACATTATATAAAAGAATAAAAAATGGATACATATTATTCAAAGGTTACAAGTGTTTAATTGATACAAAGGCAGCTACTGAGAAGGAAGCGTTTTCAATAAGTCTGCCAGTTGCTCGCGCACTCCTCTCAACTCCTTTTCAAGGTCAGCCGCCGCAGCCAACTCCGCTTCGATTCGAGCCCGTTGCTGCAAGCACGATGAAACCTTCTCATCGATTTCCCATTGGGCAGCTTCACGACTCTGCTTAACCCGCTCAATGAAGTCGAGTTTCCGCCTCAATGCAAGCCCGTCCGAGATACATTGCTGCAAAGTGTCAAAAATAGCTCTCAGTTGCGTGGCGTTCGCTTTAACTTGGGCGTGCAGCCGGGCAGATTCACCCGAAGAATCCTCGCATTCCTTCCGCCTCAAGGTCGCATCTTGTTCGAAATGGCGGAGGAAGGACACACTCTGCTCGACCCATGCGGCCCGCTGGGAGTTCAAAGCCTGAATCTCAGGAGCAGGACGCCTAAGCTCAAGTTCATGCAGGCAGGCCTCAATCTTCCTTCAGTGATTAACCCAAGACTCGACGACGCCTTCATTATGGAAGTTCACAAGCGTGGCTAGCATTGGATTAACCTCGGCAGCAAAATCTGCAGCGAATGTAGGGGCCTCCGCGTCAAGCTCCTCGACATACTCGCTCAACATACGCAGGCTGGTCGCAGCGCCTTTGGAAGATGGACGTCTAGAAAAGGGCCCTGCCGGCATTATGATGCGATACTCGAACGGGGCTAGAGTCGACATAATTGCTGCAAAATAAATCATAGTCAGATATCGGCTCAAGAAATAAAGAAAATACATGAACAATAGAGTCTACTATAGCGGCTGCAACAGGGGGTAGAGCTGGGAGTACTGGTGGCGCAACGATACCCTCGTCCCCTCCTTCAATTTGTAAGGCTACAAGCAATATAAAGAAGAATTAGTAGTAACGTGACTGCCCGTTAAAGAAAGGACGTCGGTTAGAAAAGATACCCACCGACACCAGCGGGCGGACTAATCTCTGACTGGAAAGAGAAGTGTGGGTGTAGCACCTGATACAGGTGATCAAAAAGGACTCCTGCAAGGAAACAGTAATGCAATGTCAGTACATAAATTATACAGTCTAGAAATAAAACCGATGGGTCACAAATTCATACCTTCCAACATCTGAGATGGTACGAGAGAAGGTAGAGGAGTGGTCACCATCAAAGCAGTAACTGATGGCGCTGCCTTGGGTAGCACAACCTCAACGCTCGCCACACCTGCATTAGAAATGAGATAAATACTGTCAGGAAAGATTGAAAGGGATTGCAGAATAAAAAGAAAAGCAATGACCCAAAGTCTACCTGGTGAGTCGCCGGTCAGAACCGCGACAAGGGCATCACTTGATGCAGTGACTGCTTCACCCTTCTCCATCGGAATGGTTTCGCCGCCCGTGGCTTCATCCTCCGACTCTACGAGAATCTTCGTGATACTCGCAGCGCCTGGCAATGGCAAGGAGCTGCAAGGGGAAAGAGCGACGATTGGGGCGGTGCCCGACTCCTGAGAAAGAGTGGCTACCTCGGGCTCGACGACTGTAGCCATCTTACCCACCGCTACCTCGAGCTCGGCAATGATAGCCATCTCATCTACCGCTACCTCGGGTTCGGCGAGCATGGCTATCTCCTCTACCGCTACCCCAGGCTCAGTAGTTGCCGCCACTTCTTCGGTAAGACTCGGCCCTGCAAGATAAGATATATGACAACTGAAAGTTAAAACTTTGACAAAAGAATCCAATGTCACGTTACCTTGAGTTGGTTTTCCGATTGCTTCTTGAGCCGCACTTGCTGCCTGTCTGTGGGCGGTGGACAAGGCAGCCGGAGCATCCTCTGAAGGAGTAGGGGCAGGGGTAGCAGTGCTTGAACCTGCACCCGCAGCCAAGGCAGCACTACGCTCCCTTGCCGCGCGCATTCTACGCTTTCTTTCCACTCGGGCCTTCAGAGCGGATCTTCTAGAAGCCTCCATCAACAGGAAATCCTCGTCCGCGCCAAGGGTTACCTCTGGAGCCGTTATGGTATCTGTCATCGGTCGTTTGAGTAAGGCCTCTTTCGGCAATGCAGAGGAGGCCGGGACTTCGATGGCTGGCCTAGGAAGCATCTCCGCATCACCTTGTGGGGTTGGCATTATAGTCCCTGCGATAAGATAAAGAAGGGGTCAGATTATCCATGAGAAAAGCGAATGAAAGCACAATAAGCCGAAATATACCAACGCCCAGCGAAGCGCGAATCCTCTCCTCCTCCTCAAAAGTCTTAAGGGAAGCCGCGAGAGCTTCTTCAGTAGAAATGCCTATTTTAAAAGAGGTGTTAGTCAAGGCATGATAATAAAAAATATAACAGCAAAAGATGCACATGAAGATTACCTGACTCAGCAAGGATAATCATTCCTGCTCTATGGCTAGCAAGTTTCTCGGAAGCTGCGATGGCGGCCTCGAGATCGGTATCGTCCGGCACTATGAATAGACTCTCGTTGGTCCCATATTCGCCCAAACCCTCACTATAAGGAGCATGAGGCTCCTGACCAAATACAACGTCGACAGAAAGAATCGACTTCTTCTTCTTCTTCTGCGAGCGAGTACCAGTTGCAGCCAGCACTAGCTTACGCTTGGTGGGCACTTTGGGACGACGAGTCCCGATATTTAAACCCACGCCAGACTCAGGGGAAGCTATGTTCACCGTCTCCACAGGAGCATGGGGCACTGGTAGCGCAGGCCTGTCGTGCGGGACTTAAATCACGGCAGCTTCTTTTAGCGGAGGGGGGACAATAGTCCGTCGCTTCAAAGGGACTTTTCGATCACCAGCAGGGGGTGCACCTTTGCGGTCGAGCAGCAGTCGCTTCTCCTCCCTGATAACGGCTCCCATCGAATGTTGGTACTAGGCCACGTGTACATTAAGGGCCTTCGGGACATAACTCGGTTTGCTGATAAAGAAGTGAGACCCTGTGTTCAGGCGCATAAAATGATGCAGCGCACTCCGCATTCCCTCTTCAGTAGCAGCAGGTTCTACCAAAAAGGCCTCAAGTGGGACGCCCTGATTGTAACTCAGCTGCTGGGCAAAGTGATGCGGATTGTACCTCATGAATAGTGCCACATCATTTTGCCTGAATACGAGAAAGCCCGGCCTGATGGAGTATAAATGAAGAATCTCCCGGGCTTTCAACACGGAGGCCCCGTCTTTAAAGATGTCTTGCAATGGCAGCACCGCTTTTGAAGTTTCCTGGCCGATGGTCAAGACTTTGTCTGTGAAAGACATACCATCTCCAACCGTGCGTGGACGAAGGAGCAAGCCCCTAGCTTCCAGCTGTGACGGACTCACGATGGAGGCGTCAACCAGTCGCATTATACGAGGGAACTTGCATCTGTCGTAAAAAGAAGGTCTTTTGTGGATGCCAAAGACTCCAAGCACGTGCAGCTCCATCCATGAAGTGAAGTAATGCATTGGGAAGTTGGCAGAAGGCACCCATGGTTCAGTGGTATCCGCTGCTAAGCTAAGACCGTAATATAGGTGGGCTAACCCGGCGATCCCGATGATCACTTGTATTCCGGCAACCATGCGATGCGCGGGGTAGAAGACGGAAGGCCTCATGTAACGAGGATGCATAGGAAGTGCGAACCAGCTCAACCATAGCCCAAGAAACCCGAGAAAAAACGCTTCCTCATCAATGCCTGGAGCGGTGATTTTTGACAGAGGGACAATCCAGACGTCAGGAAGAAAGAAGCTCTTTTGATCAGTTTCCAGTATTGGCCGACGGTCCAAGCCAAAACCGAAAGGATCATCAAGTTTAGCAAACTTTTTGCCTTTTCGCGACAAAATTTCTGGGCGAAGAAAACGGGCAATGGAGTCCGCAAAACTGACCCCCCGGCCTCTGGATTCAAGGAAGAGGCTCTCGTACATGTTCAACACCTTTATCAGACTTGGGAACTGGTGCTGAATGGCGTTCTCTGACGTGAGGCCCTTCACCACTGGCTTGGTGGCAAAAACATATTCATCCGGAGGAAGCAGCTCCTCGTAGTGCTCCCCCCCGACCGGTAAACCAGAAACCTCGGCGAATTCTTTCAAGGAAATGGAGACCTCTCTATCCAATAAGAGGAAGGTATGGGCCGGGATGTTCCACTGCTCCAAAAATGCCTTGAGCCACCATGTGGGAGGTGCAGAATACTGGAACAAGGAAGCGTAGACCGCAGGGTATAAGCCGAGCTTTAGCAGCTGCGATTTCTTCGCCGACAAGATGTACCGGGCCCACTGCAAGTACCCGGCAGGATGACGGGGAGTTAGCCCGATGTTGTAGGGCTGTCCCCAAGGGCGCGACTCGCCCTGACATATGCGCCGCCTTAGGATATCCAAAGCCGCCGGCGGGTGCATGGGTACTGCGGCGATCAAAGGCTGAAGGAGACCCTCCGAAGTCCAATTAACCACCTCCACGGTATAGTTCACCGGGGGTGCATCTGCATACGGGATCGCCGAGAAAGGCTCTGAAGGCGTCGCACAAGAAAAGCTCCGGCGGCCTCTAATAATCTGGTCGTACCATCTACCCCACAAGTGAAGATTTTTGTGTTCCGGGTCATGGTCTTTGATAAGCGTGAGAACCTCCCGGTCCACAGGCGCCTCAGGGAATCCTCCCTATGAACGGACAAACGGAAACAAAGTATCTAAAGACATGTCGCCTGCGCAAAAAAAAAAGGACGGAAGTCAACCGTCGGTGCTATAATTTAATTTTAAATTCTGACACTTGGTACTTTAAAATTTGTACCACACTGCAATGCAGTGGAGAGGGACCAAAGGGGGCCCACAAAATCTGGATGACAATTCATCAATTAATAATTAATAAAACAGCCTCATCATTGGATGAGACTGTTAATTAAATGAGAAAATCCTCAAGAAAATTCTCATTAAATGAGAGATCCCTCGGGAAAAGGAGAAAATCTTCCTTTGAGAGCAATACTCTATGACAGAGTGACACTTGTCAAACTCTGATCATGAAGGAATAAAATTCCTCAAGAGCCTGGCTCTGTAATGATGATGAAAAAAATCCATCAGAAAAGAATTAATTAAAATCAATTTTTATGAATTAAAAAATTCTGGGATCTTCAAGATCCATGAACAAACTCTTAAGAGTTCTTCACAAGAGATTAAAAAAAAATCTACATGTTATCAAAAGAGCAAAGCTCTGTTCATAGGCTAAGAAGCCCCAAGAAAAGATCTCCTTAGATCTATGGGTTCATGATCTGAAGAGAGCAAAACTCTATTAATGAAACCCTAAAAGGGGTTTCTTTAGATCAAAGATCTATAAAGAGCAAGGCTCTGTTAATGGGTAAAACCCTAGTTTATTAAAAAAGTTTTAAACTTTACCTAAGTTTTGACAGAGTTTTTACTCTTGAAAAGTTCTTAAACTGAAGAGCAATGCTCTTAATAAAAGTTCTCAAAGAAGAAGATGAAAATCATCTAAGGGACCAAAGGTCCTATTTATAGGCATTGAAATGCTTCTTCAACTTCTGAGTTGATCGAAGGGCGCAGATGTTGCCACCGCTGCACTCACGTGTGGGCCACGTGAGCACAACGGTGGAGGGGGCATTTGTTTCCCCCAATCAGAGCAAAACTCTGTTTGAAATTTGAATTTCAAAAATTGAAGCAACGCTTCAGATCCAGCGCCAGATGCGCTGCGCCATAGGCAGTGCACCATGTGTGCGCTAGCGCTAGGCGCGCCGCGCGCCACGTGTCAAACACGGGTGCGCTACGCAAGCTGCGCTACGCCCTAAGCAGTGCACCATGTGTGCGCTAGCGCTAGGCGCGCTGCACACCACGTGTCAAACACAGGTGCGCTAGCGCAAAGTGCGCTGCGCTCTGAGCAGCGCACCTCATGCAAAGCATGGGTGCGCTAGCGCTGGAATTAAAAATTCCTCACTCTTAGATCAAAAGATCTAATAATAATGATAAATCATTAATTAATCAGAACTAAAATTCTGTTATGGAAAGATTTTCCAATCTTGTTAAAAACAAGAAGATTGCCTTCTGTAAAACAGAAGCCATAGGATCAAAGATCCAATGGTGGGAAACATCCCCAAATCAATCAGAGAAAGATCTCTTTAACTGATTTAACAAATCAACTTGCCCTATATAAAGGCCCCAAGACTTCAAGTCTGAGATAGAGAAACCCCCCCCATAAACTTTGAAAAATTCAAAGAAAAAGAGTAAGCTCTTGCAAGAAGATATTTCTTCAAGGTAAAGATGATGGATGATGAACACAGAGATGAAATCATCTCATAAAAAGAAAAGAATTCTTTTCTTTTAAAAAAGATCATAGATCTACTACACGAAAAGTCTTTCACAGAAGAGATCAAAAGATCTCATCATAAAATAAAAGAAGAACATATTTCTACTCACAGATCATGGATCTATAAAGGCAAAGCCTTTTATCAAAATAAGAGATCGAAAATCTCTCCTGCAAAATAAGAACTGTTGTTCTTAAATCTTGAGACAAAGTCTCTTTTAAAAGAACATAAATTTGTTCCCAGATCATAAAATTGATCAAATGCGCCTTGCACTCTTGAACTGCGCCTTGCGCTCTTGAACAACGCTCCTGCGCTCCCTGGATCGGCGCTCAGCGCCAAATGCGCCACGTGTCAACCACGTATGTGCCAATTAATAACTTGCGCTTTGCGCTTATGAAATAGCGTACTGCGCTCATGGACTGGCGCTCAGCGCCAGGCGCACCACGTGTCACTCACATGTGCGCCATTGAATTAATAGCGCAATGCGCTCATAAATAAGCGCAATGCGCTCATCATCTGGCGCTCAGTGCCAAGCGCGCCACGTGTCACTCACGTATGCGCTACTCAGCAGAAGCGCAATGTGCTCATCATCTGGCGCTCAACGCCAAGCGCGCCACGTGTCACTCACGTGTGCGCTATTCAGCAGAAGCACAATGCACTCATCATCTGGCGCTCAGCGCCAAGCGCGCCACGTGTCCCTCATGTGGGCGCTGACAGAACATAAATTGTTCTTTAATAAGCCTCAGAGCTATTATGAGTGCTCAGCACTAAAAGACAAAAAATGATGTCAGAATCTAAATCAATGCTCAGCATTGTTAAAAGGGCCAAGCCCAAACAAAGGCTCAACAGCCCAAAATAAATGTTAAACATTTTAACTTGAATGGACTTAGTCCAAAATTGCCCATAAGTCCTCAACTCAGATTAACTGAGCCTATGTGCTCATAAATCTTTTAACAGATCTTATTTCCAAATTGGACTACAGATCTACCAACCAAAACTGGTTCAAGGGTACATCTCTGAACCCCTCTGATATTTGTCATTGTAATCCTTCAACGTCTTCAGAGAGGTAACGGGTCCCGACAACCATACATTTCACGGACTATGATGTCCTTAAACTGGATTGTGGGGTCCCTTTAAACCCATGGACTATGATGTCCTTAAACTGGACTGTGGGGTCCCTTTAAACCCACGGACTACGATGTCCTTAACCTTGGACCGTAATGTCCTTAAACTAACGTTGGACTACTATGTCCTTAAACTGGTATTGGACCGAGATGTCCTTAAGCTAACATTGGACCACCATGTCCTTAAACTGGTACTTGACCGCAATGTCCTTAAACTAAACAATTGAGTCCAAATGCTCTCTTGTCGGATCTAAACGATCCCGTTAAGTTGATCTTAGTCTAAAATTAGACTAACGTATCCTTAACAAACGTTTAAGTTGATCTTAGTCTCAAATGAGACTAACGTATCCTTAAACCCAAACCCCCAAACCCAAATCTAAGAAAATACGGATTTGGACTAATCCACGTCCTACGGGCGACAACATAAATTAGTCTCCGTATACAATCCACGGGCAACCAAAAACAAAACAAACACCCACGACACGCAGTGACCATCTGGAGAAGGAGAAAGTGGTTACCGCGATGTGGTAGCATAATTAACTGCAGGGGCTTGCGCCTGCAGGGAAGAGCGTCCCCACAATCAAAAACCCCTCAACGAGGGGGAATCTGACGAAGTCTGCTATATCGGCCGCATCCGTTTAAACTTTCGATACATGGTGCCATAAATCAACTTGGCATCTTCGGAGAGGTGGACGGATAGCACCAATTAGCATCTGCCCTCGGAATTCAGGCCCCGACGTCCCAACGTCCCGGTCGCGTCTTTCGGCGGGGAACAACTACCAATTGAGGCACGACGTTGACGTTCGCGGGCGGCACCGGGGGCAAAGGTCTGAGGCTGCGAGGGCTTGGTTGGCGGAGATATCCTCGGAGTACCACGAGCAATGTTTCCTGCACCCCCTTCCCCCGCTACTGTAATTTTTCTTTTTCGATGTACGGCTGAGGAGCCCATAGTACCTTTTTGAATAAATAAGACTCTTCTATTTGCAATTTTTATTGATCCCTTTATTACATAAACAAAAGTTCTCAAGAAAGGTTTACATTGCCTTGAAAAGAAGTACACGCTAATAGATGCTCTTATTCATGTAGCTTGAGCCCCTCGGATGTCTGTTGGCCTCTACGCCCGGCATAGGGTACTGAGCTTCGTAGGTACTAGACGTACCCTCCGCCGACATGACCATGATTTGGCCGATTGTCAGCTCGCCAGGAGGGGGACGCTGCTCCTGCTCGCGGTCAGCTTGCCGCTTGTCTCGCAAGTACGCTGCGAGGTGTCCCGAATAGATGAGCTCCTCGATGTAGTCTCGGAGCTGCTTACAGCTTTCCGTCGAGTGGCCCTACGACCCGTGGAACCCGCAGTAGGGGTCCCGGGTGCGCTTTAAGGCCATGCGCGTGATCGGGGGAAGCCTGAAGAACCCATCACCCTTAGCCTCCTCTAGCAGTACGTTCTGGGAGACGTTGAGCGCGGTGTACTCTTGAAACTTCGGGGAGTAGGGCTTTGACCGCTTGAGCTTCCTTTTCTCTCCACTTGCCCTTTTCTTCTGGTCGGTTTGCTCTGCTCCGAGGAGATTTGCGTTCACCTCGGATTCGAGCTGGACCTCACGCTCGGTCTAGGCCTTTACCTCGGCCATGGTCTTAGGTTGCGCTAATGCAAAGGAGCGTAACCACTTCTTGTGCCTAAGACCAGACCTAAGCGCCGTAATGACCTTCTCATCCTGGCGCTCTGGGACCTCGAGAAGGGCGTTGTAGAAGCTAGTGATGTATGCTTTGAATGTCTCTTTATCCCCACTCTTGATTGTGAAGAGATGGTCGACTGTGCGTTTTTGCCGTCTGTTCCAGACGAAGTGGCCGAGGAATTGGGTGGCCAGCTCGTCGAAAGTTGAGATCGAGCGTGGCTCGAGTCCTCGGAACCAGTCTTGTCCGGAGCGGATGAGAGTGGCCGGGAAAGCTCGGCATTGGGCGGCGTCGGAGTTATCTTGGAAGCTCATTCCCACGGTGAATGCATCCAAATGGTCCTTCGGGTCAGATTTGCCATCGAAGAGGGAGACCTTCGGAGGCTTGTTACGAGAGGAGACGTGGACGGCGAGCAGCTCCTCGGTGAATGGTTTGGTGAGCGAGTCGGAGGCGTACTTAGCCCCGTCGCTTGAATGGTGACCTTCCCGATGCATACCTTCGATCTTCTTCTCGAGGGCGTCGAGTCAGCCGTAGTATCCCGACAATTCGGCACATTATAATCTTTGGCCTCTGCTGATGGAGACATGTGCCTGGCCACGGCTGCGGTTCCTTAGATCCCATGGCGAGGTAGTCTTTGAGCTGCCGTGACGAGCCCAGTCCGCGTGACCCCGTCGAGGGAGGGGGTGTCGGTCATGCCTGGTAACAGGTGAGCTGACCGACATCTCCTCAGGAGGGATAGGTGCACGAAGGATCTCGGGGCAAGGCGCTCTGGTGACGGACCTCGGTGTTGAACTGTGGGGCGCCCAGCGGGTTGTAGAATGTATTGGCCCGGGAGATCTGTGGCCGTGGGAGGTAGCGAGGTGGTGGTTGGCAGTGCCGATGCGAGCGGAGTCTTCTCTCCCTCTATAGGGGTCCTGGTCCCGAGGTGGGGGAGCAGCGACCTGGGGAGCTTGTCCCGCCGTTTGGATACGGACGAGCGCATCCACGACGGACGCGAGTCGATCTATCCGGGCGGCTAGGGCGTTGATAGCGTTCGGGGGAGGAGATTCGTCCGCGCCTCCGTTGTAGGGGAGGCGGCGGTTAGTGCTTGGATCGTCGTGATGATCGCTCGCTCTTTGGTTGAGATCGGAAGATGAACTTTTGTTTTTGTGGAATCAAGGATTTCCCACAGACGGCGCCAGCAGACGTGCGTCGGATCACGTCAAGATGTTACCTTCCGTAGATCTGCTGATGGCGGCGATAGACGGCTGAGATTGGATTTGGAAGCTGGCTCCTAAAGTGTGTGGATCTTAATGGGTTTGAGGTTGTTTGGGCCAAGCTACCTGCAAGGAAGTCCCGGGGTGGTTGTACCACCGAGGACCCTCCGACGGTCAAGTTAGAGAGGAAATCCGAGAAGAGTAATGGCTTAGTGGAGTAAAAATGGCTTACTTGAACCGTATGAAGGAGGGGTTTATATAGCGGTGGCAGCAGGCAGGCAGGCACAAGAATCACGCCGGCCGTTACGCTCCCGGTGTCACGCCCGCATGATGAGCGGGATCCGCATTAATGGAGAGACGGGCTCGTTAATGGGGGGATCGTGATAGCGTGGAACGTGGGATGTGGCCGGCGGATATCTCGCGCATGGAGAGATTCGCGGGATGGCGGTTGCGCCTGTGAGTGGTGCCGTCGGTCGGTCGATGAGACCGAGGAAGATGACGTCGGCGGGAGAGCTCGAGGACGAGCGGGAGAACCGAGGTATCTTGGTAGCCCGGAGATGAGCTGAGAAGCCGAGGAGGCCAATTGTGCAGGGGGCTCGGAAGCGATCCAGCATTTGTTTATGGGACGGGCACAGGAGTGGCCTGGTCGGCCACTGTCCTTTCTTGTGAGCCTCGGGACATGTCATTAGCCACGTGTCATGATCTGGGAGATCACCGATATCGAGCATCATCAGATGGCTTAGTGCAAAGTGCTTTACCCAACATCAAGAAATCCCTAATTGAACCAGATTCTAAAGTGTTGGTTGATTACATGAATGGTAAATTCAAAGTTTCACGGAAAATGTATTATATAGTGAAGGCTATCTTGACTCTGAGAAGAAGAACGGGGGGTTATGTGATGCATATCTATCTGTTGTTGTTGTTGTTGTTGTTGTTGTTGTTATATATAATATAAAACCCTACTTCAAGTTTTTGAGCTTGATCAAGCTTTTGACCTTTTTCAAATTTGCCCCGGCCCTCATAACTGCTTCAATGCCTTTTTAGTCCTCACATACAAATCATCCTCATTGTCTTAAGCCCCATCTTGGTATTTAACTTTGTATTTGTTCATTATGAGTTTGCCACAATTTTCTTCAGCCTGTTTTTGGGCTTTAAGTTTATATTTGATCCTTTAGCTTTCATTATGGATTGACCTTAATCTTTCATTGTTTTCTATTAATGATAGGATACAAAATAGATTCGATGAAATCTCATAGATTTTATTATGAATTTGCCCTAATTCTATCTATATTTCCATTAATGATCAGGCATCATATATTTTGCAATCTCACAAGTCATGCAGTACATGAACTTATGCATATGTAAAAATAATTGAAATCATGGGCTTGGAGTAGCCCACCGTTGGGGCTTGAAGTAGCCAGTAGCCCAAAGGGAGACCCGGGATCGAGCCCAGGGTCTCCCATTTATGAAGGGGTAGCTAATTTATCCTACCTATTATCTCAATAAAGAATTGAAATCTCCATCTTAGACACGTCGACTGACTTAGGATAACAGAAATTAGGAAAGAGAATATTTACTAGATTATTTAAATACATTTTTTAGTTGTTTTAATCTGAATCATTGAAAGCAAAAGGCAGATCCAACGGCTGTTATTCAGGTTCGTGAATTTAAATACAACCTCCACTGTTCAACGGTGAAAAAGTGGTAGAATCATATGAAATTTGGTGTATCTACATCTTAGATGATAAAGATGATGATGGCTTCCGATCGTCAGAAAAAATAGTGGAGGTTGTATTTTTTCGATATCATAGGAGAAAATTCCTTCCTATGGCTTATTTTCTTCATTATTCTCTATGTGTGTGTGTGTGTCACGTCCCGCTTTCCAGAAAACGGTAACGATACATGGTAAGGTTCGCAACGTATTTACTATGAGAAGGTTATTTCCTTTAATAAATACGTTAAGCGTATGAAAATAATATAACAATATACAAGAATTGACAAGAGTAATTAAAATTTAACAACAATTTTATTTACATTCATTTTCATAGTCTGTATACAAGATAACTGAAATAAAAGTGCAAAATGCAAAAAGTGCCTAAACAATGGCATACGAAAAATAGAAGCTGACGAAAAAGAACTAGTAGTCTGGCACAGCAGTAAGCTGCTCGTAGTCCTCCTGACCAGGCTCGATCTATTCAGAATCCTGTCCACTTGACGAACATCCCAAGGAAAAGAAACAGAAAGGAATGTCGTTAGCGAACTAGCGCTCGGTAAGTCCATAAAGAAAAAGTACCGATGACTGAAGGTATGTAAAATGAACAGAAAACCAAGTAGTAATGAACATGTAAAAGTGTATGTAAAGGTATCTTAAGCATGACATGTATATGTATAAGGTTAAATATTCTAACGTGGTTGTTTGTGGTTTGATAAGGAAGGTAAGCATATATACGAAAGTGGTCCGCCAAACCCACGAGCCCACAGCACAAAAGAGTACAAGGCCCCGTCAAACCCACGGGACAACGGCACAAGAATATTCAAGAGGTGTCTTTTAGTTAACTCTCGTGCCATGTCATACATTCCTTACCAATCTACCCCTTATCCCCGTATATTTTATTGTATAGTTTAAGTTTGCAGGTCTTGATCGATTCCATGAATATAAGGAGTATGAGTTCAGGTTCAGGTTGTGTTTAAGTATTCATGTCAAGTCATATTCATGGTTCGGGTCAAGTCAATTCAAGTTCAAGTTTGGGTTTGAGTTCGAGTTTAAGTTTGATTGGAATTCAATTCAAGTTCGAATTTGAGTTCAAGTTCTAGACATATCTTATTAAAAAGATTTAAATTTTGAAATTCTTAAATGTTAGAACGATCGGGCAACCGCTACACATAGAAGGCAAGATTTGTGTCTTTTTCAAAGACGTTGACATCGATAATTCCTTTAATGTTATCGAGGCTGGATGGGCAAACACCCACTTTCTCCGGCTCTCCGAGACCTAGAGAATTGGTACCGCTTACACCTATTATTAATCTAAAGTCCTTAAAGATTTATCAATTTGTTTATTGTATGTTTTTATATGTTTGCATTTCTCAAGAGGTTTATGTAAAATGTTTTAATTTACAAAATAAACCTCGAGGATGTTTTTGATAAAAACATGTTAATTAAAAAGTCAAGAGTTTTATAAAAATGTAATTTAGATTTGGTGGTATTTTAGTGATAAAACTTGTTTTAAAAAATTTATGGTATTTTAATGAAAAAATCTATTTTTTTAAACTTGAGAGTATTTTCTTAAAAACTTTAATCTTTTCAGTTAAAAAAAATCTAATTTTCATAATTTTTTAAATTTGGAAATACATATATATGATTTAAATAATTTTCAAATTATTTAATTTGTTTTAAAATGTCGTATTTTCTTTAAACCGTATTTTATTTCTTTCGAGACTGAATTCTCCGTAAGGAGTTCTGCATCTCACTCAACTATTCACAGGATGTGCGATAACCTACACCAACCATAAACAGGTCTTCTAACGGGGGTTATAGAGGCGTATTTGTAAAAGATTTAAAAATAACGATTTAAAAACCGTATTTTAGAAATTGAGGCTATTTTAATGAAATACGTTTCCTTCGAAAATTAGAAAGATGGTATCATGCAATGTTTTCCATGTGTACATGAGAGGTAGGTCGTTATCCCGTACATGAAATATACGAAAAATAAAAGTCTATGATATTTAATTGCGAGTTTAATATGTCACAAAAATACATTTTTAAAGGGAAAGAATGTTCATGGATTAAGTGTAGCATAAGGTTTGCAAGTAAGGTAAAATAGACATTTTGTTTTTCTAAATCTTTTAGCATGAAATTTATGGTTTACAAGTCAAATGTTTGATGTACAAAATTTCTTCACGAAGTTTAGTTTAGTATCAATTTTATATGGGTTTATATGAGAAGAGTCAAAGTGAGGAGTTAAATGTGGATTCAAGAGAAGTGGAATATAGGGAGACTTACCCGTACCACTCGTACTCGTACAAGTGAGAATTAGAAGAGAGGTAGTCTCGGTTTGAAGAACCGAGGCTGACGATTTATGGAGGATGAGTGAGCTTCCGGGTTCGGGATCTTAGCACTTCACCAAGAGACTTGAACAACTTCTTGAGGAATTTGTCATGCCCCGCTTCCTAGTAGACGGAAACGTGACGTGGCAGGTCGCAACGTATTTACTAAGAAATAAATACGTTAAGCGTAATTAAGTAATATATAAAAATGAACAAGAATGACAAGAGTAATAAAATAAACAACAAATTTATTTACATTCAACTTTACATACAACTGTTTGAAATGAAAAGGTACAATGATATAAAGCGAATGCCTAAACAATGGCATACAGAAAAATAAGTGCAGAGGAACTAGTAGTCCGGCTGCTGTAAGCTGGTCCAAGTCCTCCTGGCTCGGCTCTGTCTTCTCGGAGTCCGGTCCTCCTAACGAACATTCCAAAGAAAGAAACAGAAAGGAATGTCGTCAGCGAACTAACGCTCGGTAAGTCCCAAAAGAAGAAAGAGAAGATAGTATATAAAGAGAAATGAACAGGTACAATATATGACTGATTACTGGTATGTGATAGTTATTATAACGTGGTTGTTTATAGTTTGGTAAAGAATGTATTCATGTATACGAGAGGAGTCCATTTTATCCCGTGGACTATGGTAACATGTAGTACAAGGCCCCATCATAACCCACGGGATAACGGCACGAGAATTCAAGTAGGTGTCTTTTAAGTGATCTCTCGTGCCACGATATATGTTTCATACCAATCTACCCCTTTATCCCCACGCAATTTATTGTATAGATTATGTTCACAAGTCTTGCCGAAACCATGGATACAAAATGTTCAGGTATTCATCTTCAGGATGTAATTAAGTAGTCATGTCAAGTTATAACCATGATTCGGTCAAGTCAAGTTAAGTATACACGTTTGATATTGTTGTTTGAATTCATGTATTCATGTTCATGATCAAGTATTCGTGTTTGATTTTGGATTCATATTTGAGATTAGACTCAGACCGAGTTAGACACTGATACTGATTTAACTCTTGAATTCTTAGGTTCGAGAATTATCAACAACTGCTGTATATGGACGGCAGGTTGTTGTGTCTTTTTTCAAGACAATTGCCATTGATAACTCCAGTTAAGTTTTCTAACCTGAATAGGCAAGCACTCACTTTCTCTGGCTCCTTGGAGCTCAAGAGAATTGATCCCGCTTAAACCTATATTTACTAAAGTCTTTAAATATTGTTTTGTATATCTCGATGGGGTTTTATGAAAAATATATTAATATGGATTAAAAATAAAACCTCGAGAGTGATTTGTATTACTTAGGGTTTTCATGAGCATGTGTTTTAAGTATTGAGATATTTTCATGATAAATTCTTAGCTTTCAAAAGTTTATGGTATTTTAGTGAAAAATAGTCTTTTTAGTAACTTAATGGTATTTTATTGATATTTTTAATCTTTCGTTTTTATAAAAATATAGTTTCATAATATAATGAAAATATGGATTTATAATTTTATATAATTTTTAATTTTAAAAAAATTAGTTTTATTTTAGAAAATTCGTTTTTCTTAAAAACCGTATTTATAACCTTTCGAGATCGAATACTCCGAAAGAAGTGCTGTATCTCGCTCTACTATCCTCAGGATGTACGATAATCCGCACCATCCATTAGCGGGTCCCCTAACAAAGGTTGTAGATGCATAATTGCAAAAGAATATGAAACACCGTTTAAAAGAAACCCGGTTTTATAGTAGGTGGTATTTTATTGTAAAGTTTATATTTCGAAACAAAAATTCATACAAATTAGCATCGTGCTATGAAACCAAAGTGTACGTGAGGGATAGGTCGTTACCTCGTGAAGTTTTTCCTAAATGTATAGTTTTAACAAAACTAAAAGAAGTGATATCAAAGTTCATGGTATTTTAATGAAAAAGTTTTAGTATGGATGTTTCACATGAGATTCTTGGTTAAAATTTGATTCTAAACATTGGTATTTAAGATTATAAGTATTGTGTAAAAATTATGTTGAACAAAATATAAAGGAGAAAGAGTTCTAGAGTTTAGAAAAAGGATATCAGTAATAACTCCACTTACCGATATAAGTTTTGAAATTGAATTTCAATGAAGAGAAAGAGAGATTGGGAGGGACTTACGGTTTAGAAAACTTAGGAAGAGGGTGAGGAAAAGGAAGAGGGTCTTCGTGGTGTCGCGAGAGCTCCAGAATCGGCTTCGATCTTCGTCGGAAGAAGCTTGCTCGCTAACTCCACTTTACTCGACTTGCATTTAGGACTTTTTAGAGAGTTTTGGCTAGAATTTTCAGAATGGCGCTGAGCTAAATTGTGGGGTGGTATTTATAGTGGAGAATTAGGATTTGAGAATTAAAATTATGGATTAAAAAGCATTAAAATGGTGTTAAATTGTAAAATGAAAGGTCTCTGTTTGATTGCAGGGAAATCAAACAGTGTAGAGGAGTTAAGAGCAGCTGAAGAGACGAGTGTGCAAAGCACGGGGCAATTTGGCCACATCCTGACTGTCCCCGCCGGCCCTATAGGCTAAACCGCCGGTCGATCTTGAGGCTCTGGCCTCGAGATTCGTGCCATCTGATTAAATCTCTGTTTACTCTATTTTCTACATGTTTGATTTTTTCTGAACTTTTCATTTCCCGTGTATTGCACGTGAAATCTTTTGGGCTTCCAAAAAGTTAAAAAGAAAAATCAGAAAAAATAATTGTGTCTGATGGAAATCGAACACAGGGGCTACGTCACAGCAGTGCAATGGCTTTACCAGTGAGCTACAAGTGGTTTCTTGTTTTTATTTAACAAAAGTAACTTATAACTCAAACTCAGGCTGTAAAACTCATTTCTTGTATATTAACAGAAAAAAAATTTGTACAAAGATTTTAAAGTCGTTACATTCTACCCTCCTTATAAAAATTTCGTTCTCGAAATTTACATTTACATATGGGCTAACTTTCAAATAGTTAAGGGTATCTTGCATGCATGTATTCTTCTCGTTCCCATGTTGATTCTCCTGGCGAATCCTTTCTCCACATCACTCGGACCAAGTTTACTTCCTTGTTCCGTAATGTCTTCACTTTTGGTCTAGGATCTCAACTGGTTGTTGCTCGCAAATTAAGTCAGTTTGTACTGTGAGCTCTGAGTGATCAAGTATGTGGCTGGGGTCGCTCATATATCGTCGTAGCTGGGATATGTAGAACACGTTGTGCACACTTTCCAATGAGGGTGGTAGTGCTAAACGGTATGCCACTTCTCCAACTCGTTCGAGTATGTTGAATGGTCCTATGTATCTTGGACTTAGCTTACTCCTCTTGATAAAGCGGATCAATCCTCTGTTTGGAGAGATCTTCAGGAAAATATGGTCTCCAGGTTGGAACTCCAGATGCCTCCGCTTTCCATCTGCCCAATACTTCTGTCGGTCTTGGGCTATGCGCATTCTTTCCCTGATCGTGCGAACTACGTCCACAGCTGCCACGATCATCTCTGGTCCAAGGAGTTCATGATCTCCGATGTTGTCCCAACTTAGCGGTGAACGACATTTCTGTCCGTAGAGTGCCGCGAATGGTGCCATTCCAATACTTGCCTGATAGCTGTTGTTGTATGAAAACTCCACAAGGTGTAGGTGATCTTCCCATGAACTTCCGAAGTCTAACATACAAGCTCTTAGCATGTCTTCCAGAATCTGAATTGTTCGCTCGGACTGTCCGTCCGTTTGTGGATGATAAGCCGTGCTGAAATTCAGACTCGTTCCTAAGATAGCTTGCAGACTCTGCTAAAATTGTGATCGGAATCTGGTATCACGATCGAAGACGATGCAAAGAGGTACTCCATGTAATCTCACGATCTCCTGCATAAGTTCATAGGTATCAAATATAGTACATCTTGAAGGTTTAAATCTTACTTTAGATTTATGCTTACCTCCATATACTTCTTTGCTAACGTCTCGGTTGATAGGCCAACTCGAAATGGAATAAAATGAGCCGATTTGGTGATTCGATCCACAATAACTCATATTGCGTCGTTACCCTTCGTGCTGCGAGGAAGGGCAGTCACGAAGTCCATGGTAATGTGCTGCCATTTCTATTCTGGGATTGGTAATGGCTGAAGTAGACCCGCAGTTCTGTGATGTTCAGCCTTCACTTGCTGACACACCAAATACTTGGCTACACTTCTAGCTACTTCTCGCTTCATTCCATGCCACCAGTAGTGTTGTCGTAGATCCTTGTACATCTTTATGCCACCGGGGTGTACAGTATAAGGAGAGCTATGAGCTTCTTTCATCAACTCTTCTCGAACTGGGCCGATTGGTACACATAATCGACTTCCATACCTTAAGGATCCATCTTCGTGGATGATGAAGTCAGTTCAAAGTCCATTTTCTACCTGTTCTCGGATCTTTTGTAGCTTGGCATCATTTGCTTGAGCCACCTTGATCTGATTGATAAGAGTAGACTGGACTTGTAAGTTCATCAAATATGAAGCGTTACCTAGCATAACTACTTCGATCGCCAATCCGTGCAATTCTTGCTGTAGCTTCCACTGAGCGGTGAGGTTCATTGCTAATGGCTGGCAGCTAAGTGCATCAGGAACTGCATTCACCTTCCCAAGATGATATTGTAGATTGATGTCGAAGTCCGCCATGAGTTCTAGCCATCTTCTCTGCCGCATGTTTAGTTCCTTCTGAGTAAATACATACTTCAGACTCTTGTGGTCAGTGTATATATCCACTTGTTCTTCCAGAAGATAGTGGTGCCAAATCTTAAGTGCGAAGATGACGGCTGCCAACTCCAGATCATGTATTGGATAGTTGCGCTCATGTACCTTTAATTGTCTTGATGCAAAAACCATAACTTTTCCATGCTGGTGTAGAACACATCCCAATCCTTTACTGGACGCATCACAATGCACAACAAATCCTCCAGATTGATCCGGTATTACGAGGATAGGAGCAGAGGTTAGTCTCGACTTGAGTTCTATAAATGATTTTTCACATGCTTCTGACCACACGAATACTTCATCTTTACGTGTGAGCTTGGTCAGGGGTGCTGCAATTTTTGAGAAGCCTTCAATGAATCATCGGTAGTATCCTGCTAATCCCAAGAAACTTCGTATATTTTTCACCGTCTTTGGTGTCGGCATTCGCTGACAGCTGAGACTTTATCTGGATCTACTGAGATTCCTTCGTCTGAAACAATATTTCCGAGAAATCCGACTTGATCTAGGCAAAATTCACACTTGCTGTACTTGGCGTAGAGCTGATGTTGTCGCAATGTCTCCAGGACAATCCGTAAGTGCTCGGCATGTTCTTTCTGATTCTTTGAATACACCAGGATGTCGTCGATGAAAATGACAACGAACCCGTCTAAGTACTCTCGGAAAACATGGTTCATCAGATTCATAAAGATGGTAGGTGCATTGGTCACTCCAAATGGCATTACGAGATATTCATAATGACCATATCGAGTCCTAAACGCCGTCTTCAGAATGTCGGACTCTTTGACCTTCACCTGATGATAACCCAAACGAAGATTTAGTTTTGAAAATACACAAGACCCACTTAGCTGATCGAAAAGACCATCAATGCGCGGTAGTGGATACTTGTTCTTAATCGTTACTTCGTTCAGAGCTCGATAATCCAGACACATCCTGTATGAACTATCTTTCTTCTTCACGAGTAATACCGGAGATCCCCAGCTTGAAGCACTGGAATGAATCCAACCTTTCTTCATGTCACGCCCCGCTTCCCAGTAGACGGAAACGGTGACGTGGCAGGCCGCAACGTATTTACTAAGAAACAAATACGTTAAGCGTAATTAAGCAATATGTAAATATACAAGAATGACAAGAGTATTAAAATAAAACAACAACTTTATTAACATTCATCTTTATATACAATTGTTTGAAAATAAAAGATACAATGAGTAAAGCAGTGCCTAAACAATGGCATACAAGAAAGTAAGTGCAACGGAACTAGAAGTCAGGCTAAGCAGTAAGCTGGTGCAAGTCCTCCTGGCTCGGCTCGATCTCCTCAGAGTCTGGTCCTCCTGACGAACATTCCAAAGAAAGAAACAGAAAGGAAAATTTTCTGCGAACTAACGCTCGGTAAGTCCCAAAAGAAGAAAGAGAAGATAATATATAAAGTGAAATGAACAGGTAAAGTGTATATAACTGATTGCCGGTATATGATAGTTATTCTAACGTGGTTATTTGTAGTTTGGTAAAGAAGGTATTCATGTATATGAGAGGAGTCTATCTTACCCCGTGGACTATGGTAACATGTAGTACAAGGTCCCATCATAACCCACGGGACAACGGCACGAGAATTCATATAGGTATCTTTTAAGTGACCTCTCGTGCCACGATATACGTTCCGTACCAATCTACCCCTTTATCCCCGCGTATTGTATTGTATAGATTATATTTACAAGTCTTACCGATACCATGGATACAAAATGTTCAAGTATTCATATTCAGGATGTAATCAAGTATTCAAGTAGTCAAGTCAAGTTATAACCATGGCTCGGTCAAGTCAAGTCAAGTATACATGTTTGATATTGATGTTTAGATTCAAGTATTCATGTTCATGTTCGAGTATTCATGCTTGATTTTGGAGTCAGGTTTGAGATTAGACTCATACTGAGTCAGACACTTGTAAACTGATTTAACTCTTGAATTCTTAAGTTCGGGAGCCATCGGCAACTGCTACACATGGACGGCAGGATTTGTGTTTTTTTCCAAGACAATTGCCATTGATAACACCGTTAGGTTGTCTACCTTAAATAGGTAAGCACTCACTTTCTACGGTTCCCTGGTGCTCAAGAGAATCGATCCCGCTTAAACCTATATTTACTAAAGTCCTTAAATATTGTTATTTTGTATATCTCGAGGGGTTTTATGAAAAATATTTTAATATAGTTAAAAATAAAACCTCGAGGGTGATTGGTATTGCTTAGGGTTTTCATGAGCATGGATTTTAAGTATTGTGGTACTTTAATGATAAACACTTAGCATTTGAAAGTTCATGGTATTTTACTGAAAAACTTGTCTTTTTTGGTATCTTGATGACATTTTATTGGCATTTGTTAATCTTTCATTTTTTTAGAAAAAATATAGATTTATTATATTTTGAAAATATGGATTTATAATTTTATATAATTTTAATTTTAAAAATAATTTTAGTTTATTTAGAAAATTTGTATTTCTTAAAAACGTATTTAAATCTTTTCGAGATCGAATGCTTCATGAGGAGATCTGCATCTCGCTCTACTAGCCCAAGGATGTGCGATAATCCGCACCATCCGTTAGCGGGTCCCCTAAAGAGGTTTGTAGATGCATAATTGCAAAGGAAATGAAATACCGGTTTAAAAGAAATCCGGTTTTAGAATTATGTGGTATTTTATTGTAAATACTATTTTCGAACCAAAAACACATAGAACTAGGCATCGTGCTATGAAACCAAGTGTGTGTGTGAGTTAGGTCGTTACCCCGTGAAGTTTTCCTAAAGGTATAGTTAAGCAATTTTGTCGAAAAGATTTGATAACAAAGTTCAAGGTATTTTAATGAAAAAGTTTAATTAGAGTTGTTTCACATGAGATTCTTGGGTAAAATTGATTCTAAACATTGGTATTAAGATTACAAGTGAAGTGGTAAAATTAGTTTGACCAAATGATAAAAGAAAATGGAGTTATAGGTTTTAGAAAAGATGATATCGGTAATAACCCCACTTTTACCGATATTTGATTTAAAATGAGTATCAATAAAAATGAGGAGAATTGCGAGGGACTTACGGTTTAGAAATTTCAAAGAGAGATTGAAGAAGAGGGGATGAGTTTCGTGGTGTCACGGGAGCTCCGAAATAGGCTTCGATCTTCACCGGAACCAACTTGTTCGCTAACTCCACCTTACTCCACTTGCACTTAATTAGGAACTTTTTGGAAAGTTTTAGCTAGAATTTTCAAAATGGTGCTGAGCTAAAGTGTGGGGTGGTATTTATAGTTGAGAATTAGGGTTTGGAAATTAAATTGTGGATTAAAAAGTATTAAAATTTTGTTAAATTGTGAATTGAAGGGTCTCTTTTTTTATTGCAGGGAAATCAAACAGTACAGAGGGGTTAGTGGTAGCTGAAGAGTCATGTATGCAAAGCTCGGGCTTCATTGGGCTCATCTGACCCGTCCCCGCCGGCCGAAACCCGATAATGGCTGGTCGATCTTGAGGCGATTGCCTCGAGATTCGTGCCATCTGAACAACCCTCTGTTTACTCCATTTTCAACATGTTTGATTTTTCTGAACTTTTCATTTCTCCGTGTATTGCACATGCAATCTTTTGGGCTTCCAAAAAATTAAAAAGAAAAATCAGAAAAAATAATTGTGTCTGATGGGAATCGAACACAGGGGCTACGTCACAGCAATGCAAAGGCTTTACCAGTGAGTTACAAGTTGTTTCTTGCTGTTATTTCACAAAAGTGACTTATAACTCAAACTCAGACTGTAAAACTCATTTCTTGTATATTAACGGAAAATTTCCGTACAAAGATTTTAGAGTCGTTACACTTCAGGAGTTCGTCCAACTGAATGCGGATCTCCTTCAATCTTTCTGGACTTAACCGGTACGGAGCTTTGATTACAGGTTGCGCACCAGGTTGTAAATCAATACTAAACTCAAGAGCTCGATCGGGAGGCAAACCTGATATATCTTCAGGGAACACATTCTCGAACTACTTCAGGCTTTTCTTCTTCTGCCGGTGGAGAGAACTCTTCTGCATTCTTCGGTTTAGCATGGTATCTTCATGGTTCCAAAGTTCTATCTCCACTTTTGAAATAGAAGACTGGGTGATCTGGTATCTCAAATACTACACTCCTTTGACGTCAGTCAATAGTAGCATAGAATACTCCCAACCAATCCATTCCCAACACAACATCAAAATTTGGGATGTCCAGTACTTTGAAATTCGCGTAGAATTCTCATCCGCAAACTACAACTGGACACTGATCAAATCCCATAGTTGCTTTCAAAACTCCATTCCCGGAACTGACATTCCATCTTGAAATGAGTGTCTTCACGGGAATCGCATGCATTCTCATGAATCGTTGGGATATGAAGCAGTGTAAAGCTCCAGTGTCGAAAAGTGGAAGTGCGGGAAGGGTGGCTACTAGTATGATACCTAAGTTGTGTGAGGTTGGGTTTAGATATAGGAAAAGTTATAGTGATACGCAAGGATTGAAAAATTGAAAGGATTGTGAAGTTACCAATGATGACTTGTCCTGTGGCTTCGGCCTCCTCGACCGTCATTGTAAAAGTCTGACGTCGTGGTACATTCCTCCTTGCTGGAGGCACATTCCTCTGTCCTGGAGGCACGTTTCTCTGCCCTTGAGCCACATTTCTATGTGCCTGATGGAATTGACGTTGAGGCTGTACAGGAGGTCCACATGGAGCTGGTGCAGGGAGAGCTAGGCGAGGTGTAGGAGCCAGAATGGTTGGCCGCTGCAAGGCTGTGATTGTTGGTCTGGGTGCTGGAGGTGTGTTGAAACGGTATGGACATGCTCCTATGGCATGAGTGGATGCGCCACAAACCAAACACAGGCCATTTGCACGCCTGCAGTGCTTTGCTAGGTGTCCAGTCCTCTTGCAGTAAAAACAGAAGTCTAGACTGGACTGGTTAAATGATCCTCCTGGTCTCCTGGATGCAAAGGTCGGCCTAGAAGAGGCTCCTCATGTCATCTGTGCGGCCGGGCGCTTGATTCCAGCTGTTTGGGGCTTACCCTTCTTCTTCACCACCGCTAAATTACGGCGAGCTGCCTTCAGGGTGAGTTCATGAGTCGGGTATTCGCCTGTGACTAACGCCTCTTGAATCTCCGGGTCTAAGCCCTGTTGAAATCGTCTAGCCCGAATCTCATCAGTCGAGATTAAATATGCCGCGAACCTGATAAGTTGTCGATGTCAGGATAGAGATGTGTTTTAATGGAACATTATTTGATACGAATTCTTTACTTGCTGAGCATGATGAATTCGGCATCATATTCATCCACCGATTTTCCCACATAGAACCTTGTTGCAGGTGGATGAACTGTTGCTCCATCTCAAATCGAGCAGTCTCAAGGAAGAACTTCACATCGAACAGATCGCGAAACATCTTCCACTCAATAGGTTGGGTGAGACGGTTTCCTCAGCCTTCCACCAGACTCTAGCATTGTCTGTCAGTTGCAGCTTAGCAACTCTCACCCAAGCAATATCTGGCACTTGAGCTGCTGCCAGATCATCTTCGATCGATTGAACCCATTCTTCTGCCTCCAGTAGGCTCTTTTTTCCCGAGAAGTGTTTTGGATGCAGTGCCCAGAATTGTTTGACTCCGGGTGCCTCGGCTTCGGGACGGTGCATGAGGATAGCAGTCTGCTGCTGCTGACCCTCCAATAGGGTCTTGATAGCCTCAAGCAGTACAGTTTGCTCATTGATGGGAGCTGCAACGGTAGGTAGTGGTGGTAGAGTAGGCGGTGGGGTATTGCCGTTGACATTCGTGCTGGTGTTGTTCGGAGAATCGATTACCTTGATAGAAAATGAATGGTTAGGATATATTCAAGAAATTAGAAATGTAAGGAATGTATAGTTGCTGATTCTTATAATTCTTGTGATATATTGCATAAGATTTCATGCAGAACTGACCTGCATGGGCCACCAACAAAACCTGTCACGCCCCGCTTCCCAGTAGACTGAAACGTGACGTGGCAGGCCGCAACGTATTTACTAAGAAATAAATACGTTAAGCGTAATTAAGCAATATATAAAAATGAACAAGAATGTCAAGAGTAATAAAATAAACAAAAACTTTATTTACATTCAACTTTACATACAACTGTTTGAAATGAAAAGATACAATGATATAAAGTGAATGCCTAAACAATGGCATACAGAAAAATAAGTGCAGAGGAACTAGTAGTCCGGCTGCTGTAAGCTGGTCCAAGTCCTCCTGGCTCGGCTCTGTCTCCTCGAAGTCCGGTCCTCCTGACGAACATTCCAAAGAAAGAAACAGAAAGGAACGTCGTCAACGAACTAACGCTCGGTAAGTCCCAAAAGAAGAAAGAAAAGATAGTATATAAAAAGAAATGAACAGGTACAATATATGACTGATTACTGGTATGTGATAGTTATTATAACGTGGTTGTTTGTAGTTTGGTAAAGAATGTATTCATGTATACGAGAGGAGTTCATCTTATCCCGTAGACTATGGTAACATGTAGTACAAGGCCCCGTCATAACCCACGGGACAACGGCACGGGAATTCATGTATGTGTCTTTTAAGTGACCTCTCGTGCCACGATATACGTTCCGTACCAATCTACCCCTTTATCCCCGCGTAATGTATTGTATAGATTATGTTCACAAGTCTTGCCGAAACCATGGATACAAAATGTTCAGGTATTCATGTTCAGGATGTAATTAAGTAGTCATGTCAAGTTATAACCATGGTTCGGTCAAGTCAAATCAAGTATACATGTTTGATATTGTTGTTTGAATTCAAGTATTCATGGTCATGATCAAGTATTCATGTTTGATTTTGGATTCAGGTTTGAGATTAGACTCGGACCGAGTCAGACACCGGTACTGATTTAACTCTTGAATTCTTAGGCTCGGAAATTATCGGCAACTGCTGCATATGGATGACAGGATTTGTGAATTTTTCCAAGAAAATTGCCATTGATATCTCCTGTTAAGTTTTCTAACCTGAATAGGCAAGCACTCACTTTCTCCGGCTCCCTGGGGCTCAAGAGAATTGATCCCGCTTAAACCTATATTTACTAAAGTCCTTAAATATTGTTTTGTATATCTCGAGGGGTTTTTATGAAAAATATATTAATATGGATTAAAAATAAAACCTCAAGGGTGATTTGTATTACTTAGGGTTTTCGTGAGCACGTGTTTTAAGTATTGAGGTATTTTCATGATAAATACTTAGCTTTCAAAAGTTTATGATATTTTAGTGAAAATAGTCTTTTTAGTAACTTAATGGTATTTTATTGACATTTTTTAATCTTTCATTTTGTAAAAATATAGTTTCATAATATAATGAAAATATGGATTTATAATTTTATATAATTTTTAATTTTAAAAAAATTATTTTTATTTTAGAAAATTCGTTTTTCTTAAAAATCGTATTTATATCCTTTCGAGATCGAATACTCCATGAGGAGTGTTGCATCTCGCTCTGCTATCCTCAAGATGTGCGATAATCCGCACTATCCATTAGCGGGTCTCATAACAAGAGTTGTAGATGTATAATTGCAAAGGAATATGAAACACCATTTAAAAGAAATCCGGCTTTAAAGTAGGTGGTATTTTATTGTAAAGTTTATATTTCGAAACAAAAATTCCTACAAATTAGCATCATGCTATGAAACCAAAGTGTACGTGAGGTGTAGGTCGTTACCCCGTGAAGTTTTTCCTAAAAGTATAGTTTTAACAAAACTAAAAGAAGTGATATCAAAGTTCATGGTATTTTAATGAAAAAGTTTAAGTATGGATGTTTCACATGAGATTCTTGGTTAAAATTTGATTCTAAATATTGGTATTTAGGGTTATAAGTATTGTGTAAAAATTAGATTGAACAAAATATAAAGGAGAAAGAGTTTCTAGGGTTTAGAGAAAGGATATCGGTAATAACTCCACTTACCAATATAAGTTTTGAAATTGAATTTCAATGAAGAGAAAGAGAGATAGGGAGGGAATTACGGTTTAGAAAACTTAGGAAGAGGGTGAGGAAAAGGAAGAGGGTCTTCATGGCGTCGCGGGAGCTTCGGAATCGACTTCGATCTTCGTCGGAATAAGCTTGCTCGCTAACTCCACTTTACTCCACTTGCACTTAGGACTTTTTAGAGAGTTTTGGCTAGAATTTTCAGAATGGCGCTGAGCCAAATTGTGGGGTGGTATTTATAGTGGAGAATTAGGGTTTGGGAATTAAAATTGTGGATTAAAAAGCATTAAAATAGTGTTAAATTGTGAAATGAAAGGTCTTTATTTGATTGCAGGGAAATCAAACAGTGCAGAGGAGTTAAGGGTAACTGAAGAGACGAGTGTGCGAAGCATGGAGCAATTTGACCACATCCTGACCATCCCCGCCGGCCCTATAGGCTAAACCGCCGGTCGATCTTGAGGCTCTGGCCTCGAGATTCGTGCCATCTGATTAAATCTCTGTTTACTCTATTTTCCACATGTTTGATTTTTTTGGACTTTTCATTTTCCGTGTGTTGCACATGAAATCTTTTGTGCTTCCAAAAAGTTAAAAAGAAAAATCAGAAAAAATAATTGTGTCTGATGTGAATCGAACACAGGGGCTACGTCACAGCAGTGTAAGGGCTTTACCAGTGAGGTACAAGTGGTTTCTTGCTTTTATTTAACAAAAGTAACTTATAACTCAAACTCAGGCTGTAAAACTCATTTCTTGTATATTAACAGAAAAAATTTCTGTAGAGAGATTTTAGAGTCGTTACAGAATTTGAGAGTGAAATTTGAGAGAGAGGATGTCTAGAGATGGAGCTAGGACTAGTGTAGGTATTTATAGGGGATAAAGTGAAGGTATGGTGGATTAATTATAATTAAAATAATTAAAAATATGAATTAAAAGAGAAAAAATGGGTAGATGAAGGGACTACAGAGTCTCTGAATTAAAACAGGGGATATAAAGTGTAAAAATGGGTAGTTGAAAGGATGCACGTCCACGAGATGTGGATGATTAGACATCATCAGGCCATCGGTTGCGGCCAAAAGGGATTTTTTTGCGGCCAAGACGAGAGCAATCGCCTCGAGGTTCGAGCCATGTATTTATTTGGTTTTAAATATCTCCTTTATCCATTTTGTTTCTGTTGCAACTTTTCGTTTTTCCGTAAAATGCCCGTGCAAACTCTTGGGTTTCCAAAACGTTAAAATAAAAATAATAAAATAATTGGGACTGATGGGGTTCGAACACGTAAGCTGAAGAACAGCTGTAGAGAGTCTTAACCAATAAACTTCAGGTTGTTTCTTACTTTTATTTAACAATAATTACTTATAACTCAAAGTCAGAGCAGAAATACACCTTTATATATACATTAAATGTGATACAATTGTACCGTGATTTCAGGGTTGTTACAGTGTGTGTGTGTGTGTAACGACAACATTTTCTATATATTAATAAAAGTTTTTATTTTTTTTATTTTTTTAGTCAACAAATATTTCTTCTAATATTTATTTTCGATGAAAAAGTTAGGAAAAAGTTTGCTTTGAGTTCAAGAATATTTAATATAATTTTTAGATGAAGAAAAGAATTTAAATACTATTTTTAGTATTTTCTAAGATTTATTTAGAAATGGAATTTTGAATAAAAATAATTATTTTTTAGATGAAAACTATGAAATTTGATAATATAATTATTTAGATTCCTTCTAGAATTTATTTAGATTTTTTCGATATAAAAAACTATTATTAAAGCATTTTGAATTAAAGAAAAGATTTAATTTATAGAAAAGGAATTTAAAAAAAGGAATTACTTTTTAACAAAAAAAATATTACAAAAGAAGAAAATAATTATGTATATTTTTCAAGAACCTGTTTGGAATTTTTCGGTATTTAAAACTATTTACAAAAGTATTTTGTACAAAAGAAAACATTTAAAAATGGTTTTTAAAAGGAAAAAAGTGTGGGGGTCACACACCTCCATAGGCGCACAACAAGCGGCCACGTGGCGAGGAATTTTCTCACATGAGCTATTTTGGGGGTGGCTATTGGGGGATTTGTCGGCTTGATTTGGGGGGTTTTTGAACTCTTTAAATAGGCCGACTTCATTTGACTTTTCCCCCTCTTTTCTTATCAAAAAAAAATCAAACAAAAATTCTGCTCGACCATCGTTCTGTCCTCTTCCTAACGACGCTGGCCTCGCCTTCAGTAAAAATCCGAGGAGGTATATACTTGCGTTACGGTAAAACTTGACGGCTCTCGACGCGTCCAATTCAAACTCGTTTCGAAGGCAGGATGCGTCTCTCCCTCTCTCATTCTTGTCGTATATTCTTGCATGTTAAATATGTTCCCTTGTTTTATTAACTCCATAACTTTAATACCATTGGTTAACATTAATATAGTCTTAATCGACAAACAAGATAACTACTTATACATTGTCTATTGCTTTAACCCACACATCTAAAAGAACTCTTGCACATATTTTTAGGCATAGGGTAACGACCTACCCCCGTTTCACCAACTTTTTGTGAATCCTAACCATGGCATTTGTAATGACCGTAATTTTCATAAAGTAATTAAAAGCCTATTTTATTTTTGGAGCCAAATGTTTCTTTCATGGTATTTTAATATTAATGGTTTCCATTAAAGATGTAACGCCCCACGCCCCAGTACAGATGGTATTGTCCACTCTGGCCGAAACCGCACGGTTTTGTCCTTTGGAACAAACCGGACTCGAGAAGGGGCCACTTCTAAAAGAACTCATGCACAAATTTTTAGGCACAGGGTAACGACCTACCCCTGTTTCACTGACTTTTTGTGAATCCCAATCATGTCGTTTGTAATGACCGTAATTTTCATATAGTAAATAAAAGCCTATTTTATTTTTGGAGCTAAATGTTTCTTTCATGGTATTTTAATATTAATGGTTTTCATTAAAAGATGTAACGCCCCACGCCCCAGTATGGATGGTATTGTCCACTCTGGTCGAAACAGCACGGTTGTGTCCTTTGGAACAAACCGAACTCGAGAACGGGCCACTTCTAAAAGAACTCCTGCACACAATTTTAGGCATAGGGTAACGACCTACTCCCGTTTCATCGACTTTTTGTGAATCCCAACCATGCCATTTGTAATGACCGTAATTTTCATATAGTAAATAAAAGCCTATTTTATTTTTGGAGCTAAATATTTCTTTCATGGTATTTTAATGTTAATGGTTTTCATTAAAAGATGTAACGCCCCAACGGCCCAGTATGGATGGTATTGTCTGCTCTGGCCGAAACCACATGGTTTTGTCTTTTGGAGCGAACTGGACTCGAGAAGGGGTCACTTCCCAAAAGGTCACCCATCCAAGGATTTCCATAGCCTGAGCACGCTTAACTACGGAGTTTTTCAAACTCCAGAGTACCGGTTCACTCAAAAGGAACCTCCGTTGTCACGCCCCGCTTCCTAAAAGAAGGACAAGGATGACGTGGCATGGTCCGCAATCTAACTGTATTTGTCACGCCCCGCTTTCCGGTGTACGGCGAAGGGGACGCGGCGAGGCCCGCTACGTATATACTCAGAAGTACAAACGCTAAGCGTATCTAAGCAATATAAAAATAAATACACAGGAGACAAGATATAAAAAAGAACTGCAACTTTTATTTATTAACATTCTTTTGTACAATGCATGAAAAGGAAATACAACTGAAATAAAAAGATGCCTAAACAGTGGCATAACAGGAAATGAAAATACAGAAAAGAAAAGTGTACAATGAAACTAAAGTGCAGGGTCTTCGGCAAACTGCTCCAAGTCTTCTTGGGATGGCTCGATCTCCGCCGGGTCCAAACCACCTAACGACATTCAAAGAAGAAAGAAATAGAGTGTCGTCAGCGAACAGGTCGCTCGGTAAGTCCCAAAGATAGGGGAGAAATAGACAAAGAGTAGGAGAGAGAGAGTAACTTTTAATGTTGTATTGTATTGTTATATTAACGCTGTTGTTTGTAGCTTGGTACAGAAGAATGCCAGTGTATACGAGAGGGGTCTCTATATGCTAGAGACCAGGGCAAACCGAATATAGAGTACAAGGCTCCGTTAGAAGGCCCGGAACAACGGCAATTGGATTCATGTTAGGTGTCTTAAATCTGACCGTCTCGTGCCACTTTTAACATCTTCCATACCAATCTACCCCTTAAACCCCATAGTGTTTTATTTGTATTGTTTTGTACTGTAAATTGCATTGATTGTAAGATTGATTGACTGACTAACCGAAACCATGATATCAGGAAACGGTTATAACCGTAGAGTCATGTAAATGGAATACTGAGAATCATGTAAAAGGAATATATATCCATGGTTCGGTTCAATCAAGTGTATAAATTGATAATTGTATTCATGGATTCATGTGTTCATTTTGAATTGGAATCTTATAGATTATAGATTGACTTGAATCATATTCAAGTCAGATTAATCAGACTCAAACCCGAGTCAGACAATCAGAAATGTGAATCGAAGTCTTATAATTGTTAGGGTTCTTAGGGTAATTTATAAAACTTGAGGGGGTTTTATGTAAAAATACTTTTATATACTTTTCAAAATACATCTCAAGTATTTATTGTTCATCTTTAGAGTTGTAATGAGAGTGGATTTTATGTTGTGACATTTCAAGTGAAAATATCCTAGTTTTATAAATAAGGGTATTTATCTGTAATATTGATTATTTGAAGTTCATGGTATTTTAGTGTAAACTTTATTCTTGTGATTTTTAGAAAAAGGTGGAAAATTTATATTATAATAAAATAGGTATTTAAGTGATAAATATACATATGTGTATACAAAAATAATTTTAATAAATATTTTATATTCCAAAAATCTCATTTTCTTAAGATGTCGTATTTTAAACCTTTCGAGACCGAATGCTCCTTGTGGAGGTCTGAACCTCGCACTACTAGGCCCGAGGGTGCACGATAAACCGTACTATCCGTAACGGGTTCCCCAAAGGTGGGTTGTAGCGGCGCTTTGCAAAGATTGTAAAATACTAATCCTTTAGAAAATGGTTTTATAAAGTAAAAGGTATTTATTTGCAAAGGTGTAAATTTTCCGTATTTTAGATTCTAGGGTTTCCTAAGCCAACTAGCCTATTTCTAAATGGTCTAAACGACAAGTCGTTAGAAGCCTCAAATCGCCTCTTCACCGCCAATTATGGCCAGGTAAGTATAAGTGAGGAAGGAGGGATCCGCTCACGAATCGTGAGACGGGCCTTTTAAAGTTACCTAAGCTCACTTGCCTAGCCTAGACACCACAAAGTCAGGTTTAGATAAACGATCGATGTCCACAACTTATCGTATTTTCCTAATAATAGGTATTTATTTAAAAGCGTATCAAATCTAAAACTTTTAAGAATGGTTTTATTAAGAATATGGTATTTAAATGAAAGTTTTGTTTTATCGTATTCTAAGTTCTTGATGATGTCGTTTAGGGTTGTATTTGCGTGTGTGTGGAGGTAGGTCATTACCTCGTGCTCTACTTTAAATGTATAGCGAGGTTTAGGGGTTAAATGTGAAATCGAAACATGATGGTATTAAAGTGAAAAAATACGATAGATTGGAAATGTTATCATTTCATGTGAGAAAACTTGTTCAAATTATTCGTTGAATGTTTAATAGTCAACAATAAGATGTTTAAGCATGATTGAATTGATTAGAAGTGAAATTTTATAGAAGACCGAGTCGGAAATCGGATTTGTTCCGATTCCGTCGGATTTCGTAGTTTCGTATTTTAGAGGAATAGAAAGGGGATAGAATGGGACTTACGGGTTTCGATCTATACTAAGGAGTGTAGGGGAACTAAGGGAGTTGGCGAGGCGTTGCTTCGTCGCCGGTTGTTTCTAAAAACGTCGCCGGAATTCCCGCCGGAATTTCGTCGGAGCTTCGCCGCGAACTTGTTTTCAACGTACACACTTCTTGGAAAATTTTTTGAGAGAGTGGCTCAAGATTTTGGGGGTGAGAGGGTAGTGTGAAGGGTTGGTATTTATAGGGTTAGGCTAGGGTTAGGGTAGATGAAAAGTTAAAAATAAAAATGTGATAAAATGTAATAAAAATGTATTAAAAGTGGAGTAATTGGGGTTTTTAAAGAGCTCTGAAAGTGGTCTGAGGCTGAAATTTTGTAGGTGCATAGGGATTATGAAAAGACACAACTTTCATGTTGTGGCCGTCGCCGGAATCGGCCGACTCGGGGGTGACTCGGCCGTGACTCGGTCTGAACATTGAGTCGGCCGAGTCGAGGCCGAGTTGGCCGATTCCCGGCCGAGTCTTGCGGCCAGGATCCCCTCCGACGGTTCATCTAACTCATGGAAGTGTTACATCTTTGGGTGTAGTGGGGGTTTTTGTGAGATATGCACGTGTAAACTCTTGGTATTCTAAAGGTTTTAAAAAAATCAATATTAAAAATAATGTGAGGTATGGGATTTGAACTCTGGTGGCTTGGTTCAGCAGTGCAAGGTATTACCAATGAGCTACAAGCTCCTTCTTGTAATTATGGTGTGAAATAATTACTTAAAGTGGTAACAGTAACATTAAATACCCCAAGTATATTTTAATTTGAAAACAATTTTATGTACACTAAAAATGGAGTTATTTAAAAAGAAAATAATTACTTATATATTGTGCTCAGGTTAAAATACTCCTTTATGGATTTTGAAAAAATTAATTTAAAAATTTGTATAGAAAAAAGTGTATAAGAAAATTAGGGTTGTTACATTCTACCCTCCTTATAAAAATTTCATCCTCGAAATTTGTAAAAGGAAAGTGTAACAGTTCAGGGAAGTTTGGTGACTGCAGTATAAATAGTGTATAGAAGTGATACGATGGTGAAAAAGGCTTACCGGTGTTACCTTGACCTACAGTCTCGGCTTCTACGGCTTCTAATGTGAATGTCTGTCGCCGTGGTACATTCCTTCTAGCTGGAGGCACATTCTGTCCTTGAGGCCTGTTTCTCTGCCCTCTAGGCATGTTTTTCATTGCTTGTTGGAATTGGCGAGTAGGCTGTGCAGGTGGTGGAGCATGTGGTGCATAACGAGGTGCAGGAGCCAGGATAGCTGGCCGCTGCGGGTAGTTGGTGGGTGTGTGAGTTGAGTTGCTATTGTAAGGACAGTTCCCAATTCCGTGGTTGGATGCGCCACAAATTAGACACAAGCCTTTTGCGCGCCTACAGTCTTTCCACAAGTGTCCCTTTCTTCTGCAGTAGTAGCAGAAATCTGGACTTAACTGGTTATTGGTTTCTTCTGATTTCCTGGGTTCAAACGATGGCCTTGGAGAGGCTCCTCCTGCTATTTGAGTGGCAGGGCGTTTCAAATCGGCATATTGGGGTCTGCCCCTCGCCTTTATCACTGCCTCATAACTGCGGGCAGCTTCCAAAGCATCTTCATGTGTCAGAAATTTCCCCGTGGCTAGAGCAGCCTGAATTTCTGTGTCCAAACCTTGTTGAATCGATGGGCTCTGATCTCGTCCATCGGTATCAAGTGTGCCACGAACCTGTTTAAGGATTTTGTTAGCTGTGTAGTATGTGATATTTAAAAATTGAACTATTGCGACATATCTTACCGTCTTAACATGGTGAATTCAGCGTCGTATTCATCTACTGATTTGTCCCACATCGATCCTTGTTGTAGATGAATGAACTGCTGCTCCATGGCAAACCTGGCAGTCACAGGGAAGTATTTCGCGTCGAACTTCTCGCGAAAAGTCTTCCATTCAATAGGCTATGCAAGACGGCTTTTTTCCGCCTTCCACCAGTTGCGAGCATTGTCCGTGAGCTGTAGTTTCGCCACACGGACCCAAGCTATGTCTGGCACTTGAGCTGCTGCCAGATCGTCTTCTATGCTTTGTGCCCATTCCTCAGCTTCAAGAGGGCTTCCTTTTCTGGAGAATTGCTTTGGATGTAAAGCCCTGAATTGGTTTACCCCAGGAGTATCAGTCTCAGGACGGTTCGGGAGTTATTGCTGTCCCTCGAGAAGGCTGCGGATCGCCTCAAGTAGCACTGTTTGCTCGGTAGGTGGCGCAGGAACAGCTGGTGTGAGAGGTAGTGCTGGAGGTGTGTTGTTGACGTTGGTGCTGGTGTTGTTCGAAGAATCCATAACCCTGAAGAAAAATTTGGGTTAGGACAGATTCAAGTATATGAAATGATAAGATTCAAGGAATATGAAATTGCAAGATTCAAGGGACATGAATTGTAAAGAATGTTTTAGTTGCTGGTTCTTGTGTTATATTGCTTAGGTTGTTCATACAGAACAGAACTGCATGATAGGGTTTCATACAGCTCTGACCTGCATAGGCCACCAACAAAACCTGTCACACCCCGCTTCCCGGTGTACGGCGAAGAGGACGCGACGATGCCCGCTACGTATATACTCAGAAGTACATACGCTAAGCGTATCTAAGCAATATAAAAATAAATACACAAGAGACAAGATATAAAAATGAACATCAACTTTTATTTATTAACATTCTTTTGTACAATGCATGAAAAGGAAATACAACTGAAATAAAAAGATGTCTAAACAGTGGCATAACAGGAAATGAAAATACAGAAAAGAAAAGTGTACAATGAAACTAAAGTGCAGGGTCTTCGGCAAACTGCTCTAAGTCTTCTTGGGATGGCTCGATCTCCGCCGGGTCCAAACCACCTGACGACATTCAAAGAAGAAAGAAATAGAATGTCGTCAGCGAACAGGTCGCTCAGTAAGTCCCAAAGATAGGGGAGAAATAGACAAAGAGTAGGAGAGAGAGAGTAGCTTTTAATGTTGTATTGTATTGTTGTAATGTTGTATTAATGCTGTTGTTTGTAGCTTGGTACAGAAGAATGCCAGTGTATACGAGAGGGGTCTCTATATGCTAGAGACCAGGGCAAACGGAATATAGAGTACAAGGCTCCGTTAGAAGTCCCGGAACAACGGCAATTGGATTCATGTTAGGTGTCTTAAATCTGACCGTCTCGTGCCACTTTTAACATCTTCCGTACCAATCTACCCATTAAACCACGTAGTGTTTTATTTGTATTGTTTTGTACTGTAAATTGCATTGATTGTAAGATTGATTGACTGACTGACCGAAACCATGATATCAGGAAACGGTTATAACCGTAGAGTTATGTAAATGGAATACTGAGAATCATGTAAAAGGAATATATATCCATGGTTCGGTTCAGTCAAGTGTATAAATTGATAATTGTATTCATGGATTCATGTGTTCATTTTGAATTGGAATTTTGTAGATTATAGATTGACTTGAATCATATTCAAGTCAGATTAATCAGACTCAAACCCGAGTCAGACAATCAGAAATGTGAATCGAGATCTTATAATTGCTAGGGTCCTTAGGGTAATTTATAAAACTTGAGAGGGTTTTATGTAAAAATACTTTTATATACTTTTCAAAATACACCTCAAGTATTTATTGTTCGTCTTTAGAGTTGTAATGAGAGTGGATTTTATGTTGTGACATTTCTAGTGAAAATATCCTAGTTTTATAAATAAGGGTATTTATCTGTAATATTGATTATTTGAAGTTCATAGTATTTTAGTGTCAACTTTATTCCTGTGATTTTAGAAAAAAGTGGAAAATTTATATTATAATAAAATAGGTATTTAAATGATAAATATACATATGTTTATACAAAAATAATTTTAATAAATATTTTATATTCCAAAAATCTCATTTTCTTAAGATGTCGTATTTTAAACCTTTCGAGGCCGAATGCTCCTTACGGAGGTCTGAATCTCGCACTACTAGGCCCGAGGGTGCACGATAAACCGTACTATTCCTAACGGGTTCCGCAAAGATGGGTTGTAGCGGCACTTTGCAAAGATTGTAAAATACTAATCCTTTAGAAAACGGTTTTATAAAGTAAATGGTATTTATTTGCAAAGGTGTAAATTTTTCATATTTTAGATTCTAGGGTTTCCTAAGCCAACTAGCTTATTTCTAAATGGTCTAAACGACAAGTCGTTAGAAGCCTCAAATCGCTTCTTCACCAACAATTGTGGCCAGGTAAGTACAAGTGAGGAAGGAGGGATCCGCTTACGAATCGTGAGACGAGCCTTTTAAAGTTACCTAAGCTCACTTGCCTAGCCTAGATACCACAAAGTCAGGTTTAGATAAACGATCGATGTCCACAACTTATCGTATTTTCCTAATAATAGGTATTTATTTAAAAGCGTATCAAATCTAAAACTTTTAAGAATGGTTTTATTAAGAATATGGTATTTAAATGAAAGTTTTGTTTTATCGTATTCTAAGTTCTTGATGATGTCGTTTAGGGTTGTATTTGCGTGTGTGTGGAGGTAGGTCATTACCTCGTGCTCTACTTTAAATGTATAGCAAAGTTTAGGGGTTAAATGTGAAATCGAAACATGATGGTATTAAAGTGAAAAAAATACGATAGATTGGAAAGGTTATCATTTTATGTGAGAAAACTTGTTCAAATTATTCGTTGAATGTTTAATAGTCAATAATAAGATGTTTAAGCATGATTGAATTGATTAGAAGTGAAATTTTATAGAAGACCGAGTCGGAAATCGGATTTGTTCCAATTCCGTCGGATTTCGTAGTTTTGTATTTTAGAGGAATAGAAAGGGGATAGAATGGGACTTACGGGTTTCGATCTATACTAAGGAGTGTAGGGGAACTAAGAGAGTTGCCGAGGCGTTGCTTCATCGCCGGTTGTTTCTAAAAAGGTCGCCGGAATTTCGTCGGAGCTTCGCCGCGAACTTGTTTTCAACGTACACATTTCTTGGAATTTTTTTTGAGAGAGTGGCTCAAGATTTTGGGGGTGAGAGGGTAGTGTGTAGGGTTGGTATTTATAGGGTTAGGCTAGGGTTAGGGTAGATGAAAAGTTAAAAATAAAAATGTGATAAAATGTAATAAAAATGTATTAAAAGTGGAGTAATTAGGATTTTTAAAGAGCTCTAGAAGTGGTCTGAGGCTGAAATTTTGCAGGTGCATAGGGATTATGAAAAGACACAACTTTCATGTTGTGGCCGTCGCCGGAATCGGCCGACTCAGGGGTGACACGGCCGTGACTCGGTCGGAGCACTGAGTCGGCCGAGTCGAGGCCGAGTCGGCCGAGTCGAGGCCGAGTCGGCCGATTCCCGGCCGAGTCCGGCGTTCAGGATCCCCCCCGACGGTTCATCTAACTTATGGAAGTGTTACATCTTTGGGTGTAGTGGGGTTTTTTGTAAGATATGCACGTGCAAACTCTTGGTATTCTAAAGGTTTTAAAAAAATCAATATTAAAAATAATATGTGGTATGGGATTTGAACTCTGGTGGCTTGGTTCAGCCGTGCAAGGTATTACCAATGAGCTACAAGCTCCTTCTTGGAATTATGGTGTGAAATAATTACTTAAAGTGGTAACAGTAACATTAAATACCCCAAGTATACTTTAATTTTAAAACAATTTTATGTACACTAAAAATGGAGTTATTTAAAAACAAAATAATTACTTATATATTGTGCTCAGGTTAAAATACTGCTTTATGGATTTTGAAAAAAATAATTTAAAAATTTGTATAGAAAAAAGTGTATAAGAAAATTAGGATTGTTACAGTATTGAAGGTGGTCTATTCAATACAGTTACGTTAAGCGTATGAATATTTAACATGCAGGATGTGTATCAAAACAAAAATAATAAAAGCGAAGGGCATTTATTTTCATTAACCAAACTTTATTACATCCCAAAAGAAAGAGTAAAATAAACTAAGTAGTTTAATTACATCGAGAAGAAACAAAATCCCTAAAAATGAAGGCAACAACAAAAATTAAATCTAGCTAATCTTCCGTCATCAAGTCTGCATAATCTTCATTAGTTGGCTCCACTCCTTGATCCTTGCCATAATACTCATTCTCATCTGACGGACATTCCAAAGATAGATAAAGAAAAGAAAGGTCCGTCAGCGAGTTATACTCGGGTATGATTGCTTCATAAGGAAGTAAAGGTATAGAAATAGACATGTGTGTATAAATGTAATGAATATGATGTACATGGGTATAAAGGTATGAGGTTATATACAAATTAGATATGTTGACAGAGGTATATGTGAATATGAGTAGGTTGTGTGAGGTATATGTTTGGTAAAAGTTCAAGTCAAGTCAAACAGATATTCAGTCTAAGAGTTAGATCAGGTTAAACAATGTGTGTATTGATGGAATTGACTGGTGAACATACTCGTATTCTTGAGGTATCCCATGACTAGCTGGAAGCAGTATGAGCTGGTGCTCGTGCTTGGGGTGGCAATCAATGCGGTAGCGTGAACATCCCCGAAAGGTGTCCCATGACTACTATGGAGTTTTGTCTAGCGTGAATATCACTCAAGTGCACAGGTATTTCCACCCGTTAGTTCCATAATAAACAACAAGTCTAAACTGGTAAAATATCCACATCCAAGATACTGAATAACTCGTGTCTCATAAAGAAAGGTAGATAAGGTAACAGTTGGGTAAAGCACATGATGTGAGTTTAGTGTTGAGTATCAATAGGTATTGTAAACGTTTTAGTTTGTCAAATAAGGGTCCGGATACTCGCGATTATTCCGTTGTGGCCACGGAATAACAACCGGGGAAGTGAAATGTACCGTTTCACTTCCCGAGATCATGATCGAGTAGTAGGGGAATCCGAGTTCCGAATCTCCTTGCCTAATCAAACTACCCATCCCCGCTATTCAGTGTAAAGGTCTAGAGTTAGTGCGTATACCTTTAGGCATGGAATTTCCACATTGTATGTCATCCACATCTTGGATCATTCGCCCTCAAATAGGGTTTGTATTCTCCCGAATATCGGGTTAGTATTCGCTCGAATATCGGGTTAGTAGCCGTCCACACATTGGACTGGTCACCCTGCCTGCAGGGATCTTCATATATAAGTATTCCATACCTAGGTCCGCGTATTCTAACCCTAACTATATCATGTGTTGTATATGTCATAGACTTGTAATCAAGAAGTTGATCTCATTTAATATAGCCTTCCACATCCGCTCGTTTTGTCTTGTTATCTTTTAAAGTTTTTAATGTACTTCGTGTCATCTTATAGAACACTTAGTTAATAAAGGATATTAGTGTTTAATTATATTTATTCCTTCTAAGAAAATCATGATGTTTGGAATATTTATCATTTTGGAAAACCATAATGTTTTACTGAAAAAAATATCCTTTCGATAAAAGGTTATGGTATTTATTTGAAAATTATCTTTTAATAAGGTCTTAGATATTTTTTTTGAAAAATATCGTTATACGGGTTATGGTCTTTGTTGAAAATAGCCTTTTATTAAAGGTCGGGTTATTTAAATGAAATTATCTCTTTTTAGGATGGATTAAGGTATTTTATTGTAAATAATAATTTTATGAAGTTATAGTGTTTTAAGTTTGAGGTAACGTTTTTAAAAAATACGTTCGTGTTGGCAACCGCTGCACATGGACGGCAGAATTTGTGTCCTTTTCAAGGATGATTGCCTATCAACCACGAGATACTCGTGTAAAACATTACCCTAGGGTAACTCATTAAACTTTAGTTAACATTATAACAAGAATTAATATAAAAATATCTTTTCGAGTGAAAGGGGCTAAGTTGGAAAAATCATATGCCGTTATTTAGATTTAGCATTATCCCCTTTCAAAAGGTGAAGGAATTTAACAACATTATAGTAGTTGAAGAAAAGCGTAAGTAAAAATATATATCTATATCGTATCTAAAATAATTATTCCAACTGTCTTAACTCATGTGGATATTTTAAACAAATATAACCTTTTAACAAAACGAGGGTATTTTTGTGGAAGAAAACTATTTCGAGATCACAAAAGTAGCATGGGTGAGTATGGGTATGTATGGGGTGAATTAATACTCACGGGTTATAACATTAAGCATATCACATTTCATGTAGTACGAGGGTGCAATATTTTGCATATAGAAGTGATTAAGGAAACCATTTTAAACATGGGTTAATATTATTATCATTAAGAGGTACCAAAATAGGCATGCAGGAATATTTTTAATATCATTTTAAATATGAGATTAAGGATTAGGAGTTGAAACCAAGATCATTATAAGAAAGAAGGCGACAGAGGAGTGGAGAGAGGCGGATCCTACCTTTGATTAGAGTTGGATGTAGATGGGTTGAAAACGTAGACTTGTACAAACTCTTCAATAGCTCCGCGCTCAGATTTTTCCTTGGTGATTGGGTGGAACCGTAGCGTCGGCGTCGTCGATACGAAGGCGTGGGTATTTTTTCAGAATTTTTGGAGTTCTGAGGTGTGAGAAATCAATGTTTGAAGTGCCTAATTATAGGGTTTTATTACCAACCATAAAATCCAAAATTTCTGTTAAAATCACCAAAAAATCCGCGCCGCCATTGATTTCTGAATCATCCGTTGATGATCGCGTCGCCGCCAGGGATTTGTAGCCGTTGGATGTTGATCCAACGGCCTAGGCTGCACCGCCACGCCGCCGCCAGCCTGCCACGTGCCCGCATGGTTGGGGATCATGCGGTTTCGCGTGGTCCCCACCACGTGGGCGCCGCCGCGCGTCTTTAGGCCGTTGGATCTTGTATCCAACGGTCCAGATCAAAGGGAATTTTTTTAAAAATAAAAATAATAAACTGTTTATTATTTAATTTTTGAATTTGGTTTTAAAAAAATTGTTAAAAATAGTTAAAAATACGGGAAAATTATGGGAAAAAATCAGAAAATATATTTTATTGTTATCTTTAGTATAAAAATAATTTTTGGCTAAAACAAAATAATATATCCATTTCTATGGTGTTAGCTAGTTATCATGATTATTTAAAATCTAGTTTATCCTTTAAAATATTTTTAATTACGAATTAATTATTTTAATCGATAATAAAAATATGTAGATTATTTTAAGGCATTATAAAACATTTTAAACCTATAAAAACAATAAATAGATTTTAGAAAATTCCTTTAATCATTTTCAATGCTTTGAAAATTATTAACATTACTTTAAAAATTATTCTTCTATCAACGAAACACGTAAATAATTATTTGATAGTAGAAATTTAAATAAAATATATTTTATTAGGTATTAAAAAACACGGTCGTTACAATCTACCCTCCTTAAAATAATTTCGTCCTCGAAATTTCAGAAGGTAGGTGTTCCTCTCCGAATGGCGGCTAAAACATAGACGTCTTGCCTGAGATTCGGGACAGATGCTATTTGGTTTTATCCGTCTACCTTTCCGAAGATGCCAAGTTGATTTATGGCACCGTGTATCGGAGGTTTAGATGGATGCGGCCGATGTAGCAGACTTCGTCAAATCCCCCCTCGCTTGAGGGGTTTTTGATTGTGGGGACGCTCTTCCCTGCAGGCGTAAGCCCCTGCAGTTAATTACGCTACCGCATCGTGGTAACCACTTTCTCTTTCTCCAGAATTTCACTTCCTGTCGTGTGTGTTTGTTTTGTTTGTGGATGCCCGTGGATTGTATACAGAGACTAAGTGATGCCGTCGCCCGTAGGACGTGGATTAGTCCAAATCCGTATTTACTTAGATTTGGGTTTGGGGTTTTAGTTTAAGGATACGTTAGCCGTATTTGAGGCTAAGATCAACTTAAACGTTCGTTAAGGATACATTAGTCTGATTTTAGACTAAAATCAACTTAACGGAGAAAGCATTTAGGGGCACTATTGTTCCAGTTTAGGGACGTAGTGGTCCATTTAATGTATGGTCGTCGGGACCCGTCACCTCTCTGACGACGTTGAAGGATTATAACGACAGGTGTCAGAGGAGTTCGGCAATATACCCTTGAACCGGATGTAAATTGATTTAAGAGAGCAGCCGTGCTCAGTTAATTTAATTTGAGGACTTACGGCCATGATTGGGCTAAGTCCAGTTGAGAATATTCAATGTTTTTATCTTTGGCCTATTAGGCATGTGCTAGGGCTTTGCCCCTGTTTAATAATGCACTGCATTTCATTCTGGCCTGCTAGGCCTTTCTGATTTGGGCTCTGTCCCTTTATAAATGATGCAGAGCATCTGTTTGGGCTCTGCCCTTCTTTAAAATAATGCATTGCATTTTTTTTAATTGGGCTTGGCCCTTCTGTAAATAATGCAGTGCATTAATTGTCTGACATTGGCTTGTCAGGCGCTTTGCGCCAATTATTGAGTGCAAGCACATGTGGAGGTGACACGTGTCACGCTAGCTCAGTGCGCTGTGCCAGTGCGCTGCGCTGTGACACGTGGCGCGCTCTGGTGAGTTGCGCCAATTTTAAAGAGCAATGCTCTATTTTCAAAAGCGCATAGCGCAAGTGGTTATGGTGCTGACACGTGGCGCTCTCTGGTGGCTTGCGCTAACCCAGGAGCGCAACAGTGCAGTTTTTGCAAGTGCAAGGCACTGTTTCAATAACTTGATCCAATTTTGGATTCAAGAAAAGAATCTTTAAGATTCCAGAACCAATAGTTCATAAAAAAGTGCAAGGCACTGTTATTATTTTTCTTTTTATTGAATATCATTGATCTTGTTCTTAGATCAATGATCTATTCAGAAGAAGTTCTTCTTTTTTAAAGGTTTTTACCTTTTTTCTTTTCTTGAGTTTTTTTCTCAAAATTCTTCAGAGTTCTCTCTATTCTCTGTGCTGTTGTTTTTGATCTTGATGTTCCCTCTTTTGAATTGGGGTCTAGGGGCCTTTATATAGTGCCCATTAATTTGTTAAATTTGTTAAAGAGATCATTTTCTGAGTGATTTGGGGAATTTTCCCCACCGTTGGATCTTTGATCCAAGGGCTTCTGGTTTACAGAAGACAATCTTCTTGTTTTAACAAGAACAGAAAGATCTTTCAGAATTTTAATTCTGTTTGGCGCAAACGCACCTGCGCTTGACACGTGTCGCGCAGCGCAAAGCGCAGCGCAACTGCGCCGACACGTGTCGTGCAGCGCAACTGCGCTTCCGCGTGTCGCGCAGCGCCACTGCGCTGCCGCGCGGCACGCAGCGCAGAGCACAGCGCAACTGAAGCGTTGCTTCCTTTATTATTATTTGAATTTCTTTTAAAACAGAGTCTTACTCTGATTGGGGGAAACAGAAGCGTTGCTTCATCTCCCGCCTTGGGATTTGAACAGAGCTTTGCTCTGATAGGGAGATTTTCTCCTTTATTATGATTATTATTTATTTATTTATCTATTTGTTTATTTTTTCTTTTATTGTTATTATTTTATAAGGAGCGGATTTTGAGCCAAGATTTTGGCGGGAACAAATGCCCCCCTACTACTTTACCCACGTAAGTATGTACGTGGGTGAAGTAGTGCAAAGTTATGAGTAGCTATGGAACCGAGGGCTTAGGAGAAAAGTTTAGGGTCCTTGTAGCCTAAGACTTATCAACTTTATGAGCCGTGAGGGTCTCACAAAGACTTTTCTCCCTATGGATCGAGAGGATCTCATATGTGTATTTTCTCCTTAGGAATCGTGAGGATTCCTAAGTGTGTTTTCTCTTATAAGTCGTAAGGATCTTATAAGAGAATTTTCCCTCTTACGAGTCGAGAGGACTCGTGAGCGGTTGTTTCCCTCCTTGTTGAGATTTGACTTTGGAGAGTGAGACCCGTGGATAGTATGCAAGAGACCGTTTTGGGCCGACTTGCAGGGTCCCAGTGCTTAGGAAGCAAGTTTTTTAATCCCCGCCGCCTAAGGCTTTGTCTTACGAGTCGAGCCGCATCGAGAAGTTCTCGCAAAGACATCAATTTTCTTACGAGTCGAGACGAATCGAGCATTTCTCGCAAGAATATCCTAACGTCACAGTTAACCTCTGCTCTTTACGATAGAAGTCCGTTAGGGTCTGTGGTACTTAGGGTTTTGGCCGTCGTACCGTCGCATCAGCTGATATATTCCTCGATAGGCAATCGTGCTGTTCGAGTAGCCCTGCGACTGCCGTGTCTCTGATCCCTTCGGGGGCTGGACGGCACGTCTTCAAGCAATTCTCCTTGGCAGTTTGACCGTCGGAAGAGCAAGCGTTAGGAATTTTGCCATGCCGCTTTTTACTTGAGGTTAGACTCATTTTGGAGAGCCCCGATGAGTCATAACCACTCCGCGCTTGTAATACCCGGTTCTTTTATATACGCTTAAATCCGTATTCCTCTTTAAACTATAAATTTTGTTATTTTTAAAGAAACTTCATTAAACCCAAGTCCACATTAATCACATTTTCCTTTAACCTATAACGCCCAACCACTATATAAATTCCCTCAGCCCAACACCATTGGTCAGCCCAGAAAGATTAAAGAAATGGAAATTCATTTGTATTTAAACCAAAACCCAAATCTCTCTTTTCTTTTCCATTTTTCCTTTCCATATTCCCCAAGCCCATTTCTTTATTTGTTTCATGAACTTAAAATTTCATCCCCTTCAGCCCGAGCCCACACTCTATTTTCCTAAGAATTTAAACATTTAAATTATTTCTCCGGCCCACTCCCTTACAGCCCAACTCCTCAACCCTTTTAATTTAAAGGGAATTCCTTGTCGCGGCCCGGCCCACTCACTTCTGCCCACACCCGACCCGCTCAGCAACCCGACCCGACCCGCTCCTATTCATTCTCCCTCACCAACGGCTCCTTCCTCATTTCCCGCGCGCGTTTTCCTTCGCGACCCACTTCCTTCGCCGACGCCTCCGCCGTGCTTGCGCCCACGTCGCTGCGACGTTACCCTCACACCCTCTTCCTCATCTCGTTCTCTCTCTCCCTCGTTCTCCTTCTTCCTCCTCTCTCGCACTGCACCCAACCGAGCCCTCCCACGTCTCTTCCCTTCAAGCTCACCCATCACCGGCGACGACCTCCTCTACGTCGCCAACAACCCCCTCGACCAAGCACCTCCTTCCCCTTCAGTTCCCTCACTCCGACCTCCATCATCTCTCCTCCCTACACCGATCCCTCCTTCGAGCCACGACCGGCTGTTCCACCACCTTCGACCACCATCCACCGAGCTCCTCCTCAAAATTCAACCCGTACCCATCGCCGGTGAAGCTGCCCCTGGGCTCACCCCGGCCGATCGCCTCTGCACTCTGCCACCTCGAGCACCTCTCTCTCCGATCTCTCCCCCTCCCCATTTCCTCTGTATCTCTTTCTCTCTCTAGCTCCCTCCCTCTTCCTCTAACTCCTTCTCACTCTCTCAGTCCCTCTCTCTAATCTCTCTGCATTCCCTTTTCTCTCTTTCACGGTGCTCTCTCTGTCTCTCTCTGTGCTCTCTCTCTCTCACTGAATCGTCTCTCTCTAACTCCGTCTCTCTCTCTCTCTCTTCTCTCTCTAAACTTCTCTCTCTCTAACTCTCTTTCCCTATCTCAGTTCTCTCTCCCTCAATCTCTCTGTTACCCCTGCTCTCTCTCTCTCACTCTCTCTGCATTCTCTATCTCTCTTTCACTCTCTCTCTCTCTTTCTCCCTCTCCTTGTTTTCACACTCTCTCTATTCCTCTACTCTCTCTCTCTTGATCCCTCTTCTCACCCAACTCGAGCCACAACCGTTGCCGACCCATCACCGGCCATCCAACCCACTGCAGCCCCACCATCAAGAGCTTCGACCACCGCAGACACCCCGACGACGCCCCGAGCCCCCACTGGCCGAGAACAGACCCAAGCTCACCCGGAGCCGTTGCCGTCGCGGTGCTAGTTAGTCGCGCGCCCGTACTGTACTTCGTTGCCTTGCGCCTCCAGGCAAGTTTTATACTTGCTACATGCTAATTGGTATTTGTTACAAACTATAATCTTATAAATTTTATACTAAATATCCTCGATAAATTACACGATGCAACTGTTTGATGTGTGATCCCAATGAAATTACTTGTCTAATTTGACGGAACTAGATTGTTTATATTGGCCCTTGCTGTGATGAATACCTTGTACAAGTTTCGCTAGAAAATATGACCGTTAACGACTAAAATGACTACCCTCAAGTTTACTCGTAAAACTGGAATTTTCTTGTACCTGAAAACCGTTAAAATCACCATAAATTATATGCACACTGGAATGATGCGTTCGAGGGGTCAAATCGAAGACAACTCGACGAACTTTAACCCTAAACTAGTTTCCAGACATTCCTATACTTAAACTGTGACAATATTTGGATCGGAGTGCGACTCTGGACTGCAGTCCAGAGCGACTCCAGTTGTTGTTTACTGTCCCGTAATGAACACCACCCTGTTTCCTTAACTCGTAGGTTGCAGAACTCCACTGTTGATTATAGGTGAATGTGTTATCTAGACAACACAAGTGGTTTCATTCTGTTTCGTTATCGTTTGTTATTTATTCTGTAATTTAAAAGATCGGGACGCATAACAGTCCCAACAGAATCAGAATTGACATACTAGTACTAAACAGTGTATATCTCCTGACGTACAGATGCGATTGAGGATCCGTCTATTGCGTTGAAAACCTTACTGAAAACCCTAGAATTCATACAACTGTAGCTTTGCTAAAATCTGATCCTAACTGGGATTAAAATGCGTTGCGAAACGGACTTCCGATTCTGAAACCGGATTTCCAGCCGTGAACGCTTAAAATGAAATGGCTTTAATTAATGATCCTGGAATTCGATTGGCATGAAACTAAATTCGATGGATAGATAATTGAACATACTAGTTATGACCTATTTATCGTTTCGCTAAACTGTAATCGTATGATTTATGATACATTATTCAAGTGGTAGAGTACTAATTCATGACATCCTAAACACGATTTATATACTGTTCATGCATCATATCATACACATGTCATTGCATTGATAACCCAGTGATAACGTGCATTACCCAGTGTTAGGTATTAGTGATGATTGTGGCAAGTACGTTAGTGTTCGTGTATAAGTGATTAAGTGAAAGTGATACATACTTGTACACAATCAGTAAACCTTATTATTCTAGTGCATTGTCGACGTCTGTGGGATGCGTGTACGTGTGACTATAAGTGGTATGGGACACTTATGGAAGCTCTTGCACGGGTGTCACAGATAAGGCACCAGACACTGCCATTTATCTTAGGTATTAGTCGGGACGTGCTTGATGGAGGTCTTGCCTCCAGTTCTCGCGCAGACTTGTCACCGACCGATTGGTATTTAGGGTTATGGTTAGCGTTTGATGTAGACCACGGGGTGTGGGGTAGTTTGAGTGTGAGTTCAAAAGAATCTCGGGAGTCCCACGCCGGCTTATATATTTAGGGAGATATATGGAGATTTACAGGGTATGTGATTATCACGTGATATACATGTTGGGCCCGTGGTCCTTTGCCCTTGGGTTCTACCCTTGGGTGGAGGACACTCGCGAGTGGTTGACTCTCACACTTGGACTGACGATAAGCTTAGTGACCTGTACAGTGAGACTTAGAGACTGATAGGGATACTGGCATTTATATACCTTATATACTGTGTTGACATACGTGGCATATCGTTCTACTGCTTTTACTGTTCCGCTGCATTGATTACTGCATGTTCATACCTTTACCGTCATTGATTTACTGTTACATATATCTATTATCACTGTTAGAATTGTCACATGATTTTATATATATTATATTGCTATTGTGTCGCTCTGACGACCTGAGTTTGCATGCTCAGTGTGAGGGGAAGATTTAGCCTGGACCAGGACTAGACGCACATCACGGATATCTTGATTTACCATCCAAGGTTATACCCTTTTGTTTCCCATCAGGTCAGTTCTTTACATTGTTTGGTTTCAGTTACTGCATTTCTCATTACCTGTGTGTTATTTACTGATTACCAGTTAAAACTAAAAGCCGAAGTGTGACTACGGCAGGACATTTCCTTGACCGTAGGAGCATGGCTGGCCTTGTCAACCCCTCGTATTCCGTATTTTGGGAAGCGGGGCGTGACAGCGCTGGTGTGGGATGATCTCCGATAGTCTTTCAGGTTTTATGTGAGTTGCCGTCAAGACCCTAAAGCTAGGAATTTGACCTTTGCTTCGTTTGCTGGCATCGCGTCTGCTGTATCGAGACGAATGTTGCGGTGGAGCTGGGATTTTGCCGTGGCTCCGTTAGTTTGATTGTCGCGTCTGAACCCTGCTGGAGGAAGAACGCTGGGGTGACATCTCGTCTGCTGTATCGAGACGAACGTCGCGGTTGTCTCTAGGTTGCTGGTGAACCGTCGAGGTTTGGAACTAGGGATTTTGCCGTGGCTCCGTTTGTTTGATTGTCGTGTCCGAACCCTGCTGGAGGAAGAACGCTGGGGTGACATCTCGTCTTCTGTATCGAGACGAACGTCGCGGTTGTCTCTAGGTTGCTTGTGAACCGTCGAGGTTTGGAACTAGGGATTTTGCCGTGGCTCCATTTGTTTGATTGTCGCGTCTGAACCTTGCTGGAGGAAGAACGCTGAGGTGACATCTCGTCTGCTGTATCGAGACGAATGTTGCGGTTGTCTCTAGGTTTCTGGTGAACCATCGAGGTTTGGAACTAGGGGTTTTGCCGTGGCTCCATTTGTTTGATTGTCGTTGCGTCTGCTGTGTCGAGACGAACGTCGAAGTGGTGACCATTCCACACTGGTGTGGGATGATCTCTAGTTGTCTTTCAGGCTTTATATGACCCGCCGTTAAGACCTTGAAGCTAGGAATTGAGCCTTCGCTTCGTTTGTTTTATCATGTCCGAATCCTGTTGGAGGAAGGACACTGTTGTTGACATTGCGTCTGCTGTAACAAGACGAATGCTGAGGTTGAGCTGGGATTTTGCCGTCACTCCGCTTTACTGACTATGGGGTCTTTTGTTGACGCTGCATCTACATCCTGCTGGACTGCGAAGGAACGCCGTTGTTGACATCTCGTCTACTGTATCGAGACGAATGTTGAGTTGAAGCTGGGATTTTGCCGTCGCTTCGCTTTGTTTCGACCGCGAGGTCTTTTGTTGACGCTGCATCTACATCCTGCTGGACTGCGAAGGAATGCCGTTGTTGACATCTCGTCTACTGTATCGAGATGAATGTTGAGGTGAAGCTGGGATTTTGCCGTCGCTTTTCTTTGTTTCGACCGCGAGGTCTTTTGTTGGCGTTGTGTCTGCATCTTGCTGGACTGCGAAGGAACGCCTTTGTTGATTCTTAGGCTGTAGATATTGCCGTTAAGATTTGGGACTAGGGACTATGCCGTGGCTCCATTTCATTGCGATTCTGAGGTCAGTTGTTGACGTCAAGACCCTGAAGCTAGGGATCTTGCTTTCGCTCCGTTTGTTGACATTGTGTCTGCAATATGGCGACAAATGTCGAGGTTGTCTCTAGGTTGTCTATGAACCGTCGAGATTTGGCTTCGATTTCTGATGGAACCTGTTGGGAATGTATGGTTCCCTCTTTGTTTGTGCCCCTGGATTGTATACAGGGATCGATGTGATCTCACCTGCAGGGCATAAATTTCATTACATATATATTTTTTATTTTATTCCTTTGCGCGATGCTCTATCATTTCAGCTTTTTATATCACGAAAATCGCAATTGCCCAATCATTTCGGCTATTTTTCGCGGTGCCCAATCATTTCGGCTATTTTTCTTTTTACTCGCTGCTTTTTATTGCGAGTTGCCCAATCATTTCGGCTATTTTGCATGCATACATTTTTACTTGCTGATTTTGTTTGCAAATTGCCCCATCATTTCGGCTATTTCGTATGCATTTTTTTTGGGCTCGCTGATTTTTTCTCGCGAGTAGGGGATTTGGGATCTGATACCAATCTTAGCATCAGTATCGCTACGACTGGAATATTACCAGGAGCGAATCATCATTTGCCATGAAAGGACTTGGAATTTGAGACTGATTTAGGCATCAACATCGCTATCACTGGGATATTACCAGGAGCGAATCATCATTTGCCTTGAAAGGGCTTGGGATTTGATACCGGTTTTAGGCATCAGCATCGCTATAACTGGGATATTGCCAGGAGCGAATCATCATTTGCCTCTGTCGATGTCGAACAAAGGTGGCTTAGTGAACAGGATTAGGATCCCGTCGACTAAGGCTTTTGACTTCATGAGCCGTAAGGGTCTCACAAAGGTATTTCTCCCTACAAGTCGTGAGGATCTCGTAGGTGTGTTTTCTCCTTAGGAATCGTGGGGATTCCTAAGCGTATGTTCCCATGTAAGTCGTAAGGATCTTACAAAAGGGTTTTCTCCTTATAAGTCGAGAGGACTTATAAGGGTTGCTCACCATATGAACATATCCCTAGTCATGGGTGGGACTTTGCTGGGGGAAATGTTTATTCGCGCCCGTGGATTGTATACAAGGGTCAGTATGAGCCGCTTGTAGGGCAATATCGAAGGTTGTGGGGGTTTCTTAAGCACAGGTTTATGTCTCTCTAACTTAAGACTTTCAAATCTTATGAGCCGTGAGGGTCCCATAAGAGAGTTCTCCTTACGAGTCGTGAGGATCTCGCAAGTGTATTTTCTCCTTAGGAATCGTGGGGATCCCTAAGTGTGTTTCTCCCTTGTGAGTCGTAAGAATCTCACGCGGGTGGTTTCTCCTTACAAGGTCGAGAGGATCCTGTAAGTGTCCTTTAACGAGGCCGCGCCCTTTCGGGTTTTCACAAACACTCGCCGGTAGTCCTGCTGTTTTTACTCACGAAGCACTTTCGGGTTTTCATCCGTGTCCCTTTTGCTTATGGACATACCGTTCTTTTATATATATATATATTTTTATATTCTTTATATTCTTTTTTTTTCTAACGAGGTCGCGCCCTTTCGGGTTTTCACAAACACTCGCCGGTAGCCCTGCTGTTTTTACTCATGGAGCCCTTTCGGGTTTTCATCCGTGCCCATTTTGCTTATGGACATACCGTTTTTTTTTAATTTTCTTTTTTTTTATTTATCTCGTCAGCCTGAGGATGCTGCGGTAGTAGTTTAAGGACGTTTCGGTCGTTTGCAAGTTTTAGGACATTGCGGTCCATTATTAGTTTAAGGACGTTTCGGTCCGTCGTCGCCGTATTTGAGGTGAATCTCTAGTTTACTGACTTTTCGGTCTATGGGGCTTTCTCTATGACCGAGCATGATTCCCCCGGCATATCCATCTTTCTCGGAGCGTGCAGTTGTGGTGGGCTTACCTTCCAGTTTTCGGAGATGACGAACTTGCCCTGTTGGTATTGGTCTTCAACCCAGTTTTTGAAGATGTAGCAATTCTCGATCAGGTGACCTACCGTTCGGTGGTAAGGGCAATAATCGAGATCGTTAACATCGCCTGGCCGCAACGGACGTTTTGGACTCGGCAGATTGATGAGTCTGTCGCGCACTGCCAGCTCGAACAGTCTCCTTGTTTTATCTTGAGGAAACGAGTAAGGACGTTTCAACTTTTCCTGGAGGGGTTGCCGCTTGTTGTTTCGGCCAACAACTGGTCTAAGGCCACTCGATTGCTGTTGAGTATTGGCTACGAGGGCTGTTTTTCCCTTCCCTTTATCCTTTTTACTCGATCCTTTGTTTACGGGGCCGAGATTTTTTCCGAGTAGCGTGCGATTGCACGGCTGAACGTTCTCGCAACTCCTCAATTCTTTCATTTTTGAAATGGATTCCTTGAGGAGAGGGTTGAGGGCAGCTTCTTCGTCAGAGTCGCTTCTAAAGGTGATAATTTGCGATCCCTTGGAGTCGGCTATATGACAGTCGTCGGCGGTTCTTTTACGCTCATCTATCGCATTTTTCTGATGCCTACGAGCTTCACACTTTGTCCTGTTGAAGTGTTGCTTTTGAGCGATATATCCTTGCCACCAACACTTAAAGGAGTCGCAGTCTTCGGTAGGATGCATGATCTTCTGATGATATATGCAGAAGTTAGGATGCATTTCTACTCCACCGAGAGTATTTTCCTCAGAGGGCGGTAGCTTCATTCTCACTGATAGGGCTTTGGCGAACCTTTTCCTCGTCTTGAATTTGTTTTTATCCACAGCGGATGACTTTTCATTTGACGGAAGTGCCTCGACTCTTTGGTCTAGTAGTCGGTGTTTGGCTCCTTCCAGTATGGCCATCTCATGCTCTTGATTGGTTTTAACTTTCAGACGAATCTCATTCAGGAAGGCATCGATCAACTCATCTGACGGCCGCATAATTCTTGGTTCAGGGTTCGCCCTCGGTTTCTCGGCGTAAGGAGCCTCTTCATCATCCGCCAATGAGTGAGAGATCACATGACAAGTCGCTACGCAGTCTTTGGATTCATCTGATGAGTCTTCTCCATCGTTTTCGTCCTCGACAAAAGAACAAGCTGCCCCCATCGTGTCCGTCTTCTTTGGAGTGTGCGGCTGTGGTGGGTTTACCTTCCAGTTTTCAGACAGCGCGAACTTGCCTTGTAGGTACTGGTCTTCAATCCATCCCTTAAAGACGAAACAATTCTCAATCGGGTGACTTACCGTTTGGTGGTAAGGGCAATAATTGGGATTATTGAGATCGCCTGGCTGCGACAAACGTTTTGGACTCGGCAGATTGATGAGTCTGTTGCGCACTGCCAGCTCAAACAGTCTTCTCGTTTTATTCTGAAGAAAAGAGTAAGGACGTCCCAATCTCTCTTCAAGGGATGGGCGTGGACACACGTTATTTTGGTGAACAACCGGCTTTGAGTTGTTTGGTTGTTGTTGAGCATTGGCGACGACGATCGCTTTTCCTTTCCCCTTCTCATTTCGAGAGTCCGGTTTTGGAGGAGACGGTCCATGGCCCATCGGTCCATTTGGGCTAATTTATCAATCAAGGCTTGGAAGGTGGTCGGCCTGAAGAACATCATGAATTGCGAGATGGTCGCTTGCGGATCAAGAGTGCCCACGAATATGCCTACCGCAGGTGCCTTTTCTATGCGTTGTTCGCATTTCGACCATAGGTTCCGCCATCGTGTTGCGTATTGGACCCACGTTTCGCCTGGCCTTATCCTGGCATTGATCAGTGCTGTTATCGGGGTGCGTCCACTAGCACTCGCGAATCTTTGTGTAAACAGTAGCTCCATCTCCGCAAATGTTTTGACAGAGTCGTTAGGTAGCTCCAAATACCATTCAAAGGCTGTTTCTGCTAAGCTGCCGACGAATTGTCGAAGCAACAATTTGTCATCGCCTCCAGTATTGCCGCATAAAGCCCTGAATTGAGCGACATGCTGATGTGGATTCCCTGTCCCTTTGTACATGTGGAATTTAGGGATCGTATATCCCGGCGGGTAACTGATTTCGTCATACCAGCCCGGGTAGGGTCGTCCAGTTCTGACAATTTGCCCAGCCGCTTCATTCGCCTGATGGGCCCGTATTTGCTGAGCAATATAATCATTGAGCGCGGTCTTGGAAATGGTTTCATCCTTGGCTGCTGAAAGGGCCGGCGGAGGATTAAATGTCTCCCTTCTATCATCTTCAACAATGATTGGAGGGTCATCAGCTGGAGGGTCCGGCTGTAACATCATCCCTACCATATCTTGGAAGAGGAGCGCCATCTGTTTTATGTTAGCCGTTTGCTCTACGGCTTCTTTGTCCTTCTTTTCGAGGACTCTACACAGGAAGTCAGCGTCGGTTTCTTGTTCGTGACGCTGTTCTGACGACGCCTCCGAGCTTTCTTTTGGCCCGGTAAGTGCAGCCATTGCAGTCATCATTTCCTGAAGCTTTTGTTGTTGCTCCTGGGCCTTCGTCACGGATCGGGTGAGCGGTCGGTGGCCCGTAGAAGCACGGCTTTCCTCCTTTCTGGAATCCATATAAACAGTGTGCACCACCATGCCCCCAGACTTAGGGCGTTTGTGCTCAGCGCTTTTAGGGTTCGCCATGTTCACAGGGACTTTTTGCAGCCTCCTTTTCTTTTGAGTGATTGACGTTGAGGGAGCCGTTGCAGCGGGCACCCAAGTAGCTGTTGCTTTTTCTGGCTTGACAGAGTAGTCCTTTTCCTGCCGAACCTTCATCTTTTTCTGTCGGCGGAGATAATCTTGATCCATCGCGGAGTCTTGGACTTGACGCCAGACCTTGTAAATTTCAGAGGATAGCCGTTGAGGAGGTTGCTCCGGCTTCTTCTCTGTAGCATTCTTCACAGGTGAAGGAGTTCTTTTTAGCACAGCAGTTGGCGAATTCCTGCGCACCTTGTTAAGCAGTTCAAAGCTGTTCCCGGTTGGAACAGCAGCGTCAACTTCCATTGCTGGAGCCGGCGGAGTCAGTCCAGAAGGGAATTGCCCCCAGCTTTCCTCACTCGGTGCCAGTGGCGACGTCGAGCATGTCGTGCGGATGAGATCACCTCCATTGTTGGATAAGCTTCTTCATGCCCCCTGCTTTGAGGAGAGACTGTTATTGGTGCTAGCCTGTCGAAGACTGACACCCGTTGAGAAGCAATGTCTAATCTGTTAAAGACAGACCTCTGGGCAGGGGAAGCAGCTTTGAGGACCTCGCCTGGAGTAGAAACCGGAATAGCCGGCCTTGTAAAAACTGACTTCTTGGAAGGAGAAGCCTTTCCAATGATTTCGTCCGCTTGAGCCGGGATGGCTATCCGCTTTGGGATGGCAGCTTCGGGTATCACGGGCTTGTATACGTTCTGGCCCAGTCTGTTGAAAATTGAGGTATTGAAGTTGGGAGACCCGTTGAGAGGGGTCGCGGCAGTGGTAAGTCGATCAAAGACCGGCTTCTTTGGGGCTTCTTGCAACGTCATTGGGGGCATTGAAGCTCATCAGTGGGAGCATGGTCTCGAAGAATAATCCAGTGGTGGCTTGAGTTACCTGCTCCACTGGCATCTTGAAAAGGGAGGCCACTTGGGGCCCATAAGTCACTCCTCCAGCAGGGACGGAGCGAGAGTTGCAGTTGCTGGTAGTGCAGTTTGAAGCCATTGATCTACTATTTTCTGCACGGAGCAAGACACCAAATCTAAGCACCTCGAATCCACAGGCAACCACAGCAAACCGCGATTTGTTCGCGAACACGACATACGAAGTGTGGAGTGGAAAGAGGAAAAGGTCCCACCGGGCGTGCTAGAATTTGTTCCCCTCCGAATGGCGGCCAAGACATGGACATCTTGCCTGAGATTCAGGACAGATTCTATTTGGTTTTATCCGTCTACCTCTCCGAAGATGCCAAGTTGATTTATGGCACCGTGTATCGGAGGTTTAGACGGATGCGGCCGATATTGCAGACTTCGTCAGATTCCCTCTCGCTTGAGGGGTTTTTGATTGTGGGGACGCTCTTCCCTGCAGGCGCAAGCCCATGCAGTTAATTACGCTACCACATCGCGGTAACCATTTTCTCCTTCTCCAGAATTTCACTTCGTGTTGTGTGTGTTTGTTTTGTTTGTGGATGCCCGTGGATTGTATACGGAGACTAAGTGATGCCGTCGCCCGTAGGACGTGGATTAGTCCAAATCCGTATTTACTTAGATTTGGGTTTGGGGTTTTAGTTTAAGGATACGTTAGCCATATTTGAGGCTAAGATCAACTTAAACGTTCGTTAAGGATACATTAGTCTGATTTGAGACTAAGATCAACTTAACGGAGAGAGCATTTAGGGGCTCTATTGTTCCAATTTAGGGACGTAGTGGTCCATTTAATGTATGGTCGTCGGGACCCGTCACCTCTCTGACGACCTTGAAGGATTACAACGACAGGTGTTAGAGGAGTTCGGAGATGTACCCTTGAACCGGATGTAAATTGATTTAAGAGAGCACCCGTGCTCAGTCAATTTAATTTGAGGACTTACGGCCATAATTGGGCTAAGTCCAGTTGAGAATATTCAATATTTTTATCTTTGTCCTATTAGGCCCGTGCTAGGGCTTTGCCCCTATTTAATAATGGACTGCATTTCATTCTGGCCTGCTAGGCCTTTCTGAGTTAGGCTCTGTCCCTTTATAAATGATGCAGAGCATCTGTTTGGGCTCCGCCCTTCTTTAAAATAATGCATTGCATCTAATTTGTCCTGTTAGGCCTTTTTTAATTGGGCTTGGCCCTTCTGTAAATAATGCAGTGCATTAATTGTCTGACATTGGTTTGTCAGGCGCTTTGCGCCAATTATTGAGCGCAAGCGCATGTGGAGGTGACACGTGTCACGCTAGCGCAGTGCGCTGTGCCAGTGCGCTGCGCTGTTGCGCTGTGACACGTGGCGCGCTCTGGTGAGGTGCGCCAATTTTAAAGAGCAATGCTCTATTTTCAAAAGCGCATAGCGTAAGTGGTTATGGTGCTGACACGTGGCGCTCTCTGGTAGCTTGCGCCAACTCAGGAGCGCAACAGTGCAGTTTTTGCAAGTGCAAGGCACTGTTTCAATAACTTGATCCAATTTTGGATTCAAGAAAAGAATCTTTAAGATTCCAGAACCAATAGTTCATAAAAAAGTGCAAGACACTGTTATTATTTATTTATTTTATTGAAGATCATTGATCTTGTTCTTAGATCAATGATCTATTCAGAAGAAGTTCTTCTTTTTTAAAGGTTTTTACCTTTTTTCTTTTCTTGAGTTTTTTTCTCAAAATTCTTCAGAGTTCTCTCTATTCTCTGTGCTGTTGTTCTTGATCTTGATGTTCCCTCTTTTGAATTGGGATCTAGAGGCCTTTATATAGTGCCCATTAATTTGTTAAATTTGTTAAAGAGATCATTCTCTGAGTGATTTGGGGAATTTTCCCCACCGTTGGATCTTTGATCCAAGGGCTTCTGGTTTACAGAAGACAATCTTCTTGTTTTAACAAGAACAGAAAGATCTTTCAGAATTTTAATTCTGTTTGGCGCAAACGCACCTGCGCTTGACACGTGTCACGCAGCGCAGAGCTCAGCGCAACTGCCCTGCCACGTGTTGCGCAGCGCAACTGCGCTGCCACGTGTCGCGCAGCGCAGAGCGCAGCGCAACTGAAGCGTTGCTTCCTTTATTTTTATTTGAATTTCTTTTAAAACAGAGTTTTACTCTGATTGGGGAAAACAGAAGCGTTGCTTCGTCTCCCGCCTTGGGATTTGAACAGAGCTTTGCTCTGAAAGGGAGATTTTCTCCTTTATTATGATTATTATTTATTTATTTATCTATTTGTTTATTTTTTCTTTTATTGTTATTATTTTATAAGGAGCGGATTTTGAGCCAAGATTTTAGCGGGAACAGTAGGTCAAGGAAAGAAAAAATCACCAAGAAGGGTTTATCGTGGTTAAAAATTTTGGGTCTCTCTCTCTCGTCCCATTTCCTCGCTTCCATGTATGCTTGCCTAGTAGTTCTTTCTTCATATAGCTCTAGCCAGCTGGATTGTCTTGTCGCTCAAGGTTTCATCCTTCTAGTATTCCAACCGGTTGCTGCCCGTAGGTTATGCTAACCTTTTCGTGATCTCGGAATGATCAGAAGTTTGGCTAGGGTTGCCAGCATACCCTCCAAGGAAAGTAGCAAAAGCAGGCTATAAACAAACCCACCGTCTCCTTCCAACATGTTAAACAGCCGATGAGTCATGGGCTGAGCTTTCCGCGCTCTCTTCATTGTATCACCATCTCCACTTTTTCTACAATTATCTCAACCTTATAAATTCTCCATCTTCAGGATCGCCCCAACCGATCGGCACTTCTCCTATATAAAACTTGACCCCTCTCATCCGCTTCATGTGTTTCGACCATCCGTGTATACACGTTCTTCTTATAGTAGTGTCTCTATATCTTCAAGATGAACATCAGAATCGCCAGTTCTAGATCTGGATAGGATGGTTGCATACACAAGTATTTAGTTGTCTTCACGCATATGCAACTATATCGCCGTGCCGATACATCACACCACCAAGTCTCTTCTCCAAAATATCGTAGTGGATGTTAAAACTTCTGGGTTTTCTACGAATGGCAAGAATGGTTGTGATAGTTATGATCTACCCTCCTACGAATAATTTCAGATTTTGAAATTTCCAAAGGAGTAGCCACTACTAGGCTCGGAAATCAATAACGCTGTCAGGAACCCTCTTTGCTGCATGGGTCTCTCCCGAGAGTTGGTGTATCACTTAGCGCATGGAAGTCTCTGAAGGTTTTAGGTATAAGGAATCAGAAAATGTAAAATCAGTAGTTGATTCCGGATAGGAAAGTTTGGAAGTTGAAGGAAGGTTGTGGATTGATGGAAGACTTGAGAGATATAACATAAAGACAACTTTACGAAAACTAGAGGAATTATGGTGAGTTTAAATAAGTTTTGCATCGAAAGATAAATAAGTATGGTATCAAAGAAAGGTTGAAAAAGAAAAGAGTACCTCTGCTGTCTTGCTACGCGGCATCAGACTTCACGGCTGTCATGGTGAAGGTCTGACGTTTGGGTCCATTCCTTTGCGCTTGCTGAAAAACACGCTCCTGTAATGGCAAGGGTGGTCCCTTTGGTGATGCCCCTTGACCGGTTGGTTTAGTGGCGGAAAGTGGCCGGTTTCCCTGTGTTGGTGCCCCATAATTAGCCGGCTTGTTGACGGGGACTAATTGTCTCCCTCTCTGAGGACAGTCCCCAATAGTATGATCCGAAGACCCACAGACTATGCAAAGTTTATTCAAAATGCGACAGTCTCTCATGAAGTATTCGGCTCTACCGCAATGGTTACATATAACGGCTGGTTTTCCGAAGATAGTTGGTCCTGCTGGTCTCTTAGGTTGTTGTCACCCGTTGAACCTGGAAGATGATCCTCCAAGAATTTGATTGGCTGGTCGCTTAATGCCAGACAAACGGTCATCCTTCCTCATGCTTCGCTGAAGGTCTTCAAAGTTTCGTGCAGCCTCTAAGATTTTATCATAAGTCTAAAGGGTAGCAGAAGACATAGAGGACTGCGTCTTTAGGTCCAATCCTTGCCGGAATCTCTTAGCATAAAGTTCTGGGGTTGCCACCAGATGATGCGCGAACCGACTTAACCTTGCGAACTCCGAAGCGTACTCGTCCACCGACTTATCCCATATGCTCCCTTGTTGGAGTTGTATAAACTCTCTTTCCATCTCTAGGTGTGCCACGGCTGGGAAGTACTGGGTATCAAAACGTTGTCTGAACGTTTCCCAGTCGATGGGCTCCTTTAATCTACTTTCCTCGGCCTCCCACCATATTCGGGCATTATCCGTGAGTTGTAGTTTGACAATGTTCACCCATGCGTCCTTCGGAATTTGAGCGGCACTAAGATCATTGACTGCTTGGACCATTCCTCAGCTTCTAAGGGAGTTTCCTTCCCCGAAAAAGTCTTAGGGTGGAGTAATCTGAACTGCTTCACTCCTGCCGAACCTTGAGAAACTGGGGCTAGTGCCTTACTTAAAATCTCTGCTTATTGCTGCCTACTTTCTCGCAGCTCCTGATGAAGGGCAGCTGTCTGCTGCTGCTGTTACTCCAGTAGTCCTTGCATTATTTGTAGCATAGCTGCTTGCTGAGCAGCGACTTCATTGACTCCATTTCCCCTACTGTTGCGGTTATGGTGTCGTCCGGCCATTGATGATCAGAATAGGTTAGGTTACAAACGGCTAAGATGAGACAAGATAATAACTTGCATGGAAGAACAACAATTAATGCAAGAGAGAGACTAATAAGAAGAGCAAGAGACACAAGAGAGATTTTTGCTCGAAACTAAGATTTTATTATCCAACTTCAATATGGAGAGTACAACCGAAAAGTAAGGACATGCCCCTACTATTCTTACATCATTTTATTCGGCCAAAGAAAAGGAAAAAGAATTATTAATCTCGATTATAGGAGTTCAACAAGTTGCGATAAGCCCTCGCACTAAGAAAGGTACGGTCATTCCCATGGTGCCTTGCGGGGACAACTGCCTGAGTTTCTTCGGCCTCGAGTTCCTCCTCACTCGAAGCTTCGTCCTTCGACTCATCCTTCGGCAGGAGCCTCGCTATTTGATTCCCCCTCTATAGGGTCTTGTTCTTCTGAAGGAGCCTCCCCATCAGGATCATATTCCATAGGATTCTCTTCCGTCACAGGAGCCTCTTTTTTTGGCCCCTCCTCTATATGCTCCTCTTCCATAGGATCTTCTTCTTCATCTTCGGAGTCATTGGCCATCATAGGCTCCGGAGTTGCAGCATTGACTTCTTCGTCTTTCGAGTCGCTGTCAGAAATAACTGCCTGAGAGTCTACGACTTCGTCGTCTGAATCTCCAGATGTAGCTTCAAAAGTAATATCGGACATGTCATCCTCGTCGGAAAGATTTGCCACGACCTGAAAGTAAGGTCATGGTCAGGGTACAGAATGTCAAGGAAGGGACAAGGGACATAGGAAAATTATGAAATCGGTATAAATGGATGAGATTCACAAATATAATAAGTCAGTTAACGGTTTCACTTTAGTACACAAGAGGACCTGCATGGGCCACCACTAAAACCTGTCACGCCCCGCTTCGCAAAAGAAGGAGAAGGATGACGTGGCATGGTCCGCAACCTAACTGTATTGAAGGCGGTCTATTCAATACAGTTACGTTAAGCGTATGAATATTTAACATGCAGGATGTGTATCAAAACAAAAATAATAAAAGCGAAGGGCATTTATTTCCATTAACCAAACTTTATTACATCCCAAAAGAAAGAGTAAAATAAACTAAGTAGTTTAATTACATCGAGAAGAAACAAAATCCCTAAAAATGAAGGCAACAACAAAAATTAAATCTAGCTAATCTTCCGTCGTCAAGTCTGCATAACCTTCATTAGTTGGCTCCACTCCTTGATCCTTGCCATAATACTCATTCTCATCTGACGGACATTCCAAAGATAGATAAAGAAAATGAAGGTCCGTCAGCGAGTTATACTCGGGTATGATTGCCTCATAAGGAAGTAAAGGTATAGAAATAGACATGTGTGTATAAATGTAATGAATATGATGTACATGGGTATAAAGGTATGAGGTTATATACAAATTAGATATGTTGACAGAGGTATATGTGAATATGAGTAGGTTGTGTGAGGTATATGTTTGGTAAAAGTTCAAGTCAAGTCAAACAGATATTCAGTCTAAGAGTTAGATCAGGTTAAACAATGTGTGTATTGATGGAATTGACTGGTGAACATACTCGTATCCTTGAGGTATCCCATGACTAGCTGGAAGCAGTATGAGCTGGTGCTCGTGCTTGGGGTAGCAATCAATGCGGTAGCGTGAACATCCCCGAAAGGTGTCCCATGACTACTATGGAGTTTTGTCTAGCGTGAATATCACTCAAGTGCACAGGTATTTTCACCCGTTAGTTCCATAATAAACAACAAGTCTAAACTGGTAAAATATCCACATCTAAGATACTGAATAACTCGTGTCTCATAAAGAAAGGTAGATAAGGTAACAGGTGGGTAAAGCACATGACGTGAGTTTAGTGTTGAGTATCAATAGGTATTGTAAACGTTTTAGTTTGTCAAACAAGGGTCCGGATACTCGCGATTATTCCGTTATGGCCACAGAACAACAACCAGGGAAGTGAAATGTACCGTTTCACTTCCCGGGATCATGATCGAGTAGTAGGGGAATCCGAGTTCCGAATCTTCTTGCCTAATCAAACTACCCATCCCCGTTATTCAGTGTAAAGGTCTAGCGTTAGTACGTATACCTCTAGGCATGGAATTTCCACATTGTATGTCATCCACATTTTGGATCATTTGCCCTCAAATAGGGTTAGTATTCGCCCGAATATTGGGTTAGTATTCGTTCGAATATCGAGTTAGTAGTCGTCTACACATTGGACTGGTCACCCTGCCTGCAGGGATCTTCATATATAAGTATTCCATACCTAGGTCTGCGCATTCTAACCCTAATCATATCATGTGTTGTATATGTCATAGACTTGTAATCAAGAAGTTGATCTCATTTAATATGGCCTTCCACATCCGCTCGTTTTGTCTTGTTATCTTTTAAAGTTTGTAATGTACTTCGTGTCATCTTATAGAACACTTAGTTAATAAAGGATATTAGTGTTTAATTATATTTATTGCTTCTAAGAAAATCATGATGTTTGGAATATTTATCATTTTGGAAAACCATAATGTTTTACTGAAAAAAATATCCTTTCGATAAAAGGTTATGGTATTTATTTGAAAATTATCTTTTTAATAAGGTCTTAGATATTCTTTTTGAAAAATATCGTTATACGGGTTATGGTCTTTGTTGAAAATAGCCTTTTAATAAAGGTCGGGGTATTTAAATGAAATTATCTCTTTTTAGGATGGATTAAGGTATTTTATTGTAAATAATAATTTTACGAAATTATAGTGTTTTAAGTTTGAGGTAACGTTTTTAGAAAATACGTTCGTGTTGGCAACCGCTGCACATGGACGGCAGAATTTGTGTCCTTTTTAAGGATGATTGCCTATCAACCACGAGGTACTCGCGTAAGACATTACCCTATTATTAGGGTTACTCATTAAACTTTAGTTAACATTATAAGAAGAATTAATATAAAAATATCTTTTCGAGTGAAAGGGGCTAAGTTGGAAAAATCATATGCCGTTATTTAGATTTAGTATTATCCCCTTTCAAAAGGTGAAGGGATTTAACAAAATTATAGTAGTTGAAGAAAAAGCGTAAGTAAAAATATATATCTATATCGTATCTAAAATAATTATTCCAAATGTCTTAACTCATGTGGATATTTTAAACAAATATAACCTTTTAACAAAACGAGGGTATTTTTGTGGAAGAAACCTATTTAGAGATCACAAAAATAGCATGGGTGAGTATGGGTATGTATGGGGTGAATTAATACTCGTGGGTTATAATATTAAGCATATCACATTTCATGTAGTATGAGGGTGCAATATTTTGCATATAGGAGTGATTAAGGATACCATTTTAAACATGGGTTAATATTATTATCATTAAGAGGTACCAAAATAGGCAAGCAGGAACATTTTTAATATCATTTTAAATATGATATTAGGGATTAGGAGTTGAAACCAAGATCATTATGAGAAAGAATGCGACAGAGGAGTGGAGAGAGGCGGATTCTACCTTTGATTAGAGTTGGATGTAGATGGGTTGAAAACGTAGGCTTGTACAAACTCCTCAATAGCTCCGCGCTCAGATTTTTTCTTGGTGATTGGGTGGATCAGTAGCGTCGGCGTCATCGATACGAAAGCGTGGGTATTTTTTTCAGAATTTTTGGAGTTCTGAGGTGTTAGAAATCAATGTTTGAAGTGCATATTTATAGGGTTTTATTACCAACCATAAAATCCAAAATTTCTGTTAAAATCACCAAAAAATCTACGCCGCCAATGATTTCTGAATCATCCATTGATGATCGTGCCGCCGCTAGGGATTTGTAGCCGTTGGATGTTGATCCAACGGCCTAGGCTGCACCGCCACGCCGCCGCCAGCCTGCCACGTGCCCGCATGGCTGGGGATCACGCGGTTTCGTGTGATCCCCACCACGTGGGCGTCGCCGCGCGTCTTTGGGCCATTGGATCTTGTATCCAACGGTTCAGATCAAAGTGATTTTTTTTAAAAATAAAAATAATAAACTGTTTATTATTTAATTTTTGAATTTGATTTTAAAAAATTGTTAAAAATAGTTTAAAATACGGGAAAATTATGGAAAAAATTCAGAAATATATTTTATTGTTATCTTTAGTATAAAAATAATTCTGGGCTAAAACAAAATAATATATCCATTTCTATGGTGTTAGCTAGTAATCATGATTATTTAAAATCTAGTTTATCCTTTAAAATATTTTTTATTACGATTAATTATTTTATTCGATAATAAAAATATGTAGATTATTTTAAGGCATTATAAAACATTTTAAGCCTATAAAAACAATAAATAGATTTTAGAAAATTCCTTTAATCATTTTCAATGCTTTGAAAATTATTAACATTACTTTAAAAATTATTCTTTTATCAACGAAACACGTAAATAATTATTTGATAGTAGAAATTTAAATAAAATATATTTTTTTAGGTATTAGAAAACACGGTCGTTACATCCGTAATTAAAGATGATATCATTATATTTATAATGCAGTTTGGCTCTCTTTCGGAATGCGGTTCAGAAACCTGATCCCATTGTTCTGAAGTGGCTCCCTCACTCCACTTCACCCCCACCGAAGAACAATAGTTTGTTCTTGAAGCAAAGACCTACTACGGAGGGACCTGCATTGGCCACCATAAATGTAACGCCCCAACGCCTCAGTACAGATGGTATTGTCCGCTTTGCCCGAAACCGTACGTTTTTTTCCCATTGGAGCGAACCGAACTCAAGAAGGCGGTTTCCTTAACCCGAGCACACTTAACTACGGAGTTCTTTAAATTCTGGAGTGCCGGTTCACTCAAAAGGCGCCTCCGTAATTAAGAGTGGTATCATTATATTTATAATGCAGTTCGACCCTCTTTCGGAATGTGCTTCAGGAACTTAATCCCCTTGTTCTGAAGTGGCTCCCTTATTCAGATCACCAAGATATCCGCAATAGACCGCACTGAGTGTTGACAGATCAGATCACCATGATGTCTGAAGACTACACCGCTCTGGGGTATTACAAAAGAGATTTTAAATTTTTATTGAAAGAAAATAATTTTTTGAGAATTTTTAGGAAAATAATTTATTAGTATTTTTAAATGGAGAAAATAATATTAATTATTTTTACAATACTTATTCGGATTTTAAGGTTTTTGGGAGTTATTTGAAAGGAAAATGAAGAATATTGATTTTTGGGATAAAAATTACTGCTAAAGATGAAATATTTATTTGGAAATTTTCTAGAATTTATTTATATTTTTTGATATTTAAAACTATTTTTAAAGCATTTTGAATTAAAGAAAAGATTTAATTTAAAGAAAGGAATTTATAAAAAAGGAACTATTTTTTAACATAAAAAGAAATATTACAAATGGAGAAGAATTGTTATGTAGATTTTTCTGGAATTTTTCGGTATTTAAAACTATTTTCAAAAGTATTTTATATAAAGGAAAACATTTAAAAATAATTTTTAAAAGAAAAAAGAAAAGAAAAGTTGGGGGGAGCCACACGCCTGCGTGAACACGCAACAGGTGGTCACTTGGCGAGTAATTTGCCCACATGTGCTTTTTTGGAGGCTTGATTTGAGGGATGTGTCGGCTTGATTTGGGGTTTTTTGAGCTCTATAAATAGGCTAACTTCATTTGGCTTTTTCCCCCACTTCTTAACCAAAAAAATCACCGAAAAATATCACGCGACTGTGGTTCTGTCCCCTTCGCAACTGTACATCCCTTGTCCCCACTAAAAATCTGACCAAGGAGTTGGAGATGAAAAAGCATGACCCGACGCATCTCGAGCATTGATCCTTCTGTCGTTTCGAAGGTAGGATCCGTCTCTCTCTCCCTCGATCTCGTCACTTCATCTCGCATGCTAAATCTAATCTAATATTCTATCAAACTCCAAAGTTTAATACGGACATATTGGTAGTTATTAATGTACTTCGAATAGATAAACACGACTGACCTTTTTAGTTGCATCTAACTTGGATACCCACACCCTAAAGGAACTCTTGTGTATATTTTTAGACACGGGGTATCGACCTGCCCTCTTTTCACCTATTTTATATGAAACCCACCCACACAGTTATGCAGTCCATTTCTATTTTAAGACACCAGTTTGCAGCCAAAGTGCTGCCGAATTTTAGAATGACGTTTGCTATTTTTCTAAATAACCTTTTTAACGCTAAAATTCCATAATGAATGTATTTCATCAAAAAACCTTCGAGATTCTAATTTCATATTTCACACGAAAATACCTTATGGTTTCTAAACCTCATATTTTCACTAAAATACCCTAAAGTTTTTAAAATACGCATTTTTACATGAATACCCTAAAAATTCCTAAATTCCGTATTTTCACCAAAATACCCCAAAGTTTTAGAACTCGTATTTTCAAACAACTACCTCGACTTTTCTAAAAGCCGTATTTTCAAATAAATATCTTGACTATTCTGAAAGTCGTATTTTCAAATAAATACCTCGAATTTTCTGAAAGTCGTATTTTCAAATAAATACCCTAAACTTTTATAAACCTTTCATTTAAATACCTCAAACTTTTATAAAATTATTATTTCAAAAAATACCATGAAATTTTATTAAACTCTAATTTCTTTAAAAAATACCCTACACTTACCCTTTTCGGTTGGACCTTACGAACCCCATACAACTTGAAGGTGGTTCTCAACCAACCATAAGGCACCCTATATTGACATGCTTTCTTGTACGGTTAGGATTAGACGTGAGAACCAACGCACCAATAACCGCTTCGCTAATGCTTTAATTACCTTGGCCATATGGTGTGACATCCTAGAATGTGGAACCTTCAAAATCCAAATCACCAAGAGGAAAACTCCTATCTATTGCTGCAACACGGAGTAGGTCATTTCGAACAACGATGGAAAAGCTTGGCTTTATGATATCAAGAGATTTTTAAAGGACTTCACTTTACCGGAAGGAACCACAGTGAATAGAAAGACGCTCTTCAATCTTCCCCGGAATTTTGTAATCTGTGATGAAAAGCTCTATAAGCGCTCGTTTGAAGAAATACTGTTACGTTGCATAGACGAAGAGGAACCTCAAAAGGTGATGAATGAAGTGCATTCCGGAATCTGCGGAGCCCATGCAAGTGGCAACACACTCGCAATGAAAATCCGATGATAAAGTTACTTCTGGTTGACCATGGAAGCCGATTGTCATTAACTCGCAAAGAAATGTCACCAATTCCAAGTACACTCAAATCTCATCCACGTCCCGTAGGCTGAACTTCACAACCTTTTTGTGCTATGGCCATTCGCAATATAGGGCCTAGATGTGGTCGGCAAGATATCATTGAAAGCTTCGAACGGTCATTAGTTTATATTAGCCGCAATCGATTATTTTACTAAATGGGTTGAGGCTGCATCATATACAAACATCAAAACCAACCAGGTTGTCAAATTCTTAGAAAATCTGATTTGCCGATTTGGACTTCCTCACGAAATCATAACTGACAACAGGACAAATTTCGCCACGAAGAAGGTTCAAGACTTCTATGAAGAGTATAAGATCAAACATCTATTCTCATCACCCTACAGGCCGCAAACAAATGGAACAGTTGAAGCAGCTAATATGAATATCATGTGGATACCATAGAAGATGGTTGTGACTCACAAGGATCGGCATGAGAAACTCCCCTACGCTTTATGGGCATATCGAACGACTATTAGAACCTCTACTGGAGCCACACCATACTCACTTATTTACGGAAAAGAAGTGGTCCTCCCTGTAGAAGTGATGATACCTTCTATGAGAGTCTTGATGGAGGCGAAAGGTATCAACGAGCTTGAATGGTTCAGAAACAGATTCGACGAATTAGGCTTCATCGAAGAAAGGAGATTTAAAACTCTATGTCACGCACAGTGCTATCAACGAAGAGTGGCGAGAGTATAAAACCAGAAAGTTCACAAAAGATCATTTCAAAAAGGTGAGCTAGTCTATAAGAAGATATGGCTGACAAGCACCAACAAGGGTAAATTCGTGCTGAATTGGAAAGGACCGTTTGTGGTCCACCATGCATACCCGGGAAATGCTTACCTACTCATCACCATGGATGGAACGGATAGGTTTGGGCCTATAAATGCTAGATTTCTTCGGAAATACTATGTCTAAGTTCAAGTCTCCATTATAAAGTTTGCTGGACAAGGTATTTATTTGGTCGCCACTTTCCCAAAAAATAACATGTAAATTTTTTTCCATTTGCATGCATGTTGACCACCGAAGACCGGACCGAGGCGTCGAGAAGAATGAGAAGATCTTCTTTAGAAAGAAAATTAAATTCTTGGTTGTGGCTTCTATCTATTTTTTGCAGAAGGTTACAGAGGGTTTTCTTCATTTGTATGTAGAAGTTTATGGGGGGGGGGGGTTTCTCTGTGTGAGACTTAAAATCTCGGGTCCTTTATATAGGTGAGGAAAAGATGTTGATTAGTTGAGAGGATCCTCTATTTAAGAGATCTCGACTTGATTTCATAATCAAGTGGTGATTTTTAATCACCGTTGGATCTTAGATCTAGGGCTCTCTGTTTAACAGAATATATTTTTCTGTTTTTTAACAAGATCAGTAAAATATTTTCTCAAATAGAATTTAATTGTATCTCTTGATTCAAACGGTGATTTTTAATCACCATTGGATTTTTAATCCAAGGGTTCTCTGTTTAACAGAGCATATCTTTCTTATTTAGAAAGATCATGGAAATATTTTTCCCTAATGGAATTTAATTCTACCATTAGATCTTTGATCCAACGGCTCTCTGTTTAACAGAGAATATCTTTCTTGTTTAGGGAAATATTTTCCCATGTAGAATTTAATTCTACCCGAAACAAAACTGCTTTAACTTAGGCGCTGATGCTCACGTGCTATGCACGTGGCGTAGTCAAAAAATTTAATTCTTATTGAAACAAGTACCCACGTGCTTTGTACGCCGGCGCTCATGTGCCTAACACGTGAGGCCCTACCCTAGGATTTAATCCTATCAGAGACAGACGTCTGTATGCTTTGCATGCCGACGTTCATGTGCCCAGAACATGAGGTGCTGTTTTAAGATTTAATCCTATCAGAGACAGGCGTCTGCATGCTTTGCATGCCGATGCTCACATGCCCAGAACGTGAGGCGTGGCCTTATTTTTTTATGAGGGAACAAATTCCCTCCACCGTTGTTCTCACGTAGTTTGCACGTGAGTGCAATGGTGTCCAGCCTTTTAGCCATCCGATCCGTCTTGGAATACGGGAAATCTGAACCGACCCTATCACTTTATAAATAGGGCATTAAGCCCTAGACGACAGCTGCGCCTCCATCTTTTCTTCTCTCTTGAGAATTTTATTCTCTATTAGAGCTTAGCTTTGTCGTGAAGCTCGGTTCTTCATATTTCCACAAATCTGCATTGCAGACTTACTCTGCCAAAATTTTCTTGGTAAGAGTCTTCTTCAACAGAGCTTAGCTCTTTTATTTGGGACATTGTTCTTCAGAAACTTTGGAAGATCGATTCCATTTTGGTCACAGAGCTTGGCTCTAGCATATTCCTCTTGGAGATTTCTTGAAATTTTAGACTTCATTTGTTGCCATAGAACTTAGTTCTAATTTTTGATTTTAGATCATACTCCCTTTGGGGATTTCATTTATTATGATTCAACAAAGCGTTGCTCTGACGATCTTTGATGTGAGATTCCCTGTTTTGGGGATTTTTAAGGCTTAATTCCCTTTCATTCTATAGAGCTTGGCTCTAATCTCGTTTATTTTCATTTTAGGGAAATTTTGGTATTTTATACCATTTTATAAAACAAAGCTCAACTCTGAAAAGTTTTATTTTTGAAGACAGCCATAAAGAATCTTTTTAGATTTCTCTACTAGGCACATGTTCCAATCATTAATGAGCCGCTATTTTAATTTTGTAGGGTTCACTAGCTTTTGGATTTAGTAATTCTAGAATTTCTTACAAATTTTCCACTTGGTTTCTTTTCAGGTATCACGGCTGCTCATTTGTATGATATCGAGAAGATTATTTCTTACGAAGAGATTCGCATTCAAGGTTGCCTTCAATGCCAGGAGTATACTGCTGCCCAATGCGATGATGTGATGCGTCGCTTCCATAATCACAATGGCCGATTGCTCCCCCGTCGCTCTGCCCTTTTGAAGATCGTTGTTCGGTCAATCTGGGAAGCTCAGCCTGAGCTTGCTGAGGCTATGCCGCTCCATGCACTTGATAGCGCTGAAGACAAGGTATATTCAGTATATCTGATGGGCCTGATTTTGAAGAAACGGAGAGATGATCTCGTCACTATCTTACATAGCGTCTTCTAACAGAAAGAAATAATATCCTCGTACCAGAGGATGGAGGATATCAGCGGTGATCCCGAAGCTTGCATCCCGGAGAAGATGTATAAGAAGATGACCGATGAAGCTAAAGATGCTTTACTCAAACTTGCCTTTAAGTTTGAGAATTCATGTCCTGAATTTAGCGTTCTGCCACCGTAGATCCTAGATAATGCGGTAATATTTTTTTTTAATTTTGTTTCTTTTTTTATTTCCTTTGTAGTCGTCCTCGGCGGATAGTGTGTAATTCTCCCTTTTTCTGAAGTATCAAAAGTATATTTTCCTTTCATATCTGCACTTTTCTTTTCTTTTTGTGCTAAAATTAGTTTATTTACTCATTTCGGAGTTTTTTAGTTTACCTTTCTCTTAGATTTAAAGGTAAACTCGTGCTAACGTTAAATATAGATAACCCCATCTTTTTTATGATAGGGATCCGTTAGATTTGTGGTACTGGGTTAAGTCCATCATACCGTCGTGTTGCCTAATATATTCTTGATATGCAATCCCTTGAGTTGCGGCTCAAGTAGCCATGCGTCTGTCGTGTCTCTGATCTCTTCTGAGGCTGGATAAGACGTCTTCAAGTAATTTTCTTAGGTTGTAATATCTATATTACCATCGGAAGATCAAGCATTAGGTATTGCCGTGGCAGTTTATTTTTGGTTAAGTTTGATTTGAAGCCTCAACGAGTCATAAACGCACCCTTCTGGGGTGGGATGACATCCAATGATTTTTAGGCTTGCCATCAAGACACGAAACTAGGCACATGCCGTCACTTCGCTTTCGTTTTGGTGTCTCACCAATTCTTCGCTGAAATAAGGTAGATATCTGTATGACCTCTATGCCGTATATATCGCCATCGAGATCTGAGGTTAGGAATATGCCATTGTTCCGATTTTTTTAGACAGTTGCCCCCACACCCTGTTGGGATGAGGAGGAACGTCGAGGTAGTCTTTAGGCTATAGATGTACCGTCAAGACTGGGCTCTTCTTTTGACGAAATATGGTGGGAAGATATGGTTCCCTTTCTTTCATTTATGCCCAAGAGTCGTTGTGGACCTACTTGCAGGGTAGAAAATTTTTATATTTCCATGATGCTCTATATTTTCAGCTTTTCATATCGCGAAAGTCGCGATTGCCCAATCATTTCGGCTATTTTATTCACGGTGCCGAATCATTTCGGCTATGTCATTTTTTATTTTTACTCACTGTTTTTTTATTGCGGCTACCCTAACATTTCGGCTATTTTTTTCATACTCATTGATTTTATTATGAGTCGAATACTTGGGGTCTGATGCCAACTTCGGCATCAGTATCGCTGTAACTGGAATATTGCCAGGAGCGATTCATCATATGCCAATGCCAATTTTGGCCGAATGGTGTCTTAGGTAACAGGTTTAGATCCCTGCTAGCTAAGGCTTTTTTGACTTTACGAGCCGTAAGGGTCTCATAAAGGTATTTCTCCCTATGGGTCGTGAGAATCTCATAGGTATATTTTCTCCTTATGGGTCGTGAGGGCTCCTAAGTGTGTTTTCTTCTTGTAAGTCGTAAGGGTCTTCCAGGAGTATTTTCTCCTTACCAGTCGAGGGGACTTACAAGTGTTGTTCACCTTATCGAGCAATATTTCTTGATTTTAGTGGGACTTAGTTTGGAATATATTTATTTACGTCCGTGGATTGTATACAAGAGTCGATATTGGACCTACTTGTAAGGAAACTTGAGGATATGACGGCTTAAGAACAGGTTTAGATCTCTGTAACTTAAGGCTTTTGAATTGCATAAGCCGTGAAGGTCTTATAGAGGATATACTCTCCTTACGAGTCGTGAGGATCTCGTATGTGTATTTTCTCCTTAGAGATTATATGGATTCCTAAGTGTGTTGCTCCTTTGTGAGTCGTAAAGATCTTATGCAGGTGTTTTCTCCTTACAAAATCGAGAGGACTTTGCAAGTGCATCTTTTCTTTCTTTCAATGAGTTCGCGTCCTTTCAGAGCTCACCGGTAGCCCTGCTGTTTTTACTCACGACGCCCTTTCGGGTTTTCATCCGTGCCCATTTTGCTTCTGGACATACCCTTTTTTAAGGCGGCCCGTAAGGTAACGCACCAACAGCTTTAGATCATGACATTCTTCGAATAACCGCATCATATAGGACCTGGGAAGGATATGGATTATTTTTGTCCCTTGGATTGTATGCGGTGATCAGTATGGGGATCCACCGTAGGGCAATATATTAGTTTATAAACATTACGGTCCAATAAAGACACAGAGAACATAGCCCGTTTGTTCCCGTGGATTGTGTACAGCTGGTCATATGACCTATACCGTAGGGCATCAAGCTAGTTTAAGGACATCGCGGTCCAATATTAGTTTAGGGATGTTTCGGTCCAACATTAGTTTAGGGATGTTTCAGTCCAACATTCCCATGTTTGGGACAAATATATTGTAACGACTATGAAATCCCTGTACAGAATTATTTGTTTAAATGTATAGAAAAAGGGTATTTCAGTCTGTATAGGAGTTATAAGTCATTTTTGTTCAATAAAAACAAGAAACAACTTGTAGCTCACTGGTAAAGCCTTACACTGCTGTAACATAGCCCGTGTGTTCGATTTCCATCATTCCCAATTATTTTTAAAGATTTTTCTTTTTAGTTTTTCGGAAGCCCAAGAGTTGCATGTGCAATTCACGGAGAAACGAAAAATTTCAGAAAAATCAAACAGGCGCAAAGAGGAGTAAACACCAAACTAGACACGTGGCATGAATCTCGAGGCAAACCCCCAAGACCCGAACGCCCATTTCTCCAAAAGACCAGCCGCCGACGGTCTGATTTGAGCCAGAAGCCTCCGTGCTTTGCACACTCGTCCCTTCGACTCCCCTTAACTCCTCTGCACTGTTTGATTTTCCTGCAATCAAACAGAGACTCTTCAATTCTCTAATTAACACCATTAAATCCATTTTAATTCATTTTATTTCACACCCTCTCTCATTTTTACCCTATAAATACCACCCCATGCCCTAGCTCTCCCCTTTTCTGAAATTTCTTTCAAATTTCTCCTAAAATTTTCTAAGTGCAAGTGGAGTTAGCAACCAAGTTCTCTTTCGTTGAAAATTGGAGTCAATTCCGGAGCTACCACGACGCCACGGAGCCCCCTCTCTTCTTTACTCTTTTCTTGACGTTATAAAACCGTAAGCCCCTTCCCCCTTTCCTTCTTTTCAACTAAAATCGCATTCTTATATATCGATAAAGTGGAGGTAGAACCGATATTGCTTTCTTTTCAAACATTTTCACCCACTTGATAAGCAAAATAAATCACAACAACACTATAAAACCACTCTTAACCTTATTCACATTATTTAGCTTTTTAACATAATGAAAATTTCCATATGAAATACTAATATAACGAACTTTTTCATTAAAATATCATGAATTTTAATATAACCGTAATTTCAATAACTAGAGTATAAACCTTTAGATCATTCACGGGGTAACTACCTACCCCCCCCATACACTATGGTTTCAGAGCACGGTATTCTAAGTATACGGGTCATTCAAAGATGAAGCTTTTCATTAAAATACCATTTTTTTTCAAAACGGGTTTATTTTAAATCGATATTTTAAATCCTTGGCAAATACACCTCTACAATTCTTGTCATGGGACCCGTTAATGGATGGTGCGGATTATCGCACATCCTTGGGATAGTAGAGCGAGATGCAGAACTCCTCACGGAGTATTCGGTCTCGAAAGGAAATAAAAAATTACGGTTTTTAAGAAATACGACTTTTCTAAATAAAAACTAAACTTTAGAAATTTTATAAAACTATGAATTTGTATTTTCAATAAAAAAATAAATTTTGAAACTATATTTTTAATGAAAGATTTGAATTTTTAATAAAATACCAAAAAGTTACCAAAAGAGCTAGTTTTCATTAAAATCCCATAAACTTTTAAAAGCTAGGTTTTTATCACTAAAACACCCCAACAATTAAAATACATGTTCATGAAAACCATAAATATTATAAATCACCCTCTAGATTTATTTTTAAAACTATATTAAAGTATTTTTCATAAAACCCTCTCCAGATATGCAAACAATATTTTAAGGACTATAAACTAATATAGGCTTAAGCGGTATCATTTCTCTTGAGCCTCGGGGATCCAGAGAAAGTGAGTGCTTGCCTATTCAGGTTAGATAACTTAACGGAGTTTTCAATGGCAATTGTCTTGGAAAAAGACACAAATCCTGTCGTCCATGTGCAGCTGTTGCCGATTACTCCTGAACCTAAGAATTTCAAGAACTAAATCCTTTCATAAGATTCTGACTTCAACCTGAATCCAAACTCAAACCAGAATCCAAAATCAAACACGAACTTGAATACTTGATCATGAACCTGAACACTCGAATTCAAATATAAAACTCAAACTTATATACTTGACTGGACTTGACCGAACCATGGTTATAACTTGATATGAACTTGACATGAATACCTAAACATTTGATTACGTCTTGAACATGAACCTGTGCATTTTATATCCATGGATTCGGCCAAAACTTGTAATCTTAATCTATGCAATACAATACGCGGAGATAAATGGATAGATTGGTACAAAACATATATCATGGCACGAGATGTCATTTTAAAAGACACCTACGTGAATTCACGTGCCGTTGTCCCGTGGGTTATGACGGGGCCTTATACTACATGTTACCATAGTCCACGGGGTAAGATGGACTCCTCTCGTATACATGAATACCTTCTTTATCAAATTACAAATAACCACGTTAGAATAACTATTTTATACCGGTAAATAAATATGCTTAGATACTCTCTTATATATAACCTTGCCTGTTCACATTCACTTGATTTCTATTCACTTTCATTCATCATTACTTATTTCTTTTGGAGACTTACCGAGCGCTAGTTCGCTAATGATATTCTTCTCTGTTTCTTTTCTTTGGAATGTTCGTCAGGAGGACCGGACTCTGAGGGTATAGAGCCGAGCCAGGAAGATTTGGACCAATTCGTTTCTCAGCCTGATTTCTAGCTCCTATTTGTATTTACTTTCAGTATGCCATTATTTAGGCATTTGCTTTATCATTATATCTTTTCATTACAAACAGTTGTATGTAAATTTGAATGTATATAAAGTTGTTGTTTCATTTTATTACTCTTGTTATTCTTGTACATTGTTATATTGCTTAATTATGCTTAACGTATTTTCTTAGTAAATACGTTGCGGGCTTGCCACGTCATTGTTTCCGTCCACTGGGAAGCGGGACGTGATAGGTTTTGTTGGTGTTCCCATGAAGGTCAGTTTTGCATGAAGTCTTAAGCAATAAATCACAAGAATTATAAGAATCAGCAATTATACATTCCTTGCATTTCAAATTTCTTGAATCTATCCTAACCTTTCCTTTTCTATCAAGGCAATGGATTCTCCCAACAACACCAGTACCAACGTCAATGGCAACACACCACCACCTACCTTACCACCTCCCCCTACTGTTGCTGCTCCGATTAATGAACAAACGGTACTTTTAGAAGCCATCAAAAGTCTTCTAGAGGGCCAGCAGCAGCAGACTGCTATTCTTATGAACCGTCCGGAAGCCGAAGCACCTGGAGTAAAGCAATTTCGTGCGTTGCATCCAAGGAACTTTTCAGGAAAAGAGAGTCCTCTTGAGGCGGAAGAATGGGCCCAAAGTATCGAAGACGACCTTGCAGCAGCGCAGGTACCAGACATAGCTTGGGTTCGTGTGGCCAAGCTCCAGCTCACCGATAATATAAGAGTCTGGTGGAAAGCCGAAGAAGCCCGTCTCACACAACCAATAGAGTGGAAGACGTTCCGCGATCTGTTCGATGCGAATTTTTTTCCCGAGACTGCTCGCTTTAAGATGGAACAACAGTTCATCCACTTACAATAAGGCTCTATGTGGGTAAAATCAGTGGATGAATATGATGCCGAATTCATCATGCTGAGCAGGTAAAGAATTCGTATCAAATTCTGTTCCGTAAAACACATCACTATCCTGACATCAACATCTTATCAGGTTCGCGGCACACTTGATCCCGACTGATGAGATTCGGGTTAGACGATTTCAACAGGACCCGGAGATTTAGGCGGCTTTAGTCACAGGCGACTATCCAACTCATGAACTTACACTGAAGGCATCACGCCGTTATGAAGTTGTGGTCAAGAAGAAGGGTAAGCCTCAAACAGCCGGAATCAAACGCCCTACTACCCAGATGATAGGAGGAGCCTCTTCTAGGCCGACTTTTGCACCTAAGAGGCCAGGAGGATCATTTAACTGGTCTAATCCGGATTTCTATTTCTACTACAAGAGAACTGGACACTTGGCGAAGGACTGCAGGCGTGCAAATGGTATGTGTTTAATTTGTCGCGCATCTGCTCACGCTATAGGAGTATGCCCATATCGTATTAACACAGCACTAGCACCTAGACTCGCAATTACAGCTTCGCAGAGGCCAGCCATTCATGCACCTGCACCCCGCCTAGCTCTTCCTGCACCAGCTCCATGTGGACCACCTGCACAGCCTTAGCGTCAATTCCACCAGGCATAGAGAAACGTGCCTCAAAGGCAGAGAAATGTGCCTCCGGCAAGGAGGAATGTACCGAGACGACAGGCTTTTATAATGACGGTCGAGGAGGCTGAACCTACAGGAAAAGTCATCACCGGTAAATTCTCCCATCCTTTCAACCTTTCAGTTCTTATGCATCGTTATACTATCCCTATATCTGAACACAACCTCACACCACTTAGGTACTATACTAGTAACCACCCTTCCTGCACTCGCACTTTTCAACATTGGAGCTTCACACTGCTTCATGTCACAACGATTCGTGAGAACGCACGCGATTCCCGTGAAGCCACTCATTTCATGCTGGAATGTCAGTTTCGGGAATGAAGTCTTAAAGGCAACTTTGGTATATGATCAGTGCCCAGTTGTAGTTTGCAGTCGAGAATTCTACGCAAATTTCAAAGTACCGGGCATACTAAATTTTGATGTTGTGTTGGGAATGGATTGGCTGGGAGTATTTTATGCTACTATTGACTGCCGTCAAAGGAGGGTAGTATTTGAGATACCATATCACTCGGTCTTCTATTTCAAAAGTGGAGACAGAACCTTTGAACTAGGAAGCTGCCGTGATAAACCAAAGAATGCAGAAGTGTTCCCTCTACCAGCCGAAGAAGAAAAACCTGAGGTAGTTCGAGAGTTCGATGATGTGTTCCTTGAAGACATATCAGGTTTGCCCCCCGATCGAGCTCTTGAATTTAGTATTGATTTACAACCTGGTGCATAACTTGTAATCAAAGATCCATACCGATTAAGTCTAGAGGGATTGAAGGAGATCCATATTCAGTTGGAAGAACTACTGAAGAAAGGTTGGATCCGACCCAGTACTTCAATTTGGGGATCTCCGGTGTTACTAGTGAAGAAGAAGGAAGGTTCCTACAGGATATGTATGGATTATCGAGCTTTGAACGAAATGAAAATTAAGAACAAGTATCCACTACCATGCATCGATGACCTTTTGGATCAGTTAAGTGGATCTTGTGTCTTTCAAAGCTAGACCTTCGTTCGGGTTACCATCAGGTGAAGGTCAAAGAGTCCGACATTCCGAAGACGGCGTTTAGGACTCGTTATGGCCATTTTGAATATCTCGTAATGCAATTTGGAGTGACCAATGCACTTGCCATCTTTATGAACCTGATGAACCAAGTTTTCCGAGAGTACTTAAACAGGTTTGTTGTTATCTTCATCGACGACATCCTGGTGTATTCAAAGAATCGGAAAGATCACGCCGGGCATTTACGCGTTGTCCTGGAGACATTACGACAACACCAGCTCTACGCCAAATACAGCAAGTGTGAATTTTGGCTAGATCAAGTTGGATTTCTTGGACATATTATTTCAGGCGAAGGAATCTCGGTGGATCCAGCTAATGTGTCAGCTGCCAGCGAGTGGCCGACACCAAAGACAGTGAAAGATATAAGAAGTTTCTTGGGCTTAGCAGGATACTACTGACGCTTCATCGAAGGATTCTTAAAGATCGCAACACCCCTGACCAAGCTCATACGTAAAGACGAAGCATTCGTGTCGTCAGAAGCATGTGAGAAGGCTTTTGTAGAACTCAAGTCGAGGTTAACCTATGCACCTATTCTTGTAATACCAGATTAATCTAGCGGATTCGATGTGCATTGTGATGCGTCCGGTAAAGGATTAGGATGTGTTCTACATCAGCATGGAAAATTTATAGCTTTTGCATCAAGGCAGTTAAAAGTTCATGAACGCAACTATCCAGCACACGATCTGGAATTAGCAGCCGTCATCTTTGCCCTCAAGATTTGGCGTCACTATTTATTAGAAGAGCGATTGGATATATACACTGACCATAAAAGTTTGAAGTATGTATTTACTCAAAAGGAACTCAACATGCGGCAAAGAAGATGGTTAGAACTCATGACGGACTTCGACATCGACCTACAGTATCATCCTGGAAAGGTGAACGTAGTTCCCGATGCACTTAGTCGCCAGCCATTAGCAATGAACCTCACCGCTCAGTGGAGACTACAACAAGAATTGAATGGATTGGAGATTGAAGTAGTTGTGCCAGGTAAGTTTCATCTTTGATGAACTTACAAGTCCAGTCCACTCATGTAAATCAGATCAAGGCAGCTCAAGAAAATGATGCCAAGCTACAAAAGATCCGACAACAAGTAGAAAGTGGACTACGAACTGACTTCATCATCCACGAAGATGAATCCTTGCGATATGGAAGCCGTTTATGTATACCAGTCGGCTCTGTCCGAGAAGAGTTGATGAAAGAAGCTCACAGCTCTCCGTAATCGGTACACCCCAATGGTACGAAGATGTACAAGGATCTACGGAAACACTACCGGTGGCATGGAATGAAGCGAGAAGTAGCAAGGAGCGTAGTAAAGTGTCTAGTATGTCAGCAAGTGAAGGCTGAATATCACACAACTGCTAGTCTACTTCAGCCGTTACCAATCCCGGAATGGAAATGGCAGCACATTACCATGGACTTCATGACTGCTCTCCCTTACAACACGAAGGGTAATGACGCGATTTGGGTTATTGTGGATCGACTCACCAAGCCGGCTCACTTTATTCCATTTCGAGTTGGCCAATTAACCGAGACGTTAGCAAAGAAATACATGGAGGTGAGTATAAATCTAAAATAAGATTTAAACCTTCAAGATGTACCATATTTAATACCCATAACCCCATGCACGAGATCATGAGATTACATGGAGTACATGTCTACATCGTCTCCGATCGTGATATAAGATTCCGATCATAGTTTTGGCAGATTCTGCAAGCTAGCTTGAGGACGAGCCTGAATTTCAGCACGGCATATCATCCACAAACGGACGGACAGTCCAAGCGAATAATTCAGATATTAGAAGATATGCTGAGAGCCTGTAAGTTAGACTTCGGAGGTTCATGGGAAGATCACCTACACCTTGTGGAGTTTTCATACAACAACACCTACCAGGAAAGTATTGGGATGGCACCATTCGCAGCTCTCTACGGACGGAAGTGTCGTTCCCCGCTGAGTTGGGACGACGTTGGAGATCATGAACTCCTTGGACCAGAGATGATCGTGGCAACTGTGGATGTAGTTCGCACGATCAGGGAAAAGATGCGCATGGTCCAAGACCGACAGAAACATTGGGCAGATGCAAAGCATCGACGCCTGGAGTTTCAACCCGTAGAGCATGTATTCTTGAAAATCTCTCCAAACAGAGGAGTGATCCATTTTGGCAAGAGGGGTAAATTAAGTCCAAGGTACATAGGACCGTTCGACATACTTGAACGAGTTGGAGAAGTGGCATACCGCTTGGCACTACCACCCTCATTGGAAGGAGTGCATAATGTGTTCCACATATCGCAGCTACGACGATATGTGAGCGACCTCAGCCATATACTTGATCACTCAGAACTCACGGTACAGATTGAGCTAACCTGCGAGCAATAACCAGTTGAGATCTTGGACTGAAAGGTGAAGACAATGCGGAACAAGGAGGTGAACTTGGTCCGAGTGATGTGTAGAAAAGACTCACCAGGAGAATCGACATGGGAGCGAGAAGACGATATGCGTGCACGATATTCTTAGTTATTCGAAAATTAGTCCTTTATGTAAATTTCGAGGACGAAATTTTTATAAGAAGGGTAGAATGTAACGACTCTGAAATCTCTGTACAGAATTAGGAGTTATAAGTCATTTTTTGTTCCATAAAAACAAGAAACAACTTGTAGCTCACTGGTAAAGTCTTTACACTGCTGTGACATAGCCTGTGTGTTCAATTCCCATCAGTCCTAATTATTTTTAAAGATTTTGCTTTTTAGTTTTTCGGAAGCCCAAGAGTTGCACGTGCAATTCACGAAGAAATGAAAAGTTTCAGAAAAATCAAACAGGCGCAAAGAGGAGTAAACACCAAACAAGACACATGGCACAAATCTCGAGGCAAAACCCCAAGATCCGACCGCCCGTTTCTCCAAAAGACCCGCCATCGATGGTCCGATTTGTGCCAAAAGCCTCCGTGTTTTGCACACTCGTCCCTTCGACTCCCCTCAACTCCCTTGCACTGTTTGATTTTCCTGCAATCAAACAGAGACTCTTCAATTCTCTAATTAATACCATTAAATCAATTTTAATTCATTTTATTTCACACCCTCTCTCATTTTTACCCTATAAATACCATCCCATGCCCTAGCTCTTCCCCATTGTGAAATTTCTTTTAAATTTCTTCCAAAATTTTCTAAGTGCAAGTGGAGTTAGCAACCAAATTCTCTTTCGTTGAAGATCGGAGTCAATCCCGAAGCTACCATGACGCCACGGAGCCCCTCCTCTCTTCCTTAATCTTTTCTTGACGTTATAAAGCCATAAGTCCCTTGCCCATTTCCTTCTTTTCAACTAAAATCGCATTCTTAAAACATATCGGTAAAGTGGAGTTAGAACCAATATTGCTTTCTTTTCAAACCTTTTCACCCACTTGATAAGAAAAATAAATCACAACAACACTATAAAACCACTCTTAACCTTATTCACATCATTTAGCTTTTTAACATAATGAAAATTTCCATATGAAATACTCATATAACGAACTTTTCATTAAAATACCATGAACTTTAATATAACCGTAACTTCAATAACCAGAGTATAAACCTTTAGATCAATCACGGGGTAACAACCTACTCCACACGCGCACTATGGTTTCATAGCATGGTATTCTAAGTATATGGGTCATTCAAACAAGAAGCTTTTCATTAAAATACCATTTTTTTCAAAACGGGTTTCTTTTAAATCGATATTTTAAATCCTTGGTAAATACGCCTCTACAACCCTCGTCAGGAGACTCGTTAATGGATGGTGCAGATTATCGCACATCCTTGAGATAGTAGAGCGAGATGCAGAACTCCTCACGGAGTATTCGGTCTTGAAAGGAAATAAAAAAAATACGGTTTTTAAGAAATACGACTTTTCTAAATAAAAACTAAACTTTAGAAATTTTATAAAACTATGAATTCTCATTTTTAATAAAAAAAACAAATTTTGAAACTATATGTTTAATGAAAGATTAGAATTTTTAATAAAACACCAAAAAGTTACCAAAAGAGCTAGTTTTCATAAAAATCCCATAAACTTTTAAAAGTTAGGTTTTTATCACTAAAACACCCCAACAATTAAAATGCATGTTCATAAAAACCCTAAATATTATAAATCACCCTCGAGATTTATTTTTAAAACTATATTAAAGTATTTTTCATAAAACCCTCTCCAGATATGCAAATAATATTTTAAAGACTATAGACTAATATAGGCTTAAGCGATATCATTTCTCTTGAGTCTCGGGAAGCCGGAGAAAATGAGTGCTTGCCTATTCAGGTTAGAAAACTTTACAAAGTTTTCAATGGCAATTGTCTTGGAAAAAGACACAAATCCTGCCGTCCATGTGCAGCAGTTGCCGATTAGTCCCGAACATAAGAATTTCAAGAACTAAATCCTTTCATAAGATTCTGATTTCAACCTGAATCCAAACTCAAACTAGAATCTAAAATCAAACATGAACATGAATACTTAATCATGAACCTGAACGCTCGAATTCAAATATCAAACTCAAACTTGTATATTTGACTCGACTTGACCGAACCATAGTTATAACTTGACATGAACTTAACATGAATATCTGAACACATGATTACATCTTGAACATGAACCTGTACATTTTATATCCATGGATTCGGTGAAGACCTGTAATCTTAATCTATACAATACAATACGCGGGGATAAAGGGGTAGATTGGTACGGAACGTATATCATGGCACGAGAGGTCACTTTAAAAAACACCTACTTGAATTCACGTGTCGTTGTCCTGTGGGTTATGACGGGGCCTTATTCTACATGTTACCATAGTCCACGGGGTAAGATGAACTCCTCTCGTATACATGAATACCTTCTTTATCAAACTACAAATAACCACGTTAGAATAACTATTTTATACCGGTAAATAAACATGCTTAGATACTCTCTTATATATAACCTTGTCTGTTCACATTCACTTGATTTCTGTTTACTTTCATTCATCATTACTTATTTCTTTTGAGGACTTACCGAGCGCTAGTTCGCTGACGATATTCCTCTCTGTTTCTTTTCTTTATAATGTTTGTCAGGAGGACCAGACTCTGAGGGTATAGAGCCGAGCCAGGAAGATTTGGACCAGTTCGCTTCTCAGCCGGATTTCTAGCTCCTGTTTGTATTTACTTCCAGTATACCATTGTTTAGGCATTTTCTTTATCATTGTATCTTTTCATTACAAACAATTGTATGTAAATTTGAATATAAATAAAATTGTTGTTTCATTTTATTACTCTTGTTATTCTTGTATATTGTTATATTGCTTAATTACGCTTAACGTATTTTCTTAGTAAATACGTTGCGGGCTTACTACGTCACTGTTTCCGTCCACTTGGAAGCGGGGTGTGACCTTTATTTGGCACCACTTTTAGAGTTTTGACTCAGGAAGATAGCGAACGGACATAAGCGTCGTCATCTATCATTAACCTCAGTCACGACTCTTCAGGCGTAGTACTTTTTAAGGAATCGACCGTTTATCGGTCGAAATGGCCTTTCGCCATGCATATCCATAAGCAGATAAGCTCCACTTTGATAGACCTTATCTATGATGTACGGGCCTTCATTGTTTGGCTCGAACTTCCCCCGTTTTGCATGATTTAGAATTATTGGTCTTTTGACGACCAGCACAAGTTCGCCTTGGCGGAATGTTCTTGGCCTGGTCAGTATTTCATATGACCGCGTCATCCTTGCCTTATAAGTCTCCAAATTTTGCTGCGCTATAAGGCGGGTTTCGTCAAGATCGTCGAGTTTCTCGAGCCTAAGATGAGAATTTTCCTAATCTGTTAGCTCGTATTGAACTGCCACTCATAATGAGGGGAGCTCTATCTCCAGTAGGAGTTCTGTTTCAGTATCAAATACCAATGCGTATGGTGTTGTATTTGTGGCCATCTTGAACGTCGTTCGGTATGCCCAAAGTGCTTCATGCAGCCTCTCGTGCCAGTCCTTTTAGTTTCTGGACGTCGGCTTTTTTATAATCTTGGTCAAGGTCTTATTGAATGCTTCAGCTAGACCATTGTCCCGAGAATTATAGACTGAGGAGTATCTCCAGTCTATCTTGTGTTGCTGTGCGAAGCGATTTATTTTGTGGCTTCTAAAAGCAGGTCCATTATCTGGGATTATCCGTCGCAGAGTTCCGAACTGGTAGATGACATGGGTTTTGATGAAGTGAAGGATATTCTCTGTCTTCACCTCCCTTAGCGGCACTGTCTCTGCCCACTTAGAGAAGTAATCGGTTGTTTCTCATATAAACCGATGTCCTCTAGATAACGCTGGTTCAATAAGGCCGGTTATATCCGTTCCCCACATCTCGAACGGCCAACTGGGTACTGTCGGATGTAGCAGATTTGGATGCTGATGTATGAAGTCCCCGTGTATTTGGCATGGGTGACACTGCTTCATATATTCGAGACAGTCCTGAATCATAATGGGCCAGTAATAGCCCATCCTTTTTATCTTCGGCTTCATTTTTTGTCCTGCTTGATGAGAGCCGCAAAGTTCGTCGTGTACTTCTTGGACGACTTTCTTTGCTTCCTTAGGCCTTAAGAATCTTAACCATATAAAGTCGAAGGATCTCTTTTATAGAGTATCATTGACAAAGGAGAATGACAAAGCTCGTTTCATGAGCTAATGTCTTGATGACACATCTTCGGGTGTGCTTTGGGATTTGAAGTAGCTTATGAAGGATTCTCTCCAGTCCTCAACCTCTTCTTCGTTCTCTATTTGGAGAACATCTCGTTCGTTTTTTTTCTTCGGATAGTTCTATCAAGGCTTCCGAAGGTATATCTGCTGGTGCTAAGATCCTGCGGTTTTGAACAATGATCCTAATGTCATCAAGGTCCTCGTCGGCCAATTCTTTAGCCAACTTGGCTAACGCATCCGTCTTGTTGTTTTCCGCTCGCGGTACGCTTTCCAAGATATATGAAGGGATTTGGGTCAACAACTACTGCACTCTTTTGCCATACATTATTAGTTCTGGCTTGCATGTCTTATAGTCATCATTTACTTGACTGATAATCAGTTGAGAATTTCCATATATGAAGAGGTCCTTAATTCCCATATTGATAGCGATCTCAAGACCGGCTATCAAAGTTTCATATTTCGCTTCGTTATTGGTCTTGGGTTCCGTCAAGGAGAGGGCATAACGCAATATTCCTCCTTGCTGGGTCACGAAGATAAGACCCACCCCGGTTTTGATTATGGGAGTGTACTTCTTTCGCCGCTTCATAGAAGATGCTCCATTGAAGTAGAGTTCCTGCTGAGACTTATTTTCTTCTTTCATTTCTTCGGCTGCGTCGAATGCGTATTCATCTCAGCTTGCAGTTTAGGGGAGAATTGGCTGGTATCGGATGTTCCGCAAGGAAGTCGGCAATGACTTGTCCTTTCACGGCTTTGAGTGGTCGATATGTTACCGAGAATTCCATCAATAGTAGGGCTCATTTGGCAAGCCTTCATGTTAATATGGCTTTTGACATCAGATATTTAAGAGGATCCACTTTTGATATGAGATAGACCTCATGCGTCAAAGCGTAGTGTCTAAGCTTCGTTATTGCGAAGATCAGCGCCAAGAAGTGCTTTTCGATGGGGGAGTAGTTTCTTTCTGCCCTCAGGAGAACTCGACTTAGATAGTACATAGCTCTTTCCTTTCCTTGATCGTTCTCTTGAGCTCATAGTGTACCTAGAGAACCTTTAAAGGCCGTTGTATATAGGATAAAGGTTCTTAAGAACAAGGTGATCCCTCTTGTGCTTGTTTCTTGGGGTAATCGCTCGCATGGAGAGTCCACTTGGGAACGAGAAGATGAAATCCGACAGAAGTTTCCTCACCTTTTCTTGTAGTCCTCTATCTTTGTATTCTTGGAATTTTGAGGACGAAATTCTTTTGTAGTTAAGTATAATGTAACACCCGAGCCCAATGCTATTATTTTTGTTACCGTTTGAACGTAGTGTGGCAATTATTTCAGTTACCTTGCTTGATTGTTACTTACTGTAAATTCTTTTACCCGGCAAATTCATTTCTGCGTATAACAATTTTTGGCATCTAAAACAAAATTAAAAATAGTCATCTTGGCATGCTTGACACCCCTAACCCCGTTGTAGCGTCCGTGCATCATGTTCTCGTCCCGTTCAGTGAAACGGACGAGTTTGGACGGCTACGTGCACGTACATTTGTCCGTTTTGGGGGTATACTTTTTGATCATAAAACACTTCATTTTGAATTTTGGATCCCGCTTAAAATCGTATTATTTCAATTTCAAATTTTTGGACCCGACCCGGGCGCGATTTGGAAATATTTTGTTTTGCGCTAAAATCCCAAATTTTAATATTAAAACCATCGCATATTTTCTTAACCATATAATCTTTTATAATCTTTAATTAAATATTTCCTTAACAAACAATTCCTTCTTCAGCCAATCAAACAACTTTATTTCTCCCTGGGCCCCACACCTCACGCGTCTCTCTCCTCTCTCTCTCACCGTCTCTCTTTCTTTCTCTCTCCACTTTCTCTATCCCATATCTCTCTCTAACATTCTCTCTCCCCTAAATCTCTCTCTCTCCCCCCCTTATATATTCTCCCTCCTTTCATTTTTGAAAACACCGAACCCTAACCCATCACGCGCAACCAGCCGCCTCGCCCCCTTCGCCGCTGCAACCCTATCGCCGGCGCCAGCACCTCCGGGCTTGTCGTCTCCTCGCCCTCGTCACAGCCACGTCCACCTCCTTCCTCCAGTCCCCGCGTTTCCAGCCACCTGCATACCCCGCCGCGACCACCTACACCCGCTTCTGCTTCTCGCCGCCGGTGACCCCGTCTCCGTTCTCCCCTGCCTCATACAACCCTCGGTGAGCGCTTTCTCTCTTTCTCCTCTCCTCCTCTTTCCTTTCCTGTTTCTTTCCCTTCTCTGTAAAATTTCTTGGACTGCAGGTTCTGTCGCTGCCGTCGTAGGCCACCACCGGAGCTCCATCGAAGAGGTCGACCGTCACCCCCGTCCCACGGATCATCGTGAGCACCCTTCTCTGATCCTACATCCTTTCTTCGCTGTTTTTCTATTCCTTTATTGATCCCAAGTCTTGACATTCACTGTTCATTCCCCGGCCGGAATCCGACGATGCCGACGATGTGACCCGACGTTCCAGCGAGGTACCCCGACCTGCATGGTTCCATTGTTCGTCGTTTGAGTTCATTCCGTGAACCGTGCCCCCGTCGCGAGTTTCCCCGCCGACATTTATCATTCTGTATCCCCGGTTCGCGACCCGTCGAGGCAAGTAACCCTTGCTACATGCTAATCAATATTTACTTATAATTAATGACACCCTAAAACCCGCAATTTAACTTTGGTATTATAATTTCCACTTTTTCATGTACAATATTGTTATATATCATTTTATCTTTAAAACTTGGAACCTACAGTTTGCAATTGAACCTAATAACCACGTTTACCTGTTTAATCACATTTTAATATGGACATGGCTTATGGCATTTATCTCTACAGTGTTGTTCCATTCGGACACTCGTATGTATTTTAACCGGTAACAATTGTATTGAACCCTTATATAAATCATTGCACCTCTAAAGTGCTTAAACTTGTTAACATGATTAAAAGGCCATAATTGTCTTACTGCATGCTTATATGGTTGAAATCATATCTGTGACACAATTGATAACGGTATTGCTAACTGAATGAAACTGCCTATTGCTTACTTCATTGCTTATCTCATATTGTTGACATCCATGCTTGATTATGTAACTGATTGTGAGCACACCTATGATATTGTTTACATCTTGATCTGACTTATTACATATATATTGTTCTACCCGACATGGTACCGTATACTGCTTGACTTGACATGATGTACCATGACCTGATCCGTTACCCGATCCTGTGTCTAATGCCAACAAACCTGACATGTAGTCCTCATAGACCGTTCCTGTTGTCTATCCAGACAAACCTGTTTACCTGATCCTGTGTTGGCATTAGTTTCTTGATTTCGGGATACCTGACTTGACTTGCACATATAACTTGGGGGTATGGGGAAATCAAGGGTGAAACCTGACTTGTAACTCAACAGTTCACTACCTGTACTGATCATTTTTAGAGGCCAGGCCCGCCTCGTGACGATGCTGCTGACATCGTTGGTCTTTATTCTTTCCTTGTTAGTGCCTAGCGGCACGTCTCGGTTTCAGCCCGAGAGTCTTAGACCGTGGTCCCGGGCATGCACGGGATACTATTGAGTTACATCGATGATTCATCAATTGATTTCAAAGACTTTAGAACAGAGAACCTGATAGAACAATCCAGTTTACCCACTGCACACTACCCTGCACTGCTCTGATTCATATTATTGTTACCCTTGCTTTATTCATGTTTATACTCGCATTGCCTGTTTATTATGTTATTACTTGATGCTTTGACGCGCTGATGTCTGGGTTTTGCATGGCCCAGATTCTGTACCGCTGTTGCAGTCCGAGCAGGAATACCTCAGCCAACAGGCTGAGCTGTGAGTTCAGCAGTAGTTAGTTTTTCTTTCATACATTTTATTCCTGATGTGAGCCCGCATTATGGGACATACATTCCAGTTATTTGTATTGGATCTTTCGCTTCCACATTTTATTATTCTTGACTCATGATATATTGGTTTATGGACATGTTTAGATAGTTTTATTTTGTTTTCGATATCTCTACAGCCGTAATGTGACTGTGGATGGATACTTCCTACCCACAGGTAGCATGGTTGGCTATGTCACGTGCCCATTTTAGCGTACTCTGGGAAGCGGGGCGTGACATCGTTTTTTTGGTATCAGAGCCATAGGTTAGTCGGGTTGATTCTTTTGTAGTTGGGTATTTTACCCAATACACGAATCAGAATACCCGTGTTTAGGAAACATGTCCTGCCACCTTGCCGTTTACCGTTCTTGAATCACATTCTTCCTGGTTATATCTTTTACGATGTGCAAACTTCCTTTGCATATCGACTCGAAAACCTGATTCCTTGTTATCTCTAAGACTTAGGCGACTTGGGTGGAGTTATGTAATTGTGGCTATGATACCGCGGCATAGTTACAATGCGGCACTCTATTTAAGTATCTTGGGGTTCTAGCCTTGATCTATATATTGAATCTATCATCATGCTAATGTTGGGTGTTTTGATTTCAGGAATATGGCAGATAAGAATTTGAAGACGTACCAAAGGCATGTGGACGAAGCCGCCATGCTTGGAGTGATAATGGGAATGCTAGAGAATCAAAAGAGACAGACCGAGCTGATCCAGCAGCAAGCAGACTCATTTTAGGAAGGTTTGCAGATCGTTCAGCAGTCTATGAATAATGTTGGAGCTAAACCAGTCGACCGAGTAGGGACCGTAGCAGATTTCAGACGTTTGGGTCCATCTACATTTACTGGTTTGGAGGAGCCGTTGCCAGCAGAGCAGTGGCTAGTGGACACAGAAAACTTGCTTATTGCGGCACAGATTCCAGATGACAAAAGAGTAGATGTGGTGCGCATTCAGTTAGTGGACTATGCCCATGAATGGTGGCTTGTTGAGGAGAACCGTTTGCCCAAGCCGATCAAGTGGGCGGATTTTTCAAAGAGTTTCCTGGAGAAGTTCTTCCCGCGGACTGCACGGGAGGAAATGGAAGAGAAATTCATCGGGCTAAAGCAGAATGGATCACCAGTGGATGTGCATGCAGCAGAATGGACAAGACTCAGCAGATTCGCTGGACCTTTAGTTGCCAACGATGCAGACAGGGCACGGAGGTTCATGCGCAGCTTGGACGTGGACATCAAGAGGCAGATTGTCTCCCTGGGTTTGACCACTTTCTCACAGGTTCTTACGGCAGCTCGAGAACAGCAGAGCCTATCGGGAAAAACTGGGAGTTCACAGCTGACAGCAGTTGCGGTAAGGAAGCCGACGTTTGTACCCAACCGAGCTCATGGTCGTAGAGGTATTCCAGTGGACCGTCGAGACGTAACACCGATGAAGAAGCCTACTGTTGTTGATCAGAGGAAGCGCGTGGTCTGTAGCTATTGCCACTTACCTGGACATTTGCAAAGGGAGTGTCGCAGGATGCAAAGACTCTGTTTAGTTTGTGGAGCGGCAGATCACACGATTAACTCATGTCCATCGAAGCTTCGTACAAGGGATGATATTCAGAAGCCTCCACAGAAACCGTTTCAGGGACAGAAACAGCTGACTCAAGGACCTAACCAGGCTAGAGCTTTTACCTTGACAGCAGAAGAAGCTAAGGCGTCAGGAGAAGTTGTTTCAGGTACTTTACTCGTTCATGGTTTTCTCGCATTGGCGTTATTTGATTCTGGTGCATCCCATTGTTTTATGTCATCCAAGTTTATAACTACACACTCGATTGACTACACGACCCTGTCTAGTTTCTGGGACATACACACTAGGAATGGGAAAATCATAGCTAGTAGGGAATGTAAAGATTATACAATTGTTGTGTGCGGACCGGAGCTTTTTGCAGATTTCTTGGTGATTGATACGGGCAGCTATGAAGTCGTCTTGGGAATGGATTTTCTTGGCACTTTCCACGCTCACATTGATTGTAGGGCAAAGAAAGTGATTTTCCAAATTTCCGGACATCCCGAGTTTACCTTCACTGGAGGAAGCAGTTCTGTCGGGCCAGTCGAGTTTAGGGCTAGGCCGACAAAGGATATTCTTGCAGCAATGGAAGTTGATGAAAGTAAAGAACCGGCTGTTGTTCATGATTTTATGGACGTATTTGAAGATATATCGGGTTTACCGCCGAAGCGAGACGTGGAGTTCGCAATTGATCTTATTCCTGGTGCAGCGCCAGTATCCAAGGCGTATTATCCAATGGCACCTGTAGAGTTGGAAGAAGTCAAGAAACAGGTTGCTGAATTGCTCGAGAAAGGTTGGATTCGAAGTAGTAACTCGCCTTGGGGAGCTCCAGTTCTTCTAGTAAAGAAGAAGGATGGCACAAGAAGGATGTGCATCGACTATCGAGAATTGAACCGGGTGACTATTAAGAACAAGTACCCTATCCCTCGCATTGGAGAACTTTTTGAGCAGCTTAGTGGCGCGAGGGTATTCTCGAAACTGGATTTGCGATCCGGATATCATCAGGTCCGAGTGAAAGCAGAAGATATTTGCAAGACGGCGTTCCGAACTCGGTACGGACATTACGAGTACTTAGTGATGCCCTTCGGAGTAATGAATGCGCCGGCAGTATTCATGGACTTGATGAACCGAATCTTTTCACCGTTCTTGGATCAGTGTATTATGGTATTCATTGATGATATTCTAGTTTACTCGAAGAGTTTTGAGGAGCATGCTGAGCATTTGAAGGTCGCACTACAGACGTTGAGACAGGAGAAGTTATATGCGAAGATGAGTAAGTGCGAGTTTTGGCTGGAGGAAGTGAAGTTTTTGGGGCATGTCGTATCTGGCGATGGAATTGCCGTTGGTCCAGAAAAGATTGCAGCAGTTCGAGATTGGCCGATTCCAAAGAATGTTGCGGAGATAAGAAGTTTTCTTGGACTTGCCGGATATTACAGAAGATTTGTGGAGAACTTTGCTCGTCTGGCAGAGCCGTTGACCAAGCTTACGCGCAAGGAGGTACCTTTCGTATGGACGGATAAGTGTGCGTTAGCTTTCGAGACGTTGAAGCAGAAATTGATAACCGCCCCTATTCTGACCGTGCCAGACAATTCTGGAGGATTGGTGATTCACAGCGACGCATCTGGGAAAGGTTTGGGATGTGTTTTGATGCAACATGGGAAGGTTGTAGCGTACGCATCGAGACAGTTGAAGACCCATGAGAAGAATTACCCAACTCATGACTTGGAGCTTGCGGCGGTGATTTTCGCACTGAAGATTTGGAGACACTATCTTTTGGGCGAAAGGGTCGAAGTTTTTACTGATCATAAGAGCTTGAAATATGTGTTCACACAGAAGGAGCTTAATATGAGACAACGTAGATGGTTGGAGCTGATGGCTGACTACGATCTTGATCTTAAGTACCATCCGGGGAAGGTTAACGTCGTGCCGGATGCGCTTAGTCGGTTACCAGCAATTCAGGTGTTAACTACGCAGAAGGAGATCGTTGCAGATTTTTGAAGATTTGACTTGGAAGTTGTGCTACCGCATTCTTCGGGACAGTTGATGCAGCTGCAAGTACAGTCATCGTTGATCGAGAATATTAAAGTAGCACAATCGCAGGACCCTAGACTGCAAAAGTTTCGAGAACAGGTTGAAGCCGGACTACGAACAGATTTATTGATCCACGAAGATGGTTCATTGAGGTATGGTAGCCGTTTGTGTGTGCCAAAGGGAGGTATTCGTGAAGAGCTTATGAAGGAGGCACACAGTTCAGCTTATTCTGTACATCCAGGGGGCACCAAGATGTACCGAGATATTCGACAGCATTTCTGGTGGGAAGGCATGAAACGGGAGATTGCTCGCTTTGTGGCAAAGTGCTTAGTGTGTCAGCAAGTTAAGACTGAACATCAAAGGGTTGCTGGTTTATTGCAACCACTTCCGATTCCTCAATGGAAGTGGGAACATATAACCATGGATTTCATGACGGCCTTACCGCGGAGTCCAAAAGGCAACAATGCTGTATGGGTAATTGTTGATCGTTTGACCAAGGCAGCTCACTTCATTCCTTTCCGGGTTGGTCAATCAACAGAGGCTTTGGCGGAGCGGTACATGCAGGAGATTGTAAGATTGCATGGAGTACCGGTGAGCATCGTGTCCGATCGGGACACTCGGTTCTTATCACACTTTTGGCGGAGTTTACAGGAAAGTTTGGGGACTCGATTGAAGTTTAGCACAGCTTATCATCCTCAAACTGATGGTCAGTCGGAGAGAACGATCCAAACTCTTGAGGATATGTTGAGAGCATGCATGTTGGACTTCAAGGGTTCTTGGGAGGATCATCTACATTTGGTGGAGTTTTCTTACAACAACAGTTTTCAGGAAACTATCCAGATGACTCCGTTTGAAGCTTTGTATGGTCGTAAGTGCCGTTCACCTGTTTGTTGGGATGATGTCAGTGAACGAAGATTATTGGGACCAGATTTGGTTGTGCAGACCGTTGAGAAGGTTAACACTATCAGGAATCATATGAAGGCAGCACAAGACCGACAGAAGAGTTGGGCAGACACGTCAAGAAGACCTCTAAAGTTCGTCGTGGGTGATTTGGTATTCTTGAAGATATCACCGACTAGAGGGGTGATTCGTTTTGGAAGTCGAGGAAAGCTTAGTTCTCGATTCCTTGGACCCTTTGAGATCTTGGAGCGTGTTGGTGAGGTAGCGTATCGTTTGACGTTACCGCAGTCCTTGGCTAATGTGCACGATGTGTTTCACGTATCTCAACTACGAAGGTATGTTCGAGATGAAACGCACGTATTGGATCATTCGGAGCTAACTGTATGAGAAGACTTGAATTTTGAGGAACGACCGATTGAAATCGTGGATCGAAGGGAAAATGTTCTTAAGAACAAGGTGATCCCTCTTGTGCTTGTTTCTTGGGGTAATCACTCGCATGGAGAGTCCACTTGGGAACGAGAAGATGAAATCCGGCAGAAGTTTTCTCACCTTTTTTTGTAGTCCTCTATCTTTGTATTCTTGGAATTTCGAGGACGAAATTCTTTTGTAGTTAGGTATAATGTAACACCCGAGCCCAATGCTACTATTTCTGTTACCGTTTGAACGTAGTGTGGCAATTATTTCAGTTACCTTGCTTGATTGTTACTTACTGTAAATTCTTTTACCCGGCAAATTCATTTCTGCGTATAATAATTTTTGGCATCTAAAACAAAATTAAAAATAGTCATCTTGGCCTGCTTGACACCCCTAACCCCGTTGTAGCATCCGTGCATCGTGTTCTCGTCCCGTTCAGTGAAACGGGCGAGTTTGGACGGCTACGTGCACGTACGTTTGTTCGTTTTGGGGGTATGCATTTTGATCATAAAACACTTCATTTTGAATTTTGGATCCCGCTTAAAATCGTATTATTTCAATTTCAAATTTTTGGACCCGACCCGGGCGCGATTTGGAAATGTTTTGTTTTGCGCCAAAATCCCAAATTTTAATATTAAAACCATCGCATATTTTCTTAACCATATAATCTTTTATAATCTTTAATTAAATATTTCCTTAACAAACGATTCCTTCTTCAGCAAATCAAACAACTTTATTTCTCCCTGGGCCCCACACCTCACGCGTCTCTCTCCTCTCTCTCTCACCGTCTCTCTCTCTTTCTCTCTCCACTCTCTCTATCCCATATCTCTCTCTAACATTCTCTCTCCCCTAAATCTCTCTCTCTCTCCCTTATATATTCTCCCTCCTTTCTTTTTTTAAAACATCGAACCCTAACCCATCGCGCGCAACCAGCCGCCTCGCCCCCTTCGCCGCTGCAACCCCATCGCCGGCGCTAGCACTGCCAGGCTTATCGTCTCCTCGCCCTCGTCGCAGCCACGTCCACCTTCTTCCTCCAGTCCCCGCGTTTCCAGCCACCTGCATACCCCGCCGCGACCACCTGCACCCGCTTCTGCTTTTCGCCGCCGGTGACCCCGTCTCCGTTCTCCCCTGCCTCGTGCAACCCTCGGTGAGCGCTTTCTCTCTTTCTCCTCTCCTCCTCTTTCCTTTCCTCTTTCTTTCCCTTCTCTGTAAAATTTCTTGGACTGCAGGTTCTGTCGCTGCCGTCGTAGGCCACCGCCGGAGCTCCGTCGACGAGGTCGACCGTCACCCTCGTCCCACGGATCATCGTGAGCACCCTTCTCTGATCCTACATCCTTTCTTCGCTGTTTTTCTGTTCCTTTTTTGATCCCATGTCTTGACATTCACTGTTCATTCCCCGGCCGGAATCCGACGATGCCGACGACGTGACCCGACGTTCCAGTGAGGTACCCCGACCCGCGTGGTTCCATTGTTCGTCGTTTGGGTTCATTCCGTGAACCGTGCGCCCGTCGCGAGTTTCTCCGCCGCCGTTTATCGTTCTGTATCCCCGGTTCGCGACCCGTCGAGGCAAGTAACCCTTGCTACATGCTAATCAATATTTACTTATAATTAATGACACCCTAAAACCCGCAATTTAACTTTGGTATTATAATTTCCACTCTTTCATGTACAATATTGTTATATATCATTTTATCTTTAAAACTTGGAACCTACAGTTTGCAATTGAACCTAATAACCACGTTTACCTGTTTAATCACATTTTAATATGGACATGGCTTATGGCATTTATCTCTACAGTGTTGTTTCATTCGGACACTCGTATGCATTTTAACCGGTAACAATTATATTGAACCCTTATATAAATCATTGCACCTCTAAAGTACTTAAACTTGTTAACATGATTAAAAGGCCATAATTGTCTTACTGCATGCTTATATGGTTGAAATCATATCTGTGACACAATTGATAACGGTATTGCTAACTGAATGAAACTGCCTATTGCTTACTTCATTGCTTATCTCATATTGTTGACATCCATGCTTGATTATGTAACTGATTGTGAGCACACCTGTGATATTGTTTACATTTTGACCTGACTTGTTACATATATATTGTTCTACCCGACATGGTACCGTATACTGCTTGACTTGACATGATGTACCATGACCTGATCCGTTACCCGATCTTGTGTCTAATGCCAACAAACCTGACATGTAGTCCTCATGGACCGTTCCTGTTGTCTATCCAGACAAACCTGTTTACCTGATCCTGTGTTAGCATTAGTTTCTTGATTTCGGGATACCTGACTTGACTTGCACATATAACTTGGGGGTATGGGGAAATCAAAGGTGAAACCTGACTTGTAACTCAACAGTTCACTACCTGTACTGATCAGTTTTAGAGGCCAGCCCGCCTCGTGACGATGCTGCTGACATCGTTGGTCTTTATCCTTTCCCTGTTAGTGCCTAGCGGCACGTCTCGGTTTCAGCCTGAGAGTCTTAGACCGTGGTCCCGGGCATGCACGGGATACTATTGAGTTACATCGATGATTCATCAATTGATTTCAAAGACTTTAGAACAGAGAACCTGATAGAACAATCCAGTTTACCCACTGCACACTATCCTGCACTGCTCTGATTCATATTATTGTTACCCTTACTTTATTCATGTTTATACTCGCATTGCCTGTTTATTATGTTATTACTTGATGCTTTGACGCGCTGACGTCTGGGTTTTGCATGGCCCAGATCCTGTACCGCTGTTGCAGTCCGAGCAGGAGTACCTCAGCCAACAGGCTGAGCTGTGAGTTCAGCAGTAGTTAGTTTTTCTTTCATGCATTTTATTCCTGATGTGAGCCCGCATTATGGGACATACATTCCAGTTATTTGTATTGGATCTTTCGCTTCCGCATTTTATTATTCTTGACTCATGATATATTGGTTTATGGACATGTTTAGATAGTTTTATTTTGTTCTTGATATCTCTACAGCCGTAATGTGACTGTGGATGGATACTTCTTACCCACAGGTAGCATGGTTGGCTATGTCACGTGCCCATTTTAGCGTACTCTGGGAAGCGGGGCGTGACAGAGGGCCTCGAAATCAAGGTCTTCAATAAATTCGCTCAGCATGCGCTTGCTATTTTCCGCACCTCTAGAAGATTGGCGTTTAGCAAAGGGTCCCGCGGGCATAACTATGCGAGATTCAAAGGGAATCGAAACCAGCGAAGTTGCTACAAAATAGAACATACATAAAGATGGGTCAGATCTCTATTTAAATAAGAAAAAATGAATAAGATCTAACCTACAAATAGTTGGAAGCGGTAAATCTGGGAGCATAGAGGGCTCAGCCATTTCTTCGACTTCTCCTTCGAGCAGTAAGACTATAGTCAATACAGGAAAATTCTAATTATTAAAGGACTACTTGTAGAAAGTTGAAATAAGAAATGAAAGATATACTAACCAACGCCAGAAGGAGGGGCATGTCTTAGTTGGAGGGCAAAGCACGAGGTTAACGCTTGGCACAGATGGTTAAAAAGCACTCGTAAAAGATTGCGACAGTATGCGCCAAGCAATTAGCATAAGAAGTAATATCAATCCCAAAATGAAGAAATGACAAAGAAATCGAAGGGAAAAATTACCTTCCGTCACAAAGCCTGAAAAGATTCATGGACGTGCAAAGGAGATAGGTAGAGCGACGATGGTCATGGTATCGGCTAATGGGGGTTCTGTCATGCCCCGCTTTCTAGTGTACGGAGGCGGTGACGTGGCAGGCCGCAACGTATCTACTAGAAAATAAATACGTTAAGCGTAATTAAGCAATATATATATAAAATGCACAAGAATTGACAATAGATATAAAATAAACAGCAACTTTTATTAACATTCATCTTTACAATACAATTGCTTTGAAAAGGAAAGATACAATGATATAAAACAATGCCTATACAGAGGCATACAAACTGAAATAAGTACTAGATGAACTAGTAGTCCTGCTGGGCAGTGAGCTGGTCCACGTACTCCTGGCTAGGCTCAATCTCCTGAGAGTCTGGTCCTCCCGATGAACATTCTAAAGAACGAAATAGACAGGAATGTCGTCAGCGAACTAGCGCTCGGTAAGTCCCAAAAGAAAGAAAAGAATATAGCAAGTAATGAGAATTGAACTGGTAAGATGTACAAGTATAAGATTTCTATTCTAACGTAGTTGTTTGTAGCTTGGTACAGAAGGTATTTGTGTATACGAGAGAAGTCCATCTTACCCCGTGGACTATGGTAACATATAGTACAAGGCCCCGTCAAACCCACGAGACAACGGCACGAGAGTTCATGTAGGTGTCTTTTAGTGATCATCTCGTGCCACGTTAATACATTCCGTACCAATCTACCCCGTTAACCCCGCGTAATGTTTTATATATATTATATTAAAAGTCTTGCCAAAACTATGGATACAAGTTGTTCAAGTAGTCAGGTTCAGGATGTAAGCTTGTAGTCATATCAAGTTATAGCCATGGTTCGGTTAAGTCAAGTCTTGTATTCAGATTTGATATTCAGATTCATGTTCAAGTATACATGTTAGAGTTTGGATTCTGGTTTGAGTTTGAATTCAAGTTTGATTTAAATTCAGACTTGAGTCAGACACTTGCAACTGGTTTAGATCCTGAATTAGGTTCGGGAGTTATCGGTAACGGCTGCACATGGACGGCGGTATTTGTGTCTTTTTCCAAGACAATTACCATTAATAACACCGTTAAGTTTTCTACCTTAAATAGGAAAGCACTCACTTTCTCCGGCTTCCTGGGGCTCAAGAGAATTGATCCCGCTTAAACCTATATTTACTAAAGTCCTTAAATATAGTTTTATATAACTCGAGGAGGTTTTAAGAAAAATATTTTTAATATAGTTTCAAAATAACCTCGAGAAGTTATTAATATTATTTAGGGTTTTTATGAATGTGAATTTTAAGGATTTGAGGTATTTTAGTGATAATAGGTTAGCTTGGAAAGTTCATGATATTTTGTTGTAAAGCTTAACTTTTGTTGGTATCTTGATGGTATTTTGATGGAACTTGTAATTCTTTAATTTAAAAAATATAAGGTTATTATATTTTGAAAATATATGGATTTTGTAATATTTATTTAATTATTAAAAATTAAATTTTTAATTAAGTAGAAAACTTCGGTTTTCTTAAAAAACGTATTATAAACCTTTCGAGACTGAATGCTCCGTGAGGAGGTCTGCATCTCGCTCTACTAGCCCAAGGATGTGCGATAATCTGCACCATCCAATAGCGGGTCCCCTAAAGAGGGTTTTAGAGGATTATTTGCAAAGAAATTTAAAATATAATTTAAAAGAAAACCGTTTTTATAGTAAATGGTATTTTAATGTAATCTTGTATTCGTAACAAAAATTCATACAAGGATATCGTGTTATGAAACCATGTGTGTATGTGAGCGGTAGGTCGTTACCCCGTGAAGTTTTCTAAAGGTATGTTTAAGCAAAACAAATAAAAATGGTATATACAAAGTTCATGGTATTTTAATGAAAAAGTTGAATTGTGATTGTTTTACAAAAGATTCTTAGATAAAATTTATTCTAGACATGAATATTAAGCTTATAAGTGAAGTGGTATAATTTGTTTGATCAAAAGGTAAAGGAAAATGGAGTTATATGCTTTAGAAAAAAGAAAATATCGGTAATAACTCCACTTCTTACCGATTTTGATTAAAAAGAAATTCAAGGAATAGAAAGGAAGATTGGGAGTGACTTACTAGTTATTTAGCCTATGAAAGGGTAGAAGAAGGAGGTGCGAACTTCATAGCGTCGTGAGATCGCCGGAATTTTCTTCGATCCTCATCGGAACTTGATCGCTTGCTAACTCCTCTTCTACTCCACTTGTACTTAGAAGATTTTGATAATTTTGGCTATAATTTTCAGAATGATGGAGAGCTAGGGAATGGGGTAGTATTTATAGTGTGGAATTAGAGTTTTGGAATTAAAATGATGAATCAAAAGCATTAAAATGATGATAATTGGGGAATTGAAAGGTCTCTGTTTGATTGCAAAGCAATCAAACAGTGCAGGGGAGTTAGGGGTAGGGGAAAGGTCATGTGTGCAAATCCCGGGCATCATTTGCTACAGTGGAACCGTCGATGCCGGCCTAGGGAGGGTTTTGGCCTGTCGATTTAGGGGGTAGGGCCGTCGGATTGGTGCCATGTGTACTTGTCTGTATTTAAATCATTATGCATATGTTTGATTTTTCCATCTTTTCGTTTTTATGTACATTGCACGTGTAAACTTTTGGGCTTCCAAAAAGTTTAAAAAGAAAATCAGAAAAAATAATGTGTCTGATAGGATTCGAACACAGGGGCTACGTCACAGCAGTGCAAGGGCTTTACCAGTAAGCTACAAGTTGTTTCTTGCTGTTCTTAAACAAAATATCTTATAACTTGTACTCAGGCTTGTAAACTTCTTTCTGTACATTAAACTGAAAATTTTTGTACAGTAAATTCAGATTCATTACAGGTTCTCAACCGATAAATCTCCAGGGTTTATAGATGTTACGACCAGTACAATAGTTGTCGCACCTACACCAGAGATGAAGAAAACGTTAGCAAATATGTCTAGCGGGAATAAGAATTTGAAAGTGATAACATGTAAGGTATATGTGGATCCCATGAGAGCCGGCATTGCAGGAACTATGATTATGTCTAGAGCATTACTAGTTGCGATAGCTTATTCTGTTTCCATCGCCACAGAGGAGACGGATTCAAGATCTACACCCTCGTCTCTCATGGGGGAAGAAGTGGCAGCTGGAGCAATATTAGACTCGGGATTATGGTCCTCTGTCCCAGAATCGCCAAATTTCGCCACTTTATTCGTTACTTCATCATCTAAACTTGTCCCTACTGTATCAGAGGACATCATAAAAGAAGGGGAATGTTAAAATTTGAATAAGTTTCTATTTGAGGAAACCTGGAAAATAAGTAAATCCTACCAGGTTTTGTCAAGATATCATGCTCTACTCCCCCCTGAATCAAATGCTCTTCCTCTTCATGAGCTGTGCGCGCAATGTTCCTGTGAGCAGTTGACAAGGCCATGGGGATATCCTCTGTAGAAGCATTAGGGGTTCGTGTTTCGCTCGAGGCTGCACCTGTGGCCATGCACTCCTTTTCTACATGCCTCCGGCGTTTTTCCTATGCTTTAGCCGTATGCAGAGACCTCTCCAAGACAACCGATAGAGGAAGATCCTCATCGGAATCGGTTCCGGCCTCAAGATCTGTTGCAGCATCCATCATCGGCCGCTTCAACGATGCTTCCTGTAGTGGCACAGGAAAGGCCTAAACTACAGTTGGCGGCTCTAAAAATTCTGTAGCGGCCGTTGAAGGAAGAATATCTTTTATTTTAACACCTGAGGATTGCGCCCCGCTCGAAACAGTGCTCGAAACAGTGCTGGCTGCAAAGGTTCCAATAAAAAAAATAATAAAGAGAAAGGAGTCAAGGTTTGGGCAAAATGAATTAGATGTTCTAAAGCATATAAAATAATTCATACCAAGGCCCATAGAAGTATGAAACCTTTCCTCCTCCTCGTATGTCTTAATTGATGCCTGGAGAGCCTCCTCAGCAGAGATGCCCGTTAAGAAAATAAAGTATTAAATAAAGCACAATATCATTTTACTCTAAGATATACGAAGAGTATAAAGGAAGTAAACCTAACACCGCAAAAGCTGCGAACGCCGCTTGCTCACGAGCTAGTCGCTCGGACGCTTCAAGAGCTGCTTAAAGATCGGTCGCTGCGTTCTCGTCGGTGGAAGTCTCTGGAAGAAAAGATTGTCATTGGTCCCATATTCGGACAAGCCTACAATATCGGAAGCATGAGCCTCTTGACCAAATACGATGTCAACTGAAAACACAGATTTCTTCTTCTTCTGGGAGCCGAGAGCAGCACCCGACGATAAGAGCTTTCGCTTCAAAGGCATCTTAGGACGGCGTGTTCCGATTTCTGAGTCAATATCCGGCTCAAGAGGTGCTATAGCCATCACGCCACCAGGGGTGCTCACATTGGGTCTTGGTTTAACCATTGGCACCGTTGGAAAAACACGCGGAGGTACTACTGCATCGCTCTTCCTTAGGGAAGGACGGACGATTGTTCGTCGTTTTAGCGGGACCGCAAGATTGTTGCCAAGGACAGAATCCTTATAGTCGAGAAGCATTCGCCTTTCTTCCTTGATGAAAGCGCCCGTCGCGTGCTAATACCAAGCAATATAGGTAGATGAAGCCCTCGGAGTATGATCCGGTTCGGTCATCAAGAAAAAAGATCTTGTATTCAATCGCAAGAAATGGTGGGCCGTATTGCGAACAGCCTCCTCTGAAGCAGCGGGATCGGCAAGAAATGCCTCAAGGGGAACATCTTGGTTGTAACCTAATTGTTGAGCAAAACGATACGGGTTATACCTCATGAAAATCACAGCAGTATTTCGTCTGTATACTAAAAATCCAGGCCGGATGGAGTACAGATGCGCAATTTCCTTGGCCTTCAAAACGGAAACCCCATCATTCAACAAGTCATGTAGCGGCTGGACCACTCTCAAGGGTTCCTGGTTAGTCATCAAAACCCTATGAACGAAGGTTATACTGTCCCCTACAAGGCATAGACGCAAGAGCAATCGTCGAGCTGCCCGTTGTGTTGGATCGGGAGAAGAAGCGTCGACCAGCTTCATGACCCGCGGAAAGTTATACCCTTTATAAAACTTTGGTCTTTTATGCTCACCAAAAGCTCCCAACACATGCATCTCTATCCATGAGGTAAAATAATAGAGAGGGAAATTCACAAGTTCCACACCCGGCTGGGCGGTGTCAGCTACCGTACTTAAGCCATTATACAAATGGGCTAATCCCACAACTCCGACGTCCATGCGTGTTCCCGTCGCGATACGATGAGCTGGATAAAAGACAGAAGGTCGCATGTACTGCTGATGTGTCGGAAGAGTGAACCAGTTGAGCTATAAGCCAATGAAACCCACGAGAAACGTCTCATCATCAATATCTGGAGCGTCAATTTCTGCAAAGGAAGTGATGGGGGTGTCTGAAATGAAAATTTTCTTCAGATCCATGTCTGCAGTCGGTTGCTTGTCTGAACCAAACCTGAAGGGATCATTAAGTTTAGCAAACTTCGCGACCTTCTTCGACAAAACATCTGGACGAAGGAAACCGGCGATGAAATCCACAAAACCGACCCCGTGTCCTCCCGACTCTAAGTACAGGCTTTCATAGATGTCGGCACCTTGATTAAGCTCGGGAATTTGTGTCGGATAGCATTCTCGGGTGTAAGACCAATGGCAACTGATTCAGTGGCAAAAGTATATTCATCGGGAGGAAGTATCTCCTAATAGTGCTCCTCCCTGACGGGTAATTGTTCATAACAGATTTTTGCATTTTTATACCGCCCATTCTTAATCACATTGCATATAGGTAGGTGCTTTTAATCCGTGTTTGCTGTATAAGTGCAGGTTACAGGTTCTCAGCTCTTTACAGTGAAATTCATGAAAAGTTGCAACAAATGCGGGACTACGACCAACAACAGATGAATACTGATTTCCGCTAACCTTCCGTATGATGCCGCCTACCAGTTCAAGGGACAAAATGGAAAATCATTGGTCACTTCAATGCACAAAGCACAAGGGCAGCACAAGATCCAAGACTTCAATGCGGAGTTCAAGGCAAAAGTCCACTGCTGAATATCTGGAAGAGAACAGAAGAGCTTTTGAGAAACCAAGTGTACCAAACAGAAGATAAAAGCAACAGAAAGAAGCCCTGAAAAAATGATCCAACAAATCCACCAAATGGCCGCGGAACCGCGGCCAAACAGGCACATCCGCCGCGGTTCCGCGGCGTGTCGGTGGCGTGTCGGTGGCAGTTGAAGCTCCGCGTTGACCTGACTCTTTTGGGGTAGTTTTGTAATCTTAGGTTTAGCCCAGAATGTAATCTAGGGTTTCACCTTCCTATCTATAAATAGAAGAGCTTAAAGCCAACTGATGTGTACCTTCTTTAGTTTAGAATTTTTAGATTTAATTCTGTTCTTTCCTATGAAAAATTGTAGCGAGCTATGAGCGTTCTTTAATAAAAAGAGACTTCTTTATTTATCTTGCTTGTTATTTAATTTCTGCATTTTTATTTTGTTAATTTAGTCGCTTATTTTATTTGTATTATTCTTTTTTTTTTCCTCTATTCTCTTTATCCTTAAACAACGATGATGCTTGAGTAAGATCCTTGCCAAGGTGAGGTCTCGAATAGATAGTTGTAGATTCCTCTCAACCTAATTTCTTTCTACCTTCCTTTTTTATTTATATCTTTTTAATGGGTGAGTGATCTTCTCACTTGTTAGGGCAGGAGAAAGAAAGTTTGAGAGAAGGAAATCTCTGTCACTCTTTTCTTTGCCCAACACCTTAAATTAGACTCCCTTTAATTGAACCATAATCCCCTCACTACGGCACCCTATCCTACATGATAGCGATGATCCCATAGTTAGACCGGTTGTGGTTGAATTAACTGGAGGTTAGGGATAAGAGCCATGAACGGACGGACAAGGACCTAAAGGAAGAAACTAAGCATGGAAAGCCTAGCTTATACTTGCAAGTTCCTTCCTAGTCGTGCTAATCCCCGTTGTTGCCGATTACCTTAACACCAACATTAAATAGGGCATTGAAAAAGTGAGAGTTTCCTAACTTGAACTAACCTAATCCTAACCCTAGCAAGTCTTTCATCATCCTTTATCTAATCAGTAGATCTTAAAACAAAACCACCACTTTTTTGGACTTAACTCGTTAAAACATAAAGAAAAAGATTCCATCTCCCTGTGGATCGACCCGTACTCAACCGGCTAGCTACCAAGCGACACCGTCTTGATTGCGGTAAATTTAAACAGAGAAAATCTCTAACAATCAAATGGCGCCGTTGCCGGGGAGACGTAGTTTAATTCTTTGTGTAATTTCGGGTTAATTAAAAAATATAAAAATTGAAAAATTGAAAAACCAAAAGAAAAAAAATCATCTTGTTATTTTTTGATTAGTTTTTGTGCAAGTGTGCGGGCTTGGAGCAAACTCTGTTTCAGTTCTGGAGCAAACTCAGTGAACAAATCCAGAATCAGGGGTTCTAAACAGAAAGAGGAGAACCAACTCAGCATAAGGAAAAAGTCAGAAGATCCAAACCAACTGTTCAACCGCGGAACCGCGGCAGAAGCAAGGGTTTGACCGCGGAACCGTGGTCAACTGGTGATGTCAACACCCAATTTTCTCTGTAAATATCTCTTTTCTCCTTTCCTCTCCTCCGAACTCCACTGAAATATTTTTCCTGCAGGTTTCTTTGCACATATTCTCTTTCTCCTCTCCAATAAATTGTTTTTATGCAGGATTCTTTGCGCTGCCAAATAAAAAAAATTTCAAGTGTTTTAGATTTTTGGTGTGTTACTGCTTTGCATAATTAATACGGAATTTAAGGGGCTATAACACCAACTCAGATTGGGTGGGGATTTCATCACCCTTCCTAAGACCCCAAAAATCACTAAAAGTATATGCATCACCCTTGAGTTTAATTAAAAAATATCTAGACTCAACCAACTAAGGACTGTCGTGCTCATTAGGACAGAGGAAGGTTGGGGCAATCAATCGTTTATCTAAACTTGACTTTGTGGTGCCTAGGCTAGACAAGTGAGAAAGGTAACTTTAAAAGGACCGTCTCACGGTGATTCGTGAGCGGAACCCTCCTTTCTTCATTTGTGCTTACCTGGCCACAATTGGTAGTGAAGAGACGATTTGAGGGTTATCTCATAACTTGTCAGTTTGGAACAGTTAGGAGTAGTCTAGTGGACTTACAAGACCATAGCTCTAGGTTTGATTGTGCATGTTTTAAACTGTGATTGTTTGAAGTAAGTCCGTACACATTCTTGCAAAACTCTTTCTAAAAAAAATTAATATAAAAAAAAAACAAAACAAAAACTTTTATAAAAACTTACCCTTTTGTCGCTAGAATCCCACTCCACCCACCTTTCATCCACATTTTCTTCATTGACGTTTTCTTACTCTCACATTCTACACTTTGACTACACTAAACTCGTTTAGTGTATGTCCGGTTGGACTCGGGACAATAGTGCCCGCCTAGTCCGTGTTTCGTTAGTCGCTACCGACTACGCGATCGACTCCGACTTCGAAAATCCCTCCACACCTATTTCATCTTTACCTTTGCCGGCCAACTCCAACGTTGACCGGAATTCTGTTCATACATCTTCATCTTCATTTTCATCACCACCAAATTCTTCTGAGATGTCAGGATTTCCTCCTAACATCCCGTTACCTCCCTCGGGACTGATTCCACCTCATCTGGGTGCGAATAACCCGCAACCACCTCCTGTTGAAGCGCCTCAGCGAATCGCGCTCCAGGATCGTTTCTATCCTACCCGCTCCGCACTTCCTATCTGTCTTTCACTTCCGCTAGCCAATGGGGATAATTTTGAAATTAAGCCCCACTTCATCAACATGTTGCCTAAATTTCACGGGCTGGAATCCGAAGAGGCCTACATCTTCATTAACAAGTTCCAGAATGTTTGTGCAATGATGAAGACCACCTAACTGTCCGACGATGCTATACGGCTACGAGTCATTCCTTTCAGTTTGTGTGACCTAGCTGAGAAGTGGCTGTATAGTACCGCATCGCATTCCATAAACAGTTGGGATGAGTTCGTAAAAGCGTTTCTAAAAAAATTCTACCCAAATCACAAAACCGTGAGAATACGAAACGAAATTAACCAATTTTCCCAACTTCCTGTCGAACCTTTTTGGAAGTGCTTTGACCGATACAAAGATCTTCTTGTTCAGTGCCCTCACCACGGTATTGAGAGATGGCAACTTTGCCAGACCTTATACGAAGGACTGAACCCAGCAACTAAGAAATTGCTGGAAACCATTTGTCAAGGCCACTTCCTATCCAAATCTGACGAGGAAGCTTGGCAATTTGTCGACGATCTCGCGGAGCGAACGGTTCAGTGGGAAAGCACCAGACCTAACACTTCATCTACTACTTCTTCCGGTCCGTCTAAGGCAGTGTTCATCAACTTGATGTCTCAATTGCAATGAAAGCCGAAATGGCTGCGATCACACGAAAACTAGAAGCAATTGAGAGAAAATTTTCATCTCCTTCTCCTGCCCCTGCTCTTCCCCCTCGTACCATCCGCCCTTGTTGTTCAGAACCATCCCATCTGACCGAAGAGTGTCCTTACAACCCACCTGCTCAAGGACAGGATCAGGCCAATGCTGCATTTCAGCAAAGACAAAGAAATGATCCATACTCTTCCACTTTCAATCCTGGTTAGAGGAACCACCCCAATTTCGCCTAGAATCAGAACCAACAACAATTCCAAGGCTACAACAACTTCCAAAGGCCTCCTCCTCCTCAACAACAAGCTCAAAATCAATATCAACAGCCTTTCCAACCCCAACCTTTTCAAAATCCGACAAACAATTTTGCACCCAATAATTCTTTTCCTCAAAACAATTTTGTTCCGTCAAACAATGATAAGGTTTCCTCGCTAGAACGAAGTCTGGAGGTATTTGTAAAGCAATCGACTCAATCAAATGCCAACATCCAGTCTTCCATTCAGTCTTTGGTGCAACACACTGCTGTCCAAGGGCAATGCATCAAAACCATCAAAGCCCAGATTGCACAACTGAATGCAGCTTTAAGCGAGCGAGAGAAGGGAAAGCTTCCATCTCAACCACTCCCAAATCCTAGCCACCCACATAATGCACATGTTGCTCTTGAACAACAAAACCATAATGTGAGTGCCGTGACTACGTTGAGATCTGGAAGGATGCTGCACAACAACGTTGGCACAGATGAAGACACCACGGCCGCTTCTTCTTCTTCTTCTTCGTCTTCTGAGCTTGTTCTCCATTCTTCAAAAGGCTCTTCTTCTGCTGCTGCTCCGAACGGACCCACATCTCACTCCACGAAAACACCAGCACTAGGATCCGTTCCAACTCCACAATCTCCTCCACAAGCATTGGACTCAACCAATTTCCAAAACATTCCATTTCCAAACCGGTTGAGGTCTAATAAAAAAATCCACACATGGAAAAGATTGTGGAGTTGTTTAAACAGGTTAACATTAACATTCCAATCTTGGATGCAATCCAGCAAGTTCCTTCCTACGCAAAAATCTTACGCAAAAATCTTGAAGAACTTGTGCACTAAGAAGAGGAAATCTCATATACCCAAGAAGGTTTTCTTAGCTAGTGCCGTGAGTGATGATCTTATCCAAGCTTTACCTCAAAAATGAAAGGACCCTGGCTGTCCTACGATTTCAATAACTATTGGGGATAAGAACATCAACCGCACACTTTTGGATCTTGGTGCCAGTGTTAACCTGCTTCCGTATTCGGTGTATGAACAACTAGGTATAGGAGAGCTGAAACCCACACACTGCACTCTCCAAATGGCCGACCGATCTATCACCCATCCTAGGGGTGAGCTAGAGGATGTGTTAATAAAGGTAGGGGACTTCATATTCCCCGTTGATTTCATTGTTTTAGACACACAACCTGTAGCTAACCCCCGGAATCAAATTCCGGTGATACTCGGTCGACCATTCCTTGCGACCTCGAATGCTGTGATCAATTGTCGAAATGGTTCGATGAACCAATCCTTTGGAAACATGACAATTGAACTCAACCTTTTTAGGTTGGGGAATCAGCCCTCCGAACCTAATGCTCATATACTAGACGTTTGTTCGATCCAGGAGATCTTCCCTGAGGACTGTGAGTTCGAGAAATTTCTGTTCGATCACAGCAATCTTGACGCCACTAATGCGTTCCTCCTTGAATCTGATACTGCTCCCGACAGTGATTATGAGTGTTTCACTTTCTTGAACGATCTTGACTTATCGCCACCCGAGCTTGAATCCTTTGAATTTTCGGATGAGTTAGCTGAACCATCCGACTCGGTCGCGTACACTCGTTTTGAGCCTTTGTTAGAATCCTTCGAGTTCGAGACATTTTCGCCGATTTTGCCTTCAATCGTTTCACCTCCAACGCTCGAACTCAAGCCGTTGCCGTCTCACCTCAAGTATGCTTACTTAGGTGGGAACGAGACCCTACCTATCATCATCTCGGCTTCTCTAGCTTCAGAGCAAGAGAAAGCCCTTCTGACGGTCTTGCAGCGCAATCGGCAAGCTTTGGCTGGAGTATGGCGGACATCAAGGGGATTAGTCCCTTGATCGTTGAACATCACATTCATATGATGGATGATGCCAAGCTAGCTAGGGATCCACAAAGACGACTCAATCCAGTCATGAAGGAGGCTGTGAAAAAAAAGATCGTAAAATGTCTTAATAGTGGTATCATCTACCCTATCTCTGATAGCCAGTGGGTTAGCCCGATACATGTTGTCCCCAAAAAATCGGGCATAACAGTCATCACAAATCAGGCGAACGAGTTGATCCCTACTCGCACCCAAACTGGGTGGCGAGTGTGCATAGACTACAGAAAACTCAATGCCGCAACGCGGAAAGACTACTTTCCGCTACCTTTTATTGACCAAATGCTTGAACGATTGGCTGGAAATGAGTACTACTGCTTTCTGTATGGCTACTCCGGCTATAACCAGAATACCATCACCGAAAAGGACCAAGACAAAACAACGTTCACTTATCCTTTCGGTACATTTGCTTATCGCCGCATGCCCTTTGGGTTATGCAATGCGCCCGCTACCTTCCAGCGGTGTATGATGGGAATTTTTTCAGACATGGTGGAAAAATTCTTGGAGATATTCATGGATAATTTCTCCATTTTCGGCGATTCCTTTGATGAGTGTTTACAGCATCTCGACGCTGTCCTTACCCGGTGTAAGGATAAAAACCTAACTTTGAATTGGGAGAAATGCCACTTCATGGTGCGCGAAGGTATTGTCTTAGGACATATCATCTCGCAAAATGGCATTGAGGTGGATAAAGCTAAGATTGAAGTCATTTCCAATCTTCCTCCTCCCAAGTGCGTTAGAGACATCCGAGCTTTCCTTGGCCACGCCGGTTTCTATAGACGGTTTATTAAGGATTTTAGCAAAATTGCTAGACCCTTGACTCTTTTGTTGGCCAAGGACACCACATTTATGTGACTGCATTTGAATCACTTAAAAGCTCACTCACTTCTGCTCCCGTACTTTCTTCTCCTGACTGGACGTATCCATTTGAGATTATGTGCGATGCATCCGACTTCGCCATCGGTGCTGTCCTAAGGCAGCACATCAACAAGATGCCGCACGTAATCTATTATGCTAGCCGAACCCTGAACGATGCCCAGCTGAATTACACAACAACCAAGAAGGAATTCTTGGCTGTTGTATTTGCATTAGAAAAATTAAGGCCTTACTTAATCGGCTCTCCAGTCATTGTCTACACAGACCATTCTGCTCTTCGCCATCTTTTTACAAAGAAGGATGCAAAATCTCGGCTGATACGTTGGATCCTCTTACTCCAAGAGTTTGATCTTGTCATCAAAGACAAAAGAGGATGTGAAAACGTAGTGGCCGACCATCATTCACGACTTTCTTCTTCGCTGACGTTTTCACTTCCAATAAACGACGTTTTTCCGGATGAACAGCTCTTGACAGTATCATGCGAACCCTGGTTCGTAGATATTGTGAATTATTTAGCAACAGGATTACGACCAAACGAATGGTCAAGTAAGGACAGACTTCGATTCGTATCCCAAGTGAAGCACTTTTACTGGGACGAACCGTATCTGTTTAAATACTGTCCCGACCAGATTATTCGTCGGTGTGTGCCTAATAATGAATTCAAGAGTGTGTTGTCATTTTGCCACGATCAAGCGTGTGGCGGGAATTTTGGCCCAAGAAAGACAGCCGAAAAGATCTTGCAGTGTGGTTTCTACTGGCCACAACTCTTTAAAGACACACATGATTACTGCAAGACGTGCTCCCGGTGCCAACACTTGGGCCGGATATCCAGGAGAAACGAGATGCCGCTCCAACCAATCTTGGTTGTGGAGATTTTTGATGTTTAGGGGATTGATTTTATGGGGCCGTTTCCCAGCTCTTTTGGGAACTTGTATATTCTTCTCACTGTTGATTATGTCTCTAAGTGGGTAGAGGCTTTGCCCAGCCGGACTAACGACAACAAGGTTGTCGTTAAATTCCTTAAGGAAAACATTTTCTCCCGGTTTGGACATCCCCGCGCAATCATTAGCGACAATGGAACTCATTTCTATAATAGGACTTTTGAGTCCTTGATGCGGAAATATTCCATTAATCATAAGCTGTCAACGCCCTACCACCCCCAAACATGTGGGCAAGCCGAGGTTTCAAATTGGCAAATCAAACGGATTTTGGAGAAAACGGTTTCCAAAAACCGTAAGGATTGGTCTTTAAAACTTACTGATACCCTTTGGGCATTTCGAACTGCTTATAAGACCGATCTTGGCATGTCTCCTTATCGGCTTGTTTACGGAAAGGCTTGACACCTTCCAGTGGAAATAAAGCATCGTGCATTTTGGGCGATTAAGGAGTTAACTTTATCTCTTGGTAATGCGGACAGCCATCGGAAGCTACAGTTAAACGAATTGAACGAGCTTCGGGATGAAGCTTACGAAAATGCGGTTGTCGTTAAAAACCGAACTAAGGTGTTTCACGATAAACACCTTATGCGCAAAACTTTCAAACCTGGTCAACAGGCGCTTCTTTACGACACCCGGTTACATTTCCATCCCGGGAAGCTCAGGTCTCGCTGGAAAGGACCATATTTTATGCGGACTATATATCCGCACGGTGCGGTCGATTTAGAAAATCCTGAGGACAGTTCACTCTTCAATGTGAATGGACATAGGTTAAAACCGTTCCTCACCGCTGACCTTTCGGAGGAGCTTCTGATGTTGCAGGAGCCGGTTTACATCGACTAATCTTCCTCCGCTTACCACCAAACTTCGGTTATCCAGCCATAAACAGTGGAAACACTGTTTCAAATAAGTTTGGGGGTATGTCACACTTGTAATTATATAAAAAAATAAAAAATAAAAAAAAATAAAAAAAATCAAATTTTCGGGGGTATTTTTGTAAATATTCAGTTCTATTAAATGAATAAATAAATAATATAATTTTTTCTTTACAAAATAAATTCCTCTTTTTAAGGGGTCCTTTTTGCAAATAACCAATAACCCCTATAGAAACAAACCGACCCCTCTATTGCATTTACAAAACCCTAAAATTATCCCTCACAGAAACCCTAGCCGCCGCTCCAAGTTCTGCAGTGAGATCTCCCCATGCCGCCACGCAATCGCCGCCGAAGTGCCTTCATTGCCGCGCTTCCGCCTTTAATCTGCTTCTTCTCCCTCTGAAATCTTCAGAGGAGGTTTGCATTCCCTGATCCTCTCTGTTAAAATTTTTACAAATATCTGCACTTCTCTGTAATGGCCCCTACCCTGCAATTTGAAAGGGATTTTTCCCAATTGTTCGCACACACGGTTTACGGTAGTTACTTCGGCGATGAGATCCGAAAGCGCGGATGGAACTTTTTACTATTTAACCATCCGAATGCCTTCGCGCTTCCGGATCTTGTTGCCCGTTTTTATGAATGCATGGAGGAGGGTTGTCTTGCACAACACGGGTAGATTAGATTAATGTGGGGGGATATAGAAATTTTAATTGATAGGGACTTCATTCACGAAGTCACCTTAATACCACGACTCCCCATTCATGATCAACCCCTCCGATTTGAAAACTACCTACTCTTGATGGGGAACGACTGTTCTAGGGAGCCACGAAAAGGCATACAGGCTCGAACGCTTTTTGCGAATGTTTTAACTGTGTGCCGTTGGGCGCAAAATAATATTTTTGGTAGTTCGCACAACAAAACATTTTTCACACCATCTCTACATATAGTGCACATATTGATGACACGAAACCCAAGCTATGACATGTGCACTGTATTGCTTCACTCGATTGGCTCCAGCAAACGGACGGCCAATTATCCATGCCCTATGTTAGTAACACAACTGTGTCGCCATTTCCTCCCTGTTGAGGAATTTGAATTTTATATGCATGGTGGGATTCCCATTCGACCCCTTCTTGAGGGTGTCTCCACGTCCTACACACGTTTCATGATTTATGGTCGCACACCGAGCCGGCCGAGGATGTGGTGGCCAAAACCCCTAGCTCAAGCTCCACAGCGAGCGACGAAGAGCTTACCCCCGCTGCGCAAGCGCGCTTGATGCGACGAACCCATAGGGGGGTAGAACGATTGATAGGGATGATGAACAACTTGGATCAACGAGTAACGGGTCTGGAACAGGGAATGACCACCTTACTGGCCAGAGAGGAACAATCCTGCTCACGATCGAGGAGACGGGGAGCTGATAGGGGAGAAGCTGGGACCAGTGAGGCCTCGTCTAGTAGACGCCGCAGGGAGCAGTGAGGACACTGCTATTAATAAGTTTGGGGGTGAGGGTATTGTAAATAGTTATCTTTGCATTACATCTGCATATTTTTATTTTGTGTACATATTTGTTTTTTTTCTTTGCATATTTAATTCCGCATTGCATCTTTATAAAAAAAATATAAAAATTAAAAATAAAATAAAAAATAAATATAAAAATAAAAATAAAAATAAATAAAATAAATAAAATTTTAAAAATTATAAAAATTGAAAAGTTCAATTTTGGCCATATTTGACTTAAGTTCAACATGACTGTTGACTAGTTAGGAAAAAATAGATCCTAAACTTAGTAAATTAAAAACCCTAAAAATAACCTTTCTTAAAGTTTAACTGTAGAAAATATACGTCCTTATAGTTTATTTAGAAATAGGCAAATTTTGAGTTCAGTTCTTGGGCTAAATCAAAATAAGGGAAGAGTATTGAAAGCTCTATTTGAAGTATAAGTCTGAAAAATAATTCTGAACCTTAAGTCCAAATTCTGAAAATATATACCATACTTTACGCACTCACATACATCTTGAAACTTGGGATAGTAGAGGATACCTTGAAATGCTCTTGTCTAAAATCCTTAGTATGAAGGAAAATAATATAAAAGTATAAGTGGTGAATAAAGAGATAAAAAAATGAACACTGGTTTTGTAATTACTTAAGACAATATAAATAAAAAATATAGCGAGAGTGCTTTATCACCTAGTGCCTTAGACCAACTGGTTTGGGAGTCACTGCTAAGCCTTAGGTATTGCAAGACGAGGAATTACGCCTAAATACGCAAGCACATTTTGTAATCGGTCGTTTAGTACCTCAAGAAGTATTAACGGTCGCATGAAGGATGTGTGAGCAATTTCATCTAAAATTTACCAACTAAAAGTATTTTGGAAGATGGAAAAGAGTATGATAACTTGAATTGAATTTCCAAGTGTAGGGTTGATAATTACACACACGTAGGGGTATATAATTAGAGTTTGGAGGAGAGATAGGAATAAAAGATAGGGCTCATATCTTCAGTAGAGATGATAAAAATTCCTGAGTTAAGATTGTACCTTAAAAGGAAACTTAGGAGATGCTGAAAGCTTTATAAACTGACAAAGCACATATGATCTTAAGTTAACTGAAAAGGAAGTGTGAAAAATACGGATTGATGATTTCTAAATTGAAGATAATAGAATTTCTTGCTAGAATACTGAATTGAAGGATTAGAGTCAACGGCCAAATTGATCGGATTTTGTGGGCAGTATCCGCTGAAAACCCTCAGGAGACAACACTCCTCCTACTAGGGACACCTAGAGGTTTAACGACTTGTTGCACGAGCTCAGTGCAATCGCGTTCCCTGCGAAAGTGAGGCTAGGATTTTTCGAGAATAAAATTGGCTTTGCTCGGGACGAGCAAAAGATAAGTTTGGGGGTATTTGTTCATAATAGATTTTTGCATTTTTATACCGCTCATTCTTAATCACATTGCATATAGGTAGGTGCTTTTAATCCGTGTTTGTTGTATAAGCGCGGGTTACAGGTTCTCAGCTCTTTACAGTGAAATTCATGAAAAGTTGCAACAAATGCGGGACTACGACCAATAACAGATGAATACTGATTTCCGCTAACCTTCCGTATGATGCCCCCTACCAGTTCAAGAGACAAAATGGCAAATCATTGGTCACTTCAATGCAGAAAGCATAAGAGCAGCATAAGATCCAAGACTTCAATGCGGAGTTTAAGGCAAAAGTCCACTGCTGAATATCTGGAAGAGAACAGAAGAGCTTTTGAGAAACCAAGTGTACCAAACAGAAAATAAAATCAACAGAAAGAAGCCCTGAAAAAATGATCCAGCAAATCCACCAAATGGCCGCGGAACCGCGGCCAAACAGGCACATCCGCCGCGGTTCCGCGGCGTGTCGGTAGCGTGTCGGTGGCAGTTGAAGCTCCGCGTTGACCTGGCTCTTTTGGGGTAGTTTTGTAATCTCAGGTTTAGCCCAGAATGTAACCTAGGGTTTCACCTTCCTATCTATAAATAGAAAAGCTCAAAGCCAAATGATGTGTACCTTCTTTAGTTTAGAATTTTTAGATTTAATTCTGTTATTTCCTATGAAAAATTGTAGCGAGTTATGAGCGTTCTTTGATAAAAAGAGAGTTTTTTATATTTATCTTGCTTGTTATTTAATTTCTGCATTTTTATTTTGTTAATTTAGTCGCTTATTTTATTTGTGGTATTCTTTTGTTTTCTCTATTTTCTTTATCCTTAAACAACGATGATGCTTGAGTAAGATCCTTGCCAAGGTGAGGTCTCGAATAGCTAGTTGTAGATTCCTCTCAACCTAATTTCTTTCTACCTTCCTTTTTTATTTATATCTTTTTAATGGGTGAGTAATCTTCTCACTTGTTAGGGCAGAAGAAGGAAAGTTTGAGAGAAGGAAATCTCTCTCACTCTTTTCTTTGCCCAACACTTTAAATCGGACTCCCTTTAATTGAACCATAATCCGCTCACTACGGCACCCTATCTTACATGATAGCGGTGATCCCATAGTTAGACCGGTTGTGGTTGAATTAACTGGAGGTTATGGATAAGAGCCATGAACGGACGGACAAGGACCAAAAGGAAGAAACTAAGCATGGAAAGCCTAGCTTATACTTGCAAGTTCCTTCCTAGTCGTGCTAATCCCCATTGTTGCCGATTACCTTAACACCAACATTAAATAGGGCATTGAAAAAGTGAGAGTTTCCTAACTCGAACTAACCTAATCCTAACCCTAGCAAGTCTTTCATCATCCTTTATCTAATCAGTAGATCTTAAAACAAAACCATCTCTTTTTTGGACTTAACTCGTTAAAACATAAAGAAAAAGATTCCATCTCCCTGTGGATTGACCCGTACTCAACCGGCTAGCTACCAAGCGACACCTTCTTGATTGCGGCAAATTTAAACACAGAAAATCTCTAACAATCAGCAATCCAGAGATTTCTAGGAATTCTTCCAAAGAAATCGACACCACCCGGTCCGATAGTAGAAACGTATGGGTCGGGATGTTCCATTGTTCCAAAAAGGACTTAACCCACCATACGTGAGGAGTATGATAATAGAACAAAGATGCGTAAATCGCCGGATATAGCCCAGTCTTTAGCAGCAATGACTTCTTGGTGGATAAGACATAACGGACCCAAGCGAGATAACCTGCTGGATGACATGGGGTCATTCCTATAGTGTCAACCTGACCCCATGGTCTTTCTTCTCCCTGGCATATCCGACGCCCCGGAATATCTATGGCCATCGGTGGTTGGACCGGTATTGATACCATGGATGGTTGAAGACGACCATTCGCAGTCCAATCAATTTCCTCCACCGTATAAGCAGTCGGTGGGAGGTTCTTATACTGAATCGGAGGCATCGGCTCTGACGGTACATCGCAAGTAAAGCTGCACCGTCTCCGGATGAAGTAACTGTACCATGCTCCCTATAGATGAAGAGATTTCTGGCCCGGATCGTGGTCTTGAATTTGAGCGAGGACTTCACGATCAAGAGGTGCATCAGCAAAAGCTTTCTCTGAGCGAACATAAGGAAAATAGGAACCCAAAGGCATGGTACATGAAAAGAAACCGGGGGGGGGGAAATTAGCAATAAAAAAAATACTAAAATCACTAAGTCTAAAAAGCTAGTGGGCCTCACAGAATCAAGATGGTGGCTCACTAATGATTGGAACATGTGTCCAATAGAGAAATTTAAAAAGATTCTCTAAGGCTGGTTTGTATAATAATAAAATTTCAGAGCTGGGCTCTGTTTTATAAAAAATGGTACAACCAAAGATTTTCCCAAAGGAAAAACGATCAAGATTAAGGCACAACTCTACAAAATAAATAGAGTAAAGTTCTAAAAATCCCTAAACGGGAGATTTGATATTAAAATTGTCAGAGCAAAGTTCTGTTGAATAAAAACTTCAAGAAAATCTCCAAAGGGGAGAAAATCTGAAATTAAAATCAGAACTAAGTTCTGTGATAACAAGTGAAGTAAAAACTTCAAGAAAATCCCCAAAGGGGAGAAAATCTGAAATTAAAATCAGAACTAAGCTCTGTGATAACAAGTGAAGTAAAAACTTCAAGAAAATCCTCAAAGGGGAGACGATTTAAGATTGAAAATTAGAACTAGGTTCTGTGATCACAATTGAAGTCAGAACGTCAAGAAAATTTCTAGAGCTAAGCTCTGTGACAAAAAATGGAGTTAATGTTCTAAAATTTGTTAAAGAACAATGTTCTAAAGGCAAGAGCTAAGCACTACTGAAGAAGACTCTTACCAAGAAAATTTTGGTAGAGTGGGTCTACAATGTAGATCTGTGAAAAAGAATGAAGAATTAAGTTTCAAGAAAACAGAGCTAAACTCTAATGGAGAATAAAATTCTCAAGGAAGAAGAAAGATGGAGGCGCAGCTGTTGCCTAGGACTTGAAGCCCTATTTAAAGTGATAGGGGTCGATTCAGATTCCCCGAATCTCAAGGTAGATCGGATGGCTCAAAACTGGACACCTTTGCACTCACGTACAAACCACGTGAGAACTACGGTGGGGGGCATTTGTTCCCTCGTATAAAAATTATTATTGGTTAAAAATAATAAGGCAACGCCTCACGTGAAATACACGTGACCGCCGGCGCCACTCTTTAGTAGGATTAAATTCTATACTAGCGCCTCACGTGGAAGGCACGTGAGCGCTAGCGTGCAAAGCATGTGGACACTTGCTCGAGTCTTAGGACTAGCACCTCATGTTAAAGACACGTGAGCGCCGGCATGCATAGCACGTGAACGTCAGCGCCTAAATTAAAGCGGGTCGGCTGGGGTAGAATGAAATTCTACATGGAAAATATTTCCATGAATATTCCCTGTTAAATAAATCCGTTGGATCAAAAATCCAACGGTGATTAAAAATCATCAAAAAATAGAATTAAATTCTATATGGAAAAATATTTCCCTAATCTTTCTAAACTAGAAAGATATACTCTGTTAAATAGAGAACCGATGGATTAAAAATCCAATGGTGATTAAAAATCACCATTTGAATTAAAAGATAGAATTAAATTCTATGCATGGGAAAATATTTCCCTGATCTTGTTAAAAACAAGATAATATATTATGTTAAACAGAAATTCACTGGATCAAAGATCCAACAGTGGATAAAATTTCTCGAATAATCTTGGAAACCAATTAAATCAATTGGTATATCTCAATGAGAGATTTTCTCGAATAATCTTAGTGCTTAGCACTATTGCAGCGCCTCACGTGAAACATACATGAGCGTCAAGAAACTCAGCGCTTCACGTGAAACACACGTGAGCACCAAGAAACTCAGCTCCTCACATGCCAACACGTGAGCGGGAAAAAATAGCAGCGCCTCACGTGATACTCACGTGAGCGTTGAACTAAAGTGCTTAGCACTATATATAGTCAAAAGACTAAGTGCTTAGCACTGCTGAATGAGGGGAAAAAGCCCAAGATTGAGTCCAAAATTGGCTAAGTCTCTGAAACTTCCTGAAACACATATTGTTCCTTTCCGCCGAGCCCATATGCTATGTTGATGGATCTTAACAAAATTTAATGATCCCTAAACAGATTTCTAAGTTGATCTTAGTCTCATATAAGACTAACGTATCCTTAGTTAAAATAAATTGAGCCCATATGCTCATATATTTAAGTCAATTTTAATCTAAAACCAGATTAACAGTCCTTAAATAAAATAAAATAAAATATTTTTTGAACTGATGGAACATACAAACTAAGTTTAAACCCAAATCTAATATATACGAATTTTGACTAATGCGCGCCGTACGGGGGACGACATAAACCAGTCTCTGTATACAATCCACGGGCAACCAAAATAAATAAAATATGACATGACACGAAGTGACCTACTGGAGCAGGAGAAAATTATTATCGCAACGCGATAACGTAATTAACTGTAGGGTCTTGCACCTGCAGGGAAGAGCATTCCCACAATCAAAATCACCTCACAAAAGAGGGAGAATCTGATAAAGTCTGCTATATCGGTCGCATCAATCAAATCTTCGATATATGGTGCCATAAATCAACTTGGTATTTTCGGAGAGGTGGATGGATATGTCTAAATAGCATCTGCCCCCAAATTCAGACTAGACGTCTCCACGTCTCAGTCCAGTTTTCGGCGGTAAATAGATTCTGGCATGTCCGGTGGAAGCTCTTTCTCTTTCCACTACACATTTTGTCGCGAACAAAATCACGGTTCGCTATATTCATGGTTGTCCTTAAATTCAAGATACTAAAATTTGGTATTTTGCTTCTGTGCAGAATCAATGGCCTCTCACAACACTTCCTGCAATAACAACTCTCTCTACCCCAGCTGGAAGAGTGACGTACGGGCCAAACGCGGCCTCCATTTTCTCAATGCCGGTGGGGAAGGTCATACAGGCCACTACCAGACTATTTTTCAGGACTATGCTCCCACCCGTGAGTTTTGGCGCTTCAACGGCACAAGAAATAACTCCCAAAAGGCCAGTTTTTGATTGGCTGATTACCGTCACGGTTCCTATCAGCAAGCCGTCCAACTCTAGAGTCCCGGTGTAGAAATATATTCTTCTATTTTCATTTTGGTAATTTTGTAAATTCTAATAGAAAAATAGAAATATATTCATTGTGTTATATGCATGTGACCTTATTCTTCTATTTTCATTTGAATATCTTAAAGATAATAAATTATCTCTGAGTATAATAAAGTATTTGTATCTTTCCAAAATTATTCTATATTTTATGTTTGGCACCCTTCCTTTAGTCTAGGCAAAAAGCACATATTTTTATTAAAAAATGAAATTATTGATGATTATTGATGATTAATTTTAAAAGAAATTCAATTTACTTTTTCGTCACAATTTAATAAATAACTAGTTGTTGTCAATGATGCTTTGAGTGATTTTTGCATGGTAAAAATAAATGTAATTTGTTTAGCATTCAATAAAATAGGATCTTTTAGTGCAGATTTTTTCTAAATAGATTTTAAATAAATAATTTACATAAATCAGCAAAACCAAATCCTATATTGGGTCACATCTATGGTTGCATCCGGATCCGGATATCAACCGGATACGGATTTTGATATCCAGCCAGATACGGATACAAATATATATTTAAACATTCTTCCGGATACGGATACAGATACAGTTTTAGCAAAATTATCCGGATACGGATACGGATACAGATATCCGGATACGTGAATCGGAATATGGATATGTGAATCCGGATCCGGATCCGGATATGGATACGAATACGAATACAGATCCGGATATCCGTAAAAAATACAAGAAAATATATCTTTTTACATTAATTTTTTTTCCTTAAAATACTTATTTAAACCTTACGTTTTTAAAATTATTTTATATCTTATTCGTTTAAAAGCATATTATGACACAGTTACATTAATTTTTTTATAAAATTGTTTTGAAATAAGCTAATTATATTTAGTATGTTGTTAGCATATTTATTTATTCATATATTATTCATTTTCATGTAAATTTGTCTCAATCAAATATTTTTAAGTGATATTAAATAAGAATTGAATAAAATATATCGATTACATACACATTTCCGGTTCACATTTATATGTTTTTATATTATATGTTATTTATATAAATATCTTATTCGTATCTGTATCTGTCTTTTTAATATCCGCTTTGTATCCGTATCCGTTTTCCCTGATACGGATATGAATATTTAACACCGGACCATATCCGTATCCGTATCCGAAACTAAAAAGCAGATACGGATATGGTTATTATCATATCCAATCCGGATGCAACCCTGATCACATCTATAACATTACTCGGACAATCATTTTGTCCTTAATGATCAAGATTTAAAATCTTGGAACTCTGACATTAATTTGAGGTCGAAATTGATCATTTTGGATCAAGATTGATCATATTAGATAATGATAAACTAGGATCTTAAATCATGGCTACTTGCATCTGATGTTACACATTCGAGTCGACCAGGAATCTTTTTTTTAGTTTTTTGTAATTTTTCCAGCGACTGTTATCAAGTCACCATTCATACCAAGTTTTCTGCTCATAAAAATAAGAACATAGCATAGTTATCATGCCCCGCTTCCCAGTGTACGGGTAGAGGACGCGATGAGACCGCTATGTATTTACTCTGAAGTAAATACACTAAACGTATCTAAGCAATATAAAATGTAATGTACACAAGAGACAAGTTATAAATGAACAACAACTTTATTTATTAACATTCTTTTTACAATACATCTGAAAAGTAAATACACGGAATGGAAAGCAATGCCTAAACAGTGGCATAACAGAAATTTAAAATACAGAATGTAAATGTGTACAAGGAATTTAAAGCTCTAGATCGAAAGCTAGCTGGTCCAAATCTTCGCTGGTGGGCTCGATCTCATGAAGGTCCGAATCACCTGACGACATTCCAAAAAAAAGAAAGAGAATGTCGTCAGCGAACAAATCGCTTGGTAAGTCCCATAAATAGACAAGAATGGAATAGACAGAATAGAGAGTATATTGTTATAATGCTGTATTTAATATTAACGCTGTTTTTTGTAGCTTGGTACAGAAGAATGCCAGTGTATACGAGAGGAGTCCCACTATTCCGGAGACTAAGAAATACGGAGCACAAAGAACTGTTCAGCCACGGTACAACGGCAATTGAATTCAGGTTAGGTGTGTTATGGTTGCAGTCTCGTGCCACTTCTAACACCTCCCGAACCAATCTACCCCTTATAAACCCCGCGATGTCTTGATTGTATTGTTTGTATTGTTTGAATTGTATATTGTATATAGATGGATGACTTGCCGAAACCATGATATCAGTAAATGGATGTAACTAGAGAATCATGTAGATTGATGTATATTCATGGTTCGGTTCAGTCAATATAGATTGATTAGATTGAATAGATGGATTCATAAATCCATGTTGTATTGAAGTTTGATACTTGAATCATATTCAAGTCAGATTGATTATATTGAGACTCAGTCTGAGCCAGACAATTTGAAAAGAAATTGAATCCTGAATTATGTTTTGGTGCTATCGGTAACTGCTGCACATGGACGGCAGAATTTGTGTCTTTTTCAAAGACAATTACCGTGTTGATAACACCGTTTGTTAAGTTGTCTATCTTAAATAGGCAAGCACCCATATCTCCGGCTCCCTGAGGCTCAAGAGACTGGTCCCGTTTAAACCTATGTTTACTAGGGTCCTTATTGTAATTTAGTATAACTTGAGGGGGTTTTATGTAAAATAATTTTGTATAATTTTCAAAATACACCTCAAGTATTTTATTATCGTCTTTAGAGTTTTCATGGATGTATATTTTATCAATATGACATTTCTAGTGAATAAAACCTAATTTTATAATATATGGTATTTATTTGTAATATTGGAATTGTATGGTATTTTCTTGTAAATGGAATGTTTTTCTTGAATTTGGAAATGTGGAATATTATAAATATTAAAAATAGATATTTTGATATTAATTACATATATATTTATTTATAAAACTATAAGTTTTATTTATAATAGAAACCACATTTTTCTAAAGGAAAATGTATTAAAATCTTTCGAGATCGTATGCTCCTTGCGGAGGTCTGCATCTCACTCTACTAAACCTGAGAATGTGCGATAATCTGCACCATCCCGAACGGGTTTCCCGAAATGGATTGTAGAGGCGCAATTGCAAATATTTGTTAAAAAACACATCTTGTAGAAAAAAGTTTTTATAAGTCGGAGGTAGTTATGTATAAAGTCGTATTTTTCCCAAATCTATGTTCCCAAATTCTATCGTGCTATGTTACATATGTGTGTTGTGAGGAGGTAATTCATTACCTCGTGAGTTTTCTAAGGTAATACGGTTGTTAAAGTTCAAGCATGTTGAAATGAAAAAAGGTATTTTAATGTAAAATTGCGATAAAAGATGCATATAATAATCTTTTATGATGAAACTTGGTAAAGATGTTTATTAATGTTAAATGAACAATATGTGATGATATGAAGATATCTTGATTAAGAAAAATTATAGTTTTTAAAGAAAACCGAATCGGAAGTCAGACTAACTCCGCTTCCGTGGGGTTTTAGTTTTGAATGATTTTAGAATAGAGAAAAGAAAGAGAAGTAGAGACTTACAGGTTATTAGACTAAAAGAGAGAAGGAGAAAGAGGTGGGAGGTGCCGGTGCGTCGTTTCGTCCTCGGAATCTTCTCGGATTGCCGTCGGAAGTTCGTCCTTTTGCTAACTCCGCTTGCACACAAAAGACTTGGGAATTTTCTTGAGAGTTTGGGCAGAAATTTATGAGTGAGGAGGGGTGATTTGAGGGTGGTATTTATAGGAAAAATTAGGGTTAGGGTGTGATAAAAAGATGCATTTAAATTTGCACTAAAAAGGATTAAAAGGGGGTATTTTAATTCTCTGGTTAATTGCAGAGAATTTAAACAGTGTAGGGGGAGTGGGGTAGTCCAAAGTGTGCAGGGGTTAAAGAAAATTAGGGATTGGACCGCGTTGGACCGGCGGTGCTGGCCAAGTCAACCGTTTCTCCGGCCCGAGTCGGGGCTCGTCTTGATGCCACGTGTCCCTGACACTTGGTCTAGCCTCGTGGACATGTTTGTTTATTCTGTAACTTACCCTATTGCGTGTAGTGCACGTGTAGAATCTTGGGCTTCTAAAAGATTAAAAGAATGTAATTAAAAAAATGTGTGGTTGATAGGATTTGAACTCTGGTGTTTTGGTTCAGCAGTACAAGGTCTTATGAATGAGCTACAAGCTCCTTCTTGCTGTTCAAAAGTAAGTTAAATACTTATAGTACTCACAGGAATTGTAAATACCCCAAGTATACATTAATTTTAAATGAAATTTATGTAGACTAAAATTGGAGTTGTTACAATAGTAGTGTCTTTACAATAATAGTTAAAAACTGTATTATTTGAGTTATATGTATAATTTTTTGCTTTTCGTCTTACGGTTTTCATTGGAAGAATTTTGATCATACGCGTTAAGCGTGGGGTCGATTCTTGTTATATATAAAAGCTAAATGAGGGAATATTCTTCCTTCAAGCTTTGTTTCCCCTTGCAATGAAAATTTGACTCCATCCTTTTAGTTTAAGGAAATTTGCATTTATCCCCTTCTTGCGAAAAATTAAACCTCTGCCTTATAATTTAAATTAATATGCATTTGGTCCATTCTAAGTTTACCTTCAGATTCACGCGATATATTTTTGGATGAATTACCTATATATATTTCTTTACGGGTTATCACTATTCAATCTAAATTGTAGCGCAACATCTATGGAAAGTATCTTCTCCCTGGTAGGATGCAAACGGACGCGGATAATCCAATCCGGATCGGTTTTCGAATCTGACAACTTGAAGATTTAGATATTAAAAATCCATATCCTGAAGGATCCAAATCCGGATAGGATATTTGTATCCAAGTCGGATCTGGATTCGAATCCGGATACTACACAAATATTCGAATTTGGATCTGAATATCCGAATGAATGATATCCACTATCCAACTACTATTTACTTTTAGTTATATCTAGACATCTGGATGACCCGTGGATTTGATGTTACATGAAAAAAAACCTAATTAGAAACTATTAAGACTTGTGGACTTGATGTAATTGTTTGAATCTAAAAATATTGGTTAACCTATTGAAATATTTTATTAATTTTAGTTATGAATCATTACTTTTTATATTAATTCCAATAGTATCTTTATCCGATTTTAGCAAATATGATTTTTACATATCCGATCCGTATCCATATTCGATTTGCGATGAATACGGATAGTAAATTTTTGTTACCAACAAATATTATCTGCATTCGCATCCATAAATAGGTGCCGAATATGGATATGGTAATGCTTATATCCAATCCGTATCTGATCCGTTTACATTCCTAATCTTCACATGTGGATGGAAAATTAGATGAGATCTTTGATATGTTTTGAAAATTGCAATCGACCCGTCTGCTATTACTTTGAATACACACATGCATGGAAAATTAGATGAGGTTCAGATGTTTTTTGAAAAATTGCAATCAACGCTATCACTATTAATCTGGATCGGGTACGGATCAGATGCAGATGGTACCATATACGTATGATGTGGTCATTAGCGGATGCAAATGCACATGAGTAGTTATAAGAAATGAAAATCCGTATATTACATATCGACTACCAAAAAGGTTATGAAATATGTATGTATGTATGTATGTATGTATATGTGTGTATGTATATGTATGTGTGTATGTGTGTGTATTAAAAGTTATATACACTTCTAAAATATATATTAAAGGTAGAGATTTGAATTATATAATATGAAAATTAGCAAGAGAAGAGTACATGATGATGTGAAGATAACTGTCATTTGGAGTGGGACCGAGGTCGACAACAATCAGTGATGATGGCAGGAAGATTCCGGAGAAAATCTTTTCAAATTTAAAATGCAATTAATAATGATGGCAGGAATTTTCGAAAGCAATTTATCATCCGTTTGATACATGCAATATGTAGAAATATGTAAGACAAATACTTTTATGAAATTGTTTTGAGAGAATACAGAAATTTTCTAAATTATTTCCAGAAAATTTAGGTAAAGCTTGAAAATTTTGCCTACAATCAAATTTAGTTATGATTCGATCATCTATGTGATAGCATATTTTTTGGGCGGGTCTATGGTGCGGTGCATCTCACGGGGCACTGGCTAGCATACTTTCTATAAAATCATATCAAAGAATATTCAAACTTCAAGCTTCTAGCTTGGATGCATGTGATGGAAATTTAGATTATGCCTTTAATATGCTTTGAAAATTGCAACCGGCCCATTCACCATTACTTTGTACACATGCAAGGGAAATTAGACGAGACCCTTGATATTATTTGAAAATTGCAAACAACCCTTCATTATTTTTTGTACATGGATGGGAAATTAGATGAGACCCTTGATATTGTTAGTGGTTTGTGTTAGGGTCCCTACATTAGCAGACCATGCGAAATACATAATAACGCTTTTAGAGGCTAGCACAAGCAACCAATCCCCAAAAAATCATCCATACATGAGAAATAGCAAAAACAAGAGGCTATTTAGGGTTTTATAGAAACTTCAATCTTTGAAGCATTGTTCATCATGTAAAAGTGCATTTCAATACCGCTCATTCGTTATCATTTTTGTGATATATCGGTACTATTAACCCGTATCTGCTCAATAAGTACAGCGTATAAGTACTCATGACAAAACACTGGAAATATTCACGGATACGATATTTGTGAGCCGACACTGCAACCGGAATGGAAAACCAATCAGAATTCAAGATGATTTTTTGCAACAAATCAAAAGTGCACAAAACATTTTCATACAAATGGTCCAACATGTCTACAAGTGTGAACAGAAGTGTTTTTCAGATGCATGCACCTTGGTGGCCAAAAATGATGTGGTGTGAACACACTTTAGCAAGTGGGCATACAGGTGGGCTAGAAATGACGAGTGATTTTAAAAAGTGTTGATGTGATTGATTTCAAGCAATTTTAAAAAGTGTTGATGTGATGGATTTCAAGCAATTAATTTTCCCTCCAAGACTCCATATTGTATCTTCTAAATAATTAGACAAAATTGCAAATACAGAAAGATGATATTGATGATAGAAGATCACAGAACCAAGATGAGCCCCACCCCCTCTCTCTTGGCCACCGGTTTATTGAGAATGGCCGCAATTTGCGGTCCCCACTTGCTCAAATGGTTCCAATTTTCTTCAGAGCATTAATCTCGGTCATAACCAACTCATTTTTATATGCAATTTTTGTTTTTATAAGTTCTATAAATAGCAAATCAATTTGTGAGAAAAGGATGTATATTTCATTACTTGTAAAACTCTTGATGATACTTTATAGTTCTAGTGATTGATTGAGTTCTTTGCCTTCCTCTTATCTTGCAACTTCTATTTTGAGCTTCCAAGATCAGATTTTGGTAATTGAACTCATTAGCTTGTACTTGGATTCAACATCAATAAAAGCTTCATTTTTGCTCTTTTATGGTTCTTTGGATTCTTTTCTTTACTTTACTTGCAATTGATTTATGTGTTATTTGTTTATTTGTGCTTTCTTTACTACGATGTGTGGGTAGTATCTAGTTAGGTAATGGTGAGGTAAGTTGATGAATGGCTTGTCTTTCAACCCCTCATTCTTGATTCTTAGCACTTATTGAACTTCTTCTCTTAATGTTTCCAATATTATTGTGTTATTGCTTAATAGGATATGTTGTTTTGAATGGTTGCAAATTAACCTTTAACACATATCCTATTCTTTCTTTAAATATCATTTTTGTCATATTAAGAATTGAAGTAGAAAAGAGGGTTAAATTTAACTAAGTGTAGTGAACTGGCTAGATAGGACATGTAGCCACACAAGCATGTCCTATACTCGCTAACTTCACTTAGTTTATTTCATCCTCATTTCATCTAAATCCCTTGAAATTTGTAGTTTCTTTTGATTCGATTTTGATATCGTATCCTAAACGATTCTTTGTAATCGGTTTAGATGCAGCATGCTTTTCAAAGTCAAATAGAAACTAGAAATCGATGTTGAATCAAGATTGAGAGTTGGGGGCAATACCATAAGTAAATTTACCAAACCGTAGCCTAAGTATTTTGTATATATCATTTTTCTCTTTACTTCGCGTTCTTTTTATTAAAACGTAACAAACCTAATTTCAAAATATTTGTTCCTAACTCAAAAGAACGTCGTGATATCCATTCCTTGTGGATCGACCCGTACTTGCCAGATTGCGTCAACGCACCGTGCACTTGTGGTATTTTATAACTCGAGAATCATATCGTGCAATCTTTTAAATCAAAACCGACATATCCGATATTGAACCATATTCTTCTTAAAAGCACGACATCGTGAATCTCCAACAAGTTTTTGGCGCCGTTGTCGGGGAGTGGCAATATCATGAAGTTTATTTTGAGTTATCTCTGTATATACTTTCAGAAAAACAAACAAAAAATTTTAAAAACGTCAAAAACAACACAAAAATTAAGACTTTTGCTAAATTTTGCTCTCTGTTTTTTATCTGCTGTTGCTATGAATGTTATTGAAATATTTTGCATATAAAAAGAGGACACTAATAGAACTAGGAGAACACACCAAGAAACTGGAGTCAAAACATCACATTTTGGCCGCCAAAATAACCTCTATGGCCGCAATTTGCGGCCCAACAGTACCAGTTCGCAACAAATCTTTTGTGTTTTCTCTCTTGTCCTGTTGTTGATCCATTTTAATATGCAAAATCTCATAATTATGTGTTTACAATACTTTGGCCATAAATATCATATTTTGCACTAAATATCGTATTTTCCGACATTTTCAGATTTCGACGGAATTATGAACTGCAATCGTGCGGAACAAGAAGCAAATTCAAGAATAAGGCGTTAGGGAGTTACAGTGCCAAAGATCCGGGTAGTTTGACCCGCGCAAGCGAACACTCAAGAAATCATGGATCGACTCAATGGGGGTTTCTTAACCTAAAACTTGAGGTACGTATTTTTCTAAAAACACACACTCTCAAATCCGACGCTCCAATATTTCGATCTTCTGCAGGATTTCTTTGCAAACTCCGCCGCACAAGTGCCAAAGAGAACTGATCGTATTTCTTGCAGCGCGCCGCTTAAAACTTAAAAAACGATTGATTGCTAATTTGAACAACTTTTTATTATTTGCACATTGCATGAATTTAATACGGACTTAAGGGCATTGAACCCTAACAAAATACGGTAAGGAATTTCATCACCCTTCTCCGTAGCCCACAAACCATAAAGAACGAGCATTTTTCACACCCGAAGTAATTTAAAAGAAACTAGACTTTCAGCCTCTAAGGACTTCGCGCTCAATAGGGAAAAGTTGATTGTATTTCGAACATCGCCCATTATTATATTGTTCAAGAAGTGTCTAGAAAAGTGTAAAAGGCGCAACCGCCGAAAGAGAAAAGGTTATTCTAATTAAGGAACTTCGCGAAAGTGTTGGACAACCTCCTTCTTCTCTGCACTTATCTGGCTTCTTGATCAGTCTATCTTGGGCCCGTTTTGCGATACACTTTTACTTCACAAATCAAGTTTTTTTAGCAGGTCTAGTTGACCTAGGTGAACCCTAAATTTTTTAGGTGTGTGAAGTGTGTCGTGATTATGTTTTTGCTGTACCTTTTGTGTGATATTTCTTTGTTTGTGAATATTTGAAAAAAAAATTAGGATTTGTAAACAACACTTTCTTCTATTCTCTTAGTTTTTTCCTAACCACGTTCGGATAGTGCATGTCAGTTTGGACTAGAGATTCAAAATCTCGATAAGTCTGATTCTAAACTGTATCTTCCGACTCTTCTTTACCATCGGATTCCTCGGAACCGTCTGAGACGTTCTCACCTTCTGCTTTATCGGATCCGTTTGATTCTATTCTTCATTCGCCTTCACCTTCTTCTTCTCCCACATCACCGACGATGAAGGAATAAACGATCATGGAGCAGCAAGAAGCAGCGTTGCAGGACAGATTCTACCCTCACCGTTCATCCCTACCTTCATGCATAGTATTATCCACCATCGTGGCAAATAACTATGAAATCAAACTGCAATTCATACCGCTACTCCCAAAATTCCATGGACTCGAGTCCGAGGATGCTTACCTTCTAATCAGTGAATTCGATGGATTATGCACTATGATGAAAATCTAAGGAGTGGGTGAGAATGTTGTTAAGCTCAAATTCATTCCTTTTGCGCTTAAGGACAACGTGAAGAGTTGGTTAAACAGTTTGCCAGCTCGATCGATTACGTCGTGGGAAGACTTTGTGAAAGCATTTCTTATGAAATTTTACCATATTCACAAAACGGTGCGAATTCGAAATGAAATTCACAATTTCAAACAAAAAGAGGGTGAAATCTTTTAGAAATGCTTGGAAAGATTCGTGGATATTATAATCAAATGTCCCCACCACGATTTAGAACAATGGCGGCTTTGTCAAATTTTCTATGAGGGTTTAGACTCCAGTTCACACATGATATTAGAATCCATGTGTCAATGCAAATTCTTAAGTTATAGTGCTAAGGACGCATGGAACTTTTTAGAAGAACTGGCTGAAAAAACCATTCGGTGGGAGAGTGTGAGTGAGAAACCATCATCACCGACTAAGGGCAGTGCATACATAGTTAACACCTCTATAGCAGCCGAAGCAAAAATCGTCGCTCATGTACGGCAAATGGAAGCTTTAGAAGGCAAAGATTCACCGTCACCAGTCAACCAAGTTTCTCAACCGGTGTGTGCTAATTGTCAGCATCCTAGCCACATAGTGGATGAATGTCCGTTTATTGTCGGGTCCCAAGGACATGAAAACATTAATGCGCTGTATCATAACCAGCGTCCCAGGAACGATCCTTTCTCATAAACATACAATCCTGATTGGAAGAACCATCCCAATTTTTCTTGGAATCAGGCACCTTTTCAAAACAACAATTCAAACCCGCCTTTTCAACAATTTCAAAATTCAAATTTTCAAAATCATAAATTGGGATATTCCAACAACCAGCCCTAACAGCCGAATCAGCCCAACCCAACCTTTGCACCCCCTGGGTTCGTCTAAGATGACAAAAGATTGTCAACCTTTGAAAAAGGGTTGGAAGCTTTGATTAAAACCTCCGCGCAGACTACATCTAGTCTGGCTACTTTCATGCAAACATCTAGTCAGTTGCATAGCGCTAACACACAAGCCATAACCATGCTAGAAATTCAAATCAGCCAACTTGCTGCTGCAGTGAATGAACGAGAAAATGAAACATTTCCTTCCCAACCAGTGACGAACCCGAAAGAACAGAGGAACCACAACGCTCATATTGTTCAACAGAGCAACGTAGAGAATGCGAATGCCGTCACTGTCCTAAAGTCAGGATGCACGATTGACAACAAGGTTGTCAAACCTAACGATTCATCCAAACGTGTGGTTGTCGATTTACCAGAACATGGCACATCGCCTGTTTCATCTTCCAATCCATCTACTTCTTCGTCTTCTTTACCGTCTTCATCTACACCTTCTTCTTCATCGTCGTCAGCCGCAAATACTTCGAAACAACCTGATTTACCGCTGCAAATTCATCCAGCGGTTCCAGCAAGAACGCTCGCGCCTTCTACACCTACTCCATCTGCACCTTCTTCGAACCAATTGTTTAAGCCCAAGGCTCCCTATCCCAATAGGTTAAGATTGAAGAAACCCTCTGCAAGTATGGAAAAGGTTTTAGAAGTCTTCAAACGTTGTGAAGTCAACATCCCGCTGTTGGACGTGGTCCAACAAGTCCCAGCGTATGCAAAATTCCTTAAGGATTTGTGCACGCAGAAACGACGCACGAATGTGCCCAAAACGGTCTTCTTAGCCGCCACTTTAAACGATGTCTTGTCTAAATCCATTCCGGTAAAATATAAGGACCCTGGTTGTCCTACTATTTCTTGCACTATCGGGGAAAAGCAAATCAATCGAGCCTTGTTAGACTTAGGGGCGAGCGTGAACCTGCTCCCTTACTCAGTTTACGAACAACTGGGCTTAGGAGAATTGAAGCCGACCAAAGTGACTCTGCAATTGGCAGACCGATCCATAAAGATACCGAGGGGGAAAGATTGATGATGTTCTAATTAAGGTCGATGAATTCATATTCCCCGTAGATTTCATCATATTAGAGACTGAACCTGTCACCTATCCCAGCGGTCAGATTCCAGTCATACTGGGGCGGCCCTTCCTAGCCACGTCCAACACGTTAATCAATTGTCGTAATGGATCCACGGAACTCTCTTTTGGAAATATGACGATTGACCTCAACATCTTCAGTCTAGGAAACCAAGCGAGTGATAGACACGATGACACATATGAAGTCAACATTGTACACGATATGTCTGAGGAGGAGGCATTTGACTTCAACAATGAGTGTCTTGAAGAAACTTTTGAAGAACTGTTTTCTGAGAAACTTCTTCTGCTTGAGAAGCTAAGTTCTGAGCAGGCCTCCTACGCACTTTGGGGGCCCCAATTCGAACCACTTAATACTGAACCGACCCCCAAAGTGCGACCATCAATAGAGGATCAAACTTGACCTCAAAGTTCTTCCCGACTACCTCAAGTATGCATACTTGGGCAATAACAAAATGCTTCCAATTATAATCGCAACTAACCTTGCGCCTGAGCAAGAGTCGGCAATCATGAATGTTCTTAGAAAGAACATGGAAGCAATTGGTTGGTAGATGGCTGATATCAAAAGAATCAGCTCCGCTATCTGTCAGCACAAAATCCATATGACCGATGATTCCAAACCCTTCAAGGATCCTCAACACCGGCTTAACTCGGTTATGAAAAAAGCGGTACGTAAGGAAATGCTGAAGTGTCTTGACAATGGGATCATTTATCCCATATCTGATAACAAATGGGTAAGCCTCATTCATGTCGTGCCAAAGAAATCAGGAATCACGGTGATTACGAATGAAGCGAACGAGCCAGTCCCAACCCGCACACAGACAGGTTAGAGGGTCTGTATTGATTACAGAAAGCTGAACGTAGCAACTCGCAAAGATCATTTTCCGCTGCCCTTCATTGATCAGATGCTTGAATGCCTAGCCGGCCATGCTTACTATTGTTTCCTTGATGGATATTCCGGCTACAATCAAATCCCGATTGATCCAGAGGATCAGGACAAGATGACTTTTACTTATCCTTTCGGTACATTCGCCTACCGCTACATGCCCTTTGGGCTGTGCAATGCACCAGCAACATTTCAGCGGTGCATGATGGACATATTTTTTGGCATGGTAGAGCGATTTCTGGAAGTGTTCATGGATGATTTATCCGTCTTTGGAGATTCATTTTCTGAGTGTTTGAGGCATCTTGAACTGGTGATGATACGTGCAAGGAAAAACACCTCACACTCAATTGGGAGAAGTGTTATTTCATGGTCAAACATGGTATTGTATTAGGTCACATCATCTCTGAAAATGGCATTGAGGTCGATAAAGCAAAAATCGATGTCATTTCAAGTATCCCACCTCCACGGACTATCCGTGACATCAGGGCATTCTTAGGCTACGCCGGTTTTTATAGGCGTTTCATCAAGGATTTTAGCAAACTGGCTATACCCTTGACTTCTTTGTTGGCTAAGAATATTCCCTTTGAGTTCAATTCCGAGTGCCTTACTGCGTTCAAATTGCTGAAATCGGAACTCACTTCCGATCCGATCTTAAGTGCACCAGACTGGAACGAACCATTCGAGCCGATGTGCAATACTTCTGACTTTGCAATAGGTGTTGTCTAGGAACAGAGATTTGAAAAGAAGCCGCACGTGATACACTACGTGAGCAGGACGTTGAATGACGCACAGCTGAATTACACTACCACTGAAAAAGAATTCTTAGCTGTCATCTATGCACTTGAAAAGTTTCGTTCATACTTGATCGGGACCCACGTCACAATACACACTGATCATTCTGCACTTAGGCATCTTTTTGCAAAAAAGGACACCAAAACCAGAATGATACATTGGATTCTCCTTCTTCAAGAGTTTGACTCGACCATCAAAGATAAGAAGGGAACCGACAATGTTTTTGCCGATCATCTGTCTTGCTTGACTAATGCACCAATTGAGAAAATTCCAATCAACGAACAATTTCCAGATGAACAACTTCTCTCCGTATCAGTTGAACCCTGGTTCGCTGATATTGTGAACTATCTTGTCACCGGAGAAACACCTTCCTTTTGGTCGAAACAGGACAAGTCAAAATTTCTCTCCCAAGTCAAGTTCTTTTATTGGGATGAGCCTTATCTATTCAAGTACTATCGTGACCATTAGAAAATGCATTTCCAACTCTGAAATGAGAAGTGTATTATCTTTCTGTCATGACCAAGCTTGTGGGGGCTATTTACTGCCGAAAACAGAGACGAACCGGGATGGATCGTCTTGCCTGAATTTGGGGTCAGATGCTATTTGGATTTATCCGTCCACCTCTCCGAAGATGCCAAGTTGATTTATGGCACCGTATATCGGAGGTTTGGACGGATGCGGCCGTTGTAGCAGACTTCGTTAGACTCCCCCTCGTTTACGAGAGGTTTTTGATTGTGGGGACGCTCTTCCCAGCAGACGCAAACCCCTGCAGTTAATTACGTTACCGCATCGCGATAACCACTTTCTCCTGCTCCGGAGGTTCACTTCATGTCGTATGTTTTTTTGTTTGTTTTGGTTGCCCGTGGATTGTATACATAGACTAATTTATGTTGTCGTCCGTAGGGCGTAGATTAGTCCAAATCCGTATATCTTAAATTTGGGTTTGTTTTATTTAAGGATCGTTAATCTGGTTCGAGATTAAGATCGACTCAAATGTATGTAAGCAGTTGGGGCTTGATTGGTTTTATGTTAAGGATACATTAGTCCAATTTGAAACTAAGATCTACTCAATAAGGTTTTAGGATCATTTTTGTTTCAGATCCAACGAGAGAGCATTTGGGCTCTGTTATCTTAATTTAGGGACAATTCGGTCCATTATAGCCATTTTGGAGGCGAAGTTGTAGTTTGAAGATATCTCGGTCTGTTGATCACCATTTTAGAGGTGAGCTTTTAGTTTAAGCACGTCTCGGTCCGTTGATCGCCATTTTGGAGGTGAGATTTTAGTTTAAGGACGTTACGGTCCGTTGTTAGTTTAAGGACGTTTCGGTCTATTGATCACCATTTTGGAGGTGAGATTTTAGTTTAAAGACGTCTCGGTCCATTGATCACCATTCTGGAGGTGAGATTTTGGTTTAAGGACGTCTCGGTCCGTTGTTAGTTTAAGGACGTTTCAGTCCATTGTTCATCTTGCGTGCACGTGTATTTGTTACGTGACAGAATGAGCAACGATGATATGAGATGCATCCAGTTTAGGATGTGGTTTGATTTGGTATGTGCACGTCAGTTTGGGAAGTGCACCAAAAAGCAGTTGGTTTTCGGGACCCGCCACCTCTCTGAAGACCCTGAGGAATTACAACGATATGTATCAGAGGTGTAGAGAGATGTACCCTTGAACCAATTACCGTATTTAAGGGAAAATGGATTAATGGTAAACCCAGGAATCATTAGTCGTATTTTGAGACTAATATTTTCTCAGGGGAATGTGGGACGAATATCGTTTTGGGATATCATCAGTTGGAAGATTGATAGTCGTATTTGGGACTAAGATCAGTTTGGGAAGACATGGGTACAGAGGCTCGGTCGATTTGGAGATCAAAGAGGTTTTGACCTCGGAAAGACTTAGCCAAATTGTGGCTAGGTTTGGGTCTCCATAATTACCTCTACAGTGCAAAGCACTGGTAAATGTAGTGCTCACGTGTGCCCACGTGAGACGTTGAATCAGTGTTAAACACTGAACTTTGGAGGCACTCACGTGCGAATCACGTGAGGCGCCCCAAAGTAGGCGCTGTTCTTTGGGTTTTATTCCCTTTTTGCATATAAGTGCTAAGCACTTGGTTCTTACGGCGATCACGTGTGAACACGTGAGGCGCCGCAAAGTTAGGTACTGCTTTTTGGGTTTTATCCCTTCTCTTCTTTTTTAAGTGCTAAGCACTTGATTAGAGATCGCGTGCAAAACACATGACTGCCCTAGGAAGTGCTCCTTGCTCCTCTGTTAAGCACTCGCGTGGGAAATACGTGAGGCGGTCTCAGCCATTTCTTTTTGTTCATTAGAAACACTCACGTGGAAAACACGTGAGGTCTCGTTATAGTGTTAAACACTAACGAATTACCAGGCTGTTCTTCTGTGTTCTTGGAGATTTTGATCTCTTATTAATGACATTTCTAGTCATCAGGATTTGGGTTTGGAAGGTCTCAGATTATTATCATCGTCTAAGGGATGAGGAATCAAGTTCTCCTCTTATTCTTTGCAAGAATTAGATTCTTTTTATAGAGTTAAACCCTAGTTTTCATGTGTTTTGTAAGAATCAAATTATTTGAACTCAATTCTTTCCCCTAAGTTTTTGAATCTGCATGACAGAATCTCCCCGATGAGAATTAAATTCTCAACTTGTTGGGAGATCTGCTTCTGCAGATCTCAACCAGAGCAAAAACTAAGTTCTTACATGAAGGGTTAAATCCTTAGAGAGGCAAAAGAGAGACAAGATGATCTCTGAGCTTTGTTTTCTTTTTACCTAGGGTTTCAATAAAACAAGCCTTCTTCTGTGAGAATTAAATTCTCTGTTTCTTTTGAAGCTTTTCTTTCTTCTTCTCTTTTTTTAAAAAGCTTCTGAGGGGGTTCCTTTTCTTCCTTCTCCTTCCCGAGACTTGAAGTCTTTGGTTCTTTATATAGTGGAGAGAAGCTTATTTAATTCTGAGAAAATCTCTTATTGAGAGATTCTAATTGATTTAATTGGTTTCAGAATTGATTTGGGGAATTTTGCCCATCATTGGATCTTTGATCCAAGGGTTTTTGTTTTACAGAACATATTTTTCTTGTTTTTTTAACAAGATTGGGGAAATATTTTTCCATATGCAGAATCTTATTCTGTAAGAATAGTGAATTTTAATCATCATTGGAATTTTAATTCAAGGGTGCTCGGCTTAACAGAGTACAGTCTTTCTTTGTTTAGAAAAATATGGAAAATATTTTCCATCTCATAGGATCTTTGATCCACCAACTTTCTGTTTAACAGAGAATTTCCTTCCTCATTAGAAAGCTCTACGTTCAATCACCATTGGATCTTTGATCTAACGATCCTTTTTTTAGTAGAATTTAATTTTTCGTAGGGGGTGCCCTCACGTTTTTAACACATGAGGTTTATTTAGTTTGTCAGTTGTTTGATTGCAGCGCCTATATGCTTTGCATATAGAAGCTCACGTGTTTAACACGTGAGGCTTATTTAGCCTATAGTTTGATTGCAGCACCTATATGCTTTGCATATAGGCGCTCACGTGTTTAACACGTGAGGCTTAATAAGCCTGTCAGTTGTTTGATTTGCAGCGCCTATATGCATTCCATATAGGAGCTCACGTGTTTAACACGTGAAGCATATTTAGCCTATAGTTGTTTGATTTGCAGCGCCTATATGCATTGGATATAGATGCCCACGTGTTTAACACGTGATACTTGAACAGTAGGGAATTTTCCCTCTTCCCTTTTTTTATAAGGGAACAAATGCCCCCCAACGTTGCTCTCACGTAGCTTGCACGTGAGTGCAACGCTGTCTGCCCTTACAACCATTGGATTGCCTAGGAGAACGGAGAGATGAACCGCTTCCCATCACGTCTTATAAATGAGAAGGCTTGGCTCTTGAAAGGGCCACCGTTTCTTCGTCTTCTTCCTTAGTTTTCTCTTGAGAATTTAATTCTTCTTTCAGAGCTTAGTTCTCTGCCCCTTAAAATTTCAGAGTTAAACTCTGTCAGAAAGAAAAAATTTAGGTAAAGATCTTGAACAACATTTTTCTTCTTAGGAACAAGAAACCCTTTTTCTTTAATTCTTTTTTCTGGATTTTAAATCCACCGTAAGAGTTTTGCTCTCTTCTGGAACCGATCTCTCAGAGATCCAAAAAGACATAATCTTTGAGTTGTAAACCCCAATGTCTTCGAAGATCGGGCATTTCTCCTCTGATCTTTGAGGACCTATGGAATTTTAATTCTATTTTTCGTTTCCCCACCATGGGGATTTCTGGAATTTAATTCCACTGTTTTAAAAGGAATTTGATTCTTCATTACAGAGCTTAGCTCTGAAAGATTAAGAAGGCCTTTTAGGAATTGTATTCCCTGGTGTTCTTGAGTATATTTCCATTATAGAGTTTTACCACAAATTTGAACTTGTTGGGTATTTTCACCGAACTCATTTTTCTTTGAGGATGCCCAGAGTTTGTTTAAACTCCAGTGTCTATTTAATGAGAATCCTTTTTTATTCTCACAATGATTATCTTGTCTCATCATTGGTGAGCCACCATATTGATTTTGTGGGGTCCATTGGTTTTGCAGCCCGTGGCCCCATGAAACAAACATTACTTTTTTTTGTTTTTTATTTATTAATTTATTCATTTTAATGGGTTTTTCTTGTTCTCATTTCAGGAACAATGGCCTCACTTCCTGACATCCCTTACACTCGCTCAGAAGCCGCTTTTCCACAGTCGCCATCGGACGAGGAAGTTATGGCGATGAGCAGGGCGCATGATAAGGACCGTACGAGTCTTCTCTTATAGGGGGTTTAGTACGGCCAGATCATCAGGGGTCGCCGTAGCTTTACCTGTGAAATGCCAATAGAACCCATCCGCCCAGTATCATTGATGGAATGCCCACAGACTGCTTATGCGGTGGAGGCGACCAATTGGACTCCCACAGGCCGGGTCGAGCCGTCGACGACCAGGATAACCAACCAGCCACCGGTGGCTATTGATATTTTGGGGCAACGCATATGTCAGGGTGAAACTCGACCCTGGTGGCAGGTGTATAAGGTAGGCATTACCCCGCGCCATCCAGTGGGATACTTTTCTTGGGCTCGATACATTCTCTTCGCCCAACGCGTACGGCTGCAGAAGTTTAGGTTGTACCAAGCACTGTACGCATCACTATTCTATTATCACGTCCCTCATGTCTGGTGGGTCAAGGCTTTCTTGAACCAATGGAATCTTCCTGCAAACACATTCTTGCTAGGAGATCGTGAAGTCTCGATTTCATTGGAAAAGTTTCGTGAAATCTCAGGGTTTCCGATCAGGGGAGAGCATTACGAAGAGTTACTGCCTCCTGATAAGTACATCTTTGCTACGGCGCCTGCTATGCTTGACGGTCTAACGACTGAGAACATCGTTCATCACAAGCACCCAAGTCTAATCAAGGCCCTGGGTATTTTTGAAAAGCTGTTCGTGACATCGGAAGGGCAATGTGTCACCTTTGACGATTTCATTGCCTGCTTTCTCCGCGAGGATGTCTTATCTAAGAAGGCTCCAAAATTCGCCAAAATTGAAGATCCCTTTGGATTCGGGTTGAAGAAACTTCCAGACAAAGAAGAAGACCTACCACATTTTTATATTCCAAACTCATCGGCCGTGGCTTTTGATGCGATCGCGGCCCCTGGCATGGACGAAGAAACTTTCTTCGTCGGTTTATCAGTCTTTGGCTCAGCTGGTTTGCCATGCCGATGCATCGCCGCTTTATAAGAGCCTCTGTTTTTTATCCTGCTCATCGCATAGCTGGAGGAGCATAATTAGCAGTTGGCGTCGCGGGGTTGTTGCATCTATATCACGGGTTAAGCGTTGCCGCTAATACTTCGAACTCGGGTGCGAATACCGTGAATTTCTCCCTCCACTACTTCAAGTCGTGGATCGAGATGCATGTGCTGGGAGCGTTTGCTGCGCACCAGCGACCCGATTTTTATGAATCATATACTTTCCCACGGATCATGAGGTTGGTTGATGCTTCCTCTCCCGATCCGACCCAGTTAGGGGCTCTCCGCGTACTGCTGAATCCATACTCAAATGAAGGCGGAATGGTTTTCAGTAATCGAGTCCTTTCTGCTCCAGAGGGGCCCATTCAGCAATTGTTTGATTTGTCAAAGGGTGGGTTCCGGCTTTAAAGCCTAAGGAGATTATGCATCTATACTCGATCAGCCTGGGTTATTTGGTGTTCTACCAGAATGACACTGCTCTCTTCATGCGGTATAATCTGCATCACTTCGCCCAGCAGTTAGGCTACAACCAAGGCATTCCTCTAGAGGCATTTTTAGTTGAGCATGCCCTCTCCTTGGAGGTTAGTCGAGACGTCGTTCACCATTTCATGCGGTTAAACATTGGCTCCCTCTTCATGATCCCGGAGCCCGACTATCTTCCGAGGCCTGTGGGGTCCTTCAAGGGTTGGTATCGTCATCGGGTCGGCCCCGTCATTGCAGAGGAGAGACGGGTGCTTTTCGAGTGTATATCTCCCGTTCCGGCTCAGGTCACCAGCTCCCCATTGCGGCCGCGGTCGGTGGTTCGCCCTCCTCTGAGGGATAGCGGTTCGGTGCTCATCCCTAAAGTCGCAGAAATAGAATCAGCTCCTCGCACTGCTGGTATGCCGGTGCGTACTAGAGCCCAGGAGGAAGTTTCCGATAAAGCACCCGCGGTGGTGTCACCAAAGGGTGATACTGAAGGCGAAGTTAGGAAACGCCGCGCCAAAGCACCAAGTGGGAGGAAGCGCTCCTCCGTTAGTGTTAGCACAGGCTCTAAAAGGAGAAAGAAATCGGTCGCCGGCCTACTCGACACTTTGCTTGAATCTGAGCCCTTTATTCAGGACGAGTCGATATCTATGCAGGAGCCGGACGACGGTCTTCTCTTTCCTGGTTCTTCTGCCGAGGAGGCCGCGCAGTTGGCCGAGGCTTTAAGGCGCTCACAAGACGAGACTGAAAACGTGCGCGTCCCGAAGAAAGCTTTCCCCCCGTTGTATTCTACGACGTTGACCCATCATTACGGAGGGTACACATGGGTCCTCTGTTAATGGAAGAAGAACGGGCTTTCAAATAGCCCATCTCGGTTGTTTATGAAAATGAGCTTGCACTGAAAACGGGCAGCCATTCACTTGCGATTGAAACCCGGCGAGCGCATTTGATCAGAAAGAACAACGGCTCGAAAAAGCCATGCTTCAGGCTTCTTGGCGTATTGGTATGCGTATTTTTTGTGTCTTTCTTTTAGCGAGTAATTTTTATTACTTTCACGTCTCCTTATTTTAGCAAAAACATTGCAGGGACTTCTGCAGCGGCAGTGGATTTGAGCCCAAATCGAGCCATGGCTGCGGATTCCAAGAATATCTCCCGTGACGCACCGGAGGTTGCCGAGGAGATTACTGAAGCTACTACCCTTGCTGTGGAGCTCCCGGTGGTGGTTTATGTCCCTTCCGCGTCTACTCCTCCGGCAAAGATGGTCTTGTCGACCATAGATCCCATGGATATCTCTAGTGACGCACCGAAGGGTGTAGAAGAGATCGCTGAAACTGTTATCCCTGCCTCGGGGCCTTCCACTGCGGCTTTCGTCCCCTTATTGGAGGCTGCCATGACGGCTACAAATTTCACAAATATCCTCAGTGATACACCTGAGGGTGTAGAGGAGGCTGCCGAAGCTGCCATCCCTCCAGTTCAGGACGGGCAAAGCATCGAAGGTAATCTTCTATACATACACATTTTGTTTAACGATCCCTCCATTATCTGAACTTTTCCTTTCCTCCGAATTGCGGGAGTTGGCGGCTTCCATCGTGGATCTTTCCCTGAGGAAAACCTTCCAGCGATTACTTGACATGGCGGCCCCACAAGAGATACCTCCACAAAGCATAGTACTCTCTTCCGGCCAAGGTCGGTATTCTTTTGCCCTTTTTTGTTTCATACTTTTATCACGATGCTTATATGCCCTTCATTTTAAACCACAGTTCTGGAAGCCGAAGATGAGGTCGAGATTCTTAATGGACCTGAGGATCTCTCAAGCCCGCCGTGCATGACTGTGGGTAAGTGATGTTTTATTTTTGGCTTCATTTTGCTTACTCTATATTCGAAAATATAACTGACCGCGCATATATCTTCACAGCTTTGCTAGCCCTGACCCAATTAAAGTCCCGAATCCCCATGCCAACAAGTCCTTACGCCCGACACGCATCTGAGAGGATGGCAGGACAACGCGTTTATTCCCTGGCGGCTCTCATCGAAGATCTTCGCACCGGTACTTCTGTCGCGGCCGAAGAATTCGCTGCCGAAGCCAACGCTTCCTTATTTGTTCTTGCCACTTATCATTACGAGGCATTTGTGCGCACCTGGGTTGAGTATTGCCGCAGAGTGGAGGCTGTCTACATGGGATTGAATGCATACGCCTTCCCTCCGACCTCTTGTCTGTAAAAGAGAGCCTGCATGGATGGGTCGAACGATGTGCGGCTAATCTCCAGTCATGCGAGAAAAGGCTCAACCGGAAGTTTTCGGCGAGGGAGTTGGCTTCAAAAGCTTTGGGGGAACTTCAAGCTCAGCTCACTGCCAAGACCACCCGTGCGTACGAAATTTGGCGGGTACTTCAAGAGGCTATCACAAAAGTGGTGGCTCTCGATAAAGCAGTTATTTTTACACGTGAGATGGTTAAAGCCCACAAAGTCGCCGAGAAAGAGCTTGAAAGTCGGTTCGCTTCATACCAGAGTCAACAGGCACAGGCAGGGACTCGTCTTGCGGCACTAATAGAGCTCGAAGCGGAAGTCCAGCTGAAAAACAACGAACTTGCTGGCTTATTGAACCGTCCGCCGGCTTAGACAATTTTGTCGCTGTACATTCTCCCTTTTTTTACTTGTATTCATTTTGATTCATAAATAAGAGTATCTTGTATTCATTTTGATTCATAAATAAAAGACATATTTCATTTCATACTAGCGCTTCTCTTTCTGTTGATATCTTGTCTTGGTGTAAGGTAGTTTATATACTCATTTCGGAGTTTGTAGTTTATTCACTCATTTCGGAGTCTCTAGTTTATGGACTCATTTCAGAGTTTGTAGTTTATGCGCTCGTTTCGTAGCCTGTAGTTTATTCACTCATTTCGGAGTTTCTAGTTTATGGACTCATTTCGGAGTTTGTAGTTTATTCACTCATTCCGGAGTCTCTAGTTTATGGACTCATTTCGGAGTATATTTAGTTTACCTCCCTTGGGCTTATAGGCAAACTTGTCCTAACGTTATAGTTAACCCCTGCTCTTTACGACAGAGGTCTGTTAGGTTTTGTGGTACTAGGGTTTTAGTCCGTGGTATCGTCGCGTTGGCTGATGCATTCCCCGATATGCAGATTTTACACAGCTGTTCGAGCAGCCCCACGACTGTCGTGTCTCTGATCCCTTCGGGGGCTGGACAAAACGTCTTTAAGTAATCTTCTTAGACAGTTTGACCGTCGGAAGAGCAAGCGTTAGGAATTTTGCCATGTTGCTTTTTACTTGAGGTTAGGCTCAGTTTGGGAGCCCCGATGAGCCATAACCACTCCGCACTGGTGTGGGATGATCTCTGATAGTCTTTCGAGTTTTATTTGAGTTTCCGTCAAGACCCTGAAGCTAGGAATTTGGCCTTCGCTTCCTTCTGATTTGGCTCTTTTGGAGCCTTTGTTGACATTGCGTCTGCTGTAACGAGAAGAATCTCGGGATAGTCTTGAGGTTGTTTTGTGAACCGCCAAGACTTGGAGCTAGGAATTTTGCCATGGCTCCATTTTGTTTCGACCTGGGGTCCTTTGTTGATGTCGCGTATGCATCCTGCTGGACTTGAGAGGGAACGCCGTTGTTGACATTGCGTCTGCTGTAACGAGACGAATGTTGAGGTAGTCTTTAGGTTGTTTTGTGAACCGTCAAGACTTGGAGCCATAGTCACAAATTCATGATTCGGGTATAATTCAGCGAGATCGAAAATTCGGATTCGGAGAACTATTCGGAAAAAATCAGCAGGTGTTCGGGAAAGATTCGGCAAGTGTTCGGGAAGGATTTCGAGCAAGAAATTAATATATGAGACGCTAGGTTTTGATTTTATGAATTATTCACTGTTTTTTGAATTATTCGCTTTTTTTTGAATAATTCGGGAATTATTCGGCGCGTTCAGCAACGGCAAATAAATCGGAGATTTAATCGGCTGATCAAAAATTCACGAATTATTCATGAATTCGCCAAATAATTCGCGAATTATATGACTATGCTTGGAGCTAGGAATTTTGCCATGGCTCCGTTTTGTTTCGACCCTGGGGTCTTTTGTTGACATCGCGTCTGCATACTGCTGGAGTGAGAGGGGATGTCGTTGTTGTCTCTTGGTTGTTTATGAACCGTCAAGATCTGGCTCTCCTTTTGACGGAGCCTGGTGGGAAAACATGGCTCTCTTTTTCATTTGTGCCCATGGATTGTATACAGGGGTCGGTGTAGACTCACCCGCGGGGCAGAAAAGTTTCATTTTGATATGTTTTTTTTGTTTCTGTGATGCTCTATCTTTTTAGCTTTTATATCGCGAAAATCGCGATTGCCCAATCATTTCGGCTATTTACGCGGTGCCCAATCATTTCGGCTATGTATTGTTTTATTATTTTTTTTACTCGCTGTTTTTTTATTGCGAGTTGCCCAATCATTTCGGTTGTTACATATGCATATATTTTGCTCGCTGATTTTTATTGCGAGTTTCCCCATCATTTCGGCTATTTCATATGCATATATTTTGCTCGCTGATTTTTATTGCGAGTTGCCCCATCATTTTGGCTATTTCATATGCATTTTTTTCTCGCTGATTTTTTGTTGTGAGTATGGAACTTGAGATCTGATACCAATTTTGGCATCAGCATCGCTGCGACTGGAATATTGCCAGGAGCGAATCATCATTTGCCTTGGAAGGACTTGGAATTTGGTACTTGTTCAGGCATCAGCATCGCTACGACTGGAATATTGCCAGGAGTGAATCATCATTTGCCTTTTTCGATTTGAACAAAGGTGGCTTAGCAAACAGGGTTAGGATCCCGTCGACTAAGACTTTTCGACTTTGTAAGCCGTAAGGGTCTCATAAAGTTATTTATCCCTACAGGTCGTGAGGATCTCGTAGCCATATTTCCTCCTTAGGAATCGTGGGGATTCTTAAGTGTGTGTTCTCTTATAAGTCGTAAGGATCTTACAAGAGTATTTTCTCCTTATAAGTCGAGAGGACTTACAAATGCCGTTCACCATATGGGGACATTCCTCGTCATTGGTGGAACTTGGTTGGGGAATCGTTTATTTGTGCCCGTAGATTGTATACAAGGGTTAATAAGGACCTCTTGTAGGGCAATTCGGGAGATATGATGACTTACGAACAGGTTTGGATCCCTGTAACTTAAGACTTTCAAATTCTATGAGTCGTGAGGGTCTCATAGGGGGAGTTCTCCTTACGAGTCGAGAGGATCTCGTAAGTGAAAATTTTACGAGATTGAGCCCTTTCGGGTTTTCACAAGCTCGCCGGTAGCCCTGCTGTTTTTACTCATGGCGCTCTTTCGGGTTTTCATCCGTGCCCATTTTGCTTGTGGACATACCATTTTTTTTTAACGAGATTGCGCCCTTTCGGGTTTTCACAAACTCGCTGGTAGCCCTGCTGTTTTTATTCACGGCGCCATTTTGGGTTTTCATCTGCGCCCATCTTGCTTGTGGACATACCGTTTTTTTGTTGTTTATTTATTTTTAACAATGGGACTTGAGTTGCAGTTTTCTTCGTTGGAGCTTTAATTGCAATATAGATCCCAAGAGAAGATATCGCCGTATTCGGGGCAATACGCCATGCTTGAAGCAGCATACTAGATTATGGACATTTCGGTCTATTGCCAGTTTAAGAACGTAGTGGTCCATTATCACCATTTTCGGGGTGAAACTTTAGTTTAAGGACATTACGGTCCGTTGCCAGTTTAAGGACGTAGTGGTCCATTATCACCATTTTTGGGGTGAAGTTTTTCCGAATACCACTTAGAGTTTTGACTCAGGAAGATAGCGAGCGGACACGAGCGTCGTCATCTATCATTGACCTAAGTAATTACTCGTCAAGCGTGGTATTTCATGAGGAATTGGCCGTTTATTGGCCGGAAGGGTCTTTCGCCACATATCTATGAGCAAATAGGCCCCACCTTGGTAGATCTTGTCTATGATGTACGTGCCTTCATAATTTGGCTCGAATTTCCCCCGTTTTGCACGATTGGGGATCATAGGTCTTTTGACGATTAGCACGAGTTCGCCTTGGAGGAATGTTCTCGGCTTAGTCAGTTTTTCGTATGACCGTATCATCCTTGCCTTGTAAGCTTCTAGGTTTTGTTGCGCCATGAGGCGAGTTTCATCGAGGGCGTCGAGCTCCTCAAGCCGAAGATGGGAATTTTCGTCATCTGTTAGCTTGTATCGAACCGCTACTCGGAGAGAAGAGAGTTCTATTTCCAACGGGAGTACCGCTTCAGTGCCGAATTGTCACGTCCCGCTTCCCGGTGTACGGCGAAGTGGACGCGACGAGGTCCGCTACGTATATACTTAGAAGTACATACGCTAAGTGTATCTAAGCAATATAAAAGTAAATCACAAGAGGCAAGAGATATAGAAATAACAGCAACTTTATTAATAACATTCTTTTGTACAATGCATGAAAAGTAAATACAACTGAAATGAAAAGCGATGCCTAAACAGTGGCATAACAGGAAATGAAAATACTGAATAGAACAAGGTACAATATCTAGAGCTCGGGGTCTTCGTGAAACTGCTCCAAGTCTTCACCGGTGGGCTCGATCTCTGCTGGGTCCAAAGCACCTGACGACATTCAAAGAAGAAAGAAATAGAATGTCGTCAGCGAACAGGTCGCTCGGTAAGTCCCAAACATAAAGAAGAATTAGAAAAGACAGAATAAGAGGTATTTTCTAAAGAGATTGTAAAATATTGTAGAATATTGTGTTAACGTTGTTGTTTGTAGCTTGGTACAGAAGGATGCCAGTGTATACGAGAGGGGTCTCTATATGCTAGAGACCAGGGCAAACGGAATGTACAAGGAACCGTTAAGCCACGGTACAACAGCAACGGAATATAGGTTAGGTTTCTTAATCTGACCACCTCGTGCCATCTTTAACACCTTCCGTACCAATCTACCTCTTAAACCCCGTAGTGTTTTGATAATATTGTTGTATTGTATTGTGTAAGTTGGATGACTGACCAGAACCATGATATCAGTAAATATATTGTAACTGCATAATCAGGTAAATGGAATAACGGAATAATGGATGTATATCCATGGTTTGGTTCAGTCAAGTTGTATAGATTGTTAACTGGATTCTGGGATTCATGTGTTCATATTGAGTTGGAATATTAAAAAATGTAGATTGACTTGAATCATATTCAAGTTAGAAATAATCAGACTCAAACCCGAGTCAGACCAAAAGAAATGTAAGTCGAGGTTCTATATTTGTTAAGGTCCTTATTGTAATTTATAAAACTTGAGGGGGTTTTATGTAAAAATACTTTTGTATAGTTTTCAAGATACACCTCAAGTATTTATTATTCGTCTTTATAGTTATAATGAGTGTGATTTATTTTGTGATATTTCTAGTGAAAATATCCTAATTTCATAAATAAAGGTATTAATTTGTAATATTGATTTATTTAAAATTCATGGTATTTTAATGTAACTTTTAATCTTGTAATTTTTTTAGGAAAAGGTAGAAACTTTATCTTATAATAAAATAGGTGTTTAAATGATAAATATACATATGTTTATACAAGAATAATTTTTAATAAATATTTTATTTTCCAAAAATCTCATTTTTCTTAAATGTCGTATTTTAAACCTTTCGAGACCGAATACTCCTTGCGGAGGTCTGAATCTCGCACTACTAAGCCCGAGGGTGCACGATAAACCGTACTATCCCTAACGAGTTCCCCAAAGGTGGGTTGTAGTAGCGCTTTGCAAAGATTTAATAAATACTAGTCATTTAGAAAACGGTTTTATAAAGATAAGGTATTTATTTGTAAAAGGTGTAAATTTCCGTATTTTAGATTCCATGGTTTCCTAAGCCAACTAGCCTATTTCTAAATGGTCTAAACGACAAGTCATTAGAAGCCTCAAATCGCCTCTTCACCGCCAATTGTGGCCAGATAAGTACAAATGAGAAAAGGAGGGATCCGCTCACGAATCGTGAGACGGGCCTTTTAAAGTTACCTTTTCTCACTTGCCTAGCCTAGACACCACAAAGTCAGGTTTAGATAAACGATCGATGTCCACAACTTATCGTATTTTTCCTATTAAAGATATTGGTTTAAGAATGTATTAACCTAAAACTTTTAGAAAAAGGTTTTATAAAGAAAATGGTATTTTAATGTAAAATCTTGTTTTGTCGTATTATAAATTTTCAAGGTAGCGTATTATGATTACATATGAGTGTATGAGGAGGTAGGTCATTACCTCGTGAACTACTTTAAGGTTTAGCAAGGTTAAGAAGTTAAATGTGATAAACTAAACATGGTGGTATTTAAGTGAAAGAATACGATATATTGCAAAAGTTATCATTTCATGTGAGAAATTTTATCCAAATTAGTCGTTATGTGATTAGTAGTCAACATGAATATGTTTAAGCATTATGGAATTGGTGATAAGTGAGATTTGATAGAAAACCGAATCGGAAATCGGTTTGTTCCGATTTCCGTCGGGTTTGTAAGTTCGTATTTTAATGAAAGAAAAGAAGGATAGAAAAGGGGGACTTACGGGTTTGGACAACGCTAGAGAGTGAGAGGGAGGTAGAGGGTTTGCCGGTGCGTCGAAACGTCGTTGAGAGGACCTAGCACGATCACTGGGATTTCGCCAATGAAGGTGGAAGTGCTAAACGGTATGCCACTTCACCGACTCGTTCGAGTATGTCGAACGGTCCAATGTATCTCGGACTTAGCTTACCCCGTCTTCCAAATCGGATCACTCCACGGTTCGGAGATATTTTCAAGAATACGTGATCTCCTGGCTGGAACTCCAAGTGTCGTCTCTTTGCATCAGCCCAGTGCTTCTGTCGATCTTGGGCTATGCGCATCCTTTCCCTAATAGTACGAACCACATCAACAGTTGCTACTATCATTTCTGGTCCAAGAAGTTACCTATCTCCGATGTCGTCCCAACTTAATGGCGATCGACACTTCCTTCTATACAATGCTGCAAAAGGTGTCATTCCTATGCTTGCTTGGTAGCTGTTGTTGTACGAAAACTCCACAAGATATAGGTGATCTTCCCACGATCCTTTGAAGTCTAGCATACACGCTCTAAGCATATCCTCCAAGATCTGAATAGTTCGTTCCGACTGACCATCTGTTTGTGGATGATAAGCCGTGCTGAAGTTCAGACTTGTTCCCAAGCTTGCTTGCAGACTTTGCCAAAATTGCGATCGGAACCTGGTGTCACGATCGGAGACAATGCAGACCGGTACTCCATGAAGTCTCACAATTTCCTGTATGAGTTTATGGGTATCAGAGATAGTACATTATGAAGAATTTAAATCTTAATTAGATTATTACCTCCATGTACTTCTTTGCTAGTGTCTCAGTAAATTGGCCAACTCGAAATGGGATGAAGTGAGCCGACTTTGTGAGTCGATCCACAATGACCCATATGGCATCGTTACCCTTTGTGCTGCGAGGAAGAGCAGTCACAAAGTCCATCGATGTGTTGCCACTTCCATTCTGGGATTGGTAACGGTTGAAGTAATCCAGCAGTCCTGTGATGTTCAGCCTTTACTTGCCGACACACCAAGCATTTTGCGACGCTTTTGGCTACTTCACGCTTCATTCCATGCCACCAATAATTCTGACGTAGATCTTTGTACATTTTGGTACCTCCAGGGTGTACTGAATAGGGAGAGCTGTGAGCTTCTTTCATTAACTCTTCCCGAACAGGACCTTTTGGTACACACAATCTGCTGCCGTATCTCAAAGACCCGTCTTCATGGATGATGAAGTCTGTTCTGAGTCCATTCTCCACTTGTTCTCTGATCTTTTGCAACTTAGCATCACTTGCTTGAGCTGCTTTGATCTGATTGACAATGGTTGATTGAACTTGTAAATTCATCAAACTTGAAGCATTACCTGGCATGACTACTTCAATCTCCATCTGATGCAAGTCTTGTTGAAGCTTCCACTGAGCGGTGAGATTCATTGCTAATGGTTGGCGACTAAGAGCATCGGGTACTACATTCACCTTCCCTGGGTGATATTACAAGTTGAGGTCAAACTCCGCCATGAGTTCTAACCATCTTCTCTGCCGCATATTCAACTCCTTCTGAGTAAACACGTACTTTAGGCTCTTATGATCTGTATAGATGTTCACTCGTTCACCAAGTAGGTAATGACGCCAAATCTTGAGAGCAAAGATGATGGCTGCCAACTCCAGATCATGCGTCGGATAATTGCGCTCATGAATCTTCAGCTGTCTTGAAGCATAAGCCACAACCTTACCGTGCTGATGTAGAACACAGCCTAATCCCTTACCAGATGCATCGCAATGCACTTTGAATCCTCCAGATTGATCCGGTATGACGAGAATAGGTGCTGATGTCAACCTTGACTTGAGTTCTACGAAAGCTTATTCACATGCTTCTGACCACACTTCATCTTTACATGTGAGCTTGGTCAGGGGCGTTGCTATCTTTGAAAAGCCTTCAATAAACCTTCTGTAATATCCAGCTAAACCCAAGAGACTTCGAATATCCTTCACTGACTTTGGTGTAGGCCATTCGCTAACTGCCGAAACTTTCGCTGGATCCACAGAGATTCCTTCTCCTGATACGATATGTCCAAGAAAACCAACTTGATTTAGCCAAAACTTGCACTTGCTGTACTTAGCATAAAGCTGATGTTGACGAAGAGTTTCCAGGACAATTCGTAGGTGTTCTGCATGTTCTTTCCGACTCTTAGAATATACCAGGATGTCGTCGATGAAGATGACAACAAACCTGTCTAGATATTCCCGGAAAACTTGATTCATAAGGTTCATGAATATTGTGGGTGCGTTGGTCACTCCAAATGGCATCACTAAAAATTCGTAATGTCCATAGCGAGTTCTGAAAGTTGTTTTTTGAATATCAACTTCCTTGACCTTTACTTGATGATAACCTGAATGAAGATCTAATTTAGAGAAAACACAAGATCCACTTACCTGATCGAATAAATCATCGATGCGCGGGAGTGGATACTTGTTCTTTATAGTGACTTCGTTCAAGGCTCTGTAATCGATGCACATTCTGTATGAACCTTCCTTCTTCTTCACAAGTAATACAGGTGATCCCCAACTTGAAGTGCTGGGACGAATCCATCCTTTCGCCAGTAATTCGTCCAACTGTATTCGGACTTCCTTCAAACCTTCCGGACTTAAACGATAGGGTTCTTTGATCACCGGTTGTGCTCCTGGTACTAAATCAATACTGAATTCAAGAGCTCGATCGGGAGGCAAACCTGATATATCGTCAGGAAATACATCATCGAACTCTCGAACCACATCTGGTCTTGATTCTTCCTCGGCTTAAGCTGCTGCAACTACTGCTTTTCTTGGCTTCGCTTTGTAGGTACTTGGCTCCAGTGTACGGTCTCCGCTTTTGAAATAGAAGACCGGATGGTCTGGAATCTCGAATACTACCCTCCTTTGACGACAGTCGATGGTAGCATAAAAAGTTCCAAGCCAATCCATTCCTAGAACCACATCGAAGTTCGGTATGTCCAGTACTTTGAAGTCAGCATAAAACTCTCGACTGCAAACGACGACTGGACACAAGCTGTATCCCATAGTTGCCTTTAGAACGCCATTTCATGAACTGACATTCCAGCTGGATACAAGCGGTGAGACTGGAATCGCATGGGTTCGAACAAACCGTTGCGACATAAAGCAGTGTGATGCTCCAGTATCAAACAGTGCTAGTGCAGGGATTGAGGATACTAAGATTGTACCTAAGGTATGTAGGATTTGTTTTAGGTATAGGAAATATGTAACTAAGTAGCAGAATAGAAAAGCAAAGTTTGAAAAGAAAAGTTTACCAGTGATGACTTGGCCAGTGGCCTCAGCTTCTTCCACGGACATCGTGAAAGCCTGGCGCCTTGGTACATTCCTCCTGGCCTGAGGAGCATTCCTCGGAACGTTCCTTTGAGCTTGATGGAACTGACGAGGAGGTGGTGCAGCTTGTGGTCCTCTGGGTGGTGCAGGTAGTGCAGGTCTGGGAGCAGGTGCCTGAAGAGCTGGTCGCTGCGGATAAGTAATTGCTGGCCTGGGTGCAGCAACTGGGTTCTGTCTTTGGGGACAAGACCCAATATCGTGATTAGCTGAGCCGCAGACTAAGAAAAGGCGGTTGGCTCGACAGCAGTCTTTCATCATATGTCCAGTTCTCTTGCAATAGGTGCAAAAGGCTGGGCTGGGACGATAGGTTGGTACTCCGGGTCGTCTTGGCACGAAAGGTGGCCTGGACGAGGCTCCACCTGCCATCTGGTTGGCAGGGCGTTTGACTCCTGCAGACTGAGATCTACCTCTTACTTTTATCACTGCCTCATAACTGCGGGCAGCTTCCAGAGCATCCTCATGAGTCAGAAATTTTCCCGTGGCTAGAGCAGCCTGAATCTCCGTGTCCAGTCCTTGTTGAAAGCGACGGGCTCTGATCTCGTCCGTCGGTATCAAATGTGTCGCGAATCTGTTTAAAGATGGTGTTAGCTGTGTAGTATGTGATGTTTAAAAATTGAACTATTGTGACATATCTTACCGGCTTAACATGGTGAATTCAGCGTCATATTCATCTATTGATTTGTCCCACATTGAACCCTGTTGTAGATGAATAAACTGTTGCTCCATTGCAAACCTGGCAGTCACAAGGAAGTATTTCGCGTCGAACTTCTCAAGAAAAGTCTTCCATTCAATAGGCTGTACCAGACGGCTTTCTTTCGCCTTCCACCAGTTGCGAGCATTATCCGTGAGCTGTAGTTTCGCCACACGGACCCAAGCTAGGTCTGGCACTTGAGCTGCTGCCAGATCATCTTCTATGCTCTGTGCCCATTCTTCCGCTTCAAGAGGGCTTCCTTTACCAGAGAACTGCTTGGGGTGTAAAGCCCTGAATTGCTTTACCCCTGGTGCGTCGGTCTCAGGACGGTTCAGGAGTTGTTGTTGTCCCTCGAGAAAGCTGCGGATCGTCTCAAGTAGCACTGTTTGCTCGGTGGGTGGCGCAGGAACAGCTGGTGCGAGAGGTAATGCTGGAGGTGTGTTGTTGACGTTGGTGCTGGTGTTATTCGGGGAATCCATAACCTTGAAGAAAAAATTTGGGTTAGGACATATTCAAATACATGAAATGATAAGATTCAAGGAATAGAAATTTGTAAAATTCAAGAAACATGAATTGTAAAGAATGTTTTAGTTGCCGGTTCTTATGTTATATTGCTTAGGTTGTTCACGCAGACCAGAACTGCATGATAGGGATTCATACAGCTCGGACCTGCATGGGCCACCAACAAAACCTGTCACGCCCCGCTTCCCGGTGTACGGCGAAGTGGACACGACGAGGTCCGCTACGTATATACTTAGAAGTACATACGCTAAGCGTATCTAAGCAATATAAAAGTAAATCATAAGAGACAAGAGATATAGAAATAACAGCAACTTTATTAATAACATTCTTTTGTACAATGCATGAAAAGTAAATACAACTGAAATGAAAAGCGATGCCTAAACAGTGGCATAACAGGAAATGAAAATACTGAATAGAACAAGGTACAATATCTAGAGCTCGAGGTCTTCGTGAAACTGCTCCAAGTCTTCACCGGTGGGCTCGATCTCTGCTGGGTCCAAAGCACCTGACGACATTCAAAGAAGAAAGAAATAGAATGTCGTCAGCGAACAGGTCGCTCGGTAAGTCCCAAAGATAAAGAAGAATTAGAAAAGACGGAATAAGAGGTATTTTCTAAAGAGATTGTAAAATATTGTAGAATATTGTGTTAACGCTGTTGTTTGTAGCTTGGTACAGAAGGATGCCAGTGTATACGAGAGGGGTCTCTATATGCTAGAGACCAGAGCAAACGGAATGTACAAGGAACCGTTAAGCCACGGTACAACAGCAACGGAATATAGGTTAGGTGTCTTAACTGACCACTTCGTGCCACCTTTAACACCTTCCGTACCAATCTACCCCTTAAATCCCGTAGTGTTTTGATAGTATTGTTGTATTGTATTGTGTAAGTTGGATGACTGACCAGAACCATGATATCAGTAAACATATTGTAACTGCATAATCAGGTAAATGGAATGACGGAATAATGGATGTATATCCATGGTTTGGTTCAGTCAAGTTGTATAGATTGTTAACTGGATTCTGGGATTCATGTATTCATATTGAGTTGGAATATTAAAGAATGTAGATTGACTTGAATCATATTCAAGTCAGAAATAATCAGACTCAAACCCGAGTCAGACCAAAAGAAATGTAAGTCGAGGTTCTATATTTGTTAAGGTCCTTATTGTAATTTATAAAACTTGAGGGGTTTTATGTAAAAATACTTTTGTATAGTTTTCAAGATACACCTCAAGTATTTATTATTCGTCTTTATAGTTATAATGAGTGTGATTTATTTTGTGATATTTCTAGTGAAAATATCCTAATTTCATAAATAAAGGTATTAATTTGTAATATTGATTTATTTGAAATTCATGGTATTTTAATGTAACTTTTAATCTTGTAATATTTTTAGAAAAAAGGTGGAAACTTTATCTTATAATAAAATATGTGTTTAAATGATAAATATACATATGTTTATACAAGAATAATTTTTAATAAATATTTTATTTTCCAAAAATCTCATTTTTCTTAAATGTCGTATTTTAAACCTTTCAAGACCGAATGCTCCTTGCGGAGGTCTGAATCTCGCACTACTAAGCCCGAGGGTGCACGATAAACCGTACTATTCCTAACGAGTTCCTCAAAGGTGGGTTGTAGTGGCGCTTTGCAAAGATTTAATAAATACTAGTCATTTAGAAAACGGTTTTATAAAGATAAGGTATTTATCTGTAAAAGGTGTAAATTTCCGTATTTTAGATTCTAGGGTTTCCTAAGACAACTAGCCTATTTTTAAATGGTTTAAACGACAAGTCATTAGAAGCCTCAAATCGCCTCTTCACCGCCAATTGTGGCCAGGTAAGTACAGATGAGAAAAGGAGGGATCCGCTTACGAATCGTGAGACGGGCCTTTTAAAGTTACCTTTTCTCACTTGCCTAGCCTAGACACCACAAAGTCAGGTTTAGATAAACGATCGATGTCCATAACTTATCGTATTTTTCCTATTAAAGATATTGGTTTAAGAATGTATTAACCTAAAACTTTTAGAAAAGGTTTTATAAAGAAAATGGTATTTTAATGTAAAATCTTGTTTTGTCGTATTCTAAATTTTCCAGGTAGCGTATTATGATTACATATGAGTGTGTGAGGAGGTAGGTCATTACCTCGTGAACTACTTTAAGGTTTAGCAAGATTAAGAGGTTAAATGTGATAAACTAAACATGGTGGTATTTAAGTGAAAGAATATGATATATTGCAAAAGTTATCATTTCATGTGAGAAACTTTATCCAAATTAGTCGTTATGTGATTAGTAGTCAACATGAATATGTTTAAGCATTATGGAATTGGTGATAAGAGAGATTTGATAGAAAACCGAATCGGAAATCGATTTGTTCCGATTTCCGTCGGGTTTTTAAGTTCGTATTTTAATGAAAAAAAAGAAGGATAGAAAAGGGGGACTTACGGGTTTGGACAACGCTAGAGAGTGAGAGGGAGGTAGAGGGTTTTTCGGTGCGTCGAAACTTCGTTGAGAGGTCCTAGCACGATCACCGAGATTTCGTCGTCGATTTCGTCAGCGCTTTGCCTTTCGCTCGTTTTCTAACGTACCAAGTTCTCTTGGAATTTTGGGAGAGTGGACTTAGAAAAAGTGATGAGAGGGTAAAGGGTATGGGGGGTTTATATAGGGTTAGGCTAGGGTTAGGGTTTTTAATAAAAAATATAAATATATATATATAATTATATAAAAATTCATTAAAACTCATTAACCCTAGGAGTTGACCAAGTCAAGGTCCAACATTTCTCTGTTGGTGACTCGGCTGTCCGGCCAGGTCTGGCCGGCGGCACCGGACCGAGTCGGCCGGTTCGCCGGCCGGCGGCGCCAAGTCGGGCCGAGTCAAACCACCAGAGGCCGGGGAATCTTCTGAGCTATTTAATGGTATATTTACTTTTTCATGTCCAATACATATTTTGTGAGTTATGGCGTTTTGACTGTTGACTTCCAAAAGAAATTAAAACCAAATAAATACAAAAATAATGTGGGGCATGGGATTTGAACTCTGGTGGCTTGGTTCAGCAATGCAAGGTATTACCAATGAGCTACAAGCTTCTTCTTGTAATTATAGAGTGAAATAAATACTTAAAGAGATATCAGCCGCAATAAATACTCCAAGTATACATTGGATTTAAATCAATTCTTTGTACATTAAAAATGGAGTTGTTACACGAATACCAAGGCATATGGTGTTGTATTCGTAGCTGTTTTGAACGTCGTTCGGTACGCCCAAAGAGCTTCATGCAACCTTTTGTGCCAGTCTTTTTTGTTTCTGGACACCGTTTTCTTTATAATCTTGGTCAAGATCTTGTTGAAAGCTTCAGCTAGACCGTTGGCTCGGAGATTATAGACAGAGGAGTATCTCCAATCTATATTATGCTGCTCTGCGAAGCGGTTGATTTTATGGCTCCTGTAGGCTGACCCATTATCCGAGATTATCCGTCGCGGAGTGCCGAACCGGTAGATGACATGTGTCTTGTAGAAGTGGAGAATATTCTCCGTCTTCACTTCCCTTAGTGGTATTGCTTCCGCCCACTTAGAAAAGTAGTCAGTCGTTGCCAGTATGAACCGGTGTCCTTTGAATGATGCTGGCTCAATGGGGCCGATTATATCGGTTCCCCACATTTCGAACGTCCAGCTGGCTACCGTTGGGTGTAGCGGATTTGGATGTTGGTGGATGAAGTCCCCGTGAATTTAGCATGAGTGACACTACTTCGCATATTCGAGGCAGTCCTGAACCATTGTGGGCTAATAGTAACCCATTCTTTTGATCTTCAACTTCATCTTTGGCCCGGCTTGATGAGAACCGCAGAGTCCGTCGTGTGTTTCTTGGACAACCCTCTTTGCTTCTTCTGGCCCCAATCACCTTAGCCACAAACCGTCAAGCGATCTCCTGTATAGAGTATCATTGACACAAGCGACAGACAGAGCTCGTTTCATGAGCTGATGCCTTGACGACGCGTTTTTGAGCGTTCGATGGGATTTGAAGTAGCCTATGAAGACTTCCCTCCAATCCTTGCTCTTTTCTTCGTCTTTTATTCGAAGGACTACTTGTTTAGCCGCTTCCTTTCCTTCAGACGACTCTGTTAAATCCCCCGAAGATATTTCTGCTGGCGCAAGAACCCGGCAATTTTGCACAACGATCCTTACGTCATTGAGGTTTTCGTCAGCCAGTTCCTTAGCAAGCTTGGCTAATGCATCCGCCTTGCTATTTTACGCACGCGGTATGCTTTCTAGGATGTAGTAGGGGATTTATGTCAGCAGTTGCTGCACACTCCTACCATATTTTATCAACTCTGGTTTGCACGTCTGATAGTCACCATTTACTTGGCTAACGACCAGCTGGGAGTCTCCATTTCTGAGAAAGTCTTGAATCCCCATGTCAACGGAGATCTCGAGACCTGTAATCAGAGCTTCATATTCAGCTTCGTTGTTAGTCCTCGGCTCCATCAGGAAGAAGGCATAACGCAGTATCCCTCCTTGCGGAGTCACGAAGATGAGGCCCACCCCGGCTTTGATTATAAGGGTATTATGCTTCCGCTTCTTCATGGAAGATACTCCATCGAAGTAGAGTTCCCATTGGACATTATTTTCCTCCTTCTCCCCTTCGATTGTGTCGAACGCATGTTCGTCTGGCAATTCGCAATTTAAGGAAGAATCGACTGGTATTGGATGCTCAGCGAGAAAGTCGGAGATGGCCTAACCTTTCACTGCCTTGAGGGGTCGATACGTTATCGAGAACTCCATCAAGAGGAGGGCCCATTTGGCAAGCCTTCCTGTTAGTATGGCTCTTGATATTAAATATTTGAGAGGATCCACCTCTGATATGAGATGGACCTCATGTACCAAGGCGTAGTGCCTGAGCTTCGTTATCGTGAAGATCAGTGCCAAACAATGCTTTTGATGGGGGAGTAGTTGTTTTCTGCCCCCAGGAGAACTCGACTCAAATAGTAGAGAGCTCTCTCCTTCCCCTGGTCGTTCTCCTGTGCCCATAACGCGTCTAGAGAACCTTCCAGGGCTGTTGTGTACAGGATAAGGGGATTTCCCTTAACCGGAGCAGTCAGTACCGGCGGGTTCTGCAGGTATTGCTTGATTTCGTCTAGTGCACTTTGGCATTTACGATCCCAAACGAAAAGGGCTCCCTTCTTCATTAGATGGCTGTAGGGGCGGCATTTAACAGAGAGGTTGGCTATGAACCGCCGGATATACGCGAGCTTTCCTTGGAGAGACCGTAGTTGTTTGAGAGTTCTTGGCGTGGGCATTTCCATAATCGCTTTGATCTTTGATGGGTCTATTTCGATGCCTCGGTGTCGTATGATGAATTCTAGGAATTTGTCTAAGGAGACTCCAAACGCGCATTTCAGAGGATTCATCTTTAGATTGTATTTCCGAAGACGCTGGAACACTATGTTCATATGTTCCAAGTGTTCCTTATATGATTTGCTTTTCACCACAAGATCATCAATATAGCATTCGACAATCTCATGTATGAGGTCATCGAAGATCTTCGTCATGGCCCTCTGGTAGGTAGCGCCTGCGTTCTTCAAACCAAAGGGCATCACCATATAACAGAATATGCCTAGCGAAGTTCGGAAGGCGGTGTGCTTTTGGTCTTCAGGATGCATTTTTATTTTATTGTAGCCTGAAGATCCATCCATGAAGGAGAATACCTCATGAGTGGACGTGTTATCCATCATCAGCTCGGTAACAGGTACTGGAAAGCCATCCTTCGGACAAGCTTTGTTGAGGTCCTAAAAGTCCACGCAGATGTGCACTGTCCCAATTTTCTTCATCACTAGAACAATGTTGGCAATCCAATCAGGATACTGAACTTCTTGGATGAAGCCGGAGTCAATTAGTTTCTTGACTTCGGCATTGATACTCATCTTGAGTTCGAGCAGCATTCTTCTTGGCATCTGTTTGACTGGCTTAACGTCCGGCGATATAGCCAGCTATGTACCGCTATTTCCGGATCTAGTCCCGGCATCTCGGAATAATTCCATGCAAAGCGGTCTTTATATTGCATGAGTACATTTTTTAGAGCAGCCACCTGCTTTTTAGACAGTAGCTCACTGACGAACGTTGGCCTTGGATCGTTTACCGTTCCTAAGTCAATTTTCATTAGATTGTCCGCCGTGGTGTGTATCTCATCTTCCAGCTCTTTTGGCGCCGGTGGAAACTCCGATATCACCTCCTCCCTGTCCTCATTTTCGAAGCACTTGAAGAAGTCATCCATATTCTCGTGCCCTCCCTCCTTTGCGAGTATTATCATGTGGCAAGTACGAGTTCGCTTCCATTCTTGGTGTTGAGCTGGTCCTACCTTCACGATATAGGTTCTCTTTGGCTCATGCTTTTGCGGTGGGGTCACCCTCCAGCTGTCGGATAAAGTGAACCTGCCTTTTTGATATTGGTCTTCAACCCGGTCTTTAAAAGTGAAGCAGTCTTCAAGGGGGTGACCTATTGCTCGGTGATAGGAGCAATAATCTGGATAATGGACCTCGTTTATTTGTTCGGGATGCCGAGACTGTGGAAGCATCATCATTTGATGCTTCATCACAAGGTTGAATATTTTCCTTGTCTTGTCTCGGGGAAAAGAGTATTTCCGACCCATCTTCTTCATAAAAGACGAATTCCAGCTGACTTTTTCTCGATTGCGTGGCTTCTTGGATCCGCTTCGCTGTTTTAGAACATCATTCTCATTCTCTACCATGTTTTTTCCTCTGTGTCGGGCTTTTTTCTTGTCGCGAGAACATACAACGGGCTGAGGATGAAGGGCATCATAATCTTCTCTTTCCGCAGACTGCTGAGTGAGACGTTGCATCTTGTCCTTTTCGTAAATGGCCAGTGGTCATCCCAAACCTTTTTACCGGCTTCTCTCATTAGCTTATCAATTTTTTCTTTGAATGACGGACTTGGCATTCTAACGGCGGGATCTCGCTCTGGTTCAATATCAGCGCTATCTGGAAAACCATTCCCTTCCCCACCGGTGTTATTTATGACACGGCAGCCATGGAATCGCTCCCGTTTCTTGGACCGAATGTATCCAAGCCCAGTTGTCTACATCCTCCCGTCGGGCATCTTTCGCTGAGTCCCGGGAACGTCCCAAATCTTGTTGTAGAACCGGGCTTGTCGAGCGGTTTGTTTGAAGGGTACGCCTTGGTATCTTAATAGCCTTTTCAATCTCTCTGCGTAATATCTGGGTAGTCAGATTGGTTGACGTCTGTTAAGCGCAAGTTCCACTTTAGTCTCCGTAGATTGATAGAAGAGGATTGCCTTTTCACCTCTTCGCCTGGGAGGGACGTAGAAATTTTGCAGCTCCTGTACGCTGTATGTATCAAGCGCATCAAATTCTTTGCAATGTTGTGGCGGAACTATGGTGATTTGTAAGCTCTGATCAGCTCCGGTAACGATTTGTGCTGACGGGCGAATGGAGAACACGACGTTGGCCTCGACCTCAGAGTCACTGCCAAAGAAAAAAATAGGAGTAGATGGTCCAGGCCTGTTGTATTAGGGTTGCCCCGAGTAGACTATTTCCTCATCTTTCTCGGTGTCACTCCCAAAGATCAGAAGAGTGGCAACGACTTTTTGTTGGTTCTCCAGCTTATGACACCTTACCGTGTCTTTGAAGTCTGGTACGAAGTACTTTGCGTCTTTATATTTTTGGACTTCATTTACGGAGAACGGGTTTAGCTCCCCTGTAACGGTGTACTCGAGGTCGTCTTTGAAATACTTCATACACTGGTGTTATGTAGAAGGGATGACGTTGTACTCGTGTAACCAAGGCCGGCCGAGCAGAGAGTTATAGAAAGTCTTGGCGTCGATGACATGAAATTTGATGTCAGTGACGAGAATCCCAAAGCATAATGTCAATATTATAGACCCAAGCGTCCGCGATGACTGAGAGTCGAACCCAGAGATGGTAATTTTATCCCGAGCCAGGTGCTGAACGTTCATGCAAATCTCTTTCAGCACCTTCACGTTGAGAAGGTTGACGGAGGACCCGTTGTCGACCAGGATCTTCCCTATCTTGATGTTGTGGCAGTACCCGGTGACATATAGAAGATTGTTGTGCTCGCACGTTCCGAGAAGGAGATCTTCATCGCCAAATGTAATGTCAGCTGTATGAACCTCTGTCAGCTCGTCCTTCATCTTTTCTTCTGCAAGGAAAGCTTGGAACTGATCGGGCTCTTGTAATGCCCTGATTAGAGAATCTCTTGCTTCTTTGGATAGGAGGAGAGCATCCAATATGCTCAGTTGTGATGGTATCTTTCTCAGATGTGCCAGGACATTGTAATCCACCTTGTTTTTCTTAGGCGGGTCCTTGGCTGCGAGCTCTTTGACGACTCTATCATCGAGGGCAATTTCCTCAGGGATTTTTTCCTTCCCCTTGTCTCTTTTACTCGAACCTTTGTTTGTAGGCCCGAGGTTCTTTTCAGGCAGCGTGCGGTTACGCAACTGAATATTCTCGAAGTTCTTCTTCTCTTCTTCTTTTCCGGAGGTGGATTCTTTGAAGAGAGGGCCGAGGGTTATTTCTTCCTCAGAATCGCTCCCGAATGTAAGAACTTGGGATTTTCCTTTTGTCGAACTGGTATCAACCATATGACAGTTGCCAGCCGTTCCTTCACACTCATCTGTCACGCTTCTTTGCTGCCGACGAGCTTTGCGCTTCATCTGCTTAAAGTGTTGTCGGTGGGCAACGTATCCTTGCCACCACTTCTTGAAGGCATTGCATTCTTCGGTGGGGTGGGTGACCCTCCGATGATATAGACAGTAGTTCGGATGTGAAACCTCTCCATTGAGGCAAGTGGCCCCGGGAATATTTCCCTTGAGAGGTGGCAGCTTCATTCCCACTGACAGGGCTTTGGCGGACCGCTTCTCTGTCTTGATTCTGCTCTTGTTTTTCGTAGGTGTGCTTTGGTCTGGTCGGAGTAATTTATGACTCCTCCTTGCCGCAACTTGTTCATCCTGACGCTGACACTTAGCCTTTTCATATATGGCTGTTTCGCGTTCTCGGTCAGCTTTGCTCTTTTGAAAGGCTTCGTTTAGCAGCCTGTCAATTGGGTCTTCTGACAGTTCCAGGGATTTTTGCACCAATCCTGCCCCCAGTTCCTCTGCGTTTCTTTCCGACGCCGAGGGAGTTTCTTCGTTATTTAACGACGAATGAGAAACCATGTGGCAACTTGCTACATAATCTTCGGTTTCTCCCGACGATCCATTTCACTCATCATCGTCACTATCTTCGTTCTCAAGTATATGGTTGAGAAACTCTTCGAGGGTGACTGGGGTCCACGCCTTCTGGTTGTACTCCTCCAGCGTGTCGATGTACTTTTGCATGTCCGTACGCTTGTCGTCAGGCTGCACGGGCTCTTGGTCTTCTTCTTTCCCTTCGAAAACTTTGAAGGCTTGACCTGGGTGTTTTGCCCATCGTTAGCAGTTTTTGGTGTGGGGCATGATTTCAGCATTCCCTCAATGATCTCGGGCTCCAGTGATCTTTTCCACCTGATCGCCGGACATGCTTGAAGATCTTTATATGTTTCTAGTTAGATTGTGATTAATATACCCATATTAAGGTTAACGGTAAAGATAACAATTATGACTCATACCAGCTGGTACACCACCTTTATGTGGTTACTATTACCTGATAACTATTACCACTGACATGTCTTGACTATTCATTACTCTAGTCTTTTTGGGCGAGATCGCTGATAAGGATGCTGAACTACATTACATGACATGACACAATCTATACTGTTTACAAGTTTTATTTCCATACAATTACCATACCACAAGTTCCTGTCTTTTCAGCATTCTTAATTAGTGCTCTAGTTATTACCATAGTAGCTATAAATACGTGGGTGTTGGGGTAGTTTGAGTGTGCGTTGTACAACAGGATCTCAGGAGTCCCATGCCGGCAGCTCGTACCGGGCTATAGCGGTCTCATGTTTAGAGCTCGTACCGGGCTATAGCGGTCTCATGTTTACAGCTCGTACCGGGCTATATCGGTCTCATGTTTACAGCTCGTACCCACATAGGCATTCTTTTGGTTTTTGCTGAAAGGACTACTTCCCACAGGGCTTCTTCCACAAATGAGCATGATGCCCCCGACATATCCACCTTTTTAGGAGCGTGCCTATGTGGCGAGTTCACCCTCCAGTTCTCGGAAAGCGCAAATTTCCCCCGTTGATGCTGGTCCTCGATCCAATTTTTGAGGACGTAGCAATCTTCGATTGGATGGCTCACCATTCGGTGATAAGAGCAGTAATTGGGATTGTTGACGTCACCGTGCTGCGGTGGACATTTTGGGTCTGGCAAAGTGATGATTTTGTTGCGTACTGCCAGTTCGAACAGTCTCCTCGTTTTATCATGGGGAAACAAGTAAGCACATCCTAACTTCTCTTCCAGGGATTGGCGCAGGCGTGCGTTGTTTTGGCGAGCAACCGGTTTCGGGTCACTCGGTTGCTGTTGAGTGTTGGCAACGAAGGCCGCTTTCCCTTTACCCTTTGCATTCTGAGGGTCCATTTTTGAAGAGGACGGTCTGTGGCCCATCTAGTCCATTTGGGCCAACTTGTCGATCAAAGCCTAGAAGGTGGCCGGCTTAAAGAACGTTATGAACTGGGACACAGTCGCTTGAGGATCGAGAGTCCCTATGAACATGCCCACGGCAGGAGCTTCTTCGATGCGTTGTTCACATTTTGACCATAGGTTCCGCCACCGGATTGCGTATTGAACCCAGGTCTCTCTTGGCTTCACCCTGGCGTTGATTAATGCCGTGATCGGGGTGCGCTCGCTTGCGCTTGCGAACCACTATGTGAACATCAATTCCATTTCCATGAATGTTTTGACGGGGTCATTTGGGAGCTCCGAGTACCATTCAAAAGCTATTTCCGACAGGCTGCCAACGAACTGGCGAAGCAACAGTTTCTCGTCGACTCTAGTGTTTCCGCATAGAGCTCTGAACTGAGCGACGTGCTGATGAGGATTGCATGTCCTCTTGTACACATAGAACTTGGGGATTGTATATCTCGGCGGGTACTTGATTTGATCGTACCAACCTGGGTACGGTCGCCCAGTTCTGACGACTTGACCCGCCGCTTCACTTGCCTGATGAGCTCGTATTTGTTGAGCTATGTAATCATCAAGGGCAGCTTTAGAGATCGTTTCCTCCGTGGCTGTTGATAAAGCTGGAAGAGGGTTTGATGTTTCCCCTCTGTCATCCTCGATGATTATCGGCGAGTCTTCAGCTGGAGGTTCTGGCTGGATCATCATTCTAACCATGTCTTGGAACATGAGCGCCATCTATTTTATATTAGCAGCCTGTTCCGCGGCCTCCTTATCCTTTCTTTCTAGCACCCTTCGCAGGAACTCTGTATCGGTCTCCTGCTCCTAGCGTTGTTCAGACGTCGATTCCGGGCTTTCTTTCTGCCCGGTGAGTGCTGCCATTTTCGTCAGCATCTCCTGGAGCTTTTGTTACTGCTCCTGAGCTTTTGTCAACGACCGAGTTTGCGGCCGATGACCTACGGAAGCACGGCTTTCCTCTTTCCCGGAAGCCATGTAGACCGTGTGTACAACCATACCCCCAGACTTGGGGCTTTTGGGTCCGGCGCCTTTGGAATTTGCCGCGGGCAATGATATTTTCTCCGGCCTCCTCCTTTTGTGGGAGGTCGAGGTTGAAGGAGCCGTTGTAACAGGCGCCTGTGTGAAAGAAGTCCTTCGCTGTATGGTGGAGGGATGATTTTCCTCTTGTCGAACCTTCATTTTCTCCGGTTGACGAGAGTGGTCTTTATTGATCACAGAGTCCTGGACTTTCTGCAGACCCTATGGATTTGGGAGGACAGCCGCTGAGGGGGCTGCATCGGTTTTGCCTGCGTCATGTTTTCAGCAGGTGGGAGATATTTCTTCAGCACCGCGGTTGGGGAGTTTTTGCGCACCCTCTTTAGCGGTTCAAAGCTGTTCCCGGTTGGAACAGCAGCGTCAACTTCCACCATTGGAGCTGGTGGAGTAAGTCCAGAGGGGGAGTTGCCCCCAGCTCTTCTCACCTGACGCCAGTGGTGACGTCGAGCGTGTCTTACAGACGGGATCACATCAGTTGTGGAAGCGGCTTTGCCATGCCCCCTGCTTTGATGAGGGGCTACTATTGGTGTCAGTCTGTCGAAGACCGACGTCCGTTGAAAGGGAACAACCAATCTTTTAAAGGCCGATTTTCTGGTAGGGGAAGCACCTTTGACGACTTCACCCGTAGCAGGAGTTGGCACGGCCACTCTTGCGAAGACCGATTCTTTGGTAGAAAAAGAACCTTTGACGACTTCACCTGCCGGAGGGGTTGGGAGGACTATTCATTTTAGGATAGCCCTTTCAAGTATCATGAGCCTTTTTGCGAGCCCACTTGAATTTTGGCTCAGCCTGTTGAAGACTGAGGTGGTGGGCTTGGACGACCCATTGAAAGGGGCCGTGGTGGTTGCAAGTTGATCGAAGACCGACTTCTTGGGAGCTTCCTGTGGTGGCGCTGGGGCGCTGGAGCTTGCTGGCGGGAGCATGATCCCGAAGAACAATCCAGTGGTGGCTTGAGTCACCTGCCCCACCGGCATTGAAAAGATAGAGGCCGCATTGAGCCTATTTGTCACTCCTCCAGTTGGGGTAGAGCGGGAGTTGCTGTTGCAGTTAGTGCAGCTTGAAGCCATTGATCTTTTTTTCTGCTTTCTGCACAGGAACAAGACACCAAATCTTAGTACCTCGAATCCAAAGGCAACCATAGCAAACCGCAATTTTGTTCGCGAACACGACACACGAAGTGTGGAGTGGAAAGAGGAAAAGGTCACACCGGGCGTACCAAAATCTGTTTACCGCCGAAAATAGAGACGAATCGGGATGGATCGTCTTGCCTGAATTTGGGGGCAGATGCTATTTGGATTTATCCGTCCACATCTCCGAAGATGCCAAGTTGATTTATGGCACCGTATATCGGAGGTTTGGATGAATGCGGCCATTGTAGCAGACTTCGTCAGATTCCCCCTCGTTTGCGAGGGGTTTTTGATTGTGGGGATGCTCTTCCCTGCAGACGCAAGCCCCTGCAGTTAATTACATTACCGCATCGCGATAACCACTTTCTCCTGCTCTGGAGGTTCACTTCGTGTCGTGTGTGTTTTTGTTTGTTTTGGTTGCCCGTGGATTGTATACGGAGACTAATTTATGTTGTCGCCCGTAGGGCGTGGATTAGTCCAAATCCGTATATCTTAGATTTGGGTTTGTTTTATTTAAGGATCATTAATCAGGTTCAAGATTAAGATCGACTCAAATATATGTGAGCAGTTGGGGGTCGGTTGGTTTTATGTTAAGGATACATTAGTCCAATTTGAGACTAAGATCCACTCAACAAGGTTTTAGGATCATTTTTGTTTCAGATCTAACGAAAGCGCATTTGGGCTCTGTTGTCTTAGTTTATGGACATTTCGGTCCATTATCGCCATTTTGGAGGCGAAGTTCTAGTTTGAGGACATCTCGGTCTGTTGATCACCATTTTAGAGGTGAGGTTTTAGTTTAAGCACGTCTCGGTCCGTTGATCACCATTTTGGAGTTGAGATTTTAGTTTAAGGACGTTACGGTCCGTTGTTAGTTTAAGGACGTTTCGGTCCATTGATCACCATTTTGGAGGTGAGATTTTAGTTTAAGGACGTCTTGGTCCATTGATCACCATTTTGGAGGTGAGATTTTAGTTTAAGGACGTCTCGGTCCGTTGTTAGTTTAAGGACGTTTTGGTCCATTGTTCATCTTGTGTGCACATGTATTTGTTACGTGACGGGATGAGCAACGATGATATGGGATGCATCCAGTTTAGGATGTGGTTTGATTTGGGATGTGCACGTCAGATTGGGAAGTGCACCAAAAAGCAGTTAGTTGTCGGGACCCGCCACCTCTTTGAAGACGCTGAGGAATTACGACATGTATCAGAGGTGTAGAGAGATGTACCCTTGAACCAATTCCCGTATTTAAGGGAAAAGAGATTAATGGTAAACCCAGGAATCATTAGTCGTATTTTGAGACTAAGATTTCCTCAGGGGAATGTGGGACGAATATCGTTTTGGGATATCATCAGTTGGAAGATTGATAGTCGTATTTAGGGCTAAGATCAGTTTGGAAATACATGAGCACAGAGGCTCGGTCGATTTGAAGATCAAAGAGGTTTTGACCTCGGAAAGACTTAGCCAATTTGTAGCTAAGTTTGGGTCTCCATAATTACCTCTACAGTTCTAAGCACTGGTAAATGTAGTACTCACGTGTGCCCACGTGAGACGTTGAATCAGTGTTAAACACTGAACTTTGGAGGCACTCACGTATGAATCACGTGAGGCGCCCTAAAGTAGGCGCTGTTTTTTGGGTTTTATTCCCTTTTTGCATATAAGTGCTAAGCACTTGGTTCTTGTGGCGCTCAAGTGTGAACACGGGAGGCGCCGCAAAGTTGGGTACTGCTTTTTGGGTTTTATCCCCTCTCTTCTTTTTTTAAGTGCTAAGCGGTTGATTGGAGATCGCGTGCAAAACACGTGACTGCCATAGGAAGTGCTCCTTGCTCCTCTTTTAAGCACTCGCGTGGGAAACACGTGAGGCAATCTCAGCCGCTTCTTTTTATTCATTAGAAACACTTTCGTGGAAAACACGTGAGGTCTCGTTATAGTGTTAAACACTAACAAATTACCAGGCTGTTCTTCTGTGTTCTTGGAGATTTTGATCTCTTATTAATGACATTTCTAGTCATCAGGATTTGGGTTTAGAAGGTCTCAGATTATTATCATCGTCTAAGGGATGAGGAATCAAGTTCTCCTCTTACTCTTTGCAAGAATTAAATTCTTTTTATAGGGTTAAACCCTAGTTTTCATGTGTTTTGTAAGAATCAAATTCTTTGAACTCAATTCTTTCCCCTAGGTTTTTGAATCTGCATGACAGAATCTCCCCGATGAGAATTAAATTCTCAACTTTTGGGGAGATCTGCTTCTGCAGATCTCAACCAGAGGAAGAACTAAGTTCTTGGATGAAGGGTTAAACCCTTAGAGAGGCAAAAGAGAGACAAGATGATCTCTGAGTTTTGTTTTCTTTTTACCTAGGGTTTCAATGAAACAATCCTTCTTCTGTGAGAATTAAATTCTTTGTTTCTTTTGAAGCTTTTCTTTCTTCTTCTCTTTTTTTTAAAAGCTTCTGAGGGGGTTTCTTTTCTTCCTTCTCCTTCCCGAGACTTGAAGTCTTTGGTTCTTTATATAGTGGAGAGAATTTTGTTTAATTCTAAGAAAATCTCTCATTGAGAGATTCTAATTGATTTAATTGGTTTCAGAATTGATTTGGGGAATTTTGCCCATCATTGGATCTTTGATCTAAGGGTTTTTATTTTACAGAACATATTTTTCTTTTTTTTTAACAAGATTGGGAAAGTATTTTCCCATATGCAGAATCTTATTCTTTAAAACTGGTGAATTTTAATCATCATTGGAATTTTAATCCAAGGGTGCTCGGCTTAATAAAGCACAATCTTTTTTTGTTTAGAAAGATATGGAAAATATTTTCCATCTCATAGAATCTTTGATCCACTAACTTTCTGTTTAACAGAGAATTTCCATTCTCATTAGAAAGATCTATGTTTAATCACCATTGGATTTTTGATTTAACGATCCCTTTTTTAGTAGAATTTATTTCTTCGTAAGGGGGTGCCTTCACGTGTTTAACACGTGAGGTTTATTTAGTTTGTCAGCTGTTTGATTGCAGCGCCTATATGCTTTGCATATAGGCATTCACGTGTTTAACATGTGAAGCTTATTTAGCCTATAGTTTGATTGCAGCACCTATATGCTTTGCATATAGGCGCTCACGTGTTTAACACATGAGGCTTATTAAGCCTGTCAGTTGTTTGATTTGCAGCGCCTATATCCATTGCATATAGGCGCTCACGTGTTTAATACGTGAGGCTTATTTAGCCTATAGTTGTTTGATTTGCAGCGCCTATATGCATTACATATAGATGCGCACGTGTTTAACACGTGAGATTTGAACAGTAGGGAATTTTCCCTCTTCCCTTTTTTTATAAGGGAACAGGGGCCATTTTGGACCCAGAAAGACGACTGATAAAGTTTTGCAAAGCGGTTTCGACTGGCCAACACTTTTTAAGCCACAAATTGTCAACGTCCTACCATCCTCAAACTTCCGGCCAGATTGAAGTCTCAAATAAACAAATTAAACAAATTCTGAAAAAGACTGTCAGCCACAACCGCAAGGATTGGTCGTTGAAATTGAATGACACGCTTTGGGCGTTTCGCACCGCTTTCAAAACGAATTTGGGTATGTCTCTATACCGACTCATCTTTGGTAAAGCGTGTCATCTGCCCGTTCAACTGGAACACTGTGCATTCTGAACAATTAAACAGCTCAATGTTGACCTAGAAATGGCCGGTAAGACATGAAAACTTCAACTGAACGAGCTCGATGAGATACACAATGATGTGTATGAGAACGCCAAACTCTACAAGGAAAAGACGAAAGTCTTTCATGACAAGGCGATTCTCCGAAAAACTTTCACGGTAGACCAAAAGGTTCTACTATATGATTCCAGACTTTATCTATTTCCAGGGAAATTGAAATCACGATGGATGGGTCCATTTCTTGTGCGCACCATTTTTCTGCATAGTGCGGTTAACATTGAAGATCCGCACTTTGGCAGTACCTTTAAAGTCAATGGCCAGCGTCTGAAGCCATTCTTAGAAATGCCAGCGGAAATGGGGGAGCTCATGTTTTTACATGAGCCGCGTTATAACAATTAATCACGTCCCCGCATCTTGTAAATACAAATTTTGTCTCTTTTTGTAAAAAATTTGTGTAAAAATTTTGTTTTTTAATTACTTTTTGTGGGGGGCTTATATGAAAAATGCAATTAAAAACACCCCCACACTAGACCGGAGACTCCATCTCAGTTTTTCCCAAGAACTCAAAACCCTCTCTTCCTCCCCTCCCCCCTCCCCCAAGATCTACCCCCAATTCGACACTCCAGCCGCCGAAAAATTCTCCAGACCCGCAAATTGCGGCCCGAACATCCGCAATCTCGACGAAATTTTGCCCATTGTAAGCTTCTCTTCTCCTCTGTTCAGATCTATACGCAAAATCTGTCAATTTTTAAGATGGTGACTTTCGAGTGTGAGAAGAACTTTTTGATATATTTTCCGATAAAACTTATAAGGAGTATTTTTACGATGAAATTCATCAAAGGGGGTGAGGCTTTCTAGTTTATGGCAGCGAGGGTTTCTTTGCAATTAGGAAATTGGTTGAGAATTTTTACGGTGCTTTGAGAAATGGCGAGCCGGGGTCAGGATATGTAGAGTTTTACTTTCGAGAAAGAAGAAGAATTTTTCAACCCGAAATAATCTCGAGAGTAACCAACATTCCAATGAGGCCTGGAAATCAGTAGCCAAACGAGTTGGCAGTGTATCGATCTATGTTAGGCGATTTCATTGAGTTGAAGGATGCGGAGTTAAACCCCGCGCAGATGTATCGGAATGTGCTTGCAGCTTGCCGATGGGTAAATCGCAATATCATGGGTATTAGTCGTGTTTCTTCCTTCTCGGCTGGTATGGGACATATCGTCCATTGCTTAATGGAAAAGGATCACCACTTTTATGTTGTGACCCAATTGTTCAATATGATAATAGAGGGGGTTGCTCAGAAGAAACCCCTGCTTTCGGTCCTGGTCACCTTCATTTAAAAGCACTACATGGCGAGGGAAGAGTTCGATGGGTATGCTGCCTCTTACGTACATTGGCCAGTTGAGAGAGAGCAGATTTCACAGGGATACACAGGCCGCCACTACGAACAGAAGAATTGGACAAGGGAGAACCCTAGCGAGAATCCCGAACCGGAGGACTCTACGGAGGCGCTTCTTCATGAGTCTGAACCAGACAATGACAAGGACTTGCAGCGCTTAACCTTTCAAAGCATCCGCCATATGATGAAGAATCAATAAAAGATGCAGGAACAGCTCGATAGAATTGAGGCAGCACAGCAAGCAACACCGGAAGAAGCAAGAGGCGGTAGAAATGGAAAAGCGAAATCAAGAAGACAATGAGGATATTGCCCAGTTCGAGTTTGGGGGTATTGGGATGAGTTAGTTCATGTATATAGCATGTAGTTGCATTTGCACGTTTCCTGCATTTTCGCACTTTCATTCCTGTATTTTTCCTTTATTTTCATGTAGTTTGCATTGCATATTTTCTTTTGTTTTGCGTTTTGCTTATTGTATCAAAAAAATTGAAAAATGAAAAAATTAGTTGTTAAAATTTCTGTTTGTATATACAACAATCCAAAAGACCATAAAAATGTGAAAAATTTCTAAAAAACATATAATCTTTGTCGTCAAGTTAGCTAGTAGGAAAACCTAGTTTCGAAATATCGACGGTTTTGTTTGATAAGAATGAAACAACTAGATCCTATTTTTTTAGAAATTAAAAACCCGAAATGATAACACTTCTTTGAGTTTAACTATAGATAATATATGTCTTTTACATCACAATACATGTGTCATAAGTTTTAAGAATTAGAGGACGAGTTTTGACATGTCGTAAAAACTTTTAAAATTGATAAATCTCTTTAAGATCAAACAAGTTGTTTTGAAATAACTAATATTAAGAATAGTTCGTAAAGTGAGGTGGATATGAAAGGGTATTATTGAACCTATAATAGAGATCAAGTCTGAAAAATAATCCATCTTGATCCTTGAGTGATTACACACCCAAATCCACACAAACGCGTCTTTTGACCTTAAAAATGAAAAGAAAAATCAATTATATCTCTGTTCGCATTACTTGAAATTTTCACGTATAAAATAAGTCATTTTGTTTTAGGGCGTGGGTGACTTGGGCAATTAAGTCCGCCAGGGTGTTTTCACACCTAATGTCCTAAAACCATCTGGTTTGGGTGCATTGACCCAAAACTCGCTAAGAAACCTAAAAAGTCCATTTTAAAACAAAGTCAAGCAAGCGTTCTCTCCGAGTTAAAAATCATCATGGTTCTTTATGTGAGAATAATCTTGGATTAAGACAAGTTTTACTATAAAAATACTTTTTAACGGAGATATACAGATAAAAGACTATTGCACGTTCACGAGAGTGTGTATGATACAAAATCAGGTGATAGATGGAGTGAAGAATAAAACTTAGCCCTCTGTTAAAGATGATAGAAACTCTGATTTGAAACCAAACTTGAGAAAAATTTAAGTCTTAAAACAAACTAGTGTGATCCTTCTGAAGCTTTTTTTGGTCCATTTTTTTTGACATAAAAACTCTAAATCAAAGTTCTGGAAACATAACGACACTTTTCGCACAAGAACGAAAAGACGTATAGGATCTTAGGTTAAATAAAAAGCGAGGAGTGAAACAGAAGGGTTCGATATTTTTGACTTAGGATAATAGAATTTCTAAGTTTTGATACTAAAGCTTAGTATTAGAGATGACAATTACCCTACGAAAACTAGATTGACGGGATTTTGTAGGTATAATCCGCAGAAAACCCTCGAGAGACAAAACTCATCCTATTAGGGACACCTAGAGGTTTAACGGCTTGTTACACGGGCTCAGTGCAATCACGTTCCCTACGAAAGTGAGGTTAAGATTTTTGTTTTGCTTGGAACGAGCAAAAAGTAAGTTTGGGGGTATTTGTTCATCAAGTAAAAATGCATTTCAATACCGCTCATTCGTTATCATTTTTGTGATATATCGGTACTATTAACCCGTGTCTGCTCAATAAGTATAGGGTACAGGTATTCGTGACAAAACACTAGAAATACACTCAAAATACACGGATACGACATTTATGAGCTGACACTGCAGCCAGAATGGAAAACCGATCAGAATTCAAGAAGATTCTTTGCAACAAATCAAAAGTGCAAAAAAAATTTCATACAAATGGTCCAACATGTCTATAAGTGTGAACACAACTGTTTTTTAGATGCATGCACCTTGATGGCCAGAAATGATGTGGTGTGAACACATTTTAGCAAGTGGGCTTGGAATGATGAGTGATTTTAAAAAGTGTTGATGTGGTGAATTTTCAAGCTATTCATTTTCCCTCCAAAACTCCAGATTATATATTCTTAATAATTAAACAAAATTGCAAATACAGGAAAATGATATTGATGATAGAAGATCACAGAACCAAGATGGGCCACACCCCCTCTCTTGGCCGCCGGTTTATTGAGAATGGCCGCAATTTGCGGTCTCCGCTTGCTCAAATGGTTCCAATTTTCTTCAAAGCATTAATCTTGGTCACACCAACTCATTTTTATATGCAATTTTTGTTTTTATAAGTTCTATAAATAGCAGATCAATTTGTGAGAAAAGGATATACATTTCATTACTTGTAAAACTCTTGATGATACTTTATAGTTCTAGTGATTGATTGAGTTCTTTCTCTTCCTCTTATTTTGCAACTTCTATTTTGAGCTTCCAAGATCAGATTTTGGTAATTGAACTCATTAGCTTGTACTTGGATTCAACATCAATAAAAGTTTCATTTTTGCTCATTTGTGGTTCTTTGTATTCTTTTCTTTACTTTATTTGCAATTGATTTATGTGTTATTTGTTTATTTATGCTCTTTTTACCATGATGTGTGAGTAGTATCTACTTAGGCAATGGTGAGATGGCTTGATGAATGACTTGCCTTCCAACCCCTCATTCTTGATTCTTAGCATTTATTGAACTTCTTCTCTTAATGTTTACAATATTATTGTGTTATTATTTGATAGGAAATGTTGTTTTGAATGGTTACAAATCAACCTTTAACACATATCATTCTTTCTTTACATATCATTTTTATTACATTAAGAATTGAAGTAGAATGGAGGGTTAAATTTAACTAAGTGTAGCGAACTAGTTAAATAGGACATGTAGCCACACAAGCATATGTTCTATACTTGCTAACTTCACTTAGTTTATTTCATCATTTCATCTAAATCCTTTGAAATTTGTAGTTTCTTTTGTTCCGATTTTGATATCGTATTCTAAACGATTCTTTGTAATCGGTTTAGATGTGGTATGCTTTTCAAAGTCAAATAGAAACTAGAAATGGATGTTGAATCAAGATTGAGAGTTGGGGGCAACGCCATAAGTAAATTTACCAAACCGTGGCCTAAGTATTCCGTATATATCGTTTTTCTCTTTACTTCGCATTCTTTTTATTAAAACGTGACAAACCCAATTTCAAAACATTTATTCCTAACTCAAAAGAACGTCGTGATATCCATTTCCAGTGGATCGACCCGTACTTGCAGGATTGCGTCAACGCACCGTTCACTTGCAGTATTTTATAACTCGAGAATCATATCGTGCAATCTTTTAAATCAAAACCGACATATCCGATATTAAACCATATCCTTCTTAAAAGCACGACATCATGAATCTCCAACAAGCGTGCTTGCGAGGTTGTAGTATACTCTAGCTAGACCTCGAGAGCTCTAGAACAAGTATAACACCCGAGCCCAATAATACTATTTCTGTTACTGGTTGAGTGTTAGACATTGCTCATTTCAATTATCTTGCTTGTTTGGTTCTTGTTGCAAAATTTTAACCGGCTAAGTCATTTTTGCCTATAACAAATTTTAACACCTAAAATGAAATTAAAATTATCCATGATGGCCTACTCATCACCACTAGTCGTGTGGTAGCGTCCGCGCGTCGAGATTTCATCCCGTTCGGTGAAACGGGCGAGTTTGGACGGCTACGCGCGCGTGCAAGTGTCCGACTTGGGGGCATGCATTTTAATCATAAAACATCTCATTTTAAAATTTGGAACCCGCTTAAAATCCTATTATTTGAATTTCAAATTTTTGGGCGCAACCCGGGCGCGATTTGGAAATGTTGCATTTAGCGCCAAAATCCCAATTCATTAATTATACTAAACTATAAAATATATTCGAAATTTAAACTGTTTTAGGTTTTTAACCAATCAAATATTTTAAATCCCTTTTAAATCTTTAATTATTTAACAAATCTTTTTAAATCTTACTTCGCCAGCCAATCACGGGGGGATTAATCCCCCGTGGGCCAGCATCTCTCTCTCTCTCTGTCTCTATAATCTCTCTCTCTCTTCCTCTATCTCTATATCTCTCTCCTCAAATTTCTTCTTCTCTCTCTCTCTCTAACTGTCTCTCTCTCTCTCTCTCATTTATATAATTTTTTCCTACGCGTCGTCTTCATCTTCCCAGAAGCGATGGCGAGAACCCAACCCCCACGTCGCCTGCAACCCTGTCGCCGCCCCGACCTTGCCACCATCACCCCATCACCTCCATCATAACCTCCTCCACTTCCTCTCTTCAAACCCTCGCCATTTTCCCGGGCACTTGCAACCACCAGAACCTCGTCGTCGTCGCTGCCCTAGCATCGTCCCTTCACCACCGCACCCCCTGCTCGCCGCGTCGCCGTCACCAGCTCCGCCGGCACCCTCGTCGACCTCACCCTCGACCGCGCCTCCTCTCCTTCCTCACCTTCCTCTTTTCCCGACGCCTCTCCCCTCTCGAACCCATAGTCCCGACCTCGCCTGCCCTCATCGTCGACCCTCAACCTCGACATCGCCTCCACCTCCTCACCCTCTTTCACACCACCATCATCATCTTCCCGTCTCCGACTCCTGACACCACCACCACCACTATCACTTCATCACCACCATTTCCTGATCTTCACTGAACCCAAACCCGATACCAAGAACCCTCGGGCACTGCGACCCTCGCTGCCTTTGTCACCGGAGCTCTGATCACCCCGTCGCTTCCGCGCACTCGTTACCTCATCAACCCTCTCTCCTCACCTACTTCCTTGATCCCGAGCCCAACCCACTACAAACCCGATCCCTGACATCAAGAACCCTCACTGCCCATTGCCAGAAAACCCGCTGCATGCCTTGCCGGGGACCTCGCCATCGACGACCCATCATCGTCGTCACCCCTCGTCTCTGTCCCCAGAGCACCAAACCCCAGAGCCAACCCATACCATAAGCTTCTTCTTCTCTATTTCACTTTCTTGATTTCTTGGTTTCCGGTGATCGCTGAAGCCGTGACCGTCGCTGCCATTCCAGACGACCCAGAGGACGCACCGTACCTGCGTGATCACCCTCTTCCATTGCTTGGACCCGTCCCGCGTGCCGTGTGTGCATTGCAACTTTTACCGACATTGGACGTTACCGTGCGCATCTCGTATTGAGATCCGATCAGGCAAGTATTACTTGCTACATGCTAGGTTATACTAATTAAGTGTGCTTGACTCATTAAAACTTGCATTGTTAACTAAATATAGTTACTTTTCTCATTTGGACGGAATATGATATATATCATAATACTGCAACCTAAACCGTATTTTGCCACTGTAACCCTAATAACGAAACTACCAGTTAATCAGTTTTGCTATTTAAAGGACGATAATTGCACACATATATCTTCATTGCTTTCTGTTAATGATATTGCGCTACCTTGTGATTATTGCACCCCACGGGTGCTCGAACCTGTTAATATAACACAACTGCACCATTGTGATTAAATGAACTATTATTGTTGTTTACTTTATTTCCTGCTGTTATTCCTTATTCGATTATATACCTGTTGTGAGCACACCTTCGATTGCATTACATATTGACCTGACCTTGCTACACATGATATATATATACATACCGATGCACCGGACATGGTACCCTTTACTACCAACTCAACCTGTTGTACCATGACCTGACTTGTTACCTGATCTCATGCCTAATGCCAACAAACCTGACTTGGGGTCCTCATGGACCATTCCTGTTGTCTACCCAGACAAACCTGCTTTTACCTGATCCTGTGTTGGCATTAGTTCTTGATTACTGAATACCTGACCTGACATACATAATTTGGGGGTATGGGGAAATCAAAGGTGAAACCGACTTGTAACTCAACAGTTCGATACCTGTTCTGATCAGTCTTACGGGCTTGGCCAGTCCGGGAGTGATGATGCTGACATCACCCGTCCATCCTGCTACCTATTACTGCCTAGCGGCACGTCTCGGATTCAGCCCCGAGGGTCTTGACCGTGGTCCCGGGCATGCACGGGATACTATTGAGTTACATCGACGAGTCATCAATTGATTTCAAGGACTATAGAGTAGAAACCTGATAGGACAGTTTAGTTACCACTGCACATTACCCTGCACTGTTATTTCATAGTACTGCTTTATTCATGTTCATCCCTGCATTGCTTATTACCATGTTCATATTATATTATTGGTTGACATGACGCGCTGACGTCTGGGTTTTGCATGGCCCAGATTCCTTACCACTGTCGACGACCGAGCAGGAGTACTTCAGCCAGCAGGCTGATCTGTGAGTCCCTTAGTGATTAGTTTATTTATTTCATTTCATTTCCAGATGTGAGCCCGCATTATGGGACGTACTGTTTATTTATTGTATTGGATCATTTGCTTCCGCACTTATTGTTTATTGACTCTTGTTATTATGGATTTGGACATGTGTTAGATTAGTTTATTATCTTGTTCTTGATATCCTTTCAACCGTAATGTGACTGTGGATGGATACTTCCTACCCACAGGTAGCATGGTTGGCTATGTTACGTGCCCAATCTTGCGTACTCTGGGAAGCGGGGCGTGACATGGTTCTTTTGGTATCAGAGCCATAGGTTAGTTGGGTTGATTCTTTTGTAGTTGGGTATTGTACCCGATACACGAATCAGAATACCCGTGATTAGGAAACATGTCCTGCCACCTTGACCGTTTTACCATCCTTGAATCATTCTTCCGGATCATGTCGACATGCAAACTTACTTTGCATTTGTCAACTCGAAAACCTAATTTCTTGTTATCTCTAGGACTTAGGCGACTTGGGTGGAGTTAAGTAATTGCGGCTATGATACCGCGGCATAGCTACAATGCGGTACTCTATTTAAGTATCTTGGAGTTCTAGCCTTGATTTATATATTGAATCTATCATCATGCTAATGTTGTTTGTTTTGATTTCAGGACCATGGCAGATAAGAATTTCAAGACGTATCAGAGGCGCGTGGATGAAGCCGCCATGTTAGGAGTGATACGTGGGATGTTGGAGAATCAGAAAAGGCAAACTGAGCTGATCCAGCAGCAAGCAGATTCATTTCAGGAGGGTATGCAGGCCATTCGGCAGTCTGTAAACACCGCTGTAGCAAAGCCAGTTGACCGAGTAGGGACCGTGGCAGATTTCAGACGGTTGGGTCCTACTACTTTCACTGGTCTGGAGGAGCCGTTGCCAGCCGAGCAGTGGCTAGTGGACACGGAGAATTTACTGATTGCGGCACAGATCCCAGAAGACAAGAGAGTTGATGTGGTGCGCATTCAGCTGGTGGATTACGCCCGAGAGTGGTGGCTTGTGGAGGAGACCCGCTTACCCAAGCCAATCAGTTGGGCGGATTTCTCTAAAAGTTTCCTGGAGAAGTTCTTCCCGCGGACTGCACGGGAGGAAATGGAAGAGAAATTTATTGGGCTGAGACAAAATGGAGCAGCTGTGGATGTACACGCAGCAGAGTGGACGAGACTCAGCCGCTTCGCTGGACCCTTAGTCGCCAACGAGGCAGACAGGGCGCGAAGGTTCTTGCGCAGTTTGGATGTGGACATCCAGAGGCAGATTGTCTCCTTGGGTTTGACCACTTTCTCGCAGGTTCTTACGGCAGCCAGAGAGCAGCAGAGTTTATCAGGATTGAAGGGGAACCTTCAACAGACAGCAGTTGCAGCCAGGAAGCCCGCTTTTGTACCTAACCGAGATCATGGGCGCAGAGGTATTCCGGTGGACCGTCGAGGCGTAGCACCCATGAAGAAGCCTGTGATCGTTGATCGAAGGAAGAGCGTGACCTGTGACTACTGCCATTTACCTGGGCACGTGCATAAGGAGTGTAGAAGGAGACTGGGACTTTGTCTGGTTTGTGGAGCAGCCGATCACGCAGTTGGTGCCTGTCCGTCGAAGCTTCGCACGAGAGATGATATACAGAAGCCACCGCAGAGACCGTTCCAAGGGCAGAAACAGCTGACTCAAGGACCAAATCAGGCTCGAGCTTTCACGTTGACAGCTGAGGAAGCTAAGGCATCAGGAGAAGTGGTTTCAGGTACTTTACTCGTTCATGGTTTTCCCGCATTGGCATTATTTGATTCCGGAGCATCCCACTGTTTTATGTCATCCAAATTTATAACTACACACTCGATTACCTGCACGACCCTGTCTAGTTGTTGGGACATACACACTGGGAATGGGAAAATCATAGCTAGTAAAGAATGTAGAGATTGTACAGTTGTTGTTTGCGGACGGGAGCTCTTTGCAGATTTCTTGGTGATAGATACGGGCAGCTATGAAGTTGTCTTGGGAATGGATTTTCTTGGCACTTTCCACGCCCACATTGACTGTAGGGCAAGGAAGGTAATTTTCCAGATTCCCGGACACCCTGAGTTTACCTTTACTGGGGGAAGCAGCTCTGTCGGGCCAGTCGAGTTTAGGGCTAGGCCGACAAACAGTGTTCTTGCAGCAATGGAAGTTGATAGTAATGAAGAGCCGGCAGTTGTTCGCGACTTTATGGATGTATTTGAAGATATATCGGGCTTACCGCCGAAGCGAGATGTGGAGTTCGCGATTGACCTTATTCCTGGTGCAGCGCCAGTATCAAAATCTTATTATCCGATGGCACCGGTGGAATTGGAAGAAGTTAAGAAACAAGTTGGTGAATTACTTGAGAAGGGATGGATTCGAAGCAGCAACTCGCCTTGGGGAGCTCCAGTTCTTTTAGTAAAGAAGAAGGATGGCACGAGGAGGATGTGCATTGATTATCGAGAGTTGAACCGGGTGACTATTAAGAACAAGTACCCGATCCCTCGCATTGGAGAACTTTTTGAGCAGCTTAGTGGCGCGAGGGTATTCTCGAAACTGGATTTGCGATCAGGATATCATCAGGTCCGAGTGAAAGCAGAAGACATTTGCAAGACGGCGTTTCGAACTCGATATGGACATTTCGAGTATCTGGTGATGCCCTTCGGAGTGACGAATGCGCCGGCAATATTCATGGATTTGATGAACAGGGTCTTTTCACCATTCTTAGACCAGTTTATTGTAGTATTCATTGACGATATTCTGGTGTACTCGAAGAGTCCGGAGGAGCATGCTGAGCATTTGAAGATCGCACTGCAGACACTGAGACAGGAGAAATTGTATGCGAAGATGAGAAAGTGCGAATTTTGGCTGGAAGAAGTGAAGTTTCTAGACATGTTGTGTCGGGCGATGGAATCGCCGTCGATCCCGAAAAGATTGCAGCAGTTCGAGATTGGCCTATTCCAAGAAATGTGGCTGAGATAAGAAGTTTCCTTGGATTGGCCGGATACTACAGGAGATTTGTGGAGAACTTCGCTCGTTTAGCAGAACCATTGACCAAGCTTACGCGCAAGGAGGTACCTTTTGTTTGGACGGATAGATGTGCATTGGCCTTCGAGACATTGAAGCGGAAGTTGATAACCGCCCCTATCCTGACCGTACCAGATAATTCAGGAGGACTGGTGATTCACAGCGACGCATCTGGAAAGGGATTAGGATGTGTTTTGATGCAGAATGGGAAGGTCGTAGCTTACGCATCAAGACAACTGAAGACTCATGAGAAGAATTATCCGACTCATGACTTGGAGCTTGCGGCCGTGATCTTCGCCTTGAAAATTTGGAGACACTACCTTTTGGGCGAGAGAGTCGAAGTCTTTACAGATCACAAGAGTTTGAAGTATGTGTTCACTCAGAAGGAGTTGAACATGAAGCAACGCAGATGGTTGGAGCTGATGGCCGACTACGACCTTGATCTTAAGTACCATCCGGGAAAAGTTAACGTCGTGCCAGATGCGCTAAGTCGGTTACCAGCAATTCAGATATTGACCGCACAAAGGGAGATCATTGCGGATTTTCGGAGATTTGACTTGGAGGTTGTGCTACCACATGCTACGGGACAGTTGATGCAGTTGCAAGTACAGTCGTCCTTAGTTGAGAAGATTAAAGCATCACAATCGCAGGATCCTAGAATGCAAAAGTTTCGAGAGCAGGTTGAAGCCGGACTGCGAACCGATTTACTGATCCATGAAGACGGTTCGTTAAGGTATGGTAGCCGTGTGTGTGTGCCAAAGGGAGATGTGCGTGAAGAGCTTATGAAGGAGGCACACAGTTCAGCTTACTCTGTACATCCAGGAGGGACAAAGATGTACCGAGATATTCGACAGAAATTCTGGTGGGAAGGTATGAAACGGGAGATTGCTCGCTTCGTGGCTAAGTGCTTGGTGTGTCAGCAAGTCAAGGCAGAACACCAAAGGGTTGCTGGTTTGTTGCAACCACTTCCGATTCCTCAGTGGAAGTGGGAACATATAACCATGGATTTCGTGACGGCTTTACCGCGGAGTCCAAAGGGCAACAATGCAGTATGGGTGATTGTCGATCGGTTGACCAAGGCAGCTCACTTTATTCCTTTTCGGGTTGGTCAATCGACGGAGACTTTGGCAGAGCGGTACATGCAGGAGATTGTAAGATTGCATGGAGTACCGGTGAGCATCGTGTCCGATCGGGACACTCGGTTCTTGTCACACTTCTGGAGGAGTTTACAAGAAAGTTTGGGGACTCGATTGAAGTTTAGCACAGCTTATCATCCTCAAACTGATGGACAATCGAAGAGAACGATCCAGACTCTTGAAGATATGTTGAGAGCTTGCATGTTGGACTTCAAAGGTTCTTGGGAGGATCACCTACACTTGGTGGAGTGTTCGTACAACAATAGCTTCCAAGCGACTATTCAGATGGCTCCATTTGAAGCGTTGTATGGTCGTAAGTGCCGTTCACCTGTTTGTTGGGATGATGTTGGTGAACGAAGGTTACTAGGACCAGATTTGGTGGTACAGACAGTCGAGAAGGTGAATACAATCAGGAAGCATATGAAGGCAGCTCAAGACAGACAGAAAAGTTGGGCTGACACGTCAAGAAGACCTCTAGAGTTCGCCGTGAGTGATTTGGTATTCTTGAAGATATCACCGACTAGAGGGGTGATTCGCCTTGGGAGTCGGGGAAAGCTTAGTCCTCAATTCGTTGGACCCTTCGAGATATTGGAGCATGTTGGAGAGGTAGCGCACCGTTTGGCGTTACCACAGTCCTTGGCAGGAGTGCACGATGTGTTTCATGTATCTCAACTACAGAGGTATGTTCGAGATGAGACCCACGTCTTGGATCATTCGGAGTTGACTGTACGGGAGGATCTAACTTTTGAGGAGCGACCGGTTGAAATCAAGGATCGAAGAGAAAATGTTCTTAAGAACAAGGTTATCCCTCTTGTACTAGTTTCTTGGGGTAATCGATCGCATGGAGAATCCACTTGGGAGCGAGAAGACGAGATCCGGCAGAAGTTTCCTCACCTTTTTCTGTAGTTAGCTATCTTGTGTTCTTAGAATTTCGAGGACGAAATTCTTTTTGCAGTTGGGTATGATGTAACACCCGAGCCCAATAATACTATTTCTGTTACTGGTTGAGTGTTAGACATTGCTCATTTCAATTATCTTGCTTGTTTGGTTCTTGTTGCAAAATTTTAACCGGCTAAGTCATTTTTGCCTATAACAAATTTTAACACCTAAAATGAAATTAAAATTATCCATGATGGCCTAATCGTCACCACTAGTCGCGTGGTAGCGTCCGCGCGTCGAGATTTCATCCCGTTCGGTGAAACGGGCGAGTTTGGACGGCTACGCGCGCGTGCAAGTGTCCGACTTGGGGGCATGCATTTTAATCATAAAATATCTCATTTTAAAATTTGGAACCCGCTTAAAATCCTATTATTTGAATTTCAAATTTTTGGATGCAACCCGGGCGCGATTTGGAAATGTTGCATTTAGCGCCAAAATCCCAATTCATTAATTATACTAAACTATAAAATATATTAGAAATTTAAACTGTTTTAGGTTTTTAACCAATCAAATATTTTAAATCCCTTTTAAATCTTTAATTATTTAACAAATCTTTTTAAATCTTACTTCGCCAGCCATTCACGGGGGGATTAATCCCCCGTGGGCCAGCATCTCTCTCTCTCTCTGTCTCTATAATCTCTCTCTCTCTTCCTCTATCTCTATATCTCTCTCCTCAAATTTCTTTCTCTCTCTCTCTCTCTAACTGTCTCTCTCTCTCTCTCTCTCTCTCTCATTTATATATTTTTTTCCTACGCGTCGTCTTCATCTTCCCAGAAGCGATGGCGAGAACCCAACCCCCACGTCGCCTGCAACCCTGTCGCCGCCCCGACCTTGCCACCATCACCCCATCACTTCCATCGTAACCTCCTCCACTTCCTCTCTTCAAACCCTCGCCATTTTCCCGGGCACCTGCAACCACCAGAACCTCGTCGTCGTCGCTGCCCTAGCCTCGTCCCTTCACCACCGCACCCCGTGCTCGCCGCGTCGCCGTCACCAGCTCCGCCGGCACCCTCGTCGACCTCACCCTCGACCGCGCCTCCTCTCCTTCCTCACCTTCCTCTTTTCCCGACGCCTCTCCCCTCTCGAACCCATAGTCCCGACCTCGCCTGCCCTCGTCGTCGACCCTCAACCTCGACATCGCCTCCACCTCCTCACCCTCTTTCACACCACCATCATCATCTTCCCGTCTCCGACTCCTGACACCACCACCACCACTATCACTTCATCACCACCATCTCCTGATCTTCACTGAACCCAAACCCGATACCAAGAACCCTCGGGCACTGCGACCCTCGCTGCCTTTGTCACCGGAGCTCTGATCACCCCGTCGCTTCCGCGCACTCGTTACCTCATCAACCCTCTCTCCTCACCTACTTCCTTGATCCCGAGCCCAACCCACTACAAACCCGATCCCTGACATCAAGAACCCTCACTGCCCATTGCCAGAAAACCCGCTGCATGCCTTGCCGGGGACCTCGCCATCGACGACCCATCATCGTCGTCACCCCTCGTCTCTGTCCCCAGAGCACCAAACCCCAGAGCCAACCCATACCATAAGCTTCTTCTTCTCTATTTCACTTTCTTGATTTCTTGGTTTCCGGTGATCGCTGAAGCCGTGACCGTCGCTGCCATTCCAGACGACCCAGAGGACGCACCGTACCTGCGTGATCACCCTCTTCCATTGCTTGGACCCGTCCCGCGTGCCGTGTGTGCATTGCAACTTTTACCGACATTGGACGTTACCGTGCGCATCTCGTATTGAGATCCGATCAGGCAAGTATTACTTGCTACATGCTAGGTTATACTAATTAAGTGTGCTTGACTCATTAAAACTTGCATTGTTAACTAAATATAGTTACTTTTCTCATTTGGACGGAATATGATATATATCATAATACTGCAACCTAAACCGTATTTTGCCACTGTAACCCTAATAATGAAACTACCAGTTAATCAGTTTTGCTATTTAAAGGACGATAATTGCACACATATATCTTCATTGCTTTCTGTTAATGATATTGCGCTACCTTGTGATTATTGCACCCCACGGGTGCTCGAACCTGTTAATATAACACAACTGCACCATTGTGATTAAATGAACTATTATTGTTGTTTACTTTATTTCCTGCTGTTATTCCTTATTCGATTATATACCTGTTGTGAGCACACCTTCGATTGCATTACATATTGACCTGACCTTGCTACACATGATATATATATACATACCGATGCACCGGACATGGTACCCTTTACTACCAACTCAACCTGTTGTACCATGACCTGACTTGTTACTTGATCTCATGCCTAATGCCAACAAACCTGACTTGGGGTCCTCATGGACCATTCCTGTTGTCTACCCAGACAAACCTGTTTTTACCTGATCCTGTGTTGTCATTAGTTCTTGATTACTGAATACCTGACCTGACATACATAACTTGGGGGTATGGGGAAATCAAAGGTGAAACCGACTTGTAACTCAACAGTTCGATGCCTGTTCTGATCAGTCTTACGGGCTTGGCCAGTCCGGGAGTGATGATGCTGACATCACCCATCCATCCTGCTACCTATTACTGCCTAGCGGCACGTCTCGGATTCAGCCCCGAGGGTCTTGACCGTGGTCCCGGGCATGCACGGGATACTATTGAGTTACATCGACGAGTCATCAATTGATTTCAAGGACTATAGAGTAGAAACCTGATAGGACAGTTTAGTTACCACTGCACATTACCCTGCACTGTTATTTCATAGTACTGCTTTATTCATGTTCATCCCTGCATTGCTTATTACCATGTTCATATTATATTATTGGTTGACATGACGCGCTGACGTCTGGGTTTTGCATGGCCCAGATTCCTTACCACTGTCGACGACCGAGCAGGAGTACTTCAGCCAGCAGGCTGATCTGTGAGTCCCTTAGTGATTAGTTTATTTATTTCATTTCATTTCCAGATGTGAGCCCGCATTATGGGACGTACTGTTTATTTATTGTATTGGATCATTTGCTTCCGCACTTATTGTTTATTGACTCTTGTTATTATGGATTTGGACATGTGTTAGATTAGTTTATTATCTTGTTCTTGATATCCTTTCAACCGTAATGTGACTGTGGATGGATACTTCCTACCCACAGGTAGCATGGTTGGCTATGTTACGTGCCCAATCTTGCGTACTCTGGGAAGCGGGGCGTGACAACAAGCTTGCAACTCAATCTCTCTTGCCGAAAATGATCCACCTCACGGTAACCCAACTCAAGCTCCACTTCACAAATAACAACTACAAGTGAAGCAACTAGCTCTCACTTTTGCTAGAAGAAGAGATGCTAGAAGATGTAGAATTTTTTCTCTCTTTTTCTTTCTGTCTTTCATTTTTTACTCTCAAGAAAATCAGGAGGAATGGAGGAGAGAGAGTGGGAATGAAGGAATGAGAAAAAAATCTAGCAACCATGCTAGAATAATAAATCATTTAGGAATAACATATAATACACACCATTCCTTCATGCCCATATCTCCCTGCACACTTCATTTACATTTTCTTATCCTTTATTAGAAAAAGGAAATGAGGTGTATTCTTTCTAGAAGTAATTGTGTATCAAATACACATTACATACAAGTATATGTATCGTATATATATACATGTATTCGTATCATATACGAATAGCAAATGAGAGAGAAATAGAAAGTGAACATAATACTAGAATATATATATATCAAACACTTGATTTAATAATCAGGCTTTATCATAAGCCGGCTAGTACTATCAAACGTCCGATTAATATACGTGTATTAAATACACGTGTTTAATCAAACTTCCGCACGTATCACCATACGTACTCTACATCGTTTTTCCTGAACAGGGAAACCTTCTATGTGGGACTCTAAAAACTCAATAATACGCTGGCAGTAAGTTACTGGATCAAATGCATAACTCACAAGCACGTCAGCTGCACTAATTGTATGTAACGGGTACCCAGGTGTATGTCGAAAGAAAGCTCGACAAGCAAACTCGTCCGTACCCTACAGAGCCTATCAGTGACAGTCACCGTACAGTCCGGTCTCTTTGTCAGAGAGTGCCGCATACCAGGTCTGGGAGGTAGAAACTGTCAGACCCTCAATAACCTGATAAGTTGTGCTGATGTCAAACTAATAACCACTTGAGACACAACTGATAACATTTATTAGTTTATCTCAACCACGCTGGTCAGGGACTTATGGTTATAGCCAATCAAGCACAGCGATATATCAACTCCTAATACCGGGAGAGACGAATCCTTTCGACCGTTCACTGTCTCCATGTACTTCGAGACTGTATCCAAATAAAACATGTTTGCACGGCTCTTTAAAACCGTGGTAGGATAGTAATCAAAGTACAGTAGGAACACACACAAGACACTATGGCGATCTCAGGTCAAAAGACTACTATGTACTTATGTCACCAGAGAACTGCTATCTGACAGTAGATATAATATCATCTAGAAGTTCTCGGTGAGTCTGTTCAATGAAACTCATTCTCCTATGAGCGCCTATATACAATTCTCGGTGTCAAAACACCAATAGATGTGGGACCAGCTATAGTCCTCCAACCGGGTCAGAAAATATATACACTAGTCTAATCTGGAATACCGATACCCAGTCTCAATACTCCTACGCCTAAGAACATTTAAGGATGTGTTTATGGATTATCCAGTCCCCACTATTATGATCACCATCATAATTCCGGTAGTCAAGAAAAGATCCTGTGGGTTTTATCATCATATATTAGCGATACGTAATAGCAAGTAAAATATATACACATGAATGATAAAAACAAATCAGATAGCATACTATCATCTCGAGCAAGATTGTTCTATACATATATATGATCAAGCATCAATTACAATAATTGCCTCTGGGGCATATATATATTGAAAAATTACAATCAACACTTCCACTATTATTTTGTATATATTCTATTCGATCGGATATGGGTCAGATGCAAATTTCACCATATTTGCATCTGGTGGTCATTGGCAGATGCAAATACATATATGGATAATTATTGAAAATGAAAATTGGTTCCGTATTTTATTACAAGTAGCTAATAATACAGCTATGAAATATTGAAAAGGTTATTCATGATAGGATCAAAATTACTATTTCAACTTATAATACCTGGCTTTAAAATTTGGATATCGCTTTGGATACAAATATAGAACGGAGATATGTGCGACCATATTGTATCCGATGGATTTTGATGAATACAAATATGAATGCTCGTATTTGATAATAATCAGTTACAAACACTAAGCATGCCCACCACTACCAAATTATTTTTCAATCTGAAAATAAAACTCTTGCAAAATTTCCTAAAGAGAAAGTATGGCTATGATTTCTAAAATTTAATTTTACCTTAATAAGTTTTTTTTGGCAGTGTTTAAAATTGATAAGACGGGTTGGTGATTCAGATTTCCAAATTGCACATTCATGATGGAGATTTATAAAATATGGCTTGATGTTATTGTATTTTCATTTTATATATTCTATGTCATCCAGAATGAATTTATAAGCAATTATTTTAATTCCACAAAAATATATTCTCTATCAATCATAATCGATGTCATACGAATAACATTTTTTATTAGAACGTTCATTTGTAAAAAATATTACCACGCATCATGCACGGTATTTAAAGTGTCATGAGAGAATATCCCAGCATCCGTTTACATCCCTGACCTTTGGGCATTGGGTTGGGTATGAGCGCATTAATTGAGCTTGCGGTGGATCGTGTGGATCAAATTTTCCAGCATGTGGGAATCACTCAATGAGTGCAGATGTCCTATGAAGCTAACACCCAATATAAACATCTATGTGCCTATACAATTCATTTTTCTCCGCATAAATTTCTAAAGAAATTTTTTTTAGATGCGATCTTAGAGATTCGTTTTTGCACTCCCTCCAAATTATTTTCAATCATGCTTACTCTCATGGCTTAGAAAGATAAATTTTTTAATTATCAATTTAATTATTGAAATAATAATATAATCATGAATTAATAGTTGCGTGATTTTTGTCCTGAAGAAAAAACGGTCAGTATTATATTGCGCATTTTACCAGGATGGATTTAAAATATCGGGTTATTTAGAACAATAACTTTGTTATTAATACTAAGTCATTCATGTGTCTCTACCTTGCCTTTGGGTGTTGCGGCTAGAAAATTATGTCAACAAAAATTACATATTATAGGTACTTTTCAATAATTATAGTTTTCAATTTTAGAAGCTTTCAATCTTGAGTTTACTGTGTTGCTCTATATAACTCCATGATTAAAAATATTATTTTCTATATATTTTATTTATTATAAAAATTCCGAGATGATTATCAATATAAATTGTAAGATAATATTTTTGCTTAAAACATATATTTTGCCATTTCGTCTCCGCTGCCTCTTTCTCGCTTCGAGATCTCTGATCTCAGATATCTTTTCCTTTCAATTTTTGTTAGAAACATTTTTCCGGCTTGATACCTGTGGAGGATCTTTGCTAATTTGATTAGCATTTGGCATTAATATAAACAGCCGAGATAGTAACAGGAAGATACATTGGTATGCATGTCTCAATACCTAGAATAATAATGACAAGCGAAAGCGATGACATGCCTTTCGTTCTAAGAAGAACACAGTTTCCGTTCCGTCTTGCTTTTGCAATGACAATTAATAAAGGCCAAGGACAAACCTTAGACAATATTGGACTTTATCTTCAAACGCATGTGTTATGCCATGGGCAGTTATATGTTGCTGTGTCCCGACCGACTTCAAGAAAGTCGTTGATGATTTTACTCGAGACACAGGCCGACACACCTCCCGGATACACTCAGAATATTGTCTATAAAGAAGTACTGTGAAGCATTCTTGAACGAGCTGTTCAAGTATACGTAATTAAGCATTTCCATTATTTTCTAATCTCTAACTTAAATGTTTACTTTAATTGTTCCATTTTTTGTAAGTTACATTCTAACGCTGTTCTTATAACCGAGCCTTTGTTTATCATCTGACTCTGTCATCTCAATTATACCTAATCAAAATAATTTGTTCACAAAGGAAGCATAAATATTTGCATGAAGATTTCAAGCAGTATTCAAATTCGTAACTACTCTCTTAATCTAATATTACTCACTTAGTTACATAAAAACCAATTTACTTTTTAGTAGTACCTGAGATCTAAATACTGTTTTTTTTTAATGTAACATGTGCCACTAAATCTTTGACAGGAAAATCCATCGATGAACTTGAAGAGCACATTTCAAACATGCTTAGACGCTTTCTACAAGTTCACAATCAGAGTGAATGATGCCAATTGCGACGTATGAAGCTAACTAAAAATGACAATGATGGTCTTCATCCCTCATTTGTTGTAGAAAGACGCTGCTAATTAACTTTTGATATAAATGATGTGTTCATGCCTCGTGTGGTGTATATGGATGCTGCAAATGCATAAAAATGTCTTTTGGTGCATATGTAAATGTCTTTTGCTGTGTATATAAATGTTTGCATGATCTATTGTTATTGGATCATTTGAGTGGCTTTTGGTTTATTCCGTTTTCTAATTTTCTGTATAAATCTCTCTGTCTATGATTTATTCATAACTTTTTTCACATGCAAAATTTTTTCAAGGCCATCTTTGATAGGCAAGTTTGAAGGCCAGATCCCTGCGCAGGCGCAGGGGATTCTGCGGGTCTTCAGAGAAAAGAAGCTTTTTCCAAATTCAGAGAGCTGAAATGAGTATGTGTTGAAGCTTTGTATGCGTAGTCTTCTTTAAGTTAGGAATAACTTTTTGAGCGAATCCGCTCCTTATTGATGTTGATTCTAATTGTAAATTGTTCGATTAGACCTTGAATAATAAAAAGTTTCAAACTCAGGAAATTTTACAAAAATGGTAAATGAATTAAAAGAAATCAAATTACATAAAATAAGATAAAAAAATAATCCATACAATCATTAAGAATCACTTAGAATTTTATGCGCGTTAGTTTTAAAAAATTTGAATGTGAGAGAGAGAGAGGGGAGTGGGAGAGAGAGGTATGGAGGATTCGAGAGTATTATTTATTTATTTATTTAAAAAAATGGGAGGGATGAGATGGAGAGACTAGGAATCTAAGAATTTTCTCCTTTTTCCTTACCATTTTAAAATAAATTGGGAGGGGGTCCTCTAACCAACCCCAATTTGCATTATATATAGAGATAACTAGAATTTATGCACGTGTGTTGCACGTGTTTAAAAAAATTTGAGAAGGGAATTGAGAGAAATATGGAGGAGTCTTATTTATTTATTTATTTTAAAAAAAGGGGAAGGGATGATATGGAGGACTTGAGAGGTGAGGGAGAGTCGTGGAGGGCTTGAGAGGTGAGGATTTTTCTCCTTTTTTCTATTTTTCAAGAAAAAATGAGAAGGGTGGACCTCTAACCAAGGATATTTGCATTATATATAATAAAGATAAAGATAATTATATTATATATTACATATTAAGAATCATTAAGAAACTGACTTGAGAAAAGCAAAGTTGGTATGAGGAATAATTTAAGTTATTTAGGGTATTTAAATTAAGGTTTGCTATACCAAACCTTTAATGGTTCACATGTAATAATATGTTTAATGGAGAATTAAGGGTGAAGGGTCTTCTTGAAAAAACATGAAAAAGTTTGGTGTGGTTATGAATAATAGTATAAGTTAAGGGTAATTTACTGGAAACACCAGAAGATTAGGATAGTTTAGTGAAATTTACCATAAACAAAACAATAACAGGTGCCGGGTACGGATACGGGTCAGTCAAATTTAAGGAGACACATCTCGCCTGAAATTCGGAAACGTGTGCAGGGCTGAAAACTTTCGGGTAGATTCATCTGAGTGCAGATGTGGGCCCAATTTCTTAAAGCCTTCCCACATTAAACAAGTATTAGAGAAATTAAATCCCTTAATTATTTGCCATTACTTCTTTGTAAATAATAAAATTAGTCAATCAATTTATGCATCAAAAACAATTCAAAAAATGAAAAACAAAAGTTTCAGCATAAATATATATAGAATAAGTTTTCTTTGAACATGTATATCGGGATTAATCAATCTAATTGTTATGCTTTTATTGGTTACACTAGATGGGCCCACTGCCCACATTCTATTAAATCCGATAGCAATCGGGTTGGGCTTCTCTTGCCCAAACGGGTACTATAGGCCAGGCCTCTGAAGCAGCTGATGTATAATATAAGGTAACATGAACCTATCATGCAAAAAAATATAAAATAAAGCCTGTAAGAAATAAAATAACCTCCCCACATCTATAATCTTTTAAACAACCTCCTTGAAATGCCATTGAGTTTAGGAGTAGGTCATCGGACTTTTGCAGAGCAAAGAATTTTCTTTATGAAAAAAGAGTTCATAATAATTGTTGTTGTTTTTTGGATTAAATCACTAGTATTTTTCATGTGCGACGAGCGTATATTACATTACATTGTTTACAATAAATATTCTGGATTTAAAAATATTTGGGTCTAAGAGAGATGTCTCTAAAATTCGTAATAGATGTCATGAATATTGGTGACTGAATGTACTGAAAGAGAGAGCGTTTGAAATTTGAATATACAAATTAAAATAATAACTAGGTTGATAATATGAATAGTTTAGTAAGAGCCTCATTTCCTATTTTTTTTATAAAAAATGTTTTCACTTAAAGCCCCTCTAAACTATGCTAATTACTAATATAGCCTTAAAAATTGATAAATGCTTATTATCTCCTAAAACATTTAAGTCGCAACTTATTGCCCTTAAAAGTTTTCCATCCAAATTTAAAGTCGTCGACTCGTCGTTACCCAAGTATTAGCAAACCCTTGATACCACATGAACTACCTGTAGGGTTTTTTTCGTCACCATATTGAGATACAAATACGCGTCGCATGTCAGGCGTACTACAGATTTTCCCTGTCTAGGGTAAGAAGGGGTTTATTGATTGTGGGGATCCGAATCTCAGGCAGCCACGGACTAAACTGCTGTTAATTACCCCCTGTCTTTGGAGCGAAAGAACCTCCGATTGACGGGTCAAACTGGTCATGCGAACTCAATATGCAGGGTGCGTGTGTTGTGTTTTGAAGGGTCTTGAGTATATCGAGGGCCTCGCAGAGTTTACGGAGGGCCCGCTACCCGGATAGCGGGAGATCAAGAGGCTAGCAGCGCCCCGTTAGAATTTTTTTTCTAACGGGGAAAGTGTTGTGGAGTGTGTATATATATATAAAAAAAATGTGAATAGCGTCCAAAGGACGCGTGAGCGCCAGCGTCTGGACGCCACACGTGCCCGGCACGTGAACGCTGGGGGCCGGCGCATCATGCGCCCGGCACATCGGCGCTGGACGCCTGCGGAAAAAAGGGGCTTAACCCCTGTACTGGGAGTTGTACTCCCAATTGACTTTTGGAGTTAAACTCCTAAAAGAAGGACAAAGGGGCTTAACCTCTGCACTGGGAGTTGTACTCCCAATTGACTTTTGGAGTTAAACTTCTAAAAAGAAAGACTCTTCTTTTCTTTTCTTTTTTTTCCCGGAGTTAAACTCCCAAGAGATTTTCGGAGATGATGAAAGGGAACCCCTTTCTTCTCCCTTGAGTCCTAAATCTTCTCTTGAGTCTTAGATCTTCTCAAAGTGGGGTTTTAGGAGATGTGTCTCCTTCCTCCTCCTCTCTGTTAGTAGGATCTTGGAGAAAAAGGGGGTGAGACTTAAAAATCACCCCTTTTGAATTTTTAAAGGAAGATCCGGGCTCCCCTTCAAGGGTTTTATGGTGAAAAAATTGTTTCATTTTGGAAAAAAGAAGAGTTAAACTCTTGGTGAAGAAGGTTTAGAACCTTGAGGATGGAGAAGGAGGCACAGAATCCTAAACTTTTTTTTTAGAATGAAAGAAAAGTTCTTTAGATTTTTCATCATATTTGCCTTTATAGACTACACACTTTACATATAGCCCCTTGAGCATTGCTAAATGGCACTTGTGCCACCCCATACCTTATGTGCTTATCTCTTTTTGCACATAAGCCATGAGATTTACAAAATTTTGGCTTTTTGCCCGTTTTACATATATTTATTTCTATATAAAAAAGAAATATATTAAACCAATTTATGACTTCATTCTTTTTGTCATGGGGCCGGTCCCTTCCATACTCGGTCTTGATCAGGGTTTGGGCCCACTTGGCTTGGGGTTGACTTTGATTTTGACTTGGTCAACCGGGTTGTAATTTTTGACCCCGACAAAGTGCCCCCCATCAATAAGTGCACACCGCTTGTGTGGGTTGTGTGCATGAAATTGATGGATCTTGTTCTATATGGAACTTGATTTAGTTGGGTTCCCTTTTGACGACTTGGAGGGTCGATGCTGTCATTTTAGCCACTTGGACGATTGATACTGTCATTTTAGCGACGTGGACGGTCGGTGCTGCCATTTTTGCGATTTGGACGGTCGGTACTCCTATTTTAGCGACGTGGACGGTCTGTATTGCCATTTTAGCGACGTGGACGGTCGGTGCTGCCATTTTTGCGACTTACACGGTCGGTGCTGCCATTTTAGCGACGCGGACGGTCGGTGCTGCCATTTTAGCGACGTGGACGGTCGGTGCTGCCATTTTTGCCACTTGGACGGTCGGTGCTGCCATTTTAGCGACGTGGACGGTCGGTGCTGCCATTTTAGGGACGTGGACGGTCGGTGCTGCCCTTTTTGCGACTTGGACGGTCGGTGAGTTGCTCCGCTTCTTGCGGTGTCGGGCTTGAAGTTGACTTGCCCCGCTTCTGCGGTGTCAGGGTTGATTTGTTTGATTTGATTTATTTTGAGAGTTCCCTACCCGTCCTGCGGGACTTTTGAGCTTGGAAGCGCTACCGGGTGGGACATTAATTTGATCTGTTTGATTTCTGCCTTATTTGGCGGGACTTTTGAATTTGAGAGAAATCTGGAATTTAGATTTTGTTTGGCATCAGTATTGCTGCACTGGAATAATGCCAGGAACAACTCATTATTTGCCTTTGGGAAGACTTGGGATTTGGGTTTTTTGGGTCGGCATCAGCACCGCTAATACTGAAATAGTGCCAGAAGCGACTCATCATTTTCCCTAGGAAGACCTGGGATTTGGGTTTTTTTTGGGTCGGCATCAGCACCGCTAACACTGAAGCAATGCCAGGAGAGACTCATCATTTGTGTAAGGTTCTCAGGCACAACCACAAGGTTCCACAAGGCATCAAACATGCCGTATTTAAAAATTTTAGTGTGCCAAACAACCCTAACCTAGGATCTAACTAGTGTTTTAGGAGCTAAACTAGAAAGTAAACTACTTTACATCTAAGTGATAATGGAATACAATCTTTGTAAACCGGTCCTTAACTTCAATAACTCCTTGTAGTGGTCCCTTCGCTGCGATCATAGAACACCCAGACTCTTGCATGGCTTCTCAAGATGAAAGGAACGATCTTGCTTGAAGTCTTCGAGACCGAAAATGATCTACGTCGAGGAGACACTAACTCAAGCTACTACTTCACTAATGAGAGATTAGTGAAGCTAACACCCTATACTAAACTGCTAATCTAGTAGATGATGATGAAGTAGGAAGTGGGCTCACTTTAGTTTTATTTTTCTCACAATATTTTCTCACTTTGGAAAAAGCTAGCTTTTTCTCAAGGATGAAGAAAATAAAGTCAAGAGATGAAAATGAACTAATGAAGTGAGAGAATTAACCATGGGTGAGTTTGTATCATATACTAACTCATGTAGAGAGATAACCATAGCTAAATTATAATGGTTAGGTTAATAAATATCTTAAGTGAAACAAAATGAGTGGACTAAGTCAATGCATCCACAAGTTTCTACAAGCTTCATGCATGTGAGCAATTATCCACTAATTTAGATTTACTTTAAATATTTAAACCATATATTATAATTAGTATGGTGCAAGTCTCATACACCCATGTAGTGTGTATCAACAACCATGACACAAAATAAAAAACACAATTAATATATATCACATATATACTAAGTGTGCACGTGTGAGAAAAATAAATGCTTAAGTGAGCCAATATTAGTTAATGTAAACTAGTATATCAAATATACAATTATACACTAAATTATCAAATCAACACTTGATTTAATAATCCGGCTATATCACATATAACCGACTAATATTATATGTACCAACTTATCGAATCAACACCTGATTCGATAACCCGGTTATATCACATATACCCGACCGATACAAATATGGCGAGAATAGAATATAGTATTACATACTCGTATTATTCTCGGTCCCTCACATATCACATATGTGCTCCTACTTCGTTTTGCCTGAGCCAGTAAAACCTCTATGTAGGACTCTAAAGACTCGTCAATACGCCGGCAGTAGGTGATGATCACATCAAACACCCACAAGCCGTCAGCAGTACTAGCTGGACGTAACAGCTACCCAGGTATTGAGCGATCAGAAGATCAACAAGCAAACCCGCTCTAGCTCCTGTAAAGCCTGGCAGTAACACTACCGTACAGTCCGGTCTCTTCGTCTAAGATGTCGCATATCAAGTCTAGGGATGGTAAACATCAGACCCCTAATAACTCGATAAGTCATGCCGATACAAGGCTCATAACGGGTCGAGAAACTACTGATAACACTTACCAGTAAATCTCTAAATCAGCCCTGGCCAGGGACTTCCCTGTTATGACCAATCGAGCACAGCGCAACATCAACCCCCAATACGGGGAGAGACGAAACCCCTCCTATCGCTCATTCCCTCCATGTGACTCGGGACTGTATCCAAAAACCACCGTTTTGCACGTCCTCTTGAACGTGGTAAGGTGGAAATCAAAGCACAGTGGGAATCACACAAGACTCTATGACGATCTCGGGTCTACACACTAACATGTACCAGTGTCACCAGAGAACTGCCATCTGAAGTCAGGTATAATACCATCTAGGAGTTCTCGGCGAGTCTGTCCAGTATACCCAGTCTCCACTGAGTACCCGTATACCATCTCTAATGTCAAACACCAATGGATATGGGATCATCCATCGCCCATCACATGGGACGAGAAGCGTATACGCTAGTCTACTCTGGTATATCGATGCCTCGTCTCGATACACCCACGACTAGGAACATTAAAGGATGAACTTATGGACTACCATGGCCCCACTAGTATGATCTGCATCATAATCCTGGTAGTCAAGTACACATCGTAAGGGCTTTACCAACATGTAACCATAAGACAGTAAGAGACAAGTATACATGTTAAGATAAAGAGCAACTAGAAAGCATACTATCATGTCGAGCAAGAAAGTCCTCTCTATATTAAGTCCAATTATCCACTATAATATACATCATATGTACAATAATGGCCTCTAGGGCATACATACAACTAACAATCTCCCACTTGCACTAGAGCCAGCTGCTGTAATATCGCATACCCAACATCTCGAAGAGTCTCTCGAACTGTATCTGGGGAATGACCTTCGTAAGTAGATCCGCTGTGTTGTTATTCGTGTCAACTCTCCTGATCTCGATCTCCCGGCGATCAACTATCTCCCGGATCAGGTGATACCGCCTCAGAATATTCCTGGATCGTTGATGGGACCTGGGTTCCTTGGCCAAAGCCACCGCTCCATTGTTATCACAATACAAAGGTATTGGATACTCAATAGATGGAACTACTCCAAGTTCAGTTATGAACTTCTTCATCCAAACAGCCTCTTTGGCAGCATCGTTGGCAGCGATGTATTCAGCCTCCATCGTCGAGTTTGCCACGGTTTCCTGCTTGGAACTCTTCCACCATACCGCCCCTCCATTGAAGGTAAAGACAAATCCCGAGTGCGACTTAGAGTCGTCCTTATCACTCTGGAAGCTCAAATCGGTAAAGGACTCCACTTGGAGTTCTCCGTTACCATACACCAAAAGCATCTCTTTAGTTCTTCTCAAGTACTTGAGAATGCTCTTCACAGCTGTCCAGTGACTCTCTCCAGGATCTGCTTGATACCTACTCACTACACTTAGTGAGTATACTACATCGGGTCTGGTACATAGCATCGCGTATATGATAGAGCCTACTGCCGAAGCATAGGGTATCCCTTGCATGCGAGCTCTCTCCAAATCAGTCTTAGGAGACATCTCTTTGGAGAGAGTGAATCCTGAGATCGTGGGTAAAAACCCATGCTTGGATTCTTCCATACTAAACCTCTTTAGTATGGTGTCAATGTACCTGGATTGGGACAATCCCAGCATCCGTTTAGATCTATCTCTATAGATCTTAATCCCCAAGATGTAAGAGGCATTCCCTAGATCTTTCATTGAGAATCTTTGTGATAAGAAGAGCTTGACCGATTGCAGCATAGGAATGTCGTTTCTTATCAAGAGTATGTCATCCACGTACAATACGAGGAAGACAACCTTACTCTCTACCACCTTCTTGTATATACAAGGTTCATCTACGTTTTTGACGAAATCAAACTCTTTGATAACGACATCAAAATAGATGTTCCAACTCCGCGATGCTTACTTTAACCCGTAGATAGATTTAAGCAGCTTGCACACCTTTCCGCTGCTCCCACTGTCTACGAAGCCCTCTGGCTGAGTCATGTACACGCACTCTTCTAAATCACCATTTAAAAAGGCGGTCTTAACATCCATTTGCCAGATCTCGTAGTCATGGTATCCAGCAATGGCAAGTAGAATCCGGATGGACTTAAGTATAGCCACTGGAGAAAAGATTTCGTCATAATCCACACCTGGTCGTTGACAAAAACCCTTTGCAACAAGTCTAGCTTTAAAAGTCTCAACTTTTCCATCTACACCAAGTTTCTTTTTAAAGATCCATTTGCTCCCAATGGGTTTTACCCCTTCAGGAGCAACTTCCAAAGTCCATACTTTGTTGGTGTACATGGATTCCATCTCAGATCGCATTGCATCCAGCCATTTCACAGAGTCTCCACTCGTGATGGCCTTCTTGAAGCTAGTCGGGTCATCATTCTCCATGATGCAAGCCTTGCTCCCACCATCAATGAGAAAACTGTAGTATCTCTCATCTTCCAGTTCTACCTCCTTGCCACGGCTTTGTTTCAAAAGAAAACCCTTTTCTAAAAAGGTGGTATGTCGAGAAACAAATATCTTTTGTTCCTCGGAATGGTAGAAGATATACCCTCGCGAATGTTTGAGATATCCTATAAACTTACACAGAACTGACAGTGCCTCGAGTTTGTCCGGATTTTGTGTTTTCACATATGCCGGACAACCCCATATCTTAACATAATTAAGATATGGTCTCTTTCCTTTCCATATCTCATATGGAGTGGTTGGCACAGATTTGGTGGGAACCATATTCAATAGGTCTGCAGCTGTCTCCAGTGCATAACCCCAAAAGGAAATAGGTAACTCAGCAGTGCTCATCATAGAGCGCACCATATCTAATAGGGTGTGATTCCTCCGCTCCGATACACCGTTGTGCTATGGTGTATACGGAGGAGTAAGCTGAGAGAGAATCTCATTCTCTTTTAGATAATCACGGAATTCCGTGCTCAAGCATTCTCCTCCTCGAACAGATCGTAGGATTTTAATACTTTTACCCGTTTGGTTCTAGACTTCGGATTTATATTCTTTGAATTTCTCAAAAGCTTCAGACTTGTGTTTCATCAGGAAGACATGTCCGAATCTTGAGAGTTCGTCAGTGAATGTAATGAAGTGCGAAGAACCATTCCTGGCATGTGTAGACATAGGACCACATACATCACTATGTATCAGTCCCAAGAGCTCTCTAGCTCTTTCTCCGTGTCCTGTAAATGGAGTTTTGGTCATCTTGCCTTTGAGACATGATTGGCAAGTGTCATAAGATGAAAATTCGAACGGATTCAAATATCCATCCTTATGCAACTTAGCCAATCATGTCGCATTGATATGACCTAGTCTACAACGCCACAAGAAGGATTCGTTCATTTCTGAACTCTTCCTCTTGTGTGTGTTTTGTACATTAAGAACTGTGGTCTGATTTAGAATGTATATGCCATTATTTAACGAGCCTGATCCAATCAATTTTTGATTCAGGAAAATGTTCATAACATCATCTTATACTATAAAATTATATCCCTCTTTACTTAATAAAGAAACTGATATAAGGTTGCATATCAGAGTCGGGATGTAATAGCATTGTTCAGAATCAATGTATTACCATTTGGTAATACAAGGTGATATTCGCCAACTGCTTTGGCTGCAACATTTGCCCCATTCCCTACTCTTACGGAATGATCACTCATTCCCAGTTCTCTACCTTTTCTTAGCCCATGTAACATATTACATATGTGGGATCCCGATCCGGTATCTAATACCCAGGACGTAGAGTGAACTGATAAACAGTTCTCGATAACTAACACACCTGAAGAAGATGCATCAACACGCTTATTCTTCGTTTGGGCGGCGTAGGAATCCGGATATTTCCCTATTCCCTGTTCAGTCTTATAACAATTATAAGAAAGAACGGAACCAACGATCCCCTGCTCAGTATAACATGCAGGTTCGGTCAATACATCCATATTATTATCTTGATTAAGGCCTGACATGGTTGCTATCTGGAGAGAGAGAGAAGATAACACTTTAGCGTATGTTCTTGCAAGATCATATTGGTTATTATTTTATCTAATCAGGATGGCCCCCACTGCTTTTATCAAATCTTCCTTCAAACCCTAAAAGGAAAGACTAGACGGGATTAATTACACCCTACAATTTCGCCAATATTTCAGCCAGGCCAGTGCCGGTATTTTGAGGGAGGTTCCCCGTGCTTTCGCACGGACCTAATTAAAATAAACCTCGTTTTTCCAGAGGCATAATCCCGTTGACACCTTTCTAGACAGCTACTTGATCGGCTAATTGTCCTGTGTAAAACTCTCCCACGAGTAACGCTTACTCGCAGTAGGTATCGGGATCCAACTATCTCATAGAAGGTATGCAATCTCATTGCAAATTTCAATACTTGAAATTCCCGATAATATTTTGCCCCTAGCATGCTATGACCTTGACGCAGGCCAAACAACCCATAGTCTGCTAGTCAAGTTCAACCCGTCATTTCCTGATTGAATTAAACCAACCCGCATGACCCTTGATGCAGGCCAAACAACGCCGTACGAATACCCTAATCCAATCGCATCTCATGCTACAGATAAGTACTAATTTAGCTACCGTACACTACGCCTTGACGCAGGCCAAACTACCGTAGCACGAATACTAAAATAGTACTTGTCTGAAATGACGGAGGGCTACGCAGGTTTTTAAGAAAACCATGAGCGTAATGAACTTGATATTGTTGTAGAATCGTGTGATTTTTGAAAAGGAGTGTTTTTTAGGCTTTTACTAGTTTCGCTAAAGAGGTCACTCCCGGTGAAGCGATCTCGGCTCTTTCCTTATCGAATATGGTACGGGATATTTCATAAATACCGCTATGTAAAGCAAAAACTATAGAAGAAATCAAAAGACAAACCGAGTGTTGTAGCATATGCTAGTTTTGCTAAAGAGGTCACTCCCGGTGAAGGGATCTCGGCTCTTTCCTTATCGAATAAGGTACTGGATATTCTACAAGGAATACCGCTATGCAAAGCAAAAACTAGAGCTACTTTTTTTGAAAATTTGATTCTACAACATCTTTTAGGTTTCTTTTCTTTCATTAATCTTATTAATGAAGTCCCATCATTTATGCTTCCTAAGCATCACAGAAGAAACGAAAATACAACGTACGCTTATGCCATCTGCATTCGCCACAGTGTCCCGTTATGCACCGTTAGGTTACTTAACTAACGGTATAGCGGGACGGGACTAGCGCAGGTGTAAAACATAAGCAACGTCTACTATATATCTCATATATAATATATATCCATTCATCTCATAATCCATAGTGATCACATCACAGAGCAGCAGCAGAAACATATGAAATATTGGATATATTAGGAGGTCCGTGTTTTATTTTGAGCCTGTATAAAACACAGATTTCACGGTCGCGATGAATAGCCAAACCCACATCCCTAGACCCCTACGAGAGCGGCAAGCAACCCTACCAATTCTAGAGTTAGGAGACCCAGACTCGACTCCTCGAGTTGGTCTCCCACTGGACTCTAGAACCCGGTTACTTGTGCTCCCCTCCTTGGGTCTATCCTAATGCGGAAAAGTAAATAATATACAACAATGGTGATATCATTCTCAACCCGGAAGTGCCCCCAATAAAAGAATATTACATACAATGAATTTTTTTACATGAATGAAAATAAAAACTCTCATCTCACATAAAACCCCCGGCTATTCAAAACACGACGATCCAATATAACATATACAACAACACATAACATCACATGTCATCAACGTAAGTAAACATGCGTATCCCAATTGTCGTTGACATATAGCAACGAAACCGGCGATACACCACATATTACACTTATGGTCACAGAAAAGAAAATGAAAAACTACAACAATTGGAATCGTAACTGCCCTTAGACATCATAAACCCGGGATATCTCATATCCAAGATTTCATGCTTAACAATGTAAAGCTCGTATTTAGGTCTCACCCATGAAAACACCTTTTCAAAATAAGTCGGACAATTCAACAAGCTTTCCGATTACACCCGAGAACGAAATGTTAAATTTACACGCAACAAATATATTTGTGGATTCCAATTATTGTATCTCATTACAGAAAGCTAGACGATGTTAAACAATTCGATCGAATCAACGAATTCCAAAAATTCCCAGAAATCTCAACACTTGAGCAATGTTAGAAGTACCCAGAATCATACCACAGTGCCCATGGACCAGCAGCTGAAGGCCCGTCCCAAGCCTCTCAAGTGGCGCCGCAGAACCGCCGCCAAAACCATGTTTTGGCCGCGTCATGTTTTGGCCGCGGTTCTGCGGTCAGTTAGACGAGTTAGGGACTCGTTCTTCAGGTGGGTCCATAGAATTACCTGCATGATTTTTAGAGTATTTTTAACAAGAAGATTTTCAACTTTTGAAAAAATTTCCAGAAAGTGGGCAATATCGGGTTTTCGGAGTTCGTTCGAACTTCTAACTTCGCCTAGACAACTCATAATGCTCTAGCAAGGCTCTGATACCACTGTAAGGTTCTTAAGCACAACCACAAGGTTTCACAAGGTATCAAACATGCCGTATTTAAAAATTTTAGTGTGCCAAACAACCCTAACCTAGGATCTAACTAGAGTTTTAGGAGCTAAACTAGAAAGTAAACTACTTTACATCTAAGTGATAACGGAATACAACCTTTGTAGACCGGTCCTTCACTTCAATAACTCCTTGTAGTGGTCTCTTCGCTGCGATCATGGAACTCCTGGACTCTTGCATGGCTTCTCAAGGTGAAAGAAACGATCTTGCTTGAAGTCTTCGATGCCGAAGATGATCTACGTCAAGAAGACACTAACTCAAGCTACTACTTCACTAATGAGATATTAGTGAAGCTAACACCCTATACTAAAATGCTAATCTAGTAGAGGATGATGAAGTAGGAAGTGAGCACACTTTAGTTTTATTTTTCTCACAATATTTTCTCACTTTGGAAAAAGCTAGTAAGCTTTTTCTCAAGGATGAAGAAGATGAAGTCAAGAGATGAGAATGAACTAATGAGGTGAGAGAATCAACCATGGGTGAGTTTATATCATATACTAACTCATGTAGAGAGATAACCATGTTTACCCCAATCAGAGCAAAGCTCTGTTCAAATTCCAAGGCGGGAAATGAAGCAACGCTTCTGTTTCCCCCAATCAGAGCAAAGCCCAGTTTAAAATTCAAACTTTAATAAATGAAGCAACGCTTCAGCTGACCTGCACTCTGCGCTGCGCGACACGTGTCAGCGCAGTTGCGCAAGCGCAGTTGCGCTGCGCTCTGCGCCGCGCGACACGTGGCATCGCAGTTGCGCTAGCGCTCTGCACCGCGCGACACGTGGCATCGCAGTTGCGCTAGCGCTCTGCGCCACGCGACACGTGTCAAGCGCAGATGCACTTGCGCCAATACCAGCACCAAAACAGAAAAATTCTGGAAAGATCTTTCTCAATCTTGTTAAAAACAAGAAGATTGTCTTCTGTAAAACAGAAGCCCTTGGATCAAAAATCCAACGGTGGGGAAAAATCCCTAAATCACTCAGAAAAAGATCTCTTTAACTAATTTAACAAACTAATTGGCACTATATAAAGGCCCCTAGACCCCAAGTATAAAAAACGACATCAACACAGAGAGAAAAACAGAGAATTCCTCTAAAGAATTTTGAGAAAAGCTCAAAGAAAGAAAAAGGTAAAAACCTTTAAAAAAAAAGAACAGTTTCTTCTAAAAAGATCATTGATCTAAGAACAAGATAAAAAATCTTCAATAAAAAATATATAATAATAACAAAGGCATTACCTTTTGATGAACCATTGGTTCTGGAATCTTAAAAGATTCTTTTTTTAATCCAAAAATTGGATTGAGATATTAAACAGTGCCCTGCACTTGTAAATCTGCACTGTTGCGCTCTCGGGTTGGCGCAAGCCACCAGAAAGCGCCACGTGTCAGCCCCAGAACGAATTGCGCTATGCGCTTCTAAAACAGAGCACTGCTCTCTTAAATTGGCACAAGTCACCAGAGCGCGCCACGTGTCAGCAGCGCAACAGCGCAGCGCACTGCGCTAGCAGACTTGCGCTCACCACAGCGTGACATGTGTCACCTCCACATGGACTTGCGCCTTGCGCTCCTCAATTGGCGCAAAGCGCCTGACAAGCCACGTGAAGCGCTGTCAGAGCATTTAATGCAATGCATTTTCAAGGGCAGAGCCCAATAAAAAAGGGTCCATCAGACCAAACAAAAGTGCCATGCACTATTAAAAGGGGCAAAGCCTAATTAAAAGGGCCTAATAGGCCAGAAAAGAATGCACTGTATTATTAAACAGGGGCAAAGCCCTAATAAAGGCCTAACAGGCCAAAAGCAAATACAATCTTGAATATTCTCAACTGGACTTAGCCCAATAATGGCCATAAGTTCTCAAATTAAATTGACTGAGCACGACTGCTCCCTTAAATCAATTTACACTCGGTTCAAGGGTACATCTCCGAACTCTTCCGACATCCGTCGTTGTAATCCTTCAACGTCGTCAGAGAGGTGACGGGTCCCGACGGCCATACATGCAATGGACCACTACGTCCCTAAACTGGAACAATAGAGCCCAGACGCTCTTTTGTCGGATCTAAACAATCCCGTTGAGTTGATCTTAGCCTCAAAAATGGCTAACGTATCCTTAAACCAAAACCCCAAACCCAAATCTAAGAAAATACGGATTTGGACTAATCCACGTCCTACGGGCGACGACATAAATTAGTCTTCGTATACAATCCACGGGCAACCACAAATAAAACAAACACCCACGACACGAAGTGAAATTCTGAAGAAAGAGAAAATTGTTACCGCGATGCGGTAGCGTAATTGACTGCAGGGGCTTGCGCCTGCAGGGAAGAGCGTTCCCACAATCAAAAACCCCTCAAACGAGGGGGAATCTGACGAAGTCTGCTATATCGGCCGCATCCGTCTAAACCTCCGATACACGGTGCCATAAATCAACTTGGCATCTTCGGAGAGGTGGACGGATAAAACCAAATAGCATCTGCCCCGAATTTCAGGCAAGACGAACCTACGCGGTCGCGTCTCTGTATTTCGGAGGGGAACAGATTCTGGCACGCCCGGTGGGACCTTTTCCTCTTTCCACTCCACACTTCGTGTGTCGTGTTCGCGAATGAATCGCGGTTTGCTGTGGTTGCCTGTGGATTCGAGGTACTTAGATTTGGTGTCTTGCTCCGTTCAGAAAACAGAAGATCAATGGCTTCAAACTGCACTACTTGCAACTGCAACTCTCGCTCCGTTCTTGCTGGAGGAGTGGCTTATGGGCCCTAAGCGGCCTCCCTTTTCAAGATGCCAGTGGAGCAGATAACTCAAGCCACCACTGGATTATTCTTCGGGACCATGCTCCTACCGATGAGCTTCAATACCCCAATGACGTCGCAAGAAGCTCCAAAGAAGTCGGTCTTTGATCGGCTTACAACTACCGCGGCCCCTCTCAATGGGTCGCCCAACTCCACTGCCTTAGTTTTTAACGGACTAGGTCAGAGCTCCAACGGGCCTATGAAGAAGCCAGCAATACCTGAAGCTGCCATCCCAAAGCGGATATCCATTCCGGCTCAAGCGGACGAAATCATTGGAAAGACTCCACCTTCCAAGAAGTCAGTTTTTACAAGGCTGGCCATTCCGGTTGCTGCTCCAGGCGAGGTCCTCAAAGCTGCTTCCCTTGCCCGGAGATCTGTCTTTGACAAATTAGACATTGCTTCTCAACGGGTGTCAGTCTTTGACAGGCATGCACCAATAACGGTCTCTCCTCAAAGCAGGAGGCATGAGGAGGTCACCCCTACGGCTGAAACAACTCCATCCGCACGACACGCTCGACGTCGCCACTGGCGCCGAGTAAGGAAGGTTGGGGGCAACTCCCCCTCTGGGATAACTTCTCCGGCTTCGATGGTGGAAATCAAAGCTGCCGGTCCAACCGAGAACAGCTTTGAACTGCTCAATAAGGTGCGCAGAAACTCTCCTACTGTAGAGCTGAAGAGAACTCCTTCACCTATGGAGAATGCTCCAGAGAAGAAGCCGAAGCAGCCCCCACAATGGCTGTTCCCTAAAATTTACAAGGTCTGGCGTCAAGTCCAAGATTCCGTGATCGATCAAGAATATCTCCGCCGACAGAAAAAGATGAAGGTTCGGCAGGAGAAGGACTACTCTGTCAAGCCACAAAAGGTGACAGCTGGCTGGGTGCCCACTGCAACGGCTCCCTCAACGTCAATTACCCAAAAGAAAAGGAGGCCGCAAAAAGCCCCTGTGAACATGGCGAACCGTAAAAGCGCTGAACACAAACACCCCAAGTCTGGGGGCATAGTGGTGCACACTGTTTATATTGCTTCCGGAAAGGAAGAAGGCCGTGCTTCAACGGGTCACCAACCGCTTACCCAATCCGTGACAAAAGCCCAGGAGCAGCAACAGAAGCTTCAGGAAATGATGACTGCAATGGCTGCACTTATCGGGCCAAAAGAAAGCTCGGAGGCGTCATCAGAACAGCGTCACGAACAAGAGACTGATGCTGATTTCTTATGCAGAGTTCTTGAAAAGAAGGACAGAAAAGCCGCGGAGCAAGCGGCTAACATAAAACAGATGGCGCTCCTCTTCCAAGATATGGTAAGGATGATGTTACAGCCGGATCCTCCAGCTGAAGACCTTCCGATCATTGTTGGAGACGATGGACGGGAGACATCTGATCCTCCTCCGGCTCTTTCAGCAGCCAAGGAGGAAACAATTTCCAAGGCCGCACTGGATGACTATATAGCTCAGCAAATACGAGCTCATCAGGCGAGTAGATCGGCTGGGCAAATTGTTAGAACCGGACGACCCTATCCGGGCTAGTATGACCAAATCAGTTACCCGCCGGGATATACGATCCCTAAATTCCATGTATACAAGGGGACAGGGAATCCACATCAGCATGTCGCTCAATTCAGGGCCTTATGCGGCAACACTGGAGGCAATGACAAACTGTTGCTTCGCCAATTCGTCGGCAGCTTACCAGAAACGGCCTTTGAATGGTATTCGGAGCTACCTAACGACTCTGTCAAAACATTTGCGGAGATGGAGCTATTGTTTACACAAATATTCGCGAGTGCTAGTGAACGCACCCCGATCACGTCATTGATCAACGCCAGAGTAAAGCCGGGAGAGACATGGGTGCAATCCGATGGCGGAACCTATGGTCGAAGTGCGAACAACGCATAGAAGAGGCTCCTGCAGTGGGCATGTTTATAGGAACCCTCGATCCGCTGGCGACCATATCCCAGTTCATGATGTTCTTCAAGCCGACGACTTTCCAGGCCTTGATCGACAAGCTGGCCTAAATGGACCAAATGGGTCACGACCATCCTCCTCAGAGACGGAGCCTCGAAATGAGAAAGAAAAAGGGAAAGCGATCATCGTCGCCAATATTCAACAACAGCCGAGCAACTCAAAGCCGGTTGTTCGCCAAAACAATGTGCGTCCACGCCCATCCCTCGAGGAGAGACTGGGACGTCCTTACTCGTTTCCCCAGGATAAAACGAGGAAACTGTTCGAGCTGGCAGTGCGCAACAGACTCAACAATCTGCTGAGTCCAAAACGTCCGTTGCAACCAGGCGATGTCAACGATCCCAATTATTGCCCTTACCACCAAACGGTAAGTCACCCAATCGAGGATTGCTTCGTCTTTAAAGGATGGATCGAAGATCAATACCAATAGGGCAAGTTCACGTTGTCCGACAACTGGAAGGTGAGCCCGCCACAACCACATGCCCCTAAAAAGATAGACATGCCGGGGGCATCGTGCTCATTCATAAGGAAAACCCCATCGTCCGAAAAGTCAGTAAACTAAAGATTCGCCTCAAATATGGCGACATTGGACCACTATGTCCTAAAACTGGCGAAAGACCGAAACGTCGTTAAACTAACATTGGACCACTATGTCCTAAAACTGGCTGATGACTGAAACGTCCTTAAACTAATGACGGACCACTACGTCCTAAAACTAGCTGCTGACCGAAATGTCGATAAACTACGGTGGATCGCGACATCCCAAAGCCGATACAAAACAAAAGAATAAAAAAAAATAAAAAAATAAAAATAAAAATGGTATGTCCATAAGCAAAAAGGGCACGGATGAAAACCTGAAGGGGCTCCGTGAGTAAAAACAGCAGGGCTACCGGTGAGTCTTATGAAAACCTGAAAGGGCGCGACCTCGTTAGAAAAAAGAATAAAAAAAAGAGAGACGGTATGTCCATAAGCAAAACGGGCACGGATGAAAACCCGAAAGGGCTCCGTGAGTAAAAACAGCAGGACTACCGGCGAGTGCTTGTGAAAACCCGAAAGGGCGCAATCTCGTTAAAAGACACTTCCAGGGTCCTCTCGGTCTTGTAAGGAGAAATCACCCGCGTGAGATCCTTACGACTCACAAGGGAGCAATATACTTAGAGATCCTCACGATTCCTAAGGAGAAAATACACTTGCGAGATCCTCACGACTCGTAAGAAGAACTCTCTTATGGGACCCTCACGGTTCATAAGATTTGAAAGTCTTAAGTTACAGACACCTGAACCTGTTCTTAAGCTACAGACACCTGAACCTGTTCTTAAGCAACCCCTACAACCTTTGATATGGCCCTACAAGTGGTTCAATACTAACCCTTGTATACAATCCATGGACGCGAATAAACATTTCCCTGACCAAGTCCCACCCGTGGCTAGGGATATGTCCATATGGTGAACAACCGTTATAAGTCCTCTCGACTTATAAGGAGAAAACCCTTTTGTAAGATCCTTACGACTTACGGGGGAACATACACTTAGGAATCCTCACGATTCCTAAGGAGAAAACACACCTACGAGATCCTCACGACTTGTAGGGAGAAATACCTTTGTGAGACCCTTACGGCTCATAAAGTCAAAAGCCTTAGTCGACAGCATCGTAACCATGTTCGCTAAGCCACCTTTGTTCGACATCGACAAAGGCAAATGATGATTCGCTCCTGGCAATATCCCAGTTGTAGCGATACTGATGCCTAAACCGGTATCAAATCCCAAGCCCTTTCATGGCAAATAATGATTCGCTCCTGGCAATATTCCAGTTGTAGCGATGCTGAAACTGAGATTGGCGTCAGATTCCAAGTTCCACACTCGCGATAAAAAAAATCAGCGAGCCATACATGCATACGAAATAGCCGAAATGATGGGGCAACTTGCAACAAAATCAGCAAGCAAAAATGTATGCATGTAAAACAGCCGAAATGATTGGGCAACTCGCAATATAAAACAGCGAGTAAAGATAAAATAAACAGCCGAAATGATTGGGCAACTCGTAATAAAAAAACAGCAAGTAAAGATAGAATAAACAGCCGAAATGATTGGGCACCGCGAAAAATGGCCGAAATGATTGGGCAATCGCGACCTTCGCGATATAAAAGCTGAAATGATAGAGCATCGTGAAAAGAAAATAAAAAAAATGAATGAAACTTCTGCCCTACAGGTGAGATCACATCGATCCCTGCATACAATCCAGGGGCACAAACAAAGAGGGAACCATACCTTCCCAACAGGCTCCACCAGAAAGCGAAACCAAATCTCGACGGTTCATAGACAACCTAGAGGCAACTTCGACATTTGTCGCAATATTGCAGACACGATGTCAACAAACGGAACAAAAGAAGATCCCTAGCTTCAGGGTCTCGACGTCGATATCGACAACTTAGAGATCGCTAACGGCGTTCTCCTCACTCCAACCAGATTTAGACATGACGTCAACAACCGACCTCAGAGTCGCAATGAAACGGAGCCACAGCATAGTCCCTAGTTCCAAATCTTGACGGTAATATCTACAGCCTAAGAATCAACAAAGGCGTTCCTTCTCAATCCAGCAAGATGCAGATACAACGCCAACAAAAGACCTCGCGGTTGAAACAAAGCGAAGCGACGGCAAAATCCCAGCTTCACCTCAACATTCATCTCGATACAGCAGACGAGATGTCAACAACGGCGTTCCTTCGCAGTCCAGCAAGATGCAGACACAACGCCAACAAAAGACCCCGCGGTCGAAACAAAGCGAAGCGAAGGCAAAATCCCAGCTTCACCTCAACATTCATCTCGATATAGCAGACGAGATGTCAACAATGGCGTTCCTTCGCAGTCCAGCAAGATGCAGACACAACGCCAACAAAAGACCTCACGGTCGAAACAAAGCGAAGCGACGGCAAAATCCCAGCTTCACCTCAACATTCGTCTCGATACAGCAGACGAGATGTCAACAACGGCGTTCCTTCGTAGTCCAGCAGGATGTAGATGCAGCGTCAACAAAAGACCCCATGGTCAGTAAAGCGGAGTGGCGGCAAAATCCCAGCCCCACCTCAGCATTCGTCTCGTTACAGCAGACGCAATGTCAACAACAATGTCTTTCCTCCAACAGGATTTGGATATGACAAAACAAACGAAGCGAAGGCCAAATTCCTAGCTTCGAAATCTTAACGGCAAGTCATATAAAGCCTGAAAGACAACCGGAGATCATCTCACACCAGTGCGGAATGGTCACCACCTCGACGTTCGTCTCGACACAGCAGACGCAACATCATCAAACAGCGGAGCCACGATAAAGTCCCTAGTTCCAAACCTCTAGGTTCACCAACAACCTAGAGACAACCGCGACATTCGTCTCGATATAGAGGAAGCAATGCCAGCAAACGAAGCGAAGGCCAAATTCCTAGCTTCGAAGTCTTAACGGCAAGTCATATAAAGCCTGAAAGACAACCGGAGATCATCTCACACCAGTGCAGAATGGTCACCACCTCGACGTTCGTCTCGACACAGCAGATGCAATATCATCAAACAGTGGAGCCACGGCAAAGTCCCTAGTTCCAAACCTCGACGATTCACCAACAACCTAGAGACCACCGCGACATTCGTCTCGATATAGAGGACGCAATGTCAGCAAACAAAGCAAAGGACAAATTCCTAGCTTCAGGGTCTTGACGGCAAGTCATATAAAGCCTGAAAGACTATCGGAGATCATCCCACACCAGCGCGGAGTGGTTATGACTCATCGGGGCTCTCCAAAATGAGCCTAACCTCAAGTAAAAAGTGACATGGAATATCCCTACGCTTGCTCTTTCGACGGTAATACTACCTGGAAGATTACTTGAAGACGTCTTGTCCAGCCTCCGAAGGGATCAGAGACACGGCAATCGCAAGGCTACTCGAACAGCAAGATTGCATATCAAGGATTATATCAGCCAACGCGACGGTACGACGGCCAAAACCCTAAGTACCACAGACCCTAACGGACTCTGTCGTAAAGAGCAGAGGTTAACTGTGACGTTAGGATATTCTTACGAGAAAAGCTAGATTCGTCTCGACTCGTGAGGAAATTAGTGTCTTTGCGAGAAATGATCGATTCGTCTCGACTCGTGAGGAAAAGCCTTAGGCAGCAGGGATTAAAAAACCTGTTTTCCTAAGCATTGGGGCCCTGCAAGTCGTCCCAAAACGGACTCTTGCACACTATTCACGGGTCACACTCTCCAAAGTCGAATCTCGACAAGGAGGGAAACAACCGCTTACGGGTCCTCTCGACTCATAAGAGGGAAAAATTCTCTTATAGGATCCTTACGACTTATAAGAGAAAACGCACTTAGGAATCCTCACAATTCCTAAGGAGAAAATACACCTACGAGATCCTCTCGATCCGTAGAGAGAAAAGTCTTTGTGGGACCCTCACGGCTTATAAAGTTGAAAAGTCTTAGGTAGCAGACCTGAACCTGCTTCCTAAGCCATCACTACTCCCCAAGGTGTTCAAGACAGTATGCTCTACATCAATTACAGGCTGCGCTTGCTTAAGGAACATGCCAATAGTAACAAAGCAGAAAATAAAAGGAAAGAGGCAAAAGATTTGTCATTCATACTCGAAAAATTCTTACATCAATAAAAACAATAAACAAAAACAACATTATTGAAAGGTTTACAACGGTATGACCTCGGACCCAGGACATGGATTGAGGAACTCGAAAGTAACCTTATCTAAGACTTTCCAAGCCCGGCGAACCATCCTAGTGTGCTTTCTTTCGCGAGCACAAGCGTCGGGGTCCCTACTGATGTCCTCTTCCCTCCAATAAGCAGCGAGTATGGCGGACTGTTGGAAGGCCTGGTGCAGGAGATCGAAAAGATTGTCTCGCCGTCTTTTCGAGATTAAGTTCATCAGGTACACCGAGTGCACCTTATCCTCGGCGGCATCCAACGCCCTAAGCGGCACACCGGAACAGAATAGGAGAAGCGCCTCCCAGATGGCTCCCACGATAAGCTTCAGGAGGGAGGAACGTCGGGGAAGCAGTTGGTATGCGTCGAAGCGACTCATGATTTCAGCACACTCGGCGTTGGTGAACTCTCGATTCTGAGAACGGCCGAGTCGGTGGATGTCCCCGTAAGAGATAATTTCGTCAAGATCGTACATGCGGACGTCCATTACTCCTGTAAAAGAAAAGCAGCAACATTAGCAGACGGACTGATTAAGCAAGACGATATAATTCATCGAAGAATAAAATGCCATCTTTAAACTCCAAGATCCATGAAAACTCCTAAGAGTTCTTCTGTATGATTTGGAAGGAGCAAAGCTCCATTGATGAAATGAGAAAATACAAGGAAAATCTTTTAGAGAGCAGAGCTCTATTAATGGAACCCTAATAAGGTTCTCCTTAGTTCACTTTAGACCCTTTTAGAGCAAAGCTCTGCTAAGTGAAACCCTAAATGGGTTTTCTTTAGATCAGGGATCTATTGAGAGCAAGACTCTTAAAATTGATTTAATTTAATCTAATTTAATTTTTACCTGAAAATTCGCCAGAGTTTGAACTCTTAAAAGTTCTTAAACAAAAGAGCAGGGCTCTGAACAAAATTCTTATGAAGAGATGAAAATTATCTAAGGGAACGAAGGTCCTATTTATAGGCATTGAAGAGCCGTTTCAACTTCCAAGGGATGGCACGACGGTTGGAATTCTGCCACCGCTGCGCTCATGTTTGGAGGCCACGTAAGCGCAACGGTGGGGGGGCATTTGTTTACCCCAATCAGAGCAAAACTCTGTTCAAATTCCAAGATGGGAAATGAAGCAACGTTTCTGTTTCCCCCAATCAGAGCAAAGCTCTGTTTAAAATTCAAACTTTAATAAATGAAGCAACGCTTCAGCTGACCTGCGCTCTGCGCTGCGCGACACGTGTCAGCGCAGTTGCGCAAGCGCAGTTGCGTCGCGCGACACGTGGCAGGGCAGTTGCGCTAGCGCAGTTGCGCTGCGCTCTGCGTCGCGCGACACGTGTCAAGCGCGGTTGCGTTAGCGCAGTTGCGCTGCGCTCTGCGCTGTGCGACACATGTCAAGCGCAGATGCACTTGCGCCAATGCCAGCACCAAAACAGAAAAATTCTAGAAAGTTCTTTCTCAATCTTGTTAAAAATAAGAAGATTGTCTTCTGTAAAACAGAAGCCCTTGGATCAAAGATCCAACGGTGGGGAAAAATCCCTAAATCACTCAGAGAAAGATCTCTTTAACTAATTTGACAAACTAATTGGCACTATATAAAGGCCTCTAGACCCCAAGTCTAAAAAAAGACATCAACACAGAGAGAAAAACAGAGAATTCCTCTAAAGAATTTTGAAAAGAGCTCAAAGAAAGAAAAAGGTAAAAACCTTTAAAAAAAAAGAAGAGTTTCTTCTAAAAAGATCATTGATCTAAGAACAAGATCAAATATCTTCAATAAAAAATATATAATAATAACAAAGGCATTGCCTTTTGATGAACCATTGGTTCTGGAATCATAAAAGATTCTTTTCTTTAATCCAAAAATTGGATTGAGATATTAAACAGTGCCCTGCACTTGTAAATCTGCACTGCTGTGCTCTCGGGTTGGCGCAAACCACCAGAGAGCGCCACGTGTCAGCCCCAGAACGAATTGCGCTATGCGCTTCTAAAACAGAGCACTGCTCTCTTAAATTGGCGTAAGTCACCAGAGCGCGCCACGTGTCAGCAGCGCAACAGCACAGCGCACTGTCGCAGCACACTGCGCTAGCAGACTTGCGCTCACCACAGCGTGACACGTGTCACCTCCACATGGACTTGCGTCTTGCGCTCCTCAATTGGCGCAAAGCGCCTGACAAACCACGTGAAGCGCTGTCAGAGCATTTAATGCAATGCATTATCAGGGGCAGAGCCCAATAAAAAAGGGTCCATCAGACCAAACAAAAGTGCTATGCACTATTAAAAGGGGCAGGGCCCAATTAAAAGGGCCTAATAGGCCAGAAAAGAATGCACTGTATTATTAAACAGGGGCAAAGCCCTAATAAAGGCCTAACAGGCCAAAAGCAAATACAATCTTGAATATTCTCAACTGGACTTAGCCCAATAATGGCCATAAGTTCTCAAATTAAATTGACCGAGCACGACTGCTCCCTTAAATCAATTTACACTCGGTTTAAGGGTACATCTCCGAACTCTTCCGACATCCGTCGTTGTAATCCTTCAACGTCGTCAGAGAGGTGACAGGTCCCGACGGCCATACATGCAATGGACCACTACGTCCCTAAACTGGAACAATAGAGCCCAGACGCTCTTTTGTCGGATCTAAACGATCCCGTTGAGTTGATCTTAGCCTCAAAAATGGCTAACGTATCCTTAAACCAAAACCCCAAACCCAAATCTAAGAAAATACGGATTTGGACTAATCCACGTCCTACGGGCGACGACATAAATTAGTCTCCGTATACAATCCATGGGCAATCACAAATAAAACAAACACCCACGACACGAAGTGAAATTCTGGAGAAGGAGAAAGTTGTTACCGCGATGCGGTAGCGTAATTGACTGCAGGGGGTTGCGCCTGCAGGGAAGAGCGTTCCCATAATCAAAAACCCCTCAGACGAGGGGGAATCTGACGAAGTCTGCTACATCGGCCGCATCCGTCTAAACCTCCGATACACGGTGCCATAAATCAACTTGGCATCTTCGGAGAGGTGGACGGATAAAACCAAATAGCATCTGTCCCGAATTTCAGGCAAGACGAACCTACGCGGTCGCGTCTCTGTGTTTCGGAGGGGAACAAACCATAGCTAAATTATAATGGTTAGGTTAATAAATATCTTAAGTGAAACAAAATGAGTGGACTAAGTCAATGCATCCACAAGCTTCTACAAGCTTCATGCATGTGAGCAATTATCCACTAATTTGGATTTACTTTAAATATTTAAACCCTACATTATAATTAGTATGGTGTAAGTCTCATACACCCATGTAGTGTGTATCAACAACCATGATACAAAATAAAAAAAACATAATTAATATATATCACATATATACTAAGTGTGCACATGTGAGAAAAATAAATGCTTAAGTGAGCTAATATTAGTTAATGTAAACTAGTATATCAAATATACAATTATACACTAAATTATCAAATCAACACTTGATTTAATAATCCGGCCATATCACATATAACCGACTAATATTATATGTACTAACTTATCGAATCAACACTTGATTCGATAACCCGGTTATATCACATAAACCCGACCGATACAAATATTGCGAGAATAGAATACGGTATCACATACTCGTATTATTCTCGGTCCCGCACATATCACTTATGTGCTCCTACTTCGTTTTGCCTGAGCCAGTAAAACCTCTATGTAGGACTCTAAAGACTCGTCAATACGCCGGCAGTAGGTGATGATCACATCAATCACCCACAAGCCATCAGCGGTACTAGCTGGACGTAACGGCCACCCGGGTATTGAGCGATCAGAAGATCAACAAGCAAGCCCGCTCTAGCTCCTGTAAAGCCTGTCAGTAATACTACCGTACAGTCCGGTCTCTTCGTCTAAGATGTCGCATATCAAGTCTAGGGGTGGTAAATGTCAGACCCCAATAACTCGATAAGTCATGCCGATACGGGGCTCATAACGGGTCGAGAAACTATTGATAACACTTACCAGTAAATCTCTAAATCAGTCCTGGCCGGGGACTTCCCTGTTATGGCCAATCGAGCACAGCGCAACATCAACCCCCGATACCGGGAGAGACGAAACCCCTCCTATCGCTCATTGCTTCCATATGACTTGGGACTGTACCCAAAAACCACCGTTTTGTACGTCCTCTTGAACGTGGTAAAGTGGAAATCAAAGTACGGTGAGAATCACACAAGACTCTATGACGATCTCGGGTCTACAGACTAACCTGTACCAGTGTCATCAGAGAACTGCTATCTGACGTCAGGTATAGTACCATCTAGGAGTTCTCGGCGAGTCTGTCCAGTGTACCCTGTCTCCACTGAGCACCCGTATACCATCTCAGGAACGTTATGAGCTTTTCATTTTGTTCCCTTCTCATTCTTCGAGGAGCTTGTTTGACTGGCTTAGCATCAGGAGATATAGCAAGCTTATGCATGGCCACTTCAGAGGAAAGGCCAGACATTTCTTTGTACGTCCACGCAAAGCAGTCGAACAACTCATGCAGCAGGGCGACTATCTACTCTTTCATTTCCTCTGACAAAAGTGAGCTGATATAGGTCGGCCTTGGATTATCGGGCGTTCCCAAATCAACCACGGTTAGCTCGTCGAAGGTTGCTTGTCTGCCAACTTCGAGCTCTCGAGGAGCTTCTTCTGGCTCGGCTATTTCGTTGTCATCATTTGATCTTTCGCTGTCTTCACCAACATGGATCATGTAGCATGCTTTGGAATCAGGTTGACTAAAACCTATGCCCTGACTATCTGGAATTCATCCATCGATGAGTGCTCGGATCTGAGGCGGATGCCATAGCCCCTCATAAAACTTCGCTTCGGATTCCGTTTGATATAACCGGCATCCGCACTTTTTAAAATATTCCCACACCTCGAGCGCATAATATCTAGGATTGAGGACGGCTCTTATGCCTCTCTCATAGGGAAGGCACGTGACAGACAAATTATCCGGGTGTACGACAGGATTTAACCCATAAAACAGAATGCCGTTCTGTCCACTTTTCCTTCCGGGAACGTAGAAAGTTTGCAGTTGGTTCACGGTAGAGACCGAAAAAACATCTAACTCCTTGTGCATCTGTTCCGGCACCCTTGTGATAGCTAGGGATCCTTCTAATCTCAAAGGTTTCTCTTAGCTTCGCTTTTTGCATGAGGGCCCAATCCGCATAGCTGTTGTGAGGTGGGTCCTCTTCCTCTGACTCTTCCGTGTCGCTGCCAAGATGAGGGCGTATGTAACGTTTCAGAAATCGTTTTGCGAATTTTTCCGTTTTAGGGCAAAATTGTCGGTATTTTCCGTTTTAACCCGATTTCTATCAAACGTCCGTAGAAACTTTCCGGCAACTATTTAAGCTAAAATAAAGCATGTGTGTGAACTTTGGGGGTATTTGGAAGGTTTTGGTTCAGATAGAATTTTTCCCAAATAAAATATTATTTTAACCGGTAAAATATGCACGTAAATCAGGAAATTTATTCTAAATGAAAATTCTTGGAAATCATCATTACAATTATTTTAAAACCTTCTTTTTAAATATCTAGATATTTTTAGTGCAAAAGGTTTTGAATTAAAAAAGATAAGAAAATGAAAGAAATGTGTCATTTTGCATTTAATGTGCATTAATTGAATTTTTACTAGAACTTTCTTTACTAAAATTCACAAAAACACCCCCCCCCCACCTCCTTGGCCGGCCACTCCCATTCTTTGCTGCCCTCTCTCACTTCTTGCTCCATTTTTATCATTTTGCTACAAATAAATTCATACAAATCCAAATAAATTAACAAAAATTCAAATATAATCATTTTCCTTCATTTCTTTAACCCTAAACCATGCTTTGTTTTTCATTCAGTCTTGATTTTGGAGGCTAATCTTGGTTTTCTTGTTGCAAGTTTTTGAATCATTTGGAGGTATAAAATCCTAACCCTAATCCTTAATTGTTAAGTTTAAATATTTATGCTACCTTAATTAGATGTTAATTTAAGCTTTTAATTTCATGTTTAATTCATTATTCATAATTTTGTTTAGAAATTCAAGTTAAGCTTAAAGCTTAATTTAAGTGTTTAATATTTAATTGAAGTGTTAATTTGTGATTAGGAAAAGCTTAACCTAGTAGAAAATACTAATTATTGTTAATGAATATTTTGTTTAATTAAGGATTTTTGCTTACTAGGTTTTTGCTAAAACTTAATTAAGCAAGTTTAAAAATATAGAAATGGTTTAGATAGCTTAGCTAAGCTGTTATACGGTGTTTGTAATCGTTAGATATGCGTTAGCTTGAAACTAGTGCAAAATATTGCGGTAAGTTGTTTACTAGGTTTCGGGGTTTTTCCGACGTAGTTTCAATTAGTCGTTGCAAGCTTATATCTATTATATTTCTCACATTTTAGTTGTTGTGTTGTGCAATCGAGACGATCGGAGTCTAGACTTGGTGTTTCGTAGTTTAGCGACCTTAGCTAGGGTTTTTGACCGATGTCGTGCGCGTTAGATGCGCTAAGTGCGCAGTGTAATTTTCTGGCCGTTTTCTTTGCGTTTCGTTGTCTTTTCGTCGATATAAGATATTGAGCTTATGTGATGTGTTTGTGAAATTTTAGGTTCGCAAGCGGGGACTTCGGACGCTACGACAAAGGGAAAACAGGTGGTAGGCTTTACTTAGCCAGGAGCGTTGGTGAATAGATTTAACATCTATAGGGGAATCGCCTGCATGGCGTTATGCGTCTGGGCTAGATTGACTTGACTTGTCGCATATTCTATTTCATATTTAGAATTTGCGACTATACTTTATTGCTTAAATATTGTTGTGCTTGGACTAGACCCTTAGGACACTGCACATATTATTGACGATTCATATTGCACGAGCACTGATTGTATGCCGCACACACCGTCAATAATTGCCATGTCACGCACAACCCACTTATAGATATGGTATAGTTTGGTTAGGGATATTGATTCATATTTCTTTATGCATATGACTTATAGCATACATGAATACCTATATGCTTACACATATGCCTTGACATACTTACATGCTAGTTACCTGTATACCTATAGGGTATTGTACCATTAGTGATAGGTACATACACACATAATGACATAGCTACATGTATACTTTGCATACATACTTCACTTATACCCGGAGGGTATATTACATCATTTCTGATAGGTAGATATCTATATCTTGCTATACCTTTATGTTTACGCATATATCAGTTATAGCTACATGTTTATCTTTACTTGAAGTTATTTAGAATTGGAGAAATTAGAAACCGCATGATATTTATATTAACTTGTTGCAGTTAATTAGCGGCTTTTCCTTTATATGCTTATATTACAGTTTTATGTTGCGTATATTTTATTCATGGATTTTCGTATTGAGATATGGATTTTTCCTGATGTTTTCTGGATTTGGGGACCGTGGTAGTTCATGAAATTATGCATTATTTGAAAAACCCGGTTGCCTTTGATATGATATTATAGCATCCACCATGAGATTTGTCGGTTCTGATTATATACCCGATTCGAGGAGCGGGAGGCACCGTCTGCGGGTACATGGTGGGGGCCGGGAGGTACCCTGGGGCAAGAATCGTGGAGTAGACGATGAGTTAGTGGGGGAACCATACCATCCGGTGACATTACCAATGACTCGGCGGTTATCATGGGGATACCGACGGGAGTCATGTGCGTATAGATACGTTGAGAGACGAGGGTCAGAGCTAGGCACTCAAGCTTTCGGTATAGCGTATGATACGTACCTATCAGGGTGCCAGTCTTGGTGACAGCACCTGATAGATCATTATTTTGTGTCGATACTTGACACTTGGTTTTCATGATATTTTACTCCTAAATATATATACATATAAATTCATACACTTCATCATATTTATTCATGCAAATATACCTAGAATATAAGAGATTCACTTGATATTGGATTTAGGACATTTGAGATTACTTGATATTGTACATAAAGGATATATGAGATTCACTTGACTTTGTACATTCAGGATATATGAGATTTATTCGATATTGTACATTAAGAATTTGTGAGACTTATATGATATGAGAGCCAATTTGGGGGCTGATTTGAGGAATTAGGATTTGGATTGTCTTGATGGACTTTGATCCTACCACGATGTCAGGATTCCGTGGAAATGACATATTTCATTCCATACTCTACATTTATTGTTTATGCACTGTTCATGTATTAGTAGTACCTGATAGAGTCCCTTCCATGATTGTTGCATTTACATACTTTTACTTCATATGCATTGCTTCATATACTAGTAGTACCTGATAGAGTACCTTTCATGACTGTTGCATATATATATTGTCATATCATCGCTTCATGTATTAGTTTTACCTGATAGAGTACCTTACATGATTGTTGCACACAGATTGTCATATTATTGCTTCATGTATTAGATGTACCTGCTAGAGTATCTTTCATGACTATTGCATTCATATGACCATTTATTGCTATTAGCTTGCATATGTTAGATTCGCACTGTACGTGCATACTTGCGATTAGCTGCTTATGTTATTTACTATTCACAAGTTGGCAACTCACCCCTGTTGTGCCACAGTGTTGCAGGTTGTTCCCCAGAGTAGTCGAGGCAGGCTATTCATCTATCTTATCATCTTTTGCTGCGGATACCGCATCAGCTCACAGTGTGCAGTTTGCTTAGGTGGGTTTTGTGGTTATTCGTTGTTTATTTTATATTCGTTGTATTCTTGTACTCTTCATCTACCATTATCTTGTATGACTTAGAGACTTGATGTGAGGACGATATTGTATATTTTGGTGACTTGGATGTCTTTTTATGCAGTTTTACTTATATCGTCTTTTATTTCTTCGCTACGGCGTCGTATATCTGTTGTGGTGGTTGTTTTCCACCTTTTGGCATGGATTTGCTCCCGTTGGGGATGCTTTACTTTATATTTATATTGTACCCATTTTTGGGGTTGGTTTTTACAAAGGAGGTGCGGCCGAAATTTTCAAGAAAATAAACTGGACTTAAAAAATTTATACTTGAGATTTTCAAAAGTTTAAACATATTTCTTATCTTTTCTTGTCTTTTAATGGTTTAGATTTTTGGGTTTTGGTTTTCTTTTACTGCGTTACGCCTGTAGACGTTGCGTAGTATTAGGGTCGTCACGTGCCAATTTCAGGTCGTGACAGCGTATTTTGCTGCTAGATGGGCCTTCAGTATCAGACTCGTCCGTATCGCTACCGAAACGAGGGCGAGTTTTACGGAAGGACGGACTTCCAGCGTCGGACTCATCAGTGTCACTGCCGAAACGCGGGCGCACTTGGGGGTTTCTGCTTTTGAAAGTGACAGCCGGCTCAGATTTGCTTTTGAGTTTCGGAGCCACTCTGTCCTCAGTCAGTTGTGGCTTAGCATTTTGGGGGTTCACAAAGTATCGAGAATCTTCATATTGGACTTCATGCACATCGAACGGCTGGATGTCTCCGTCAATGCGTCTTTCTTCGCTATTTTTAGTATACTTCATGCATTAATGGAGAGTTGACGGAACGATGCCGTAATCATGGAGCCACCTCCGTCCCAAGAGAATTTTATAAGACATGTCAGCGTCGATCACGTATATCTTAGCTTCGGTTTGCAGATCCCCAAATTTGATTGGCAGAGCTATAGACCCCAGAACTTGCTGGCAGTTTTGATTGAAGTCTTGAATAACAATCATTTCCCTTGACAGGTGTCGGACGTCCATCGACAAACTCTTCAGAGTCCGTAAGTTCATGATGTTCACTAAGGATCCCGGATCAATCAATATGCGATTAATCCGATCTCCATCATTGTACCTGTTCACGTAAAGCGGCCGGTTATGCTCAGGTCTTCGTCCTTAAACGTAATCGCGACGGTATGCAGGGTGTACTGGGCTTCTTTCATACTGATTTCTGCAAAGCGAGCCTGGTACCGCTCGGGGTTTTGTAAAGCGTGAATGAGAACATCCTAAGCTCCTTAGATAGGACCAAGGCATCATAGATGCTCAGGAGAGACGGAAGCTTTCGGAGATGGGCCAAGACATTATAGTCCACTGAAGAAGGACTCAAGTTTTCATGAGCCGGCTCTCTGCCATCTTCTTCATTAGCGACTTACTTTTCCTTTCCTTTTGGGGTGTTGCCCTGATTTGGCGGTAGATCTCTGCCGCTTCTGAGCTGGATTTGGTTGGCCTTTATGGCGAGGTCCTCGTCCTCTTCGGGAAAACATAGCTCTTCCTCCGAGTTGCTACCAAGATGGACGACGTAGCAGGTCACTATAGGGACCTCGTCATTGGAGTCTTCTTTTAGTTTCTCCAGAATCTCAGCCGCTTCTTCGGGGAAGAACTCTTTCAATTGAATTAGAGTTATTTCCTTTTGTTCATAGTCTTCAAGGGAATCGATATATTTTTGAATGGTCGATCTCCCTGCAGACTCTTTTTCGCGTCGAGCCGCACTTTTCTTCTTCTTGAGCTTTTTGGACTTTGGGCCTGATTGAGCCGAACTAGCAGCTGGAACGGCGGGCTCCTTCTGCCCCTCCCATTCTACTCTAGGCTCTTTCTGAAATAGCTTTAGCATCTTCTGCGTCTTATTGGAGATGTGCATACTCCACGGAGGCTGCGGCGAGTCCGATTCATTTCTCGAGGCAGCGGATTCATTCGTTTGCTCTCGGAAGGCTTCGGCTTCTGTCTGTATAAAGTTGGTGGTTGTAGCTTGATTGTTCACCAACACACTCTTGGACAACTCGATCTCCCCAGTCTTGTACTGCTTCTCGACCCAGTCTTTGAAAATATAGCAATCCTCGATCGCATGGCTCACTACTCGGTGGTACGGGTAATATAGAGGGTTGTCGGTCATTTTTCCTTCGTAAGGTCTCTTCGACTCTAGCAATTGTAGACCGTTGTTCAATACATTTTTGAATATCTTGCGGACCTTGTCCCTTCTTGAAGAGTAAACCTTATTCTTTTTCTCCTCTAGGGAAGACCCTTCTCCTCCCAGCACTGGCTTTCGAGACCGGTTGGTTTTGGATTCGCTTGCCTTTCGCTTGTCTTCATTGTCGGACGCATTGAAGATATTAGTATTGCTAGAATTTCCGCTTCTGCGGTTGTCTTCCCTCTTGCTCTTCCAAGTCTTGTCTCTCTGAAAGTCCGAGGTAGAATCTTGCTTTGAGCATTCCAACATTTGGACTTTCTTGGTCAGCTCCTGAAACGTCTTGAGGTCTACTGTACACAAGAATGGGACCATCCAATTGCTGAGATTCCCAATGAGGAGGCTGGCAGACTGGTCCTGATCTAGCGGCGGTTCGCACTTGACAGTGAGGTTGCGCCATCGGGCAATAAAGTCTGTGTTGCTTTCGTTCTTCCCCGGCTTGGTCTTCACAGGGTCAGCCATGGAGATTTTATCACCGGCACTCATGAATCTTTGCCGAAACAGAGACTCCATTTGGGCGAAAGTAGTGACGGACCCGTCTGGAATACTTGCGTACCAGTCAAAAGCGACACCAGTCGGGTTGTTGACAAACTGACGAAGAAGGAGCAAATCATTGCCCCCTGTATTTCCGCATGAAGCTTTAAAGTGGGTGACGTGCTGATTTGCATTCTCCGTCCCGTCAAATCTTCCGAACTTAGGAATGACGTAGCCGCTAGGGAACTTGATCAAATCGTAGTGTGCGGGATATGGCCGCCCACTACTGCCAATGTCCTTCTGAGCCTCGGCTTCAGCCACCAATGTTTTTACTTTGCTGGTGACCAAATCCATTATTCGATCCTGTGTTAGCGGGATGGTGCTGTCTAGGGCCAAGGCGTCCCCAAAAGAGAAATGTGGTCGGCTTTCATGCGGCTCGCCCAATCTTAGACCAAAGAGGACAGGCATCGGTTGCTTCGGATTGTCATCACCCGGCTCATGAGTAGAGACTTGTGCTTGATTGGGAGGCGCCCGAGCAACTTGAGCCATGAGCTGCATCACAACATTCGTCAGGTCATCAATTTTTGAATAAAGTTTGGCCATCTCTCTATCTTTACTCCTGAGCTGTTTTTGAAGCTCTTGAAGCAGCTCTTGCTCTGCAGTCCTGGGGCAGAAAGTCGGCTGTTCCACGTTGTCCGAGCTTGATCTACATGGACTGAGGGGTCTTTCAGCCTATCGGCCTCATCAAGAGGATTTTCATCATCCAACGGAGGCGGCTGATCTTGGGAAGCGGTGACCACATTCAAGCTAGATTGGACTTGGGATGTGGCGACCCCATCCTTACTTTTGCTGCGCAAGTTGTCGCTAGGACGCGCGCCCGCCATATAGACCGTATGGATTACAAATCCAGCTGTATTTTCATTATTGGCAGCGGATTTCGTAGACCGTTGTCGTGGCCCTTCTGTTTCGGTAACGGACAATTGATTGGAGATGGCTGGTCTAACCGGATTCTTGAGTGGTGCTGGCGCTTCTTTTCTATATTTGCCCCGCTGCTTTCGCGCGGCACAGAGCACCTGATAGACTCTTGAAGAGACAGTGTCATGCTTTCTCCGTTAGGACTGGGAAACGTCTCTTTGTAGCATCATTTGGACTGCTGTCTTCTTGATTCTGGCGGTCATGGCATTTTTCTGAACCCATTTCAGAGGTTCGAAGGAATTGCTGACTTTTACGGCTAACTCAGCCGTCGTCACGGGGTAACCTTGCTCTTGGAACCTCACAAGATTCCACTTGGCCGGGGTCCTGGCCCTCTTATTGGCTCGATACCTGAGCCGCTTCTGTCTCAACCTTTCTATTTTGAGCACTTGGCAAGCTTCGGATCTTCGGGAAGCCGTTGTGGACCGAGCGATAGAGAGCTCAGAGAAGACGCCTGCTCGCGTGATTGTCAATGGCACCATTTGGGCTTGCTGGAGATTCTTTGTGGCTCCATTGTTGTTGACTGCCTTACCCCCAGTCGGAACAGCAGAGAGCCGTTCGAATACAGATTTGCATTTGGAGTGGGATGCTTTGGCGACCACAGCCTCCTGCCCCTTGAGGTTGGTTTGGCCGCTTGATTTGCCATGACCTCCGCCAGATGAGCGCTTCCGGCAGAGTAGATGATGACGGAACCAAATTGACGGGGTGGCTCCTCCCATTGCCGGCTGAGACTTGCAGGGAGAACCATGCGGGCATTGATCTTGACCATGTACTGGATTGGGGTCGCGTCGGAAGCTGAATTCATCTTACAAGACATCGTCGCTAAAAGTTGATTGCTGCACAGAAAAAAGTTATTTCAGTACAAACATTAGTATATATGTTAAATGAGTTCGCATGAACGCTTGACCCGAGATATGGGAGGAGAGAAGAGTCCCACCGGGCGTACTAGAATCCATAGGGTGTTTTTCGTCACACCATTGAGATAGAAATACGCGTCACGTGTCAGGCGTACTACAGATTCCCCCTGCCTAGAGGAGGTAGGGGTTTATTGATTGTGGGGATCCGAATCTCCGGCAGACGCAGACTAAGCTGCCGTTAATTACGCATCGCCTTTGGAGCGAAAGAACCTTCGATTAACGGGTCAAACTGGTCATGCGAACTCAATGTGCAGTGTGCGTGTGTTGTGTTTTGAGGGGTCTTGGGTATATCGGGGGCCTCGCAGAGTTTACGGGGGTCTCTCTATCCGGATAGTGGGCGGGGGGTCAAGGGGGCTAGCAGCCTCCTTGCGGGATGCGGGTGTTAGTGTATATGCCCTAGGGGCCATTATTGTATCATACTAGTTTGTATATTACTTAATGGAAGCTTGGGATATTCACATGTATATAACAGTCTTGCTAAACATGGTAGTATGCTACTTGGTTTTTCTATCTTAATATGTGAGTATACGTATTGATAGAGCTCTTAGGATCTTGCTTGACTACCAGCGTTGTGATGGCAGTCACACTAGTGGGGGCTGGATAGTCTACAAGCACATCCTTATTCAGGTCCCTAGTCGTTGGATTATCGAGACAGGGCATCGATACTCCGGAGTAGACTAGTGTGTACGCTTCTCATCCCAGTTGGGGAGATGGTCTGTCCCACAGCCGTCAGTACGTCGTACTGGAGATAGTATGCAGGTGCTCGTTGGGTTACGGGTACACCGGACAGGACTCACAGGGAACTGTTGGATGGTTTTATACCAGTCGTCAGTGAACAGTTCCCAGGTGACATGAGTACAACATAGTCCGCAGACTTGACACTGCTACTTCGCCTCGAGTGTGTCCCACTGTTCTTAGATTGCTACCCTACCACGGCTCAAAGGAGTCGTGCAAACAGGTAGCAGTTGGGTGCAGTCCCGAGCACTTGGAGGCAGTGGCGGTTAGACAGGATTCGTCTCTCCCGGTATTGGGGGTTGATATCGCGCTGTGTCAGAGAGCCATTACGCAAAGTCCCTGGCCAGGGCAAGCGAGATTTGCTGGTAGGTTCCAGTAGTTTCTCAGGGTGTAATGGGCTTCCCTCCGACACGACTTATACCGCTATTAGGGGACTGACGCTTGCCGCCCCCTAGGCCCGATATGCGATAGTCTTAGACGAACGGACCGGACTGTACGGAGATTGTCACATCAGACTCAGTAGGAGTTCGGATGGGTTTCCTCATCGGCCTTCTTATCGACATCTACCTGGGGACCGTTACGTACAGCTAGTGCCGCTTGCGGTCTGTGGTTAAACCCACTGCCAGCGTGGTAGTCGAGTCTCTAGAGTCCCACACAGAGAGTTTCCCTACTCCAGGCGAAACGATATAGAGGTCGTATGGTTTTACGACAAGGGTTCGGACGCATACGTGTGTTTACGCACGTACGACTTTCGGACAGTTTTTACCAGTCGGCTTTGGTTTAAGACAGTTACTGGTATCCGGTTATTGGATTTATACAGTCTAAAGTTTTTCCGTATTTTTGCGGAAAGGAGGGGCGTTCTCGTAATTGCGCGAGAAGCTTCTAGAAGGTGGTGACTAAGGAGGTTTAGGTGGCATATACAATGAATGTGATTAGTGATTCATATGGATGATTCATCCATGTCATTAATGCTTCATAATTGCTTAATGACTCATGGAGATGAATCACCACAAGATATTTATCAAGCATGGTTGTAAATGATTTTCTTTTCTTTTCTTGATATAACAAAATGCTTGATATATATTATGATAACTCATTATTCTCACTTCATTATTATGTTCATCTTCTCTCTCCTCAAGCGCTCCCTCTTCAAACCCTAATCCTCCCCTCTCATGTATTGAGTACAAGGATTAGTTAGACTAATTAAACCATAACCCTCACTCTATATCACCTAGCTTCTTTGATTAGCACTTAAAGAAGGTTAGTTGCCTCAAGTTTAGAGGCTAAGCTTGGAGTAAAGCTCTCGGGTGGATCGTCTACTACTTCGAGAAGGCCGAGGAGGAGGAGGAGTTCGCAAAGACGAAGGACACGATTCGTTAGGTATAATCCCTAAACATAGTAGTATAGAACTTCTATGTTTCATGTTAGTTATCGTTTAGCTTCGATTCGTGCGGTTAGTCGATGTTTAAGCAAAGAACAAGATCGTTTTTCAAATTTCCGCCTCCCCGCAAGTCGTGGGGTGTTGTACATCGACTTACAGTGGTATCAGAGCCTCGCTAAACAATAAATAACTTACTTGCAAATTTGTATGAATTTCGAACGGAAAAAACGAAACCGGAAAACCCCGAAATCACAAGTTTCTGTCGATTTTTAAATGAAGTCCAAAAATTTTTCAGGGATGTTCAGAAAGCTTGAAAAGACAGTAGAAGAACACCCAAGAAAATTGGGCCCCTGAATCGCCTAAAGCGCCGCGGAACCGCGGCGGATCCCACCGATCCGCCGCGATTCCGCCGCCGAGTTGGCGATTCAGGAACCCAATTTTCCTGTGTTGCTTCTCTGTGACATTTGGTATTTTCTGGAATATTTTATTTTTGCTCAGATTTCAGATTTACAGAGAAGTATTGGAGCAAAATTAAAAGTGTTTAATCGATCGAAATTATACAGTATTTGCTTGATGGATTATTTCTGTGTTTGTATAATGTGTTCGTAAACCTCCCCTAACTGCTAGTATGTCGGTTGGCAGGGGGTTGCACATTTCTGTAATGGTTTTTACTGTTTGTGGATATGAACTGTATTGGACTGTTGTGATGTATAGCCGGGGTTATGTGATGGGTTATTATTTAATTCATTTGATGTAAATGTAATTTGTTGTAATATTATTTTGCGGGGCACATCCAGGTTGCGGTTGTAGCCACCGTTGTATTATTTCATTTTACTGTTTTTGCTCCTAGGACAGACCCAAGGTGGGGTGCACAAACTGCCGGGCGGGTAGTTTGCCGTACCCGTTGGGGTCTTGGGTGGGGTAATGGCTATTCATCACAACTGTGTAATCCGTCTTTTGTTGCAGGCTCAAAACAAACACGGATTGCTTGCAAATCCAATAAAGTTCATCTGTGATCTGGAATGCCTATTATTGCATCTGACGAATGTACAATATCTATATATGATAGCTATTTAGACGATACTTATGTTTTACACCCGCGCTAGCCCAGCCCCCGCTCTGTCGTTAGTTAAGTAACCTAACGGGTGATGACGGGACCCCGTGGCGAATGCGGATGGCATAAGAGGACGTTGTATTTTCGTTGTTTTCTGCAATGATAGGTTAATGATGGGACGCATTATTTATAATGCAAAGAAAATAAACCAAAAATTAATCGTTGGAATAATTTAAAAGAAACCACTCGGTTAATTTTAAAAACAGATTTTTTTAAATGCGGAGCTTTAACCACTCCTTTTAAAAGCTATCAGGTTCCTTCGGTTATATCAAGTTCACTACGTTCACGGTTTCGCCAAAACCATTCGTAGCCCTCCGTCATTTCATCTGGGTATTCAGTAGTATTCAAGCTATGTATTTTGACCAACGCCAAGGCATAGTGTTTGGTAGCTACTAGGTATTCATTTGTTGCATAGATAGATGAGTTAGTTTGGGACAGTCGTATGATCATTTTGGCCAACGTCAAGGATATGTACGGATGTGTTTAAATTAACAAGATAATGATGGGTAGAACTTGACATGTGACTTATGATATTTTGACCAACGCCAAGGTCATAAGAGCATGGGGCAAAAATATATATCAGGAATTTCTAAAGAAACTGAAATTTGCAAAGAGATGCATACCATTTGGAGTTTGATGAATGTTGGTAGGATTCCTTCAACATTATCATACAATGATATTTGGATCCCGATCCTACTGTGAGTATATGCTACTTATCAGGATATTCATCACTTAACGATCAATGCTATAAACCAAGTAGGTGTCAAGAAAGGTGTCAGCGGGGTTACGCCCCCAGAGAAAAGAGGTTATTTAATTAAGGAACTTCGCGAAAGCGTTGGAAAACCTCCCTCGAAGTATCGACACTAGCCTGGCTGAACGGTTAAGCAAGTATTGTACGGTGAGAATAGTCCTGGCTAATTCTTCTTTTATGGTTTGAGGAAGGATTCGAAAAACAGTGGGAGCCATCCAGTTTAGATAAACTAAAAACCACTCTAAACTTGCAAGAGCATCATGCTAAAGAGTTTTCTTCTCTCTCTCCTAATTGCAGCGACCCTGAAAATGACTGGACTTAAGTTACTTTTAGAGAAAAATATACTGACAGGGCCAAACTATAAAGATTGGCTGCGGAATGTCAAAATGGCTTTGACCTATGACAAATTGGGGTACGTCCTCACCGCTACGGCACCTGCTGTCCCTGGTCCCAAATCCAGCAATGCGGATAAGGAAATCCGCAAAACCTGGGATTTAGATTGCGCGAAAGCCAAGTGCATCGTGCTTGCCTCAATGAACAATGAACATCAGAGGAGGCACGAGGATATGAACCTAGATGGCATATTTCTCCATACAAAGGAACTTTATGGAGAGCAATCTCGTATAGCAAGATACGAGACCTCTAAGAACTTGTTTCGAGCGAGGTTGGCTGTCGGGTCATCGGTAGGAGAACATGTCCTAAAGATGATCGGCTATATTGAAGAGCTCGCAGACCTTGGGACGACTTTGGATAATGAGCTCTATACAGACCTTATTCTCCAGTCCCTTCCTCACACCTACGCCCAGTTTATCCTGAACTTCAACATTCAAAGAAAAGAAGTTGAACTTCCGGAACTCCTGAACATGTTAAGGAGTGCAGAGGGCACCTTGCAGAAGACAAGGGAAACACCCGCTATGTTTGTTAGCGGTACATCTTCTTCCGAGTCCAAGGCAAGGGCCAAAGGAAGGAAGAAGAAGGCCGCCACCAAACCTAGAGGAGGTGTTAGTAAGGTGGGAGGGAAGGGAAAGAAAAAGTTTGCGGTACCGGTAGTTGGTCAGGATGAGTGCTTCCATTGTCACAGGAATGGGCACTGGAAGAAGGATTGCAAGGCGTGGAACGCCAAGAACCAGGAACCGAAGCAAGCTGTGGCTTCGACTTCAGGTGTGTTTGTAATTGAGAATTGTCTGTCGATCAACTCTACTTCCTGGGTATTGGATACCGGATCAGGATCTCATATTTGCAATTCATTGCAGGCACTGAGAAACCGTAGAGTGCTGAAGGAAGGTGATATGACCCTAAAGGTTGCTAACGGAGCTAGCGTGGGAGCTGCGTCTGTCGGGGATTATCACCTAGGATTGACGAGTGGACACATTTTGGTTTTACATAACTGTTTTTTTGTATCAAGCTTAACGTGTAATATCATATCAGTTTCCTTGTTATCAAATAAAGGTTATGATTTCACGTTTGTAAGAGATGTTGTTAACATCCACCTTAATCATGGTTTGATTGGGTCCGGTACACTAAATAACGGTATATATGTTTTAAACCAACTCCAAATTTTCAATGTCCAGAACACACTTAAAAGAAAGTCTCCAGATTTAAATAAAGCTTTCTTATGGCATTGTAGACTGGGTCACATCAATGAGAGAAGGTTGACTAAGTTGCATAGAGAAGGATATTTGGACTCGTTCGAATATCAAACTTATGACACTTGTCAATCTTGTCTCAAAGGAAAGATGACAAAGACTCCATTTACTGGACATGGAGTAAGAGCGAGTGAGCTCTTAGGACTCATACACAGCGATGCATGTGGTCCATTGTCTACACATGCAAGAGGTGGTTTTTCTTATTTCATTACTTTCACGAATGATTACTCAAGATACGGATTCATTTATCTGATGAAACATAAATCCGAGGCTTTTGAGAAATTCCAAGAGTATAAAAATGAAGTAGAAAACCAAACCGGCAAAAGTATCAAGACACTTAGATCTGATCGAGGTGGTGAATACTTAAGTGCCGAGTTCCTAGGTTACCTAAAAGAGAAAGGAATTCTCTCTCAGCTTACTCCTCCATACACTCCACAGCATAACGGTGTATCGGAGAGACGGAATCGAACCCTATTGGATATGGTACGATCCATGATGAGTAATGCTGAGTTACCGCGATCTTTCTGGGGTTATGCGCTAGAATCAGCGGCATATCTTTTGAACATGGTTCCTACCAAGACTGTTCCTACCACGCCATTTCAGATGTGGAGTGGGAAGAAACCCTATCTTCAGTATCTGAAAATATGGGGTGTCCAGCTTTTGTTAAAAAGTAGCATGTGGACAAGCTCGAGGCACGATCAGTAAAGTGTCAGTTTGTGGGATATCCAAAGAACTCCAAGGGGTATCTATTCTATTACACAGAGGAACAAAAGGTGTTTGTTTCTCGTAATGCCCATTTTCTAGAATATCAGTTTTTAGAAAAGGAAATAAGTGGGAGCGAAATAGAACTGGAAGAAATTCCAGAACCACAAGCTGCTACTGAAAGTTTGGTAGAACCGGAAGTTCAAGAAGAACAGGACATTCCCGCACCCCTCCGCAGGAGTAGTAGGCCGTCTCATCCGCCTGAGAGATACTACGGTTTTCTCATAGATGGGGATAGAGAGGATTGCATCATAGGTGATGATGAACCTACTGACTTCCAGCAGGCCATCCAGAGCGGCGACTCGGTACGATGGCTAGATGCAATGCGGACCGAAATGGAGTCCATGTACACCAACAAAGTATGGACTTTGGACTTTGCTCCTGATGGGGTAAAACCCATAGGATGCAAATGGATCTTCAAGAAAAAGATTGGTATAGATGGACAGGTGGAAACCTATAAGGCTAGACTTGTTGCAAAGGGTTTTCGTCAAAGACCTGGTTTGGACTATGACGAAACTTTTTCTTCAGTGGCTATGCTCAAATCCATTCGGGTCCTTCTTGCTATTGCTGCCTTCCATGATTATGAAATCTGGCAGATGGACGTCAAGACGGCTTTTCTGAATGGAAATTTAGAAGAGTGCGTCTATATGGATCAGCCAGAGGGTTTCAATCAGAATGGGAGCAGCGGGAAAGTATGCAAGCTGCTTAAGTCCATTTATGGACTAAAGCAGGCATCGCGGAGTTGAAACATCTGTTTTGATGAAACAGTCAAAGAATATGACTTTATCAAAAATCCAAATGAACCGTGCATATATAGTAAAGTTGTAGCCAGAAGTGTCGTATTCCTCGTCTTGTACGTGGATGACATTCTATTGATAGGAAATGACATTCCTATGCTACAATCTGTCAAAGGATTCTTGTCACACAGGTTCTCCATGAAAGACCTGGGTGATGCCTCTTACATTCTAGGGATCCGGATCTATCGTGATAGATCCAAGAGGATGTTGGGACTTTCGCAGTCCAGGTATATCGATACTGTACTGAAAAGATTCAGTATGGAAGATTCTAAGCGCGGTAATCTACCGGCTTGTCACGGAATCACCCTCTCCAAAGAGATGTCTCCCAAGACTGATTTGGAAAGAGAACGCATGTCTATTATACCCTACGCTTCTGCGGTAGGCTCTATAATGTATGGGATGTTGTGCACCAGACCAGATGTAGCTTACGCACTGAGCGTGGTAAGCCGGTATCAGTCAGACCCAGGGGAGAAGCACTGGATAGCAGTAAAGAACATTCTCAAGTACCTGAGAAGGACTAAGGAGATGTTCTTGGTTTACGGCGGAAAAGACCTCAGGTTGGAGGCCTTTGCTGATTCCGGCTTCCAGAGTGATAAGGACGATTCCAAGTCCATGTCGGGTTATGTCTTTACCTTCAATGGAGGGGCGGTGTGCTGGAAGAGCTCCAAGCAGGACACCGTTGCTGACTCGACGATGGAAGCGGAGTATATAGCTGCTTGCGATGCCGCAAAAGAAGCAGTCTGGATGAAGAAGTTCCTAACAGAACTTCAGGTGGTTCCTACCATAGTTGATCCAATACCTCTGTATTGCGACAACAACGGAGCTATAGCTTTAGCAAAGGAACCAAGGTCCCATCAGAAGTCCAGACACATCTTAAGGCGGTATCACCTGATCAGGGAGATCATTGATCATCGGGAGATCGAGGTTCGGAGAGTTGCTTCTGAAGAGAACATTGCTGATCCATTCACAAAGGCCCTACCTCAGATTCAGTTCGAGAGGCTACTCGAGATCATCGGTCTTCGATATGCCAGTACATGGCCCTAGTGCAAGTGGGAGATTGTTAGTGTATATGCCCTAGGGGCCATTATTGTATCATACTAGTTTGTATATTACTTAATGGAAGCTTGGGATATTCACATGTATATAACAGTCTTGCTAAACATGGTAGTATGCTACTTGGTTTTTCTATCTTAATATGTGAGTATACGTATTGATAGAGCTCTTAGGATCTTGCTTGACTACCAGCGTTGTGATGGCAGTCACACTAGTGGGGGCTGGGTAGTCTACAAGCACATCCTTATTCAGGTCCCTAGTCGTTGGATTATCGAGACAGGGCATCGATACTCCGGAGTAGACTAGTGTGTACGCTTCTCATCCCAGTTGGGGAGATGGTCTGTCCCACAGCCGTCAGTACGTCGTACTGGAGATAGTATGCAGGTGCTCGTTGGGTTACGGGTACACCGGACAGGACTCATAGGGAACTGTTGGATGGTTTTATACCAGTCGTCAGTAAACAGTTCCCAGGTGACATGAGTACAGCATAGTCCGCAGACTTGACACTGCTACTTCGTCTCGAGTGTGTCCCACTGTTCTTAGATTGCTACCCTACCACGGCTCAAAGGAGTCGTGCAAACAGGTAGCAGTTGGGTGCAGTCCCGAGCACTTGGAGGCAGTGGCGGTTAGACAGGATTCGTCTCTCCCGATATTGGGGGTTGATATCGCGCTGTGTCAGAGAGCCATTACGCAAAGTCCCTGGCCAGGGCAAGCGAGATTTGCTGGTAGGTTCCAGTAGTTTCTCAGGGTGTAATGGGCTTCCCTCCGACACGACTTATACCGCTATTAGGGGACTGACGCTTGCCGCCCCCTAGGCCCGATATGCGATAGTCTTAGACGAACGGACCGGACTGTACGGAGATTGTCACATCAGACTCAGTAGGAGTTCGGATGGGTTTCCTCATCGGCCTTCTTATCGACATCTACCTGGGGACCGTTACGTACAGCTAGTGCCGCTTGCGGTCTGTGGTTAAACCCACTGCCAGCGTAGTAGTCGAGTCTCTAGAGTCCCACACAGAGAGTTTCCCTACTCCAGGCGAAACGATATAGAGGTCGTATGGTTTTACGACAAGGGTTCGGACGCATACGTGTGTTTACGCACGTACGACTTTCGGACAGTTTTTACCAGTCGGCTTTGGTTTAAGCCGGTTACTGGTATCCGGTTATTGGATTTATACAGTCTAAAGTTTTTCCGTATTTTTGCGGAAAGGAGGGGCGTTCTCGTAATTGCGCGAGAAGCTTCTAGAAGGTGGTGACTAAGGAGGTTTAGGTGGCATATACAATGAATGTGATTAGTGAGTCATATGGATGATTCATCCATGTCATTAATGCTTCATAATTGCTTAATGACTCATGGAGATGAATCACCACAAGATATTTATCAAGCATGGTTGTAAATGATTTTCTTTTCTTTTCTTGATATAACAAAATGCTTGATATATATTATGATAACTCATTATTCTCACTTCATTATTATGTTCATCTTCTCTCTCCTCAAGCTCTCCCTCTTCAAACCCTAATCCTCCCCTCTCATGTGTTGAGTACAAGGATTAGTTAGACTAATTAAACCATAACCCTCACTCTATATCACCTAGCTTCTTTGATTAGCACTTAAAGAAGGTTAGTTGCCTCAAGTTTAGAGGCTAAGCTTGGAGTAAAGCTCTCGGGTGGATCGTCTACTACTTCGAGAAGGCCGAGGAGGAGGAGGAGTTCGCAAAGACGAAGGACACGATTCGTTAGGTATAATCCCTAAACATAGTAGTATAGAACTTCTATGTTTCATGTTAGTTATCGTTTAGCTTCGATTCGTGCGGTTAGTCAATGTTTAAGCAAAGAATAAGATCGTTTTTCAAATTTCCGCCTCCCCGCAAGTCGTGGGGTGTTGTACACGACTTACAGCGGGGCAGCGCCTCGTTAGAGAAAAAAATTCTAACGAGGAAAGTGTTGTGGAGTGTGTAAATATATTTTTAAAAATGGTGAATAGCGTCCTAAGGACGCATGGACGCCAGCGCCTCACGTGCCCGGAACGTGGGCGTTAGGCATAAGCGCCCGGGCTCTGGGCGCCAGCGCCACACGTGCCCGGCACGTGGGCGTTAGGCGCCAACGCCCGGACACTGGGCGCTCGGCGCCAGCGCCTCATGCGCTCGGCACGAGGGCGCTGGGTGTCTGCGGAAAAAAGGGGCTTAGCCCCTGTACTGGGAGTTGTACTCCCAATTAACTTTTAGAGTTAAACTCCTAAAAGAAGGACAAAGGGGCTTAACCCCTGCACTGGGAGTTGTACTCCCAATTGACTTTTGGAGTTAAACTCCTAAAAAGAAAGATTTTTCTTTTCTTTTCTTTTTTCCCCCGGAGTTAAATTCCCAACAGATTTTCGGGGATGATGAAAGGGGGCCCCTTTCTTCTTCCTTGAGCCCTAGATCTTCTCTTGAGCCTCAAATCTTCCCAAATTGGGGTTTTTGGAGATGTGTCTCCTTCTTCCTTCTCTCTGTTGGCTGGATCTTGGAGAAAAAGGGGGTAAGACTTAAAAATCATCCCTTTTGGGGATTTGATGGAAGATCCGAACTCTCCTTCAAGGGTTCTATGGTGAAAAAACTGTTTCTTTTTGGAAAAAAGAAGAGTTAAACTCTTGGTTTAATTCAAGAAAAGAGAAGAAGCTTTAGAACCTTGAGGAAGGAGAAGGAGGCACAGAACCCTAAATTTTTTTTTGAGAATGAAAGAAAAGTCCTTTAGATTTTTCATCATGTTTGCCTTTATAGGCTACACATTTTACATATAGCTTCTTGAGCATTGCTAAATGGCACTTGTGCCACCCCATGCCTTATGTGCTTATCTATTTTTGCACATAAGCCATGGGGTTTACAAAATTTTGGCTTTTTGCCCATTTTACATACATTTATTTCTATATAAAAAAAAGGAATTACATTAAACCAATTTATGGCTTCATTCTTTTTGTCATAGGGACTGTCCCTTCCATGCTCGGTCTTGACCTGGGCTTGAGCCCACTTGGCTTGGGGTTGATTTTGATTTTTACTTGGTCAACCGGGGTGTAATTTTTGACCCCAACATTACCCACATTACTTCATTCGAAAACCGTCATTTTCTCGCTTTCAAATCTTCCTCTTCGGTTTCCTCTTTTTCAAGAATTATCTCCTTTTTGTTTTAGATTTTCCCCTTATTTGAATACCCCCACTTTATGTTTGGAGAATATTGAAAAAGAAAACTCGGATTCAATGACCAATTCAAGATTGATGGAGTAAATTTGTAGCCCTAATTTCTATTTGGGGCTTTTAGATTAAGAAGAGGGGTTGGGGGTTTAAAATTTTTTCCTCCCCAATAGCTACACACTCCACTAGTTCATGGTTGGAGAAGATTGAAGAGGAATACTCAGATTCATGACCAATTTGAGATTGATGGAGCAAATTCGTAACCCTAATTACTATTCGGAATAAATTTGGGGATTTTAGATGAAAAGAGTTTGGAGGCTTAAAATTTTCTACTCTCCGATACCCCATGGTCTCTAGTACATGGTTGGAAAAGATTGAGAAAGAAGACCAAGATTCCCTAATCAATTCGAGATTAAAATTGCAAATCATTAATCCTAATTTCTATTTGGGGCTAAATTTAAAGATTTTAGATGAAGAAGAGGATTAGGGGTTTAAAATAACAAAAAACCGGATACCTCTGTTATCTGTCTAACGGAGTAAAGGGGTATACAGAAAAGATTCACTTTTGAATGGTTGGGACCTTCAAAAACAGCTTAAAGGGGTAATAAATTATTATTATTTTCTAGAGGTTTTTTAATAATTAGTATATTTTTATTTTTATTTTGCGGGGCGAGGGGGGCACCTAAGTAGAAATGGCAACAGAACCGGGGAGCCGAGTGACATGCCAGCGCTACTACTTGACTTGAGTGCCAGAATCCATCAATAGGGATTTGAGCAAGAATTTCACCATTGGGAGCCAGCGCCTTTCGAAGCACTTTCATGTGTGAGCCGAAGTCATGTTGCGTCACTCGTTGAGAGAACTGATCGATAAAACGTCTATTTCTAATAGAAGTGGACATTCTTGATTATATGATATACCCATGTCCATTCCCCGTGACTTCATTGACTTCTCGGATCTTGCTTTGACTTCAATCATTGACTTAACCAGATCAAATGCCAGATATAAGTGGTGAACAACACAACTGTTCCTACTTGTACCAGAAAGAGTTGATTGACCGTTCCACTTGTGCCTATGCTTCAGCTTTCTTCCTCTATGCCTATGCTATCTATGCCATTCCCGGATTAAACAAAAAATCCTCTCTTCGGGAACATGCTTAATTGAGGTACCTACCACCTTGCATTGTCGCTCTTCTCTTTACTCGCTGTCTGGGAGCTCCATTCATCGAAGGGGTATTTCAATTATAAAAAACTCATAAGAAAAGAATGACCATCAATTGATGACATGCGTGTTGACACCAAAAGTAATGCAAAATGCATTAATATCATATATCCAACTCATATATACATGTTGTGTACATGGCATTAAGAGGAGAACTTTTGTTGGAGTTAAAAAAAATTTTAACTCCCAAAAACTTTGAATGCTTATATAAATATTCAATTAAAGAACAAGGTTAATGATCAAGAATTGATCAATTAAGACCAAAATTGATGTAAACAACATTGTAAACAAGCTAAAAGGTGGTTTAAATAGCCTGGGACCCATACATTGGGGATCTTTTTCAAAACAACTCAAAAAGAGTTGTTTTTAAAGGGTCCCGAACCATCGGGACCCCCTCCCGCTATCGGGAAGTACAATTTAAAGTGTCCTGAGCCTATTGATTAATGGCATCGGACCCCTCTAAAAATAGACAGTTCGGCCTATTTTTAAGGAATGAGTGGAGGGTTATTTCACCCCCACTCACTCTGAGGACATGAGGAATAGTTTTATAACTCCTCCCTTTCATAAAAAAGTATACATACTTTTAAATAAAGAAAAGGAGAAAGGAGGTTCATAAAAACATAATTCTAAAAGTGAAAATTGGAAGTGATCTTAGTTTTGAGAAGAAGAAGAAGAAGAAGGTGGAGACTAGAGGAATGGAATTCCCATTACTTTCTTCTATTCTCATACTGTCTCTCTTTATCTCTCTCTCTCCCCCCCCCCTCTCTCCAATTAAGAATCAATATAAGATCTATAGAAACTTTCATAACTTTCATCTTCAACGGATAGGCTTGATAGCTATTCATACCATAATATTGCATTATTATATTCCCCATTCTTATATATTTTACAAATAAACAGGTGTTTTTGACCCATGTCTGCTACATAGTACAGGTTACAGGTTCTTGGATCTAAAACAGTAAAAAAGATAAAAAGACGATGCAAAAGTGGAACTACAACCAACAAATAGAAGGATCTTGATCAAGCCTATAGAAAGATCAGTTTACAAAATACAAGGCATCGCAAGATTCAAGATTTCGTCTTGAAGCAATAGTTAAAGTCAACTACATTATTCACTGGAGATCTGGAGAAACCTAGAAGCCAATTTGAGAAAAGTACTGAAGAAATAGGAAGCCCAAAAAGCCCAGAACAAGCACAAAAGTTTTCAGCAGATGATCTTACCATTGGGCCGCGGAACCGCGGCCCAACCCTTGATGCGGCCGCAGTTCCGCGGCCATCCAGAGCATATTGTGAAAATATTTTTTACCATAATTCTTGGCGGCTTTGACCGGTCTTCTTAGGGGTATTTTGGTAAATGCAGACATGCGGCAATTGTAAACCTAGGGTTTTCTATATCCTATAAATAGAAACCCAATTCCTTGTATTTGTTCATGCCTCCTTTCATTAATAAAATTCAGAATTCTTTTTGGAGAGTATCAATTTGTAAGTTCTTAATTTATTTTCTGCCTTAGGTTAAATTTATTATCTGCCCTAAGTAATTTCTATTCTTGCCCTAGTTTGGATTTAATTCCTTGCCCTAGTTAGATCTTTAATTCCTTGCCCTAGATAAATAGTTTAGATCTGTTCTTCAATTCTCTAATGAGCGAGTAGTCTCCTCGCTTGTTAGGGTTAGATTTGGAAAAGATTTGAGAGATGAAGATCTCTCACCCCTTTCTTGCTCATCATATATAATTAATAGGACTCTATGCATACATGCACACACCGCTCCCTACGGCACCCTATCCCACGAGGTAGCGGTGATATCGTAGTATAAAGGCCCGGTTGAGCGTGTTTTCCATGGAGGTTAGGGTAAGGATTGATAAAGGAAAGACAAGAACCTAAAGGAAGAAATATCTTTCCAAATGGTTCTAATCCCCTTTATTAATAATTACCATAATTTCTAATAGATCTTAATATGGGTATAGAAAGCGGTGAGATTTATAGACTTTCCAAACTTAACCTAAACCTAACCCTAGCAAGATTTAGATCTAGATAATCTTAGTATAGGTAGATTTAGTTTTTAGATTTAATAAATCAATCCGAACACCCATCGGAATTAACTCGTTTGAGCGATTAGGAAATTCACAACATCCCTGTGGACCGACCCGTACTCACCGGCTAGCTACCAAGCGACGCCGTTCTTGATTGCGGTAATATATTTTTGATCTATAAAATCTCTTAAATCAATAGCCATGACCATGGGTTCTCTAATGCTTCAATAAAGAAGAAGATGAATATTTTAGATCATCAATTTACATATTCTTCACAATTTGGATTGAACTTAGAACAGGGGTCATCCCATATTCTATATATTGTGAAATAGGTCATCCTATTTCTTTCATATTTTTGAAATGGTGATGATAATCTCATTTCCTTAAGTAGAAACATGGATCAAAATCCCCATGTTCCTTATATATATATATATATATATATATATATATATATATATATATATATATATATATATATATATATATATATGCAAAATCATATCAACATGTTTGGAATCATGTGTTAAAACACTAGCTATATTCCCTATATACAACATGATCTAAAATCATACTGTCCTTTAAACATAATCTATATGTTCATACTTCTACATGACTATTAAAAATGATAAAATATATCATTTTTGTATTGTATAGAAAGTTCAATGTGATAAACTTCCATTTAGGGAAGCTCTATAAGAAGAAACTTCCTTATCCTCATCAAAATAAGCCATAGAAAGACCTATATAAGCTTTCTGCTATGCCATCGGGACCCTCACCCGATGGTCGGGGCTCCTTCTCCCGACATCGGGAGGTCCCCAATTCATGAACAAAAGTGTATGAAACAAGGCTGCTTCATACAAATGGTAGTCCCCACATGGGGTGATCCCATTTCAATCAACTTGGTTATAATGTGGCCCCTATATAAGGTGGTGCCCATTCATATATGGCAAAACTTGACACTAAAATATCCCCAAGCATACAATTAAACTCTTGAATTAAAGTTTTCTTACACTTTTGTACCTTTTGCAATATCGATATAATTTATATTCAAATTGTACACATATATAAATGAAACACAATGAAATTTCTTTGTTTCTTGAATTATTTAATGTTTGCAAGTATTTTACATCTATAAATATGATCTTTATGATGTGATTTGAGCAACCTAACAAGGTATCCTGTCTAAATAATTATTTAGACAGTAGGGTGTAATTAACCATAGGTGTTTGCGTCTATAGGAAGTCTCGACCCTAGATGCTTCTGGTCAAGTTTTAAAACTCAAATACTTATTTTGATTAAACCCTACCTATTCTGAATGCTCATTTCAAAGAAGGTTTTAAAAAGGGTAATCAATGAACTATAGTTTTTGAGTTGCATTAAAAGAGTAGAATCAAAGTGGCAAATGGGCCGGGCAACCAGTGGCCCGGCCCGACCCGGCCAGAAAAGTGGCCCGGTCGACCCATCCCAAGAGCTACGTGGCGGGCCCTGGCCGACCGAGCTAGGCTTGGCTTCGACGGCCCAAAGGCCCAGGCCGGTCCGGGCCCGTCTTCTCTTTTACTTTAATTTTTTTTAGGTTTTGACCGTTGCTCTACACGAGGCAGCGGTCAAATCTTTTTTTTTTTTTTTTGCTTTTGCTCTGGTGGCAGAGCATTCAAAATTTCAAATCGAGTTTTATTATTATTTTTTTTGCTTTTGTTCTGCACGAGGCGAAGCATTCAAATCAACATATTTTAAAATCATGTTTTTGACTGTTGCTGCTCTGTACGAGGCAAATGTTTTTTTTTTTTGAAATTTACACGAGGCGGTTATAAATTGGTTGTTTAGGGAGGGTCAAATGTCCATTTTGACCCTCCTAACAGGTATAAAACGGCTAATGTAGCAGGTATTTTGGCTATTTTCTGTATTCAAAATTCTATAAATACCTTACTATACTTCTCATTTTCATCACAATTCACAACAATATAATTTTCTTTCTCTACATCTCTCTCTTTAATTGACGAGAAGTTTACTGTTAAAATTTGGAATTAAGCAATCTTCATTCCTGCAATCTCAATCTTAACTTCAATCTTCAGCAATTTGATTCAGCAATTTGGAATCAGGGTTTTTGGCATTAGTTATATAATTTTCTCGTCTAATTTTCTATAATATCTTTTTCTCTCTTTCTATTTTTTTTTAATTAAGCATGACCGGTTCATCATCATTACAGGGTAATTAATAGGGCTGGATCATCATCACGTAGACATTCTTTTCAACTTGATTCGAATTCATAAAATACAATTAGATTAAGAAATATGACCGGTGCATCATCACATAGACGTTCTTTTCAATTTGAATTGGATACACAAGATGGAATTAGATTAAGTAGTATGGTGTCAATAACGTATTCTTATTCTCCTGTCTTTGATTCTGCTAATTTTGAAACGTCTACACCACAAAGTCATGCCCTTGAAAAAGTTTATGCTCCTAATGTTCCTGATGCTAGTGTTTCTGGTCCTCGTATTTCCAAACCCGAAAGATCTGGAACTTCTTATTTTGTACAAGAAGAAGCTGCAGGTTAAGGCCTTTGGGTTGTTTGTAAGACTTGCAGAAAAGATTTTATATGTACTGAAAAAGCTGGAACTAACCATCTAAGAAGACATGCAAACTCACATTAAAAAGCATATTCTCGACAGAAAGCATGTCATCTAATTATTTGACTGGTTTTTCTTATTCTCAAAAAACTAATAGAAGAGAACTAGCTAGATATGTTATACATGCTGAATAACTATTTGGTTTTTCTGAAAATGAAAATATGATAGATTAGTAAAAACTACATATAATCCTGCATTTCAAACAGTACCAAGAAATATACTTAGAGGTTATACTTTTAAATTTTTTTATAAAGCCAAAACTAATTTATTTGGTATTTTTGCTGATCTTAAAGGTAAAATTGCATTAAATTCTTATTTTTGGACAACAAAATGGGGCAATAATTATATTTGTGTTATTGCACATTTTATTGACAATGATTGGTTATTACAAAAAAGAATTATTGGTTTTTCGAAAATGGAGTATCTACATACTCATTACTAAAAAACGTAAGTATTAAAGACTGTGTATTAGGGACCATTAATTTTTGAACGGTCTCTAATACAAAATTAGAAACCGTCTAGGTATTAGCAACTGTTTACACGGTCCCTAATACATATGTAATAAATCCACTTTTAAATCACAGGTATTAGAGTGTATTAGCGATCGTATAAATGGTCGCTAATATTTGCGGGAAAAAACGTGCGCAGAATCTTCAAAATTTTCATGATTTTAAATCCTTAAAAAATCTTCTTCTCCTTCAAATACTCCCCAACTCCCTTTTTCTCTCTCATTTTTTCTTGTTATTTTTTTTAATCTTCTCCAACAAATTTAGATCTGAAGAATTTTTGCTTTTTTTATGCAAGGGACAGCAGAGGAAGATCCAAGATGGCAGATGTTGAAGAAGTCGAAGGGGACAGCGGAGATGAGAGGCAGAGAATAGATGTGGATGTTAGTGTTGATGATCAAAATTTATGAATGTTGTTTACTGAAATCAAAGTTTCTTTCAATTTTGTTTCATATTTCAGTTCTTGTAATTTGTTACTGTAATGGGCTCTCAAGAATTTGATTGCTAGCGCGCGCTCTCTCTCTCTCTTTCTCTCTCTCTCGCTCTCTCTTTCTCTCTCTCTCTCTCAACTTCTTTAGATTTTAGATAAATTTTATAAATTATCTTGTTCTTGATTGGATTGGTTTCTGTGGGACCTATAAAAAATCAAAACTTTATTATGCTAGAGTGATTAAATTTCACTATTTTGTGCTTAATGAGATGAATGATGATGCATAATGATGGAGAAAGCGAAGAGGAAGAGAAAGAAGGGGAGGAGCAGGTGGTGCCGTGGACGGAAGAGGAGGAGGACGCGCTAAGGAAGAAGACGTCCATTGGGAGGAGGAGGAAGACTCCAGATTTATTTTTTTTTAAATTATGATTCAAGTATTGGCGACCGTTTGGATAGTCGCCAATACTATCAGTTTTACTTTTTTTTATATATGTGGCGCACGTATTGCCAACCGTATAAATGGTCGGTAATACGTTTATTAGCGACTACATTTTCTGCGACTAAGTATTAGCGGCCGTATAATATTTGGACGGTCGCTAATATCTATTAGAGACCGTATGTTAAGTATTAGAGACCATTTAATACGATCTCTAATATGCACAGTTTCGAGTAGTGACTGGAAATAATATAAGTAATTGTATTATAACCACTGTACATGATTATAATATTCAAAATAAAATATTTGTAATTAGTTTTGATAATACTACCAATACTATTGCTACTATAACAATTTTAAAAAATAATTTAAATGCTATTTTAAATGGAATTTTATTTCATCAAAGATGTGCATGCCATATTTTAAATTTAATTGCATATGATGGTTTAAAGTTATTGACAATCATTTATCAAAACTTAGAGATGTCATGATATTTATTGGAAGCTCGGGACCTAGAATGCAAGTTTTTAAGCAAACTTGTGCCCAATTAAGTTTAAAATTTAGATCTTTCAAATGCAACATTTCAAATAGGTGGAATTTTATTTATGAAATGTTGAAATGTCTTTTTAATTATAAAATTTCTATTACTTTATTTTATCTGGAACAAATGTCCAGGAACGATTTAAAAGATTTTGATTGGTTTGTTTGTAAATATGTTATGAATTTTTTGAAAATATTTTATACTGCAACTAGTACTTTATCTGGCGTTCATTATCCAACTTCATGTTTAACGGTAGAATAATTATTTTATATTAGTAAAGTTATTAACGATTGTCATGCCCCACCCCCAATACAGAGAGTATTGTCCGCTCTGGCCGAAGCCGCACGGTTTTGTCCTTCGGGGCGAACTGGACCCGACCATGGGCCACTTCCCAGGAGATCACCCATCCCAGGACTTCCTTGGCCCGAGCACGCTTAACCACGGAGTTCTCAAACTCCTGTAATGCCAGTTCACTTAAAAGGCGCCTCTGTATTGAAGAGTAGTATCATTCCATTTATAGTACAGATTTGTCCTCTTTCGGAATGTATTCCGAAAATTCCCCATTGTTTTATAGTGTGTCCCCATGCTTATCTGGTATATATGGGTATACCGGATAATACCTGGGGTATTACATTCTCCCCCACTTAGAACAATGGTTCGTCTTCGAACCACAAACCTACTATTGAGAAACCCGGCTCTGATACCATTCTGTCACGCCCCACCCCCAATACAGAGAGTATTGTCCGCTCTGGCCGAAACCACACGGTTTTGTCCTTCGGAGCGAACCGGACCCGACCAGGGGTCACTTCCCAGGAGGTCACCCATCTTAGGACTTCCCTGGTCCGAGCACGCTTAACTACGGAGTTCTCAAACTCCTGTAGTGCCAGTTCACTTAAAAGGCGCCTCTGTATTGAAGAGTAGTATCATTCCATTTATAGTACAGATCTGTCCTCTTTCGGAATGGATTCCGAAGATTCCCCATTGTTTTATAGTGGGTCCCTATGCTTATCTGTTATATATGGGTATACCGGATAATACCTGGGGTATTACATTTACCCCAGGTATTATCCGGTATACCCATATATACCAGATAAGTATGGGGACCCACTATAAAACAATGGGGAATTTTCGGAATACATTCCGAAAGAGGACAGATCTGTACTATAAATGGAATGATACCACTCTTTAATATAGAGGTGCCTTTTAAGTGAACTGGCACTACAGAAGTTTGAGAACTCCGTAGTTAAGTGTGCTCGGGCAGGGAAGTCCTGGGATGGGTGACCTCCTGGGAAGTGGCCCATGGTCGGGTCCAGTTCGCCCCGAAGGACAAAACCGTGCGGTTTCGGCCAGAGCGGACAATACTCTCTGTATTGGGGGTGGGTCGTGACAGAAACAAAACCATGTCACGTCCCGCTTCCTAAAATACGGGATACGAGGGGTTAACAAGGCCAGCCATGCTCCTACGGTCGAGGAAACATCCTGCCGTAGTCACATTTCGGCTTCTAGCTTTACGTGGTAAACAGTAATCAATGCGCATGTAATAAGAAATGCAGTCACTAAATTAAAAGAACTAACCAGATAGGGACCAAGGAATTATAGCTCTGAGTCACTAATCTAGATATCCGCAATGTTCTCAGCGTATGTCAGGTCCTGGTCCGAGCTAAATCCACTTCTCACTCTGAGCATGCATACTCAGGTCGTCAGAGCGACACAATAGAATAAATATAAATACAAATGTGAACACGTGCAATAATGATGAATATGAAACAGTAAGCGTGAAGTGACGATATGAGCATGAAGGAGCAAGTACAGGTAAACAGTAAAGCAGGTATATCGAATCAGTAAGCAATGCATGTCAATGTCACTAACCCTATCAGTCTCTAAGTCTCACTGTCCAGGTCGCTAAACCTATCGTCAGTCCAAATGTGAGAGTCAACCACTCGTGAGTATCCCCCACCCAAGGGTAGGACCCAGGGGCAAGGGAACACGGGCCCGAGTCGCTCGCTAATAATCAGTAATATCACCCATATATCTCCAGAATCGCTGTATGTGCCGGCAATGGGACTCCCGAGATTCCGTTGAACTCACACTCAAACTACCCCACACCCCATGGTCTACATCAAACATCAACCATCAACTCAAATACTAGTCGGTCTATGACAAGTCTACGCGAGAACTGAAGACATGATCTCCATCAAGCATGTCTCGACTGGTACCCAAGGTAAATGGACAGTATTTGGTGGCTTACCTATGATACTAATATAAGTGCTTCCATAATCGTCTCATACCAATTATAGTCACACTTATACATGTCCCATAGACGTCGACAATGCAATAAATCAATTGGGTCGTGGATTGTGTACAAGTACGTGTCACCTTCACTTATTCATTCACACTTTAACACTAACGTACTTGACACAATCCGAACACTAATATCTAACACTGGATAATGTACACGACCACTAGGTTATCAATGTATATGAGCTCTGCATGATACGACGAGAATGCAATAGTTATCATACGAATAAAATACCATCAACCAGTGTCCTACAACTTGCATAATTTACTATAAATCATACATGCAGAATCGAGCGAAACAATGAAAAAGGGGTAAACAGTATATTGAATTATCTATCCATCAAAATTGGTTTTGCGTCAATCGGGTTTCAGGTTTGCTAGTTATGGTCATTTCATTTTAACTGTTCACTGCTGGAAATCCAATTTCTGAACTGGAAGTCCGTTTCGTAACACATTTTAATCTCAGTTGAAATCATCATTAGGCGACACTATAGTTGAACAATATTTAGGGTTTTTAGTTAGGTTTCCAACTCAATTGGCGGATCAGTAGTATCCTATATCAACAGGGAGTTATGGTCAGGTTAAGGTTGATGTGTAAAATCTGTTACTGCAGAATGCAGCTAGACGCGTCGACATTATAAAATGTGTTAAAAATATCATACAGTTAAGGAATCTAGTGAGACTAGTGGAGTAAGGAAGCTAACTCAATTCTCTTCATAACGATATAGGGTTCCGCACATTTCCGCATTTGAGAAAGGAAAATACAGTGAAACAAAACAAGGGTTATCTGGAATTACTTCTCTGGACTGCAGTCCAGAATCGTAATTCCCCAGAGTTTTCTCTATCATAACTAGTTCAATTTTAGATATCAACTATGGGGTTCTGTAGATTATTCCGTTGGATTCGATATGAGCCATGGAACGCCAAAATCTGATTCCTAAAATATTTAACGTGAATTTAACGGTCTAGCATGTTCAGGAAAATCAGGTTTCGTAATGATTATCGGGAGTAACATTTCATAGGTGAAACGACCGTGGTTTTCAACCAAATTACTACAGCACATTGGTAAACAGTAGACGGGTCTAATGATCATAAGTTCCGCCATTTAAAGACATGTTTTCACATATAGTTTCGTATCAAACACTTGTATTCATTGGCTCGCACGAGATGTATATATACGATATTAACATCTAAACTGATTTAAATATGAACTAATAGCATGAAGCAGGTAATATACTTGCCTGGTGATGTGTCGACGACGGTACGGCAGCGGCAACGGCACAAACGCGACACGGACGCGGCATGGCAACGCGACTAGGCTCGAGCCTCGGCTGCGACTGCGACGAGGAGGTGTCGATGGTGGCGGGGTTGCTTGCTATGGTGGTGGCCAGAAGAGGAGGAGACGGCGAGGTGCACAGCGGTGGCTGAGGTGGTCGCCGGTGAGGGTGCAGTGACGTGGGGCGAGGCTCGGAGAAGGGGGTGCAGTAAGGAGATGGGTTGGTTTGCAGTTGGTTGTCGGGGCCTCACGTCGGAGATGAAGGAATTTGCAGTGGAGGAAGGAGGTCGCGGTGGTAGCTCAGGGTTCTCGTCGTCGGTGGACGAGGCTGCGAGGAAGGAGGTTCTCGGTGTTGGGTGTTGGGTTGCGAGGTGATTGGGTCAGCTTGGGCTGTAGCGGTGCCAGTGAGGAGGAGACAGCGAGGGAGGAGCTCGAGTTGGAGGTGGGTGTCAATGGCGAGGGGTGTGCATAGCTGGCGGTCGCGGTGGAAGAGAGGGGAGCTTGGAGGAAGAAGGATGGTGTGCAGGCGAGGTGCTCGGGAGAGGAGGTGGTTGTGGGGTCTTGGGGTGAGAGGGAGAACGAGAGTGAGATAGGGAGGAAAGAAGGAGGTGAAGTAGTGAAGAGGGTGACGACGATGGTGAGGGGGCTCGGTCTCGTATGCGAGAGAGAGAGAGAGAGACGAGGTCGAGGGAAGTGAGTGAGCGCGCGCACGAGGTCATGGGTCGAGTGGTGGGGGCGTGGGAACGAGCGGCGGGGACGCGGTCGCGGCGACATGGGAGTGAGGCACGGCGACGTGGGGAGAAGAAGGAGAAAGAGCGGGAACGAGAGAAAGGGAGTTGGGGAAGAAGGGAAACGGGCCGGGTCGGTTTGGGGAAGGGAGTTTGGGCCGGGGTTTGGGCCGTGAATATTAAAAGAGAGAGAGAGAGTGGCTGGGCACAGGGAGAAGAAGAAAAGGAAAATGAGAGTTAGAGTTTGGGCTTGGGCTGGGTTTAGGAAAAAGAAAATATAAAGGGAAATAGAAATAGGGTTAGGTTTTTAAAATAAATAAAATACTTATAAATATGAATAAACAAATTTTGTAGGCAACACTTTATATAAGTACAGATATTGGCGTATAAAAGAACCGGGTATTACAATGATCATACACTTGACACTGAAGGTCCATTTCCTGAAATGTTAGATAGCATACTTTATAAATTGAATAAATATTTGGGGGAATTTCCTGTATTGTTATGTTTAGCTACAGTTTTTTATTCTAGAATTAAACTAGATTGTGTATTTGATTTATTAGAGGGATACCATGATAACTTGAATACTGAAATAGAAGATCATAAAAACGTTTTAAATTCTTATTTGCAAAATATGTATACAATATATGACTCATAATACGGTAAAAACAAAACTCCATCTTCATCTTCCTCTTCACTTCAAATTTCTAAAAAATGAATTTTTGAATTTTTAAGTAAAAAAAACAAAAAAGTACGGTTTCTGTTTTTTCTTGTACTGAACTTATAATGTATTTACAAAATGATTTCAATAGATTTTTCACTTCTGAACAAATAGAAAATTTTGATATTTTGGATTGGTGGAAAACACATGAACACATATGTCCTGTGCTTTCTGCCATGACTCGTGATTTTCTAACAACTCCGGTATCCACAGTAGTTTCGGAGTCTGCTTTTAGCTCAGCTAACAGAGTTCTGAGCAATAAGAGAGCGAAGCTGTCAAATGAAGCAGTGGAGGTCGCAGTGTACCAAAAAGATTGGTTCAATAATGTAGCTGGAAAACAACACCTTAAAACTAATGAAAACTCCGACACAGATGAAGAATAAAGACTAATATAAGTTCACTAATTACATTTTTTTAATGAATTGTATTTTTTATTTTTATTTTTGGCTATTTTATGAGGGGTAAGGTTTATCAACTTATGCCCTCTCAAAAAAAATTTAAATCAATAAAAAATCAAGGTCTGATCTGGGACCTAAACAAAGTTCGGACTAAAAAATCCAAAAAAACCCCAATTTTAAAAAAATACGGTTGGGACGGCCCGGTTGAGCCGACCCGACCCAAACCGGGCCAAGGGCCGGGCCGGGCTCTGTCATGGAGCACTCGAGTCGGGCCGGCCAGACCCGACCCGATTGCCACCCTGAGGGCAGATATTTGTTTCTATCCTAGAGTCAAATTCTTCTTTTCTGATTAACTAAGTATTTTTGGCGGGTCCATCATCATCATCATGTTGTAAGATTTTTCCCATCCAAATGGGGTCGATTATGAAGCGAAACTGCAGCAAAAATCTTGCCATGTTTTACAACCGGCTGTTAACCCGGTATTAAGCCTTGTAAGGAGTGCAAAATTCATGACTCATAAACAAAAGAGATGCATGTGATGGTACGAAATGAGCAGTTAGTTTCCTTTAAATTCTCATAGACTATAGAGAAATATGCAAGAGGAGGAGGAAAAAACCTTATACAATTCTTAACGCATAAATATAGCCGAAACAAAATATAACATATCCCGAAATTTTGCGTCTATAGCAAGAATTAGAAGTACTTCTAAATCTGTATGCATCAAAGTTGTGCTCAATTAGGCCTTGTTTGTCGGGGTTACGTTTTGGAAAACGCCCGATTTCATAGGATTTTCGATGACAAACTCTAAAATTTGAAACCTCCCAAAGAACAGTTTCCAAATATTTTGGAGACTTGAAACCAGGCCCATTTTTCTGAATCCAAAAAGAACAGTGTCTTACAAACGGAATTCCTAACCAACACCATCTTGTTAACAATTAGTCCTAGTTTGTAATTAAGCTGCTCTTGCCGGTTTAGAGGGCATCCGGATCCTCTGCTCGTTTACATGAAACGAGCAGGGTTCTCTCGGATGGGATGGCGGCCAATGGTTGTAAAATCATAGTCATATATTTCACGAATTATTCGGCGGATTCATGAATAATTCATGAATTTTTGATCGACCGATTAAATCTCCAACGCTCCGAGTAATTCGAAAAAACAGCGAATAATTTGCAACATCGAAACTCAGCGTCTCAAATATTAATTTCTTCCTCGAAATACTTTCCAAATATTTCCCGAATACCTGCCGAACCTTTTTTGAATACTTGCTGATTTTTTCCGAATCCGAAATTTTGATCTCGCCGAATTAATACTGAATCACGAATTTGTGAGCGTACAACAAGAGAAGCCAGGGTTGGTGGGGTCATCCAATGGCTGGGGAAAGCTAAGAGCACCCTGGTATTGATATTTCAAATGCAGAAGATCCTGATCCGTGTAGAGGGGGTGAAACAAGATCCAAAATGAGGGGTGAAAATAAAAAATAAAAAATAAATCTGTCCGGTAAAAGCTGGGGATCCAGTGGAACTTTGGTGCAGAGTGCATGTCATTTCCAAGAAAAGCAATTATTCTACTCAAAACACAGTACCACCCTCTCTTGTGTAATTTCCTAGGCAAAGCTAAAATACTGGAAATAAATCTTCGCCCTCTGCTACACTTCAGTACTGTCTCCATTAATATTTTACGGAATCCTAACCATAACCCTTACATTATCACCACAAGCCACATTTATTTAGTAACTAATCTTCTCTTTTATCTAAAGTCAAGTACTAACCAATTCAATATTATAACCTTCTGTTTCGAATCATGCTCAATAGGCATAGGTTGTCATGCAAATAAAAAGTTTGGCATGTAATATACTTAGCTGCGCACGTAAGATTATCGTTCGAGCTGTTAAATTGAAATCCAAATGGTTGGATTGTAATAATCAGACAACGAGAGGTACATTGTACATTTCACCTAGTGACCTTTGAATGTAAAGTTTGAACCCATCAAAATCCATCTAAGGGGGAAAAAAATATAGGCCGTACGATTCCAAACGACCTGTTCTTCCGGTCTCTCTCTCTCCCCCTCCCTCTCTCCCCCCTTGAGGCACTCATCACCGCTGAGCTCGCCGGCTTTCCCGCCAACGCCGGCTTCGTCATCTGGCTCTCCTCTGCCTTCCCCTCCTCCCCTTGTCGGAAATGGGCTCCGGTGGACCGGCTCCATGGACAACGCCCTCTGCCTTCTCCTTACCATCAGCTCAGTGCTTGAGAGATGGACGACGCGCTCTGCCCTTCTTCTAATCCTCAACCAAAAGCAAGAGTTTAGAGAGAGAAAGTATAGCGATGAAATATTTTGGGTTAAAAAAAAGCTATGATACTGATAATTAAGCTCTCTCTCATCAAGAGTGAAAGAATTGAGACTTGAACGCGTCTTGCTCTTTAAGCAGCACGGTTGCTTCAAACCAAGGGAAAGTTGAAGGAAAGCGAAAAGTTTGTGATTTTTATTGTGATTCTGGAACCTTGCTGAAATTTAGGTACATGTGTGTTTAATCTCACCATCAATTTTGGATATTTGATGACAGGTGCATGTTTGTATGTGTGCCCAGAGAGAAGCTAGCTGTATCAATTTAGTCTTTGTTCATGCATGAGTGATGAAGAAGAGAAGGAGATTGATTGAGGGAATCTCGGTTGTGCAGTAATTGGGTATGTGTGGATTGTTCCATTTTAATGATAAAAAATCAGATTGTTGAGGAAATTTTTTAAGTGGACCGTTAGGAAGATCCAATTCGCTATGTGATCAGGCCCCTATATATGAGGATTACATCTTGTCCTTGCTTGCTTCCTCGAAATCCCCAGCAATGGAGACGATGAAACCCTTGCCAATTGACTCGTCTTCTCTTCGATCGACGAGGTGGGCCCCACCTTCGGCCCCATCACCCCCAAGCTGCTGCAACGTCTCCTTCTCCCCCGGCCCCTCTCCCTCGACATCGCTGCTGGCTCCTCCGTCTCCACCGCCGCCATCGCGAGCAGCACCTCTCCACCCTCTGATGATCCAATAAGAAAATTGGTTTTGGGAGCAGTTGTTTTGGGTTGAAGAGAGAATTTGAGACGTTTTGATAATTAATCACCTACACGTGGCAGTATACATTCACACGTTGAAACTCCGGAGGGGGGGGGGGGGGGGCGCCCGGGAGCAATGTCATAAGAGAATTTCTTTCCTATATTAGTCACAAAGTCTAGTCTTGTTCATCTTAAGGGCATGTTTGGTTGCAGGATTATGAGTTAGGATTTGGATTTTGGATTGTCCTAGAATTCCATAATTTTGTGTTTGGTTGCAAAATTAGGATTTCTAGGATTCCTTTGTTTTTTATGGAGGGCCCACCACAAAAGAAGGATTATGGAATCCTAAAAGTTTTCAAGGATTTTCAAGGATTTGGCACTATTCATTGTACTTTTAGATGGGGTCCATACACTTTATTTATTTAACAATCCTCTCTCTCTATGCCCATACACTTTATTTATTTAACAATCCTCTCTCTCTATCTCTCTCGAAAATCCTCAAATCCAAATCCCCTTTTTTTTGCACCAACCAAACAAAGATTACAAGGATCTACAAATCCAATACTAGAAATCCAAAACCAACCAAACAACAAATTACCAAATCCAGATTTCAACTGTACTATTTTGGAATCCAAATTCCATAATCCTGCAACCAAACAGCCCTTAAGTATCGCCCCTGCAAAATACTGGTAGCTGCTCACATGCCTCCTCGTTTACACACACACAAAAAGAGGGAAAAAATAGTTTGCAAGAGTTTGCATGGTGCAATCCACTTGTAAGCCCTAGGATGACTTTTCTTGCATAAATCCCAATGGCATCCAAGAGTTTACAAATGGCTTGCATCATGCAAGCCCTTGCATACTAGCTTTTTCCCAAAATGATGTATGTGTAGTACGGATCCAATAGGTTGGGTTTGCGTTTTAAAAACACGCACATAAATGAAGGCCATTGGGTTTCGTATTTTTAATCAATGGTTAAAATTAATTCAGCTTAATAAATCGTTAATAAATGAAAGATAAATATTCCACTCTTTGATTTTAGAAAAAAAATTCAAGAGAAACATCAATACTTCCAAATATTGTGCAGGTAATACTAAAGAATTTGATGTTTCTTTTGATTTTTTTCTAAAATCAATGAGTAAAATATTTATCTTCTATTTATTAACGATTTATTAAGCCTAATTAATTTTAACCGTTGATTAAAAACACAAGATTCAACAGCTTTCATTTAGGTTCGTATTTTAAAAAACGCGAACCGGCCCTATAGAATCCGTATTATATATATATAAGAATAATGGAGGAAGAGGACACAGGAAGGAATTTTCTCCCATGGCGTTGAAAAAATACGCCCTCTCCCATTTTTCCAACGATCGGCACCCACCATCTTTATCTTTATCATCTAAGATGTGCACACACCAAATTTCATATGATTCTATAGCCTTTTCATCGTTGATTTAGGAATGTAAAAAGTTCTATTATCGGTAAACCGTTAATTTTGCACTCACTAAATTAACGGTAAAAAAATGGTCGAATCGCATAAAATTTGGTGTGTGCACATCTTAGATGATAAAGATGAAGATGATGATCGTCGAAAAAAATGAGAGAGAATATATTTTTTCAATGCCAAAAATGAAAATTTCCTCCTCTCTCTCTCTCTATATATATAGAGAGAGAGAGAGAGAAGAGAAGAGAGAGAGAGGATAACGGAGGAAATGTGTCATAGGAGTGAATTTCCTCTTTTGGCGTCGAAAAATACACCCTTCATTCGACGATTAGCACCCATCATCATCCTTATCATATAAGATATTAGTACACAAAATTTCATGTGATTTCACTATTTTTTCATCGTTGATTTAGTATGTGCAAAATTGACGGTTTACTGATGATAGAACATTTTACATTGTTAATTCAACGGTGAAAAAGTAGTGGAATCACATGAAATTTGTTATATCCACATCTTACATGACAGATGATGATGATGGGTGCTGATCGTCGAAAAAAATTGTGGAGGATATACATTTTTGATGCTACCTAACGAAAAAGCCTCATATGGCCTCTTTAATTTCTTCATCATTGATAAGGGAGATGGACTAGGATCCCGTCGGTAGGGTTTGGCCACTTTCTTTACCTTGTGTGTGTGAGTGTGTGTTTTCGAGGCCTCTTCACTGTTTTGTTGGTTACACATGCTTTTCAAGTTTATGATCGACATCGTCCATGTTGTGCCTTCAAATAACAAGAAGAAGCTATCAAAGATTGGCGGCGCATGTTTTTCAAGTTTTTCAATTAGCATCTTTTCTTTGGTTATAGAATATTGTTTGTGTTTTTATTTTCGAATATGCCAGTTCATATACATATTTTTCGTTTATATAATGGTTATAATTTAAGAAAATCAAGTTACATATACCAACCCGCTTATGGGTATCAGATTATTGAAACACGGGTTACCTGCACATTCATATATGGATCCGATGATTTACAGAAAATTTAGCATTCGTTTAATTCTGAAAATTTTTACCACTATCCATTGTAGACACCATCACCGATCCGCCGGTCTGAGACGACATGGCTTATTAACAATGCTCACCCTTTGGGATACAACCATGATGGAAACATCATAGAGCTCATGTTGGCCCCTCTTGGACAACAGAATTAGCAAGGACAGGCTCAGAGTTTCATACTACAAAATTGTTTTAGTATGGTAAAGACCTAGTCACCTATAGAGACCCAATAATAGAAGTCAGAAATAATTAATACTAGTACAGATGACATTGTGCATGGAGCCCCATATGCAGCAATGCGCCAATGCCTAGCTAATTGAATAACCAAATTCATATCCAGTTCCAAGAGCGATGGGGATTGGACTATGTAGCATGGGTTTTCTCCACAAAATCTTCTGATACAAACATGACTGTCTATATAAAACCCTAATAGCACAGGATTTCATGGCTAAATCTCTTTGTCTGCTTCAAAGGTAACTCACTCCCATCAATGAAACAAAGCAACCAATCAAAGAAATTAAAGATTTGTTATATGATCTGAAACAAGCTTAACTAATCTTTTTTTTTTTTTGAATGTAATCAAGCTCTAATTAATTAAATACCATGTCTAGCATGCTTATAGATAGCTAGCAAGCTTATTTCTTAAAAGACTATAACACACATTTCAAATTAATTCATGCAAACATACATAATAATTTTGTGTAATATATCACCATTAATAAACTCACAGTTTATAAATGATGGAAGGGGCTGTATACTCGTATCAAAGGAAAGATTTCATGGCTCCGATTGCTACAATCTGCTTCAAATTAATTATCAACCAAAAAAAAAAGTCTAATTCGAGATGCGTGTTAGATACTAAATAAAAGTTAGAACTTATTTGAAAGTAAAACATATATATCTCAAAAAATATTGACTACATACAAAATAAGTATGTTGCCTAAACCTAAGTTCAAATTTAATTTCTGAACATGAAGAAGCACAATTAATGTATTCATATATATGATATTGACATATTGTCACTCTGAAAAAGATATACAGAAGAGCAAGGGGTGATTGTTTTCCTAATTACCATCATTACAACATACTCCAAAAGATCAACATACCTTTCCCTTGACCAATAGAGAAATTAAATAATTCAGTAGCTTCATTTTAAAAAATGAAGGCCTACATATTTTTGCAACACTCTTTCATCCAACAAAATCATGAAGAAAATGACGATCTTGCCCACCAAACGAACCAATCACGTTGTAAGGATCAACGCTGCACTCATCAAGACCAAACCCAAATTGGTGAACAACATTCAATGGAACAATCGGCTCGGTCAAGCAAATCCCATTATTTTGATGAAGGCCAAGACTAAGTGATACGCTGCCATTTCCTTTAGGTTCGTTATCTCGATTCCCAGAAAAACCGTCAAATACAAGATCGTAGCTAGGCTCCTGAATGTGATTAGGGACTCGTGTGAGCTCATCTCGGGGTCTTTTAGTGGATTGCTTTTGATTGGTTGATGATGTGGCAGTTGAAGACGAGGGAAGCTGCGATTGCTTATCTGTGTTTGGGTTTGTAATGCCGTCTTCTGATTTGCTTTGTTTGCGCACTTCAAGAGAGTGTACTTCTTCGACCATTGGTTTCCAGAGTCGTACTCTGGCATTAATAAACCAGTTTGATACCTGCCCATGTTAGCAATGTATGGATCATTGATCAACACTAGCTATAATATTGGTTTGCATATAGAAAATTTTGCTGTAATTATGTCTATAGAATTTCTCAAATTTGAAGGATGTTGTTACCTGGTTTCTTGTAAGACCAGTTTGTTTCGCCAGCATCTGTTTGTCAGTGTCGGTAGGGTATCTGTAGATTAACGGCGCCATAAGAATCAGATAATTTGATCTATGATTTGTCAGTAGGGTTTCTAGCTAATTACCCAAATACACAAATGCTACACGAAACAATCCAAATATCAGATATTAAGAACTGCAACAAATGCTGCATCGGTGTAGCAAACCAAATGGACCAAAAAACTGTAGTACTTGGGATATGAGAAAATTAAAACGTAAATGGCATGAGAATATGTACGTAAGAACATAAGAAACAAACTTTATAAATAAAGGTTCGCCAGTAAAGATATATATAAGAAAGATACTCATGATCGCAATATCTTAGCATTATAAGAAAAGGATATATAGAGTTTCAACATGCATGCATCTTATAACACTTACGGATGCAAGAAGTGCTCGAAGAGCCACGCTCGAAGCACGGCCACTGCACGTTCAGGAAGCCCCCTCTGCGGTCGCCAAACATGCGGTTGCCTCATTGCATCGTAGTTAAAATTCGACGGTCTATTTATGATCCCAAACCCAGAGTTCTCTTCTTGAGCACTAAATCCTTCGTCGATGTGAAGCAATTGGTCAGACATTGCATTTTTCAGGCGCTTAAAGTGCTTCGACATTACTTTAAGTGCCATTGAAGCATATGGGGCAGCGCTGCCGAGGCCTGGTACGGACTCGAACGATGTAATCCCGGCTTGCACCTGTTGGTAGTACAATTTGTATCTCCGATAAACCTAAACAAAACATCGACAATATATCACAAATGCACTTATCAAGTAGCCTATATCCAATTTTCTCCAAACACACCAAAAACAAATGACATATATGCATATAATAGTCGATAAAAGGTACATTTACTTTAAAGTGACTTGTGCAATGTTTCTTGAGTAAAAGTTGCATATCGGTGTAGAAGTAACTAGAATAGTCTGAATAGAGAGAAATATATAAAAGCTCTATAAGTGTAAAGTAGTATCTAGGAAAAGATTACATATTAGAAGTGTGTAGGAATATAACAAGTGTATACAAGGACTAGTAAGTGTGAGCAAGATCCATAATTCAGAAAAGTTTACAGATTGATGGAATGGATCTACATGTGGTGCTATCTCTCATATTTGCTATATCCAGTGCACTGCATAATTGGACTTGCATGCTTTCAGATGCCGCCCGATCCAAGATACGGAAGACGCTGCCGACAAATGAGGAGGAAGGAGAGGACGAGGACCCACCCGATGACACCAAGTTGGACGTCGACGACGGCACTATGAGTTCTGGATAGGGCGGGCGGATGAAGGGAGCTCGGCTTGACTGAGCAGGAAATGAAACATTTTGGGAGCTGCTCCAGTCATGTCTTTTTGGTGCTAGTTGTATGAACTCCTTGTGTATTTGTAATAAGCACTTGCCGTGCTGTTTTATGTAACTGAATCTGGGTGTATTTCGTTAAGATCTTTTTAATGATGAGGGTGGCTTGATTAATTATCCACCTCTTTTTTTTTTCAAACTTAGCGCGCCATCTATACGAACCGAAGAGTGCATTAAAAATGAATCATCCGATTCTCCTAAAAATCAACGTAAAATAGGCTTAAAATTATGAAATCCTACTTCTTTTCAATGATGTTTAATCAAGATCAGATTATATGGCCTCATACATATATAACACAAATTGATTAATAAACACAGCAAATCATCAAATATACAGTGCAAGATTCCCCCCATGAGTGCATCCAAAATCGATGACAAGATAGAACTTGCCCATTTTCCATAACCACTCCACCCTTAAATAAATAAAGCTTCCCCAAAAATATATACGTACACAAAAGCTGTTCCAACCATTTTAAACTAGCTGGCTGGCAGGCTGGCTGCCCAATGTCTTTTCAATATAATTATTATTTAATTACAAGTAATCCTCCACTATGAGTTCTTCCCACTGCACCAAAACCAACTTTCCAAGTTTGTAACAATCGCATCGAGCGATATTATTTTTCTTCATTTAGAGTCTAGCGGTTTCATTAAATCGCACACATGTATGTGTGTGTGTGTATATATATATATATATATAACATACTTCATGGTTCGATTTGACCAGCAAGATAAAATTTGATCCGATTGTTAAATAACTCTGCGGTGTCATGTAGTGCTAATTAATAATAAGCTAACCCTAGATTCATTTTACCAAAATTTATCAAATTCAAAAAAGAAATACGGCCAAGGAAGCAAGCAAACCTCATCAAGCATGGAGATGAGCCTGGTCTTCTTCCACTGCTGCTGCTGGTGCTCCATGGACGACGACGACGACGCCATCCGGACGTCCGTCCCGCCACGTGTCATCATCTCGTCGAACTCCGATCCATCGAACAAAGGTTTGCCGCCGCCGACGCCGACGCCGACGCCATCGACGTCGCAAATCTGGTCCAGCATGGCCTTCGCGGGCTCGAGGAACCGGGAGCGTCGCAGGATCTCGGCGTAGCCAGTGAAGGGCCCCAGCGGCACCGCCAGCTCAGCATCCCCGGGCTGGTGACGCAGGTAGTGGGCCATGGAGGAGGAGGAGAGAGAAAGTGAGAAGGGGATCTGAGGGGTGGAAGTGCAAACAGGGTAATTGTTAGGGTTGAGAGCGGAGATTAGTAGAGGAGGAGGAGGAGGAGGAGGCTCGATGATGATGCTGCTGTCATAGCGGAGCTTGTCCCTTCGGCTCTGCTGAGGGACATGATACATGCTGCTGCTGTGGTCCCCTTCTTCCATCTCTTCTGATGAATGAATGAGCTCTCCTTCTCCTTCTCCCTCTTTCTCTAGAACTAGAAAAGAACAACTTTTTTTTGGAAATTAAGGAGAGAGAGAGAATGATGAGAGAGAGAGAGAGAAAAGAAGAAGAACCGGGTGTTGCCGGTGGAACTGGAGATGACGCACGTGGGGGCTGAAAACGGGGGGAAAGGGACTACCGTTCAGATGGCGGGTGATTACAGTCTAGTGAACCTAGTACGTGCTGGACCCTTAGTTTTATAGGAAATGACTCTTATGCCCCTCTGAGGAATTTTAGTTTACCACCTTTGAGAAGAATATGTTCTATAAGAATCGAAGGAAATAGGATGAGATGATACTCGTAAGGTTTATTGATTTAAAGGGAAAAGTGAGAGAAATTAACCTAAGTTTAGTTTTTAAACAATAATTAAATGGTTAAAGGTGTGTTTTTCTTGAGAATATTATAGTTTTGTGGGAGATATATGAAAATATAAAGTTTTGGAGATGATATTTAGAATCGGGTAAGTTTTAGGGGTGATATACAGAAATATTCCTTTTCTATATTTTGGCCACTTAATTATCTCCCATAAAATTAATATCATTTATGCTCACGCGCTGGCTCATAGTCCACTTGTTTTTCTGTGTGTAAATCCTTGCTCTCTTCGATATGCGAGATCACCCTCGAAGTGAGAAAGCGACCATTGCTTAAGCGTGCAACCAGTTGATAGAAAAGATTGGATGAAGAAATGGACTGATAACGAAAATTATTCAACCTTGAATACAATGATGCAGCTAATAGTTTGATTAGAGACGGTACAACTAAATGGGGACATATTGTGAACGTGTATATAAAAACTCGGATCATAAATACTACATGAAGGCATGTTTGCCAAACTGGCTATGCTTAATGTTGTCCAGCAGAAATATTATGGGTTTGATTCCCGCCATCGTTGATATAATTTTTCTTCTCCATTTCCGCCATATTAAGTTTGAATCCTATCGTGTGCTTCTTGAAAACAAAGATGGTCTGTTTGGATGGGAAAAATAACAAGGCTATAGAAGATTTTAAAATAAACACACGATGGAATTTTTTACATATTCTCCTTCTCACCAAAATTTGTTTGGAATTATTTACTTTTGCAACACTAATTCAGAACGAAATGTATAATTATGAATATTAGTAATAATAAAGATATCATTAGACAAACTTGAACCCGAGACATCTAAATAACCTCCCACCATAAGTAAACCATACATATTATTTAAAACCGTCCACTTATTTGCGGGTCTCTTGGATGTGTGCGTGATATGTGTTTGTGTGTGATGTTGTGTGTGTTGTATACATATGGTAAATTATTACATACAACAAACCAAATGCATCCGGTTGGATCGATTGTTTATCTTAGACCCATCTTGAATCCTTTAATGCTTGGCTATAATCAGGCAGAGTGTGCTTGATTTTGAACTTTTCTACTAGTCATAATTAATGTTCCAAACCGATACATGTATAAGTGATGATTTCTTCGTTCTAAATGCTTGAAAAATATTTTCAGAACTATATATAGTATAGGAGCTTAATGAGAATAAGGTTGTGATGATGCTCGATATCGGCGATCTCCCAGATCATGACACGTGGCAGACGACGTGTCCCGGGGCATGCAAGAAGGGACCTACAATGGCCGACCAGACCACTCCTGTGCCCGTCCCATAAACAAGCGCCGGCTCACCTCCGAGCCCCCAGCACAATTGGTCTCCTCGGCCTCACAGCTCGTCTCTAGGCTACCACAGAACCAAGATACCTCGGCTCTCCTGCTCGTCCGTGAGCTCCCCCGCCGAGGTCATCTTCCTCGGTCTCATCGACCGACCAACGGCACCGCTCACAGGCGCAACCGCCATCCCGCGAGTCTCGCCATGCGCGAGATATCCGCCAGCCACATCCCACGTTCCACGCCATCACGATCCCCAATTAACGAGCATGTCTCGCCATTAATGGGAGATCCCGCTCATCACGCAGGCGTGACGTCGGGAGCGTAACGGCCGGCGTGATTCTCACGTCTGCCCTACCTGCTGCCACCGCTATATAAACCCCTTCTTCAGACGGTTCAAGTAAGCCATTTTGACTCCACCAAGCTGTTACTCTGCTTGGATTTCCTCTCTAACTTGAACGTCGGAGGGTCTTCGGTGGTACAACCACCCCGGGACTTCCTTGCAGGTAGCTCGGCGCAAACAACCTCAAAACCATTGAGATCCACACGCTTCAGGAGCCCGCCTCTAGATCAAATCTCAGCCATCCATCGCCGCCATCAGCAGACCAACGGAAGGTAACATCATGGCGCGGATCCCCCCGCGTCAGCTGGCGCCGTCTGTGGGAACCCTTGATTACACAAAACAAAAGTTCGTCTTCCGACCTTAATCTAATGGCGAGCGGTCATCGTGATGATCCCAGCACCAGCCACCGCATCCCCCTCAACGGAGGCGCGGAAGAACCTCCTCCGCCGAATGCCATCGACGCCCTTGTCGGCCGGATAGACCGACTCGCGTCTGTCGTGGAGGCGCTCATCTGTGTCCAAACGACATGGCAAGTTCCCCAGGTCGCCGGTCCCCTGCCTCGGGACCGAGACCCTTACCGAGGAAGAGAAGGCTCCGCTCGTGTAGGCACGGCTGATCATCGCCTCATCCTTTCCAATAGTCGCAGGTCCCTCGGGCCGACGTGTTCAATAACCCGGTGGGCACCGCTTCGTTTTGCCCCGAGGTTTTACACCGGAGAGTTTCGTCCCGAGTCTCGTCGCACCCCTATCCCTCCCGAGGCGGTGGCGGTCATCTCGCCTGTTCGCAGGCATGACCTGCACCCCCTCGCTCGACGAGGTCGCGCATGTGAGACTCTCCCCGGCAGCTCAAAAACAACCCCACCGGGGGCGTGAGGAACCTCACCGAAAAGAACCGAGGCTCGTCAAAAATCATGGTTATTATTTCCCCCAATCAGAGCAAAGCTCTTTTCAAATTTCAAATTTTGAAATTAAGCAGCACCAGCGCTGAGAGTCAAAGACTCTGAGACAGCGCTCACATGCAAAGCACATAAGCGCTAGCGCCAAGTGCGCTGCACTCTAAGCAGCGCACCACATGCAAAACACGTGAGCGCCAGGGCTAAGAGCGCTGCACTCTAAGCAGCGCACCACGTGCAAAGCACGTGTACGCTAGCGATAGAACAAAATGTTCTCGGCTCTTGGATAAAAAATCCAACGAAGATGATAAATCATCAAGTTACCAGAATAAAATTCTGTTAAGAAAACATTCTTCAGAATCTTTCCAAACAAAAAGATTTTGCTCTGTAAATCAGAGCACCGTCAGATCAATGATCCAATGGTGATTAAAAATCACAATGGTACAGAATAAATTCTGTAAGGGAAAAGATTTTCCAATCTTGTTAAAAACAAGAAAATTGCCTTCTCTAAAACAGAAGCTCTAGGATCAAAGATCCAACAGTGGGGAAATCCCTAAATCAATTAGAGAAGAGATTTCTTTAACTGATTCAACAAATCGGCTTGCCCAATATAAAGGCCCCAAGACTTCAAGTCTGATATAGAAGAACCCCCTCTAAAGTTTGAGAAGGTTCAGAGAGAAGAGCAAAACTCTTAGTAGAAAAAGAATTTCTTCAAGGTAAAATAAAGAGATCAAAACATCTCATCATAAAAAGAACTTAGCTCTTATGACAGATCATAGATGTATAAGACAAATTGTCTTTTACGAAGAGATCATAACATTATAAAAAGATGGGAGAATAATTCAATTCTCTTAGGATCACAGATCCATAAAGGCAAAACCTTTCACCAAAACATAAGAGATTGAAATATCTCCTATAAAATAAGAACTTTGTTCTTAAATCCATGAGACAAAGTCTTGTTGAAGAGAGAATTTAATTCTCAGAGCGCATAGCACTGCAGAGACTTAGCGCTCCAATTAAAAGAAGCGCCTCAGCGCTTCAAATCTAGCGCATAGCGTTGCAGAGCCTTAGCGCTCCAATTAAAAGAAGAGCCTTAGCCTTCCAATTAAAAGGAGTGCCTCAGCGCTCCAAATCTAGCGCATAGCGCTCCAAATTTAAAGAAGTGCACTGTGCTCATTGTCTGGCGCACAGCGCCAAGCGCACCACGTGCTCTTCACGTGTGCGCTACTTCATCAGAAGCGCACTGCGCTCATCGTCTGGCACACAGCACCAAGCGCGCCACGTGCTCCTCACGTGTGCGTTGCTTCACGAGAAACGCTCTGCATTCATTGTCTGGGGCACAGCGCCAAGCTCGCCACGTGCTCTTCACGTGTGCGCTACTTCACCCACTGCGCTCATTGACTGGCGCTCAGCGCCAAGCGCGCCACGTGCTCCTCACGTGTGTGATAAATGAACATAAACTGTTCTATAAATAAAAGCCCCAGTGCTATAATGAATGCTCAACATTCAATAAAAGACAAAAAGTTGTCAGAACCCAAAATTAATGCTCTGCATTATTGAACAAAAAAGGGCCTGAGCCCAAACAAATGTTAACATTTGGTTTAAAAATGAATGGACCGGGTCCAAATAAGTGTTCAAATACTTTAACTGAATGGGCTGAGCCCAAGTTGGCCATAAATCCCTCATTCAGATTAATTAAGCCCATATGCTCATAAATTTTTGATCTTAGTTTCAAATTGGACTACAGATCTCCTAACCAATATTGGTTCAAGGGTACATCTCTTCAATCCTCTGATATTTGTCGTTGTAATCCTTCAACGTCTTTAGAGAGGTGACGGGTCCCGACAATCAAACATTCCACGGACTGTGGGGTTCTTAAACTCATGGACTATGATGTCCTTAAACTTTACAAACTATGATATCTCTAAACTACCATGGACTGTGAGGTCCTTAAACTCATAGACTACGATGTCTTTAAACTTTACAGACTATGACGTCTTTAAACTGGACCGCAATGTCCCTAAACTAAAACAATAGAGCCCAAATCCTCTCTTGTTGGATCTAAATGATCCTGTTAAGTTGATCTTAGTCTAAAATTAGACTAACGTATTCTTAACAAAATGGTTAAGTTGATCTTAGTCTAAAATTAGACTAACGTATCCTTAACAAACGTTTAAATTGATCTTAGTCTCAAATGAGATTAACGATCCTTAAACCCAACCCAAAACCAAATCTAAGAAAATACGGATTTGGACTAATCCACACCCTATGGGCGACAACATAAATTAATCTCCGTATACAATCCACGGGCAACCAAAAATAAAATAAACACACACGACACGAAATGACCATCTGGAGAAGGAGAAAGTGGTTACCGCGATGCGGTAGCGCCTGTAGGGAAGAGCGTCCCCACAATCAAAAACCCCTCAAAAGAGGGGGAATCTGACGAAGTCTGCTACAACGGCCGCATATGTCTAAACTTTCGATATATGGTGCCATAAATCAACTTGGTATCTTCGGAGAGATGGATGGATAAAACCAAATAGCATCTGCCTATAAAATTCAGGCCAGACGTCCCAACGTCCCGGTCGCGTTTTTCGGCGGTGAACAGATTCTGGCACGCCCGGTGGTACATTTTCCTCTTTCCACTCCACACTTCGTATGTCGTGTTTCATGAACAAGTCGCGGTTTGCCATGGTTGCCTTTGGATGTGAAGTACTAAGATTTGGTATCTTGCTCCGTACAGAAAAAAAACAGAAGATCAATGGCTTCAAACTGCACTAATTGCAACAACTCGCACTCCGTCTTCACCGCAGGAGTGACCTACGGGCTTCAAGAAGCCTCCCTTTTTACAATGCCGGTGAACCAGGTGACGCAAGCCACCACAGGGCTATTCTTTGGGACCATGCTCCCACTAATGAGCTTCAACGCCCCATTGCCGTCGCAAGAAGTTCCGAAGAAATCGGTCTTTGATTGGCTTGCAACTACTGCGACCCCTCTCAACGGGTCACCCAAATCCAGCGCCTCAGTCTTCGACAGACTAGGCCAAAACTCAGGTAGGCCCGTGAAAAAGCCTGCAATACCAGAAGGCGTTATCCCAAAGCGGATAGCCATTCCTGCTCCTGAAGTCCTCAAAGTGGCTTCTCCTGTTAAAGGGTCGGTTTTCACAAGACTGGCCGTTCCGATTCCCGCTCTAAGCGAAATCGCTAAGACCGCCTCCCCTGGTCGAAAGTCGGCTTTCGCAAGACTGACTATCCCTTCTCAACGGACGTCAGTCTTCGACAAGGTAGCGCTAACAATAGCCTCTCCTCAAAGCAGGGGGCATGAGGAAGCTCATCCAACAGCGGAGGTGATCCCGGCCGCACGACATGTTCGATGTCGCCACCGGCGCCGAGTGAGGAAGGCTGGGGGCAGTTCCCCTTCTGGACTGACACCGTCAACTCCAACGATAGAAATTGCTGCTGCTGTTCCAACTGGGAACAGCTTTGAACCACTCAGGAGGGTGTGCAAGAACTCTCCGACGACCGTGCTGAAGATATCTCCTCCACCTGTGGAGAGCACTACAAAGGCGAAGTTGGAGCAGCCCCCTCAGCGGCTGTCCTCCAAAATTCACAAGGTCTGGCGACAGGTCCAAGACTCCGTGATTGATCAAGACTACCCCCGCCGACAGGAAAAGATGAAAGTTCGACGAGAAGGGGATCACCCTGTTAAGCCACAGAAGGTGTCATCTGTTTGGGTGCCCGCTGCAACGGCTCCCTCAATTTCGACCGCCCACAAAAGAAGGAGGCATGAGAAGACCCCTGCATCTTCGGAAAATCGCAAGGACACTGAATCAAAACGCCCCAAGTCTAGGGGCATGGTGGTGCATACTGTTTATATGGCTTCCGGAAAAGAGAATAGCCGTATCTCTACGGGTCACCGACCACTTACACGGTCTGTGACTAAGGCTCAGGAGCAACAACAACAAAAGCTCCAAGAAATGCTGACAGCCATGGCTGCACTCACTGGACCAAAAGCAGGCCCGGAAACATCTTCAGAGCAGCGTCATGAGCAGGAAACGGATGCCGAATTCTTTCGGAGAATGCTTGAGAAGAAGGACAAAGAGGTTGCGGAACAAGCGGCCAACATAAAACAAATGGCCCTTTTATTCCAAGATATGGTGGGCCTGATGATCCAGCCGGACCCTCCAGCCGAAGATCCTCCAGTAATAATTGAAGATGATAAAGGAGAGACATCAAATCCTCTGCCGGCTCTGTCAGCAGCCAAGGAGGAGACCATCTCCAAAGCCACGCTCAATGATTATATAGCTCAGCAAATATGAGCTCATCAAGCGAATGAAGCAACCAGCCAAGTCGTCAGAACTGGATGACCATATCCAAGATGGTACGATCAGATAAAGTACCCGCCAAGATACACAATTCCTAAATTCCATATGTACAAGGGGACAGGCAATCCCCATCAACATGTCGCTCAGTTCAGGGCTCTCTGCGGCAACACTGGAAGGGATGATAAGCTACTGTTTCGCCAATTCGTCGGAAGCTTGGCGGAGACAGCGTTTGAATGGTATTCAGAGCTTCCCAACGACTCCGTCAAAACTTTTACGGAGATGGAATTGCTGTTCACCCAATGTTTCTCCAGCGCTAGAGAGCGCGCCCCGATCACCGCGTTAATTAACGCCAGAGTGAAGTCAGGCGAAACATGAGTGCAGTATGCGATACAGTGGCAGAATCTATGGTTGAAGTGCGAGCAGCGCATCGAAGAAGCACCTGCGGTAGGCATGTTCGTAGGGACCCTCGACCCTCAGGCGACCATTTCACAATTCATGATATTCTTCAAGCCAACTACTTTCCAGGCCTTGATTGACAAACTGGCCCAAATGGATCAGATGGGTCATAGACTCTCTTCTTCGAAGTTGGAATCTCAAAACGAGAAAGGGAAAGGGAAAGCGACCTTCGTCGCCAATACTCAGCAGCAGCCCAGTGGTCCAAAGCCAACTGATCGCCAAGATGAAAGACGGCGATTCTTCAATGAGAAACTGAAGCGCCCCTATTCGTTTCATCGGGATAAAACGAGGAGACCGTTCGAGCTGGCGGTGCGCAACAGGCTCATCACCTTGCCGAATCCAAAACGCCCATTGCAACTCGGTGAGGCCAATAATCCCAATTATTGCCCCTATCACCAAGTAGTAGGCCATCCAATCGAAGATTGCTTCGTTTTCAAAGGCTGGATTGAAGACCAATACCAACAGGGCAAATTCGCACTATCCAAGAATTGGAAAGTAAGCCCGCCTTAGCCGCACGCTCTTAAAAGGGAGGACACAACGGGGGCATCATGCTTTTTTATAGAAGAAGTTCCATGGGAGGTCGCTCTTTAAGCCAAGATGAAAAGAATGCTGAAGGATCTCCAAATATGCCCGGCGATCAGGTAGAAAAATTCGCTGGAACCCGAGATCATTGAGGGAATGCTGAAGCCGCGTCTGATTCCAAGAATTGGTAGCGATAATCAAAACGCTCAGGCCCAGCCGTCAAAGTCTTCAAAGAAGAAAAAGAAGACCAAAAAGCCCATGAAGCCTGATGACAAGCGCACGGACTTGCAAAAAACACATTGACGTGCTGGAGGAATACAATCACAAGGCACGGACCCCGGTCACACTCCAAGAGTTTCTCAACCACATCCTTGAAGACGGAGATAGCGACAAAGATAAGGGAGAAGACTCGTCAGACGAACCTGAAGATTATGTGGCAAGCTGCCACGTGATCTCTCACTCGACAGTAGATGGTGAAGAAGCTCCTGATACAGAGAAACTGGGGGCAAATCCCGAACTGGAACTCCTAGGACCGTCAGACGAGATGATTGACGCATTCCTGAACGAAACTCTTCTGAAAAGCAAAGCTGATCGAGAACGCGAAATGGTCATATTTGAAAAAGCCAAGCGCCGGCGACTGGACGAAAGGGTTAAAACACTCCCACCAGATCAAAGCACATCCGCCGCAAATAAAAGCAGGTTCAAGACGAGGAAAAGGTTCGCCAAATCCATATCGATGGGAATGAAGCTGCCACCCTCCAAAGGAAACACTCCTGATAGGATACACCTTAACAAAGAGTATGCACATCAAATTATTGCTTATACTATCATAGGACCACACACTCTACCGAAGAATACAATGCCTTTAAAAACTGGTGGCAAGGATATGTTGCCCACCGGCAGCATTTCAAGCGGATGAAGCGCAAGACGCGTTGAGAGCAGAAGAGCACGACGGATGAGCACAAAAGAACCGCAGGCAACTGTCACATGGTTGATAGCAAGGGATCACAAGTTCTCACCTTTGGGAGCGATTCTGATGAAGAAATAGCCCTTGGCTCTCTCTTCAAGGAATCCATCTCTGAAACAGAAGAGATGAAGACCTGTGAGAACATTCAGTTGCGCAATCGCACGCTACCTGAGAAGAATCTCGGACCCGCAAACAAAGGGTCGAGTAAAAAAGATAAAGGGAAGGGAAATGTCCCTGAAGATATCGCCCTCGATGATCAAGTCATCAAAGAGCTGACAGCCAATGACCCACCAAAGAAAAACAAGATGGATTACAACGTTCTGGCACACCTGAGGAAGATACCCTCGCAACTAAGCATTCTCGATGCCCTTCTGCTATCTAAAGAGACGAGAGATTCTTTGATCAAGGCACTACAAGAGCCCGAGCAGTTCCAAGTTTTCCTTGCCGAAGAAAAGATAAAGGACGAGCTGGAAGAAGTGCACACAGCTGACATCACTTTCGGCGATGAAGATCTCCTCCTCGGAACATGCGAGCACAACCGTCCCCTATATGTCTCCGGGTATTGCCATGACATTAAGATAGGAAAAATCCTAGTTGACAATGGGTCCTCTGTCAATCTCCTAAATGTGAGGGTGCTAAAAGAAATCTGCATGAGAGTTTAACACCTCGCTCGGGATAAAATCACTATCTCTGGGTTCGACTCACAGTCATCACGGACGCTCGGGTCTGTGATACTGACGTTACACTTTGGGCTTCTCGTCACTGATATCAAGTTCCAAGTCATTGACGCCAAGACTTGCTACAACGCTTTGCTCGGCCGGCCTTGGTTACACGAGTACAATATCATCCCTTCGACATAACATCAGTGTATGAAGTACTTCAAAGATGGTCTCGAATATACTGTGACGGGGGAGCTAAACCCATTCTCCGTAAATGAAGTCCGCAAATACGAGGGCGCAAAATACTTCTTTCCAGACTTCGAAGACACGTAAAGGTGCCATTGGCCGGAGAATAAGCAGAAAACTATCACCACTATCCCGGTCTTTGGGAGCGATACCGAAGAGGAGGAGGAAATAGTCTACTCAGGGCCACCCCAATGCAACAAGCCGGGACCGTCCACCCCTATTCTGGTCTTCGGCAGCGACTCTGAAGATGAGGTCAATGCAGTATTTTCTGTCCGACCATCAATGCAAGCCTTCACTAGAGATGATCAGAGTTTGCAAATCGCCATGGTTCCGCGACAGCACTACAGAGAACTTGATACGTTTGAAACATATAGCGTGCAAGAGCTGCAGACGTTTTACATCCCTCCCAGGCGAAAAGATGAAAAGGCGATCCTCTTTTATCGATCCGCTGAAACCAAAGTGGAGAAAGAAGTCTGGCATGGCGCCGATTCTACGCTTGACAAGCTCCAACCCATCCATCTGCCCAGATACTACACAGAAGGATTAAAAAGGCTATTGAGGCGCCAAGGCGTACCCTTGAAGCAGACTGCTCGACGAGCTCAATTCTACAACAGGATCTGGAACGTCTCTGGAAGTCAGCGAAAGTTGCCCAATGGGAGAATGGAAACGATCGGGCTTGGATATGTTCATTCCAAGAAACGGGAACGATTCCATGGCTGCTACGTTGTATATGACTTCGATGAAGAAGGGGATGCCCTGTTAGAAGACGCTGCACTCGAACCAAAACGAGGTCTCGCCATGAAAATGCCAAGTCCGTCGTTTGAAGAACAGATGGATAAGCTAATAAGGGAAGCGGGTCAAAAGGTCCGAGATGACTATAGCCGCGAAATGGCCATCTACGAGAAAGCCAGGATGCAGCGCCTCAGCTAACAAGCTACGGAGAATGACGATGCTCTTTGTCTCCAGCCCGTCATTCAAAAGACCCGACGTGGAAGCAAAAACAGACTGAAGAACGGAAAAAACGTTCAACGGCAGCGAAGCGGATCCAAGAAGTTACGTGATCGAAAATCGAGCAGCCGGGACCCGTCTCTTATAAAGAAGATGAGTCGAACATATTCTTTTCCTCAAGACAAGACAAGGAAGATATTCGGTCTTGTCAAACATCAGATGATGACCCTCCCGGAGTCCAAGCACCCCAAACAAGCAGACAATGTCTCTCACCCGGACTATTGCTCCTATCATCGAGCGATAAGACATACTCTCGAAAACTGCTTCACCTTCAAGAACTGGGTCGAAGACCAATACCAATTCGGCAGATTCGCTCTATCCGACAGTTGGAGGGTAGCCCCACCGTAAAGGCATGTGCCGAAAGCAACGCACATAGCGAGAGTAGAACTTGATCAACATCGGTCTTGGAAACGATCTCGTACCTGTCACGCGATAACGCTGTCAGAAGAAGGAATAGGCAAGGATATAGCTGACCTCCCCTGGTGCTTCGAAAACAATGACGATGAGCTGATCTCAGAGTTTCCACCGGTGCCAAAAGAGCTGGAAGATGGAATACATACTACTGCAGATAACCTCAGAAAAATCGACTTGGGAACGACAAACGATCCACGGCCGACGTTCGTCAGTGAGCTGTTGTCTAAAGAAAAGGTGGCTACGCTCAAGGACGTGCTCATGCAGTATAAAGATTGCTTCGCATGGAACTACTCCGAGATGCCGGGACTAAATCCAGAAGTAGGTGTGCATAAATTGGCGATATCTCCGGACATCAAACCAATTAAACAAGCTCCGAGGAGAATGCGTCTCGAACTTGAAATGGGCATCAATGCTGAGGTCAAGAAGTTAATCGACTCCGGTTTCATCCAAGAAGTTCAATACCCTGACCGGATCGCTAACATCGTCCCAGTGATGAAGAAGAATGGGACGGTGCGCATCTGCGTGGACTTTCGGGACCTCAACAAAGCTTGTGCGAAAGATGACTTTCCCGTACCAGTTACCGAGCTGATGATAGACAACATGTCCACTCACGAAGTCTTCTCCTTCATGGGCGGCTCATCAGGATATAATCAAATAAAAATGCATCCCAATGACCAGAAGCATATCGCTTTCCGGACTCCTCTGGGCATATTCTGCTTATAAGTGATGCCTTTCGGCTAGAAGAACGCCGGCGCTACCTATCAGAGGGCCATGACGAAGATTTCCGATGACCTCATACATGAAATCGTCGAGTGCTATATCGACGACCTTGTGGTGAAAAGAAAATCGCACGAGGAACATTGGGAGCATATGAAAATAGTATTCCAACGTCTTCGAAAATACAATCTGAAGATGAACCCGCTCAAATACGCGTTTGGAGTTTCCTCCGGCAAATTCTTAGGATACATCGTACGATATCGAGGCATCGAAATAGACCCGTCGAAGATCAAGACGATCATGGAAATGCCCCCACCAAGAACTCTCAAGCAACTGCGGTCTCTCCAAGGGAAGCACGCGTATGTCCGGCGGTTCATAGCTAACCTCTCCGGCAAATGCCGTCCCTACAGTCACTTGATGAAGAAGGGAACCCCTTTCGTCTGGGATCGCAAATGCCAAAGCGCACTGGACGAAATCAAGCAATACCTACAAAATCCGCCGGTAATGACCGCTCAGGTCAAGGAAAAGCTTCTCATTCTGTATACAACCGCCCTTGAGGGTTCTCTAGACGCATTATGGGCATAAGAAAACGACCAAGGGAAGGAAAGACCCCTCTATTATTTGAGTCGAGTTCTCCTGGGGGCAGAAAACAATTACTCTCCCATTGAAAAACACTGCCTGACGTTAATCTTTGCGATAACGAAGCTCAGGCACTATGCGTTGGCGCATGAGGTCCATCTCGTATCAAAAGTGGATTCTCTCAAATATTTGATGTCAAGAGCCATACTAACAGGGCGGCTCGCTAAATGGGCCCTACTATTGATGGAGTTCTTGATAACATACCGTCCTCTCAAGGCAGTGAAAGGCCAGGCCATCGCCGACTTCCTCACCGAGCATCCTATACCTGCCGATTCACCCCTAAATTGCGAATTGCTAGACGAGCACGCGTTTAACACAATCGACGGAGAGAAAAGAAAGAGTAACACCCGGTGGGAACTCTACTTCGACGGGGCATACTCCATGAAGAAGCGAGAGCACGGCACCCCCATAATCAAATCTGGGATAGGCCTCATCTTCGTGACTCCACAAGGAAGGATAATGTGCTTTGCCTTCTCCTTAACAGAGCCGAGGACAAACAATGAAGCCGAATATGAAACTTTGATAGCAGGTCTTGAGATCGATGTCGACATGGGAATCGAAAACCTCCTCATATACGGAAACTCCCAGCTGGTAGTTAGTCAAGTAAATGGCGACTATCAAATGTGCAAACCAGAGTTGGTAAAGTACGGTAAGAGAGTGCAACAACTGCTGACCCAAATCCTTTCCTACGCCCTGAAAATCATACCGCGCACGGAAAATAGCAAGTCGGATGCATTAGCCAAGCTCGTTAAAGAACTGGCTGACGAAAACCTCGATGACGTGAGGATCGTTGTGCAAAACCGTCGGGTTCTTGCACCGGCAGAAATATCTCCCGAGTCGTCCGAAGAAAAGGGAGTGACCAAGCCGACGACCCTACAAATAAAGGAGCAGGAAAAGGCTAAAGATTGGAGAGAAGTCTTTATAGACTACTTCAAATCCTGTCGAATACCTGAAGATGCGTCCTCAAGACATCAGCTCATGAAACGAGCTCTGTCTTTTGCCTTCGTCAATGATACTCTGTACAAGAGATCGTTCGACTCTCTATGGCTGAGATGCCTAGAGCCGGAAGAAGCAAGGAGAGTCGTCCAAGAAATTCACGACGGACTCTGTGGTTCTCATCAAGCCGGGGCAATGATGAAGCTGAAGATCAAAAGGATGGGCTACTATTGGCCCACAATGATCCAAGACTGCCTCAAATATGCGAAGCAGTGCCACTCATGCCAGATTCACGGGGACTTTATCCATCAGCATCCAAATCCGCTACATCCAACGGTGGCTAGCTGGTCGTTCGAAATGTGGGGAACTGACATAATCGGGCCCATCGAACCAGCATCGTCCAGAGGACACCGGTTCATACTGGCAATAACCGATTATTTCTCTAAGTGGGCAGAAGCAGTACCGCTAAGAGAAGTGAAGACAGAGAACATTCTCCATTTCTTCAAAACACACGTCATCGATCGGTTCGGCACTCCGCGATGGATTGTCACGCCCCGCTTACCAAAATACGGAATACAAGGGTGACAAGGCCAGCCATGCTCCTACGATCAAGGAAAAATCCTGTCGTAGTCACATTTCTTCTTCTAGCATTATATGGTAATCAGTAAAATACAGTACGGGTAAAGAGAATGCAGTCACTAAAACTATCGGATATAAAGAAATCTGAGCTCAATGGAAGTAAGTAAAAGGGCAACTAACCAGGAATATCAATAGAGAAATGTAACCGGTTCACTGGTCTGGATCTTCACGGTCTTCTCGAGATCAGACGAATCCACTTCTATCACTGAGCATGCATACTCAGGTCGTCAGGACGATACAATAGCAATATTATAATAATAACAAAAGACAAAGAAATAAAATAATGACGGTGGAGATGATAAATGCAGGCAATCAATATATCAATAACAGATGCAATGTATGATCTGTGTCCCAATAGGTCTCTAGTCACTTTTGAAATCGAGATGCGGAAAGGAGTGATCATGTTTAACGAGGGTCTCGTATGTATCCGAGACTACGGCCCACGATTCCCGGGACATAACCCTGTCAGCCGGACCGCTAGGTCCAACCTAATATATAAGAGTCACTGTTCGAATGATTATCCTCTAAAAATCACTGATCTCGCTAAATAAAATTTCCTTTCCACTTCGATTTCCCCCTTTTCCCTAGGTTTCACTATTTATGAATATGGTCTAGTTGTGTACAAGTACGCACCAATAACACGGTTTTATTCACTGTTCACTGTATTGTCACTATCACGAACCATTCACTTCTCACTGGCGTACTTGACACTCCTAAACTGATACCATTCACGCTCGACAATGCATTGTACACTGAAACTTAATAATGACGCGCACCATCACTAGAGGTATTACAGTCGGGTAAAACTATGAATTATGCCACTAAACAATTTATATGCAGTACAAGTCACTATGCGTCTCATGAATTTATAAATATCACATTAAATCATACATTCAGAATTAAGTAAAATGATACAAAAGTAGTAATAAGTAAACTCATTCGGAAGTTCAACGAAATTGATTTCAAGTCAATCGGGTTTCGGGTTCGCAAATTACAGTTGTTTCAATTTAAGTGTTCTCTGCTGGAAATTCAGTTCCTGAACTGAAAGTCCATTTCGTAATACAGTTTTCACTCTGTTGGGATCAAAATTAGGCGATACTATAGTTGAACAATATTTAGGTTTATCAGTTATGTTTCCAACGAACCAGATAGATTGATAATATCCCTAGAGTCCTGGAAGTTATGCATTATATAGTATTGGGGTATACGTTCTGTCCCTGCTTGGGACTGCCGTATGTATGGATGGTTTAAAATGTGATTAAATTAGTAAACGGTCATAAAAGTGAATGAAACCACTTTCAAAAGTTATATAACGGATTTATATTCGCTACGGTGTAGGGTTCCGCATAATATCAATTTTATACAGAAACGTAAAAGCATTTCAATCCAAGTATCGACAGCCAGTGCTGCTCTGGACTGCAGTCCAGAGCCGTAATCCTCCCCGATTTTCATTATCATGACTCATTAGGATTTAGTGAAAAAAAATATATTACAGTAGGTTATTATGTTAGCTTAGATATGAGTCCTGAAACGCCACAATCCGATCTATACATAATTTATTATAAATTTTACGGTTTAGCATGTACGAAAGTTTTCAGGTTTTAGGACAGAAATCGGGACACCATTTTACGTGGGCAAACGACATTGTTTTGTGACCAAAATCTTAAAGGATATTCATTATTACTCGGGCCATCTGTTATGTTTACTTTCCGTCATTTTAAGAGGGTTTTCAAAGCATTGTTTGCATTGAACACTTACAACAATATTGAATCGCAATCGAAAAGATTAAATAATAGCATGAAGCAAGTATGTAAAACTTGCCTGACGACGTATCGATGATGATACGGCAGCGACGTAGCACGGTGGTGATCGACGGCTACGGCAACGGCGCGATCATGACTCGAGCCATGACAAGGGTTTAGCCTCGTAGAGCTTGAACTTGACGGCTCGGTAGCGGCTACGGTGGCGGGTGCAGCGGGAAGGAGCTTGGGCTCGGCGTGTCGACTGCGATGGTCCAGATGGCGACGATGTGGAGGCAGCTGGCGAGCAGCATGGGGGTGGCTCGTTAATGGAGAAGCTTGCGGGTGATGGGTTTTCGGTGGGGTTCTTTCTCGGGTCGGGAATGAAGGTGATGGTGGCGTCGGGCGGTCGGGGAAGAGGGGGGTGAGGGGAGTGGCGACGGGAAGGTGAGGGATGGTCGGCGTTGAGGTGGAGATAGCGAGGCCGAAGTTGCAGGGGAAAGGAAGAAGGTGATGGGTTTAGGTGAGGAGAGAGGAGAAGTTGAAGGTGGTTAGGGTAGTGGTGTTGGTGTCGATGATGGAAGTGCGGTTGCGGTGATGGGTTGTGAGGTCGACGACGAGGCGAGCTCTGGCGAGGGTGCAGGCGAGGGTGCTCGGGAGAGGAAGCGGGGATGTTACGAGGGTGCTATGGTCAGAGGCGATGCATGAAGAGGAAGGAGGTGGCCGCGATGGTTGATGGGTCCGCCGGAGGTCGAAGGTGGAGGTGCGGGTTGGAGTCGCGGTGGGTTAGGGTGGAAACTCGGTTTGGAGATGGTGGGGCTAGGGGAGCTCGTCGGAGGCAATGGAGGGCGGCCGGTGGCAGTTGGTGATGGCGAGGTGGGGAGGGGGAAGAGTGTGGTAGTGGCGAGGGTGTAAGGGCGACGACGGGGTCGGAGCTCTTGTGGCGAGGTTGTGAGGGCTCGGGTGATGGGAGGAAGGAGGAGGGAGAGAGAGAGTTACGAGAGGAGAGAGAGAAAGAACGTGGGTGAGATGAGAGAGAGAGAGGGAGAGAGAGAGAGAGAACGTGAATGGGATGAGAGAGAGAGAGAGAACATGAATGGGGGGATTTAATTAAAATAATTAATTGAAATTATAAGAAGAAAGTGTGTGAACTGAATAGAGAGAGAGAGAATAGAATGAATAAGAATTAATTAGTGATTAATAGGATTTTAAAAAGGGATTAATGAGGGAAATTAATTGGGATTAAAGAGGCAATAATTTGGTTGTTTAATAGAAAATTGTGGAGGAGATTTGGGTTTGGATTTGTGTGAATTCAAAAAGAAATGAGAAGGGATAATTGTTTGGGCTTAGGAAAAAGATGTGGGCCGGGCCTTGGACAGTTGCTAGGGTATTAAAAATTTTCTAGGGAGGAATATTGGGAAAAATATTTGGATGGAATAAATTAAATAGAACAATAGGAAAATTTATTATTAGAATACGGATAATGGAGTACAAAAGAAACTGGATATTACACGGATTATCTCCGATAACGGGCCGGCCTACAGAAGCCATAAAATCAATCGCTTCGCACAGCAGCATAATATAGACTGGAGATACTCTTCGGTCTATAATCTCCGAGCAAACGGTCTGGCTGAGGCTTTCAAAAAGACCTTGACGAAGAACGTGAAAAAGACGATGTCCAAAAATAAGAAGGACTGGCACAAGAGACTGCATGAAGCTCTCTGCGCGTATCGAACTACGTTCAAAACGGCCACAATTACAATGTCGTATGCATTGGTATTCGGCACAGAAGCAATACTCCCCTTGGAGATAGAGCTACCCTCTCTACGAGTGGCGGTTCATTACGAGCTAACGGACGAAGAAAATGCTCATCTTCGGCTTAAGGAGCTTGACGCTCTTGACGAAACCCGGCTCATGGCGCAGCAAAACTTGGAGTCTTACAAAGCGAAAATGACGCGCTCATATGAGAGATTGACTAGGCCAAGAATATTCCGCCAAGACGAACTCGTGCTAGTGGTCAAGTGACCTATGATCCCCAATCGTGCCAAACGGGGGAAATTCGAGCCGAATTATGAAGGCCCGTACATCATAGACAAATTCTACCAGGGTGGGGCTTACTTGCTCATGGATATGCATGGCGAAAGACCCTTCAGGCCAATAAACAGTCGTTTCTTGAAGAAATACTGCGCCTGACCGAGACATCTATAAACTAGTATGGACCGGAGCATCCCAAGGCTGACGCAAAAGAATAATAAAAAAGAAAAAAGAAAAAAAATGGTACGTCCATAAGCGAGATGGTCATGGATGAAAACCCGAAAGGGCTCCGTGAGTAAAAACAGCAGGGCTACCGGCGAGTTTGTGAAAACCCGAAAGGGCGCAATCTCGTTAAAAGACACTTGCAAGGTCCTCTCGACCTTGTAAAGAGAAAATACCTGCGTGAGATCCTTACGACTCAAAAGAGAGCAACACACTTAGGGATCCCTACGATTCCTAAGGAGAAGTTACACTTACGAGATCATCACGACTCGTAAGGAGAATTCCCTTTGAGACCCTCACGGCTCATAGGATTCAAAAGCCTTAAATTACAGGGATCTGAACCTATTCTTAAGCCATCACAACCCACAGACTGCCCTACAAGCGGTTCAATATTGACCCTTGTATACAATCCACTGGCATGAATAAACATTTCCCTAACAGAGTCCCACCAGCAACTAGGGATATGCTCACACGGTGAACGACCCTTGTAAGTCCTCTCGACTTATAAGGAGAAAACACTCTTGTAAGATCCTTATGACTTATAAGAGAACACACACTTAAGAATCCTCACGATTCTTGAGGAGAAAATGCACCCACGAGATCCTCACGACTCGTAGGGAGGAATACTTTTATGAGACCCTTACGGCTCATGAAGTCAAAATCCTTAGTCGACAGGATCCGAACCCTGTTTGCTAAGCCATCTTTGTTTAAATTGACAAAGACAAATGATGATTCGCTCCTGGCAATGTCCCAGTTGTAGCGATACTGATGCCTGAATCGGAATCAAATTCCAAGTCCTTTCACGGCAAATGATGATTCGCTCTTGGCAATATTCCAGTCGCAGCGATGCTGATACTAAGACTGGCATCAGATTCCAAGTTCCATACTCACGATAAAAATCAGCGAGCCAAAAATGCATATGAAATAGCCGAAATGATGGAGCAAGTTACAACAAAATCAGCAAGTAAAACATATGTATACAAAATAGCCGAAATGGTTGGGCAACTCGCAATAAAAAGCAGCGAGTAAAAAACAAAAAAGTAGCCGAAATGATTGGGCACCGCGAAAAATAGCCGAAATGATTGGGCAATCGCGACTTTCGCGATATAAAAAGCTGAAATGATAGAGTATCGCGGAAAGAAATAAAAAAAATGAAATGAAACTTTTTGCCCTATAGGTAAGATCACAACGATCCCTGTATACAATTCAGGGGCACAAACAAAGAGGGAACCATATCATCCAACCAGGCTCCATCAGAAAAAGAGCCAAGTCTCGATGGCAACATCTGCATCTTAAGAGATCAACAACGGCGTTTCTTCTCGTTCCAACCGGAAGCAGATACGACGTCAACAAACGGAGCCATGACAAAGTCCCTAGTTCCAAATCTCGACGGTTCACAGACAACCTAGAGACCACTTCGACATTCGTCTCGTTACAGCAGACGCAATGTCAGCAAAGCGGAGCCATAACAAAGTCCCTAGTTCCAAATCTCGACGGTTCACAGACAGCCTAGAGACTATCTCGGAGCCATGGCAGAGTCCCTAGTTCCAAATCTCGACGGCCACATCTGTAGCCTGGAGACCCACAACAGCGTTCCTCCTCATTCCAGCAGAATTCAGACGCGACAATCAACCTCGGAGCCATGGCAAAGTCCCTAGTTCCAAATCTCGAAGGTTCACAGAAAGCCTAAAGACTATCTTGGAGCCACGGCAAAGTTCCCAGTTCCATGACTCGGCGGTGCACAGACAACCGAGAGTCAATCCTGACCCCATATGGCTAAAGTCAATACTGACCCCGAATGGATAAAGTCAATCCTGACCCCATATGGCTAAATTCAATCCTGACCCCGTATGGTTACCCCGTGAAATACGGCCAAAGTCAATCCTGACCCCGTAGAAAACGGCCAAAGTCAACCCTCGACCTCCCCGTCAAAGCAATGTTTTGATTCGGGAGCAGGTCAACTCATCAATCACTTACGAGTCCTCTCGACTTGTAAGGAAGAAAATTCTCTTGTGAGATCCTTACGATTCTCAAGAGAAAAGCACACTTAGGAATCCTCATGATTCCTAAGGAGAAAATATACCTACGAGATCCTCTCGACTCATAGGGAGAAAAGTCTTTGTGAGACCCTCACGGCTCATAAAGTTGAAAAGTCTTAGGTGGCAGATCCTAACCCTGATTCCTAATCCATCACCACACTGCAAAGAGTCCAAGATGGACAGCTACATACTATTTACAGGTCATACTTGCTAAAATCACATGGCAACAACATAGCAAAGAGAAGAAAGCAACAGTGGGAGATAAAAAAAATGTGTATCTTTTATTCATGAATTCAATTGAGTACAAGACGAATCATATAAAAGAATTTAAAAAATGGATACCTGTTATTCAAGGATTACAAATGTTTAATTGATACAAAGGCAGCTACTAAGAAGGAGGCATTTTCAATAAGTTAGCAAGTTGCTTGCGCGCTCCTCTCAACTCCTTTTCATGGTCAGCCGCTACGGCCAGCTCCGCTTCGACTCGAGCCTGTTGCTGCAAACACGATGAAACCTTCTCATCAATTTTCCGTTGGGCAGCTTCGCGACTCTGCGTAACCCCCTCAGTGAATTCGAGCTTCCGCCTCAATGCCAGCCCGTCCGAAATGCATTACTGCAAATTGTCAAAGACGGCTCTCAGTTGCGCGGCATTCGCTTTAACTTGGGTGCGCAGCCGGGCAGATTCACCTGAAGCATCCTCGCGTTCCTTCCGCCTCAAGGTCGCTTCTTGTTCGAAATGGCGGAAGAAAGGAACGCTCTGCTCAACCCATGCGGCCCGTTGAGAATTCAAAGCCAACATTTCTGGAACGGGACACCTGAGCTCAATCTTATGCAGACAAGCCTCGATCTTCCTGCAGTAGTTTACCCAATACTCGACAACGCCCTCGCTATGGAAGTTCACGATCATCGCCAACATAAGATTAACTTCAGCGGCAAAATCTGCAACAGATGCAAAGGCCTCGGCGTCAAGGTCCTCGACGAACTCGCTTAACATCCGCAGGCTATTCGCAGCACCCCTGGAAGAAGGGCGTTTAGCAAAAGGCCCCGCCGACATGGAAATCTGAGACTCGAAGGGAGCTGGAGTCGGTGTGATTGCTGCAAAACAAATCATAGCCAGACATCGGTTTAAGAGACAAAGAAGATGCAAGGGCGGTGAAGACTACTATACCGGCTATGACAGGTGGCAGAGCTGGGAGTACCGGTGGCTCAACAATTCTCTCATCCCCTCCTTCAATTTGTAGTGTTGTAATCCGTTTACAGTTAGCAATGGCAGGGTCATCCGTTAAAGAAAAGAAAAGACGCCGGTTAGAAAAGATACTCACCGGCACCAGCAGACAGACTAATTTTCGACTGGAAGGAGAAGTGCGGGTTCAGCACTTGATACAAATGATCAAAGAGAATTCCTGCAAGATTACGATAATACATGGTTAGTATATGAAATACGCTATCCTCGATTTAAATTAAATCACAAACCCATACCTTCCAGCATTTGAGAGGACGCGAGAGAAGGCAAAGGGTCAGCGACCGCCAGAGCGGTAACCGGCGACGCTTCTTCGGGTGGTACGACCTCAATGCTCACCACACCTACATTAGAAACAAAAGAAATGCTGTCAGAAGGGATTGAAAGGGATTGCGGAATAAAAAAGGAAAACAATGCCTCAAAGTCTACCTGATGAGTCCCCAATCGAAACTGCAACAAGAGCATCATTAGGCACAGCGACTCCTTCGCTCTCCTCCATTGGAAGGGTTTCGGCACCAGGGGATTCATCCCCCAATTATACGAGAGCCTTCATGACACTCGCAATGCCGGGCGATGGCAGAGAACCGCAAATGGAAAGAGCGGCAATTGGAGCAGTCCCGGACTCCTGGGAGAGAGTAGCTATTTCAGGCTCAGCAGTTGTCGTCATCTCACCTACCACCTCCTCATCAGGACTTGGCCCTGCAGGGTATGATATATGAGAATCTGAAGATCAAACTCTAATAAAAAGACCCAGTGTTACGTTACCTTGGGACGGCTTTTCGATTGCTTCCCGAGCTGCGCGTACCGCATGTCTATGAGCGGTAGACAGGGCAGCCGGAGCACCATCTGGAGAAATAGGGACAGGGGGAGCAGTGCTCGAGCCTGCACCTACAGCCAAGGCGGCATTGCGTTCTTTCGCTGCGTGTCTCTTACGCTTCCTTTCAGCCTGAGCCGTGAGAGCTAACCTCCTTAGCACTTCCGATAAAGATAGAACATCATCTGAACCAAGTTCGGCCTCCGGCGCCGTTACGGTGTCCATCATCGGCTGCTTCTGCGAGACCCCTAATGGTGACTTAGGAATAGCCGTGGCTGAAGTGGCCGGTGCTAACGATGCCGCTGCGCCATCCTGTGGGATCGGCACTGCACTCGGGATAACCTGGGTTGAGGTAGTCCCTGCAATAAGATTAAAAAAAAGAAGGGTCAGACTACCCATGAAGAAAAAGGGAATGAGGGTACAGTGAGCCAAAATGTACCAATGCCCAAGGAAGTACGAAGCCTTTCCTCCTGTTCAAAAGTCTTGAGAGAAGCCGCGAGAGCCTCTTCAGTAGAGATGCCTGTTGAAGAAGAAGTTTCAGTCAAAGTATGATAATAAAAACGTAACAGCGAAAAGATACGACTGAAATCTACCTGACTGTGCAAGGGTGATCAGTCCTGCTTTTTTGCTAGCTAATCGCTCGGAAGCTGCAATAGCAGCCTCTAAATCGGTATCATCCGGCGCCACGAATAAGCCATCATTGGTTCCATACTCGCTCAAGCCCTCGCTGTAAGGAGCATGGGGCTCCTAGCCGAATACAACGTCCACAGAAAGTATTGACTTCTTTTTCTTCTGTGAATGAGCGCCGGTAGCCGATAACACAAGCTTGCGCTTGGTGGGCAACTTTGGGCGACGAGTCCCAATTTCCGTACCTACACCCGACTCGTGAGACGCGGCAGCTACCTCTTTTTCAGGCATACTGGGTAGGGGAAGCTCACGTATAGCACGTGGTACCACAGCCGTAGCAGCTTCTCTCAAGGGAGGATGGACAATGGTCCGTCGCTTCAGAAGAACGTTTGGATTACCAACCGGGGCTGCACCCTTGCGATCAAGCAACGGACGCTTCTCCTCCTTGATAACAGCACCCATCGCGTGTTGATACCACACCACATATACATTCAGGGCTTTCGGAACACAACTCGGCTCACTGATGAAGAAATTGGACACTGTGTTTAGGCGCATGAAGTGGTGCAAAGCGCTCCGGATGCCCTCTTCAGTATTAACCGGTTCTGCCAAGAATGCCTCGAGCGGGATGCCCTGATTATAACTTGATTGCTGGGAAAAACGGTGGGGGTTATATCTCATAAACAAAGCCGAATCGTTCTGCCTGAACACCAAGTATCCCGGCCTGATTGAATACAAATGGAGAATCTCCCGAGCTTTCAAGGTAGAAGCTCGGTCCTTAAAGAAGTCCCACAGCGGCTGCACCGTCTTAGAGGATTCCTTATCGATGGTCATTACCTTATCAACAAAGGTCATGCCGTCCCCGACTGTACGCGGGCGAAGAATCATATCCCAAGCCTCTCGCTGACCTGTCTCTACAGTGGAAGCATCGACCAGCCACATGATCCGTGGAAAATTGCAAGTTTCATAAAAATGGGGCCGCTTGTGCATTCTAAAAGCACCGAGCACATGCAGCTCGAGCCATGAAGTAAATAATGCATCGGGAAGTTCATGGGCTGCACCTCCGGTTGAGTAGTGTCGGCCACCAAGCTAAGGCCGTGATACAAATGAGCCAGCCCGATAATCCCAACAGCAACCTGTCTCCCTTCAACCATCCGATGAGCTGGATAGAAGACAGACGGTCTCATATAGCGAGGGTGCATGGGAAGCATGAACCAACTTAACCACAAACCGAGGAACCCTAGAAAGAACGCTTCTTCATCGATGTCCTAGGCGGCGATTTCTGAAAAAGGAACGATCGCGACGTTTGGAAGGAAGAAACTCTTTTGATTGGCTTCCGCTATCGGCCAGCTATCCATGCCAAAACCGAAAAGAATATCAAGTTTGGCAAACCTTTCACCTTGTTGCGATAAAGCTTCTGGGTGGAGAAAACGGGCGATGAAGTCCGCAAAGCTAACCCCATGGCTTCCAGATTCAGGAAATAGGCCCTCATAAATATTTAGCACCTTGATCAAGCTGGGGAATCGGTGCTGAATGGCATGCTTTGGGGTTATACCCGTCATCACCAGTCGGGTAGTGAAAATATACTCGTCAGGAGGCAAGATCTCCTCATAATGCTCCCCTCTGACAGGCAAGCCGGAGATATCCACAAACTCCTCCAAAGAGATGGAAACTTCCCGATCTAGCATAAGGAAGGTGTAGGATTCCTGGGCACACTATAGAGGTCTCACAAGGCATCAACCATGCCAATTTCAAATTTTATGGGTGCCGAGAAACCCTAATACGGATCGTTGACTAGAAGTTTAGGCGATATATGAATCTAGTTAACAACTTAACTAAAGATAAGAAGCTACAACCTTTGTAGATCCGGATATCCACTTCCTTGGCTCCACGTAGGCGTCCTCTCGCTGTCCATCTCGAATCCTGGACTCAATCGTCGGCTAGATCGGAGAAATGGGCGGACTAGGTCGTCGGCTTCGTGCCGAAGATGATCTACGTCGAGGCATCACAAGTTCAAGCTCCGACTTCACAAAGTTGTGAAACTTGTGAAGAAAACACCCAAAACAACTTGGCAAGAGGTAGAGGGTGAAGAAATAGGAGGTGGGTTCACTTTAGAATTGGATTTCTCTCACTTTAGCTCAAGTTGCCATTGATGGACCTTAAGCTTTTCTTGAAGAAGAAGATGATGAAGAAGAAGAAAGAATATGATAAGTGTTGTTAAAAGAATAATAAAAATGAATACTTATCATCTTCTAACCTTGGTTAAGTGTAGAGAATAGACCATGGTCAAGTGAGAATGGTTAGGGTTAAGGATGATGACAAAATGGTCACTTTAGTCAAAGCTTCATGAAGCTTCATCAAGCTTCATGAAAGAAACCATTTTGTTATCTTTTATTTGTTTATCAAAAAAAGAATAGATAAATAAATAAGTAAATAAATCAAAACCCTAACTATTATCATAACCATGGTTTAAGTCTTAACACAAAACCAATTTACATGCATCATCAAACATGACACATTGTAGTGCACAAAAGTATATCACATATACAACTTGTGAACTACAAGTGAGAAAATCCTATTAAAGTGAACCAATACTAGTTAATGCAAAGTAATATATCAAATATATAATTATACATTAAATCATTAAATCAACACTTGATTCAATGATCCGGTCATGTCGCACATAACCGACTAGTATGCAATGTATCGACTTATCGAATCAATCTACGATTCGATAACTAGGTTATATCGCATATAACCAATCGAAACATTCATCGCGAGAATGAAATACGGTATCACATACACGCATCATTCTCAGTCCTGCACATATCTCATATGCACTCCTATTTCGTTTCGCTTGAGCCAGGAAACCTCTGTGTAGGACTCTAAAGATTCGTCAATACTCCGGTAGCAGATGATGATCATATCAAGCACCCACAAGCCGCAAGCGGTCTGCTAAACGTAACGGCCATCCGGGTATTGAGCGATCAGAAGATCGACGAGCTAGCCCGCTCACACTCCTGTGAATCCAACCAGTAACACTTACCGTACAGTCCGGTCTGTTCGTTTGATATGTCGCATATCAAGTCTAGGGGTGGTAAACGTCAGACCCCAATAACCGATAAGTCGTGCCGATGTGAGGCTCATAACGGGTCGAGAAACTACTGGTAACACTTACCAGCAAATCTCAAATCAGCCCTGGCCAGGGACTTCCCTGTTACGGCCAATCGAGCACAGCGCAACATCAACCCCCAATACCGGGAGAGACGAAACCCCTCCTATCGCTCATTGCCTCCATGTGACTCGGGACTGTACCCAAAGACAACCGTTTTGCACGCCCTCATGGACATGGTAAGGTGGAGATCAAAGCACAGTGGGAATCACACAAGACTCTATGACGATCTCGGGTCTACAGACTAACCTGTACAAGTGTCACCTGAGAACTGCCATCTGACGTGAGGTATAATACCATCTGGGAGTTCTCGGCGAGTCCGTCCAGTGTACCCAGCCTCCACTGAGCACCCGTATACCATCTCTGATGTCAAACACCAATGGATATGGGATCATCCATTGCCCATCTCATGGGTCGAGAAGCGTATACGCTAGTCTACACTGGTATATCGATGCCCTGTCTCGATACACCCACGACTAGGGACCTTGAAGGATGTACTTATGGACTACCATGTCCCCACTAGTATGATCTGCATCATAGTCCAGGTAGTCAAGTACACATCCTAAGGGCTTTATCAACATGTAACTATAAGACAGTTTAAAGAGACAAGTGTACATGTTAAGATAAAGAGTAACCAGATAGCATACTATTATATCGAGCAAGAAAGTCATCTCTATATATGTCCAAGCATCCAATATAATATACATCATCTGTACAATACTGGCCTCTAGGGCATACATACAACTAACAGAAGGTGTGAGTTGGAACGTTCCATTGTTCCAAAAAGGCTTTGACCTACCATGCTGGAGGTGTGGAATACTGGAACAGAGAAGCATAGATCGCGGGGTACAACCCGAGCCTCGGCAGCTCTGACTTCTTTGCCGATAAGATGTATCGGGCCCACTGCAGATATCCAGCTGAGTGATGGGGAGTCAAGCCTATGTTGTATGGCTGTCCCTAAGGGCGCGACTCACCCTGGTATATACGCCGCCCTAGAATGTCCAAAACCATCGGCGGTTGTACAGGTATTGCAGCCATAGAGGGCTGAAGACAACCCTCTGAAGTCCAATCAACCACCTCCACGGCATAGTTCACTGGGGGTACGTCAGCATAATGAATCGCCGAAATGGGCTCTGAAGGTGTTGCGCAAGAGAAGCTGCACCGACCCATGATGATCTGGTTGTACCATGTTCCCCATAAATGGAGATTCTTCCGCTCTGGGTCGTGATCCTTGATCAGTGCGAAAACTTCTCGGTCTACTGGCGCTGCAGGGAACCCGCTTTCTGAACGGGCAAAGGGAAACGAAGTATCGAAAGACATGGTACCTGCGCGAAAGAGAACAAAGTTAGCCGTCAATGTTACAAGTCAAGTTCGGTACTTGGTATTTTAAATCCGTACCACACTGCAATGCAGTAAAAAGGGGCCAAAAGGGACCCACACAATCTAGATGATTCTCATTATTAATAAAACAATCTCATCATTTAATGAGACTGTCATTAAATGAGGAAATCCTCAAAAGATTCTCATTTAATGAGGGCCCCTCGGACCAAGGAGTAAATCTCCCATTGGGAGCAGTGCTCTGCAACAGACAGACATATGTCATAATTAATCATGAGGGGAATAAAATCTACCCCCCAAAATTTCTAAAGAGCAATGCTCTATAAGGAAGATGAAACAATCCATCAAGAAACCCTAAAAAGCAAAGTTTCTACAGAGTAAAAACTCCAAAATCTTCAAGATCTGTGAATAAACCCTTAAGTTCTTCATGAACAATATTCCAGTTCATGGGTTAAAATCACCCTAAAAAGATTATGTCTTGGAGATGAGCATAGCTCTGTTAATGGGTAAAACCCTAAACATATATTTTTAGATCTATGATCTAAGGAGAGAAAAGCTCTATTAAAAAGTTCAATTCTTACCTAAGTTGGACAAAGTTTTGACTCTTAAGAAATTTCTTAAGGGAAAGAGCTTGGATCTGATGGAGAATTAATTCTCATAAACAAAGCAAGAAGATGAACAGAATTCATCTCAAGGGCCAAGGGTCCTATTTATAGGCACTGAGAGCCTTTGCAACTTCTAAGTTGATCTAATGGCGCAGATGCTGCCACCGCTGCACTCACGTGTAAACCACGTGAGCGCAACGGTGGGGGGGCATTTGTTTCCCCCAATCAAAGCAAAACTCTGTTCAAATTTCAAATTTTGAAATGAAGCAGCGCATCATAGCAGCGTCAGCGCTGAGACTCAAAGTCTCTGAGGCAGCATTCATGTGCAAAGCACATAAGCGCTAGCGCCAAGTGCGCTGCACTCTAAGCAGCGCACCACGTGCAAAATACGTGAGCGCCAGAGCTAAGAGCGCCAGAGCTAAGAGCGCCGCACTCTAAGCAGCGCACCACGTGCAAAACACGTGAGCGCCAGTGCTAAGAGCGCTGCACTCTGAGCAGCGCACCACGTGCAAAGCACGTGGGCGCTAGCGATAGAACAAAATGTTCTCGGCCCTTGGATCAAAGATCCAATGAAGATGATAAATCATCAAGTTACCAGAATAAAATTCTGTTAAGAAAATATTCTTCAGAATCTTTCCAAACAAAAAGATTTTGCTCTGTAAATCAGAGCACCGTCGGATCAATGATCCAATGGTGATTAAAAATCACAATGGTACAGAATAAATTCTGTAAGGGAAAAAAATTCCCAATCTTGTTAAAAACATGAAAATTGCCTTCTGTAAAACAGAAGCTCTAGGATCAAAGATCCAACGGTGGGGAAATCCCCAAATCAATTAGAGAAGAGATCTCTTCAAGTGATTCAACAAATCAGCTTGTCCTATATAAAGGCCTCAAGACTTCAAGTCTGATATAGAGGAACCCCCCCCATAAAGTTTGAGAAAGTTCAGAGAGAAGAGCAAAACTCTTAGCAGAAGAAGAATTTCTTCAAGGTAAAATAAAGAAATCAATGCATCTCATCATAAAAAGAACTTAGTTCTTATGACAGATCATAGATTTATAAGACAAATTGTCTTTTACGAAGAGATCATAATATTATAAAAAGGGGGGAGAATAATTCAATTCTCTTAGGATCACAGATCCATAAAGACAAAGCCTTTCGCCAAAACATAAGAGATTGAAATATCTCTTATAAAATAAGAACTTTGTTCTTAAATCCATGAGACAAAGTCTCATAGAAGAGAGAATTTAATTCTCAGAGCGCATAGCGTTGCAGAGCCTTAGCGCTCCAATTAAAAGAAGCGCCTCAACGCTCCAAATCTAGCGCATAGCGTTGCAGAGCTATAGCACTCCAATTAAAAGAAGAGCCTTAGACCTCCGATTAAAAGGAGCGCCGCAGCGCTCCAAATCTAGCGCATAGCGCTCCAAATTTAAAGAAGCGCACTGCGCTCATTGTCTGGCGCACAGCGCCACGTGCTCCTCACGTGTGCGCTACTTCATCAAAAGCGCACTGCGCTCATTGTCTGGCGCACAGCGTCAAGCGCGCCACGTGCTCCTCACGTGTGCGCTACTTCACCAGAAGCACACTGCGCTCATTGACTGGCGCTCAGCGCCAAGCGCGCCATGTGCTCCTCACGTGTGCGCTAAATGAACATAAATTGTTCTACAAATAAAATCCCCAAAGCTATAATGAATGCTCAGCATTCAATAAAAGACAAAAAGTTGTCAGAACCCAAAATTAATGCTCTGCATTATTGAACAAAAAAGGGCCTGAGCCCAAAAAAATGTTAACATTTTGTTCGAAAATGAATGGACTGAGTCCAAATAAGTGTTCAAACACTTTAACTGAATGGGATGAGCCCAAGTTGGCCATAAATCCCTCATTCAGATTAATTGAGCCCATATGCTCATAAATCTTTGATTTTAGTCCCAAATTGGACTACAGATCTCCTAACCAATATTGGTTCAAGGGTACATATTTTCACTCCTCTGATATTTGTCGTTGTAATCCTTCAACGTCTTTAGAGAAGTTACGGGTCCCGACAACCAAACATTCCATGGACTGTGAGGTCCTTAAACTTATGGACTATGATGTCCTTAAACTTTACAGGATATGATGTCTCTAAACTACCATAGACTGTGAGGTCCTTAAACTCATAGACTACGATGTCTTTAAATTTTATAGACTATGACATCTTTAAACTAACGATCCTTAAACCCAACCCAACCCAAAACCAAATCTAAGAAAATACGGATTTGGACTAATCCACGCCCTACGGGCGATAACATAAATTAGTCTCCGTATACAATCCACGGGTAACCAAAAACAAAACAAACACACAAGACACGAAGTGACCATCTGGAGAAGGAGAAAGTGGTTACCGCGATGCGGTAGCGTAATTAACTGTAAGGGCTTGAGCCTGCAGGGAAGAGCATCCCCACAATCAAAAATCCCTCAAAAGAAGGGGAATCTGACGAAGTCTGCTACAACGGCCCCATCTGTCTAAACTTTCGATACTTGGTGCCATAAATCAACTTGGTATCTTCTGAGAGGTGGATGGATAAAACCAAATAGTATCTGCCCCCAAAATTCAGGTCAGACGTCCCAACGTTCCGGTCGCGTCTTTCGACGGTGAACAGTCATGGTGGCGGGGCGTACGTTAAGTACCTATGAGACTCAGCACCCCACGCTAGCCCCGGAGGCCGACAGCCATCCGAGGAAGAAGGCCAGGGAGACCGAGCCGATCACTTTTGACGACGGGGACTTTCACGGCATATCCCTGCCCCACAACGACCCCCTGGTGATTACGGCCCGGGTCCATCAATACGAGGTTCACAGGATCCTGGTCGACTCTGAAAGCTCGGCAGACATTCTCTTCTATGACTGCTTCCTGCGCATGGGGCTCACCGGGGCGGACCTGAGACCGACCTCCCACGTCCTTTCAGGATTCACCAACCACTCCATCCCGGCGGAAGGGGTAATCACTCTACAGTTTAACGTCGGGAAGGCCAGCCGTACGCGGATATTGCCCGTGGAATTCATCGTAGCGAGAATTCCATCGGCCTACAACATCCTCCTCGGCCGCCCTATGCTGAACTCCTTCCGGGCCCAGATATCAACCTACCACCTGGCGATGAAGTTCCCTCTCGACCAAAGAGGGATAGGTCAGGTCTATGGCGACCAGCGAATTGCAAAGGTTTGCTTCACCGCAACATCTTCATCGGAGAGGACGGTCGACGATGTCGAAAGCGAGGGTGACATCAGGGGTTCTCTACACACTCGAGACGAGCAAAAAGAGGTCCGAGGAACCCCGGTGGAGCCTCTGACAGAGGTCCCCCTCGTAGAAGGGGACAACGAAAAACTCGTTCAGATCGGGTCGCTTCTGACAGGCACTCAGCGAGATGACCTGGTTCATTTCCTCATGAACAACTCCGACGTATTTGCCTGGGCGCCTGCTGACATGCCTGGGATCGACCCCAAAGTTATAACTCACAAGCTCGGGATAGATCCTACGGCCCGACCCGTCAGACAGAAAAAGCGAAGCTTCGCCCCGGTCAAACAGAAGGCTATCGAGGACGAGGTAGATCGGCTCCTCGCCGCCAACTTCATTCGGAATGTGCCCTATTCGGAGTGGCTAGCGAATGTGGTCTTGGTCAAGAAGTCAAGCGGGAAGTGGCGCATGTGCGTCGACTTCACCGACCTCAACAAGGCCTGCCCTAAAGACAACTATCCCCTTCCCCGGATAGATCAGCTCGTCGACAGCTCGGTAGGCTACGAGCTTTTAATCTTCAAGGACGCCTTCTCCGGCTATAATCAGATCCGTATGAATCCGGCAGACGAAGATCTCACCGCATTCACAACGGACCGGGGGTATACTGCTACAAGGTGATGCCATTCGGCCTCAAGAATGCCGGGGCTACGTACCAACGGTTGGTCAACCGCATGTTCAAGCTACAGATCGGCAGGAACATGGAAGTTTACGTCGACGACATGCTCGTCAAGTCCGTCTCGTCGACCGACCACGCCAAGGACCTGGGCGAATCCTTCGAGGTACTCCGCAAGTTCAAGATGAAGCTGAACGCCGCCAAGTGCACATTCGGGGTCACCGGGGAAAAGTTCCTCGATTTCATGGTCACCCACCGTGGGATCGAGGCTAACCCAAAAAAAATCGACGCTATCCTCAACATGACCGCGCCCAAGACCAACGTCGAGATCATGCGGCTGACTGGGCGGGTAGCCGCTCTGTCACGTTTCATATCGAGGTCTGGGGAAAAGTGCATGCCATTCTTCAAAGCTCTCAGGAAAATTTCGAGGTTCGAGTGGTCGGAAGAGTGCCAGACCGCCTTTGACTAGTTAAAAAGGCACCTTGCGACGCCACCGTTGCTTACCCGACCAGTTGAAGGAGATGAGCTATCGCTATATCCAGCGGTATCCGACCAAGCAGCGGGCTCAGTGCTTGTACGAGAGGTCGACGGAGTGCAGAAGCCGGTATACTGCGTGAGCCACGTCTTCAAAGATGCAGAAACGAGGTACTCGGCCATAGAGAAGATCGTTTTAGCACTCATTGTGGCCTCAAGGAAGATACGGCACTACTTCCAGGCGCACACTATCCTCGTTCTCACCGAGCGCCCACTGGGGGCTATCCTCGCCTCACCTGAATCCTCGGGCCGCTTAGAGAAGTGGAGGTGGGAGCTGTCCCAGTTTGACATAAAATACCGCCCGAGGCAGGCCATCAAAGCACAAGCCCTGGTCGATTTCATCGTTGAATGCACCATCCCTAGAAAGGAATCAGTGTCCATGCCGACCCTCACGGCTCCGTACCCGATCGAAGGGAAACCCGACTCGATCCCTGAGTGGGTCATTTACGTCGACGGGTCTTCAACCGAGGAAGGCTGTGGCGCCAGCCTCATCATCCGGGGCCCAAACGAGGCAAAAATGGAGTACTCTCTAAAACTCGGATTCAAGGACCTAAACAACGCGGCGGAGTACGAGGCCCTGCTGGCTGGACTGCGCATAGCCTTCGGGCTGGGGCTGAAGACAATTCGAATCCGCAGTGACTCAGCCCTAGTCGTCGGCCAAGTGACCGGCCACTTCGAGCCTCGGGAACCTCTAATGGTGAAGTATCTGGCCAAAGTAAGAAAACTTCGGAAGAACTTCGACGAAGTACAGGTAGAGCAAATACCCAGGCAACTCAATGCCCAAGCCGACGCCCTGAGCAAGCTGGCTTCATCCTACTCAGCCAATAACAAGCAATATATCCTCCTCGAGACCTTGCCACGGCCCAGCGTGGAAAACGGGACAACAATACTTCATGTATATACGGCGCAGGAAGATGACTAAGACTAGAGGAAGCTCCTCTTGGAATTCCTAAGGAATGGTACGCTCCCAGAAGATCGGGGAGCAGCCCGCCGTCTCTGGGCCAAAGCCCGTCACTTCGTCTGGAGCAATGGGAACCTTTACAAGAAATCCTTCACTTAGCCTCTGCTCCGGTGTGTCGGCCCCCACGAAGCCGACTACGTCCTCCGTGAAATCCATGAAGGGGTCGGCGGCGCACATCAAGGGGCCCGAACCTTAATCCAGAAGACATTGCTCTAGGGGTACTACTGGCCAACTATTCACGAAGACGCCCAGAAGCTCGTCAGGAGATGCAAAAGTTGCCAGCTCCACGGAAGCATACCTCGCCTCCCTGCTACCGAGCTGACCGAGTTAACCTCCCCATGGACGTTCGCTCAGTAGGGATTGGACATGATAGGCCAGTTCCCCACCGGTGCGGGCGGGCACAAATATGTCCTCGTCGTAGTAGATTACTTCACGAAGTGGATCGAGGCCGTCCCCATCAGGAAACCGGATGTCGCCACGACCATCAAGTTCCTGCAGAACAACCTAATAATCCGGTTTGGCATCCCGAGGTGTATCATCACAGACCACGAGATGAACTTCGAAAACGATAAAGTGAAGGATTTCTGCAATGAATATCATATCCTCATGAAGTTTGCCGCGGTCGCGCATCCCCAGTGCAATGGACATGCCGAAGTGTCTAACCAGGACGTCCTCCGAGGTCTCCAGACCCGTTTAGAAGGACGCTAAAGAAGTTGGGTCGAGGAACTGCCCCGGGTCTTATAGGCCTTGCGCACGTCAAAGAAGACCCCCACCGGGGAAACCCCTTTCAACCTCTGCTACGGGACCGAGGCAATGGTCCCAGCGGAGATCGGGCTACCCAGCCATCGGGTCGAACACTTCGACGACGAAGCGAACACCACGGCACTATGGACCAACCTGGACATCTTGTTGGAGAAACGAGACCGGGCTTAGATCAGGGATGTCGGCTATCAGCAGCAAACTGCCCGGTACTACAACGCGCGGGTCAAGCATCGCTCCTTCAGGACCGGTGATCTAGTCCTACGGCGAAACGAGTTCGTCGATCAAGGCAGGCTGCACAAGTTTTCCCCAAAATGGGACGGTCCATTCCTCGTCTCCGAGGTACTTCCCGGCAGAGCCTACCGCTTACACGACGCGGACGGGCGCAAGTTTCCGCGGCCTTACAATGCAGAGAAGCTCAAGCTGTACCAGTGAAACCAATACCTACGAATGTGTACGACCCCTTTTACAAAGACAATGTAAATCTTTCTAAAAAGTCCTTTCCATTCAAATAACAAGAAGGGAAAGTTAGAACATTGCAAAAAGAGGAGTTCTGTCTTCGGGGTCAAAGCCCTCGCCAAGAGGCAGCCGAGTGGCTACCCTGCTCGGCTATCCCTGGCTGGTAGCTCCCTTACCCCACAATGCCAGGGATCGAAGCCCTCCGAGCGGCTACCCTGCTCGGCTATCCCTAGCTGGTAGCTTCCTACCCCACAACGCCAGGATCAAATCCCTCGCTAAGAGGCAGCCGAGCGGCCACCCTGCTCGGCTATCCCTGGCTGGTAGCTCCCTACCCCAACACACCAGGGATCAAAGCCCTCGCCAAGAGGCACCAGGCAGCAACCCTGCTCGGCCATCCTTAAGGACCAAAAGCCCTCGCCAAGAGGCACCGGGCAGTAACCCTGCTCGGCCCATCCTTAGTACGCCACTTACGGCCCCTCCCGCGCTAAGGATCAAAAGCTCTCGCAAGAGGCAACCGGGCCCGCCGTTGCTCAGTTATCCCTAGCTGGTAGCTCCCTACCCCAACAAACAAGGGATCAAAGCCCTCGCCAAGAGGCACCGGGCAGTAACCCTGCTCGGCCCATCCTTAAGGATCAAAAGCCCTCGCAAAAGGCAACCGGGGCCGCCCTTTCTCGGTTATCCCTGGCTGGTAGCTCCCTACCCCAACACACCAGGGATCAAAGCCCTCTCCAAGAGGCAGCCGAGCGGCTACTTTGCTCGGCCCATCCTTAATAGGCCACCTACGGCCCCTCCCGTGCTAAGGATCAAAGCCCTCACCAAGAGGCAGCCGAGCGGCTTCCCTGCTCGGCTATCCCTGGCTGGTAGCTCCCTATCCCAACACACCAGGGATCAAAGCCCTCGCCAAGAGGCACCGGGTAGTAACCCTGCTCGGCCCGTCCTTAGTAGGCCTCTCACGGCCCCTCCCGCGCTAAGGATCGAAGCCCTCACCAAGAGGCAATCGAGCAGCTACCCTGCTCGGCGCATCCGCGGCTGGTAGTTCAATACCCACCAATGACTAAGGAACAAAAGCCCTCACCAAGAGGCAGCCGAACGACTTCCCTGCTCAGATATCCCTGGATGGCAGCTCCCTCCCCAGCACACCAGGGAACAAAGCTCTCGCAAGAGACAATCGAGCAGCTACCCTGCTCGAGCATCCATGGCTGGTAGTTCACTGCCTACCGATGCCAAAAATCAAATCCCGCTCCAAGAAGCCATCAAGCAGCTACCATGCTCGGTGCATCCCCAGCGGGCAGCCTTCCGCCCATCACACGATTAAGCAAAAGCCCTTATCAAGAGACATCCGGTCTATCTACGTCTGAGCGATTTCCACCTCGACTTCGGGGTTATAGAGATACCGTCTTCCCGCCGATCTTTGCACACTTGGCAAACGAACAGACGCAACTCGATGCGTAATCGCTAGACGAAGAATTTACCTGACAAGAAGGCAGTACTGTGCAGATACAAGTTTTTACCGACAAAGGAAAGCACACACGCAAATACGACTGCAAAAAATCTTTATTCACAAAGTCAAAGTCTTTATAAGGGTATCGTGGGCTCCCCATCCTTATCAAACTACCCAGAGGCTTACAAAAAAGAGAGGAGGAAAAGCCAAAAAGTTCGAGCCACAAGCCCCTCCTAGACCTCATCTCCCTCATCACCGTCGGCCGGAGGCATGACCACCAAAAGTGGGACCCGAGACCATTGGCAAACTCTAGAAACTGCACCTTGACGGCATCAAGAGCTTTGTTCCATGCAATGGCGGCGGCCTCACCGAGGTCGACGAAAAACTGATCCGACCCCTTGTAATCAGTTACCGCCTTCCTAACCCGAATCTCGGCAACCTTCGCCGCCTGAAGCGCCGCCTCGGCATCCCGCCTGCTGGCATCCCTCGCCCTCTTCATGGCTACAAAGCGATCGGCTAGTTCTGTCACACCCCATTTCCCAAAATACGGAATACGAAGGGTTAACAAGGTCAGCCATGCTCCTACGGTCAAGGAAAATATCCTGCCGTAGTCACAATTCGGCTTCTAGCTTTACGTGGTAATCAGTAAACAATGCACAGGTAATGAGAAATGCAGTAACTAAATCAAAAGAACTAACCAGGTGGAGATTAATGAAGTATAGATCTGGGTCGCTGATTGGGATGTTCGCGATGTCCTCGGGGTACGTCAGGTCCTGGTCCAAGCTAGATCCACTTCTCACTCTGAGCATGCATACTCAGGTCGTCAGAGTGACACGATAGCAATATATATATATATACACACACACACACACAAATGTGAACTTGTGCAATAATAACGAATACGTAACAGTAATCAGAGGAATAAAGACGTGAATATGAAGTAGCCAATGCAGGTAACTAATAGAGCGGGTGAGCGGTAAAGCAGTAAACGGTATGTCAAGTATGTTGAATCAGTAAGCAATGCATAATAATGTCACTAACTCTATCAGTCTCTGAGTCTCACTGTACAGGCCGCTAAGCCTATCGTCAGTCCAAGTGTAAGAGTCAACCACGCAGGAGTATCCCCCACCCAAGGGTAGGACCCAAGGGAAAGGGAACATGGGCCCGAAACACGCACGATAATAATCAGTAATATCCCCATATGTCTCCATATATCTCCATATGTGCCGGCATGGGACTCCCGAGATTCTATTGAACTCACACTCAAACTATCCCACACCCCTTGGTCTATATCAAACGCCAACCATAAACTCAAATGCCAGTCGGTCCATGACAATTCTACGCGAGAACCGAAGACAGGGTCTCCATCAAGCATGTCTCGACTGACACCCAAGGTAAATGGACAATGTTTGGTGCCTTACCTGTGACACCCATATAAGTGCTTCCATAATTGTCCCATTCCAATTATAGACACACTTATACGCGTCCCACAGACATCGACAATGCAATAAATCGATAGGGTCCACTGATTGTGTACAAGTACGTGTCACATTCACTTATCCATTCATGTTTAAACACTCGCGTACTTGCCACAATCCAACACTAATACCTAACACTGGATAATGCACATGATCACTAGGTTACCAATGCAATAACATATATATAATGTGATGAGAATACAGTAATTAAGGCATGATTAAGATATCATCAATCGGTGTTCTACCATTTGCATAATTTATCATAAACCATACATGAAAAATTTAGCGAAACAATGAAAAGGGGGTAAGCAGTATGTTTAATTATATATCCATCAAAATTGGTTTCACGTTAATCGGGTTTCGGGATCACTAGATATAGCCATTTCATTTTAAGCATTCACTGCTGGAAATCCGGTTTCAGAATCGGAAGTCCGTTTCGTAACGCATTTTAATCCCAGTTGGGATCGTATTTAGACGACGCTATAGTTGAACTATATTTAGGTTTATCAGTCAGGTTTCCACCGTAATTGGTGGATCAATAATATACTATGCTTACAGGGAGTTATGGACATATTATGTTTGAGGTGTAAAATCTGCTTCTGCAGAATTCAGCAAGACGCGTTGACATTGTAAAATGAAATAAAAATATCAAACGGTTGAGGAATCCAGTGAGGCTGGTCGAGTAAGAAAGATAATTCAATTTCCTACGTAACGATATAGGGTTCCGCGCATTCTCATATTTGACCAGGAACATACAGGGGTCTAGAAACATGGGTTAATCGGGATTTCCATTCTGGACTGCAGTCCAGAATCTTAATCTTCCGCAATTATCTATTTCATAGTGTATTAAAATTCAGTGATAAATAGTATCACGCAGTAGGTTAAACAGTTAGCTTCGATACGATCGAACACTAAAATCCGGTTTATACACAATTTATTATAGATTTTACGGTTTAGCATGTTCAGGAAATTCTGATTTCGCAATGGTTGTCGAGGGTAGTCTTTTGTAGGTGAGACGATATTTGTTTGCAACCAAATTTCCGTAGGGCCACTATGGATAGTAAACGGGCTTATTGATCATAAGTCCCTCCATTTAAGGATAGGTTTTCACTTAGAGCTTAATATCAAATACTTGTTTACACGTAAGGTGATTAAGGCTCCGGTTATACAAAGATATAAATGATTATGTGTATAACAATAATAGCATGTAAAGCAAGTGGAAATCACTTGCCTCGGTCGCTTGATATGGAAGCGACGTCGCTGCAGGGTCTGTCCCGACACACGGGACGGTGCGATACTGGACACGGCGCGAGGCGCGAGCGCGGTGCGCGGTGACCCGATACTGGACGCGGTGGCGACACGAGTGTGATACGGCAGTGGACGTGGTCCTGGCTCGGTGCGTGGCACGGCGCAACACAGAACTGGGCCTGATGACGATGCGGGCGCGACGCGGGAGTGGGTCTGCGGTGGCACGGAGGCGGGCACTATGTGGCACGGACACGACACGGCTACGACGAATGCTTACTGTTCCCCTCCAAAAGACGCGGTGAAGACGCGACAGACGTCTTGCCTGAGATTCGGGGCAGATATTAATTGGTGCTATCCGTCCACCTCTCCGAAAATACCAAGTTGATTTATGGCACCGTGTATCGAAGGTTTAGACGGATGCAGCCGATGTAGCAGACTTCGTCAGATTCCTCCTCATCGAGAGGTTTTTGATTGTGGGGACGCTTTCCCTGCAGGCGCAAGCCCCTGCAGTTAATTACGCTACCGCATCGCGGTAACAACTTTCTCCTTCTCCAGATGGTCACTTCGTGTCGTGGGTGTTTGTTTTGTGTTTGGTTGCCCGTGGATTGTATACGGAGACTAATTTATGTCGTCGTCCGTAGGACGTGGATTAGTCCAAATACGTATTTTCTTAGATTTGGGTTTGGTGTTTTGGTTTGAGGATACGTTAGCCATATTTGAGGCTAAGATCAACTCAAACGTTTATTTAGGATACGTTAGTCTAATTTGAGACTAAGATCAACTTAATAGGATCATTTAGATCCGACAAAAGAGCATTTGGGCTCTATTGTTCCAGTTTAGGGATATGGTGGTCCATCTCCAGTTTAGGGATATGGTGGTCGAGCATTCCCATTTTGGGGACGAATATTGGTGTAAGGACGCATTAGTCCATGAGTTTAAGGACCCCACAGTCCGTATTACCAGTTTAGGGACATAGTGGTCCAACATTCCCATTTTGGGGACGAATGTTGGTTTAAGGATGCATAAGTCCATGAGTTTAAGGACCCCACAGTCCGTATTACCAGTTTAAGGACATGGTGGTCCAACATTCCTATTTTGGGGACGAATGTTGGTTTAAGGACGCATAAGTCCATGAGTTTAAGGACCCCACAGTCCGTATTATGTGTGGTTGTCGGGACCCGTCACCTCTCTGACAACGTTGAAGGATTGCAACGACAAATATCAGAGGAGTTCAGAGATGTACCCTTGAACCGGGTGTAAATTGATTTGGGAGAGCAGCTGTGCTCAGTTCCATTTAATTTGAGGACTTATGGCCAGAATTGGGTTAAGTCCAGTTAGAAAATGTCTAACATTTATTCACATTGCCTTTGATTGGGCTCTGCCCTTTTTTAAATGATGCACAGCATCTAAATTGGTCTGTTAGACCTTTATTTGGGCTCTGCCCCTTTTTAATAATGCATTGCATTTTTTATTAGGCCTGTTAGGCTTTTTAATTGGGCTCTGTCCCTTCTTTAATAATGCAAAGCATTTATTGTTCTGACAGTGCGCCGCGTGGCTTGTCTGGCGCTTTGCGCCAATTGAGGAGCGCAAGGTGCAAATTCATATGGAGGTGACACGTGTCGCGCTCTGATGAGCGCAAGCGCAGTGCGCTGCGCTGGTGCACTGCCCTAGTGCGCTGCCGACACGTGGCGCGCTCTGGTGACTTGCGCCAAACTAAGAGAGCGGTGCTCTGTTTTTAGAAGCGCAAAGCGCAACTGTTCTGTGATTGACACGTGGCGCTCCCTGGTGGCTTGCGCCAATCCAAGGAGCGCAACAGTGCAAATTTCAAAAGTGCAAGGCACTGTTTAATATTTTGATCAAATTTAGATCAAAGAAAACAAGTTTTTCTTGTTTTCAAGAACCAGTGGTTCATCAAAAGGCAATGCCTTTATATAGATCAAGAGATCTAGTAAAGAAGTAAATTACTTCTTTTTTATTATTATTATCTTTTTATTAAAGATCTTGATCTTGTTCTTAGATCATCGATCTTTTTAGAAGAAATTCTTCTTTTTTTTTCTAAAGGTTTTTACCTTTTTTATTATCTCTCTGAGTTTCTTCTCAAAGTTTTCTTTTCAAGAGCTCTGTATCTCTCTATCTTGATGTCAATGTGTTTTAGACTTGGAGTCTAGGGGCCTTTATATAGTGCCAATTGATTTGTTAAATCAGTTAAAGAGATCTTTCTCTAAATGATTTAGGGATTTTTCCCCACCGTTAGATCTTTGATCCAAGAGCTTCTGTTTTACAGAAGATAATCTTCTTATTTTAACAAGATTAGAAAGATGTTTCTGGAATTTTAATTCTGTTTTAGTGCTGGCACAGTTGGCGCAAGCGCACCTGCGCTTGACACGTGTCGCGCAGCGCAGAGCGCAGCGCAACTGCACTAGCGCAACTGCGCTGACACGTGTCGCGCAGCGCAGAGCGCAGCGCAACTGCGCTGACACGTATCGCGCAGCGCAGAGCGCAGATCATCTGAAGCGTTGCTTCCTTTATTTTTATTTTAAATATAGCCTTACTCTGATTGGGTGCGCTGTCTTGGGCGCAGCGCTGGCGTGTCAGCTTTTGACACGTGGCGCGCTGCGCGCAGCGCAAGGAATCTGAAGCGTTGCTTCAATTTTTGAATTTTTGAAATTCAAACAGAGCTTTGCTCTGATTGGGGGAAACACATACGGTGTTGCGGTGGTGACTGCGTTGACGACCGTGGCGGATACAGGGAACGAGGCCATGGCTAGGCCGTCGACAACGGCGACTGGGGCAACGGTGGCGGTGGCGGTCATAGGTGTTCGATGAAATGCCACGCTCGGCTTGGCTTGGGTTTTTTTGGCTCAGCAGCGGCTAGGGCAATGACGATGGCGACTTCAATGGCGATGAGGGGTCTGTTGAATAGGCGACAGTGGTTCGGAAACGGCGGCGACAGCACGACAATGCTTGGACAGCTAGGGTTTGGCTCGGCTAAGCTCTGCTTGGGGGAGAGGTTGGGAGCCCGGTTCGAGTGCTGTGTGTTGGTGTTGCTGGTAGCGACGGTGATGACTCTGGCGGTGGCGCAGGGGAGCTCGGCTGCGACAAGGTGATAACGACGGTGACGGCACGGTGCAGAGTGGGGATGAGTGGTGGCAGTGAGCTCGAGTGCAGTGGGAATGAGGCTCGGTTGCTCGATGAAGAAGCTTGGTGGAAAGGCAATAGGTTTTGGGCTCGACAACTGAGGTGAGAAGATCGTCGGCGGTGGTGGCACGAGGGTTGCCGGTGCGGTGACAGCGAGGAGAGGGAAGGTGATGTGGGAGGAAGAGGGGATGTGAGGAGCTCGAGGTGTGGCCAGAGAGGAGAGAAGGTTGAAGGTGGCGTGGTGGTTGTGAGGTGGCGGGCTCGTCGGCGAGTTAGCAGCTGGGGTCGATGGGTTTCGGTGGTTGGGTGTTCTAGTGGTGGTGGGTTCGTGTGGGGAGCTCGGGGAGATGAGGGCAACGAGAGGGGAGAAGGGAGGGAGAGGGTGTGAGAATAGGGGGAGAGAGAGGGAGACGTGAGGAGAGAGGGGCGAGAGAGATGGAGGCGCGATCAAAGGGAGTTGCACGACGTGGGGGCGTGGCGGCGAGCGCGAGAACGGTGGGGAGGCAAATGAGCGGGAAAGAGCACGAAGGAAGAAGAAAGGGGGATGGAGCGGGTAGGGTTGGGGAGTAGGTTGGGTTTGGGCTTAGGGAATTTAAAATTAAATGGGAAAGAAGAGAGGAATGGGCCGAGCTGGGGGATTAAATAAAAATAGGAAAAAATAGAGAGGAGGGGGCCGGCTTGGAAATTTAAAAAAGGGAAAATGGAGAGTTAGGGTTTGGGTTAATTTATTAGAAAGAATTTGGGAAAATAAATAGAAGGGGTTAGGGTTTAATAGTTAGGGTTAGGAAAATTAGGTGAAAGTTAATTGGGAGGAATAGAAATATTTAAGTAAATAAAAATTTGTAATCTTGTTTAAAATACGGGAATAATTAAAAGGACTGGGTATTACATCATGCCCCACTTATATAAAATTTCGTCCTCGAAATTTAAAATAACGATAAGCTATATAAAATAATATGCGAGAAGCCACAAAATCGAATACTACTATATACTGATCTACGTAGAGGCAGCTAGATAGAGTCAATATCCTAAATATATATATATATATATACATATATATATATATACACACACACATACGTATCTCAAAATAGCGCAGCTAAAATAATGGCATCAGGCATAATCATTTATAATAGCAAACTATAAGCACAATACCCGGGAAAAATAAAGTAACAATAATACAATAATGGAGAATTTGTCGATAGGCCAAAGTATTTTAGAATAACAGTATCGATCAAACGATTTTAAAATAACTTAGAAAACCCACATGGTGAAAATAAGAGATATGGAACAAAATAATATGCGCGATATATGTTTGCGCTATTGAAAATGTGAAGAGTAGTAGAGCATTTAAAACGGGTAAGACGGAAGTAGTCAATAACACGAAATTTTTGTAAACACAAGGTAGTGGAAGATAAATTTCGAATACGATGTCACAGAATGTAATCATGGTAACAGGAGATAGAGAAAAAAATATAGGGCTGGCCAGGGTAGGGATTACAATGGAGTATGGCCCATTCAAAAGATCGGGGTGCGATACTTTTTATCTAAGCGAGGGTCAAAACAGTACAAGGTGCAGGAGTGAAGGACAGTAATGAATCTCAGGAGAAAAGAAAGGTATAGGAGTAACAGTCAAAGCATCATGTGAACCAAAAATCAAAAGATTAGCGAGCTCAGAAATTTTATTTCACTCCAGAAAATTCTAAACACGGCACTCTCGAATAGTAAAAGATGGCCCTAAACTATACATAGATTTATTTGGCTAGAAGAGACAAAAACTAGATCACGTCAGTCGCGGTCATGGAAGTTCAGCGGGTTACGGTAGGCTCGTGCGCTCAGATAGGGGCGCCCATTTCTATAGCGCCTCGCAGGGATCGCCTCTGGAAGTTCTCCTGCCGCGGGGTCTTGTTCTTCTGGTCCTTCTTCCTCGACTGGAGATCGTGGTATGCGTCCTCGTGATTCGCCTCTTCTGGATCTTCTTCCACGTGATTTCCTGCCGCTGGATTCTCCTCAAGATTTTCCTCTCCTGGATTTTCTTCTATCAGGTCCTCCTCGGAATCTTCCTCTATTGAGTCTTCTTCGAAGTCTTCTTCCTTGTCGTCAAAGCACTAATCATGTCGACCTCTGGGCTGCGAATCCCTCACCCTCGGAATCGCTGTTTCCGAAAATAACCTGTGGGCCGTTGATCTCGCCATCTGAACTTACCAGTATGTAGTTCAAGGAAACGCACGACCGCGTGTCCTCATCTAGAGACGGCGCTGCTCCAGGGTGGGCCATGGCCTGAAAAGATAGAGTCGTGATTAGACAGTGGGACACATTAAGAAGACAACCAAGGATACGGTAGCACACGGAAGACATGCTGTAGGCTAGGACTGAAAAATCAAGATTTAGAATACTGATGTAATGAATAGTATAAGTAAAGTGAGTGGGAAGAGGACGAAACATACATCACAACTCAGAATTTTATTACATTCAACTAAAAGTTCAACGGATACAAGATCTCAAACGAAAAGAAAAAAATTTATAAAAGAGTGACAACATTTTTATTGAAAGCGGAAAGGCGATAATTCTTCTTTGATTTCCAGGCCGCTGCATTCTCGTCACGCGAGTTGAATCCTGTGCTGGGTCCGCACTATCCTCGAAACTCGAACTACGAAATAACCATCACTTAGCCGGAGTAGAGAGTGTGGACGAATCTCCTCCTTGTAGCTCCTTCCTTTTAGGGCAACCATCGATAAGATGTTCGCTGGATCCGCAAACCAGGCACTGCCCTTTGGCGCTGCGACAATCCCTCTGAAGGTGTCCTGGCTTCTTGCAGTATCCACAATGTTGAGTCTTCCGCTGCTTCCGAACAAGTGGGCGCTTCATCTTCACCTCTTTTCCTTGTCTAACAGGGATCCCTTTACGATTGGAGGCTTCCGCTGGTGCCGGAGTCATCTGCCTTCTTAATCCTTCAGCTAACAGGTCGTTCGTTTGCTCCTGGGTTTCCTTTAGACTTTGCAGTACATTCAAAATCCGACAGTCTGATTCTGGGGAGTGGGGATAGAAGAAGAATCGTTGGAAGTCATGGTCCTGAAACAACAATTTTTTAGAACGATAGAAGGCACAGGAATTAGAGTCAAAATACGACATAGAATAAACAACGAAACAAGCGTATCGGTGAGGTGAAACTCAATCGAGAGTAAATAAACTGTAGAACTCCAAGTCACCCAATAGAGTATAGTGTTGTAACTATGCTGTAGTTCATAATTACAACCACGTAACTCTACTAAGTCATCCAAAATCTCTAGCGGATGGATCAATAAGTATAGCCGAATGCACTATGTGAATCAAGATCAAGAATTATAAGTTTACAATCTAGACCAAAGGATGTCTTAGATTGCCAAGCACTACACGGAAACTGCAATCCCAATCGGAGCAAAACCTGGCTCTGATACCAACAAAACCATGTTACGTCCCGCTTCCCAAAATACGGAATACGAAGGGTTGACAAGGCCAGACATGCTCCTACGGTCAAGGAAAATATCCTGCCGTAGTCACACTTCGGCTTCTAGCTTTACGTGGTAATCAGTAAACAATGCACAGGTAATAAGAAATACAGTAACTAAATCAAAAGAACTAACCAGGTGGAGATCAATGAAGTATAGCTCTGGGTCGCTGATCGGGATGTCCGCGATGTCCTCGAGGTACGTCAGGTCCTGGTCCAAGCTAAATCCACTTCTCACTCTGAGCATGCATACTCAGGTCCTCAGAGCGACACGATAGCAATATATATATATATATAGAGAGAGAGAGAGAGACAAATGTGAACTCGTGCAATAATAACGAATACGTAACAGTAATCAGAGGAATAAAGACGTGAACATGAAGTAGCCAATGCAGGTAACTAATAGAAGGGTGAACGGTAAAGCAGTAAACAGTATGTCAGGTATGTTGAATCAGTAAGCAATGCATAATAATGTCACTAACCCTATCAGTCTCTAAGTCTCACTGTACAAGTCGCTAAGCCTATCGTCAGTCCAAGTGTGAGAGTCAACCACGCAGGAGTATCCCCCACCTAAGGATAGGACCCAAGGGCAAGCGAACACGGGCCCGAAACACGCATGATAATAATCAGTAATATCCCCATATGTCTCCATATATCTCCATATGTGCCGGCATGGGACTCCCGAGATTCTGTTGAACTCACACTCAAACTACCCCACACCCCGTGGTCTACATCAAACGCCAACCATAAACTCAAATGCCAGTCGGTCCATGACAAGTCTACGCGAGAACTGAAGACAGGGTCTCCATCAAGCATGTCTCGACTGATACCCAAGGTAAATGGACAGTGTTTGGTGCCTTACCTGTGACACTCATATAAGTGCTTCCATAATTATCACATACCAATTATAGTCACACTTATACGCGTCCCACAGACATCGACTATGTAATAAATTGATAGGGTCCACTGATTGTGTACAAGTACGTGTCACATTCACTTATACATTCATGCTTAAACACTCACGTACTTGCCACAATCAAACATTAATACCTAACAGTGGGTAATGCACATGATCACTAGGTTACCAATGCAATGACATATATATAATGTGATGAGAATACAGTAATTAAGGCATGATTAAGATATCATCAATCAGTGTCCTACCATTTGCATAATTTATCATAAACCATACATGAAAAATTTAGCGAAACAATGAAAAGGGGGTAAGCAGTATGTTTAATTATCTATCCATCAAAATTGGTTTCACATTAATCAGGTTCCGGGATCACTAGATATGGCCATTTCATTTTAAGCATTCACTGCTGGAAATCCGGTTTCAGAATCGGAAGTCCGTTTCGTAACGCATTTGAATCCCAGTTGGGATCGTATTTAGGCGACACTATAGTTGAACTATATTTATGGTTATCAGTCAGGTTTCCACCGCAATTAGCGGATCAGTAATATACTATGCCGACAGGGAGCTATGGACAGATTTTGTTTGAGGTGTAAAATCTGCTTCTGCAAAATTCAGCAAGACGTGTCGACATTGTAAAATGAAATAAAAATATCAAACGGTTGAGAAATCCAGTGAGGCTGGTCGAGTAAGAAATCTAATTAAATTTCCTACATAACTATATAGGGTTCGCGCATTCTCATATTTGAGCAGGAACATACAGGGGTCTAGAAACAGGGGTTAATCGGGATTTCCATTCTGGACTGCAGTCCATAATCTTAATCCTCCGCTATTATCTCTTTCATAGTGTATTAAAATTCAGTGATCAACAGTATCACACAGTAGGTTAAACAGTTAGCTTCGATACGAGCCATCAAACGCTAAAATCCGGTTTATACACAATTTATTACAGATTTTATAGTTTGGCATGTTCAGGAAATTCTGATTTCGCAATGGTTGTCGGGGGTAGTCTTTTGTAGGTGAGACGATATTTGTTTGCAACCAAATTTCCGTAGGGCCACTATGGATAGTAAACGGGCTTATTGATCACAAGTCCCGCCATTTAAGAATAGGTTTTCACTTAAAGTTTAATATCAAATACTTGTTTACACGTAAAGTGATCAAGGCTCCGGTTATGCAAAGATATAAATGATTATGTGTATAACAATAATAGCATGTAAAGCAAGTGGAAATCACTTGCCTCGGTAGCTTGATATAGAAGCGACGCCGCTGCAGGGTCTGTCCCGACACACGGGACAGTACGATGCTGGACACGGCGCGCGGCGCGAGCGCGGTGCGCGGTGACCCGGTACTGGACGCGGTGGCGACGCGGGCGTGATACGGCAGTGGACGTGGTCCTGGCTCGGTACGTGGCACGGCGCAACACGGAACTGGGCCTGGTGACGATACGGGCGTGACGCGAGAGTAGGTCTGCGGTGGCATGGAGGCGGGCACTATGTGGCACAGACACGACACGGCTACGACGGATGCTTACGGTGTTGCAATGGTGACTGCGTTGACGACCGTGGCGGATACAGGGACCGAGGCCATGGCTAGGCCGTCGAAAACGGCGACTGGGGCAATGGTGGCGGCGACGGTCATAGGTGTTCGATGAACTGCCACGCTCGACTTGGCTTGGGATTTTTTGGCTCAGCAGCGGCTAGGGCAACGACGATGGCGACTTCAATGGCGATGAGGGGTCTGTTGAATAGGCGACAGTGGTTCGGAAACGGCGGCGATAGCACGACAACGCTTGGACAGCTAGGGTTTGGCTCGGCTAAGCTCTGCTTGGGGGAGAGGTTGGGAGCCCAGTTCGAGTGCTGTGTGTTGGTGTTGCTGGTAGCGACGGTGATGACTCTGGCGGTGGCGCAGCGGAGCTCGGCTGCGACAAGGTGATAACGACGGTGACGGCACGGTGCAGAGAGGGGATGAGTGGTGGCAGTGAGCTCGAGTGCGGTGGGAATGAGGCTCGGTTGCTCGATGAAGAAGCTTGGTGGAAAGGCAATGAGGTTTGGGCTCGACGACAGAGGTGAGGAGATCGTCGGCGGTGGAGGCACGAGGGTTGCCGGTGCGGTGGAAGGGAGGAGAGGGAAGGTTGTGTGGGAGGAAGAGGGGATGTGAGGAGCTCGGGGTGTGGCCAGAGAGGAGAGAAGGTTGAAGGTGGCGTGGTGGTTGTGAGGTGGCAGGCTCGTCGGCGAGTTAGCAGCTGGGGTCGATGGGTTTCGGTGGTTGGGTGTTCTAGTGGTGGTGGGTTCGTGTGGGAAGCTCAGGGAGATGAGGGCAACGAGAGGGGAGAAGGGAGGGAGAGGGTGTGAGAATAGGGAGAGAGAGGGAGACGTGAGGAGAGAGGGGCGAGAGAGATGGAGGCGCGATCGAAGGGAGTTGCACGATGTGGGGACGTAGGGGCGAGCGCGAGAACGGTGGGGAGGTGAGTGAGCGAGAAAGAGCACGAAGGAAGAAGAAAGGGGGATGGAGCGGGTAGGGTTGGGGAGTGGGCCGGGGTCCGGTTTGGGCTTGGGGAATTTAAAATTAAATGGAAAAGAAGAGAGGAATGGGCCAGGCTGGGGGATTAAATAAAAATAGGAAAAAATAGAGAGGAGGGGACCGGCTTGGAAATTTAAAAAAGGGAAAATGGAGAGTTAGGGTTTGGGTTAATTTATTAGAAAGAATTTGGGAAAATAAATAGAAGGGGTTAGGGTTTAATAGTTAGGGTTAGGAAAATAAGGTGAAAGTTAATTGGGAGGAATAGAAATATTTAAGTAAATAAAAATTTATAATCTTGTTTAAAATACGGGAATAATTAAAAGGACTGGGTATTACAAGTTCCATCAACTTCGCATCGACGACTCGGTGGGACTCACTTAGGCGGTGATAAGACTGTAACATTTTAAAAATAATTAAATAAATAATTAAATGAATAAAATTGTTTAAGTAAATTTTATGATTTTCGGTAAAGCAAAATGTATTTTTCGTAAAACCAAACCGCAATTGTTTTTCATTATAAATTCAAAAATACCTATTTAATTATGTAATTACTAGTAAATAGTGTTTATTTAGCCACTTATAAATTTTTAGTTTAATTAAAAAAAATTCCTAAATTAATTATTTTAAATATTAACATAAGCTTTATTTTTACACTAAAATAGTGTAAATTACAAATTTGAATGGTTTTAATTTGTAAAAATGAACCATGGCATGTTAGAATTTAGTATGTATCATGTAAAAATTATTTGCAAATTTTTGCTATTTTCTAGAGTTTTCTTGAGTTGCTATAGTGAAGGAATAAATAAATAAATAAATAAAAGCATGAAAAGACCTTTAAGTGATATTTCTTCTCTTGAAACTTCTACACTTTTCCTCACTCATTTCTTTCTCTCCCTCACTCCCTCTCATGGCCGGCCTCATCCATGGCAGCCCCCCCCCCATTTCCCACTTCTTTTTTGTTCAAAATTCATCAAAAATACTTCAAAAATTCAATTAAAATTCCACAAAATCCTATTTATTTCATACTCTTTATTCCTTGCTCATTTTTATATGGAATTTGGAGATGGAAAGGATGTATTTTGGAGGCTCATTTCTTGTTTGGATTTCACATTTTGGAGGTATAATTTTCTTTCTTTTGATTTATTGTTATTAGATGATCATTTAAGCTTAATTAGATTTAATGAATTAATTCTATGTTTTTTTATTAAAAATGCAAGTTAGGGTTGTAAATTCAAGTTAGGGTTTTTAATAATTAATTAGGGTTATAATAGTTAGTTTAACACTTTTAGAATTGGAAAATATTGCATGGTTGTTAAATTGTAAAATTTTCATTTAAAATTGTTTTAAATAAGGAAATTAGCTAACTAGGTTTTTGCAAAATGTGTTTGTGGTTGATATAAAATTGAGATTTGGATTGTTATCATTGGAATGTAGTTTTAGTGGAAATATTAGCATGTAAATGGAAAGAAAAACTTAGTTTGATTGCTAGTTTCTATTGATAATTGATAAATTGTGATAAAAATTGCTATTTTGTAAACTAGATTTTAGAAATTTCTAAATAAATGTGATTAAAAATATGATTTATGGTTTCATTAAATCATTATCATTATGAATTATGGTTTAATACATTAATTCATGAAAAATCACGTTTTGTGGTGGAATTGTGGTATTTTGCTTGAAAAATGTTAAAAATTGTTAAAAGTTGCAAACTAGAAATTTCAAATAAATGCAAAATTGTGTAATAAAAATAAAGTAAGGGGTTGTATAGTCTAGTTATGATATTTAATGAGTTTTATAACCATTGGTTTCATTTAAATGTCAAGTTTTGATGAAAAACGGTAAATTGGCATTTTCGGGTTTTACGAAATCGGGCGATTTGATGGATTTTAGGGTTTCGATGGATTTAATCATGTTTTACAATATAAGTAATGTGTTTTAAAACTACGAGTTATTTGTTAATATTTTTCTCGATCCATCGGAGTTTGTACGCCGATATCGAGCGATATTTGGTGCTTTTGCGTGGACGGGACATAGGTTTTAACCTATGCTTGTTCTTTTAGATCGTTTGACTTTCGTATGTGATTCAGTTTATGATGCCATTTATATGTTTGCGTCTAGGTACCCCTCACATGGACTGCGGGCGATGAAGAGGAGGATGATGACACTGTCTTCGGCAGACATGGACCAGGTGAGTAGATGCATATCTACGGGGGGAAGTCGGGTGGATGGCGTTTAGCACCCCCGCAACGTAGAATAGGAATAGTACTTATTGACATTAGGAAACCCGATGTGACCCTAGATTCTTACTGAGCAGGACCCTAGTAATGACCCTAGACGGGACTAGACTGATTTAGGAAAACTATACCTGAGGATGAATACTTTGGGAGAGGTTCGTAGGTTTCTGATAGAAACACACACGCACACACTAAAACTTGACATGGCGTATACGTATATGTGTGTATATATATAAAACTAGGTATAGGTGTATATATATACACAACACGTATATGGGATTCATTGATGTGATATGATATCTGAGGTATGATGAAACAGTATAACTGGGCTTGATGCCGTGATTCTTGACTATACAGTCGTATTAAAGTGTTAGCGGATCATTAGAGAATGAGATAATGAACATGAATATATAACTTATAAAGGGTGGTGGTGATATGGAGGTACATGGGACGCTAAAATAGTACCTGGGCTGTAACTTGTGACTGATCACGATATGATATATGTATGACTTGATTACGACATCATATAGGTGTGACCTGATGTCGATATCGTATAGGTGTGACTTGATGACGATAAGATATCGGTATGATTTAATCACAATATGACACATGTGACATGATATTTCTGAGGATAAACTAAGGATTATTCTATGATGGCAATGATACATGATTGATGTATGCGATTATAGTTTAGCACCTTGATCATGAGATGTGTTGATGATGACATTATACGAATGATGAGACGCCTAGGAGATACTTGACCCGTATCCCGATATTGGGATGCCGTACGATGGAGTTTACCGTACGAGGCCTAGTTATGATGATTGATCCGCACTCTTGATTCGAGGAAGCCGTAATACGTACGTGACGCTATTGAGGCGGGATCGCCGACTATTAGAGATATTGATTCAGACCTTAGGTAGACTCTAGTTTCTTACTGACTAGTTTCTTAGGTTAAGTGCCTTAGAAGGTTAGATAGACACTAGTTTAGGTTTGATTCATATAGTGGTAGTTGTACTCGTATATCGCAGAGGAGTGGATAATGCACATCTGTCTTGCATTCATACTGTAATCATCATGGTGCATGTTCTTTTATATGTTGCTATAATCAGTATAAACTTTACCTGTTAGGACACCAGCACTATTACCGATGATGCGCATATTCCACTCACACTTATTTGCCGGCTCACATACATCATCATCGGTAATTGCTATGTCACGTACACTTTAGATTATATTATCTTTTATTGATAGAATCAGTTAACAACTAGACCGATATAATATCGTGATTACTCTCTGATGTTAGTATAGACATGATATCTATTACTTGACATTCATGCATTCATATTTTCATGTTATCCTGTAGTATCATGGGCATATGCCGACACTTATCATATACTTACTCATGATTTTAAGATTTGGATTTCTATGAGATTTCTGGATTTTTGGGGAAAACCGCAAGAAATTATAAAACCTTCTCTTTCTCTCCTCCTCTCTTTTTAAAATAAGATGCGGTTTTCTCGTGATGTATGTGTCGTCCACCATGAGATTTCATATTTTCTGTTGGATTTCGAGACCCGATTCGAAGAGTGGATGAACCGTCTCGGGTACATGGTGGGCCCGGTATGGTACCCCGGGGCAAGAAGATCGAGTTGTAGACGATGAGCCTGGCAGGGGAAGACTACCTACCGGTGATGTCTGGCGCGGCGGATATCCGGAGGATACCGACCGTTGTCGTGAGATTTGATGATATGGGCCGATCCGGACTGACGGAGCCCGACATATTGAGACTTGAGATTACATGTGTTGTGTCGATGCTTGACACGGATTTCCATGGATTTCATTGTTGAGATTTCAGATGCTTATACACACTTTACTATGATAACAGCTAAAGAGTTCTTATACATATATATCTGGATTTCAGGATTTGTTACTTTACATTCATGGTGCATGCATTTCATTTCATATGACATAGTATTATATGAGGCACTGACACGAACACGGAGTATCTGCACTTACACGTAGTATTACCCTGCTATTACTAGATGTTTGGGATATAGTAGTGTATTATTATGACCTAGGATAGCGTCGTGTATTCAATTTCTTTTCGTAGATGTTTTCTACTCACGAGTTGGCAACTCACCCCCGTTGTGCCAAATTTTATTACAGGTTCGATGTACAGGTTTCCCTGGCAGCTTGCTGGCACATCTATTCTTTCAGGGTGATTTGCACGGTAGGTTGGTTCACTTGTATCCGAACCACCATTGTACTTTTATTCTTTCATTTGTATCTAGTAAGCTCCATCAACCATACTTGTATTACTTGATAAGTTTATTGGACCAGTCTTTTATTTTGACCTTAGAGTCGCGCATGTATTATTCTGATCTGGTGGTTTTGTTTTCTTTTGAGTTTTGAGCCTCGCCCTTTGGCGTTGTATATTATTGTGTTTGTTGTGATTGTTTCCGCCTGTTGGCGTTGAGCTAGCACCCGTTTGGGGATGCTTTTTATTGTTTATTTATATTATACTTGTTGTACCCGTTTGGGGGCCAGTTTTTACAGAGGAGACTCTGCCGAAATTTTTGAGAAAATTTGCTGATGCTTTTAAACTTGTTTTCTTTTTCTTCTTCTTCTTCTTTTATGGTTTAGATTTCTGGGCTTCGGCTTACTTAGGTTACGTGGGGCCTCTAGACGCTTCGTAATCTAAGTTCCGGTCACGTTCCGTACTTTCGGGTCGTGACAAAGACTCCCAACACGTTGAGACGGCGAGCTCCGAGGCGGCCGAACGGGTTTTGAGGACGGCCGCCCTCTCCCTCTCCAGACGCAGGTCAAGTCTCAACACCTTAACCTCCGAAGAAGACTCTCCTGCTAGACTTGAAGCAGGGAGGGCCCCCTCGGCCTCCATATGAGTGATGAGGGCGCAGCGCTGAAGGACCTGACGAAAAACATCAAAAAGACCTAAAGACCCTCGAACTAAAGAAAGGGCGCTCGAAATAATACATAAGAGGGTACATACCTGCACCGCCTCCAGAGCTATAGCCGCCATTTGGGCCCTCAGAGTCCTCTGCGGAATCTTACCCCCGGGCGATTCTTTCATACCAGCAAGCAGGCCAGCGGCAACGGAAAGCCCGGACGGAACTACGAAACGGACGTTCCCCTCCTATACAGGAATCCCTTCAGGAATCTCTGGCGGTGGCGCGCGAGATACCGTCCTCTTCCTCTTAAAAGGAACCCCGTCCCCGTCCCCGTCCTCTCCTGCATCCCTCGTCCGGGACTCGGGAACCCGTAGACGCCACCGGGACAATCATCGGGAGCTCGTGACGGGGCAGACGGCCCCTCCGCCGGCGGCACAGTTAGCGCGGGGCTCAGGTCAGCCGGAGGCGCGGCCGCACCGTCGGCCCCCCTCCGAGACGGAGCACCGAGGGAACCAAGAGCCCTGGATCGATCCATTTATCCTGCCAAAGGGAGAGGCAAGCTCGATTCAGAAGGAGAAGAAGCAAAAGAAAAGAAAAGGCAGACATCTGACCTGATGGAGAAGTCCTCGGGAACGCAAAGATCCGACCTAAAAGGGAGAGCGCCGAACTTACAAGATCAAGAACGAGGAAAATATGAAGAGAGATGGGCCCTGAAGCGGACCCCACCTCTATTTATCGCGGCCAACGTGCACATCCTATGGCGACGGTCATCTCCCGCCAAAACGGTTCATTGCACTCAACGACCACGATCGCTCCACCTGTCGCAGGCGCATTGCCCATATCCCATCAGACGCCGGCAGTCTGCGGCCCGTCACGTCAGCCAACCAGCGCCCGACACGTGGCCTGTCGTTTCAGCGAAAGTACGCACGACCCAGCGCACCCTCTTTAAAGCAAAGATCGCACCCCTGATTCGCTGGCATCATCCATAAAATACAACAGATTACCCGGGGACACGCCCGATGATATCTTCGAAAAGGAGCTCACCTCGGATGACCCGGCAGACCACTCTCGACCCGACCCGTCAGCTGGTCGGGACGAGAGTGAGGGGCTAATGATGATGCTCGATATCGGCGATCTCCCAGATCATGACACATGGCAGACGAAATGTCCCGGGGCATGCAAGAAGGGACCTACAGTGGCCGACCAGACCACTCCTGTGTTCGTCCCACAAACAAGCGCCGACTCACCTCCGAGCTCCCAGCACAATTGGCCTCCTCGGCCTCATAGCTCGTCTCTGGGCTACCACAGAACCATGATACCTCGGCTCTCCCGCTCGTCCGCGAGCTCTCCCGCCGAGGTCATCTTCCTCGGTCTCATCTACCGACCAACGGCACCGCTCACAGGCGCAACCGCCATACCGCGAGTCTCGCCATGCGCAAGATATCCGCCGGCCACATCCCATGTTCCATGCCATCACGATCCCCTATTAACGAGCATGTCTCGCCATTAATGGGAGATCCCGCTCATCATGCGGGCGTGACATCGGGAGCGTAACGGCCGGCGTGATTCCCGCGTCTGCCCTGCCTACTGCCACCGCTATATAAACCCCTTCTTCAGACGGTTCGAGTAAGCCATTTTGACTCCACTAAGCCGTTATTCGGCTTGGATTTCCTCTCTAACTTGACCGTCGGAGGGTCCTCGGTGGTACACCATTCCGGGACTTTCTTGCAGGTAGCTCGGCGCAAACAACCTCAAACCCATTGAGATCCACACGCTTCAGGAGCCCGCCTCCAAATCTCAGCCGTTCATCGCCGCCATCAGCAGACTAACGGAAGATAAAATCTTGGCGCAGATCCCCGCGTCAGATTGACAGCAGCCCAGGTAGCTGAAGGCATAAGATTCAAACAAGAGGGGTAGGACCCTTATTTTAAGTGCTGATGGGCCCCGCCCCTCAGTGGTCTGGGTAGCTGCGCTCGCTTCTGGCTGCGTTTTTTTCTTGCGCATGGCTTTGGTCTTTTAAGATATAAACTGGATAGAAATTTTTATTAGAACTATCTTTCTACAAACCAATTAGGGATGGCAACGGGGTAGGATGGGGCCGGGGATTGCTTATCCCGTCCTCATTCCGCAAATGTGAAACATCATCGCATCCCCGTCCTATGGCCCACCGGGCAGACAAAATCTATTTCTGATGATGCTCACAAGTAGGAATTCCTCAGATTACGATACGTGGCGGATGACGTGCCCCGAGGGCTACGGAGGTGGAATAAACAAGATGCATTGAGGATGTTCTTCGAGACTTCGTCTCCGAGAATGCATCTAACCTTCCGGAGACCTCCCTGAATACCTTCCATACTCATCTAGCAAACAGCCATCGGCTCACCTTCGAGTAATGCTGCCTCCAGCTCGCCTCCGAGCCATCTGACAGGCCTAAGCTTCCTCGGCCTCCCGGCTCGTCTTCGAACCTCCTGATAGGCCGAGCTTTCTCGACTTCTCCGATCAACCAAGAGCGTGGAGCCCAAGCGCCCCCGCAACGGTTCCGCGTATCTCGCCAAGTCGAGATATTCGCCGCCCCACGTTCCGCGTCCTATGCTGGCGCGTCCCCCATTAATGGACGTATCCCGCCATTAATGCGGGGATAATGCAGGGGCGAAACTGACGGCGAGAATCTCGTGCCGGCTCGCTCCACGCGACCACTATATAAACCCTTCCTTCAGAGGATTCAGGTAATTCGAACTTATTCCAATAGGGCGTTACGCTGCTTTAATTCTTGGATACTGATTTGATCGTCGGAGAGTCTTACGGTGGTTTCCCACTCCGGGACTTCCCTTGCAGATAGCTAAGCCTCAGCAACTTCCAACAACTCATTGAGATCAACACGCTCAACAACCTTTAAATCAAATCTCAGCCGCTTAAAACCACTAGCTACCAGATCGACGGAGGACAACATCTGAGGGAGATCACGACCTCCATCAATTCCATCCCCGCCAATCCGGGAAACCCAAGTCCCGGCGGGGACCCTGTCCCGTTCCAACATATTTCTTATTTTTCAAACGATCATTTCCAGCTGTTAAGACCAATTGTTGATCAAAATATTCATATGTACCCATTAAATTTAAGTCATGTCAGCCTCTAAACAAAAAATATGTATGTTTAAATGTAACAGTTTAAATAATATATGCATGATGATCTTGGAGAGCTTAAAGCTACAAATGAAATAACAAGTATTTATATATATGCGGCGGTACACGGTGTAAATAATATTATGCATAAAAGTATTTTAGAAATTATCAATATCACGGGATGGGACGGGGCACGGGGTAAGGGAAGTTGATACCGGCCCCGCTAATTAGAGATCGGATTTTTTCCATCCCTGCTCCGTGTTCCGATTAACGGTCAAAACGGTCGTCCCGATCGGGACGGGAACGGGACGGTACCCATGAGGCTGCGCAAAATTGCCATCCCTAAATCCGATAAAGACAAATTGCTTCTTACCATATCTATCTCACAATGTAAAAGAAAAGTTTTAACTTGCAAAAAAGCCTGAGGGGTATAAAGCTGAATTGTAAGGAAAGGGAGGAGGGAGATAACGTTTTGGATTGCATGTACGTCATCAGGCACTAATGGTGATGATTACAGGCAGATCTAGGCAGAAGAGCGACCCATATCAATCAATTAATGAAAAATAAAGTTTAGGATTATATTTACTCCATATGTCATCAGATGCAATTATTACCCACGTGTCGATGTCTTATAAGGAGATTCTTAATAGAATCCAGACCTGTTATCTGTTTTGTAGTCTTTTGTTGATTAAGACAAATTAAGTGCATTTAATTAATTGTGGACCCAAAAATTCAGCGAGCTTGCGATTGCAGGCGTTTTTGAGTTCCCATTTCCCAACTAAATATATTTGGTTACATTAAGTTTGACATACCTTGATATTTTCATGTTCTGGATTCGGAAATATCAACAAAGCAGAAAAGAAAAACAACATATCATATATATTTGGCATGGCTCGTCACGCGGATGGTAAGAAAGAAATCTTTATTAGTTTATCATGGTAGGATTTACGAATAAATCAAACCCTTTGATGGATCTCTCTATAGTAGTATATTTTAAATCTTAATCTGCAGCTTGCATTTCCTCAAAGTTTCTTAATCTTATAGTGCAACCGCTATTAGAAAAATCGTGGCAAGGACGAACCTATATATCTTACAAACATGGTCTTCTTGCCCCCTTTCTTGTAACCCCGGTGTAGAGTCGAGAACTCTCGATAATATGGTGGATGACCTGCAGAGTTCCTTGAGTAGTGTGTAATGACTCTTGGAATACAAGGCATCGCCTCAATATCTCATGCCAAGCAAATATAGACACTTTTATGCTTCATCTACAACAAACACAAAAGAGGATGCACTTTCAAATAATGCCATCCAATAAAACATGGCTTATGGCGGCATTTTGTTAGTCAACTTGGCTTGAAGCCTAACACTAGAATATTCAATGAATTAAAACTAATATATGTATTTCAATCAAGACACTGGGTTGAAGCGAATTCGAGGCCGAGGAAGAGCGAGTTTTGTAAAGGAAAAAATGAATGAACAATGTTGTGTCGTTTTTTGTTACCATTATCATCATTATATTCTTCTAATACAACTTATATATGTAGGTTTCTCTACAGAAGTCTTAATTAAATTAATTCTTAATTAAATTCCGTTTAGAAGCTCTCTGACCTTCTCATCAACATTTTTTTTGGCACTGGTCCGTAAGCCCTGGCCAATGCACACAACGCATCTCACACACACGGCACACACAAGCAGACACGCAAACAAGGGACCGATGAATTTGCCCCAATTAGCGTTAATTTATGTCCAATTTCTCTCTTGGATTCGTAGGTTCGAATCTCGCACTCAAGGAGGGGAATGCCCGTCCAACTGAAATATTGTTCATTGGTTACTCATCAACAATTAATTGACATTATTGATGAACATGCATGATGTCTACAGGAATGCGGATAGCATATAGTAACATGGGTCCCTAAAAAAATGAATGAAATAAAGATTTGCAAACTTTAATGGAATTTATATCACTATCATGTGCACGTACGTACTGGGTTTCCTTCGTTGAAGTTGGAACTAATCAATGAAGGAAATGGAAAAAAGGCAAGAGATTAATGAGAAGGGTATAATATACAAACATGACATCATGCATTATTTTCTCAAAGCTCATGAGACACTTCAGTGAGAGCAAAAGAGGAGAGTACTTGTTTCTCATTTGAGAGTGCCTGATTTTTTCTCCTATTTTTTCTCATCACTGTTGACAACAATAATATTGCATAGAGAGAGAGATTCTAGAGAGAGAAAACATAAAGAGGTGGAGATCTTTTGCTTGTGAGTTGAGAGAGCCCGGGTTTTGCGTCGATACGCAGAAACCAAAGCGTTTTGGTTTTGGTCCACAAATTAAAGACGAGAGAAGACTATCACTATGTGTGTACCTTCACTGTGTCAACTTTAAGAGCTCTCAAAGAAATTTTCTCTTAAACTCACATGTGAAAATTTATTGTTACGATGAATGCATGCTTGCCCTCTCTTTCAAGTTTTAACTCCGTCTCTCTCTCTCTCTTTGTGATTGCATTTGTGAATAGCTCTGTAGTACTGTGAGATGTGTCACTGCAAAATCCAATGGTTTCATTTAGGATGCAGTTGTACATATGTCACAGGTGAATGAATTTGTGTAGGGATAATTATCTTTAGGCACTTTTTCCTTCTTGACTAGGATAGGACACAAAGGTTAAGAGAGGTGGCTAGCCAACACAATGCAGAAAATAAATCCAGAGCAGTTCTCTGGATACATTTATTTTTTCATTTTGATGAGACCCCTTTGTAATCCAAAAGAACAATTAATATCTTTCACTTTCAAAAGGAAAGTTTTACCCACTACTACAATAATGGATTGCCACTACGGATTTATTCCGTAGTGTCAAACCACAGCCCTACGGATCTGTAGGGACACAAAATTCCCTCATAGATGCAAAGGCCGCAGGTGCAAGTCTTGACCCCTGAACATGCTCATACGGAGTAATAATTGCCCTTACGCCTAACCCCGTAGGAACATTTAGCCCTATGGAGTACTCCGTAGGGACATAATATTTATTTAATTTATTGGTTTATAAAATAAAATACTTGCCTCTACAGGTTTATCCGTAGGGCCTTATACTTATCCTTACGGATTAATTCGCAGGGCCAGATAAATGCCCTTACAAATTAATTCGTAGAGGCAACTTTTACCCCTATTACTGAGTTCATAGGGACAAAATATCAGGATACGTATCCTGATTATTTGTCTCTACGGCTAATGGTGTAGGGGCAAACCTTGCACCTACGGATTAATCCGTATGTGTAACAGATGACCCTACAGATTAATCCGTAGGGACAAAATATCATATTTCTTTTTTAAAAAAGAGGCTCCATGTTTTTTTTAAAATAGAGGCACAATACATCATATAATCAAAAACAGAAATATTCATAATCAACATCTTACACATAATATATAAAAGAAATAAACAAACAGAATACGATGTCAATCTAAATCATCGTGAACAAGCAACCAATCACCAATATCGTCCAAAAAATATACAATATATAATAGATAAGTACATACATCCTCAAAAATATATAAAAAAAAAAGCTACCCTACCTCGGTCCAGCTCCTCCATCTCTGATAAACGCCGTAATCTGGCATATCTGCTCCTCGGTGCAGCCCTGAGTCGTCAAAAACTCGTCTAATGAAGGAGCGAAATTTGCGGGAGTCTGAGCGGGCTGTGGAGCTGCAGGAGTGGTCTGCGCAACAGCAGCCGAGGAAGTGGCTTGCGGAGCCGCAACCGAAGGAGATGCATGAGGAGCCGCAACCGAAATAGCCTGTCGCATCTGTTAAATTTTGTATGTAATAAACGAGTAAAAACGGTGTATTAGATTCTAATCGAATTCGTATCATTATCAGGTTATTGCGAAACCCCAATCTAAGAATACTTAGAAACTTAGGCGGTGTATTAGATTCTAGTTGAATTCGTATCATATATTACTATCTATAATGTGATATAATATCTTACTATTAAGTAGTATACGTATCATCTCCTTCAACTCCTCGACAGTGGTCTTCAAGGCGGCAACATCATGCTCTAGACGTTGCTCACGGGGGTAGGGGAAGTAACCGCCGGAGTGGAGTCCAACCTCATATGGGCCCTGCTAAGACCTAGTTCCCGGCCTCTCTCCCAACTTCCGTGGTGCCCTCCGTGTGCGGCATTTAGGACTGGGGTCAGTTGCATCGAATCGGTCTGTCCAGTAAAATCGATTCCCGATGCCTCCGCCTGATCCACCACCCAGTCCTACGCCCACATTAACCATAAAAATATAAGTATATCATTTAAATTTGAACTTTTCAAATGTGTTAGAATAAATATTAACACTTACGCAATACTCCTGGGTAACGGTGTCGGGGAATCGAAGCTCACCCGTGGCGGGATCTGTCGAGGTGCCATGGACAGCAATATACGCGGTCAGCACGCTCGGTATATCACCTTACGCCAGGGTCTGAGCTCTCTGAAATTCACCAAAAATTTACATATATTATAAAATAACTCTTAAGTTTACATTATATCAAAATAGATCTATTGTAATTTACAGATGTATCCATGGCACGAGTAATGTTCCTCGAGCCACCTGTATAAGTGGGGCGACCTCTCTTCGCCAACCTCCTATTCTCCTTATTTTGATCGGCATGTTTCTGCACAACACATTCAGATTTAGTTTTCTAATTAAGCAACAAAAAAAATTATATACTAAACAATGAATTACAATTAAATTACAAAACTGTTTACGCTGAAAGTCGAAATATTGGCACAAGAAAGGCCATGTATCTATGTTGACTCTCGCAAAGGCCGGAGTATGTATGAGAGCCGCTCTCTCTGCCTCGGGGTCGCCATCCATAGAGAATAGCAGTCGATATTCAGCTCATTCCTATTATATCGGACCTTTAATTGCATGTTCTTCATCAGGCCCTGGTACAGAGCGTGAAGATCGAGCACTCTCTCAGGGTGATCAGGGTCGGGTATAGGTTGAAAGTCGTAATCCAACTGCAAATACCAAAATACAATGTATTTAAATTGCAAGTATTAAATAATAATAAATATATTGGATAAGTCAAATGAAAATATATATTAATACCCGAGCCAGATCCTAGAAGAGGGCAAATGAGCGCTGGTGCTGATCGTCCTACTCAACGTGAAGTGGATATTTCTTTAGGATGGGGCTCACATCCCCCATATACTGGCCGAACCTCTCGGCATAATCGCGGGTATAACGATAATTGGGGGTAAAGAAGAGGGGGAATGATGCCTCCCCCCTAGCTCTGTCGGGTCTCAGCATGTGGGACTGATTCGGCTCTCGAGTCCTCCTCTCGGGATGGGGCTGCTCTGCATTTACAAGAAATATCAAGACAAGAAATATTAAGACAAAGTGGTATTAAGAAATTAAGGATTAACGAAAATTGAAGTGCGATATATACCTCCGGCGACAGCAGCACGGGCCTAGGCCCGGGCAGCAGCACAAGCGGGACGATAGTTCCTCCAATGAGGAACAGCCGGTGACCGAGATGTGGACGCTTCCCCTCCAACTAGAACATAAACATTGATGATAAAATTACATGAAGTTCATGTTTATTCTTAGAGAATATGTAAAATGAATAAATATTTTATATTTATTCATACTAACCTGTAGACTGAGCGTAGGGTATGAAAGTGGCGGGAGTGGCCTCTGCGTCAGATGTGGACGCACCACCTACAATTAGACAATTAATAATAGATTATATAAGTAATTTCAAAATAAATGTGTGTATATTTATGAACATACCCGTATGTGCGGGGGTGGCCTCTGCTTGAGATGTGGAGGCATCACCTACAGCTAGACAATCAAAAAATGATTATCTAAGTAAGAGCAAAAAGAATGTGTGGATATTTATGATATAACATTCTTAATCAATATGCATGCACTATATGATATATAAACATACCTACAGGTGCGGTAGTGGCCTCCGCTTCTGATGTGGACGCACCACCAATAGCTAGACAATTAAATATCGACTATATAAGTAGTTTTGAAATAAATATGCGTGTATATCTATAATATTACATTCAAAATGAATATGCGGGTAATATACCTGGAGGTGTGGCAAAATCCACACGGAAGGAGTCATATGAAGGGGTCTCCGATTGGGGTGCAAGACCGGTCCTCTGAAGCTCCCAACGCAGCTCTCTAGACGGCAGAACCGCTCCGCCTCTGCCTCTGCCGCGGATGATGCTCCTGCCATCCCTCGCTGCTCCGGTCGTCGTCATCAAACCTAAATAAGAGTACAATCATTACATATGCATGCAATATATGTATAGATCGTAGAAATGTGAAGTAATAATATAACACAACTAATAATCTTTTTCCTTTCGTGAATGCATTAGACATATCTACTTGGATTTCATCATCGATATCATTTCTAACTCACGTAACTTCACGATCAGCCGAAAACAACCCGTCTTTTGAAACAGACGGTCGGAGCACTCTAAGTCCTCTCTCTTCTTTATTCTCATCGTTGTCCTCAATACGACCATCAAATTCTGGGACATCGTAAACATCTCTGGGTTTCCAATGGCATACGACACTCCATCCCAGATGCTTCAAGCATTGTGAGTAGTATATTTGGAACGCTTGGTTCGGAAAGATAAATGGATCATCCTGACTGTAAAATCGAAGTGTATTCACTCTAATCAATCCATATCCATCTTTCCAAGTCCTGAGATTGTTTCTCCACTTATCCGTATCGGTTCGTGTATCGTACCAAGTACATTGAAATATATAAAACGGTTTCGATCGTCCGGAGTATTGGATGCTAAGTATGCAATTTAAGTATCCATAATAAATCACACTGTTCCCCTCCGAACGGCGGCCTGGACTTTGGGGCGTCCGTGCCTGGGGTTCGGGGCAGATACTATTTGGTTTTATCCGTCTACCTCTCCGAAGATGCCAAGTTGATTTATGGCACCGTGGATCGAAGGTTTAGATGGATGCGGCCGATGTAGCAGACTTCGTCAGATTCCCCCTCAGGATGAGGGGTTTTTGATTGTGGGGACGCTCTTCCCTGCAGGCGCAAGCCCCTGCAGTTAATTACGCTACCGCATCGCGGTAACAACTTTCTCCTTCTCCAGAATTTCACTTCGTGTCGTGTGTGTTTGTTTTGTTTGTGGTTGCCCGTGGATTGTATACGGAGACTGAGTAAAGCCGTCGTCCGTAGGACGTGGATTAGTCCAAATCCGTATTTACTTAGATTTGGGTTTGGTGTTTTCAGTTTAAGGATGCATTAGTCGCGTTGCGGCTAAGATCAACTTAAACTTTCGTCAAGGATACGTTAGTCCTGTTTTAGACTAAGATCAACTCAACGTAGTGATTAATTTAATGTATGGCCATCGGGACTCGTCACCTCTCTGACGTCGTTGAAGGATTACAACGATGGATATCAAAGGAGTTCGGAGATGTACCCTCGAACCAGAGTTGATTGGGAGTTTTATAATCCATTTGAATATTTAAGGATACGTTAGCCGTGTTTGAGGCTAAGATCAACTTAAACGTTTGTTAAGGATACGTTAGTCCAGTTTAAGACTAAGATCAACTTAACGGGACCGTTTAGATCCGATAAAAGAGCATTTGGGCTCTATTGCGCCAGTTTAGGGACGTGGTGGTCCGATGTTAGTTTAGAGACGTCTCGGTCCGATGTTGGTTTAAGGACGTCTCGGTCCAATATTAGTTTAGGGACGTCTCGGTCCGATATTAGTTTAAGGACGTTTCGGTCCAATATTAGTTTAAGGACATTTCGGTCCACGAATTTAAGGACCCCGCAGTCCATATGGGTGTGTGGTCGTTGGGACCCATCACCTCTTTGACGTCGTTGAGGAATTACAACGATAGATGTCAAAGGAGTTCGGAGATGTACCCTCGAACCAGTCATAGATTGATTTAGGAGAGCCATTTTGCTCAGTCAATTTAATTTAAGGACTTATGGCCACGATTGGGCTAAATCCATTGCTCTTGCATTTCTTTTGCTTTTATTTGGGCTTTGCCCAAAAGGGATGCAGAGCATCAATTTTATTTGGGCCCAGCCCTTTTATTGCTTTGCAATTTATTCTGACTTGTTAGGTCTTTTTAACTTGGGCCTAGCCCTTCAAATAATGCATTGCATTTGTGCAAAGCACCAAGAATCTTTTAGATTCAGGAAAAGAAGTGCAGGGCACTTTTTAATTTCTTGATCTAAATTTAGATCAAAGAAAAGAAAAGAAAGAAATCTTTTCTTTCTTTCTGTTTCAGAGAACCAGAGGTTCATAGCAAGTGCAAGGCACTATTTATTATTTTTATTTATTTATTTATCTGAGAACCAGAGGTTCATAACAAGTGCAAGGCACTATTTTTATTATTTTTATTTATTTCCCTTTTTTTAAAAAAAAAATCCTTTGTTCTTCAGAGATTTTTCTCTTAAAAAAAGGGTTTTTACCTTTCTTTTTTTTTTGTTCTTGAATAATCTCCAAGAGTTCTCTTTTCTTTCTTTTTTTTTTGCTAGAAGTCGATTATCCAAGTTGATGCCCATCGAATGAGGTCTGGGGTCCTATTTATAGTGCTCACAAATTTGTTGAATTTGTTAACAAGATCTTTTCTGAGTGATTTTGGGAATTTTCCCACCGCTGGATCTTTGATCCAAAGGCAGAAGAAAATCTTCTGGTTTTGGAAAGAACAGAAAGGATTTCATTAAATTTTCATTCTGTTTCTGCGCAACTCCCCAATGAATGACACGTGTCGCGCAGTGGAAGGCTTGCGCAACAGTGCTTGCGCAACTGCGCAGACACGTGTCGCGCAGTTGTGCACTTGCGCAACAGTGCTTGCGCAACTGCGCAGACACGTGTCGCGCAGCGGTGCGCTTGCGCAACTGCGCAGACACGTGTCGCACTGTGGACCGCTTGCGCATTGCGCAATGCACGGAATTCAAAGCGTTGCTTCAGAAAATTTGAATTTTCAAAATTCAAATGAGCCTTGCTCAGATTGGGGGAACAAATGCCCCCCCACCGTTGTGCTTACGTGGCGCGACGTGAGCGCAACGGTGGCGAGATCTTAGCCGTTGGATCAAGGGGGGTCAGTTGAAGGGGCGCAGGCGCCTATAAATAGGACCCTTGGTCCTTGGTAATTTTTCTTACCATCTTCAAGAATTTTAACTCTCAGAGCGTTGCTCTTGCTTAAAAATTTTCAGAGCCTTGCTCTTTATTTCTCTCAAGAACTTTCAAGTTCAGAACTTAGAATTTCTAGGTAAAAAAAAATCAGATTAATTCAAATTAAATTTAATTGACAGAGCCTTGCTCTTGTAGATCTTGGATCTAAAGAAAACCCCTTTGGGGTTTTTTTTAAACAGAGCCTTGCTCTTGGGATCTTTGATCTAAAGAAAACCCCATTGGGGCTTCTTCACCAGAGCCTTGCTCTCAGGATTTACAGAGGTCCTGTTCATGGGTTTTGACCCATGAACAGAGCTTTGCTCTTGGATGAACTGAATTTTTTTTTTTATGAGTTTTCATGGATTTTTCAGGATTCAAAAACTTCAATTCTTCTAAGTGTTGATGGATTTTCGATTATTACCACAAAGCCATGCTCTTTTAAGGAATCTTGTTCCCCTGAGACTAGAGTTTGACAAATGTCACTCTGTGACAGAGCTTTGCTCTAAGAGAGGAGATTTTCTCTTTGTCTCTAGGGACTTCCCCACCAGTGGGTGTATCCTATTGGGAACTTTTTATGAATTGACAGTCCCATCTAATGATGGGATTGTCTTATTAAATGATGCACATCATCCAGATTTTATGGGTCCCCCTTTGGTCCCCTACCCACTGCATCACAGTGTGGAGCAAGATTTTTATTTTTATTTTTTAAAATGCCAAGCGTTAGGCCACTAATGATATATATATTTTTTTTGTCTTTCCACAGAAAACATGTCTGACGACTTGTCTTTTCCCTTCGTTCGCTCGAAAGGAGGGTTCCCCCATTCGCCAGTGGATCGGGTGGTGTTCGCTCTTATTAAAGATCGCGATCCTGAGTGCAAAAAGCTCCATCTGTGGGGAAGGTGGTATAGCCAGATCATCCAAGGCCGTCGCAGTTTTAGTTCCGCCGCGCCCTCTGAGCCCATAGTTACGATCCCTTATGCGGACGAACCCCCGGTGAAGTATGCCGTGGAGGTTAAGAATTGGAATTCCGATGACCTCCTTCAGCCTGCAATCGGCGCCATCCCCGTGCAGCCGCCGCCGGCGATAGACATCTTGGGGAGGCGAATCTGTCAGGGTGAAGTACGCCCTTGGGGACAGGCTTATAATATTGGATTGACCCCGCGGCCGCTTGCCGGATATTTGCCATGGGCCCGTTACATTCTGGCGACGAAGAGGGCTCACCTGACGAAGATTGGTTTATACTCCGCCGTCTACGTCTCGCTTTTCGAGTATCCCTCTCCTCCGACGTGGTGGATAAAGGCCTTTATTGAACAATGGAATATCCCCACCCACACCTTCTTGACAGCGGATAGGGAAGTCTCCATCTCTTTGGAAGAATTTGTTGAGATTTCAGGTTTACCAGCGAGGGGGGAGCACTACGAGGAGCTGCTTCCTCCTGATGAGTACGTCTTTGCCGCCAAGCAGGTTGTATTTGACTTAACTCCGGAAAATGCCATTCAGCATCAGCACCCGGGCTTGGTGAAGGTGTTGGAGATTTATGAGGAACTGCATTTGGAATCAGGCGACCGGGGCGTCAGTTTCGCGGATTTCATTGCTCGTTTTATCCGCCCGGAGTTCCTATCAGAGCAGGGCGAGAAGTTCGCTCAGCTTGCTGACCCCTTTGGTTTCGGCTTGGACCGCCGACCTTTATCGGAAAATGACCAGCGGGATTTTTATTTCCCCGGCACTGCCAGCGTCCCTTTCCCAGAGATCGCCATTCCTGGCATGGACGAGGAGACTTTTTTCATAGGGTTCTTGGGTTTATGGTTGTGCAGTTTCGCGCTCCCCATGCATCCACGCCTCATGCGGCCCTCCGTCTTTTACCCGGCGCATCGAATGGTGGCCGGTTTGCAGTTATCGGTAGGGATCGCCGGATTGGCTTATCTTTACAATGGACTTAGCATAGCGGCGGACGCTAGTGAGCCTGGGGTACAGCCTGCTAACTTTCCGATGCACTACTTCACTTCTTGGATGGAGTTGCATGTGCGAGGGGTGTTTGGTGCCCATAAGACTCCTCCATTCTTTGAGAAATGCGGACTCCCAAGAATCATGCGGTTGATCGGGGCTTCAATTATGGTTGCACCTCCGCGGGAGTCTAGGGGACTGCTCCTGCGTTCACATCTAGTCGGAGCGAAAACCTCTTTTGTGGATAAGGTCATCACCATAGGCTCCGAGACCGCTAAGTCAGTGGTGTCGCTGCGTGACGACTTTAAGGGCGGGGTTTCTGTACTGAAGGCTCGGGAAATCCTTCACCTTTACTCCATTCAGCCGGGCTATCTAGTGTTTAGGCAGAATAAGACAGCCTTGTTCATGAGATATAACCCGCACCGATTTGCCCGGCAGTCAAGCTACAACCAAGGGGTCCCGTTGGAAGCCTTCTTAGAAATGCCCGTGGTCGGCCCAGAGGGGATAAAGAATGCGATGCATCATTTTACACGGTTTAACACAGGTTCTTATTTCTTCATTAGCGAACCTAGCTGTAGCCCTAAAATGCTTAATTCATATGTGGCCTGGTATGCGCATGCGATGGGCCCAATTATCTTAACGGAGAAGCGCTTGCTGGTTGACCGTAGGGGTGCGCCTCCTGGTGGTGATCGCAAGGCTCCCTTGCAGCCAAGGCTCCCGGTCGTCCCTCCGATAAAAGATGCCAGGGCTGACCGACCGCGCGTGTTGAGCCCCCCGCGGGGATTGCCACTGCCTACTACGGTGGATGCACCGCCAGCGCCCCGTGCTCCCATGAAGACGGCTAATGTGGTATCACCAGGGTCCGGCGCAGGAGCAGAGATCGGGACTCGCCGTCCCAAAGTGGCTGCCAAGCGTAAGGCTACTCCGAGTGGATCTAAAGCTGGGGGGCAAAAGAAGAAGAAGTCCACTCTATCTCTCGACGCGATCCTTAACTTAAAGCCTGTGGGTCCTCCCGCCGAGGCTATATGTGAGTACGGCAGCAATGAGGGTTTCGTGGTAGACCCTGAGGACACCAATTTAGCTGCCGCCATTGCAGCTTCGGAGCGATCGGCGAGGCTTGAAGCGATGTTAAGTAAACTCGCTGAGTCCGGTAATCATCAGACGCTTTATTTGTCATTTTATCGCGCTTTGTATTATTATATTTAACTAACATTTGCTCTATTTTCAACAGGTGTTTCCACTGAAGAGGCTATTGCTGCATCCTTGAAAACCTTCCAGGAGGAGGAGGAGAAGCGTGCCCTAGCAGGCGTTGGTATGTTTCACCCCTTTCCCTTTCATAAGGAAAGTTTGTTGTCTCTCTATGATATTCAACCCGACTTTCTTTTGTTTCTTTGCAGGGGTTGTATTAATTGACGCGGGGGTCCTTCCCGAGTCTGTAACTGAGGTCCCGGCTTCGTCAAAGTTGCCGCAAGAGCCTCTGCTTGACAAAACGATGAAGGATGCCTTGAAGAATCTAGAGGCATCCCTATATACGGACGAGGGAGCCTCACTCAAGGAAGCCCTAGTGGCATCCGTCTCAACGGCTCGAGAGGAGCGGAAGCGGTTGAGACGCGAAGCAAGGGCACGCAGAGCTGCTTTGGCGGCGGGAGCGCGCCCTAGCACTCTTCCTCGTGCCGACACTCCTTCTGAAGCAGAGGCGAGCAGAGCTGCTTTGGCCACGGGAGCGGGCCCTAGCACGATTTCTCGTGCCGACACTCCTTCTGAAGAGGCCCCTGCCGCTCTGTCTACCGCTCATAGGCAGGTGGCGCGCACGGTTCGGGATGCAAACGATAAGTCCTCTTCAGGTAACATTTCTTTCAGAACCTTGTTGTAAGAATTATCAAGCCGTTGGCTCATACGCATTCCTTTTGCAGGGCCAAGTCCGACTGAGGGGGAGGCGGAGACCGTCGAACCCCGGGGAGCGGAGGAAGCGGTATTTGCTGAGCCCGAGCTGACAGTGAGCAACGTCATCGGGGCCACGGCGCCTGAGACAGAAATTGAAGGATCCGCTGCCGAGAGGGTCATCGATGCCGCATCTGAAGTGGCGGCAGATGAGATGATTGTCGAGCCGAAGGCAGTAGAAGTCGAGGCGCTTGAGGCTGGAGATGTCACGGTGCCGATGGATGAGACAGCTGTGATCGCAGGACCCGAAGGAGTAGCGGGTGAGGTGGCCATGATTCCTGAGGATGAGCCAGCCGCTCCTTCTCTGGAATCTGGCAATACTCCAATCATAGCCCTCCCCGCGTATGGTTCCTTGCCGTCTCCCGGGCTTGCAAGCACAACAACGGTTCCCATCGAGTCGGGTGACGAGGCTACGGGTGGTGGCCTGATGTCAATGGAGGAAGGAATTGCCTCAGTCTCGGCTGGCAGTTCGTCGGGTAAGTTTCGGGTTACTATCGTTTCCCCCCTTTTTTATATATCTTGCGATCTCTTCTAACAAGCTTGTCTTTGCAGGTGCGGCCAGTGCCGACGCTCCATTGCTTGAAGGAGCACCGTCAACTACTGCTTTGGCGGTGGTCACTTCCCCGTCCTCCCTCGTGCCATCGCGGATGTTGGAAGGTATGGATTTGCGACTCACAAGTTAATCTTTTAAACGTGTAGTTCATGGACTAACGCCATACCACCGCATCTTTTCAGGAGTGCTCTTTGATCATCTATATCAAGTGTTGCTCCCACACTTCTCCTTCCCATCCGAACTTGCTTCTCCTTCTAGTGGCGCTGGTGAGTGTACGTTCAATACAATATCTTTGTTCATCCCCTTTTTCTAGCAATTGAATGATTTCTGACTTTTCCCTTTCTTTATTGCAGTGCCACAAATCGAAGGAGGGGATACCAGACCTGCCGCGCTTCCGGCCCTTCCGGCTCTGCCGTCCGTTGCTTCTGGTATAGCAAATTCCTTTTTTGGTAACCCTTAAATATCTCTTGAACCATCGTTTAACCATGTTTTGTTTTGCAGCTATTGTTCCGGCTCCGGTCCCTTTTGAGTCTCGCGTCTTTCTACCAGCAGGCCCTTTCTTGAGACGCCCATCTTCAAAGGGTGTTGTGATGAGTTTGGGCATGCTGAGCGGGTACATCGAAGAGCTTAACATGGATGCTCTCCCTTCTGCCGTAGATTTCGCTGTGGATGTTAATCCAATGTTGGCGGCGCTCGTAACTTTTCATAACGAAGGCGTCGTCAGATCTTGGGTTAATCACTGCAGGGAGATCGAGGCCTGTCTATACCGGCTGGAGTCGACGCGCCCTTCTCCCGAAGTTTTAGCCCTGAGCACCCAACGCACAACTTGGCTCGAGCAAAGCACTTCGCACTCCCGCCACTTGGAGCAAGAAGCAGCTTTAAGACTAAGGGAATGCCAAAAGACCTCGAACGAATCGGCCCATCTGCGCGCTGAGGTTGAGGCAAATGCTATCCAAGTGAAGACTATCTTTGAGGGTCTCTTGGAGCGCATCTCCCATGGGCTAAACTTGAAGCGGAAACTCGACGTAGCTGAGCGCAATATTCCAAGTCGGGAAGCTGCCTATCAAGTCGTGAGGGAGCAGCTTGCGTCGGTCTTGCAGCAACGAGCCCAAGTGGAGGCAGAGCTGGCGGTGGTAGCCGATCGGGAAAAGGCCTGGAAGGAAGTGTGCGAACAACTGATAAAGCTACTTAAGACGCTTCCTTCCCAGTAGCTGCCTTTGTATCAATGTATTTGTAAAATTTTCCTTTAAACTAATATGTATCTATTCTTTATTCTTTTGTACGATTCATCTTGTATTTGATTGAAGTCAATGAATAAAGATACACATTTTCTTTTGCAATGTCTTGTATGCACTTTTTCTTTCTGCATTCTCTTATTATCAGCATGTTGTCTTTGATAAACATAATTGGCAGATAACTTAGTTTTTTTTTTCCAAGAGATAGCGATGGCTTAGGCCGCAGGTTCAGATCTGCTGTCTAAGACTTTTCAACTCTATAAGCCGTGAGGGTCTCATAGAGACTTTTCTCCCTAGGGATCGAGAGGATCTCGCAGGTGGATTTTCTCCTTAGGAATCGTGAGGATTCCTAAGCGTGGTTTTCTCTTATAAGTCCTAAGGATCTTATAAGAGAATTTTCCCTCTTACGAGTCGAGAGGATTCGTAAGTGGTTGTTTCCCTCCTCGTCGAAATTCGACTTCGGAGAGTGAGACCCGTGAATAGTATGCAAGAGACCAGTTTGGATTGACTTGCAGGGCCCCATTGCTCAAAAAGCAAGACTTCCTTGCTGTCTGAGACTTCTTCTTACAAATTGAGACGAATCGGGGATCTGTCTGCAGTTGTAGCGGAACAGTTGACATGGGTTAAGAAGCTCTCATCACGGAGTGTTTGTATCCGTGAGTCGAGGAGTTTGTTGGGATTATTTGTTTCCCAAGCGCCAAGGATTATTTGTTTCCTTGGGGTTTGAAACGAGTCGAGGATTCCTACGGAGGCTCTGGTAGCTCTGCGGGTCGACGCGGATCAGGAAGCTCTCGTCAAGGAGTGTTTGTATCCGTGAGTCGAGGAGTTTGCTGGGATTATTTGTTTCCCAAGCGCCAAGGATTATTTGTTTCCTTGGGGTTTGAAACGAGTCGAGGGTTCCTACGGAGGCACTGGTGGCTCTGCGGGTCGATGCGGATCAGAAGGCTCTCGTCAAGGAGTGTTTGTATCCGTGAGTTGAGGAGTTTGCTGGGATTATTTGTTTCCCAAGCGCCAAGGATTATTTGTTTCCTTGGGGTTTGAAACGAGTCAAGGGTTCCTACGGAGGCACTGGTGGCTCTGCGGGTCGACGTGGATCAGAAGGCTCTCGTCAAGGAGTGTTTGTATCCGTGAGTTGAGGAGTTTGCTGGGATTATTTGTTTCCCAAGCGCCAAGGATTATTTGTTTCCTTGGGGTTTGAAACGAGTCGAGGGTTCCTACGGAGGCACTGGTGGCTCTGCGGGTCGACGCGGATCAGAAGGCTCTCGTCAAGGAGTGTTTGTATCCGTGAGTTGAGGAGTTTGCTGGGATTATTTGTTTTCCAAGCGCCAAGGATTATTTGTTTCCTTGGGGTTTGAAACAAGTCGAGGGTTCCTACGGAGGCACTGGTGGCTCTGCGGGTCGACGCGGATCAGAAGGCTCTCGTCAAGGAGTGTTTGTATCCGTGAGTCGAGGAATTTTTTGTTGAAGTCACTGGCTTCTTCGGTTGAAATGAACCGGTGAGGTTTGGGGTTCGTCGTCCGACGGAATCCGCTGGGAAAGTATGGTTCATTCTTCGTTTACGCCCTTGGATTGTATACAGGGATCGATGCGATCTTAACTGTAGGGCCAAAGTTTTATCATTTCTTATTTTATTTTATTTTATTTCCGCGATGCTCTATCATTTCAGCTTTTATATCGCGAAGGTCGCGATTGCCCAATCATTTCGGCTATTTTTCGCGGTGCCCAATCATTTCGGATATATATATATTTTTATTTTTTACTCGTTGCTTTTTATTACGAGTTGCCCAATCATTTCGGCTATTTTGCATGTATACATTTTTACTTGCTGCTTTTTTTTATTGCAAGTCGCCCCATCATTTCGGCTATTTCGTATGCATGTGCGGCCTATTGGCTTTTCGCTGTAAACCTGAAATTGGACACCGATTTCGGCATCAGCACGCTACAACTGGGATATTACCAGGAGCGAATCATCATTTGCCTCTGCCGTTGTCGAACAAAGGAGGCTTAGCGACCAGGGTTAGGGTCCTGTCGGCTAAGACTTTTGACTTCATGAGCCGTAAGGGTCTCGTGAAGGTACTTCTCCCTACAAGTCGTGAGGATCTTGTAGGTGTATTTTCTCCTTAGGAATCGTGAGGGTTCCTAAGTGTTTTGTTCCTCTGTAAGTCGTAAGGATCCTACAGGAGGGTTTTCTCCTCATAAATCGAGGGGATTTATAAGGGTTGTTCACCATACGAACGTATTCCCAATTACGGATGAAATTTGGCTAGGGAAATGTTTATTCGCGCCCGTGGATTGTATACAAGGGTCAATACTGAGCCACTTGTAGGGCAATATTGAAAGTTTGTGGGGGTTTGCTTAAGCACAGGTTTAGGTCTCTGTGACTTAAGACTTTCAAATCCTATGAGCCGTGAGGGTCCCATAAGAGAGTTCTCCTTACGAGTCGTGAGGATCTCGCAAGTGTGTTTTCTCCTTAGGAATCGTGGGGATCCCTAAGTGTGTTGCTCCTTTGTGAGTCGTAAGGATCTCACGCAGGTGGTTTCTCCTTATAAGGTCGAGAAGACCCTATAAGTGTCTTTTAACGAGGTTGCGCCTTTTCGGGTTTTCACGAACACTCGCCGGTAGCCCTGCTGTTTTTACTCACGGAGCCCTTTCAGGTTTTCATCCGTGCCCCTTTTTTTTTTACACCCTTTTTTATTGAGATCCTTTCACCCTTTGTTATTGAGATCCTGACTTTTCAACTCCCCATATTAATAATAATTACGATATTTATAACAAGTATATATGGTTTTACCAAATCCCACTCCATATATCATATGGTGTTAGCAGCATACTCATTGGTAATACCTTGCATTGCTGAACCAAGCCGCCAGCGTTCGAATCCCATACCCCACATACTTTTGTGCACTTGATTGTATCATGTTTGATAATACATGGAAATCTTTCTTCTTTTTTTTTACGAGGTCGCGCCCTTCCAGATTTTCACGAACACTCGCCGGTAGCCCTGCTGTTTTTACTCACGGAGCCCTTTCGGGTTTTCATCCGTGCCCTTTTTTTGCTTATGGACATACCATTTTTTTTTTGGTCAGCCTAAGGATGCTGCGGTAGTAGTTTAAAGACGTTTCGGTCTGCTATTAGTTTAAGGACATTTCGGTCCATCATTAAGGAAGGCCATTTACTGCTTATAGAGTTTGGGCTTAAGAAGATAGAGAGCGGACATAGTTGTCGTCATCTACCGTTGACCTAGGCCGTAGCTCATTAAGCGTAGTATTTCTTTAGGAAACGACCGTTTATTGGCCTAAAAGGCCTTTCACCGTGCATGTCCACGAGTAGATAGGCCCCACCCTGGTAGACCTTATCAATGATGTATGGGCCCTCATAGTTTGGCTCAAACTTTCCCCGCTTGGCGCGATTGGGGATCATAGGCCTTTTGACCACTAGCACGAGTTCGCCTTGACGAAATGTTCTCGGTCGGGTCAATCTTTCGTATGAGCGCGTCATCTTTGCTTTATAAGCTTCCAGATTTTGTTGTGCTAGAAGCCGGATTTCATCAAGGGCGTCAAGCTCTTCAAACCGAAGGTGAGCATTTTCTTCGTCTGTCAGCTCGTAGTGGACTGCCACTCGTAGAGAGGGTAGCTCTATCTCGAGGGGGAGTACTGCTTCTGTACCGAACACCAACGCGTATGGCGTTGTGTTCGTGGCCGTCTTGAATGTAGTTCGATACGCCTAAAGAGCCTCTTGCAATCTTTCGTGCCAATCTCTCTTATTTCGTGACACTGTTTTCTTCATGATCTTCGTCAAGGTCTTGTTGAAGGCCTCAGCTAGACCGTTAGCTCGCGAATTATAAACTGAGGAATATCTCCAGTCTATATTGTGCTGCTGTGCGAAGCGGCTAATTTTATGACTTCGGTAGGCTGGCCCATTATCAGAGATGATCCTTCTTGGGGTTCCGAACCGGTATATGACATGCGTTTTGAAGAAATGGAGGATGTTCTCCGTCTTCACTTCCCTCAACGGTACCGCCTCTGCCCATTTGGAGAAGTAATCAGTCGTCGCCAAGATGAAACGATGTCCCTTTGACGATGCTGGTTCGATGGGGCCGACTATGTCGGTTCCCCACATTTCGAATTAGCCACCGTTGGATGCAGTGGATTGGGATGCTGATGGATGAAGTCCCCATGAATTTGGCATGAATGACATTGTCTCGCGCATTCCAGGCAATCCCGCATCATCGTGGGCCAGTAGTAGCCCATCCGTTTTATCTTCAACTTCATCTTAGGGCCTGCTTGGTGGGAACCGCAGAGTCCGTCGTGAACTTCTTGGACGACCCTTCTCGCTTCGTCAGGTCCTAGGCATCTCAGCCACAGAGAATCGAATGTCCTCTTGTATAGAGTATCGTTGACGAAGGCGAAGGACAGAGCTCGTTTCACGAGCTGATGTCTTATGGACGCTTCTTCAGGCATTCGGTGAAACTTGAAGTAATCTATGAAGACTTCTCTCCAGTCTTCGGCCTTCTCATGGTCTTTTATTTGCAGGGTCGTCTGCTCAGTCGCTCCCTTTTCTTTATATGAGTCTGGAGGTATTTCTGCCGGGGCGAGTACTCGACGGCTTTGTACCACGATTCTAACGTCATCGAGGTTCTCATCAGCCAATTCTTTAGCAAGTTTGGCCAGTGCGTCCGCTTTGCTGTTTTCCGCTCGCGGTATGCTTTCCAAAGTGTAGGAGGGAATTTGGGTTAGCAGTTGCTGCACTTTTTCACCGTATTTTACCAATTCCGGTTTGCATGTTTGGTAATCGCCGTTCACTTGACTGACGACCAGTTGGGAGTCCCCATATATGAGGAGGCTTTCAATTCCCATATCAATGGCGATCTCGAGGCCTGCTATCAAAGCTTCATATTCAGCTTCATTATTCGTTCTCGGCTCTGTTAAGGAGAAGGCGAAGCGCATTATTCCTCCTTGTGGAGTCACAAAAATGAGTCCTACCCCCGATTTGATCATTGGCGTACTTTGTTTGTGCTTTTTCATGGAAGATGCTCCATCGAAATAAAGCTCCCAACGGGTATCACCACTGTCGATTGCGTCAAACGCATGTCTGTCTGGCAAATCGCAATTTAGAGGAGAATCGGCAGGTATGGGATGCTCAGCAAGGAAGTCGGCGATGGCCTGGCCTTTTACTGCCCTGAGAGGTTGATATGTTATCGAAAATTCCATCAAGAGCAGGGCCCATTTAGCGAGTCGCCCTGTCAATATGGCTTTTGACATTAGATATTTGAGAGGGTCCACTTTTGAAATAAGACGGACTTCGTGCGCCAACGCATAGTGCCTAAGCTTTGTTATTGCGAAGATCAACGCCAGGCAGTGTTTTTCAATGGGAGAGTAGTTGCTTTCTGCCCCCAGCAGAACTCGACTTAAGTAGTAGAGTGCTCTTTCTTTCCCTTGATCGTTCTCTTGTGCCCATAATGCGCCTAAGGAACCTTCGAGGGCGGTTGTATAAAGAATGAGAGGCTTCCCCTTAACCGGAGCAGCCAACACCGGCGGGTTCTGCAGGTATTGCTTGATCTCATCCAGTGCGCCTTGGCATTTTTGATCCCAAACGAATGGGGTTCCCTTCTTCATCAGGTGGCTGTAAGGACGGCACTTTCCTGAAAGGTTGGCTATAAATCGCCGTATATACGCGAGCTTCCCTTGGAGAGATCGTAGCTGTTTGAGAGTCCTTGGCGGAGGCATTTCCATGATCGCTTTAATCTTAGACGGGTCTATCTCAATACCTCGGTGCCGGACGATGAATCCCAGGAATTTGCCCGAGGAAACTCCGAATGCACACTTGAGCGGGTTCATCTTCAAGTTGTATTGTCGAAGGCGTTGAAACACGGTCTTCAAATGCTCGAGGTGTTCTTCGTATGATTTGCTTTTAACCACAAGATCGTCGATATAGCATTCGACGATTTCGTGTATAAGGTCGTCGAAGATCTTCGTCATGGCCCTCTGATAAGTAGCACCGACGTTCTTCAAACCGAAGGGCATCACTTTATAACAAAATATACCAAGAGGAGTCCTGAAGGCTGTGTGCTTCTGGTCTTCTGGATGCATTTTTATCTGGTTATACCCCGATGAGCCGTCCATGAAGGAGAAAACTTCATGAGTGGATGTATTGTCTATCATCAGTTCAGTGACTGGCACTGGGAAATCATCCTTCGGGCAAGCTTTATTAAGATCCCGGAAGTCTACGCATATGCACACTGTCCCATTTTTCTTCATCACTGGGACGATGTTGGCGATCCATTCAGGGTACTGAACTTCCTGGATGAATCCAGAGTCGATTAACTTTTTGACTTCGGTATTTATGCTCATCTCAAGCTCGAGTCGCATTCTTCTCGGCGCCTGTTTGACTGGCTTGATGTTCGGGGATATTGCTAGTCTATGTACAGCAACTTCTGGATCTAGTCCCGGCATCTCGGAATAGTTCCATGCGAAGCAATCTTTATGCTGCACAAGGACGTCTTTTAACGCAGCCACCCTCTCTTCAGACAGCAGCTCACTGACGAATGTCGTTCGCGGATCATTTATTGTCCCCAACTCGATTCTCTTGAGGTTATCTGCAGTAGTATGGATTCCATCTTCCAGCTCTTTTGGCGCTAGGGGAAATTCTGAGATTACCTCATCGCTGCTGTTTTCAAAGCACCAAGGAAGGCTGTTCATGTCCTCGGACTCTTCTCTTAATATTGTTACCACGTGGCAAGTGCGGATTTTCTGCCAATCCCAATGCGGAGTTGGTTCTATCCTTGTGTCTTCGGGTTCGTGCTTTTGCGGCGGCGCTACCCTCCAGTTGTCAGACAACGCGAATTTGCCGAGCTGATATTGGTCCTCAACCCAATTCTTAAAGGTGAAGCAATCTTCAAGCGGATGCCCTACTACTCGATGGTACGAGCAATAATTTGGGTTGGAGACTTCGCCCGCTTGCTCAGGGTGTTTAGACTCTGGCAGTGTAAGCATTTGATGTTTTAGAGCAAGATCAAGTATTTTCCTTGTTTTGTTCCGAGGAAATGAGTATACTCGACCCATTTTCTTCATGAGGGCTAGGTCAATAACGCTCGACTCTCTGATGCGTGGCTTCTTATCTCTGCTTTGTGGTTGTCGAGCGCCTTTCTTGCCTTTCGACTTGTTTTTGCTTTCGCGTCGAACCTTTTTTGCAGCAGGTTGACAAGGAGCGGTATTTTCATCCCTCACCGCCTGTTGAAGGAGGCGGTGTGTCTTGGCTTTCTCATAGATTGCCATTTCACGATCGTGATCATTTCGGGCTTTTTGACTCGCATCCCTTATAAGTTTGCTCATCTGGTCTTCAAACGATGGACTGGGCGGTTTTGTATCAGGAACTTTTGCTGGCTCAGGATTAGCGTCCTCCCATTGAGCGTCCGTCTCTTCATCGAAGTCATACATGACATAACAGCTGTTTACTAGCTCCCGTTTCTTTGACCGGATGTACCCAAGCCCTTTTGTTTCTATTCTCCCGTTAGGCAGTTTGCATTGAGTCCCGGGAACGTTCCAGACCTTGTCATAGAATTTGGCATTTCTAACGGTTTGTTCGAAAGGTATTGCCTGGCGCTTCAACAGTTTCTTCAAACCTTTGGTATAATATCTGGGAAGACGGATGGGCTGAAGCCTGTCGAGCGTGGGATCCGCGCCATGCCAAATTTCTTTTTCCACCTTGTTTTCTTCAGAACGGTAGAATAGGATTGCCTTCTCGCCTTTTCGTCCGGGAGGAATATAGAATGTGTGCAATTCTTCTACGCTGTTGGCGTTGAGTGCATCCAGTTCTTTGTAATGTTCAAGCGGCACCATGGTTATCTGCAGACTTCGCTCTTCATCAGCGGAAACCCGTATTGAAGGCCGAGCAGGGAATACAGCATGAACTTCATCCTTTGAATCACTACCGAAGATCAATGAAGGAACGGATGGTCCTGGCCTAGTGGACTGGGATGGACCTGAATAATTTATATCCTCCTCCTCCTCGGTGTCACTGCCGAAGACAGGGATGGTAGCGTTAGTTTTGTTCTCCGGTTTGTGACACCTTTCCGTGTCTTCGAAACTCGGTAAGAAGTACTTGGCATCTTCATACTTGCGAACTTCGTTCACGGAAAACGGATTCAACTCTCCCGCCACAGTGTACTCAAGGCCATCCCTAGAATACTTCATGCACTGATGCTGTGTAGAAGGGATGATATTGTACTCGTGTAGCCATGGTCGGCCGAGCAGAGCATTGTAGCACGTCTTGGCGTCTATAACATGGAATTTGATGTCTGTGACGAGCAACCCGAAGCGTAGCGTCAATATCACAGATCCAAGAGTCTTTGAGGATTGAGAGTCGAAACCGGAGATGGTGATTTTGTCTCGGACGAGGTGTTGGACACTCATGCAAATCTCCTTTAACACTCGCACATTGAGTAAATTAACAGACGATCCGTTATCGACCAAGATTTTACCTATCTTTATGTCATGGCAGTATCCTGAGACATAAAGGGGGCGATTGTGTTCACACGTCCCGAGGAGAAGGTCTTCATCACTAAAAGCAACGTCGGCTGTGTGCACCTCTTCCAATTCATCCTTCATCTTTTGTTCGGCTAGGAAGGCTTGGAACTGGTCCGGATCTTGTAGGGCCTTAATCAAAGAATCCCTCGCCTCTTTTGATAGTAATAGGGCATCGAGAATGCTGAGTTGTGAGGGTAGCTTTCTCAGATGCGCCAAGACATTGTAATCCACTTTACTTCTCTTTGGCGGGTTCTTGGCGGTTAACTCTTCCGCGACTTGGTCATCCAAAGCAATGTCTTCAGAGACCTTCTCTTTCCCTTTGTTTTTCTTGTTTAAGGGTCCGAGATTCTTTTCAGGTAGCGTCCGATTGCGTAGCTGTATATTTTCGCAAGCCTTCGGTTCTTCTTCTTTTCCCGAAATGGATTCTTTGAAGAGGGGGCCAAGCTCTAGCTCCTCATCGGAATCGCTCCCAAATGTAGGCACTTGTGACCCGGCGGTGTTAATCATGTGACAATTGTTGGCAGTTCTTTCAAGCTCTTTGGTCGTGTTTCTTTGCTCCCGACGAATTTTACGCTTTTCCCGTTTAAAGCGTTGTCGATTAGCGACGTATCCTTGCCACCACTTATCGAAAGCTTTGCAATCTTGGGTGGAATGCGAGACCTTCTGATGATATAAGCAATAAGAGGGGTGCATTTCCACCACGCCAGTAACTTTTTCTTCAGAGGGTGGTAGATTCATGCCCATCGATATGGCCTTAGCAAACTTCTTTTTTATCTTGAATTGGCTTTTGTCAGCGGTGGAGGCATTTTGCTCCAGCGGGATCATTTCAGCTCCTTCCTCAAGTCGCTGGCGCTTGGCCCTTTCGAATATAGCCGTCTCGCGTTCTCGATCAGCTTTGCTTTTCAACCGAGCTTCATTAAGAAACGCGCTAATCATTTCAACTGATAACCCTGGGGCTCTTGATTCGGCATTTGCCCCCAGCGTTTCAGTGCCAGAAGTCCCTTCATCGTTCGTGGTCGAATGGGAGATCATATGACAGCTCGCCACATATTCCTCGGATTCATCCGATGAACTTTCTCCCTCATCTTCTTTTTGGAAGACGTGATCAAGGAAATCTTGGAGCGTAATGGGAGTCCGCGCCTTTTGGTTGTACTCATCCAGTGCGTCGATTTGCTTTTGTAAGTCCGTGCGCTTGTCGCCAGGCTTCACGGGCTTCTTAGATTTCTTCTTCTTCTTTTTCGAAGATTTTGACGGCTGACTATAAGCGCTTGAACTACCACCATCGGTCTTCGGAGTCGGTCGTGGCTTCAACATCCCCTCAATAACCTGCGGTTCCAAGGGGTTCTTCCACTTGACCGCTGGACAGGTCTGAAGATCATTTAGCATTCTCCTCATTTTGGCTGATAATACAACCTCCCAGGGAATTTCTTCAATAACGGAGCATGTTGCCCCCGGCGTATTCGTCCCCTTAGAGGTGTGAGGCTGCGGAGGATTCACCTTCCATTTGTCAGATAGCGCAAATTTGCCCTGACGGTACTGGTTCTCAAGCCAATTCTTGAAAACGTAGCAATCCTCAATCGGATGGCCTAGCACTCGATGATAAGGGCAGTAATTGGGCTCGTTGGCGTCGTTCGGTTGCAACGGACGTTTTGGATCTGGCAGATTTATGAGTCTGTTGCACAGCGCCAGCTCGAATAGCCTCCTCGTTTTATCACGGGGGAAAGAGTAAGGGCGTCCCATCCTGTCCTCAAGGGGTACGTATGGGCGTGTATTGTTTGGACGAGCAACCGGCTTCGAGTCGCTCGGTTGTTGTTGGGCATTAGCGACAATGATCGCTTTTCCCTTTCCTTTATCGTTTCGGGAGTCCGGTTTCGGGAGAGGGGGTTTATGGCCCATCTGGTCCATCTGCGCTAATTTGTCGATCAAAGCCTGGAAGGAAGTCGACTTGAAGAACATCATAAACTGTGAAATGGTTGCTTGTGGATCGAGGGTTCCAACAAACATTCCCACCGCAGGGGCTTCTTCTATGCGCTGTTCACACTTCGACCATAGATTACGCCACCGTATAGCGTACTGAACCCATGTCTCGCCGGGTTTTACCCTGGCGTTAATCAGCGCCGTCATCGGGGTACGCTCACTGGCACTTGCAAAACGTTGGGTGAAGAGCAGCTCCATCTCCATAAAGGTTTTAATAGAGTCGTTGGGAAGCTCAGAATACCATTCGAACGCCGTATCTGATAGGCTTCCAACGAACTGGCAAAGCAAAAGCTTGTCGTCGCCGCCAGTGTTACCGCAAAGCGCCTGAACTGGGCAACATGTTGATGGGGATTGCCGGTCCCTTTGTAGACATGAAACTTGGGAATTGTGTAACCCGGCGGGTACTTGATTTGGTCATACCAGCCTGGATACGGTCGCTCCGTTTTCACGATGTGTCCGGCTGCTTCTGCCGCGTGATGAACCTTTATTTGCTGGGCTATGTATTCGTCCAGATCAGTCTTAGAGATTGTATCCTCTTTAGCTGTTGATAGAACGGGCTGAGGGTTTGATGTCTCTCCCCTATCATCTCCAAGGACGATCGGGGGTTCTTCAGTCGGGGGATCTTGTTGTATCATCATCCCAATCATGTCCTGGAAGAGGAGGCCCATACGCTGTATATTGGCTGCTTGTTCAGCAGCCTCTTTGTCTCTCTTTTCCAGTACTCGGCGGAGGAACTCGGCGTCGGTCTCTTCCTCTTGGCGTTCATCTAAGGACGTCCCAGGGTTCTCTTTTGGCTCCGTGAGTGCAGCCATTGTAGTCATCATCTCCTGGAGCTTTTGTTGCTGCTCCTGAGCCTTGGTCACTGATCGGGTAAGCGGTCGGTGACCCGTAGAAGTGCGGCTTTCCTCCTTTCCAGAAGCCATATAAACCGTATGAACTGTTATGCCCCCTGACTTGGGGCGTTTAGGTTCACCGCTTTTAAACTTTGTCGGTGTCACGGGAGCTTTCTCTGGCCTTTTTCTTTTGTGGACCATTGAGGTTGAAGGAGCCGTTGAAGTGGGCATCCTAGCATTTGTTGCCCCCTGCCGTTTAATGGGGCGGATTTTGTCCTTTTCCACCTTTGCCTTTTTCTGGCGATGAAAGTGGTCTGGGTCAATCACGGAATCTTGAACCCTCCGCCAAACTTTATAAATTTTTGACGACAGCCGTTGAGGGGCCTGTTCCTGCTTTGTCTCCGGAGCTTTTTCCATAGGCGGAGGAGATCTTTTCAACGTAGCAATTGGAGAGTTCTTTCTCACCTTCCTCAGCAATTCAAAGCTGTTCCCAGTTGGAACAGCAGCGTTGACCTCCACCACTGGAGCAGGTGGGGTTAGCCCTGAGGGAGAGTTGCCCCCTGCTTTTCTCACTCGTCGCCAATGGCGACGTCGCGCACGACGAGCCGTTGGGACTGGCTCGGAAATCGAGATGGTTTCTTGTTGCCCCCTGTTTGAGTGTGGGGTAACTGCCGATGTCAGCCTATCGAAGACTGATGCCTTTTGACCAGCTGGGGGAGGAGTGGGAACCGTCAATCTTGTGAAGACCGACTCTCTGATGGGAGAAGCCGCTTTAACAACTTCCAAAGCAGCGGCCGTTGCCCTCTTTGGGACGACCACTTTATAGTTCTGATCTAGCCTGGTAAAAACGGAGGCTGTCGGCTTAGTAGCGGGCGATCCGTTGACAGGGGTCGTGGTAGCAGTGAGCCGATCGAACACCGACTTCTTGTTCGCTTCTGGTGCGGATATCGGCATAGAGAAGCTTGTAGGTGGGACCATGGTCCCGAAAAACAGGCCGGTGGTGGCCTGGGTCACCTGGTCTACCGGCAGAGTAAGGAAGGAAGCCGCTTGGGGCCCATATGTCACACCTCCTGGTGAAGTGGAGGGTCCGTTGCAGTGGCATTTCGAGCAGTTGGTGCAGTTGAAGGCCATTGAATCTTGAGTTCTGCGCCAGACAAAAGACCAAATCTTAGCAACTTGAAATCCAAAGGCGACCATTTAACAAACCGCGATTGGTTCGCGAAGACGACACACGAAGTGTGGAGTGGAAAGAGGAAAAGGTCCCACCGGGCGTGCCAGAATCTGTTCCCCTCCGAACGGCGGCCTGGACTTTGGGGCGTCCGTGCCTGGGGTTCGGGGCAGATGCTATTTGGTTTTATCCGTCTACCTCTCCGAAGATGCCAAGTTGATTTATGGCACCGTGGATCGAAGGTTTAGACGGATGCGGCCGATGTAGCAGACTTCGTCAGATTCCCCCTCAGGATGAGGGGTTTTTGATTGTGGGGACGCTCTTCCCTGCAGGCGCAAGCCCCTGCAGTTAATTACGCTACCGCATCGCGGTAACAACTTTCTCCTTCTCCAGAATTTCACTTCGTGTCGTGTGTGTTTGTTTTGTTTGTGGTTGCCCGTGGATTGTATACGGAGACTGAGTAATGCCGTCGTCCGTAGGACGTGGATTAGTCCAAATCCGTATTTACTTAGATTTGGGTTTGGTGTTTTCAATTTAAGGATGCATTAGTCGCGTTGCGGCTATGATCAACTTAAACTTTCGTCAAGGATACGTTAGTCCTGTTTTAGACTAAGATCAACTCAACGTAGTGATTAATTTAATGTATGGCCATAGGGACTCGTCACCTCTCTGACGTCGTTGAAGGATTACAACGATGGATATCAAAGGAGTTCGGAGATGTACCCTCGAACCAGAGTTGATTGGGAGTTTTATAATCCATTTGAATATTTAAGGATACGTTAGCCGTGTTTGAGGCTAAGATCAACTTAAACGTTTGTTAAGGATACGTTAGTCCAGTTTAAGACTAAGATCAACTTAACGGGACCGTTTAGATCCGATAAAAGAGCATTTGGGCTCTATTGCGCCAGTTTAGGGACGTGGTGGTCCGATGTTAGTTTAGGGACGTGGTGGTCCGATGTTAGTTTAGGGACGTCTCGGTCCGATATTGGTTTAAGGACGTCTCGGTCCGATATTAGTTTAGGGACGTCTCGGTCCGATATTAGTTTAAGGACGTTTCGGTCCACGAGTTTAAGGACCCCGCAGTCCATATGGGTGTGTGGTCGTTGGGACCCGTCACCTCTTTGACGTCGTTGAGGAATTACAACGATAGATGTCAAAGGAGTTCGGAGATGTACCCTCGAACCAATCGTAGATTGATTTAGGAGAGCCATTTTGCTCAGTCAATTTAATTTAAGGACTTATGGCCACGATTGGGCTAAGTCCATTGCTCTTGCATTTCTTTTGCTTTTATTTGGGCTTTGCCCAAAAGGGATGCAGAGCATCAATTTTATTTGGGCCCAGCCCTTTTATTGCTTTGCAATTTATTCTGACCTGTTAGGTCTTTTTAACTTGGGCCTAGCCCTTCAAATAATGCATTGCATTTGTGCAAAGCACCAAGAATCTTTTAGATTCAGGAAAAGAAGTGCAGGGCACTTTTTAATTTCTTGATCTAAATTTAGATCAAAGAAAAGAAAAGAAAGAAATCTTTTCTTTCTTTCTGTTTCAGAGAACCAGAGGTTCATAGCAAGTGCAAGGCACTATTTATTATTTTTATTTATTTATTTATCTGAGAACCAGAGGTTCATAACAAGTGCAAGGCACTATTTTTATTATTTTTATTTATTTTCCTTTTTTTTATAAAAAAATCCTTTGTTCTTCAGAGATTTTTCTCTTAAAAAAAGGGTTTTTACCTTTCTTTTTTTTTTGTTCTTGAATAATCTCCAAGAGTTCTCTTTTCTTTTTTTTTTTGCTAGAAGTCGATTATCCAAGTTGATGCCCATCGAATGAGGTCTGGGGTCCTATTTATAGTGCTCACAAATTTGTTGAATTTGTTAACAAGATCTTTTCTGAGTGATTTTGGGAATTTTCCCACCGCTGGATCTTTGATCCAAAGGCAGAAGAAAATCTTCTGGTTTTGGAAAGAACAGAAAAGATTTCATTAAATTTTCATTCTTTTTCTGCGCAACTCCCCAATGAATGACACGTGTCGCGCAGTGGAAGGCTTGCGCAACAGTGCTTGCGCAACTGCGCAGACACGTGTCGCGCAGCGGTGCACTTGCGCAACAGTGCTTGCGCAACTGCGCAGACACGTGTCGCGCAGCGGTGCGTTTGCGCAACTGCGCAGACACGTGTCGCACTGTGGACCGCTTGCGCATTGCGCAATGCACGGAATTCGAAGCGTTGCTTCAGAAAATTTGAATTTTCAAAATTCAAATGAGCCTTGCTCAGATTGGGGGAACACACACCATCCGATCCTACCGTCGCAATTTCACTATTCTGAGTGGTTCGAGATGTTTCTATGTCCTTAACTTCAAATTCGTATTCAAGGACACTGAATCCTTTATAATATGCAATCTTCATACTAGGAAACTGAGCTAAATATCTTGAATCTCTTTCTAATGATGCAAACAAGTTCAGATCGTGTATCTGACAAAACAAATTTTATGACAAATACATAACAATATAAGTTTAGATTAAGACTAGTAGAAATAACATATTATTCGAACAACTTACATGATCTGCAACTCAATCGCAAAAATTATCCTGATGATATTTTTCCAATCGTTCATCATTCTAATCAGGAAGCCCCTCACGTACCTCATTAAAATGAATTCTGTTCTCAATAATAAATTATGACATTAATATTATATCATTTCATACACACACAAAAACAAATATAACAATTAATCCAAAAAAAACTTACTATCTAATTTCTTCAGGACATACGCTATTGAGAAGGATAAACCGATATATTTTGTTGATAAATATAATGTCTACTCTCTTATAATCAATTTTACCATATGGCCCGTCCTGAATTCTCCGAGGCCGGTTAAGCTTCGTCTCAATGTTCTCGTCCATATAGCAGGAACAAAATGTGGTTATTTTATCTAGAAGATAATCTTGCATGATAGAACCCTCTGGTCGATTTCTATTACGTATATACTTTTTTAGAATGTAGAAATACCTAAAGAAAAATATGTTAAATAAATAAATACGGGTATATAGAACAATAATAATTTTACAAATTGCGTGAAACAAAAAATTCCACGTACCTTTCGACAGGATGCATCCATTGATACTGTACCGGTCCGGCTAACGTAGCCTCGGTTGCAAGATGAACCGTCAGGTGTATTATGATATCGAAGAATGACGGTGGGAAAATATGCTCAAGCTTGCAAAGTATCAATGAAATAGAATTTTCTATATTCTCCAGCGTCATAACATCCAGAGTTTTAGCGCACAATTCTCTAAAAAAACAACAAAGGTCATTGATTACTAGACCAACCGATCGGGAAGGGAAGTCCTGAGGGCTATTGGGAGAAGGTACTCCATAATAACATGGTGATCATGACTTTTCAGCCCATCGATCTTGTCTTTCACAATTTTTATCTTCTTGTTAAATGATCCTGAGAAATCTGTGGGAATTTTCAAATCATGCAACACCTGCATGAATCTTTTCTTCTCCGGTTGTGACATATGATACATAGCATTGGGAAGTACAAACTTGCCTGGTTTACCTGCTATCAGATTAGGATGCAGTTCACTTCTAATTTCCCAGTCCTGAAGATCCATCCGAGTACGGAGGTTATCTTTCGATTTTCCGTCTTTACAAAGAAGCAAGTTGAGTACGTGCTCAGACACTCTCTTCTTTATGTGCATGACGTCTAGATAATAATGCACTAAATTTGTTGATCAGTACGGAAGCTCGTAGAAAATTCTTAACTCGTTCCAGTATGGTGGTTTGACCTGTTTTGCAGTATCTATCTCGAAAGTCACATTATTGTAACCATCCCACTGAGCAGTCACGTCCTTTCCGGACAATGAGGCTGGAGGCCCAAGAAGCTCCTGATGACCATTAAAATGAGCAGCGTCTAACTTGTAGGTATGGTCTAGTGACAGAAAACGCCGATGACCGCAATAATAAACCTTCCTGCTAAAATTCAAGAATTTCGATGTTGTATATTAATGGCAATAAGAGCATGCTTTGTAACCATGTACGGATCAACTTGATAGCATTTCATACGCAGGAAAGTCATTAATTATCCACATTAAAGCCGCAAGCAGTGTGGAGGTTGTTTCTGTGTTTGTATCGTAGGTCTCTACACCATCAATGAATAAAGATTTTAACTCATCGATCAGAAGTCGGAGATAGACGTCGATATTGTTTCCCGGTGAGTTTGGTCCGTCAATAAGAAGAGGCATTATAAAATAGGATTGATCTATAACCAACCAAGATGACAGATTATAAACTATCATTACAACGGGCCATGTGCTGTGGTTTCCAGCCATATAGTTGAATGGGCAGAAGCCATCACCAGCGAGTCCGAGCCTGACATTGCGAGGATCACTACTGAATATTTTATGCCTCCTATCGAAATCTTTCCATGCCGGTGAATCTCTTGGATGACTCATTTTTCCATTTTCGTTTGGAGCAGCACGGTGATGCCAAATCATTGCCTCGGCTGTTTTCTTGCACCTGAATAGGCTCTGCAGCCTCTGTGTTATGGGAAAGTATCGTGGTATCTTGACAGGTATATCGGGCTTCGTATCAGATTCTTTCGGTTTATACCTGGTCTCTCCGCATGTTGGACACTCTTTCAAATCTGAATTCTCTTTCCGGTACAACAAGTAATTTTTAGGACATGCATGAATCTTCTCACACTTCAGACTCAAATCAGACATCATCTTCTGGGTTTCGTACCAGCTGTCGGGCACGTTATTTCCCGGAGGCATAGAATCTTTCAGGAAATTCAGAAGCATCGTGAATGACATGTTACTCCATCCATTTATGCACTTAATCAGGAAAAGTTGGACGAACCGTGATAGGGTGGAATACTTTGCATTCTCATAAATTGGTCTTCTAACATCATTCATGAACTTTTCATACTTATCCGCATGCGGTCCTTAACCGGAAGGAATGTCATTTTCGGTAGGAATACTATCACCTAGGGCAGTCTCTACCATATCCTCAATTTCTTCTCCTACAAAGAAGTTATTGTCTTCTTCTTCTTTTTCTGTCGCATTACCGTATTCTTCTTATCCTTCCCCGTGATATAGCCGGGTTGTATAAAGTCTAGTAAAACCATGTTTAACGATGTGAAGCTCTAAGATTTCTACCTTCTGCCAGTACTTATTCCCACATCTATCACACGGGCAGAGAATTTTCTCTAACACGATCTTATTATGTGCGCATGCAAATATAATGAAAGCAGCAACTCCTGCGACAAACTTAGATTGCATGCATTGTTGCCAATCCACGTACATCCAGCCATTAACTCTGATGTACTCATGAGCCATGTTAGACTGTATAACATATAAATTATAGGTTATGATGCGTATATTGAGAAATCTAAGAACGGGATGGCTACTGACAAAAAAGAAAATCCGTAGAGACAAATTTGTCGTTGAAAAAAAATTATCGATAAACAAAGTTAGATTTGAAAATACCCAAGTATGGGTTGTATTCTGTGTATGTATGTTTCAATTTATGATTTCGCTTAAATGTAGGGTTGTTAGTGTGTATGTGCTTTGTGTGTGCGTTTGTTGTGTATTCATGTTATATGTGTGTGTTTCGGCTGTCGGGAGTAAGGCTTCTATCCCATTAAGAATGTATAGAGAAGACACCCATTCGCTTGTGCTTCATCCGTTTCGAGTAAATTTCGGCAGCACCTCCCCGCTGTTCTCCGAATACACTGTAATTGAATAGATAATCATTTGAATACTGTGAAGCAACGTTGAAATAAACATATAATCTATCTTTGTACACGGAGAACCACCGGAAAAGTACCGACGAAATAACTCGAAACGAATGAAAACACAAGTGAATGCAGGTGTTTGTTTTATACATTCCTAACTTGTCCACACTGGACAAATTTATTGGTTATCATACGATTGAATCTTCTCGTCACATAGACTACACGACGGTTGTTAGTACCGAACTATACCGTCCGATATTTAACAACTTTCGTATAGTTCTATGTCATGACGAACATCGAACGTATATTAACCGATAGACGGGGACTAAGTCGCGCTTTGATTTTCACATATGAGTATCGACGAGAATATGAAAGTTTCATATTATCATCGAGTATTATATATTGGTTTTAACTTGAATAGGTCTTACGTTTACGTTTCGTTATTAAGCGTTCGAAGTTTTTAGTTTAGGGTAAATTTTTCTTGCGTTTACGGTAAAGTTGTACGTTTACGTTATAATCGAGTATCCTACTGAAGAAACTAGTGCACCCTAAACCCTAACCCTAATCATCACCCTAACTCAAATTATCCCTAATTAACCTAAACTTAACCCAATTAATCCAAATTAACCCTAATCATCCCCTTAACTCAAATTATCCCTAATTAACCCAAAAATAACCCTAATTAACCCCCAATTAACCCAAATCAACACCCTAACCCAAATATACTCAATTTTACCTAATTAACCCAAATTAACTCTAGCCCAAACCTTAATCCAAATTAACCTAACCCTAATCATCATGCAAACACCAATCCAAACTAACTCTAGCCCAAACCAAAATTAACTCTAATTAATCTAATTAACCCTAACTCTAACCCTAATCATCACCAACCCTATTTTACTATATTAACCCAAAATAACCCTAACCCTAAACCGAACCCTAACCCTACCTAATTAGCCCTAATCCTAACCCTAATTAACCCCTAATTAACCCGGAAATAGCTATAACCCTAACCCTAACCCTAACCCAAAAATCAACAATAACACCAAAGAAGCATAAATATAAGTTCAAAATGGAAAATAACTCACTTTAGTAGTAGTTTTGCTGGCGGCAAAGAGCTCGACGAGATGGAGGAGGCTGGGGATTCTACTGTCGACGAGACACAGTCGACAACGAGCTCGCGGGAGACTGTGGTGCGGCCAACGATGACAAGGAAGTCGACGATGGGTGTACCGGCGACGAGGAAGTCGACGACGGGCGGTGGTGGCGAGGAGGCACGCACGGGAGATCGATCACGGGAGGAGTTGGGAAATTTTGGGGACGCGATGGGAAAATTATTGACCTTTCTTTTATGAATAACCCTTTGTTGTCCCTGCGGATTAATCCATAGGTTTTTCTTTTGCGGCTTCGTAGGGCCAAATAAAAGATTACTTTTTGATATTTTTTAATTAATCCGTAGGGCACCGTAGGGGCAAACCGATGGCCCTACGGATTAATCCACAAAGGCAATAAAAAGTTGCCCCTACGGAATTCTATAGCCGTAGGGTCAACCCCTTATTGTAGTAGTGTGAGCTAGCTAGGTCTGATTGGTCTAAATTCATTTACTTGTACATCCAGTTTTAGGGGTGGAAAAATGCAACCATGTCCATATAAAGAAAAAGACTAAATTGCAGGAAACAACGTTCGGTTTGGAAAAGTATTTGCACCTTTACCTCTTATTCTAACCACAATTGACTTTTGCCGTACGTTTTCTAATAATTTTTTATTTCCAAAATTCCATGGGTTATATTCATAAAGAGCGGTTAATGAAACAATGACTGAATAAATTACAGAGTGCAAGAACATTTAGAAAAGTGATTAACGGAGAAAATAACGTTGTTAGGGCTAAGGGGTAAAATGCATGCGTGCTTTTTGCCGGACCAGGAGGTGTGGTGCGTGAAAGTAAAGGGTTTCCCGGTTGTTTAGCCTAAAAAGCCATCGGCCATGCTAAGGACCGGTCATTTAGCTGAATGACATAATATATTGTTTTGTGGTTTGAGTATATAGTAAAGAATAATTGGATTTAAAAATAAAATTATGAATGGAAGCATAGCGAGAAGCTATTTCTTGATTTGAAATTCCACATGTCTAAAGTAAATTTGGTTTTATAAGCATGGAGCACGCATGTTTCTGGATATTCTTATTAGGCTGCGCTTGGTATATGGAATGAAAAATTACCGGGAATCCTCGCATTTCTTGGGATGGGATGACCACGCATCTAATTTTAACGATTCTTACATTAACGTGCTTTGTATACTTTAATCTTTTCCTGTAATACATGTATATGCAAATGTCGACTTGCGGCGAGGCCGGAGGAGGGCTGGCGACGAAAGTCCGATTGGCGGCGGGCGGACGGGCATGTTGTAACATTTCGAAAATTTAAATGTTTACTTTAGATTTATTTGTTAAGTATGAGAGCAATTAATTAATTGGGTTTTTATAATTTAGTATATAATTATAACGTTAATACTAAACTATGTTTCCCTGATCAGTACACTAAAATCAAGATTTTTCTTTTAAACCTATACTTAAAATGTCATGACAAGCTTAGCGTGAGATTAGTTTTTGTTTTGGGTTTTTGTTTTTAATTTTAAATTGGGGAGAGAGAGGACAATAGGTATGGGAGGGAAGCTATGACACCATTAAATTAAAATAATGGAAATGGTGTGAGGAGAGGGGATTATGGTTAGCCTCCATCCTTTCCTCTTCTCCTAATTCTCCACCTCCTCTTTTCCTTGTTCTTCTCCGTCTCATCTCCTTCTCCAAACTCCTCCCACTCACACAAATACACCCCACTCAATTTCTTATCTAACTCTTTGTCCGCAATTCAAATGGAGGAGGGGGTTGTCCGATGTAATTAGCACATGTTAAACCATGTTAATCGTAGGTCCTACCCTACGTGCGCTTAAGTCGTTGGTAACGATTGCTACGTGATACTTATTCGTACGCTATGGTTTAACGTCTAGGATCGGTCGTGGAGACGTTTGACGCACCGAGGAAGGGTAAAGCGTTCGCAGGTTTCGACTAACACGAGCCGTCTTTAGGTGAGTGGAATAGTATCTACAAATGGGATATCGAACGGATGGCGAATAACATGCTCGACCACCAGAAAATTTATAAAATTTCGTGTCGCTGTTTTAAACCATTCGCGACACTTGATTGTATTACTATTCTATTAGTATTGTATTGAGTGCCATACCATATTCCATATCTAAACTTGGTTGCATTGTCGTATATTATTTATACTTAGTTAAATGCCATGTTTTATGTTAAATTTTAACTCTTATATTCTCCATGCTATTAGAAACTGCAATGTTATTAGTATTAGATTATCTCCATGCTATTAGTAAGTATTAATTGCTGCTTACCATGTTTTCTTTATGCGTTATATATGGTTGGTCTTGTAACATTGGGGCCTTTACCAATGCTGATATATATCAAGGGTACAAGACACTAATATATATATATATATATATATATATATATATATATATATATATATATAACTATTATTGTATATAATTATAAAGCTTGTTTGTATGTGATGATATCCGGATATCGAGAAAGGGGGAGAAACCGGTACGGATATCACGGTTTTCTTGTGTGGTTAGTATGGTGTGATCTGGTGATCGAGAAAGAGGGGAGACCGATTCGGATATACCGGTATGATATGATGAGATTCTGGTTAGCGATGATTGACACGGATTTCGTGGTGATTTTATAGATATCGATTTCATTGAGCTCACTTTTATGCACCATGCTTATTATATAGTATAAATATATATCTTGTAATATTATTTCCATTCACTAAGTTGGCAATTCACCCTCGTTGTACCATAGTTCCTTACAGGACCGACGGACAGATACCTAGCGGCGGCGTTGGCGTGGCATCTTTTGGGATTCTTGTTTGCTTTTGCCAAGTGGGTTACAATGTGTAGGGTAAACACATTGGATTTATATTCTTTTGTAACCAGTGTCGCTCCATTTACCACTTGTATTATTATTTGACTTAGAGCGAGTCGGGACCGATGTATATTATTTTTGGTCGAACTTGGATAGAGTTGTCTATGAGTTTACTAATGTAGTTGCTTATATTTGCTTGTGATTCTTCGTCTGAGACGTCGTATATTACTGCATGGTTGTTATTCCGCCGAGTAGGCGTTGATTTTGCTCCCGTATGTGGGATGCCTCCATATTTATCATTTTGTACTCGTTTTGTTCAAACTTTACGAAGGAGGTGCTATCCGGTTTTCAAGCAATATTTCAAAACAATCTTTATTTTTTACAAAATTTCGCCTCCATTATTTCTTTTAAAAATGGTTTAGTTTTTGGGTTTTGGTTAAGTCCGTTTCGTAACACGTTTTATTCCCAGTTGGGAGCATAATTAGGCGACGCTACAGTTAAACTAATTGTAGATTTTTCTGTCACGTTTCCAACGCATCAAACGAATTATCGATAGGATTCCTGTATTAGAAGTTAGGTTATGTACAAGGTGCTGGTGTAAGAGAGGTCATTGCAGAAACTGCAGAACACCACGGTATTCTAAAATACAAATCAAATATCAAACGACGGTGAAACAACACGGGACCAGATTCAGGGGTTAGCTAACTAAATTATCTACGTGACCATATGGGCCCCCTGCATTTTCGTCCTCGAAATTTAAAATATGATGCACTAAAATGCAATACGAAAGAATAGACATAAGTAAGCATAAGGCATAACTATTTGTAATGTTAGACTATATATACAATACAAGGAAAAATAGAATAACGATAATAAACAATAGTGAAGGATTGACTGATGAGCCTTAAGAATTGAAACTACTCTGGTAAAACTACAATTCAAACAAGTACAAAATAACTTTAAACCACGTATAAGGTAAAAGGGTCGAAAAATAAAACGAAGAATAAACATGCTAGTAATGAAAACAACAAAGGTGACATGTAAACCGAAAATATTAGTACGAAAAATTCACTAAAAAAATAAAATATATAATGTAAATCAAAACGATTTAAAAGTTTGGAAATAGTAGAGAATTTTGGGACAGTAAGTAAAACTAAAAATACTTACTAACACATGATGGAAATCTAATTTATTATAATTAGGCAAAACTCTAAAATTTTAAAATAGTAAACGTACTGATTATAATTATGTCAACAGAAAAATAACTCTGATAATATACAGAAAACTAGCCGGAGAATGGATAGTGATATATACACTTGAATTGCGCCATCGTGTTTAGACGTTGCGTGATTTAAGTGCCGGTCACTTCCGTTTCCGGATCGTGACATTGGTGAACGATCGGAGATAACCGACGTCCAGCCAGCAACGAACGACCGACGATGGACGATAGGGCTAGCCAGAGGGCAGGTAGCGAGGGAGGGAGGCCGGCCGGCTGCGGATGTTTATGACTCATTTCATATTGGGCGGGAATATTTCGTGGTAATTTAGGGTACACATATGTTTTAGGAGGAATATGATTACTATAAAATGATCCCATTTGATTATCATCTTATATTTCTGGGCATATTTTACACCCAAACTAGCGTGGTAATATTTCTGCATGGTATAATCTAGGATCAGCACCTAGCTTAACTCCTGTCAAAAGCTTATCCCTAAATAGACAAGTAGTTTGAGTGAAAGAGACTCGATTGTCAAAGATAGAAGAAGTAAAGAATTTGGATTCCAAAATAGTACGGTTGAAATTTCTGGATTTGGTAATTTGTTGTTTGGTTGGTTTTGGATTCCTAGTATTGGATTTGTAGATCCTTGTAATCTTTGTTTGGTTGGTGAGAAAAAAATGGGATTTGGATTTGAGGATTTTAGAGAGAGATAGATAGAGAGATGATTATTAAATAAATAAAGTGCACGGGTACCATCTAAAAGCACAATGAATAGTGCAAAATCCTTGAAAATCCTTGAAATTTTTTAGGATTCAAGAATACTTGTCTTGTTTTGTGGTGGGCGCCCCATAAAAAACAAAGGAATCCTAGAAATCCAAATCTATCAATCAAATACAAAATTATGGAATCCCAGGATTCCACAATCTAAAATCCAAATCCAAATCCATAATCCTGCAACCAAACATGCCCTAAAGTAATTTCCAAGCCATGATCTAACTTTTCACTGATCAAAGAAAATCAAATGCTTTTACTGTTCCCTAAATGCTTTATAGGCTAGCCTATGATTGGCCCATATAAATGGGCTGAACCTTGATTTAATATTTTAGACTATCATAAGGGGCCCATATCTTTAAAAATACGGGTTTTAAAATAGCATTTGTCCTCCACATAATGCATGGAAACTTACCCTCTCGTTTAAAAATTTGGTTTTGTTATATATAAAAAATGTGGATATAATGAAGAGCCTATTGAGAGAGCTATATATGCATGTAGAACATCAATCAGCAAAAAGACTTCATCCCAAATTTTTGGGATAGTTCTATATCACCTAATTTCTATAACTTTCCTTTTCAAAATAAGAGTTCACCGGTTCAATAACAATTTTTTCTTATGTTGATTTATATCATGATCGTAAAAGTTGCGACTTGTTATTGTGACGTTCTATATAGACCAATTCGGGAAAAGAAAAATCAAAACACTTTCGTGCATGATTTGTTGTTGAAGATATTCAACCAGCATGGAAAGGGAGAAAAAAATTGCTCATGGAAGCATCATTTCATTTTTCTAGCGATTAATATATAACCACAAAGTCCTCACTAGGTGTTGCCTATAATATAGAAGAATCTTTTAAAAATATTTTACAACTAGGAAAGGCCAAAACCAAATGCAGCTATAAAGCAACGTGTTGCCACACTACTACGAATATGGCTTGCCCTTACGATTGGAATCATAGGGGCAAACCATTGTCCCACCGGTTTCCATCGTAGGGGAAAAATTATGATCCGTAGACGCAAAAACCGTAGGGGTAGATAAATACCCCTATAGCGAAACTCGTAGGAGTCGTTGCCCCTATGGTTTCTATCGCAGCGATGTCTTTTCATACAATTTTTTTAAAAAAGTTGAAAAACTTCCTCCTCCTCCGTCTTCCTTCTCACCCTCCTCATTATTCTCGGGACCCTCTTCTTTGATAGACCTAGACCCTTTCAAATCTTCTCAGACAACCCCTCGTTCCGCGCCACGATCTCTCCATCCTCCATCATTTTCAAACAATGGCAACCACAACCAACCAAAATATATCACAAAACAAATAAAAATACCCTTTTTCCTTTCTGAGTGTGTGTATGTATCAAAGGTTACAACTTTAAGTAGTAGGATCGCTGTGCGATTCCGGCGACGGCGATGACAGCGAGGTGAGGAACGAGATCGGCAGCACAAGTCGAGATCCCACGATCGAATCTAAAACTTTTGACATTTATGAGCCGCCCGCGAGCGATATCAACGCTAGCTCCAAACCCAAACAAACAACAATGAATCCTCAAATTTCAAACTCAAATCTAAAATAAAAACTTCAAATTTCACCAAAAGAGGAAGAATTACGAAAATGAAAAAGATAACAACTACAACAATGGAGAGCTCGACCTTGAAAAAGATGAAGACGAGATGCAGGAGTTCACCAATTCCTTCAAGTCGTTCGATCGCGTGCTCCCGACCTCTCCTTCCAGATGGATCTCCATGTCTTCGATTCCGACAACGTCCGCTTCTCCTTCACCTCGGCTGTCGGCCCTCTCTCCTTCCGTCGCTTCTCCCTCAAAGACTTCCACGAACTCAAAGACGACTTCGCAAAGATGATCACCACCACAACAGCCTTGAAGACGGAGACGACGACGATGGACACAAGGGGCAAAGGGAGTTTTGGGGATCCAGGGTTTTTTTGGAAGGGGAATTTCAAATTTGAAAGAGAAATCTAAATGAGCGGCTTTGGGGTATCGATTTCTTTTTTTAAAAAAAAATCCCTCCCCCGACATTGTCCGATAGTAGGAATTTCTCTGCCGGCACCGTAGAGGCAACTTAAGTTTGCCACAAAAGTTAATTTTTTCTGTAGAAATGTCTCTATGGTGTAGACAAATTAGTGTAGCCCTTACGGTTTTTCTAGACCATAGTAGCAAGCCATCTTTGATTCTTTGTACCAGTGATCACTCTCCACTTGTTTTATTTGCTAACGGTATACTTTGCATTTTGTTTACGGTTCTTGCTTGATAAACAAATATGAATTGATTGTGCTTCCTGATGGAGGTCCTTTTCGGGTCTCCCTCAGATGTTGTCTTCCATCGATCTCCCGGTGGATTTGGAAGGAGATATTCTGTTGCGTGCGGGTCTCAATGGGTTTTGAGAAGATTGGTGATTTGAGGAGTTTAACGCCGAGTACCTGCAAAGAAGTCCCGGGGTGGTTTGGTACCACCGAGGACCCTCCGACGATCAAGCTAATACAAGATCCGAGCAGAGTAACGGCTAAGTGGAGTAAAAATGGCTCACTTGACCCTTCTATGATGGGGTTTATATAGCGGCGGCAGCACGCAGCAGCAGACGCGAGAATCTCGCCGGCAGTTACGCTCCCGATATCATGCCCGCGTAAAGAGCGGATCGCCCATTAATGGGGATCGTGATGGCGTGGAATGTGGGGCGTTGCTGGCGGAGAATCTGCGCGTGGCGAGATTTGCGGAGCAGCGGTTCTGCCTGTGAGTGGTGGAGTCGGTCGGTCGGAGGGACCGAGGAAGACGGCCTCGGCTGGGGAGCTCGGAGACGAGCAAGAGGGCCGAGGAGTTTTGGTCCTGTGGCAGCTCGGGGCGAGCTGAGGGGCCGAGGAGGCCAATTTGCAGGGGGCCCCGAGGAGGGCCAGCTTGTGCTTGCAGGTCGGGTACAAGGGTGGTCTAGTCGGTCTCTGTGGGACCTTTCTTCTGGGTCTTGGGACATGTCATCTGCCATGTGTCCTGATCTTCTAGAGGCCAATATTGAGCATCATCATTAACCCTCCACTCTTGTCCCGACCAGCTAGCGGGTCGGGTCAGGAGTGGACTGCCGGGCCGCCCAGGGTAAGTTCCATCCTAAGGTTTCGTTGCGACGCGTCCCCGGGCCGTCAGCTGTCTTTTTTGCCAGCGAATTAGGGCGAGATCTCTGCATTTAAGGAAGGTGCGCCGATTCGTGCATCCTGCCACTAAAGCGACGGTCTACGTGTCAGGCGTCGGTTGGACGACGCGACGTGTGCAGACTTGTGGCGTCTAATGGGGCGCGGTCCAGTGTGGGAGCGACAAGGGGAGCAATCGGTTGTCGCGTTGACTTCGATCACCTGATGTCTTTTGTTGGGGCTTCGGGTCCGCTGCATGTGATTGGCTCAGTAGCCTCGTTACGAGGGCTACAAATCTGCAGCGTCCGTTGGGCAGGAGGATTCCTTCTGGGGATGACCGAGCAGGGAAGCTGCTCGGTTGATCTTGGAGAGGGCCTTGATCCCTGGCGTTGCGAGTAGGGAAGCTACTGGCCAGGGATAGCCGAGCGGGGAAGCCGCTCGGCTGCCTCTGGGAGGACTTTGATCCTTAGCGTTGGAGGGGTTGTAAGAAGCCTGCCAAGAATAACCGGGCAGTGAACCTGCGTGGTTGCCTCTTGGCAGGGGCTTTGATCTCTGGCGTCGTGGGTAGGCAACCGCCTGGGATGACCAAGCGGGGTAGTCACTCAGATGCCTCTTGCGAGGGCTTTGATCCCTGGCGTTGCGGGTAGGGAAGCTACCGGCCAGGGATAGCCGAGCAGGGGAGCCGCTCGGCTGCCTCTAAGGAGGACTTCGATCCTTAGTGTTGGAGGGGTCGTAGGAGGCCTGCTAAGGATAACCGGACAGTGAAGCTATGCGGTGGCCTCTTGGCGAGGGCTTTGATCCCTGGCGTTGCGAGTAGGGAAGCTACGGGCCAGGGATAGTCGAGCAGGGAAGCCGCTCGGCTGCCTCTAAGGAGGACTTTGATCCTTGTCTTTGTTGGGTAGGAAGCTACCCGCTGAGATGAGCCGAGCAGAAAGGGGCTCGGCGGCCTCGTGAAGAGGGCTTCAGATCCTCAGCGTCTGATGGGCAGGAGGACGCTCACCGGGGATGCGCCGAGCAGAAGGAACTCGGCGGCCTCACGGTGAGGGCTTGAGATCTTCAGCGTCTAATGGGCAGGAGGATGCCCGCTGGGATGCGCCGAGCAAGAAGGATCTCGACGGCTTCACGATGAGAGCTTCAGACCCTCAGCGTCTGATGGGCAGGAGGATGCCCGCTGGGGATACGCCGAGCAGGAAGGATCTCGGCGGCCTCATGGTGAGAGCTTGAGATCCTCAGCGTCTGATGGGCAGGAGGACGCCCGTTGGGGATGCGCCAAGCAGGAAGGATCTCGGCGGCCTCGTGGTGAGGGCTTGAGATCCTCAGCGTCTGATGGGTAGGAGGATGCCCTATGGGGATGCGCCGAGCAGGAAAGAACTCGGCGGCCTCGCGGTGAGGGGTTAAGATCCTCAGCGTCTGATGGGCAGGAGGATGCCCGCTGGGATGCGTTTTGCGAGAAGGATCTCGGCGACCTTAGGTGAGGGCTTCGATCCTCAGCGTGAGAGGTGCCGTGAGAGGCTTGCTGAGGATAGCCGAACAGGGTAGCTGCTCGGTGCCTCTTGGCGAGGGCTTGGATCCCTGGCGTCGTGGGTAGGGACCTACCAGCCGGGGATGACCGAGCAGGGTAGCTGCTCGGTGCCTCTTGGCGAGGGCTTTGATCCTTAGCGTTGGAGGGGCTGTAAGAAGCCCACTAAGGATGACCGGGCAGTGAAGCTGCGCCGTTGCCTCATGGCGAGGGCTTTGATCTCTGGCGTCATGGGTAGGCAACTACCAGCCTGGGACGACCGAGCGGGGTAGCCGCTTGGATGCCTCTTGCGAGGGCTTTGATCCCTGGCGTCATGGGCAGGGAGCTACCGGCCGGAGCTGACCGAGCAGTGCAGCCGCTCGGTTGCCTCTTGCGAGGGCTTTGATCCTTTAGGATGGGGACCGAGCAGGGTTACTGCCCAGTGCCTCTTGGCGAGGACTTTGATCCCTGTCGGTTGTGGTAGGAAGCTACCAGCCGGGGATAGCCGAGCAAGGACTCGACTGCCTCTAGGAGGACTTTAGTCCTTAGCACGGGAGGGCTGTAAGAAGCCTACCAAGGACCCTTGGCCGGACGGGGTTACTGCCCGGTGCCTCTTGGCGAGGGCTTTTGTCCTGAAGGATAGCCGAGCGAGGGATCCTCGGGCTCGACTGCCTTTGGGAGGGCTTTCCGATCCTTGGCGTTGCGGTAGGGAAGCTACCCGCCAGGGATAGCCGAGCGAGGGTCGGGCTTGACTGCCTCTAGGAGGACTTTCTGATCCCTGGCGTTGCGGTAGGGAAGCTACCCGCCAGGGATAGCCGAGCGAGGGTCGGGCTTGACCGCTTCTGGGAGGACTTTCTGATCCCTGGCGTTGCGGTAGGGAAGCTACCCGCCAGGGATAGCCAAGCGAGGGTCGGGCTCGACTGCCTCTGGGAGGACTTTCTGATCCCTGGCGTTGCGGTAGGGAAGCTACCCGCCAGGGATAGCCGAGCGAGGGTCGGGCTCGACTGCCTCTGGGAGGACTTTCTGATCCCTGGCGTTGCAGTAGGGAAGCTACCCGCCAGGGATAGCCGAGCGAGGGTCGGGCTCGACTGCCTCTGGGAGGACTTTCTGATCTATGGCGTTGCGGTAGGGAAGCTACCCGCCAGGGATAACCAAGCAGGGTAGCTGCTGGGTTGCCTCTTGGCGAGGGCTTTCATCCCTGGCGTTACGAGTAGGGAAGCTACTGGCCAGGGATAACCGAGCAGGGTAGCTGCTCGGCTGATTCTTCATGAGGTTTCGCCCGACCATCCATTTGCAGGTATGGGGAACAGGAACGGTCGCGGTGAACGTGCACATAGCACGCGCATCGATTGTGAGGGAGGCGAAGCGCCAGGAGTCGCGTCGTTTCGATTCTGCCAGAGAAGGCTCAATGATCGCCCACCGGACGAGTATCGGCCCGTGAGATCTGTATCCATGGGACGTAGCCTGCCAGTGGTTGGCCACGCCGACGAGGGCAGAATCTTCTGGAGGCGGAGGAGCGGCAATCTGGGGCCCTGGCCTGGCCGTTTGGACTTTAGTCGGTCTATTCGGCCGGTGAGGGCGTTGATGACGGTCGCCAAAAGAGGTTCATCCGCACCTCCGATGAGAGGGAGGCGGCGGCTGGTACCTGGATCTTCAGGGTGATCACACGCCATGTGGACGGAGATCGGAAGGCCAACTTTTGTTTTTGTGGAGTTTTGTGTTCCCACAGACGGCGCCAACTGATGGAGGTCCTTTTCGGGTCTCCCTCAGATGTTGTCTTCCGTCGATCTCCCGGTGGATTTGAAAGGTGATCTCCTGTTATGTGCGGGTCTCAATGGGTTTTGAGGAGATTAGTGATTTGAGGAGTTTAACGCCGAGTACCTGCAAAGAAGTCCCGGGGTGGTTTGGTACCACCGAGGACCCTCCGACGATCAAGTTAATACGAGATCCGAGCAGAGTAACGGCTAAGTGGAGTAAAAATGGCTTACTTGACCCCTCTGTGATGGGGGTTTATATAGCGGCGGCAACACGCAGCAGCAGGCGCGAGAATCTCGCCGGAAGATACGCTCCCGACGTCACGCCCGCGTAAAGAGCGGATCGCCTATTAATGGGGATCGTGATGGCGTGGAACGTGGGGCGTTGCTGGCGGAGAATCTACGCGTGGTGAGATTTGCGAAGCGGCAGTTACGCCTGTGAGTGGTGGAGTTGGTCAGTCGAAGGGACCGAGGAAGACGGCCTCGGCTGGGGTGCTCGGAGACGAGCAAGAGGGCCGAGGAGTCTTGGTCCTTTGGCAGATCGGGACGAGCCGAGGGGCCGAGGAGGCCAATTTGCAGGGGGCCCTGAGGAGGGCCAGCTTGTGCTTGCAGGTCGGGTACAAGGGTGGCCTGGTCGGCCTCTGTGGGCCCTTTCTTCTGGGTCTTGGGACATGTCATCTGCCACGTGTCCTGATCTTCTAGACGCAAATATTGAGCATCATCACTTCCCCTTGGACTTTATTCATTTAATTATTCCCTGTCCCGTGTGTAATACACTCGGATATGGAATAAAAAAAGGGAGAATTTCGGACAGCCTTGAACAACATGTGAGAACGGCACTTTTATTTCTATTCTCTCTTGTTCGGGCATATACTACCAGCATATGGAATAATTGATGGTTAGAGAGCATAAAATTTTATACTTAATTGTCAAATGTTTTGTTTCCTAAATTATAAGGATTTTAAGTTGTCTTATTTTTATGTTATCATCAACTAATTAAGAAATTGGTATTAGTGAGAAGATCGTGTCAACCATCAATATTGTAAAGCGGTTAATATGTAATATAGTAATTAATATATATGGACAAACATTGCAGCGCGACTTGAAGATCAGCTGGATATTGTGGCATGGCACGCTGTGTATCGAGTAGTTGCATGCCTTTTCAATCCGCAACCTTAACATGAGATATCCATCTATATTGGTAGCAAGATTAATTTTCAAATCTAATATTCTCAACAGATTGTGATGGAGCTCTGGATCTCCTTCAGATGTTGCCTTCCGCTGATCTGCAGCGAGGGTTGATGGATGGCTGAGATTGGGTCTGAGAGTTTTCCCTTGATGCGTGTGGATCTCAATGGGCTTGATTTAAGGATGAAGCCGAACTACCTGCAAGGAAGTCCCGGGATAGTTGTACCACCGTGGACCCTCCAACGATCAAATTAGTCGAAATATTTGGGCAGAGTAACGGTTTTTAGGGTCAAATTGCTTTATCTGAGTCGTCTGAGAGAGGGGTTTATATAGTGGCAGCTGTGGGCTGGCGGGCGTAAGATTCACGCCGGCCGTTACGCCCCTGGTGTTATACCTGTGTGAAAGGCGGGATTTTCCATTAATGACGAAATATGCTTATTAATGGAGGAACGCGATGGCATGGAACGCGGGATTGTGGGCGGCGGATATCTCGCGTCAGGAGAGATTCGCGGAGCTGTGGCGGAGACACCTGTGACCCGTGTTGTGGGTCGGTCGATAAGACCGAGGAAAATAAGCTCCGCGGGAGGCTCAGAGATGAGCGGGAGGCCGAGCAAGCTTGGTTCATGTGATAGCTCGGAGGCGAGCTAGGAGGCCTGAGGGAACTCAGCGTGCGGGAGGGCTCGGAGGCGAGCCAATGATTATTTGTAAGGTGGGCATAGGAGTGGTCGGGAAGGCCACTGAAGGTCGGAAACATCCTCGGGACGAAGGCCCGGGACATGCTTCCAATGTACCGTTCCTGCTCCATTCCCGTAAGTCTTGGGACACGTCATTTGCTACGTGTCATGATCTGGGGAGTGCTCAGTACCGAGCATCATCATTAGCCCCCCACTCTCGTCCTGACCTATTTATGGGTCGGGTCGAGAGTGGTCTAATCGGTCACCCGGGCTGAGTTCTTATTTGAAGACAACGTTGACTTAAATTCCCGGGCAGTTAGTCGAGTTTTTTTGATGACGTGAGCGGATTGGTGAAGAGATCTTATATTAAAGAGGAAGCGCCGATTCGGGCGTACGTTCATTGGAGCGCCATGTCACGTGTCCGACGCTGGTTGGCTGACGTGACGGGCCGCCGGTGTTTTCGCGCCCAATGGGACGCGCCCAATGTGTGTGCGACAGGTGGAGCGTTGGTGGCCATTGAATGCGAAGTGTCATTTTGGCTGGAGACGATCGGCGTCGCTGGATGTGTTCGTCGACTGCTATAAATAGAGGTGGGATCCTCCCGAGGGTCCACACTTCGCTATAATTTCCTCTTCCCTTCGTGTGTTTGCTCGACGCTTTTCCCTCTAGGTTGGATTTTCTGCATTCTTTCTTCAGAGGGCCCCTTCTCTTTATCAGATTAGATGTCTTCCTCTGAGAAGTCCGTAGAGATAGTTCGGGTAGAGTCTAGGGAGTCTTCTGCAGCTTCCTCTTCTTCGTCTGGGTCAGAATCTTCCCGGGAAATTAGGGCTAGTCGCGCTTCCCGGGGTTGTGCCGCGGGGACGGTACCCAAAGCGAGTGCTAGGAGTGTCCGCGACGTAGTTTCCTTTGTGAGGCATGTGGATGACCTCACCACAATCTGGGCCGCCACTCTACTAAACTTATCGTCTGCCCGGGTGCCTATTGTAGCAACCCCCTCAACTTCAACTGCCCATAAAAAGAGGAGGCCGGAGAAGATCCCTATGCCGGCGACAAACCTCAAACATACTGAACCCAGATGCTTCAAGTCTGGGGGCATGGTAGCGCACACTGTTTATATGGCATCCGAGAAAGAGGATAGCTGTATCTCCACGGGCCATCGACCGCTCACACGGTCTGTGACGAAAACTCAAGAGCGACAACAAAAGCTCCAAGAGATGTTGACACAGATGGACGCACTCACTGGGCGAAAAGAAAGCCCGGAGACGTCGTCGGAGCAGCGTCAAGAACAAGGAACTGAGGCCGAGTTCCTCCGTAGAATTCTCAAGAAGAAAGACAAAGAGGCAGCAGAACAAGTGGCCAACATAAAACAAATGGCGCTTTTATTCCAAGATTTGGTCGGAATGATGATCCAGCCGGATCCTCTAGCTGAAGACCCTCCAGTAATCCTTGAAGACGACAGAGGGGAGACATTGAACCCCCTTCCGGCTCTATCAGTAGCCAAGGAAGAGACCATCTCTAAATCCGTCCTTGACGACTATATAGCTCAACAGATACGAGCTCATCAGGCGAGCGAAGCGGCTAGCCAAGTCTTCAGAACTGGGCGACCCTATCCAGGCTGGTACGATCAGATTAAGTACCCGCCGGGATACACGATCCCTAAATTCTACGTGTATAAGGGGACGGGTAATCCACACCAGCACGTTGCTCAATTCAGGGCTCTCTGCGGCAATACCGGAGGTAATGACAAATTGCTACTTCGCCAGTTTGTCGACGGCTTGGTGGAGACGGCCTTTGAATGGTATTCAGAGCTGCCGAATGACTTCGTCAAAATGTTTACAGAAATGGAGTTGCTATTCACTCAGCGGTTCACAAGCGTCAGCGAACGCACCCCAATCACGGCATTGATCAACGCCAGAGTGAAGCCGGGAGAGACATGGGGCAGTATGCAATCCGATGGCGGAACTTATGGTCTGTAGGGTGTTTTTCGTAACCCCATTGAGATGGGAATACGCGCACGCTTGTCAGGAGTACAAAAGATTCCCCCTGCCTAGGGTAGGCCGGGGTTTATTGATTGTGGGGATCCGAATCTCCGGCAGCCGCGGACTAAGCTGCCGTTAATTACCCCTCGTATTTGGGGCGAGGGAATCTCCGATTGACGGGTTAAACTGGTCATGCGAACTCAATGTACAGTGTATGTGTGTTTTGTTTTGAAAGGGGGTTTGGGATATATCGGGGGCTCCACAGAGTTTTTTACGGGGGTCCCGCTACCCGGATAGCGGGCTGGGGGTCAAGGGGGCTAGCAGCCCCCTTGCGGGGTGCGGGACAGCGCCCCGTTAGAATTTTTTTTCTAACAAGGACAGTGTCGTGGAGTATGTGTGTGTGCATATATATATATATATATATATATATATATATATATAATGGGGGAAAAGGCATCCAAAGGATACGTGGGAGAAAGCGCTCGGACGCTAGGGTGCTAGCGCCCCACATGCCAGGCACGTGGGCGCTCGGGCGCTAGCGCTTTGGGCGCTAGCGCTTTGGGCGCTAGCGCTTTGAGCGCTAGCGCCCCACATGTCAGGCACGTGGGCGCTCGGGCGCTAGCGCTTTGGGCGCTAGCGCCCCACGTGTCAGGCGCTCGGACGCTAGCGCTTTGAGCGCAAGAGCGCTAGCGCCCCACGTGTCAGGCGCTCGGGCGCTAGCGTTTTGAGTGTAAGAGCGCTTGCGCTTTGAGCTCTAGTGCCCCACATGTCAGGTACGTGGGCGCTCGGGCGCTAGCGCTTTGGGCACAAGGGGGACTTGGTCCCTGCAATAAGAGTTGTACTCCTAGAAAGGCACACTTATTATTTTGTGTGTGTGTGTGTGTGTGTGAGGAGTTAAACTCCTAGGATATTTTGAAGCTGATGAAGGGGGGCTTTTCCCCTTGAGCCCTGGATCTTCCCCAAAGTGGGGTTTGTGGAGATGGGTCTCCTTCTCCTCCCTGTCGTTTGGCCGGATCTTGGAAAAAAGGGGGTGAGACTTAAAAATCTCCCCCTTTTGAGATCTAATGGTAGATCCAAGTTCCCCTTTGTGGGTTTTGTGGTGAAAAACTATTTAGTTTTGAAAAAGGAAGAGTAAAACTCTTGATTTAATTCAAAAGAAATAAGAAGGTTTTAGAACCTTAAGGAAGGAGAAAGATGCACAGGCCCTAACTTTTTTTTGGGGAATGAAAAGTATATCTTATTCATCATCATGTTACCTTATATAGGCTTACATATTTACATATAGCCCCTTGGGCTTTACAAAATGATATTTTGCCCATCCCATGGCTCATGTGCTATTTCTTTTTGCACATAAGCCATGGGCTTTACAAAAGTTTGGCTTTATGCCCATTCATGCATAAAAAATTACATAAAAATTATTTATTACATGATTTTATTGTTGGCATGGGGAGGCTGGCCGCGGGCTCGACTTGGGCATGGGCCTGCTTGACCTGGGCTTGGGCCTGCTTGGCTTGGGGTTGACCTTGACTTTGACTCGGTCAACCGGGGTGCAAATTTTGACCCCAACAAAGTGCCCCCATCAATAAATGCACACCGCACATTTGAGTTGTGTGCATGAAATTGATGGATCTTGAAGCTGGACTTCGAGGTGGAACATCATTCCAGGGGCGGAGCATCCCTCGGGGAGCATGATTCCCGGGGTTCGGAGCATCATTCCGATCTGCAGAGCATAATTCCATGGTTGGAGTATCATTCTGATAAGCAGAGCATGACTCCTAAGGGCCGGAGCATCATTCCGAAGAGCCGGAGCATAATTCCAAGGATCGGAGCATCATTCCGAAGAGCGGAGCATGATTCCAAGGATCGGAGCATCGGAGCATGATTCCAAGGATCGGAGCATCATTCCGAAGGGCGGAGCATGATTCCAACGATCGGAGCATCATTCCGAAGAGCGGAGCATGATTCCAGGGATCGGAGCATCATTCCGAAGAGCGGAGCATGATTCCAGAGATCAGATCATCATTCCGAAGAGCGGAGCATGATTCCAGGGATCGGATCATCATTCCGAAGAGCGGAGCATGATTCCAGGGATCGGAGCATCATTTCGAAGAGCGGAGCATGATTCCGAGGGTTGGAGCATGATTCCGAGACATTCTGACCGAAGCATAATTTTGATGCAGAGGTTGATTCCCAGGCGCAGCATAATTCCGACAGGGAAGGCAAATACTCCGAAGCGAAGCATGATTTCGACACGGGTACATTCTGAGACAGAGCATGATTCCGGCGTAGAGCTTGTTGGCTGACTTGATTCCGAGACGAAGCATAATTTTGACAGGGAAGGCAGGTACACCGAGGCGAAGCATCATTTCGACACGGGGTGCATTCTGAGACGAAGCATGATTCCGACACAGAGCTTGCTGGCTGACTTGATTCCGAGGCGGAGCATAATTCCGACGAGGAGGTCGTTGGTTGATTCCGAGCCGAAGCATAATTCCGACAGGGAAGGAAGATACACCGATGCGAAGCTTGATTTCGACGCGGGGTACACTATGAGACGAAGCATGATTCCGACGCAGTGCTGGTTGGTCGATTTGATTCCGAGGCGGAGCATAACTCCGGCAGGAAAGGTAGATATCCCGAGGCGAAGCATGATTTCGACACGGGGTAAATTCTGGAACGGAGCATGATTCCGCCGCAGAGGTTGTTGGTTTGATTTGATTTGGGTTCTCTATACTGGAATATGGTACCATAAGCGAATCTTCATTTGTCATGAGAGGATTTGGGGATTTTTTTTTGTCGGCATCTGCATTGCTGCACTGGAATAATGCCAGGAGCAACCCGGGAGGATTTGGGAATTGGTGGCTTAGGAGACAGGTTTAGATCCCTATCACCTTAGGCTTTTCAATTTCATGGGCCGTAAGGGTCCCACGAAAGCATTTTCTCCCTACGAGTCGAAAGGATCTCGTAGGTGTATTTTCTTCTTAGGAGTCATGGAGACTCCTAAGTGTGTTGCTCCTTTGTGAGTCGTAAGGATCTCACACGGGAATTTTCTCCTCACAAAGTCGAGAGGAATTTGCGAGTGCATTTCATCTCTTTTTTACGAGTTTGCGCCCTTTCGGGTTTTCACAAACTCACCGGCAGACCTGCTGTTTTTACTCACGGAGCCCTTTCGGTTTTTCATCCGTGCCCATTTTTCTTGTGGACATACCATATTTTTTTTGGGCTTTGAATGTGGTCTCACCGGTAGGACTCGGGAGAGATTGGGATTGTTTTACGCCCATGGATTGTATACGGTTTTGCAGGATGTATGAACTAGACCGTAGGGTCGGAAAATTTTTGGGACTTTGTTGGCGTCTGCATCGCTGCACTGGAATATGGTACCAGGAGTGACTCATAATTCGCCGTTGGGGTATAGGGTTTGGAATTTGGCTAGCGTCTGCATCGCTGCACTGGAATATGGTACCAGGAGCGACTCATCATTCGCCATTGGGGTATGGGATTTGGAATTTGGCTGGCGTCTGCATCGCTGCACTGGAATATGGTACCAGGAGCGACTCATCATTCGCCATTGGGGTATGGGATTTGGAATTTGGCTGGCGTCTGCATCGCTGCACTGGAATATGATACCAGGAGCGACTCATCATTCGCCATTGGGATTTAAGTTCTGGATGGCGTCTGCATCGCTGCACTGGAATATGGTACCAGGAGCGACTCATCATTCGCCGTTGGGATTTAGGAAGCGATGGCTTAGGAAACAGGTTTAGTTCCCTATCACTTAAGGCTTTTCAATTTTATGGGCCGTAAAGGTCCCATAAAAGCATTTTCTCCCTACGAGTCGTAAGGATCCCGTAGGTGCATTTTCTCCTCAGGAGTCGTGAGGACTCCCAAGTGTGTTTTTCCTTTGTGAGTCGTAAGGATCCCACGAAGGTTTGTTCTCCTCATGCATCGTGAGGACACATGAGTGGGTCTTTCCAATGAGCATAATTCCAAGGGCGGAGACCAGCCATGCAACTGGTGATTACGGTGGGGTATAGGTATGATGAGAATTATTTGAGCCCATGGATTGTATACGGTAGTCAATTTGGGGACTAACCGTAGGGCCGGAAGAATTTTGGGAAACTGGATTTTGGTTGGCGTCTGCATCGCTGCACTGGAATATGGTACCATAAGCGACTCATCATTCGCCGTTGTTTTGTTTTTTTTTGTTTTTTTTGTTTTACCGCGATTGCTCTATCATTTCAGCTTTTCTTATCGCGAAGATCGCGATTGCCCTATCATTTCGTCTTTTGTTCGCGGTTGCCCAATCATTTTGGCTTTATTTTCATCTTTATTTTACTCGCTGATTTTTATTGCGAGTTGCCCCATCATTTCGGCTTTTCTTTATTTTTCTTTTATTTACACATTCTTTGTTTATTTACATATATATTTTTTTTACATTCCCAGTTTAACGACTTAGAGGTCGACTGTTCCCAGTTTAATGACGTGGTGGTCGATTGTTTTTAGAGAAAGGCAGATGTCTGAGAGAATCAGTTTCACGAAAAACTTCGGTCTCCGTTTGTATAAATTGGCGGTCGCAGCTGGACTGTTTGTTAACACGCCTTTAGACAGTTCTATCTCTCCTGCCTTGTATTGCTTTTCGACCCAATCTTTGAAGACGAAGCAGTTCTCAATGGCTTGACCTATCACTCTGTGATAGGGGCAGTATTTGGGGTCGTCGGTCATATTCGCTTCCTGCGGTCTTTTTGACTCTGGCAGTTGTAGACCGTTCCTCAGGGCGTTTTTGAATATTTTACGGATTTTTTCCCTTCTGAAGGAATAGACCTTATCTAGCTTCTCTTTGAGTGGAGATTCTCCTCCCTCTCCAGACACTGGTTTCCGAGGCTAGTTGGCACTAGGCCCGCTCATCCCTTGCTTATTTCGGTTACCCGAAGTGTTAAAAGATTCAGAATCGTCAGAACCTCCGCCTTTGCGATTTTCGTCCTTTTGGTTTCTCCAGGACCTATTGTTATTTTGGGAGTCAGAGGAGGACTCCTGCTTTGAGCGTTCCAACATCTGAACTTTCCTGGTCAGCTCTTGGAATGTTTTGAGACCCGCGGTGCATAGAAACGGGGCCATCCAATTGTTGAGATTTCTGACAAGGAGACTGACAGATTAGTCCTGCTTTATTGGCGGTTCACATTTGACGGAGAGATTGCGCCATCGGGTTATAAAATCCGTGCCGCTTTCGTTGTTCTTTGGCTTGGTCCTTACGAGATCGGCAATGGTGATCTTGTCGCCGACGCTCATGAACCTCTGCCAAAACAGAGACTCCATTTGGACTAAAGTTGTTACGGAGCCATCCGGTATGCTCACGTACCATTCGAAAGCAACGCCGGCCAAGCTATTATCGAACTGATGGAGGAGAAGTGCATCATTGCCCCCAGTATTCCCGCATGAGGCTTTAAAGTGGGCGATATGCTGATTCGCAATTCCTGTCCCATCGAATCTTCCGAATTTGGGGATGACTTAGCCGCTAGGAAATTCTACCAGATCATACTGAGCAGGATATGGTCTCCCACTACTGCTGATATCTTTTTGCGCTTCGGTTTTGGCCACCAATGTTTTGACTTTGTTGGCAACCAAATCCATGATTTGATCTTAAGTTAGCGGGCTACTGTCATCGGTAACCAAGACATTTCCCGAGATAGGATGCGACTGATTTTCATGCGGTCCGCCCACTTTTGGATTTGAGGGAATAGGCGTCGGCTGCCCTGGGACACCGTTTCCCGGTTCATGAGCAGAGCCCTGCCCTTGATTGGACGGCTGAGAGGCAAGTCGGGCTGTGAGCTGTAAGACGACGTTTGTCAAGTCGTCAATTTTTGAGTAGAGCTTGGCCATCTCCTTGTTTTTGCTTTTGAACTGCTTTCGGAGCTCTTGAAGCAGCTCTTGCTCCGCGGTCCTGGGGTGGAAAGTCGGCTCTTCCTCGCTGTCTGAGCTTGACTCTACATGGACTGAGGGGTATTTCTGCCTATCATCCTCGTCGAGAGGGTTTTCATCATCCAGCGGAGGTGGTTGTTCTTGGGAAGCGGCAACCACATTCAAGCCAGATTGGATTTGAGATGTGGTGGTCCCGTCCTTGCTCTTGCTGCGTGTGCTTACCGTGTAGACAGTGTGGACAACATATCCTGCCATTTCCTCATCTTCGGCGGGGTAACCCTGTTCTTCGAACCTCATGAGGTTCAGCCTAGCAGGAGCCCTAGCCCTTTGGTTGGCTCTATATCTGAGCCTTTTCTGCCTGAGCTTCTCAATTTTAAGGGCTTGGCGGGCATCTGTTTTCTGGGAAGCCACTGTGAGTCGATTAGCGGGGAGCTTAGAGAAGACACCCGATCGAGCAGTTGTCAGAGGCACTGCCGGAGATTGCTCGAGATGCCTTGTTGCTTTGTTGGTGTTGATGGCCTTGCCCCCAGCTGGGGCCAAGGAGAGTCGTTCAAACACCGACTTGCGTTTGAGTTGGGGCACCTTCGAGACCACCACATTTGGCCTCTTGCCTTTCGAGACCGGTTTGTCTGTCACCGAGGCTTGAGGAGCTGGGATGGCGTGAGCTGGCACGAACAGGATAGAGCCGAATGGTAGCGGCGGCTCTTCCCATTGTCGCCCGAGACTGGCCGGAAGGACCGTCCTGACATCCATCTTCATCGTGTAGGAGATGGGAGCTGTGTCGAGAGCTGAGCTTGTCCTTGGAGACATTTTTGCTGCGACCGGAGATTGCAATTTGAAATTTGTTAACCTGCACAAAGAAGCATGATTTCAGTACAGGAAGTCGATATGTATATTGATTGAGTTCGCATGAACGTTTAACCCGAAATATGGGAGGAGAGAAAGGTCCCACCGGGCATGCCAGAATCTGTAGGGTGTTTTTCATCACCCCATTGAGATGGGAATATGCGCACGCTTGTCAGGCGTACTACAGATTCCCTCTGGCTAGGGTAGGCCGGGGTTTATTGATTGTGGGGATCCGAATCTCCGGCAGCCGCAGACTAAACTGCCGTTAATTACCCCTTGCATTTGGAGTGAGGGAACATCTGATTGACGGGTTAAACTGGTCATGCGATCTCAATATGCAGTGTATGTGTGTTGTGTTTTGAAAGGGGGTTTGGGATATATCGGGGGCCCCGCAGAGTTTTTTACGGGGGTCCTGCTACCCGGATAGCGGGCTGGGGGTCAAGGGGCTTGCAGCCCCCTTGCGGGGTGCGGGGCGGCGCCCCGTTAGAATTTTTTTTCTAACAGGGACAGTGTTGTGGAGTATGTGTGTGTGTTTGTATACATACATACATATATATATATATATATATATATATATATATATATATATATATATAAAGGGGGAAAAGGCATCCAAAGGATACGTGGGAGAAAGCGCTCGGATGCTAGCGCTTTGGGCGCTAGCGCCTTAAGCGCAAGAGCGCTAGCGCCCCACGTGTCAGGCACGTGGGCACTCGAGCGCTAGCGCTTTGAGCGCAAGAGCGCTAGCGCCCCACGTGTCAGGCGCTCGGGCCCTAGCGCTTTGCATGCAAGAGCCTAGCTCTTTGAGCGCTAGCGCCCCACGTGTCAGGCGCTCGGGTGCTAGCGCTTTGGGCGCTAGCGCCTTGAGCATAAGAGCGCTAGCTCCCCACGTGTCAGGCACATGGGCGCTCGGGCGCTAACGCTTTGGGTGCTAGCGCTTTGAGCGCAAGGGGGACTTGGTCCCTGCAATAGGAGTTGTACTCCCAGAAAGGCACACTTATTATTTTGTGTATGTGTGTGTGTGTGTGTGTGTGTGTGTGTGTGTGTGTGTGTATGAGGAGTTAAACTCCTAGGATATTTTGAAGCTGATGAAGGGGGGCTTCTCCCCATAAGCCCTGGATCTTCCCCAAAGTGGGGTTTGTGGAGATGGGTCTCCTTCTCCTCCTTGTCGTTTGGCCGGATCTTGGAAAAAAGGGGGTGGGACTTAAAAATCTCTCCTTTTTGAGATCTAATGGTAGATCTAAGTTCTCCTTTGTGGGTTTTGTGGTGAAAAACTATTTAGTTTTGAAAAAGGAAGAGTAAAACTCTTGATTTAATTCAAAAGAAAGAAGAAGGTTTTAGAACCTTGAGGAAGGAGAAATAGGCACAGGTCCTAATTTTTTTTTGGGAATGAAAATTATATCTTATTCATCATCATGTTGCCTTATATAGGCTTACATATTTACATATAGCCCCTTGGGCTTTACAAAATGACATTTTGCCCATCCCGTGGCTCATGTGCTATTTCTTTTTGCACATAAGCCATAGGCTTTACAAAAATTTGGCTTTATGCCCATTCATGCATAAAAAATTACATAAAAATTATTTATTACATGATTTTATTGTTGGCATGGGGAGACTGGCCGCATGCTCGACTTGGGCATGGGCCTGCTTGACCTAGGCTTGGGGTTGACCTTGACTTTGACTCGGTCAACCGGGGTGCAAATTTTGACCCCAACATGGTCGAGATGCGAACAACGCATAGAAGAAGCTCCTGCCGTGGGCATGTTCATGTGGACCCTCGACCCTCAGTCGACTATCTTCCAATTCATGATGTTCTTCAAGCCGACCACCATCCAGGCCTTGATTGACAAGCTAACCCAAATTGACCAGATGGGCTATAGGCCTTTCCCTTCAAAAGGGGATTTTCGAAATGAAAAAGGCAAAGGGAAAGCGACCTTTGTCGCCAACGCTCAACAACAGCCGAGTGAGCCGAAACTAGCTGCTCGCCAGGGCAACAAGCAGCGATCCCTCGATGAGAAGTTAAGACGTCCTTACTCATTTCCCCAGGATAAAACAAGAAGACCGTTCGAACTGGAAGTGCGCACGGGCTCATCACTCTGCCGGATCCAAGACATCCGTCGCAACCTGGTGACGTTAACCATCCTAACTATTGTCCCTACCATAGAGTAATGGGTCACCCACTCGAAGATTGCTACGTCTTAAAAAACTGGGTTGAAGACCAATACCAGCAAGGCAAATTCACGTTGTCTGAAATCTGGATGGTGAACCCGCCACAACCACATGCTCCGAAAAAGATGGACATGCCGGGGGCATCGTGCTCATTCATAGAGGAAGCTCCATGAGCAGTGCCAAGATCCTTGGATTATGTGACAAGGTCTATCAAGGGGAAACCTACTTGTTCATAGAGTATCCGGCGAAACTTCGCCTCAAAGGTACTACGGACCGAGATGTCCTAAAACTAAAACCTGACCGAAATGTCCTAAAACTAACTATGGACCGTAACGTCCTTAAACTACTACAAACCGCAGTATCCTAAGGCTGACACAAAAAAAACAAAAAAAAACGGTACGTCCATAAGCGAAATGGGAATGGATGAAAACCCGAAAGGGCTTCGTGAGTAAAAGCAGCAGGGCTACCGGCGGGTTTATGAAAACCTGAAAGGGCGCAATCTCGTTAAAAGACACTTGCAAGGTCCTCTCGACCTGGTAAGGAGAAAATACCTGCGTGAGATCCTTACGACTCACAAGGGAGCAACACACTTAGGGATCCCCAGTATTCCTAAGGAGAAGTTATACTTACGAGATCCTCACGACTCGTAAGGAGAATTCCCCTATGAGACCTTCACGGCTCTTAGGATTCAAAAGCCTTAAGCTACAGGGATCTAAACCTGTTCTTAAGCCGTCATACACCCCGATATTGCCCTACAAGCTGTTCAACATTGACTCTTGTATACAATCCACGGGCATGAATAAACATTTCCCCAACAGAGTCCCACCAGCAATGAGTGATATCATCACATGGTGAACGACCCTTGTAAGTCCTCTCGACTTATAAGGAGAAAACACTCTTGAAAGATACTTACGACTTATAAGAGAACATATACTTAAGAATCCTCACGATTCCTAAGGAGAAATCGCACCTACGAGATCCTCACGACTTGTAGGGAGAAATACCTTTATGAGACCCTTACGGCTCATGAAGTCAAAAGTCTTAGTCGACAGGATCTTAACCCTGTTTGCTAAGCCACCTTTTTTCGAATCGACAAAGGCAAATGACGATTCGCTCCTGGCAATATCCCAGTCGTAGCGATGCTGATGCCTAAAATCGGTATCAGATCCCATGTCCTTAAACTCGCGATAAAAATCAGCGAGCCAAAATGCATATGAAATAGCCGAAATGATGGGGCAACTTGTAATAAAATCAGCAGGTAAAAAAATATATGCATACAAAAATAGCCGAAATGATTAGGCAACTCGCAATAAAAAGCAGCGAGTGAAAAGGAAAAAACAGCTGAAATGATTGGGTACCGCGAAAAATAGCCGAAATGATTGGGCAGTTGCGACTTTCGCGATATAAAAAGCTGAAATGATAGAGCATCGCAGAAAGAAATAAAAAAAATGAAATGAAACTTTTTGCCCTGAAGGTAAGTCTACACTGACCCCTGTATACAATCTATGGGCATAAACGAAAAGAGAACCACATTTCCCGACAGACTCTGTTAAAGAGAGAGTTGGATCTCAACGGAGTTTCTTCCTTCCTCAAGCAGGATGCAGACGCGACATCAACAAACAGAGCCACGGCAAAGTCCCCTAGTTCCAAATCTCGACGGTTCACAGACAACCTAGAGACTACCTCGGAGCCATGGCAGAGTCCCTAGTTCTACATCTCGACGGCAATATCTACAGCCTAGAGATCAACAACAACGTTCTTCTTCCAGCAGGATGCAGATGCGACATCAACAAACGAAGCCACGGAAAAGTCCCCTAGTTCCAAATCTCGACGGTTCATAGACAACCTAGAGACTACCTCGGAGCCATGGCAGAGTCCCTAGTTCCAAGTCTCGACGGCAACATCTACAGCTTAGAGATCAACAACAGCGTTCTTCCTCCAGCAGGATGCAGACGCGACATCAACAAACGGAGCCACGACAAAGTCCCCCAGTTCCAAGCCTCGACGGTTCACAGACAACCCAGAGACAACCTCGACATTCGTCACAATATTGCAGACACAATGTCAACAAATGAAGCCAAGGAAAATCCCTCGCTTCAGGGTCTTGACGGCAACTCAAATGAGACCTGAAAGACTGTCGGAGATTATCCCACACCAGCGCGGAGTGGTCATGACTCATCGGGGCTCCAAAACTGAGCCTAACCTCAAGTAAAAAGCGACATGGAATATCCCTAACGCTTGCTCTTTAGACGGTAATACCACCTGGAAGATTGCTTGAAGACGTCTTTTCCAGCCCCCGAAGGGATCAGAGACACAACAGACGTGGGGCTACTCGAACAACAAGATTGCATATCGAGGAATACACCAGCCAACGTGATGGTACGACAGGTAAAAATCCCTAGTACCACAGACCCTAACGGACTTCTATTAGCAGGAGTTAACTGTGACGTTAGGACATCCTTGCGAGAACTTCTCGATTCGTCTCGACTCGTGGGGAAATAATGTTCCTGTGAGAACTTCTCGACCCGTCTCGACTTGTAGGGAAAAGCCTTAGGCAATGGGGATAAGGACCTGTTTCCTAAGCACTGGAGCCCTGCAAGTTAGTCTAAGATGGACTATTGCATACTACTTACAGGCCACACTCTCCAAAGTCGAACATCGACAAGGAGGGAAACAATCACTTACAAGTCCTCTCGACTTGTGAAGGAGAAAACTCTCCTGTGAGATCCTTACGACTCTCAAGAGAAAACACGCACTTAGGAATCCTCACGATTCCTAAAGGAGAAATTACACCTACGAGATCCTCACGACTCGTAGAGAGAAAAATCTTTATGAGACCCTCACGGCTCATAAAGTTGAAAAGTATTAGGTGGCAGATCCTAACCCTGTCTCCTAAACCATCACTGCCCTGCAAGGAGGTCAAGATGGACTATCCACGGGCCATACTCTCCCAATTCGAATATCGACAAGGAGGGAAACAACCACTTACGAGTTCTCTCGACTTGTGAGGGAGAAAATGCTCTTGTGAGATCCTTACGACTCTCAAGAGGAAACGCACTTAGGAATCCTCATGACTCCTAAGGAGAAAATACACCTATGAGATCCTCTCGACTCGTAGGGAGAAAAATCTTTATGGACCCTCACGGCTCATAAATTTGAAAAGTCTTAGGTAGCAGATCCTAACCCTGTCTCCTAAGCCATTGCTGCCCTACGAGGAGGTCAAGGTGGACTATCTACGAGCCACATTTGCCTAAGCCACATTCGCTAATGAAATAAAGAAGTTACTTACGGGCCCTCACGATTCGTAAGGAAAAATACCCGAGTGAGATCCTTACGACTCACGGAGGCGATGAACACTTAGAAATCCTCACGATTTCTAGGGAGAATTTACACCTACGGGATCCTCTCGACTCGCAGGGAGAAACAACCTTCTTGAGACCCTTACGGCTCATGAAGATGAAAAAAGTTTTAGGCTACAAGGACCCCAAACTTGTCTCCTAAGCCCTCAATTCTATGGCCATGCATAGCTCTGCACTACTTCACCCACGTACATACTTACATGGGAAAAGTAGTGGGGGGCATTTGTTCCCGCTAAAATCTTCGGCCAAGAGCTATTTGTGCCTGTTTACACCGGTTTAAGCTTCGCTTATAGATATGTATGAAATTGGGCTCGTTCATATAAGCACATGCACACATCAAAGGGAACACTTGGTAGTCAACGACAAAAAGAAAGCTTTTTATTGAACATTTTATTTTACAGGAAATAGATCACCAAACATGGGATCGAAAGTACAGGGATTCACAAAACTATGGATAAAATTATCTAACTCCCTCTCTGCCTTCTCCACTATGTCAAAGTGGTGATCTTCACGAACAGTCGCTTCCCATCGGTCAATACCGTGCCCATCAGCGAAGGCAGACATGACGACCCGCTGAGCCCGTATCTGGCATAGTAACTGAACAGAGCGTTCCCTCAGAGCTGTGGTAATTAAAAGTGCCTCGTGAAAGCACTCGATCTTGTCCTCTGCGGCGTCAAAAATTGCTGGAGTCATCTCCGCTGGATGAGGAGGGATGTCATCGAGCACGGACAAGAAGACCATCCGAAGCCAAATAGAGCCAATGGGGAGAGGAAATCCTCTACGAGTCAAGAGCTCGTACAGCACCGTATCGCATTGGTCATCCGTAAGAGCAGGGTCCACCAAGCGTGCAGCAAAACGAGGAACGATTTCCTCAATAGGCACCTCCCATGGTTTCCGGCGAGCATGTGGACGATTACAAGCCATAGCTCTTACTACTAAAATAATTCTCTGAAAATGAGAGAGAAGAGAGGCATTGCTTCAAATTATAAGGAGAGACATTTAAGTCTAGGCACAGAAAATTTTGTGCATGATGGAACAGTTTCCAAGCTCTGCATTGGAAAAGAGAAGTTTGACTCAGGAAAAGCAAAGAAAGAAGGCGAAACGACACCTTCGGTAAAGAGGCAGCGCCCCATAAGAGCGCTCGTGCCAAGAGCGCCAGCGCTAAGAGTCAAAAACTCTGAGGCAGTGCTCATGTGCAAAACACGAGAGCGCCAGCGCCAAGTGCGCCAGCGCTAAGAGTCAAAGACTCTGAGGCAGCACTCACGTGCAAGGCATGAGAGCGCTCGCACCAAGTGTGCCAGCGCTAAGAATCAAAGACTCTGAAGCAGCGCTCACGTGCAAGGCACGAGAGCGCCAAGTGCTAGAACTAAATGTTCTCCACCGTTGGATCAAAGATCCAATGAAGATGATAAATCATCGAATTACCAGAATAAAATTCTGTTAAGGAAATACTCCTCAGAATCTTTCCAAACAGGAAAGATTGTGCTCTGTAAATCAAAGCCCAGTTGGATCAATGATCCAATGGTGATTAAAAATCACCAAGATACAGAATATGCTCTGTATGGGAAAATATTTCCCAATCTTGTTAAAAACAAGAAGATTGTCTTCTGTAAAATAGAAGCCCTAGGATTAAAGATCCAACGGTGGGAAACATCCCCAAATCAATTAGAGAAAATATCTCTTTAACTGATTCAACAAATCAGCCTCCCCTATATAATGACCCCAAGACTTCAAGTCTTACACAGAACCCCCCTACAAACTTTGAGAAATTTTCAAAAAGAAGAGCAGGCTCTCGGAAGAAGAATTTCTTCAAGGTAAATAAAACAGAGAGATCAAAGCATCTCGTCAAAAAGAAGAACTTAGTTCTTTTTCTAGATCATAGATCTATAAGCAGAGGTCTTTCAAAAAAAGAGATCATAACATCTCATCATAAAAAGGGGGGAGAAGAACCTAATTCTCTTCAGATCATAGATCCATAAAGACAAAGTCTTTCACAAAAAAAATAAGAGATTGTAACAACTCCTATAAAAATAAGAACCTTGTTCTTAGAGCCACGAGACAAAGTCACTTATAAATGAGAACTTAATTCTCAGAGCACAAAATTGATCAAGAGCGCTCTGCACACATTGGCTGGCGCTCTGTGCCAAGCACGCCACGTGCTCTTCACGTGTGCGCTATTTCACAAGGAGCGCTCTGCACTCATAGGCCGGCGTTCAGCGCCAACTACACCACGTGCTCCTCATATGGGCACTACTTAATAAAGAGCGCTCTGCACTCATTGGCTGGCGCTCAGCGCCAAGCGCGCCACATGCTTCTTACGTGTGCGCTATTTTACAAGAAGCGCTATGCACTTATTGACTGGCGCTTAGCGCCAAGAGCGCCACGTGCTCCTCACGTGTGCGCTATCTCATAGGAAGCGCTTTAGCACTCATTGACTGGCGCTCAGCGCCAAGCGCGCCACGTGCTCCTCACGTGGGCACTAAGGGAACATAAACTGTTTTTTAAATAAAGCCCCAGAGCCATAATGAGTGCTCAACAATCAATAAAAGACAAAAAAGGTTGTCAGAATCCAAACCAATGCTCAGCATTGTTAAATAAGAAAAGGACTGAGCCTAATTAAATGTTCAACATTTTAACTGAGTGGGCCGAGCCCAAGTTGGCCATAGACCCCTAATTCAGATTAATTGAGCCCATATGCTCATAAATCTTTTTAACTAATTTTAGTCCCAAACTTGACTACAGATCTTCCAACCAACATTGGTTCAAGGGTACATCTCTTCATACATCTGATATGCGTCGTTGTAATTCTTCAACGTCTTCAGAAAGGTGGCGGGTCCCGACAACTAGAAACCCAGTGGACCGCAACGTCCTAAAACTAACAATGGACCGTAATGTCTTTAAACTAACTACGGACCGCAACTTCTTTAAACTAAACTCTATGGACTATGGGGTCTTTAAACTCATGGACTATGATGTCCTTAAACTTTATGGACTATGAGGTCCTTAAACTCATGGACTATGACGTCCTTAAACTTTACAGACCATGAGGTCTTTAAACTGGACTATGAGGTCCTTAAACTCATGGACTATGATGTCCTTAAACTTTATGGACTATGAGGTCCTTAAACTCATGGACTATGATGTCCTTAAACTTTACAGACTATGAGGTCTTTAAACTGGACTATGATGTCCTTAAACTTCACGGACTATGAGGTCCTTAAACTCATGGACTATGATGTCCTTAAACTTTACAGACTATGAAGTCTTTAAACTAGACTATGATGTCTTTAAACTGGACTATGAGGCCCTTAAACTCATAGACTATGATGCCCTTAAACTTTATGGACTATGAGGTCCTTAAACTCATGGACTATGATGTCCTTGAACTTTACAGACTATGAGGTCCTTAAACTAGACTATAATGTCTTTAAACTGGACTACGAGGTCCTTAAATTTATGGACTATGATGTCCTTAAACTCTATGGACTATGAGGTCCTTAAACTCATGGACTATGATGTCCTTAAACTTTACAGACTATAAGTTCTTTAAACTGGACTATGATGTCGTTAAACTCACATGGACTATGATGTCCTTAAACCCAATGGACCGCAACGTCCCTAAACTAAGACGATAGAGCCCAAATGCTCTGTCGTCGGATCTAAATGATCCTGACCCCCCGTTGAGTAGATCTTAGTCTAAAAATTAGACTAACGTATCCTCAACAAATATTTAGGTTGATCTTAATCTCAAATGAGATTAACGGTCCTTAAACCAACCCAAACCCAAATCTAAGAAAATACGGATTTGGACTAATCCATGCCCTATGGGCAATAACATAAATTAGTCTCCGCATACAATCCACGGGCAACCAAAAACAAACAAACACATACGACACGAAGTGACCATCTGGAGAAAAAGAAAGTGGTTACCGCGATGCGGTAGCGTAATTAACTGCAGGGGCTTGCGCCTGCAAGGAAGAGCGTCCCCATAATAAAAAAACCCTAACAATGAGGGGGAATCTAATGAAGTCTGCTACAATGGCCGTATCCGTCTAAATCTCCGATACACGGTGTCATAAATCAACTTGGCATTTTTGGAGAGGTGGGCGGATAAATCCAAATAGTATCTGCCCCTAAAATTCAGGACAGACCTCCCAACGTTCCGGTCACGTCTTTCAGCGGAGAACAGACCCGGGCTGTGATCACCAGCGGGTCGTTGTGAGGCTGGGATATCCTGTGGAGGTCCTCGTCGGTAAAGATGATCGGCTCGGCTGCTTTAGCCCTCTTCCTGGGTTGGCTGCCATTACTTTCGGCCGGTAAGGGGCACCGCATTTTGTCCGTCTCCGACGTACCCCCCGCTGACATGACTATGATTTGACCGATTGTCAACTCGCCGGGAGGGGGATGGTGCTCTTGCTCATGGCCGGCTTGCCGCTTGTCTCTCAAGTACTTTGCAAAGTGCCATGAGCGGATCAACTCCTCGATGTAGTCTCGGAGCTGCTTGCAGTTCTCGGTGGGGTGGACCTGTGACCTGTGGAAAACGCAGTAGGGGCCCCGGGTACACTTGGCCGCTCTATTCAGGACTGGGGGGAGTTTGAAGAATCTCTCGCTTTTTGCCTCCTCCAACAGTTCCGTCTGGGAGACGTTGAGCAGGGTGTACTCCTGGAATTTTGGAGAGTAGGGCTTTGGATGCTCAATCTTCTTTTTCTGGTCGGTCTGGTTTGTCCGATGTAGGTTTGCGTTCATCTCGGACTCGAGCTGGATCTCTCGTTCGGTCCATGCTTTTACCTCGTCCATTGTATTAGGTTGCGCTAATGCAAAGGAGCGGAGCCACTTCATATGCCTAAGACCCGACCTAAGGGCCGTAATGACCGTCTCGCCCCGGTGCTCTGGGACCTCAAGGAGAGCGTTGTAGAAGCGGGTAACGTATCCTTTGAAGGACTCCTTATCCCCGCTCTTTATTGTTAAGAGATGATCGACGGTCCGCTTCTGCCATCTGTTCCCGACGAAATAGCCGAGGAACTGGGTGGCCAGTTTATCGAAGGTAGAGATTGAGCATGGCGTGAGTCCTCAGAACCAGTCTCATCTAGAACTGATGAGAGTGACGGGGAAAGCCCGGCATTGCGCGGCATCGGAGTTGTCCTGGAAACTCATCCTTGCTGTGATCGCGTCCAAATGTTCTTTCGGGTCGGATTTCCCGTCGAAGAGGGAGACCTTTGGTGGCTTGTTCCTGGAGGAGACATATACAGCGAGCAGCTCTTCAGTGAAGGGCATTGTATGCGAGTCGGCGGTATATCTAGCCCCGTCGCTTGAAGGACGACTCTCCCGATGTATGCCATCGATTTTCTTTTCGAGGGTATCGAGTCGGTCATGGTATCCCAAGAATTCGGCATACTCAGATTTATGGCCCCTGCTGCTGGCGGCTTGCGCCTGACCGCGGTTCCGGTTCTGTTCGATAAGGTTCCTCAGGTCCCCTGGCGAGGTCGTCTTTGAGCTACCATGGTGAGTCCCGTCCGCACGACCCTGTCGAGGGAGAGGGCGCCGGCCATGCCTGGGAGCAGGCGAGCTGACCGACACCTCCTCGGGAGGGACAGGAGCACGATGGCCTCAGGGCATGGTGCTCTTTCATAAGACCTCGATGTCGAGCTATGAGGTGCCTACCGGGTCATCGAATTGGTCGGCACGGGGGACCTGTGGCTGCCGGAGACAGCGAAACAGTGCTCGGATGTGCTAGCGCACGCAGTGCTTTTTCTCCCCATGTGTCGCTCCCGGGGTGGGGGAACGACGACTTGGGGAGCTTGCTTCGCCGTTTGGACACGGACAAGCGCATCCATGACGGACGCGAGCCGATCTATTCGAGCAGACAGTGCGTGAATGGCGTTCGGGGGAGGAGGGGATCCATCCGCGCCTCCATTGTGGGGAAGACGGCGGCTAGTGCTTGGATCTTCAAGGTGATCGCTCGCCATGAAGTCGAGATCGGAAGGTTAACTTTCGTTGAGTGGAACTAGTCTTTCCCACAGACGGCGCCAAATGATGGAGCTCTGGATCTCCTTCAGATGTTACCTTCCGTTGATCTGCAGCGAGGGTTGATGGATGGCAGAGATTGGGTCTGAGGGTTTTCCCTTGATGCGTATGGATCTCAATGGGATTGATTTGAGGATGAAGCCGAGCTACCTGCAAGGAAGTCCCGGGATGGTTGTACCACCGTGGACCCTCTGACGATCAAGTTAGTCGAAGTATTTGGGCAGAGTAACAGCTTATTGGGGTCAAATTGCCTTACCTGAGTCGTTTGAGAAAGGGGTTTATATAGTGGCAGCCGTGGGCTGGCGGGCGCGAGATTCACGCCGGCCATTACGCCCCTGGCATTACACCTGCGTGAAAGGCGGGATTTCCTATTAATGACGAGATATGCTTGTTAATGGGGGAATGCGATGGTGTGGAACACGGGATCGTGGGCGGCGGATATCTCGCGTCAGGCGAGATTTGTGGAGCCATGCCGAAGACGCCTGTGACCCGTGCTGTGGGTCGATCGATGAGATCGAGGAAAATAAGCTTGGTGGGAGGCTCGAAGATGAGCGGGAGGCCGAGCAGGCTTGGTTCATATGATAGCTCGGAGGCAAGCTAGGAGGGCTGAGGGACCTCAGCGTGCGGGAGGGCTTAGAGGCGAGCCAATGATTGTTTGTAAGGCGGGCACAGGAGTGGTCGGAAAGGCCGCTGAAGGTCGGGAACATCCTCGGGACGGGGCATGCTTCCAATGTACCATTCCTGCTCCTTTCCCGTAAGCCTTAGGACACGTCATCTGCCACGTGTCATGATCTGGGGAGTGCTCACTACCGAGCATCATCAGATTGTGATCTGTATAAATTGATCAAAGCATGCACTGTTCCATTAGATGTATATGAAAAGATTATCATGTCCTAATTCAACCCTATGTAGTTGCTTCCGATTTAGTTATCGGTGGAACAAAACTGTTCGTATGTTTCCTTATGATGTTTTTGTAGTTCCACATGTATAAGCAACACCATTAAGGTTCTCAAATGGTTGTCTTAACATACAATTCCATACCAAATTAAACATTAACTCTGTTGTTTCATGCATGATCTCATTTTGCTTTTAGATGAATTCCCTACATTGTGATCGGCTATAAAGGGCCTGTAAGGACACTGTAAGTCCATAATTACAGTGTCTAGACTGCATACCTCATGGAGCATAGGGGCCTATGTGTAAAATAGGCCTGCAGTCTAGAGACTACAATCATTGGAATGCAATGTCCATGCATGCCCGTTTTATCATTGTGATCTTGTTGCTAAAAACTCAAGATAGCTTTTAAAACTTGGGAAAATTGTCTACATGACCCAGATATATTCTCAACTTATATACATATCCTTCTTTATTTTTTTTCCCCTTCACCTCCCTTGACTTTTCAACCTGTATTTTATCCTTTCTAATCCAAAAATGCCTTTCTCTCTCTCATTATATTTTCCCTCCTAAACCCCGAAACACATTTTTTGACCCTTCATCTTCAAAACTCAATTCTCTTTTCATCTCGGATCTCATTTCTTCTCATATCCCATTTACTTTCAAAACTCATTTTTTCTTAAATCAATTGATAATGAGTTTTTGATAATGGGCTTGGTTAATGATGTAAAAGGAAACGGTTGGTTGGTAAAGTTCGCTCATGGACGAACTATGTACGACATAAATGAGGAGGTAAAGAATTATATGAATCTTCAATTGACATAACTCTCTGTAACTCATTGCCTGGCAGTCCAAATACCAGTATTAGCTTGAACTCCGACCAAGAATTACAGTGCATGCTTGAAATACAAGAGAAAATGAAGAGTAGTTTATTTGAACTTACAGTTTTTGTTGGAAATGGTACTAGCGATTCCTCCGCTCAGCCCATGTAAGTAAATGTCTATCTTATTTCGTCCTTTAGAGTGTTCTCCATACCTTTACATTTGTTTTCGATCTTTATTTATTCTCCATCTTTATAGTTTTATTTGGACCATAAGTTATTACTCTCCATATTTACAGTTTTATTTTTACCTTTAATGATCTTTCATCGTTTACTGTATTTTAAAGTCTAATATAGTGATTTTTAAACCATTATATTTTTCAATTTATCTATTAGTACACAAAAGTCTGTAAAGGAAAGCAATCAACAAAATAGTCAACATGTTTGGAGAAGCGATGAAATAGTCAATGATTCTCTCCGAATACCTGCATGGCGGCATTCAACAATTGTTGGTGTTGGGCAACAATTCGAGGGTGTAAAGGAAGTGATGATGGAATTGACATATTATATCATTGCGAAAAGATTTCTATATTTATTTGTGAAGAATGATCATAAAAGGGTGACGGTTATTTGTGCAAAGATTGGAGAATCTGGTTGTAAGTGGAGGCTATATGCTTCACCTATAACGAGATCAACCAAATTTTCTATTAAAACATATGATGGTATCCACACTTGTGGAGGTGGTATGTGTACTGATGGTCGCCCGAGCATTTCGAAATTTGATTTCTTCGGTAATACAGACTACACTGATGCACCGATCGCTACATCGCCCTATTGACTTGAAGAAAGATATACATTTGAATTACGGTATGAAAATTAATTATCACAAAGTATGGTGAGGGAAGGAAAGAGTTCAAGAAGAACTCTATGGTGATGCATGTCATTCTTATGATTCACTAAGATGGTATGACTTTCGTTTGTGCTGTTATGTTTTCAGTCTACCTTAAGTTTTTTCTTTCACCCTTTAGTGTTTTCTTTATACCTTTACCATGTCGCTCTTAGCCTCCAATATTTCCTTCCTACCTTTACTTTTGTATTTTTACCTATAGTCTCTGCTTACTATCTTTGATATTTTAATTTTACCTTAAGAGTTTTCTTTCTACCTGTATGTTAATTTTCAGCTTTCTTTTTGTTGGTACCAAACTAAAATTGAAGAAACTAATGCTGGTAATATCATTGAAATTCAAAAAATTGTGATGATCGGTTTATGGGGATGTTTTTCTGTTTTGTTGCATGGCATCAAGGATTCATTACTGGTTGTCGTCCACTACTATTTTTGGATGGCACATTTATAAAATATCGTTATAAAGGAACCCTTCTTGCAGCCACAGGTTATGATGGAGATATGGGTATATTTCCTTTAGCATTTTGTGTTTGTGACGTTGCAGATGAGTCCAACTGGGATTGGTTTCTCTCTAGATTATTTGATCTTTTATATTGTTCCGACACCCCATATAACCCAATCCATGAACTAATCATTGTTTCTGATGCTGACAAGGAAATTAAAGAGGGTGTAAACAAATATTTTGGTCACGCAGCAAATGCAAGATGTTTGTTACATTTGAAGGAAAATTATAAATATAAGCTTAGAGAAAATGGATTTAACCTAAAAACTGCACATATATTTACCAAGATGTTGCAAAATGCAACTTACAAATACACGACGACATAATTCAAAAATGAGTGTGATAAAATTCAAAGTTCATCGAAATTGGCCTTTGATACTCTAATAGATTATCAACCTGAAAAATGGTCTAACTCACTGTCTCCAAAAATAAGGTATTATTATTTACTTTTAAACCGTTCTTTCCTCTTTTAGATTTATCTTTCCACCTTTGGATTTTTTATTGTCACATTTCAATTTTGTAATGTCTTCTTCAGTATAGCTATAACAGTTTCTTTTTACCTTTATGATTTAATTTCTACCTTTATTCTAAACTTTTTACTTTTACATTTTTCTTCATATCTTTACTGATATATTTCATTCATATCAAGGTATATCCACATCACATCGAATGTAGCTGAATCATTGAATAGTTAGGTTAGGAAAGCTAGATTGCTTCCAGTATTTCAACTAGTAGATCACATACGCATACAGATTATGGCATGCATCAATGAATGTCGAAATTTGGCAAATAAGTGGCAAATTGTCTACTGTCCAGAAGTACAGATTCTTGTAAACCAAAATTTAGAAAAAGCTGGATCTCTTAAGATTATGGAATCTACTTCTGATATCTTCTAAGTTTTGGATTATAGGATAGTGAAAGTTGATTTGAATAGTCGTAATTGCACATGTAGAGAGTGGGATGTAAAGCGTATACCATATAAACATGCATGTGCAGCAATCAATTTCATGCATAGAAGCGTGGAATCATACGCTGACTGGTATCTTACCATGGACACGTTTAGAAAATCGTACCAGTTTTCGATATACTCGATCCCTGATAATGACAAATCTCGGGTAACAATAAACTTTGAAAATTGCTAAACTTTTTCTTTAATATGCAATGACAAATCCCAGGAAATTTTTTATTTCTACTCAAAGATTTATCTTTTTGCCTTTAATATATTTTGTTTACCTTTAATCTTAGCTTTTGTATACATAGATTACATATGAAATAAGGGAGTTGCGTCGGCCTGTTACAAAAAAAAGACGTGGTAGGAATAAAATAAGGAGAATCAACAACAGGACAGAAGATGTCAGACCATTCGAATGTTCAAGGTGTCATACAGAAGGACATAATTGTCTTACTTGCAATGCGTCGATAATGGATTTAATATTTGTATTGTTGTTAAACATCTCGTACTACTTTGAGAGATTTCATGCTACTTTTAAACATTAATTTATATCGTTAAACATTTCTTTCTACTTTGAAATATTTGATTATACTTTTAAATATTAATTTGTACCGTTAGAAATTTCTTTCTACTTTGAACATATGTACAGATGTTTAAATGGTTGATACCTCAAAAATTACAAAATAAAATAGTACTCACAAAATATAATAATTTTCATCGAAATATAGCAGAAAATAACGTAATTATGGCTGGAAAATCACAGAATATGATATTCTTTGAATTATGGCAAGAAACCATATAAATTAATATAGTATCTAACCTAATAAATGTGATATATAATTATTGAAAAAATTTAAAATAAGAAAAACATGAGTGAAAAATCACAAAAGATATTTGATTGAAACGATTTTCCGTTGTGTGTTGGTTTTTAGAAAATTGTATTTAGAAATCACAACCAAAAATATTTTGACTGCAATCAATAACGGTGTCGGATGTAGCGCGTTAGTAAGTGCGGATCGTCCACAGGGAAAGTGAGATCCGTTCAATTTTCGAATTAGATGAGTTGAAAATTTAAGGCAAAGAAAAGAAAACAATTCATGATTTGTAATTGAAGATCAAGAATAAGAAAAATCTAGATCTAGAAGAAACATTAAAAACAAGAATTGAGATGTGTGATAATTTCCAACCAACAATCAAGATTAGAAGTATGGCTCGTAGGAGTAGATCGGATCTATAGATGTGATGAGATCTAATGATTACTCATTCTTATCCATTAACGAATTGATACTAGATCGATGCAAATTCATCGAGGTTTAAGGATCTTGCGAGGAAATTAGGGATTTCGCAACTCATCCTTTGTCCTTTCGATGGATCGCATTCAAATTCTAGCTTCTAGTTAATCAAATGGTCAATAGTTGTTCCCTAGTTTCGAGTGAACACGATCAAGAAAGCATCATCTCGAAACTAGGTCATTAATCATTTGATTCACTAGAATTTCCAAACATTATAGGATTTAAGAATTGTAAAAATATCTAAATCATCATCATCTAAAGATTGTCACAACTCCTACACGAGCGGAGATTACTCAAACATCATGATCACAAACACAATCACAAATTGAGATCTAATCATTATGCTTGAATTAAAAGATAAGCAAGAATATAGGAAATTCACCTTTATTTATCGACAATTTTCGTTACAACTCTCTTGAATTTACAAAAGGATGGAACTAGATCGTCGATTTCGGCTTCGCTCGGCTCCTTGAGTCGCGGATCGGCTTGGATCTCTTGCTCCGTTGAAATCCGGCGTCGCTTCTAAAGGTTGAAGGCTCTCTTGCTTGAATTGCACTCGGGATCTTGATCTTGATTTTGAATTGGGGTTTGACACAAGTCGTGTCACTCGACTTGAGGGTAGAAGATGATGGTGATTCTTGAACAACCTTCACCCTAGATCTAGGCTCTCTTTTATAGACCTCAAAACCCTATATCTAGGATTTCAAATTTGAATTTTCCCTCCACAAGTTTGTTAGCAAAAGATTTGAATTTCCTTCCAAAAGTTTGTTAAGAGAGCCTTCTAGAAATAGTTTGTTAAGCCGAGCCTTCTAGATGCGCCACGTGGAGCTTCTGGGGTCTTTTGGAAGCTTGGGCAGTTATAGGTAAGCACGTGACAAAATTTGAAGCCTTGATCACCTCAATAGGTCGCGGATCCGCGGCGCCAAGGGGGTTTGGGCCGCGGATCCGCGGTCCATTAAGGGCCTTGATGCTTTCTTTTTACATGGTAATTCTTGGGCTTCCATATGGGCCTTTATACAATATGTGAAATCTCATTTGGACTTCTGTATCACTGCCAGATCTTACATCTTTGAGTTGGCGTATCTTTTATCAGCTCTTTTCCCAATTTGGCCCCTGCTTTTGGAATTTCCTGCATTAGACCCCAAGACAAGAGTTGCGCAATACAAGGATGATGCGATGCCATGAAAAACAGTTAATTTCCCTTAAAGTGTCGGTTTTCAAGTCTAATACATGAAATCTGGTATTTCAGAGATGATTTGCTAATGTGTGCAATATGAATACCGAACACTTCTAGATGAGTGCAAATGAAAGAGAAATTGCCGTGTTAAAAATGCTGTATTTTCGACTAATCAAATTCCCCCAAACTTATTTTCGATCGTATCGATCGAACTGTTTTATTAAAAAGAGAAGGAGAAAATAAAGAAAGAGAAAAGCACACTTTTGTAGGCAACACGATTGCACCGAGCACGTGCAACAAGCCTTTAAACCTCTAGGTGTCCCTAGTAGGAGGAGTGTTGTCTCCTGAGGGTTTTCAGCGGATTGCACCCATAAAATCCAATAATAAAAGGAAGATCATGAATATTACATTTAAAGAAAAGAATTGTAAAAGAAAAGCCTTGAAAATTAGGGTTTCCAACTAAGCTAGCTTTTCGGTTGTCATGAGCCCTATCTTAATGGTCATGAAAAGATGTCAGAAATCACGTCCTCCTTCAATAAAATATCGTCTTATTCTTCATTCCTATCTTTCTTCCAAACATCGATCATATCACCCTGCGTGCGTGTAAAGGACATCCCTATACCCGGAGAATTCAATTCAAGCTATCATACTCTTGTCCATCAGCCTCAGTACTTTTTAATTAATGAATATTTAGACGAATTTGCTCACACACTTTCATGTGACCGTTAATACTTCTTGAGGTACTAACCGACCGATTACTCATGTGTTTGCTTATTTGGTGTATTTTCCTCGTCTTGCACCACCTTAGGCATAGCAGTGACTCCCAGACCAGTTGGCCTTAGGGCACTAGGTGAAGAGGCACCCTCGCTATAAATTTTTTATTGCCCTCGGTGATAACAAAACCGGTGTCCATTTTTCTCACCACTTTATATTTTCTTCATTTTTTTTTATTATTTCCTTCATACATCGGCTTTAAGACAAGAGCATTTCAAGGTATCCTCTACTATCCCTGGTTTCAAGACGTGTGTAAGTGCAAATAGCAGGGTGTCAACGTTCAAAATGTTTGGCTTTCCAGAATAGAAACTATTTTTCAGACTTATTTTTATCCTCAGATTAGTGACTTCCTTCATCTTACTAACCCTTGGGACAACGGCTCATAACTACTTATTACTAGTTCGTATAAGGAAACTTCTAATTTTCTTAGTTTTCTTAAATTTTTCTAATCTCATGGATGTAATTGTTCACTATCTAATCTTTTATTATCTTAAATATTAAATATTTTTATATTTTTGAAATTTTTATGAGTTTTGAAATTTTTTGAATTTTTATGGATTTTGAATTTTTATAGGTTTTAAAAAATTATTTACAAAAAATGATGAGCCAAAAAAAAAATATTTACACAATTTTTATGGGTTTTTTTAAAAGAAATGTTTTGTGCTTATGCAAATGATATGCAAATGATGCAGAACTAAGCACAAACCTCCCCCAAACTTGTTTTCAACAGTGTTCTCACTGCTGCCAACCGCTATATCTACAAAACCTGTAAGTCTGAGATGAATTTATTAGTAGGGACAAAATATATAAGTGAAGAACCTCCCCAAAACTTATTTTTTTTACTCACTTCCATTCAAAAAGATGATGCAATGATATGCAGGACATGGAGGTGAGACGGAGGAATTTTAATCAAGACAATCCGGCTCCTGTAAGAACATGAGCTCTTCCGTGGGGTCAGTGGAAAAATACGGCTTTAGTCTATGTCCATTCACTTTGAAAACTGTGCCGTTTTTAACATTTTCTACCTCTACTGCCCCGTGCGGGTACACAGACCGCACAACAAAAGGTCCCTTCCACCGAGATCGAAGCTTACCCACGTGAAGGTGTAGTCGTGAATCATAAAGATGGACTAGCTGACCAGGTGAAAATGTTTTCCTCAAAATGTTTTTATCGTGAAAAACCTTAGTCCTATTCTTTACAATTACAGTGTTATCATAAGCTTCATCGCGGAGTTCGCTTAGCTCATTTAATTGCAGCTTCCGAAAGTGCAGGCTTGGTTTAGGTCAAAATTTATTTCCTTAATAGCCCACAATGCTTTATGCTCAATCTCGACGGGTAAGTGACATGCCTTCCCAAACATTATCCTATATGGAGACATCCCTAGGTCGGTTTTAAATGAAGTTCTGAATGCCCAAAGAGCATCCGTCAGTTTGGTCGACCAATCTTTTCTATTCTTAACAACAGTCTTCTCCAGGATTAGTTTGATCTATCTATTTGAAATCTCAGCCTGCCCGCTCGTTTGGGGATGATAGGGTGTAGAAAGTCGGTGGTTGATTGAGTATTTCCGCATCAGAGTCTCAAAAGATCTGTTGCAGAAATGTGTCCCGTTGTCGCTAATGATAGCGCGTGGGTGTCCAAATCGCGAAAAGATATTCTCTTTTAAGAACTTAATGACAACTTTCCTGTCATTAGTGCGACATAGAATGCCTTCAACCCACTTTGAGACATAATCAACCGACAGTAGTATGTACAAATTCCCAATGGAGTTGGGAAAGGGACCCATAAAATCAATGCCCCAAACATCGAAAATTTCAACAACCAAGATGGGTTGCTGAGGCATTTCATTTCTCTGGGAAATTCTACCCATGTACTGACATTGTGTACAGGTTTTGCAATAGTCAAATGCGTCCTTGAACAAGGTCGACCAATAAAATCCGCATTGCAAAACCTTCTCCGCCGTCTTTTTAGGACCGAAGTGACCCCCACATACCTGATCATGACAAAAAGAAAGAACACTTTTGAACTCCTCTTTCGGGACACACCGGCGAATGATCTGATTAGGACAATATTTAAACAAATATGGATCATCCCAGTAAAAGTGTTTTACTTGGGATAGAAAGCGGTATTTGTCCTGTTTAGACCAATCGCTGGGTATAAGTCCCGTGACAAGATAGTTCACAATATCCCTGAACCAAGGTTCATTGGATACGCTCAAGAGTTGTTCGTCAGGAAACGAATTATTGATCGGCAGGGTCACAGGGGAAGAAGAGATGCGTGAAAGATGGTCGGCTACTACGTTTTCACATCCTTTCTTATCTTTGATAACAAGATCAAATTCTTGTAACAGAAGGATTCAACGTATTAGCCGACCTTTTGCATCTTTCTTCGCCAGAAGATGTTTTAAGGCGGAATGGTCAGTGTACACAACTATAGGTGAGCCAATCAAGTAAGGCCTGAATTTTTCTAATGCAAATACAACTGCCAAAAGCTCTTTTTCAGTAGTTGTATAATTGATTTGCGCATCATTCAGGGTCTTACTCGCATAATAGATCACGTGTGGCATCTTTTCAATGTGCTGTCTTAAGACTGCACCAACTGCAAAATCAAATGCATCACACATCAGCTCAAAGGGGTAGTCCCAATTTGGAGATGATAGAACGGGGGCTGTAGTGAGGGAGTGTTTGAGTGAGTCGAAAGCTGCCTCACAATCCGAGTCAAAGTGGAAGGTCGTATCCTTGGCCAGGAGAAGAGTTAAAGGTCTAGCAATTTTGCTAAAATCCTTAATGAATCTCCTATAAAAGCCCACATGGCCAAGAAATGATCGGATATCCTTGACGCTTTTGGGATGAGGAAGGTTTTGAATGACATCTATCTTAGCTCTGTCAACCTCAATGCCTTTCCGTGAGATAACATGTCCAAGTACAATTCCTTCTTGGACCATGAAATGGCATTTTTCCCAGTTCAAGATTAAATTCTTCTCTTTGTAATGAGTAAGAACTGCGTCAAGATTCGTTAGGCAGTCGGAAAAAGAGTCTCCGAAAATCGAGAAATCGTCCATAAAGATCTCCAAAAAATTCTCTACCATGTCAGAGAATATCCCCATCATACACCGCTGAAAGGTAGCGGGAGCATTGCACAACCCAAAGGGCATGCGTCTATAAGCAAAGGTACCAAAAGGACAAGTAAAAGTGGTTTTATCTTGATCCTTTTTGGCTATGGGGACCTGATTATAGCCAGAGTATCCGTCCATAAAGCAATAATACGCACGTCCAGCTAAGCGTTCTAGCATCTGATCAATGAAAGGTAGAGGAAAGTGGTCTTTCCTCTTGGCGGTATTGAGTTTTCTGTAATCAATACATACACGCCACCCAGTTTGGGCGCGTGTCTGAATCAACTCATTTTCCTCATTAGTAATAACAGTGATGCCAGATTTCTTAGGGACGATATGTATAGGACTCACCCATTGGCTATCGGAGATTGGGTATATGATACCACTATCAAGGCATTTGACGATCTCTTTCATCACTGCTTCCTTCATGACGGGTTCAACCGTCTCTGTGGTTCTCGGGTTGGTCTGGCATCATCCATCAAGTGTATATGATGTTCGACAATCAAGGGACTAATCCCTTTGATGTCCTCCATGGTCCAACCAAACGCCTCCCTATTAGATCTCAATACCGATAAAAGTGCATTCTCTTACTCTGATGCTAGAGAAGCGGAAATGATAACCGGTAAAGACTCATTCTCACCTAAATATGCATATTTAAGATGAGAAGGTAAAATTTTGAGATCTAATGCTGGCGGAGAAATAATAGAAGGTGGGATCATCGAGTGATTTTCGGAGTCACAAAGAAGCTCATAGCCTGTAAAAGATACAGACTCGGATGGTGATGAGTCAGGAGTGGCAGACTCAAGCGTGGAAATGGTGTCCTCACTAAGATCATGTGCAAGGTCAAACAGTGATGTGGTAGTGTCGTCGAGATCTGTAAAGCAAAGTTCCTCAACTCTGCAACTTTCGGGAGCAATCTCGTGGACAGAGCACACATCAAGGATATGAGTAGAGGGTTCTGATGGCTGACTTCCAATTTTGTAGATGTTTAGTTCAATGGTCATATTTCCAAATGATAAGTTTATTGAGCCATTTCTATAATTAATGACAGCATTGGAAGTGGCGAGGAATGGTCGACCCAAAATCACCGGAATTTGGCTCCGGGGGTTTGCTACAGGCTGTGTATCGAGAACAATGAAGTCTACAGGGAATACAAATTCCCCGACCTTTATCAACACATCCTCTAGTTCACTCCTAGGTTTGGTGATTGAACGGTCTGCCATTTGGAGAGTGCAGTGAGCAGGTTTCAACTCTCCAATCTCTAGCTGCTCATAGACAGAATATGGAAGTAGGTTAACACTTGCGCCAAGGTCTAAAAGAGCACGGTTGATGTTTTTATCCCTAATAGAAATCGATATCGTAGGACATCCTGGGTCCTTACGTTTCTTTGGTAGATGAGGGATAAAAGCAGTGCTAATGTTATTAGACATGAAGACCTTCTTCGGCACTTGAGTCTTTCTCTTCCTAGTGCACAAGTCCTTAAGAATTTTCGCATAAGCGGGGTCTTGTTGAATCGCATCTAGGAGAGGGATGTTGATGTTAACCTGTTTGAACATTTCCATAATTTTCTCCATATGAGGACTCGATTTGTTAGCCCTTAACCGGTTCGGGTAAGGTGCTTTAGCTATGAGCGCTTGGTCCATTATAGGAGAAGGAAGAGGGGGTAGACGAGATCCCAAAAGAGGAGTGGGGATCATCTGTGAAGAACTAGAAAGGGTGGGCTGAGGTGTCGAGCCTAGAGGGAAATGGAGAATAGGCTCGTAAGAAGGCGGTGGGGTAGAAGAACAAGAATCAGATGTAGAAGTGTGTGTGTGAGGAAAGGTCTCAGCCGGGGTGTATATAGGATTCTCAATATCATCAACTTCTTCCCCAACATGGTTATTCAGCATTCTTCCTGATCTCAACGTTGTGACGGCATTTACATTGTAATGCCCAGGATTCGGTAGGGGTTGAGACGGAAGTTTTCCTTTTCCTCTCGCACTAATTTCGGCTTTAAGTCATGCAATTTCAGCTTCCATCGTTCTGATACTCTCAGCTTGGGATGCTGAGTTTTTCTTTATATCACTGACGGAAGACCTAACCTCAGCCGACACGTCCATGAAATTTGAAAGGAGTGATTTCATGGTTTGAGTGAATTGAGAGAACTCGTCAGAACAGGTCGACTGCATAGGATTAGATGGTGCAGGAGTGTTGACCTGGTTTTGGAAATTTTGTGACTGGTAGGGGTGCTGAGTGAGTTGAAGTGGTTGCTGTTGTGGTGGAGGGACCCTTTGGAATTGATTCGGGTTTGGAACCGTGTTTTGGGATTGGTTCTAAGCAAAGTTCGGGTGATTCCTCCAACCCTGATTGTACGTGGAAGAATATGGATCGTTTCTAGGTCTTTGAAATGCAACATTAGTATGCTCGAGACCTTGAAACTGAGAGTTTAATGGACATTCTTCCGTTAAGTGAGACGGATCAGAACAGCACCCACACACAGTTTTGGGGAGTGACATCGGGTTTAGGGAGGCTGCTAAGAATTTGTGTTCCATAGCGTCGAGCTTCTTTTGCATTGCTGCCATCTCAGCTCGAACACCTATGGACACATCTATTTGGTGTACGCCACCCCTACTCGATGGCTGGGTTCAGTCTCCCACTGTAAGGGCTTTTCAGCGAACTCTTCTAAATATTTCCAAGCTTCCCCATCATCCTTGGTCATAAAGGTGCCTTGACACATGTTTTCAAGGTTTTGTTTAGTGGTAGGGGTAATGCCCTCATATATGATTCGGCAAAGGTCCCATCTCGGGATGCCGTGATGTGGGCATTGAACCAAAAGATCCTTGAATCGTTCAAAGCATTTTGAGAATGGTTCAGCCGGAAGCTGGGAGAATTGATATAGTTCGCTACGGATTCGAGCTGTCTTTTTCATAGGGTAGAATTTCTTAAGCAATGCAGCAACGAATTCTTCCCAATTCGTGATGGAATGTGCGGTGGTGTTATACAACCACTTTTCAGCTATATCGCACAAAGTAAATGGAAGAAGTCGTAGACGCATGGCATCCACAGAAAGTTGTGATGTACCCATCATTGCGCATACGTTTTCAAATTTGGTGATAAAAACGTACGCGTCTTCAGTCTCGAGACCGTGGAATTTGGGTAGAAGGTTGATGTACTGGGGTTTAATTTCAAAGTTATCCCCGTTGGCTGGTGGAATGGATAAGCAGGTCGAGAGAGGACCTCGCAAAGGGTAGCACCTCTCTTGGAGAGAGATGTGGGGAGGATTCTGCGCACCAACGGACGACGGCAGAGCAACAGTAAAGAGGTTCGATGGAGACGGATCCATCGGTGTGGGTGTGGTGGTGGGTAAAAGAAAGGTAAATGGAGAAATACCGACTTCGGAGTCGATCGAGGGGACGCGGACAAGTCGGGCACTAGAATCCCGTGTCCAGCCTATCTTGCACTAAAAAGGGTTAGTACAAGTGGCAGCATGGATTTATAATTAGGGGAAATGAAGTGAATGCGGTGTTTGTTTTGAAAAATGATACGGATTTTGAAAATATGATTCGATCACAACAAATGCAACAAGCAACCCTAAAATCTATGGTCACCTAGGTCAAAGCTCTAGACCGCTCCTAACTTCCAAAAGACAAGTCGCAGGATAAAATCCTCCACTGCCTCTTTGTTTCTCCTGTGGCCAGGTAAGTGCCAGGTTCTCCACTACGTAAGTAGTGGGCCTAATTAAGTAACCACTATCCTTCGACACACTTGCCTTAGACACCACAAAAAGAAACACGGATAAGCAATGAATTACCCATGGCCTTCTTCTATCCTAAGTGAGCGCGACGGTCCTTAGAGTCATCTCTAGATATTTTTTAGTTAATGAGGGTAATGCGGATGCAAGTTTTATGATTTTTGGGGCCTAGGAAGGGTAATGAACTCCCCACCTAATCTGGATTTGGCCGTGCCCCTTAATATCCGTATTAATTATGCAAACAACCACAAAATCAAAAACAAGCACAATTTATTTTGCTTTTTGCGGTGCTGCGATTTTTGCAAAGAATCCTGCAACAAATTGTTAATTGGAGCAGATTTAGGAAGGAGATAAGAAAGATAGAGGTTACCTGCCAAAAATTGTATAGAGATCTCCTTTAACTGCCGCGATTCCGCCGCACCAGTCGCCTTATGCCGCGGTTCCGCCGCACCTTGAGCTCCTCTCTGCACAAAAATTTACCAGAGCACTCCTGATCACTTCCCTAGCTCTCTGGAAATCTCCAAATATTTTTCCAATTGCACAGCAAGCTCCAGATTTCCTTGCAATTAACCACAACAACTCGTTTAGTGTTTTGCGCAAGTTTTGATCTAAAAAAAATATTGATGGAATAAACTTTTCAACTCAAATTTCAAAAATGAACAAATAGCACACGATCCTCGGCAACGGCGCCATTTTGATTGAAACGATTTTCCGTTGTGTGTTGGTTTTTAGAAAATTGTATTTAGAAATCACAACCAAAAATATTATGACCGCAATCAATAACGGTGTCGGATGTAGCGCATTAGTAAGTACGGATCGTCCATAGGGAAAGTGAGATCCGTTCAATTTTCGAATTAGATGAGTTGAAAATTTAAGGCAAAGAAAAGAAAACAATTCATGATTTGTAATTGAAGATCAAGAATAAGAAAAATCTAGATCTAGAAGAAACATTAAAAACAAGAATTGAGATGTGTGATAATTTCCAACCAACAATCAAGATTAGAAGTATGGCTCGTAGGAGTAGATCGGATCTATAGATGTGATGAGATCTAATGATTACTCATTCTTATCCATTAACGAATTGATACTAGATCGATGCAAATTCATCGAGGTTTAAGGATTTTGCGAGGAAATTAGGGATTTCGCAACTCATCCTTTGTCCTTTCGATGGATCGCATTCAAATTCTAGCTTCTAGTTAATCAAATGGTCAATAGTTGTTTCCTAGTTTCGAGTGAACACGATCAAGAAAGCATCATCTCGAAACTAGGTCATTAATCATTTGATTCACTAGAATTTCCAAACATTATAGGATTTAAGAATTGTAAAAATATTTAAATCATCATCATCTAAAGATCGTCACAACTCCTACACGAGCGGAGATTACTCAAACATCATGATCACAAACACAATCACAAATTGAGATCTAATCATTATGCTTGAATTAAAAGATAAGCAAGAATATAGAAAATTCACCTTTATTTATCGACAATTTTCGTTACAACTCTCTTGAATTTACAAAAGGATGGAACTAGATCGTCGATTTCGGTTTCGCTCGGCTCCTTGAGTCGCGGATCGGCTTGGATCTCTTGCTCCATTGAAATCCGGCGTCGCTTCTAAAGGTTGAAGGCTCTCTTGCTTGAATTGCACTCGGGATCTTGATCTTGATTTTGAATTGGGGTTTGACACAAGTCGTGTCACTCGACTTGTGGGTAGAAGATGATGGTGATTCTTGAACAACCTTCACCCTAGATCTAGGCTCTCTTTTATAGACCTCAAAACCCTAGATCTAGGATTTCAAATTTGAATTTTCCCTCCACAAGTTTGTTAGCAAAAGATTTGAATTTCCTTCCAAAAGTTTGTTAAGAGAGCCTTCTATAAATAGTTTGTTAAGCCGAGCCTTCTAGATGCGCCACGTAGAGCTTTTGGGGTCTTCTGGAAGCTTGGGCAGTTATAGGTAAGCACGTGACAAAATTTGAAGCCTTGATCACCTCAACAGGCCGCGGATCCGCGGCGCCAAGGGGGTTTGGGCCGCGGATCCGCGGTCCATTAAGGGCCTTGATGCTTTCTTTTTACATGGTACTTCTTGGGCTTCCATATGGGCCTTTATACAATATGTGAAATCTCATTTGGCTTTCTGTATCACTGCCAGATCTTACATCTTTGAGTTGGCATATCTTTTATCAGCTCTTTTCCTAATTTGGCCCCTGCTTCTGGAATTTCCTGCATTAGACCCCAAGACAAGAGTTGCGCAATACAAGGATGATGCGATGCCATGAAAAACAGTCAATTTCCCTTAAAGTGTCAGTTTTCAAGTCTAATACATGAAATCTGGTATTTCAGAGATGATTTGCTAATATGTGCAATATGAATACCGAACACTTCTAGATGAGTGCAAATGATAGGGAAATTGCCGTGTTAAAAATGCAGTATTTTTGACTAATCAATATTTTCGAGCCAAATATAACAAAAAATTATATATAAATAGTATATCATCCAAATGCAAAATCACAAAATATGATCAATTTTTTCTACTTTATCTTCTATTAAAAAAAGAATGAAGAATGTAGCCTTAACAGTACAAAATATTAGCCTATGATGGTTCCCAAAAATAAAAGTAGTCTTAACAAGTGTACAAATATTTAGTTAGATACTTCCACACAAAAAAATAAGATCGTCATTGTCAACAATTATGTTCTTCCTCTTATCCAGACGACTCATTTTAAGAAGAATGGCGGCTAAAATTGATTTGCATACCTCTGGAGTTATACCTTCTAAGAATGTATTCTAGATATTTCCACCAGTACTTAGAGCTTTCATATATAAGTACACATAAATTCCACAGTCATATTTGGAAAGTTAAAATTGAATAAAGATTAATAACTATAGGAATAAAGACAATTAACTACAACAAAAAATTAAATTTAAAAGAACTTCCTTACCCATTTGACTGTTTTTCACTCGTCCGCTCCTTGAATTTAAAACTATCTATATACGGTTAATCCTTTTGTATACGAGCATATTGTATTCCTAACCATTTAACTATACGTTTCGCGGTGTCACTATAACCAGTATGACATGTAGAACTGTAGTGTAAATTTTCCTTGTTAAATTTGTCTACGACCAAGAGACATTACTGCATATGGGGAAAATACGATGTCTTTTCCATTGATTTTTTTTACATGTGTATCGTAATTATTCTCAGGAGACATTAGTACGCTTTCAAAGTATTGCTGTAATTTAAAGATAGAAATAAAACATTAGAAGTAAAATTAAATAACAAGATGTATAAATAAAAGAGATAAGGTAGAAAGAAAACAATAACGGTATAATCTGAATGTTACTTACCAAATACCATGTGTGAACTACACCAAATTTTTTCTGGTTATCCCCATATTTTCCCACCAATTCTTGATCAAAAAGCTTACAGCATATGTTGATTATCTATTGTTGAATATGAATTAATTTAACGAATACAGAATGAATGGATGAATTAAATCAAAAAGGCGGGAAGAACAAATAGTCTGCTGCTATTTAAAATACTTACATGGTCATCCACCCTGCCACCTCGTAGTAAATTTAGAATAAGACCCCTACCGATATATTCCCCACCAATCGTCAATATTGACCGGCTGTGACATTATTAAAATTAAAGGTATAAACATATTTTTAAAAGTAGTGACAAATAAGTAAAGGTAATATGAAACTTACGAATGAACAACTCGATTCAAGAATTGATCAATTGTGTTTATGTCTCCTTCTGGAATAATTTTACGCACTGCATAATCTACCATATTATGCATAAATGCTGCACAATCTTTATTCACAAACCAAAGATCGAAATCTACTGTATCCAGAACACCCTTATTAAGTTCAATCAAATGTTCCAATTCCTTTTTAGTTCTAACAAAATGAAGTTTTCCTTCTTTCCATTTGGCAGCAATATGTAATCTTCTTAGTGTGTATAAACAAAGCCGATCATCAGATTTTTTAGATATGGGGGTTTGATCTCCCAAAGATATAATTTGAAATGGACTTGCAACAACTGATTTGACTGGAGTAGCTGTCACGACCCGCAATCGGCACGTGACCCGCACGAGAATTACGTGAAGTCTATAGGACCCCGCCGTAATTCAAATAAGCCGAAACCCAGTAATCTAAATCTTTTTGCGGAAAATAATGGAGGTGAAGTTTTGAAAAATCGGTATAAAGAATTCAAGATTTCTTTTAACAGTATAAGTAATATCATATGAAAATGCAACAGTTTACTATCTTTGAAAACATTTCCGTCGTTGAAATTTGGGCAGCACATCCCTTGTATATTTTGATCCAAAACCATATACAAGAAATAATATAGACATCCCCAAGTGAGAGCTAACTCTTCGCCAATTGGCGGAATCACAACCATGCAATAAAGCATATATATACGACGCCCTACGGCGAAGATCAATCACAAAATGAAAATAAATCAGACCAAGATTTCATCAGCTCAAATAAAGACAATACACTTATGTCGCTCTAAGTCTCGAGACTATACAAGTCTCTGTCTAGGTCTACCAAATATACATAGTTTGGTTTCTGGTTGATGGAGCTTTAACTAGATACAACAAAAATAAATAGGTATAAGGTTGGTCATGATCTAAATGTGTATCCCACCTACCAAAACAAAACACCCTGAAGAAAGCTGTGTGCCAGCGAGCCGCTACTGATCCGAGCGGTGGAACCTGCAAGTAAACTGTGGCACAACGGGGATGAGTTGCCAACTCATGAGTAGAAATATCAGCAGGAAGAAATCGAATGAACAACGATCTCTAGGTCCTATTGTAACATAAAGGTAATACTATGTGGCATCCAGGGTGATCATGCATACATATGTGTACAATAATGATGTCATTCCAGTATCAATATATATATCAAGTCATCTGAGTCATATGCATGTATGTATGTGAATATCCAACGTGTGTCCATCAACGACACATCAACACCATAAAAAATGAGTGTCCAGTATCGACACTCGAAAATATCATGAAACCCGTGTCCAGCATCGACACGTAAATCCGAATATTGTTCCCGACGAAATTTTCGGCCAAGGGATATTTGTTCCTGTTTACACCGGTTCAGGTTTCTTTTACAGATATGTGTGTGATCGGGCTCATTCATATACGCACATACATACATCAGAAGAAGAACAGGTGTTAGAAAGGGAGCACTTGGTGGTCAGCGACAAAAATAAAGCATTTAATTGATCATTTTATTCTATTGGAAATAGATCACCAAATATGGATCGAAAGTACAGGGATTCACAAAACTATGAATAAAATTCTCTAACTCTCTCTGCCTTCTCCACCATGTCAAAGCGGCGATCTTCACGAGGAGTCGTTTCCCATCGGACAGCACCGTGCCCATCAGTGAAGGCAGACATTATGGCCCGCTGAGCTCGTATCTGGCGTAGCAGCCGAATAGAGCGATCCCTCAGAGCTGCAGTAATCAAGAGTGCCTCGTGAAAGCACTCGATCTTGTCCTCCACGGTGTCGAGCATTGCCGGAGTCATCTTCGCTGGATGAGGAGGAATGTCATCGAGCACGGACAAGAAGACCATCCGAAACCAAATGGAGCCGACGGGGAGGGGAGATCCCCTATGAGTAAAAAGTTCGTACAACACTGTATCGCATTGGTCATCCGTGAGAGCAGAGTTCACCAAGCGTGCGGCAAAACGAGGAACAATTTCCTCGATGGGCACTTCCCATGGCTGTCGGCGAGCATGTGGACGATTACAAGCCATAGCTCTTCTCTGTTAAGATGATTATCTGAAAATGAGAGAAAAAGAGAAGCATTGCTTCAAATTATAAAGAGAGATATTTAAGTCTAGGCACAAAAAATTTTGTGCATGATGGAACAGTTTCCAAGCTCTACATTGAGAAAGAGAAGTTTGACTCAGGAAAAACAAAGAAAGAAGGCGAAAAGACACCTTCGGTAAGGAGGAAGCGCCCTCTAAGAGCGCTGGCGCCAAGAGCGCCAGCACTAAGAGTCAAAGACTCTGAGGCAGCGCTTCACGTGCAAAGCACGAAAGCGCTTGCGCCAAGAGCGCCAGCGTTAAGAGTCAAAGGCTCTGAAGCAGCGCTCTCGTGCAAAGCACGAGAGCGCTAGCGCCAAGTGTGCTAGCACTAAGAGTCAAAGACTCTGAAGCAGCGCTCACGTGCAAGGCACGAGAGCGCCAAGCGCTAGAACTAAATGTTCCCCACTGTTGGATCAAAGATCTAACGAAGATGATAAATCATCAAAATTACAGAATTTAATTCTGTTGAGGAAATATTCTTCAAATCTTTCCAAACAAGAAAGATCGTGCTCTGTAAATCAGGACACCGTTGGATCAAAGATCCAATGGTGATTAAAAATCACCAAGATACAGAGTAATCTCTGTATGGGAAAATAATTTCCCAATCTTGTTAATAACAAGAAAGATATCTTCTGTAAAACAGAAGCCTTAGGATCAAACATCCAATGGTGGGGAAACATCCCCAAATAAATCAGAAAAAGATTGCTTTAACTGATCAGCCTCCACTATATAAAGGCCCCAAGACTTCAAGTTTTGGGGAGAAGAAACTCCACATAAGTTTCACACAAAAACCCCCCCACAAACTTTGAGAAATTTTCAAAGAGAAGAGCAAGCTTTCGGAAGAAGAATTTCTTCAAGGTAAATAAAATAGAGAGATCAAAGCATCTCGTCAAAAAGAAGAAGAACTTAGTTCTTTTTCTAGATCATAGATCTATAAGACAGGGTCTTTCACAAAAAAAGATTATAGCATCTCATCATAAAAAGGGGGGAGAAGAACCTAATTCTCTTCAGATCACAGATCCATAAAGACAGTTTTTCACAAAAAACATAAGAGATTGTAACATCTCCTATAAAAATAAGAACTTTGTTTTTAGAGCCACGAGACAAAGTCTCTTATAAACGAGAACTTAATTCTCAGAACACAAAATTGTTCAAGAGCGCTCTACACTCATTGGTTGGCACTCTGCGCCAAGCTCGCCATGTGCTCCTCATGTGTGCGCTATTTCACAAGGAGCGCTCTGCACTCATGGGTCGGCGTTCAGCGCCAAGCGCGCCACGTGCTTCTTACGTGGGCACTACTAAATAAAGAGCGCTCTGCACTTATTGGCTGGCGCTCAGTGCCAAGCGCGCCACATGCTCCTCACGTGTGCGCTATTTCACGAGAAGCGCTCTGCACTCATTGACTGGCGTTTAGTGCCAAGCGCGCCATGTGCTCCTCACGTGTGCGCTATCTCACAGGAAGCGCTTTAGCACTCATTGACTGGCGTTCAGTGCCAAGCGCGCAACGTGCTCCTCACGTGGGTGCTGAGGGAATATAAACTGTTCTTTAAATAAAGCCCCAGAGCCATAATGAGTGCTCAACACTCAATAAAAGACAAAAAAGGTTGTCAGAACCCAAACCAATGCTCAGCATTGTTAAATAAGAAAAGGACCGAGCCTAATTAAATATTCAACATTTTAACTGAGTGGGCCGAGCCCAAGTTGGCCACAGACCCCTAATTCAGATTAATTGAGCCCATATGCTCATAAATCTTTTTAACTGATTTTAGTCCCAAACTTGACTACAGATCTCCCAACCAATATTGGTTCAAGGGTACATCTCTTCACACCTTTGATATGCGTCGTCGTAATTCTTCAACGTCTTCAAAGAGGTGGCGGGTCCCCACAACCAGAAATCCAGTGGACCGCAACGTCCTAAAACTAACAATGGACCGTAATGTCCTTAAACTAACTACGGACCGCAACGTTCTTAAACTAAACTCTATGGACTATGGGGTCCTTAAACTCATGACTATGATTTCTTTAAACTTTATGGACTATGAGGTCCTTAAACTCATGGACTATGATGTCCTTAAACTTTACAGACTATGAGGTCTTTAAACTGGACTATGAGGTCCTTAAACTCATGGACTATGATGTCCTTAAACTTTATGGACTATGAGGTCCTTAAACTTATGGATTGTGATGTCCTTAAACTTTACAGACTATGAGGTCTTTAAACTGGACTATGAGATCCTTAAACTCATGGACTATGATGTCCTTAAACTTCACGGACTATGAGGTCCTTAAACTCATGGACTATGATGTCCTTAAACTTCACGGACTATGAGGTCCTTAAACTCATGGACTATGATATTCTTAAACTTTACAGAGTATGAGGTCTTTAAACTAGACTATGATGTCTTTAAACTGGACTATGAGGTCCTTAAACTCATGAACTATGATGTCCTTAAACTTTATGGACTATGAGGTCCTTAAACTTATGGACTATGATGTCCTTGAACTTTACAGATTTTGAGGTCTTTAAACTAGACTATAATGTCTTTAAACTGGACTATGAGGTCCTTAAATTCATGGACTATGATGTCCTTAAACTTTATGGACTATGAAGTCCTTAAACTCATGGACTATGATGTCCTTAAACTTTACAGACTATGAGATCTTTAAACTGGACTATGATGTCTTTAAATTCACATGGACTATGATGTCCTTAAACTCAATAGACCGCAACGTTCCTAAACTAAGACGATAGAGCCCAAATGCTCTGTCGTCGGATCTAAATGATCCTGACCCCTCGTTGAGTAGATCTTAGTCTAAAAATTAGACTAACATATCTTCAACAAACATTTAGGTTGATCTTAACTCAAATGAGATTAACGGTCCTTAAACCAACCCAAACCCAAATCTAAGAAAATACGGATTTGGACTAATCCACGCCCTACGGGCGACAACATAAATTAGTCTCCGTATACAATCCATGGGCAACCAAAAACAAAACAAACACACACGACATGAAGTGACCATCTGAAGAAGGAGAAAGTAGTTACCGCGATGCGGTAGCGTAATTAATTGCAGGGGCTTGCGCCTGCAGGGAAGAGCGTCCCCACAATCAAAACCCCCTCACAATGAGTGGAAATCTAACGAAGTCTGCTACAATGGCTGCATCCGTCTAAACCTCCGATACACGGTGTCATAAATCAACTTGGTATCTTTGGAGAGGTGGACGTATAAATCCAAATAGTATCTTCCCCCAAAATTCAGGCCAGACGTCCCAACGTCCCGGTCGCGTCTTTCGACCGAGAACACATATCTCAGGCTCCGTTTCATCGGATCGGCCCCCATATCCATCCGATCTCACGACTCCGGTCGGTGTCCTCCGGATATCCGCCGAGCCTAAACTATCATCGGTCGGTAGTGCTCCCCTGCCGAGCTCAACGCTTTTCTATACAATCTTCTTGCCCCGGGGTACCGCACCGGGTCCACCATGTACCCGCAGATGGTGCCTTCTTACTCCTCAAATCGGGTATCTTATAGCTCAGAACCGAGAGAACTCATGGTGGACGCCACAAATCACATCACGAGAAACCACGTTTTTAAAACAATTATAAGTCTTTTGAAATTTATCAGCGATTCTCAAATCCAAAGATCTCATGAAAACAATATCTCAATACGTGTAACCATAAAGTGCAGTATATGCAAGCATAGAACAATACTGTAAGTATCTCAAGTGTTATCATGTAAGCATATCATGTGATAATTACTGAGCAATAATTTTACTTTTACAGTTTAAGAGCAATACAGTGATGTAACAATTTTACTGTGTAAGTGGCATGGCAATTACCGATGATGAGTGTGTGAGCTAGCAAATCTGTGTATGTGTAGCATGCACATCTTTGGTAATAGTGCATGCGTACTAGCAAACGAAGCTATAAATGGGTAAGTTCTAGGAATGTAGTACGTATGTCATGAGGAATAAAACAACATAAACTTAAACGACATAATCATCGTACATCATCCTCGAGTAAAAGGTGCGGATCAATCATCCGGTATATCATCGCGTACAGTAATCTATCGTATGGTGTTATCAAATTAGATTAAGGATGTATCGTCCTATACATAAATAAGGGTACGGATTTATGGTCTCGTACATTCTATCATCTCTTGTTCTCATTTATATATATAATTCAATCTCATATCATATCTTGGCATATGAATATAAATATGTATTTTGCCTTGCATTCTCAAGCCAACATTTCAACTCATGTCATCTCGTTTCATTATATATATATATATATATATATATCACCTCATATTCTCATATCAACATATCCACTCATGTCCTTTTGTTTCATCTTTGCATTTCATAATTAATCTTGTGATCATCTCCGTAAGTTCATAAGCATAGGTTTCTCCAAAATATATTCTATATATCGGTTCTCCCATTACTATGGTTGAGGGGATCCTATATGACATCCACCCGACTTTCCCCATAGATATAAATCTACTCACATCCTAATCCTTGCTTTAGCCGAAGTCAATGAACTTCCTGTTCTCTTTCGTCATCTCGGAAGTTCACACGAAGGTACCTACAAATCAATACACATTGTAACGACATCAAAACCAAATCCGAAAACCGAAACGACACACGAAGTGCTCACAGGTTAGAACCTATAGCCCACGCATACAAGAACAACAAAATAACTCTCAACGTTGATGTACGAACGTCCAACGACCATGTCCAAACTCAAATACCAATACAAGTTTTTCCAAAATCGAAGACTCAAAATCAGCAACATGGGAAAACACTCCCAGATTCTACCCTAAGTGAAATTAGGAGATTTTGCATATAGGGTTGGTCTACACATCAGATAAATGAACCATAGACCATGATCCAACTCAAAACTCCACAATGTGGCCGCAATTTGCGGCCACAATCAGTAAATCTGCGGCCATAGTGAGGTGGTAGGGGCTCGGGTTTCAAGGGTAAATTCTTGGTAGCATGCACATCTCACTGAGATGGCAACTTATTTTATAGAGCTCTCGGGTCATAGCAGATTCTATTAGATCATAACATATCGTCAAAAACTGATGTCGGGAAAAATCTAAGTTCGCGTTTTTGGGTTCTAGTCTCAAGTTTGTCCAGAATATCATCACAAATGGGTTGGGGTCACTAACTAAACCTCAATTGCATCTCCACTACTCAAATTATCCACTAAAAATATCCTAGAAATTTTCAAGGTCACTAATCTAGCTTAAACGAACTCTAAAAACAAATAGAAGATGAAGAAGCTAGATAATATGAAGGAAAATGAAGTGTTTACCTCTTGGAGCAACTGAAGAAAATTCCAAGATGGTGCAATGTGCTCAAAATCCAAACTTGAACTCACTATGGGGTGTAGGATGAGGCTGTGCACCTTTTTTGTGGAGGTGATGTGAGGTTTTGATGAGATTTGAGTGGTGTTTTAGAGGTGGTAGTGAGGTGGATGATGGAGGAAGTGAAGAAGGAGATGGATTTTAAGATAAGAAATGAAGTGACGAATGGTGAAGGAGCCACGGTCAAGGATAACCCCCCTCTCTTTCCTGCCCATGCCTTCTTGTCCCCTTTCATACAAATTTCTTTTCCTTTTTCTTTTCTTTTTCTTTCCTTTTTAAAGCCCAAATGCAACAAATACAAAATGGAACCATGCATGTAACAAAAATACAATATATCAGGGTGCACTAGCCATGGTTATAGAAAAGATGGATTTGACTTAAAGCATAATTAGTAGTGCACTAATCAAGTTTAACATAAACTTGCATATAATTAATTGCATAATTATTTATAAAATGTCCGAATCCAATAAGTACCTTTATAATTAATAATTCATATTAATATCCATATATTTTCCAAATATTGGTATATAATTATACCATTCTACGAAAACCCCAAATTCATACTTGAATAGTTTTCGTGAAATTTATTATTTTATTATTTAAATTCCAAAAATATTATTTTATATTTTTGAAATGTTACAGTAGCAGTGACATGAATCATATCACTTGATGAGGTTTTATCGACATTCGTATTAGCCTTAGCAACAGTATCAGTGACATCAATTTTATCGGTTGATGCAGTTTTATCCACATTCTTATCATTATTACATGTACCGACTTGTTTTATTTTTTTAGTCTGAAGCTGTCAAATAAAAGTATGAAAAAAGAAGTAAAGGTTGACAGAAAAATATAAAAGTATAAACAACTCTAATGGTAAGAAGAAAAGATCAACATCATACATATAAGATCAAATTTTGAATTTTTTTGCCTTGTCAGTTACAAAAGAAAGAGAAGCAAGTATTGTAGGTTTCTTCCTCTCTTTACTCGTTTCACCAAGCTACTTCCATTTTTGTCGTTTTCCCCTTCTAACTTTACTTCATTAAACAGTCTCTTCCTCCTTGTTCTAGTCGGCTGCATAGATTTATATATAACCGCATCATTTTCCTTTTTGTCTTCTTCTTTTTTCAACTATTTCTACCAAGTTCATGTTATCTTCTTTTTTTTTCATCAATTTCATTGTGTTTTTTTATTTCATGTTCTTCTTTGTCTTCGATAGAGTGATATTCTTTTGCCAATTTCAGTTTATCTTTGTCTTCATTTACATTGTTTATTGTTTTCTCACTGTCTTATTCTTTTTCTAGGATTTTTGCGTCTGAAAGTGCAATATCCCCAAAACCATGACTATATAAAGTATCACGTAGTCTTTCCACTTTCTCTTCACGTTTACGAAGTAAATACTTGTAACGATTTACTTGGTTTTCCAATAATTTCATTTCTTTCTGCAAAGAAAATAAGAGTAGAAAGATCCCAAAAATTGAAGGTAGAAACAAAAAGATAAAGGTATAAAATAAAAGGCAAAGGTAAAAACAAAAACATAAAGTTAGTAGAAAATATAAATGATCACTTACTTTCATTCTTTTAATAATTTTATCGTTAGCTGCTTCAAGTATTGATTTAAGAGAAGAATAATCTACTCTTCTTATTCTTTTGCTTCGTCTCCCAATATTCTTATCATCAGCCTCTAATATTTTTTCCTCTTGAATCCGTAAATCTTCATCAACAACTATTGGACTGCCTTCGGCCATCAATTTTTTAGCTGTTTTTATCCTTATGAATCCAACACGTTCTGCTCCTGAAAGGATCCAGTTTGTATACGTTGAGAAGTCACTCCTTTTGAGTATGAGAACCCTTGTTTCTGTTATATCATAAAAAAATATCCGTGTTCAAAAATATATAATCTATTATTAAAAATAAAATGAAATATTAGAAATCAAGAATTTGTTAAAGAAAATAATTTACCGCTAAAAGATTAGCGTTTCTAGATAAGAATGCGCTAGAACGCACTTTACTGTCTCTAATTTTATCCGGCTTTAAAAATTGCTTTGCCACCTTTACGCCCTCTAATGTAGCTTTGTGGATTAATGTGGTCTAAGCAACTTTATTCACTTCCTCCAAGATAGGTATGCTTAATTAAGAAAAATAAATAATAATACTGTAAATTCACTATAAATTTTCAAGGTAAAAAATTAGGCTATAAAGGTAGAAAAACAGCTCAAAGGAAAAAAAGAAATGCTTTAATGTATGAAGATAATATTAAAGGTAGGAAAATTGAAAAATGCACTGTAAATTCTTACCTGAATACAAGTCGAGGAACTTTAGATTTTGAAACTGACAACCAAAACATAGTTAACTAGTATATTATTTGCAGGAGTATAAATTCCAAGCGCTATGTTTCATTTGTACTCATTACCAAATTTAAATGCAACTGTTCTAGATGTTTTCATCCGTCAAATTATTTATTTTTCAACTTCCTATCATCGAAATATTTTTTTCACAAATAAGTTTTTTCTTTATCCCGCTTGATGAGCATGCCTTCAGTTGGGAAGAAGGTATGCTTAGAGACCCATTTTTCATCAAATGAATATATCTTTCCCTTAAAATGAAACTTATATGAAAAATAAATATAGTTCGAAATGAATTGCTCTAGTAATGGTATCTCAGGAGGAACATGTTCAAACCGCAGATAGAATCTGAAAGGGATATTCTGCAGCAATAATTTGTGCTCTTCCTGGAGACGTAAGCCTTTCATAAATGAGAAATATGCACACAGATCAACATCAACTTTAATACGTGTCGAATATTCCCTATAAAATGGACATAAAAAATAAGTAAACATTAACGACATAATAGAATCTGTAAATGTACAAAAAAATATACAAGAAGAAAGAAAAAGAATAAAGGTGGACATGATAGAATAAAAATAGAAAGCATATAACATAGGTAAAACGAAAATATTGAAAGAAAAATGAAAACAATAATAGTAGAAAGTAAAAAATAACAGTTCACAAATATAAATTAAGGTAGAAATATAACAATAATAGAAAATATGTATCTTTTTTGCTTTGTTGCTTACGCAATTTTACCAGAATCATCAACAGTACTCTCTTTCAGATCATTAGATTCTGATATATCTTTCTATTCTTTATTTATCGCATTGTCCGTCCCTTCATTGTCAATGGCAACATTGGAAGGATCTAAAGATTCGATTTTATCTGGCTCTTTCTTAGTTTGTGATGTGCAATGTGCGAAAACTTTCATCTTTTTTTTCTTCTAGATTATGAGTGTTGGGGTCAAAAATTACACCCCGGTTGACCAAGTTAAAGTCAAAGTCAACCCCAAACCAAGTGGGCCTAAGCCCAGATCAAGTGGGCTCATGCCCGAGTCGAGCCCGAACATGAAGCGGCCGGTCTCCCCCATGCCTAAATGTAATCATGTAATAAATAATTTTGATGTAATTTTTTATGCATGAATGTAAGAAAAATGGGCATAAAGCCAAATTTTTGTAAAGCCCATGGCCCATGTGCAAAACAAATGAGCACATGAGGTATGGGATGGGCAAAATACCATTTTGTAAATCCCAAGGGGCTATGTGTATATTTGTAAGCCTATAAAAGGCAACATGATGATGAAAAGGAAAAAAATTGATTCCCCTCAAATTCTAGGGTTTTTGTGCCTCCTTCTCCTTCCTCAAGATTCTAAACCTTCTTCCCCTTTCTGAATTAAATCAAGAGTTTAACTCTTCCTTTTTCAAAAAGAAATTGTTTTTCACCATAAAACTCACAAAGGGGAGCTCGGATCTCTCATCAGATCTCTAAAGGAAAGATTTTGAATCCCACCCCCTTTTTCCTTCAAGATCCAGCCAACGAAGAAGAGTAAGAAGGAGAACCATCTCCAAAAATCCTATTCCGTAAGGATATAAGGCTCAAGAGAATATCCAAAGATCTTTAGGAGTTTAAATCGATTCAAGATCTGTTGGAGTTTAACTCCATATATCAGACCCCTTTTTAGGAGTTTAACTCTAATTCTATACATAATCCCTGTTAGGAGTTCAACTCCAAAGCCCCCTTGGGAGTTTAACTCCTAACCCAGAGGCTAAGCTCCTTTTCCGCTGGTATTTCCAGCTGTCGCGTGTCACGCACGTGACCCGCGGGCGCCCAGCGGTCGCGTGCAGGGCACGTGACCCGCGGGCACTAAGCGCCCATGTGTGCTTCACACGACCCGCGGGCGCTTAGAACCCAGTGGTCACGTGCAGCGCACGTGAACCACTGGCGCCCAGCGGTCGCGTGCTGTGCACGTGACCTGCGGGTGCCAGGCGCTCATGCGCCAGGCACATGACCCGTGGGCGCCCAACGCCCACACACCAGGCACATGACCCGCGGACGCCCAGCGCCCATGTGCCATGCACGTGTCTTTAAGACGCTCCTTACCCTTCATTTTCTATGCACTCCACACCAGAAACACGTCTCCCGTTAGGAAAAGTTTTCTAACGGGGCGCTGTCCCGTACCCCGCAAAGGCGCTGCTAGCTCCCTTAACCCCCAGCCCGCTATCCGGGTAGCGGGACCCATGTAAAACTTTGCGGGGCCCCCGATATATCCAAAACCCCCTTTAAAAACACAACACACTCACACTGCACATTGAGTTTGCATGACCAGTTCGATCCGTCAATCGGAGGTTCCCTCGCTCCAAAAGCGAGGGATAATTAACGGCAGCTTAGTCCGCGGCTGCCGGAGATTCGGATCCCCACAATCAATAAACTCTTGCCTACCCTAGGCAGGGGGATCTGTAGTACGTCTGACAAGCGCGTGCGTATTCCCATCTCAATGGGGTGACGAAAAACACCATACAATGAGTAGATGACATCTAGGTCTTTTTGATGTCCGTAGTTGGGTTTTTTATATCGTATTGTTACGATTTGTTGCAATTGAAGAAGATTAGTTGCAATTGAAGAAGATGGGTGAGATGAGTTCACTTGTTACGACTCTGGAATCTCTGTACAAAAATTTCTTCTTTGTTGTACAAAAAGGGGTATTTCAGCCTGCTGTAAAGTTATAAATTATTTTTGTTCAATAAAAAGCAAGAAACAACTTGTAGCTTACTGGTAAATACCTACACTGCTGCGACATAGCCTGTGCGTTCGAATCCCTTCAGACCCTATTATTTATAGGATTTTTCTTTTTAATATTTCGAAAGCCCAAGAGTTGCATGTGAAATTCACAGAGAAACGAAAAGTTTCAGAAAAATCAAACAGGCGCAATGAGGTATACACACCAAACTTGACATGTGGCATGAATCTCGAGGTCGGACCTCGAAATCCAACCGCTCGTTTCCCCAAAAGGGCCAGTGCTGACGGTTGGGATAGCTCCAAATCCCTCCGTGCTTTGCATACTCGTCTTTTCAACTCCCCTTAACTCCTCTGCACTGTTTGATTTTTCTGCAATCAAACAGAGACTCTTCAATTCACCATTTAACACCATTTAAATCCTTTTAATCCATATTTTTAATTCCCAAACCCTAATTCATCACTATAAATTCCACCCCATGACCTAGCCCCCCTCCATTTTGAAAATTTCTATCATCCCAAAAGTTGCTAAATGCAAGTGGAGTCAAGTGGAGTTAGTAACCAAGCTTTTTCCATTGAAGATCGAAGCCGTTTCCGGAGCTTCCACGACGCCACGGGAATCCCCCTCTTTTCTTTGACCTCTTTCCAATGCCACACTGCGAGTAAGTCCCTATCATCTCTTCTTCTTCTCATATCAAATTATCTTCTAAAAAATATATCGGTAAAGTTGAGTTCCCTTAGATACATTTTTTTAAAACCTTGGAACTCCCTGTTTCTTAATACATAGGTCAAACTAACTTTACCATCTTACTTGTAAGTTTGATTACAATCTTTTAGTTTTGAGTTTAACCAAAACTTTAATGTGAAACTATCATAAAACGAACTTTTCATTAAAATACCATGAACTTTAGTATAGCCCTCATTTTAATAATTGTTAAAAATACCTTTAGGAAAATCTCATGGGGTAACGACCTACCTCACACGCACGCCATGGTTTCATAGCACGATATCCTATTTCTATGGTTCATTTAAAGAATAAACTTTTACATTAAAATACCACACCTTTACAAAACGGGTTTCTTTTAATCGATATTTGTAATTCTTGGTAATTACGTCTCTACGACCCTCTTCAGGTGACCTGCTAATGGATAGTGCGGATTATCGTACATCCTTGAGATAGTAGAGCGAGATGCAGAACTCCTCACGGAGTATTTGGTCTCGAAAGGACATAAAAATACGGTTTTTAATAAATACGACTTTTCTAAATAAAACTATTTTTTTAAAAAAAATTATATAAAAATATGAATCTTTATTTTCAATAAAACGTATCATGATATTATATTTTCTAAAATGAAAGATTATAATTTTAATAAAATACCATCAAGTTTCCAAAATAGCTAGTTTTCAATAAAATACCACAAACTTTTAAAAATGCTAAGTTTCATCACCAAAATACCTTTTAATTTAAAATACATGTTCATGAAAACCCTAAACATTATAAATCACTCTCGAGGTTTATGTTTAAACTATATTGAAGTATTTTTCATAAAACCCTCTTGAGATATACAAAATAATATTTTAAGGACTATATATTAATATAGTCTTAAGCAGTATCATTTCTTTTGAGCCTCGGGGAGCCGGAGAAAGTGGTGCTTGCATATTCAGGCTAGATAACTTAACGGGGTTATCAATGACAATTGTCTTTGAAAAAGACACAAATCCTGCCGTCCATATGCAGTAGTTGCCGATTACTCCCGAACTTAAGATATTGTAAGAATAAAGTCATTTTCATAAGATTCTAACTCTAACATAAATCCAAATTCAAACTAGAATCCAAAATCAAACTTAAACTTGAATACTTGATCATAAACCAGAACACTTGAACTTGAATATCCCAAAACTTGAATACTAGAATACTATGACTTGACATGAACTTATCATGAATACCAGAACACAATGGCTGCTATTGAAACTGACTTGACTCGAACTATGAATACAATTTGACATGAATACATGAACACTTGAAACGAATACTTGATATTGACATTGTTCACCGCCGAAAACAGTGACGGACCCGGGATGGATCGTCTTGCCTGAATTTGGGGGCAGATGCTATTTGGATTTATCCGTCCACCTCTCCAAAGATGCCAAGTTAATTTATCGGAGGTTTGGACGGATGCAGACGTTGTAGCAGACTTCATCAGATTCCCCCTCATTTGCGAGGGGTTTTTGATTGTGGGGATGCTCTTCCCTGCAGGTGCAAGCCCCTGCAGTTAATTACGTTACCGCATAGCGATAACCACTTTCTTCTGCTCCAAAAGGTCACTTCGTGTTGTGTGTTTATTTTATTTTTGGTTTCCCGTGGATTTTATACGGATACTAATTTATGTTGTCGCCCGTAGGGCGTGGATTAGTCCAAATCCGTATATTCTTAGATTTGGGTTTGGGTTGATTTAATGATCGTTAATCTCGTTTGAGATTAAGATCAACCTTAAATGTTTGTTAAGGATACGTTAGTCTAATTTTAGACTAAGATCTACTCAACAGGATTTTGGGACCATTCAGACCCAACAAGAGAGCATTTGGGCTCTATTGTTTTAGTTTAAGGACGTTGCGGTCCGTAGCTAGTTTAAGAACATTGCGGTCTGTTGTAGTTTAAGGACGTTGCGGTCCGTATTGGGATGTGCCCATCGGTTTGGGAGTGCACCAAAAAGTTGTTGGTTGTTAGGACCCGCCACCTCTCTGAAGACATTGATGAATTACAATGACATATATCAGAGGTGTAGAGAGATGTACTCTTGAACCAATTCCTTGTTTGAGGGCAAAGGAATTGATGGTCGAGCCCAAAAATCATTAGTCGTATTTTGAGACTAAGATTTCTTTATTAGTTTGGGAAGTCATGAGCATAAAGGCTCGGTCTATTTGGAGATCGAAGGTTTTTTAATCTCAAGAAGACTTATCCAACTTGAGGTTTGAGTTGATTTCTCATAGTGTTAAGCACTAGTATACGTTCAGCACTCACGTGTTCCCACGTGAGCTTCTAAAGCAGTGTTAAACACTGGATTCTGGGGGCGCTCATGTATGGCACGTGAGGCACCTCAAAGTTGGCGCTGTACATTGGGTTCAAGTCCCTGTTTATATATAACTGTTAAACACTTAATCCTTGCGGCACTCACGTGTGAGCACGTGAGGCGTCCTAAAGTTGGGCAATGCCTTTTTGGGTTTTATTTACCTCTTCTTTTATAAGTGCTAAGCACTCGGCTCATGTGCGAGCACGTGAGGCGCACGAAATGGGAATTGTTCTCTGAATTTTATTTCTCTTTCTTTTATAAGTGCTAAGCACTTGGACCCTGTGGTGCTCACGTGCGAACATGTGAGGCGCCTTCAAAATGTGAGCATTGTTTTTGAATCTGTTCCCTTTTTCATATAAGTTCTAAGCACTTGATTGAGGGTTGTGTGGAAAACACGTGACTGCCCTAGAAGGCACTTCTTGTTTTTCTTTTAGGCGCTCGCGTGGAAAACACGTGACTCGGTCCCAGCCATTCCTTTTTGTTCATCAGAGGTGCTCATGTGGGGAAACACGTGAGGTTTCGTTATAGTGTTGAACATTAACGAATCACCGGTCTTTTCTTCTATGTGCATGAAGATTTTGATCTCATATTAACAATGCTGGGATCTGAGTTTAGAGAATTGTAAGTCTCTTGTTTTATAAGAATTAAATTCTTTTTACAGGGTTAAACTCTAGTTTTATCAGAGGAATTATATTCCTATATACTTTTTTAAGAATTAAATTCTTTGAACTTAGTTCTTTCCCTTAAGTTTTGAATCTGCATTACAGAATCTTCTCGATGAGAATTAAATTCTCAAATTGTGGGGAGATCTGCTTTTGCAGGTCTCAACCAGAGGAAGAACTATGTTCTTTTTTTGAAGGGTTAAACCCTTTGTTTGAGAATTAAATTCTCTTTTATTTTTGTGGGAGCTTTTTGGAAAGCTTATGGGGTGGTCTCCTCCTTTTAGAGAATTAAATTCTCTCTGTATTTTTCTTTCCCTCTCTCTGTGCGTGTCTTCCTCTCCTCGCTCCTATTTATACGAGAAGAACAATTATCAATTTGTTAAAAGAATCCCTCATTGAGAGATCATGATTGATTCCATGATCTTTTAGATCAATCGGTGAATTTTATTCACCGTTGGATTTTTAATTCAAAGGCTATCTATGTAACAGAGAAGATTTCTTGTTTGTTTAACAAGATTATGAATATCTTGTTAATTTTAACAAGATTAGAATTTTATTCTATCATATCTTTTTAATTTAACAAGATCAGAAATATATTTTCTTAATATAGAATTTAATTCTATCATATAGATATCTCGTTAGTTTAACATAGAATTTTATTTTTATCATATGAATATCTTGTTAGTTTAACAAAATTAGGAAAATATTTTCCTATTATAGAATTTTATTCTACCAGATGATCACCATTGGATCTTTAATCCAAAAGTCCTCTGTTTAACAGAGAAGATTTTTCTAGTTTGAGAAAGATCAGGAAAATATTTCCCAAATAGAATTTAATTCTATCAGATAATTTAATTGGTGATATTTTATCACCATCGGATTTTAAATCCAGGATTCTCTGTTTGAGAAATATCTTTCCATATTAGAAAGATCAGGGAAAATATTTACCAAATAGGATTTAATTTTATTACATAGAATTTAATGGGAACATTTTAAATTGGGGTACTCACATGCCTTGTGAGAGGCAAGAGAACTCACGTGTTTAACACGTGACCCCTGCTGTGGGTTTTAGCACGTTTATGTTCAGCGCTCATATGCTTTGCATATCAGCGCTCACGTGTTTTACACGTGTGGCATGTTTGGCCATTAGTTGTTTTATTTAGTTTATTTCAGCGCCCATATGATTTACATATGAGCGCTCACGTGTTTAGCACGTAAGGCCTGTTTGGTCATTAGTTATTTATGTTCAGCGCTCATATGCTTTGCATATGAGCGCTCACGTGTTTAACACGTGAGGCATGTTTGGCCCTTAGTTATTTGTTTTCAGCACTCATATGCTTTGCATATGAGCGCCCATGTGTTTAACATGTGAGGCCAAATTTTGCGTACCCCCTCTTTTTTTTATAAGGGAACAAGTAGCTTTTAGCCAAAAAATTTGGCGAGAACAAATGCCCCCACTATTTTGCCCACGTAAGTATGTACGTGGGTGAAGTTGTGCAAAGTTATGCATGGCCATAGAATTGATGGCTTAGGAGACAAGTTTATGATCCTTGTAATCTAAGGCTTTTTCATCTACCTGAGCCGCAAGGGTCCTAAGAAGGTTTTTCTTCCTACAAGTCGAGAGGATCTCATAGGTGCATATTCTCCCTAGAAGTCGTGAGGATTTCTAAGTGTTCATCATCTTCGTGATTCGTAAGGATCTCACTCGGGTATTTTTTTCTTTACGAATCGTGAGGACCCGTAAGTAGCTTCTTCATTTCATTGGCGAATGTGGCCCGTGGATAGTGTACAAGAGTAAGTTTGGTCCTTCTTGTAGGGCATCGATGGCTTAGGAAACAGGTTTGGATCTGCCGTCTAAGACTTTTCAACTTTATGAGCCGTGAGGGTCTCATAAAGACTTTTCTCCCTACGAGTCGAGAGGATCCCACAGTTGTATTTTCTCCTTAGAATTTGTGAGGATCTCCTAAGTGCGTTTTTCTCCTGAGAGTCGTAAGGATCTCACAAGAGAATTTCCCCCTTTACAAGTCGAGAGGACTCGTAAGTGGTTTTTTTTCCACCTTGTCGATATTTTACTTTGGAGAATATGGCCCGTGGATAGTATACAAGAGTTAGTTTGGACTTGCTTGTAGGGCCACGGTGCTTAGGAAATATGTTGATATCCCCGTTTCCTAAGGCTTTTCACCTTCATGAGCCGTGAGGGTTTCATGAAGATGTTTTTCCCTACGAGTCGAGACGAATCGAGAAGTTCTCGCAGGAACATTGTTTTCCCTACGAGTCAAGACGAGTCGAGAAGTTCTCAAAAGAATATCTTAACGTTATAACCCCTGCTCTTTACGACAGAAGTCCGTTAGGTTTTATGGTACTAGGGTTTTTGTCCGTGGTACCGTCGCGTCGGCTGATGCAGTCCCCGATATGCAATCTTGCTGTTCGAGTAGCCCCGAGACTGTCGTGTCTCTGATCCCTTCGGGGGCTGGACAAGACGTCTTCAAGTAATCTCCCAGGACATATTACTGTAGAAAGGGCAAGCGTTAGGGATTTTCCATGCCGCTTTTTACTTGAGGTTAGGCTCAGTTTGGGAGCCCCGATGAGTCATAACCACTCCGTGCTGGTGTGGGATAATCTCCGATAGTCTTTCAGGTTTTATTTGAGTTGCCATCAAGATCCTGAAGTTAGGGATTTTCCTTTGCTTCGTTTGTTGACATTGTGTCTGCTGAAACAAGACGAATGTCGAGGTTGCCTCTAGGTTGTCTGTGAACCGTCGAGCCTTGGAACTAGGGACTTTGCCATGGCTCCGAGGTAGTCTCTAGGTTGTTGGTGAACCGTCAAGGCTTGGAACTAGGGACTTTGCCATGGCTCCGAGGTTTTGACCCTGGGGTCGGTTGTTGACGTTGCATCTACATCCTGCTGGAGTTGAGAAGGAACGCCGGGGTGACATTGCGTCTGCTATATCGAGACGAACGTCGAGGTGGTCTCTAGGTTGTTTGTGAACCATTAGGACCTGGAACTAGGGAATTTGCCTTTGCTCTGAGGTAGTCTCTAGGTTGTTGGTGAACCGTCGAGGCTTGGAACTAGGGACTTTGCCATGGCTCCGAGGTATTCTCTAGGTTGTTGGTGAACCATTGAGGCTTGGAACTAGGGACTTTGCCATGGCTCCATTGTTTTGACCCTGGGGGTCTATTGTTGACGTCACGTCTGCATCCTGTTGGAGTGAAAAGAAACGCCGTTGTTGGTCTCTTGGCTGTCTGTGAACCGTCGAGATTTGGAACTAGGGACTTTGCCATGGCTCCGTTTTGTTGACGTTGTGTTTGCATCCTGTTTGAGTGAGAAGAAACGCCGTTGTTGATCTTTAGGCTGTCTGTGAACCGTTGAGATTTGGAAGTAGGGACTTTGCCATGGCTCTGTTTTATTGACGTCGCGTCTGCATCCTGTTGGAGTGAGAAGAAACGCCGTTGTTGACACCGCGTCTGCTGTAGCGAGATAAGTGTCGAGATGGTCTCTAGGTTGTTCATGAACCATCGAGACTTGGCTCTCCCTTTGACAGAGACCGGTGGGGAAATGTGGTTCCCTTTTCGTTTATGCCCATGGATTGTATACAGGGGTTGATGTGGACTCACTTGCAGGGCAAAATTTTCATCATTTTCATTTTTTATTATTTCTTTCCGCGATGCTCTATCATTTCAGCTTTTTTATATCGCGAAAGTCGCGATTGCCCAATCATTTCGGCTTTTTATTGCGGTGCCCAATCGTTTCGGCTATTTTTCTTTTTACTCGCTGCTTTTTATTGCGAGTTGCCCAAACATTTCGGCTGTTTTATATGCATACATTTTGCTCGCCGATTTTTATCGCGAGTTGCCTTATCATTTCGGCTATTTCATACGCATTTTCTGCTCGCTGATTTTTTATTGCGAGTATGGAATTTGGAATCTGATACCAATCTTAGCATCAGCATCGCCGCGACTGGAATATTGCCAGGAGCGAATCATCATTTGCCAGGCTGCTTGTTTGGTCGCTTCCTTTTCTCTAGACGACTCTGGAGATATTTCTGCTGGCGTGAGAATCCTACGGCTTTGCACAATGATCCTTATGTCATCGAGGTTTTCGTCGGCAAGTTCTTTAGCGAGTTTGGCTAATGCATCCGCCTTGCTATTTTCTGCATGCAGAATGATTTCCAGAATGTAAGAGGGGATTTGTGTTAGCAATTGCTACACTCTCTCGCCATATTTTACCAACTCTGGTTTGCATGTCTGATAGTCACCATTTACTTAGCTAAAGACTAGCTGGGAATCTTCATATATGATGAGGTTTTCAATTCCCATGTCGACAGTGATCTTAAGACCCGCTATCAAAGCTTCATACCCAGCCTCGTTGTTTTTCCTCGGCTCTGTTAAGGAAATGGCGAAATGCATTATCCCTCCTTGCGGAGTCACGAAGATAAGGTCCACCCCGGCCTTAATTATGGGGGTGTTTTGCTTTCGCTTTTTCATGGAAGATGCTCCATCGAAGTAGAGTTCCCATGGGGGTGTCCTCGGCTTTCATTGAAGATACCCCCCCTTTTTTTCTTTTTTTTTTAACGAGATTGCGCCCTTTCGGGTTTTCACAAGCTCGCCGGTAGCCCTGCTGTTTTTACTCACGGCGCCCTTTCGGGTTTTCATCCATGCTTATTTCGCTTGTGGACGTACCGTTTTTTTACCCCTCTGTTCGCCAAGGGAACTTATGGGGGACTTTGCTACCGGGGCAGCTGTGCAGCCAGCGGGACTTGAGTTGCAGTCCTCGCTGCTGGAACTTGTGGACTTGAATTCCACTATCACCGTGTTTGAGGCGACACATTTGGTTTAAGGACATTACGGTCCATTGTTAGTTTAGGGACATCTCGGTCCGTTGTCGCCATTTTGGAGGCAACGTTTAGTTTGAGGACATTTCGGTCCGCTGTTAGTTTAGGAACACTTCGGTCCATTTTCTCCATCTTGGAGGCAACAGTTAGTTTAAGAACGTTTCGGTCCATAGTTAGTTTAAGGGCGTTTCGGTCCGTTGTAGTTTAAGGATGTTACGGTCCGTAGTTAGTTTAAGGAAGTCTCGGTCCGTTGCAGTTTAAGGACATTACGGTCCGCTGTTTCCGTGTTTGGGACGGAGATTCTGTTGGATACTACTTTTAAAGTTTTGACTCAAGAAGATAGCGAGTAGACACAACCGTCGTCATCTATCATTGACCTGAATCGTGACTTGTCAGGCATAGAACTTCTTAAGGAATCAGTCGTTTATTGGCCGGAAAGGTCTTTCACCATGCATGTCCATGAGCAAGTAGGTCCCACCTTGGTAGAGCTTTTCTGTGATGTACGGGCCCTCATAGTTCGGCTCGAATTTCCCCCATTTGGCACGATTGGGGATCATTGGTTGTTTGACAACTAGTACGAGTTCGCCTTGGCGGAATGTTCTTGGCCAGGTCAGTCTTTCATATGAGTGTGTCATCCTTGCTTTGTAAGCTTCAAATTTTAGCTGCGCCATGAGACGATTTTCATCGAGGGCATCTAGCTCCTCAAGCCGAAGATGAACTTTTTCTTCATCCGTCAGTTCATAACGAACCGCCACTCATAGAGAGGGTAGCTCTATTTCCAAGGGGAGTACCGCTTCCGTGCCGAATACTAACGCGTATGTTGTTGTATTCGTGGCCGTTTTGAACGTGGTTCGATACGCCCAGAGAGCTTCATGCAGTCCCTCGTGCTAATCCTTTTTATTTCTGGACACCGTTTTCTTTATGATCTTCGTCAAGGTCTTCTTGAATGTTTCATCTAGACTGTTCGATCGGGGATTATAGATTGAAGAGTATCTCCAGTCTATATTGTGTCGTTGTGCGAAGCAGCTGATCTTATGGCTTCTGTAGGCCGGTCCATTATCCAAGATAATCCGTCACGGAGTGCCGAACCGATAGACGACATGTGTCCTGAAGAAATGGAGGATGTTCTCCGTCTTCACTTCCCTTAGCGGTACTGCTTCTGCCCACTTAGAGAGGTAATCAGTTGTTGCCAGTATAAACCGATGTCCTTTGGATGACGCTGGTTCGATGGGCCCAATTATATCGGTTCCTGACATTTAGAATGGACAGCTAGCCACCGTTGGGTGTAGAGGATTTGGATGCTGATGGGTGAAGTCCCCGTGAATCTGGCACGAGTGACACCGCTTTGCATATTCAAGGCAGTCCTGAATCATTATGGACCAACAGTAACCCATTCTCTTGATCTTTAGCTTCATCTTTGGCCTGGCTTGGTGAGAACCGTAGAGTCCATCATGAGTTTCTTGAAAGACTCTGCTTACTTTTTTGGTCCCAGGCATCTTAGCCATAGACAGTCAAATGATCTCTTGTACAGAGTATCATTGACGAAGGCGAAAGACAAAGCTCGTTTCACGAGCAGATGTCTTGACGACGTGTCTTCGGGTGTTTGTTGGGATTTGAAGTAGTCTATGAAGACTTCTCTCCAATCCTTAGCCTTTTCTTCGTCTTCTATTTGGCAGGCTGCTTGTTTGGTCTCTTCCTTTCCTTCAGACGACACCGGAGATATTTCTACTAGCACGAGAATACTACGGCTTTGCACAATGATCCTTATGTCATCGAGGTTTTCGTCGGCAAGTTCTTTAGCGAGTTTGGCTAATGCATCTGCAACACCCGAGCCCAATACTACTATTTTCTGTTACCGTTTGAGTATTAATGTGATACTCATTGCTTTTAGCCTGTCTGTTTGTCACTTACCGTATAATTTTATCTGGCAAAGTCATTTCTGTATATAACAAATTTTAGCACCTAAAATAAAATTAAAAATATCTATCTTGGCCTACTCGACACCCCTAACCTTGTGGTAGCGTCCGTGCATCGAGTTCTCGTCCCGTTCGGTAAAACGAGCGAGTTTGGACGGCTACGCGCGCGTACAGGTGTCCATCTTGGGGGTATGCTTTTTAATCATAAAACACCTCATTTTAAAATTCGGAACCCGCTTAAAATCCTATTATTTAAATTTTAAATTTTGGACCCAACCCGGGTGCAATTTGGAAATGTTTTGTTTAGCGCCGAAATCCCAAATTAATATAATCTTTAAAACCATAGTATACTTCGTTATATATATATTTCTTCACTGAACGAATCTATTAAATCTTTAATATATTTTTTCTTTAACCACTAACTACTTCCTCAGCCAATCAACGAGGGCATATTACCCCGTGGGCCCCTCCATTATCTTTCTCTCTCTCTCTCTAGCCTCTCAAATTTTTCTGATCTCTTTCTCTCTCTCCCTCATATATATATTTCCCTCCCCTTCATATTTTTCAAAACCACAAACACAGAAGACCCAGCGCGCCTCAACCCTAGCCGCCTTCACCGTCGCCGCCGCAGCTCCGACGCCGGCGCAAGCGTCACCGTCACCCTCGCCTCCGCCTCCGCCTCCTCCTCTCAACCTCAACCCTTGTCTTCTTTCCCCCGCGCACCCTGCACGATAGCGACCCTCGGCTACCCTGCAACTTCTCGGTGTCGCCTGAAACGTCACCGGCGACCCCTGCGCCGCCCCTGGCCGTCGCCGACGAACCCCAACCACCTCTAAACACCATGTAAGTGTCTCTCTACCTTTCCTTTCCTCTCTTCTTTTTCCAGAACTGAAAACAGTTGCTGGAAGTTTCTGCAGATCGCCGGAGACGCCGCCCTCGCCGCCATCGATCTCGCCGTCGTCGCTAGTTCCCTCTGGACCAGTGAGTATTCCCCCATCTTCTTCTTCTCTGGTCATTTCCTTCTTTCCAAGATCTACACCCGTTCGAAACCCTATTTACTGTTTTTGCGCTCGCCGGAATCCGGCCGTGCCGGCGACGTGTGCCGACAATCCAGCAGAGTACTCTGACCCGTGTGGTTCCTTGGTTCGTTGTTTGGGTTCAATCCATGAACCGTGCGTCCGTCGCGTGTTTCCCCGCCGACGTTACGTTCCGTTTTTCCCGGTTCGCCACCCGTCGAGGCAAGTATCCCTTACTAAATGCTATACAATATATTCATATATGTTTTGATACACTAAACCTGTAAAACTTAACTTGGTATAGTCGCTTTCCCATTTTGGTTGCAATATGGCATTATATCATTTTACAATTAACGTAGAATTTACAGTTTGCCAATTTAAACCTAATAACCAAGTTTACCTGTTTAATCACATTTTACTGTTTAATAGATGGTAGCACTTACCTATGTAGTTCTATTACATTCGGACATTCGTATTCAAAGGCTTGATATAACTGTATTGTACCGATACATAAATCATTGCACCGCTAAGGGTGCTTAAACCTGTTAACATGACTAAACGGCTACGTTGTATTACTGCACTCTTGTGATTGAATGAAACTGCTTATTATTTAATTCATTGCTTATTTCATGTTGTTAAATACCCTGTTCGATTATATATCTGTTTGTGAGCACACCCACGATGTTGTTACATCTGGACTTGACATTGTCACACATGGTATATATTGATACACCTGACATGGTACCGTTTACTGTTGACGTGACCTGATGTACCATGACCCGACCTGTTACCTGATCTCGTGCCTAATGCCAACAAACCTGACATGTAGTCCTCATGGACCGTTCCTGTTGTCTATCCAGACAAACCTGTTTACCTGATCCTGTGTTGGCATTAGTTTCTTGATTTTCGGAATACCTGACTTGACATACACATATAACTTGGGGGTATGGGGAAATCAAAGGTGAAGCCTGACTTGTAACTCGACAGTTCACTATCTGTCCTGAGTGTACACATTCCTGTTTTGTGCCTAGCGGCATGTCTCGGTTTCGGCCGAGAATATTGTGGCCGTGGTCCCGGGTATGTACGGGATACTATCGAGTGTACACATTCCTGTTTTGTGCCTAGCGGCATGTCTCGGATGCAGCCGAGAATATTGTGGCCGTGGTCCCGGGTATGTACGGGATACTATTGAGTTACATCGACGATTCATCAATTGACTTCAAAGACTTTAGACTAGAAAACTTGATAGAACAGTTTAGTTACCCACTGCACACTACCATGCACTGCTTGTTTCACATTATTGCTGTATTCATGTTTATTTTGCATTGCCTGTTACATTGTTCATATTATATTACTGGTTGGAATGACGCGTTGACGTCTGGGTTTTGCATGGCCCAGATTCTGTACCACTGTCGCAGACCGAGCAGGAGTACTTCAGCCAGCAGGCTGAGTTGTGAGTTCAATAGTGGTTAGTTTTATTTCCTGCATTTATTTCCTGATGTGAGCCCGCATTATGGGACATACCTTTCAGTTATTTGTATTGGATCATTTGCTTCCGCATTTATTTATTTATTGACTCTTGTTATTCTGGATTATGGACATGTTTTTAGATAGTTTTGTCTTGTTCTTGATATTTCTACAGCCGTAATGTGACTGTGGATGGATACTTCCTACCCACAGGTAGCATGGTTGGCTATGTTACGTGCCCAATCTAGCGTACTCTGGGAAGCGGGGCGTGACATGGTTCTTTTGGTATCAGAGACATAGGTTAGTTGGGTTGATTCTTTTGTAGTTGGGTATTGTACCTAATACACGAATCAGGATACCCGTGTTAGGAAACATGTCCTGCCACTTTGCCGTTTACCATTCTTGAATCACATTCTTCCTTATTATATCTTTTATAATGTGCAAACTTCCTTTGCATGTCGACTCGAAAAACCTGATTCCTTGCTATCTCTAGGACTTAGGCGACTTGGGTGGAGTTAAGTAATTGTGGCTATAATATCGCGGCATAGTTACAATGCGGTACTCTATTTAAGTATCTTGGAGTTCTAGCCTTGATCTATATATTAAATCTATCATCATGCTAATGTTGGGTGTTTTTGGATTTCAGGAATATGGCAGATAAGAATTTCAAGACGTACCAGAGGCGTGTGGACGAAGCCGCCATGCTTAGAGTGATAAGGGGAATGCTGGAAAATCAGAAGAGGCAGACCGAGCTGATCCAGCAGCAAGCAGATTTGTTCCAGGAAGGTTTGCAGATCATTCAGCAGTCTGTAAACAACGTTGGAGATAAACCAGTTGACCGAGTAGGGACCATGGCAGATTTCAGACGTTTGGGTCCGTCTACATTCACTGGTTTGGAGGAGCCGTTGCCAGCCGAGCAGTGGCTAGTTGACACGGAGAACTTGCTGATTGCGGCACAGATTCCAGATGACAAAAGAGTTGACGTGGTACGCATTCAGTTGTGGACTACGCCCGAGAGTGGTGGCTTGTGGAGGAGAGCCGCTTGCCCAAGCCGATCAAGTGGGCGAATTTTTCTAAGAGTTTCCTGGAGAAGTTCTTCCCGCTGACTGCACGGGAGGAAATGGAAGAGAAATTTATTGGGCTAAGGCAGAATGGAGCACCCGTGGACGTGCATGCAGTAGAGTGGACGAGACTCAGCAGATTCGCTGGACCTTTAGTCGCCAACGATGCAGACAGGGCACGAAGGTTCATGCGCAGCTTGGATGTGGACATCCAGAGGCAGATTGTCTCCCTGGGTTTGACCACTTTCTCATAGGTTCTTACGGCAGCTCGGGAACAACAGAGTTTATTTGGGATGAAAGGGAGCTTGCAGCAGACAGCAGTTGCGGCCAGGAAGCCCGCATTTGTACCTAACCGAGCTCATGGTCGCAAGGGTATTCCAGTGGACCGTCGTGGTGTAGCACCAATGAAGAAGCCTGTGATTGTTGATCAAAGAAAGAGCATGAATTGTAACTACTGCAATTTACCTGGCCACGTGCAAAAGGATTGTCGAAGAAGGCTGGGACTTTGTTTGGTTTGTGGAGCGGCTGATCACGCAGTTGGTGCCTGTCCGTCGAAGCTTCATACGAGAGATGATATTCAGAAGCCTCCGCAGAGACCATTCCAAGGGCAGAAACAACTGACTCAAGGACCTAATCAGGCTCGAGCTTTTACCTTGACAGCTGAGCAAGCTAAGGCATCAGGAGAAGTGGTTTCAGGTATTCTACTCGTTCGTGGTTTTCCTGCAGTGGCATTATTTGATTCTGGTGCATCCCACTGTTTTATGTCATCCAAATTTATAACTACACACTCGATTACCTGCACGACCCTGTCTAGTTTCTGGGACATACACACTGGGAATGGGAAAATCATATCTAGTAGGGAGTGTAAAGATTGTACGGTTATGGTGTGCGGACGGGAACTCTTTGCAGATTTCTTGGTGATTGATACGGGCAGCTATGAAGTCGTCTTGGGAATGGATTTTCTTGGCACTTTCCACGCTCACATTGACTGTAGAGCAAAGAAAGTAATTTTCCAGATTCCCGGATATCCTGAGTTTACCTTCACTGGAGGAAGCAGTTCTGTTGGGCCAGTCGAGTTTAGGGCTAGGCCGACAAACAATATTCTTGCAGCAATGGAAGTTGATAGTGGTGAAGAGCCGGCGGTTGTTCGCGATTTTATAGACGTATTTGAAGATATATCGGGTTTGCCGCCGAAGCGAGACGTGGAGTTCGCAATTGATCTTATTCCTTGTGCAGCGCCAGTATCTAAAGCGTATTATCCAATGGCACCAGTAGAGTTGGAAGAAGTTAAGAAACAGGTTGTTGAATTGCTTGAGAAGGGTTAGATTCGAAGCAGTAACTCACCTTGGGGAGCTCCAGTTCTTCTAGTAAAGAAGAAGGATGGCACAAGAAGAATGTGCATCGACTATCGAGAATTAAACCGGGTCACTATTAAGAACAAGTACCCGATCCCTCGCATTGGAGAACTTTTTGAGCAGCTTAGTGGCGTAAGGGTATTCTCGAAGCTGGATTTGCGATCCGGATATCATCAGGTTCGAGTGAAAGCAGAAGATATTTGCATGACGGCGTTTCGAACTCGGTACGGACATTACGAGTACTTAGTGATGCCCTTCGGAGTAACGAATGCGCCGGCAGTATTCATGGACTTGATGAACTGAATCTTCTCACCGTTCTTGGACCAGTTTATTGTGGTGTTCATTGACGATATTCTGGTTTACTCGAAGAGTGTTGAGGAGCATGCTGAGCATTTGAAGATCGCACTGCAGACATTGAGACAAGAGAAATTGTTTGCGAAGATGAGTAAGTGCGAATTTTGGCTGGAGGAAGTGATGTTTCTGGGGCATGTTGTGTCGGGCGATGGAATCGCCGTCGATCCAGAAAAGATTGCAGCAGTTCGAGATTGGCCTATTCCAAAGAATGTCGCTGAGATAAGAAGTTTTCTTAGATTAGCCGGATACTACAGGAGATTTGTGGAGAACTTTGCTCGTCTGGCAGAGCCGTTGACCAAGCTTACGCGTAAGGAGGTACCTTTTGTATGGACAGATAAATGTGCGTTAGCTTTTGAGACGTTGAAGCAGAAGTTGATAACCGCCCCTATTCTGACCGTGCCGGACAATTCCGGAGGATTGGTGATTCACAGCGACGCATCTGGGAAAGGATTGTGATGTGTTTTAATGCAACATGGGAAGGTTGTAGCGTACGCATCGAGACAACTGAAGACCCATGAGAAGAATTATCCGACTCATGACTTGGAGCTTGCGGCTGTGATTTTCGCTTTGAAGATTTGGAGACACTACCTGTTGGGCGAAAGAGTCGAAGTTTTTACGGACCATAAGAGTTTGAAGTATGTGTTCACACAGAAGGAGTTTAACATGAGGCAGCGTAGATGGTTGGAGCTGATGGCTGACTACGATCTTGATCTTAAGTACCATCCGGGGAAGGGTAATGTTGTGCCGGATGCGCTTAGTCGGTTACCAGCAATTCAGGTATTAACTACGCAGAAGCAGATCATTGCAGATTTTCGAAGATTTGACTTGGAGGTTGTGCTACCGCGTTCTACGGGACAATTGATGCAGCTGCAAGTGCAGTCGTCTTTGATTGAGAAAATTAAAGCAGCACAATCACAGGATCCTAGACTGCAAAAGTTTCGAGAGCAGGCTGAAGCTGGACTGCGAACAGATTTACTAATTCACGAAGATGGTTCATTGAGGTATGGTAGCCGTTTGTGTGTGCCAAAGGGAGATGTTCGTGAAGAGCTTATGAAGGAGGCACACAGTTCAGCTTATTCTGTACATCCAGGAGGCACAAAGATGTACCGTGATATTCAACAACATTTCTGGTGGGAAGGTATGAAACGGGAGATTGCTCGCTTTGTGGCTAAGTGCTTGGTGTGTCAGCAAGTTAAGGCTGAACATCAAAGGGTTGCTGGTTTATTGCAACCACTTCCGATTCCTCAGTGAAAGTGGGAACATATAACCATGGATTTCGTGACGGCTTTACCGTGGAGTCCAAAGGGCAACAATGCAGTATGGGTGATTGTTGATCGGTTGACCAAGGCAGCTCACTTTATTCCTTTCCGGGTTAGTCAATCAACGGAGACTTTGGCAGAGCGGTACATGCAGGAGATTGTCAGATTGCATGGAGTACCGGTGAACATCGTGTCCGATCGGGACACTCGGTTCTTATCACACTTTTGGCGGAGTTTACAGGAAAGTTTGGGGACTCGATTGAAGTTTAGCACAGCTTATCATCCTTAAACTGATGGTCAGTCAGAGAGAACGATCCAAACTCTTGAAGATATGTTGAGAGCACGCATGTTGGACTTCAAGGGTTCGTGGGAGGATCATCTACACTTGGTGGAGTTTTCTTACAACAACAGTTTTCAGGCAACTATCCAGATGGCTCCGTTTGAAGCTTTGTATGGTCGTAAATGCCGTTCACCTGTTTGTTGGGATGATGTCGGTGAACGAAGATTATTGGGACCAGATTTGGTGGTGCAGACAGTTGAGAAGGTTAACACTATCAGAAAGCATATGAAGGCAGCTCAAGACAGACATAAGAGTTGGGCTGACACGTCAAGGAGACCTCAAGAGTTCGCCGTGGGTGATTTGGTATTCTTGAAGATATCACCAACTAGAGGGGTGATTCGTTTTGGGAGTCGAGGAAAGCTTAGTCCTCGATTTGTTGGACCCTTTGAGATATTGGAGCGTGTTGGAGAGGTAGCGTACCGTTTGGCGTTACCGCAGTCCTTGGCAGGTGTGCACGACGTGTTTCACGTATCTCAACTTCGAAGGTATGTTCGAGATGAAACACACGTTTTGGATCATTCGGAGTTAGCAGTACGGGAAGACTTAACTTTTGAGGAGCGATCGGTTGAAATCGTGGATCGAAGGGAAAAGGTTCTCAATAACAAGGTCATCCCCCTTGTGCTTATTTCTTGGGGTAATCGATCGCATGGAGAGTCCACTTGGGAACGAGAAGATGAGATCCGGCAGAAGTTTCCTCACTTTTTTCTATAGTTTTCTATCTTGTATTCTTGGAATTTCGAGGATGAAATTCTTTTTGTAGTTGGGTATAATATAACACCCGAGCCCAATACTACTATTTTCTGTTACCGTTTGATTATTAATGTGATACTCATTTCTTTTAGCCTGTCTGTTTGTCACTTACCGTAAAATTTTATCTGGCAAAGTCATTTCTGTATATAACAAATTTTAGCACCTAAAATAAAATTAAAAATATCTATCTTGGCCTACTCGACACCCCTAGCCTTGTGGTAGCGTCCGTGCATCGAGTTCTTGTCCCGTTCAGTAAAATGGGCGAGTTTGGACGGCTACGCGCGCGTACAGGTGTCCATCTTTGGGGTATACTTTTTAATCATAAAACACCTCATTTTAAAATTCGGAACCCGCTTAAAATCCTATTATTTAAATTTCAAATTTTGGACCCAACCCGGGCGCAATTTGAAAATGTTTTGTTTAGCGCCAAAATCCCAAATTAATATAATCTTTAAAACCATAGTATACTTCGTTATATATATATTTCTTCACTGAACGAATCTATTAAATCTTTAATATATTTTTTCTTTAACCACTAACAACTTCCTCAGCCAATCAACGAGGGCATATTACCCTGTGGGCCCCTCCATTATCTCTCTCTCTCTCTAGCCTCTCAAATTTTTCTGATCTCTTTCTCTCTCTCCCTCATATATATATTTCCCTCCCCTTCATATTTTTCAAAACCACGAACACAGAAGACCCAGCGCGCCTCAACCCTAGCCGCCTTCACCGTCGCCACCGCAGCCCCGACGCCGGCGCAAGCGTCACCGTCACCCTCGCCTCCGCCTCCTCCTCTCAACCTCAACCCTTGTCTTCTTTCCTCCGCGCACCCTGCACGACAGCGACCCTCGGCTACCCTGCAACTTCTCGGTGTCGCCTGAAACGTCACCGGTGACCCCTGCGCCGCCCTTGGCCGTCGCCGACGAACCCCAACCACTTCTAAACACCATGTAAGTGTCTCTCCACCTTTCCTTTTCTCTCATCTTTTTCCAGAACTGAAAACAGTTGCTGGAAGTTTCTGCAGATCGCCGGAGACGCCGCCCTCGCCGCCATCGATCTCGCCGTCGTCGCTAGTGCCCTCTGGACCAGTGAGTATTCCCCCATCTTCTTCTTCTCTGGTCATTTCCTTCTTTCCAATGTCTATACCCGTTCGAAACCCTATTTACTGTTTTTGCGCTCGCCGGAATCCGGCCGTGCCGGCGACGTGTGCCGACAATCCAGCAGAGTACTCTGACCCGTGTGGTTCCTTGGTTCGTTGTTTGGGTTCAATCCGTGAACCGTGCGTCCGTCGCGTGTTTCCCCGCCGACGTTACGTTCCGTTTTTCCCGGTTCGCCACCCGTCGAGGCAAGTATCCCTTGCTACATGCTATACAATATATTCATATATGTTTTGATACACTAAACCTGTAAAACTTAACTTGGTATAGTCGCTTTCCCATTTTGGTTGCAATATGGCATTATATCATTTTACGATTAACGTAGAATTTACAGTTTGCCAATTTAAACCTAATAACCAAGTTTACCTGTTTAATCACATTTTACTGTTTAATAGATGGTAGCACTTACCCATGTAGTTCTATTACATTCGGACATTCGTATTCAAAGGCTTGATATAACTGTATTGCACCGATACATAAATCATTGCACCGCTAAGGGTGCTTAAACCTGTTAACATGACTAAACGGCTACGTTGTATTACTGCACTCCTATGATTGAATGAAACTGCTTATTATTTAATTCATTGCTTATTTCATGTTGTTAAATACCCTGTTCGATTATATATCTGTTTGTGAGCACACCCACGATGTTGTTACATCTGGACTTGACATTGTCACACATGGTATATATTGATACACCTGACATGGTACCGTTTACTGTTGACGTGACCTGATGTACCATGACCCAACCTGTTACCTGATCTCGTGCCTAATGCCAACAAACCTGACATGTAGTCCTCATGGACCGTTCTTGTTGTCTATCCAGACAAACCTGTTTACCTGATCCTGTGTTGGCATTAGTTTCTTGATTTTCGGAATACCTGACTTGACATACACATATAACTTGGGGGCATGGGGAAATCAAAGGTGAAGCCTGACTTGTAACTCGACAGTTCACTACCTGTCCTGAGTGTACACATTCCTGTTTTGTGCCTAGCGGCATGTCTCGGTTTCGGCCGAGAATATTGTGGCCGTGGTCCCGGGTATGTACGGGATACTATCGAGTGTACACATTCCTGTTTTGTGCCTAGCGGCATGTCTCGGCTGCAGCCGAGAATATTGTGGCCGTGGTCCCGGGTATGTACGGGATACTATTGAGTTACATCGACGATTCATCAATTGATTTCAAAGACTTTAGACTAGAAAACTTGATAGAACAGTTTAGTTACCCACTGCACACTACCCTGCACTGCTTGTTTCACATTATTGCTGTATTCATATTTATTTTGCATTGCCTGTTACATTGTTCATATTATATTACTGGTTGGCATGACGCGCTGACGTCTGGGTTTTGCATGGCCCAGATTCTGTACCACTGTCGCAGACCGAGCAGGAGTACTTCAGCCAGCAGGCTGAGTTGTGAGTTCAGTAGTGGTTAGTTTTATTTCTTGCATTTATTTCCTGATGTGAGCCCGCATTATGGGACATACCTTTCAGTTATTTGTATTGGATCATTTGCTTCTGCATTTATTTATTTATTGACTCTTTTTATTCTGGATTATAGACATGTTTTTAGATAGTTTTGTCTTGTTCTTGATATCTCTACAGCCGTAATGTGACTGTGGATGGATACTTCCTACCCACAGATAGCATGGTTGGCTATGTTACGTGTCTAATCTAGCGTACTCTGGGAAGCGGGGCGTGACAGCATTCGCCTTGCTATTTTCTGCACGCGGAATGCTTTCCAGAATGTAAGAGGGTATTTGTGTCAGCAATTGCTGCACTCTCTCGCCATATTTTACCAACTCAGGTTTGCATGTCTGATAGTCACCATTTGCTTGGCTAAAGACTAGCTGGGTATCTCCATATATGACGAGGTTTTCGATTCCCATGTCGACAGCGATCTTAAGATCCGCTATCAAAGATTCATACTCAGCTTCGTTGTTTGTCCTCGACTCTGTTAAGGAAAGGGTGAAACGCATTATCCCTCCTTGCGGAGTCACGAAGATAAGGCCCACCCCTGTTTTAATTATGGGGGTGTTTTGCTTTCGCTTTTTCATGGAAGATGCTCCATCGAAGTAGAGTTCCCATCAGGCATTATTTCCTTCCTCCTCCCTATCGAACGCATGTTCATCTGGCAATTCGCAATTTAAGGGAGAGTCGGCTGGTATCGGGTGCTCAGCAAGAAAGTCGGTAATGGCTTGGCCTTTCACTGCTCTGAGGAGTCGATACATTATCGAGAACTCTATTAAGAGGAGGGCCCATTTAGCGAGCCTTCTTATTAGTATAGCTCTCGACATCAAATAATTGAGAGGGTCCACCTTTGATACGAGATGGACCTCATGTGCCAAGGCATAATGTCGAAGCTTCTTCATCGCGAAGATCAGTGCCAGGCAATATTTTTCAATGGGGGAGCAGTTGTTTTCTTCCCCCAGAAGAACTCGACTCAAATACTAGAGAGCTCTTTCCTTCCCCATGGTCGTTCTCCTGTGTCCATAGCACGGCTGAAGAACCTTCAAGGGCTGTTGTGTACAGGATGAGGGGCTTTCCCTTGACCGGAGCGGTCAGTACCGGCGGATTCTGCAGATATTGCTTGATTTCGTCCCGTGCACTTTGGCATTTCTGATCCCAAAAGAATGAGGTACCCTTCTTCATTAGATTGTTGTAGGGATGACATTTGCCGGAGAGGTTGACTTGGAGTTTGACACCTGTTTAGGCATCTGTATCGCTACAACTGGGATATTTCCAGGAGCGACTCATCATTTACCTTGAGAGGACTCGAAATTTGATACCGATTTAGGTATCAGTATCGCTACAACTGGGATAGTGTTAGGAGCGAATCATTATTTTCCCCTGTCGATTTGGACAAAGGTGGCTTAGTAAATAGGGTTAGGATCCAGTCGACTAAGACTTTTGACTTTATGAGCCATAAGGGTCTCATAAAGGGTTTTCTCCCTACGAGTCATGAGGATCTCGTAGGCGTATTTTCTCCTTAAGAATCATGGGGATTCCTAAGTGATGTCTTCTGTTGTAAGTCGTAAGGATGTTCCAAGAGTGTTCTCTCCTTATAAGTCGAGAGGACCTACAAGTGTTATTCACCATATGTGGACATTTCTTGCCATTGGTAGAACTTGGCAAAGAAATATTTATTCGTGCCCGTGGATTGTATACAAGGTTTAATATGGACCACCTGTAGGGCAACTTGGGGGATCCGACGGCTTAAGAACAGGTCCAGGTCCCTGTATCTTAAGGCTTTTGAATCCTATAAGCCGTGAGGGTCTCATAGGGGGGAATTCTCCTTACGAGTCGTGAGGATCTCGTAAGTGTAATTTCTCCTTAGGAATCGTGGGGATCCCTAAGTGTGTTGCTCCTTTGTGAGTCGTAAGGATCCCACACAGGTGTTTTCTCCTCACAAGGTCGAGAGGACCTTGCAGGTTTAACGAGATTGCGCCCTTCCGTCTTTTCACAAACTCGCCGGCAGTCCTGCTGGTTTTACTCACGGCGCCCTTTCGGGTTTTCATCCGTGCCCATTTTTCTTATGGACGTACCGTTTTTTTAGCGGGGCATTTCACTAGATTGTAGGACCTGTTTGTAAGCCCCTTAATATCCTTCCTGTCCTTTGAGAAGAAAGGACCATTCTACATAGAGATTCTTCCGCCTGTGAGAAATATGCCCCCTGTGTATATCTCGGGGGGAACGAGTACCCACGCCGTCGCTATTTTGGCCACAGGTTGCTTCAGAGCCGCTTATTTTTGTTGAGCGTAGGCGACAAACACCATCTTGCCACCGCTTTTCACTCGTCATCATGGGATGAGAAAGAGTCTTGACCCATTTAATCCAATCGAGCCATTTTATCCATAAGTTCTTGGTAGGTCGTCGGCTTGAAGAGGGCCATATACGGGGACGCCTTTGAATTTGGGTCAAGGGTGGCTATGAATATTCCCACAGCTGCAGCTTTGTCGATACGTTGCTCGCATTTTGACCAGATATTTTGCCATCGGGTAACGTATTGAACCCAGGTCTCATTCGGTCTAACCCTTTCATTGACCAACGTCGTTACGGTAGTGCGTTTATTCGCACTAGCGAATCTTTGACAGAAGAGCATCTCCATCTCGTCGAAGGTATTCACGGAGTCATTCGGGAGTTTCACATACCATTCGAAGGCAATGCCCGCCAGAAAGCCGACGAACTGTCAGAGGAGAAGTATATCATTCTATCCAGTGTTACTGCACATGGATTTAAATTGCGCGATGTGCTGGTGAGGATTCCCGGTTCCTTTGTATATGTGGAGTCGGAAGTATGTATTCTGGTGGGTACTGTATTTGATCGTAGCATGCCGGATACGGTCGACCAGTCTTGATTGGCCTATTTGATGCTTCACTGGCATAGTGAGTTTTGACTTGCTGAGCAATATATGTGTCCAGCTTTTCTTTTAGGAATCATTTACTCCTCAGCCGTTGATGAGGTTTGCAGAGGATTTGAAATGTCATCCTTATCTTTAAGACCGATTATCGACGTTTCATCTGCCAGTGGTTTCGATTGAACCATCATTCCAGCCATATTCTGAATCAGAAGGGCCATCTGGTTCATTTTAGTGGACATTTCTGCCACTTCTTCATCTCTTTTTTTCAGTGCGCGCTTTAGGAAATCAATATCCGACTCTTTCTCTACTCTTTCTTCGGGTGCATCCTCGGGATTTTCCTTAGGCGATGGATTAGCGTTTGCTGCAGCCTGAGCGAGCATCTCCTGCAGCTTTTCATGTTGCAGTTGAACTTTTGTCAGGGACCGAATTTGAGGTCGGTGACTAGTAGAAGCTCGAACTTCGTCTTTGGAATTCATCACATAGACTATGTGAACTACCATGCCCCCAGGGTTTGGGTGTTTGGAGTTTTGTCCTTTGGAGTTTGCTTCGGGCACTTGAACTTTATTAGGCCTCTCTTTTTCGTGAAAAACCACTTTGGTTTTGGGAGGAACAGCTGTATCAGGATCCGTCTTGGGATGAATCCTATTTTATTTGAAAGGGGATTTGTCAGAATTTGGCCGACGTCTAGGTGAAGAGCCGCAGACGACGACTGAGTCCTTCACCTTTCCACACCTTATATATAGATGATGAAAGTTGTTATAGGGAGCGAACTGGTTTCTTCTCTCATGGGATCTCCATGGGCCACAGAGATTTTTTCAATATTACGGTGGGAGAATTTTGTCTGACCTTTCGCAACAGTTTGAAACTGTTCTCAGTTGGAATAACAACATTCACCACTGGGGTTGAAACAGGACCATACGGAGAACTGCCCCCAGCTCATTTTGTATGATGCTGATATTGACATCGACCGTTTCTTACGGCCGGGATTTGATTAGCCTCGGGATTTTGCCGAGCCTGCCCCTTGTTTCCTTTGAGAGCTTGAATAATCTGCCCCCTGCGTCGACCTTAGTCCTTGGAAGGTGCTAGTTGTTGGAATACTGATTCCGTCGGCAAAGCAGCAGCTTGGGGAACCAGCCTTTGGAAGACAGACTTCCTCTGGGCTTCCTCCATCGGCGTTGAGGCACCGAGGGTGGAAGGTGGGAGTATCGACCTAAAGAGAAGCCCGTTGATTTCTTGAAGAGCCGGATTGCAGAGATTTGAGGCTGCAAGTTGCCCATACCTGACTCCACCGGATATGATAGAGCCTGAGTTGTTAGGGTGGGAGCAAACGCCATTCTTCATAGAGACGAAACGCCGGTTTCAGTATTCCATCACCAAAGGGCAACCATAAACATATATACCATGATTATTTGATCGCAGAAAAACACAACACACGAAGTGTGGAGTGGAAAGAGGAAAAGGTCTCACCGGGCATGTCAGAATCTGTTCACCGCCGAAAACAGAGACGGACCCGGGATGGATCGTCTTGCCTGAATTTGGGGGCAGATACTATTTGGATTTATATTTGGATTTATCCGTCCACCTCTCCAAAGATGCCAAGTTGATTTATGACGCAGTGTATCAGAGGTTTGGACAGATGCGGCCGTTGTAGCAGATTTCGTCAGATTCCCCCTTGTTTGCGAGGGGTTTTTGATTATGGGGATGCTCTTCCCTGCAGGCGCAAGCCCCTGCAGTTAATTACGTTACCGCATAGCAATAACCACTTTCTCCTGCTCCAAAAGATCACATCGTGTCGTGTGTGTTTGTTTTATTTTTGGTTGCCCGTGGATTGTATACGGAGACTAATTTATGTTGTCGCCCGTAGGGCATGGATTTGTCCAAATCCGTATATTCTTAGATTTGGGTTTGAGTTGATTTAAGGATCGTTAATCTCGTTTTAGATTAAGATCAATCTTAAATGTTTGTTAAGGATACGTTAGTCCAATTTTATACTAAGATCTACTCAACAGGATTTTGGGACCATTCAGATCCAAAAAGAGAGTATTTGGGTTCTATTGCTTTAGTTTAAGGACGTTGCGGTCCGTAGCTAGTTTAAGGACGTTGCAGTCCGTAGCTAGTTTAGGGACGTTGCAGGCCGTTGTAGTTAAAGGATGTTGCGGTCTGTATTGGGATGTGCCCATCGGTTTGGGAGTGCACCAAAGAGTTGTTGGTTGTCGGGACCCGCCACCTCTCTGAAGACATTGAAGAATTACAACGACATGTATCAGAGGTGTAGAGAGATATACCCTTGAACCAGTTTCATGTTTGAGGGAAAATGAATTGATGGTTGAGCCCAGAAATCATTAGTCGTATTTTGAGACTAAGATTTCTTCATTAGGTTGGGAAGTCATGAGCATAGAGTCTCAGTCTATTTGGAGATCGAAGATGTTTTAATCTCAAGAAGACTTAGCCAACTTAAGGCTGGAGTTGATTTCCCATAGTGTTAAGCACTACTATATGTTCAACACTCACGTATTCCCACGTGAGCTTCTAAAGCAGTGTTAAACACTAGATTCCGGAGGCGCTCACGTGTGGCACGTGAGGCACCTCAAAGTTGGCGTTGTACATTGGGTTCAAGTCCTCGTTTATATATAAGTGTTAAACACTTAATTCTTGATTGAAACCATAGATTGCAAAAGGTGTAGAATGTATTCGAGTGAGTCGAGTAATATGCGAGTCATGCCAATTACAATCTTGGTTCGAGTCAAGTTGTGTCACACCCCGCTTCCCAGTAGACGGATACGGTGATGTGGCAGGTCGCAACATATTTACTAAGAAATAAATACGTTAAGCGTAATTAAGTAATATATAAAATGAACAAGAATGACAAGTGATATAAAATAACATCAATTTTATTTACATTCATCTTTACATACAAATATTTGAAAAGAAAAGATACAATGATAATAAGCAGTGCCTAAATAATAGCATACAAATTGAAAGTAAGTACAAGGAACTAAAGTCAGGCTGTGCCGCGAGCTGGTCCAAGTCCTCCTGGCTAGGCTCGATCTCCTGAGAGTACTGTCTTCCTGGCAAACATTCCAAAAAATGAAATAGAAAGGAATATCGTCGGCAAGCAAGCGCTCGGTAAGTCCCAAAAGAAGAAGAGAATATAGCAAGTAATGTAAAAAGAACAGGTAAGGTGTGTATGATTGATTACCGGTATATGATGATTATTATAACATGGTTGTTTGTCGCTTGATACAAAAGGTATTCATGTATACGAGAGGAGTCCATCTTACCTCGTAGACTATGGTAACATGTAGTATAAGGCCCCATCATAACCCATGGGATAACGACACGAGAATTCATGTAGGTGTCTTTTAAGTGACCTATCGTGCCACAATATACGTTCCGTACCAATCTACCCCTTTATCCCCGCGTATTTTTTGTATAGATTATAATTATCAGACTTGCCGAAACCATGGATACAAAATGTTCAAGTATTCATGTTCAGAATGTAGTCAAGTATTCAAGTAGTCAAGTCAAGTCATAACTATGGTTCGACCAAGTCAAGTCAAGTCAAGTTATACATGTTTGATATTGATATTTGGATTCGAGTATTCATGTTCATGTTTCAAGTATTCAAGTTCTTGTTTGATGTTGGATTCAGGTTTGAGACTGGACTCAGACTTGAGTCAGACACTTGTAAACTGATTTAGATTTTGAATTAGGTTCGGGAGTTATCGGTAACTGCTGCATATGGACGGCATGATTTTTGTCTTTTTCCAAGATAATTACCATTGATAACTTCGTTAACTTGTCTACCTTAAATAGGCAAGTACTCACTTTCTCCGGCTCCCCGGGACTCAAGAGAATTGATCCCGCTTAAACCTATATTTATTAGAGTCCTTAAATGGTTTTTTATATAACTCGAGGGGGTTTTATGAACAATATTTTAATATAGATAGAAAGTAAAGCTCGAGAGTGATTAGTATTATTTGAGGTTGTCATGAGCATGGATTTTAAGTATTTGGGGTATTTTAGTGATAATTACTTAGCTTGGAAAGTTCACGGTATTTTATTGTAAAACTTGCCTTTTTGGTGTCTTGAGGGTATTTTATTGTCATTTGTTAATCTTTTCATTTTTGAAAAATTTAGATTTATTATATTTTGAAAATATGGATTTATAATTTTATATAATTTTAATTTTAAAAAAATAATTTTATTTTATTTAGAAAATTCGTATTTCTTAAAAAACTGTATTTAAATCCATTCGAGATCGAATGCTTAATGAGGAGGTTTGCATCTCGCTCTACTAGTCCAAGAATGTGCGATAATCCACACTATCTATTAGAGGGTCCTCAAAAGAGGATTGTAGAGGTATAATCGCAAAGGAATAGGAAATACTGATTTAAAAGAAAACCGGTTTTAGATTTATGTGGTATTTTATTGTAAAGTTTTCCTCATAACAAATATTCATATAAAAGAGCTATTGTGCTATGGAACTAAGTGTGCGTGTGGGATAGGTCGTTACCTTGTGAAGTTTTCCTAAATGTATTGTTTTAACAAATACTAAAAGTAGTGTTTATAAAGTTCAAGGTATTTTAATGAAAAATTCAAATATAGTTGTTTTACATGAGATTCTAGGTTAAATCTTGATTCTCAATATTGGTTTTAAAATTACAAGTGAGGAGGTAAAGTTTGTCTGACCAAACTACAAAAGGAATTGGAGTTATAGCTTTTATAAAAGATGATATCGGTATAACTCTAATTTTACCGATTTTGATTAAAAAGAATTTTAAATTAAGAGAAGGGGAGTTTGGGAGGGACTTACTATTTGACTACGCTAAGAAGAGGGGGAGGAAGAGGAGGAAAGCCTTGTGGTGTCGCGGGAGCTCCGGATGTTGCTTTGATCTTCGTCGGAAGTTGATAGCTTGCTAACTCCTTTTTACTCCACTTGTACTTAGGAATTTTTTTAGAGTTTTGGCTAGAATTTTCAGAATGGTACTGAGCCAAAGTGTGGGGTGGTATTTATAGTGGAGAATTAGGGTTTTGGAATTAAAATAGTGGATTAAAAATCATTAAAATGTGGTTTAATTGTGAAATAAAGGATCTTTGTTTGATTGCAGGGAAATCAAACAGTGCACGGGAGTTAGGGGTAGCTGAAGGTGTGTGTGTGCAAACCACGGGGCAAATTGGGCTCATCACACCCATCCCCGCCGGCCCAAATGCGCTTTCCACCGGTCGATTTAGGGTTTTGGGTGTCGAGATTTGTGTCACGTGGATTTCTCTGTGTTTAAACTATTTTGCACATGTTTGAGTTTCTGAACTTTTCATTTCCCTGTGTATTGCACGTGCAATCTTTTGGGCTTCCAAAAAGTTAAAAGAAAAATTCAGAAAAAATAATGTGTTTAGAATCTGTTCGCCGTCGAAAGCCGGGAAGACCGACGTCTTTCCTGAATCTGGGGGCAGATACTATTTGGTGTTATCCGTCCACCTCTCCGAAGATGCCAAATTGATTTATGGCACCATGCATCGGAAGTTTAGACGGATGCAGCCGATATAGCAGACTTCGTCAGATTCCCCCTCGTTTGAGGGGATTTTGATTGTGTGGACGCTCTTCCTTGCAGGCGCAAGCCCCTGCAGTTAATTACGCTACCGCATCGCTGTAACCACTTTCTCCTTCTCGAGATGGTCACTTCGTGTCGTGTGTGTGTTTGTTTTGTTTTTAGTTGCCCATAGATTGTATACGGAGACTAATTTATGTTGTCGTCCGTAGGGCGTGGATTAGTCCAAATCCGTATTTTCTTAAATTTGGGTTTTGGGTTTGGTTTAAGGATCGTTAGTCTCATTGACATTAAGATCAACTTAAACATTCGTTAAGGATACGTTAGTATAATTTTAGACTAAGATCAACTTAATGTTTGTTAAGGACACGTTAGTCTGATTTTAGACTAAGATCAACTTAACAGGATCATTTAGATCCAACAAAAGAGCATTTGGGCTCTATTGTTTTAGTTTAGAGACATTGCGGTCCATAAGTTTAAGGACATCATAGTCCATGGAGTTTAAAGACATCATAGTCTAGTTTAGAGACATCATTGTCTGTAGGGTTTAGTTTAGGGACGTTGCGGTCCATAATTAGTTTAAGGACATTACGGTCCAGTTTAAAGACATCATAGTCTGTAAAGTTTAAAGACATCAAAGTCTATGAGTTTAAGGACCTCACAGTCCATGGTAGTTTAGAGACATCATAGTCTGTAAAGTTTAAGGACATCATAGTCCATGAGTTTAAGGACCCCACAGTCCGTAAAGTTTAAGGACATCATAGTCCATGAGTTTAAGGACCCCACAGTCCGTGGAATGTCTGGTTATCGGGACCCATCACCTCTCTAAAGACGTTGAAGGATTACAACGACACGTATCAAAGGAGTGAGAGATGTACCCTTGAACCAATATTGGTTGGGAGATCTATAGTCCAATTTGAGACTAAGATTAAAGATTTATGAGCATATGAGCTCAATTAATCTGAATTAGGGATCTGTGGCCAACTTGGGATCGGCCCATTCATTTAAAATGTTGGACATTTAATTAGGCTCAGTCCTTTTTCATTTAACAATGCTGAGCATTGGTCTTGACAACGTTTTGTCTTTTATTGAGTGCTGAGCACACATTATGGCTCTGGGCTTTATCATTTAAAGAACATTTTATGTTCCCTCAGCGCACACGTGAGGAGCACGTGATGCGCTTGGCACTGAGTGCCAGTCAATGAGCGCAGAGCGCTTCTGTTAAGTAGCGCACACGTGAGGAGCAGGTGGCACGCTTGGCACTGAGCGCCAGTCAATGAGCACAGAGCGAGCCAGTCAATGAGCACAGAGCACTTCTGTTAAGTAGCATACACGTGAGGAGCATGTGGCGCGCTTGGCGCCGGTCACCAGATTTGGAGCGCTAAGGCGCTTCTTATGAAGTAACGCGCGCGTGAGGAGCACGTGGCGCGCTTGGCGCTGAGCGCCAGACAATGAGCGCAGAGCGCTTCTGATCGATTTCGTGATCTGAGAAATAAATTCTCGCTTACAAGAGACTTTGTCTCATGGTTTTGAGAACAAAGTTCTTATTTTATAGGAGATGTTTCAATCTCTTATGTTTTTAATGAAAGGCTTTTCCTTTATGGATCTGTGATCCTAAGAGAATTGAATTATTCCCCCCTTTTATGATGAGATGTTATGATCTCTTTTTGTGAAAGACATTTGTCTTATAGATCTATGATCTAGCATGTGAACTAAGTTTTTTTTAGGATGAGATGCTTTAATCTCTTTGTTTTACCTTGAAGAAATTTTTCTTCTGCCGAGAGCTTGCTCTTCTCTCTGAAATTTCTCAAAATTTGTGGGGGGTTCCTCTATATTTGGAAAGAGAGATCATTGGTCGTTGGGACCCACCACCTCTCCGACGACGCTGAGGGATTACAACGCCATATATCGAAGGTGTGGAGGGATGTACCCTTTGAACCATGTCCCACTCATTAGGGGGAAAGAACAGGCTGGAGCTTAAGATTCTCGCTGTTGAAAAAGGCTTCTTTGTGTTCGCGCACGTGCGTCGCACGTGTTGGGCGCACGTGCGTCGCACGTGTTGGGCGCACATGTTTGCACGTAGCGCACATGGAGCTTGCGCATATGCGCATTAGGGGGGCAGGTATGGCCATAACTTGGAGAACTAAGCTCTTTTGAGGATTAAATCCTCCTACGTGGTGGGCACACATGCGTTGCAAGTGGTGCACACGTAGCGGGCGCACATGCGTTGCGTGTAGCGCTTGCGCATATGCGCATTATGGGGGGCTATGGCCCTAACATGGAGAACTAAGCTCTTTTGAGAATTGAATTCTCATACATGCATTGCACATGTTTGGCTTACGAGCGTTGCACGTGGCGCGAATGTGGCGGGCGTACGTGCATTGCACATGGCGCACATGGTGCTTGCGCATATGCGCATTATGGGAGGGAGCAAGCTCTTATGGAGAACTAATATCCTTTGAGAATTTAATTCTCTCACATGCATTGCACGTGTTTGCTCACGTACATTGCACGTGGCGCGCATGTGGCGGGCGTACGTGTATTGCACGTGGCGCACATGGCGCTTGCGCATATGCGCATTATGGGGGGAGCAAGCTCCTATGGAGAACTAATCTCCTTTTAGAATTGAATTCTCTTATGTGCGTTGTACGTGTTTGGCTCACATGCGTTACACGTGGCGCGCAAGTGGCGGGCGTACGTGCATTGCACGTGGCGCACATGGTGCTTGCGCATATGCGCATTATAGAGGGGAGCAAGCTCCTATGGAGAACTAATCTTCTTTGAGAATTGAATTCTCTACCTTTTCTAAGAGATATCCCCTCTTATTTATATGGGAGTGATAGAGAAGATCTCTCTCTTTTTCCCGATGTGGGACTAAAAATGCATCCCCATGTAGTAGAGCATTACTTTAGATTACACGTGCGTAACATATTTGCTCATAAGTTTTGATCCCGGATGAATTATGAGGCCCATAATATATCAAATCGAAGGATTTTTCGAGACACTTTTGATACCATAAGAATTTAGTTGTTTCTTATTCGAAAGTTTATCAAAATACAGCCCGAAAAATACTGGTTCACATTTTCTTCCTTAGATTACATGTGCATAGCACATTTGCTCATAACTTTTGATCCCCGATGATATGAGGCCCATAATATATCAAATCGAAGGTTTTTTCGAGACTCTATCGATACCATTAGAATTTAGCTATTTCTCATTCGGAAGTTTGTCAAAATACAGCCCGGAAAATACTGGTTCACATTTTCTTAAGCGTATCGCTGCCATTTGATACCTTCAGCTCTTTTGCGCAGAAATTTTTGGCGGGAACAAATGCCCCCACCACTTTGCCCACGTAATTATGTACGTGGGTGAAGTAGTGCAGAGTTATGCATAGCCATAGAATTGAGGGCTTAGGAGACAAGTTTAGGGTCCTTGTAGCTTAATACTTTTTCATCTTCATGAGCCGTAAAGGTCTCAAGAAGGTTTTTTTCTCCCTACAAGTCGAGATGATCTCATAGGTGCATATTCGGCCTAGAAATCGTGAGGATTTCTAAGCGTTCACCGCCTCCATAAGTCGTAAAGATCTCACTCGAGTACTTTTCCTTACGAATCGTGAGGACCCGTAAGTATCTTCTTTATTTCAGTGGCCTGTAATTTTGGCAAATGTGGCCCGTAAATAGTCCATCTTGACCTTCTTATAGGGTAGTGATGGCTTAGGAAATAGGTTCAATCTGCCGCCTAAGACTTTTCAATTTTATGAGCCATGAGGGTCTCATAAAGATTTTTCTCCCTATCAGTCGAGAGGATCTCGTAGGTGTATATTCTCCTTAGTAATCGTGATGATTCCTAAGTGTGTTTTCTCTTGAGAGTCGTAAGGACCCCACAAGAGACTTTTCTTCCTTGCAAGTCGAGAGGACTCGTAAGTGGTTGATGAGTAAACCTATCCCGAGTCAAAGCATTGCTTCGACGGGGAGGTTGAGGGTTGACTTTGACCATTTTCCACGATGTAAGGATTGACTTTTGCCATGTTCTACGGGGTCAGGGGTTGACTTTGGCCATTTTCCACGGGGTCAGGATTGACTTTAGCCATACATGGATCATGATTGACTTTAGCCATACTGGGTCAGGATTGACTTTAGCCATACGGGGTTAGGATTGACTTTAGCCATACGGGGTCAAAAGTTGACTTTGGCCGTTTTCCACGGGGTCAGGATTGACTTTAGCCATGGTATACGGGGTCAGGAGTTGACTCTCGGTTTTCTGTGCACCGTCGAGTCATGGAACTGGGAACATTGCCGCGGCTCCGAGATAGTCTCTAGGCTTTCTGTGAACTTTCGAGATTTGGAACTAGGGGCTTTGCCATGGCTCCGCTTTGCTGACGTTGTGTCTGCTGTAACGAGACGAATGTCGAGGTGGTCTCTAGGTTGTCTGTAAACCGTCGAGATTTAAAACTAGGGACTTTTCCATGGCTCCACTTGATTGTCGCGTCCGAATCCTGCTGGAATGAGGAGGAACGCTGTTGTGGGTCTCCAAGCTGTAGATGCGGCCGTCGAGACTTGGAACTAGGGACTCTGCCGTGGCTCCGAGATAGTCTTTAGGCTGTCTATGAACCTTCGAGATTTGGAACTAGGGGCTTTGCCATGGCTCCGCTTTGCTGACGTTGCGTCTGCTGTAACGAGACGAATGTCGATGTGGTCTCTAACTTGTCTGTGAACCGTCGAGATTTGGAACTAGGGGACTTTGCCATGGCTCCGTTTGTTCACGTCGTATTTGCTTCTGGTTGGAACGAGAAGAAACGTCGTTGTTGATCTCTTGAGATGCCGATGTTGCCATCGAGACTTGGCTCTCTTTCTGATGGAGCATGGTGGGATGATATGGTTCCCTTTTTGTTTTTCCCCATGGATTGTATACAGGGATCGATGTGATCTCACCTGTAAGGCAAAAGTTTCATTTTATATGTATTATATTATATTTTTGTTTCTTTCTGCGATGCTCTATCATTTCAGCTTTTTGTATCGTGAAAATCGCGACTGCCCAATCATTTCGGCTATTTTTCGCGGTGCCCAATCATTTCGGCTATTTTTTGTTTCTTTTTACTCGCTGCTTTTTATTGTGTGTTGCCCGATTATTTCGGCTATTTCGTATGCATATATTTTACTTGCTGATTTTGTTGCAAGTTGCCCTACCATTTCGGCTATTTCATATGCATTTATAGCTCGCTGACTTTTGCCGCGAGTATGAGACTTGGGATCTGATACCTGTTGGGGTCAAAATTTGCAGCCCTAGTTGATCAAGTTAAAGTCAAGGTCAACCCCAAGCCAAGTGGGCCCAAACCCAGATCAAGTGGGCTCATGCCCGTGTCGAGCCCGAACATGAAGCGGCCGGCCTCTCCATGCTGAAATAAAAAATCATGTAATAAATAATTTTGATGTAATTTTTTATACATGAATGGGAATAAAGCCAAATTTTTGTAAAGCCCATGGCTTATGTGCAAAAAGAAAGGGCACATGAGCCATGGGATGGGCAAAATGCCATTTTGTAAAGCCCAAGGGGCTATATGTAAATGTGTAAGCCTATATAAGGCAACATGATGATGAATAAAGCAAACACTTTTTCATTCCCCTCAAAATCTAGGGTTTGTGCCTCTTTCCTCTTTCTGAAGGTTCTAAACCTTCTTCTTTCTTTTGAATTAAATCAAGAGTTTACTCTTCCTTTTCCAAAACTAAATAGTTTTTCACCATAAAATCCACAAAGGGGAACTCAGATCTGCTATCAGATCTCAGAAAGGGAGATTTTAAAATCTCATACTTCTTGATCTTCAATATCCAGCCAACAAAGGAAGAAGGAGACCCATCTCCATAAACCCCACTTTGGGGAAGAACTAGGGCTCAAGGGGAGAAGCCTTTCATCAGCTTCAAAATATCCTAGGAGTTTAACTCCTCATATATATATATATATATATATATATATATATACAGAGAATAATAAGTGCTCCTTTCTGGGAGTACAACCCCCATTGCAGGGACCAAGTCCCTTTTGCCGCTCGAACGCCTACGTGCTGACACGTGGGGCGCTAGCGCTCTTGTACTCAGAGCGCTAGCGCCCGAGCGCCTACGTGCTGACACGTGGTGCGCTAGCGCTCAAAACGCTAGCGCTCTTGCGCTCAGAGTGCTAGCGCCTAAAGCGCTAGTACCCGAGCGCCCACGTGCTGACACGTGGGACGCTAGCGCTCTTGCGCTCATAGCGCTAGCGTCCGAGCACCCACGTGCTGACACGTGGTGTGCTAGCGCTCAAAGCTCTAGCGCTCTTGCGCCCAAAGCGCTAGCGCCCAAAGCGCTAGCGCCCAAAGCGCCCATGTACTGACACGTGGTGCGCTAGCGCTCAAAGCGCGAGTGCCCAAAGCGCTGGCGCTTTTCCCACGCATTCTTTGGATGCCCTTTCCTTTTTCTATTTTATATATATATATGTATACACACACACACACACATATTCTTTATAACACTATCCCTCTCAAAAAATTTGGGCTGGGGTGCTGCCCCGCACCCCGCAAGGGGGCTGCTAGCCCCCTTGACCCCCAGCCCGCTATCCGGGTAGCGGGACCCCCGTAAAAACTCTGCGTGGCTCCCGATATACCCAAGCCCCCTCCAAAACAAAACATACGTACACTGCACATTGAGTTCGCATGACCAGTTTAACCCGTCAATCGGAGGTTCCCTTGCACCAAAGGTGAGGGGTAATTAACGGCAGCTTAATCCGCGGCTGCCGGAGATTCGGATCCCCATAATTATTAAACCCCCGCCTACCCTAGGCAGGGGAAATCTGTAGTACGCCTGACAAACGCGCGCGTATTCCCATCTCAATGGGGTGACGAAAAACACCCTACAATACCGATTTATGCATCAGCATCGCTACAACTAAGATATTGTCAGGAGCAAATTATCATTTGCCTTTGTCGGTTCGAACAAAGAAAGCTTAGCAATCAGGGTTAGGATCCTGTCGACTAAGTCTTTTAACTTCATGAGCCGTAAGGGTCTCATAAAGGTGTTTCTCCCTACGAGTCGTGAGGATCTCGTAAGTGCGTTTTCTCCTTAAAAATTGTGAGGATTCTTAAGTGTATGTTCTCTTATAAGTCGTAAGGATCTTACAAGAGTGTTTTCTCCTTATAAATCGAGAGGACTTATAAGGGTCATTCACCATGTAAGCATATCCCTAGTCGCTGGTGGGACTTTGTTAGGGAAATGTTTATTCGTGCCCGTTTATTGTATACAAGGGTCAAATTGAAACGCTTGTAGGGCAAAATCGGGATGTATGACGGCTTAAGAACAGGTTCAGATCCCTATAGCTTAAGGCTTTTGAATCCTATGAGCCGTGAGGGTCTCAAAGGGGAATTCTCCTTACGAGTCGTGAGGATCTCGTAAGTGTGTTTTCTCCTTAGGAATCGTGGGGATTCCTAAGTGTGTTGCTCCCTTGTAAGTTGTAAAGATCTCACGCAGGTATTTTCTCCATACAGGGTCAAGAGGACCTTGCAAGTGTCTTTTAACTAGATTGCGCCCTTTTACGTTTTCACAAACTCGCCGGTAGCCCTGCTATTTTTACTCATGGAGCCCTTTCGGGTTTTCATACGTGGCCATCTCGCTTATGGACGTATCATTTCTTTTCCTTTTTTTTTATTTTTGCGTCAGCCTTGGGATGCTGCGGTCTGTAGTAGTTTATAGACGTCTCGGTCAGGCGTAGTATTTCTTCAAGAAACGGCCGTTTATTGGTCTGTAGGGTCTTTCGCCATGCATATCCATGAGCAAGTAAGCCTCACCCTGGTAGAATTTGTCTATGATGTACGGGCCTTCATAGTTCGGCTCGAATTTCCCCCGTTTGGCACGATTAGGGATCATAGGTCTCTTGACACTAGCACGAGTTCTCCTTGGCGGAATGTTCTCGGCCTAGTCAATCTCTCGTATGAGCGCGTCATTTTTGCTTTGTAAGCTTCCAAGTTTTGCTGCGCTATGAGCCGGGTTTCGTCAAGGGCGTCGAGCTCCTCAAGCCGAAGATGAGCATTGTCTTCGTCTGTTAGCTCGTAATGAACCGCCACTCGTAAGGAGGGTAGCTCTATCTCCAAGGGGAGCATTGCTTCAGTGCCGAATACCAATGCATACGGCGTTGTGTTTGTGGCCGTTTTGAACGTGGTCCGATACGCCCAGAGAGCTTCATGCAGTCTCTCGTGCCAGTCCATCTTTTTTTGAACACCGTCTTTTTCACGATCTTCATCAAGGTCTTGTTGAAAGCCTCAGCCAGACCATTAGCTTGGGGATTATAGACCGAAGAGTATCTCCCGTCTATATTATGTTGTTGTGCGAAGCGGCTGATTTTGTGGCTTCTGTAGGCCGGCCCGTTATCGGAGATAATCCGTCGGGAAGTGCCGAACCGATAGATGACGTATGTCTTGAAGAAATGGAGAATATTCTCCGTCTTCACTTCTCTTAGTGGTACTACTTCTGCCCACTTGGAGAAGTAATCAATTGTCGCCAGTATGAACCAATGTCCTCTGGACGATGCTGGTTCAATGGGCCCGATTATGTCAGTTCCCCACATTTCGAACGGCCAGCTAGCCACCGTCGGGTGTAGCGTATTTGGATGTTGATAGATAAATTCTCCGTGAATCTGGCATGAGTGGCACTGCTTCGCGTATTCGAGATAGTCTTGGATCATTGTGGGCCAATAGTAGCCCATCCTTTTGATCTTCAGCTTCATCTTTGGCCCGGCTTGATGAGATCCGCAGAGTCTGTCGTGAGTATCTTGAACGACTTTCCTCGTTTCTTCTGGTCCCAGGCATCTTAGCCATAGAGAATCAAATGATCTTTTATATAGAGTGTCATTGACGAAGGCAAATGATAGAGTTCGTTTCATGAGCTGATGTCTTCAGGACGCATCTTCAGGTGTTCGACGGGATTTGAAGTAGTCTATAAAGACTTCTTTCCAATTCTTAGCCTTTTCCTGGTCTTTTATTTGTAGGGCCGTTTGCTCGGTCGCTCCCTTTTCTTCGGACGACTCTGGATATATTTCTGCCGGTGCAAGAACCCGACGGTTTTGCACAACGATCCTTATGTCATCTAAGTTCTCGTTGGCCAGTTTTTTTAGCGAGCTTGGCTAATGCATCCGCCTTGCTATTTTCCACGCGCGGTATGCTTTCCAGGGCGTAGGAAGGGATTTGAGTCAGCAGTTGTTGCACTCTCTCACCATACTTTACTAACTCTGGTTTGCATGTTTGATAGTCGCCATTTACTTGACTAACGACCAGCTGGGAGTCTCCGTATATGAGGAGGTTTTCGATTCCCATGTCGACAGCGATCTCAAAACCTGCTATCAAAGCTTCATATTCGGCTTCATTGTTTGTCCTCGGCTCTGTCAAGGAAAAGGAAAAGCGCATTATCCCTCCTTGTGTAGTCACGAAGATGAGATCTACCCCAGATTTGATTATGGGGGAGTTGTGCTTTCGCTTCTTCATGGAAGATGCTCCATCGAAGTAGAGTTCCCATCAGGTATCACTCCTTTCTTTCTCCCTGTCGATCGTGTCAAATGCGTGCTCGTCTGGCAGCTCACAATTTAAAGGTGAATCAGCAGGTATCGGATGCTCAGCGAGGAAGTCAGCGATGGCCTATCCTTTCACTGCCTTGAGAGGACAATATGTTATCGAGAACTCCATTAGGAGGAGGGCCCATTTAGCGAGTCGTTCCGTTAGTATGGCTCTTGACATCAAATATTTGAGAGGATCCACTTTTGATATGAGATGGACCTCACGCGCCAAAGCAGAGTGTCTGAGCTTCGTTATTGCAAAGATTAACGCCGGGCGGTGTTTTTCAAAGGGGGAGTAGTTGTTTTCTGCCCCCAGGCGAACTCGACTCAAGTAGTAGAGGGCTCTTTCCTTCCCTTGATCATTCTCTTGTGCCCATAGCATGCCTAAGGAACCTTCAAGGGCAGTTGTATACAGGATGAGAGGTTTTCCCTTGACCGGAGCAGTCAATACCGGCGGATTCTGCAAGTATTGCTTGATTTCGTCCAGTGCACTCTGGCACTTGCGATCCCAGACGAACGGAGTCCCTTTCTTCATTAGATGACTGTAAGGACGGGACTTTCCAGAGAGATTGGTTATGAATTGTCGGATATATGCGAGCTTTCCTTAGAGAGATCGCAGTTGCTTGAGAGTTCTTGGCGAAGGGATTTCCATAATCGCCTTAATCTTCGATGGATAAATTTCGATGCCTCGATGTCGTACGATGAATCCTAGGAATTTGCCGGTGGAAACTCCAAACGCGCATTTGAGCGGGTTCATCTTCAGATTGTATTTCTGAAGACGTTGGAACACTATCTTCAGATGCTCCCAATGTTCTTCGTGCGATTTACTTTTTACCACGAGGTCGTCAATATAGCACTCTACGATTTCGTGTACGAGGTCATCAAAGATTTTTGGCATTGCCCTTTGATAGGTGGCGCCGGCGTTCTTCAGACCGAAAGGCATCACTTTGTAGCAGAATATTCCTAGCGGAGTCTGGAAAGCGGTAGGCTTCTGGTCTTCAGGATGCATCTTTAATTGATTGTACCCTGATGAGCCATCCATGAAGGAGAAGACTTCGTGAGTGGACATGTTGTCTATCATCAGCTCGGTAACCGGTACGGGAAAGTCATCTTTTGGATATGCTTTGTTGAGGTCCTGAAAGTCCACGCAGATGCGCATCGTCCCAATTTTCTTCATCACGGGGATGATGTTGGCGATCCAGTCAGGGTATTGAACTTCTTGGATGAAGCCGGAATTGATTAGCTTCTTGACCTCGGTGTTGATGCTCATTTCTAGTTCGATCCGCATTCTTCTCGGTGCTTGTTTGATTAGCTTGACGTCCGGAGATATCGCCAATTTGTGCACAGCTACTCTAGATCTAGTCCCGGCATTTCGCAGTAGTTCCATGCGAAACAGTCTTTATACTGTATGAGCACGTCTTTGCATGCAGCCACCTATTCTTTAGACAGCAGCTCGCTGACGAACGTAGGCTATGGATCGTCTGCCATCACCAAGTCGATTTTTCTGAGGTTATCTGCAGTAGTATGTATCCCATCTTCCAGCTCTTTTGGCGCCGGTGGAAACTCTGAGATCACTTCGTCATCATCGTTTTCGAAGCACCAGGAGAGGTCATCCATATTCACTCCTTCTTCTGTCAGCGTTATTACGTGACAGGTAGAAGATTGTTTCCGAGACCGATGTTGATCTGGTTCTACTCTCGCTGCATACGTGGTTTTTGGTTCATGCTTCTGTGGCGGGGTTACTCTCCAACTGCTGGATAAAGCGAACCTGTCTTGCTAATACTGGTCTTCTACTCAGTCTTTGAATGTGAAGCAGTCTTCGAGAGGATGTTCTATCGCTCGGTGATAGGAGCAATAATCTAGGTGATGAACCTTACTTGCTTGTTCAGGGTACTTGGACTCCGGGAGGGTAATCATCTGATGTTTAATGACAAGACTGAATATCTTTCTTGTCTTGTCTTGGGGAAAAGAATATGCTCGACCCATCTTCTTTATAAGAGACGGATCCCGGCTGCTCAAATTTCTATCGTGAGGCTTCTTGGACCCGCTTTGTTGCTGTCGAACATTTTTTCCGTTCTTCAGTTTATTTTTGCCTCCGCGTCGAGTCTTTCGTATGACGGTCTGGAAATGAAAGGCATCGTCATTTTTTGTAGCCTGCAATATTAGGTGCTACGTTCTGGCTTTTTCATAGATGGCCATTTCGCGGCTATGGTCATCCCGGACCTTTTGACCCGCTTCCCTTATTAGCTTATCCATCTGTTCTTCGAACGACGGACTTGGCACTTTCATGGAGAGACCTCATTTTGGTTTAGGGTTAGCATCTTCTAACAGAGCATCTCCTTCTTCATTGAAATCATATATAACGTAGCATCCATGGAATCGCTCCCGTTTCTTGGATTGAACATATCCAAGCCCGATCGTTTCCATTCTCCCGTTGGGAAATTTTTGCTGAGTTCCAGGGATGTTCCAGATCCAGTTGTAGAACTGAGCTTGTCGAGCAGTATGTTTGAAGGGTACGCCTTGACGCCTTAACAGCCTTTTTAATCCTTCCGTGTAGTATCTGGGCAGACGGATAGGCTGGAGTCTGTCAAGTGCAGAATCGGCACCATGCCAGATTTCCTTCTCCACCTTGGTTTCCGAGGATCGATAAAAGAGGATTGCCTTTTCATCTCTTCACCTGGGAGGGACGTAGAACGTCTGCAGTTCTTGCACACCATAGGTACCAAGTGCGTCAAGCTCTTTGTAGTGCTGCTGCAGAACCATAGCGATTTGCATGCTCTGATCTTCTCCAGCGAAGGCTCGTATTGATGGCCGAACAGAAAATACTGCATTGACCTCATCTTCAGAGTCGCTGCCGAAGACCAACGTAGGGGTAGACGGTCCAGGCTTGTTGCATTAGGGCGGTCCCGAATAGACTATTTCTTCTTCCTCCTCGGCATCGCTCCCGAAGACCGAAATGGTGGTGATAGCTTTTTGCTTATCCTCAGGTTTATGGCATCTTTCCATGTTTTCAAAGTCTTATACAAAGTACTTTGCATCTTCGTACTTTCAGACTTCGTTTATGGAGAATGGGTTTAGCTCTTCTGTCACAGTGTATTCAAGCCCATCTTTGAAGTACTTCATACACTGATGCTGTGTAGAAGGGATAATGTTGTACACGTGTAACCAAGGCCGGCCGAGCAAAGCGTTGTAGCAAGTATTGGCATCAATGACGTGGAACTTGATATCAGTGACAAGCAGCCCAAAGCATAATGTCAGTATCACACACCCGAGTGTCCGTGATGACTGGGAGTCGAACCTGGAGATAGTGATTTTATCTTAAGCGAGGTGTTGAACGCTCATGCAGATTTTTTTTAGCACCCTCAGATTTAGGAGATTGAAAGAGGACCCATTGTCAACTAGGATATTCCCTATCTTAATGTCATGGCAATACCCAGAGACATATAGGGGACGGTTGTGCTCACACGTTCCGAGGAGGAGATCTTCATCGCTGAAAGTGATGTCAGCTGTGTGCACTTCTTCCAGCTCGTCCTTCATCTTTTCTTCGGTAAGGAAAGCTTGGAATTGCTCGGGCTCTTATAGTGCCTTGATCAAAGAATCTCTTGCCTCTTTAGATAGCAGGAGGGCATCAAGAATGCTTAGCTGCGAGGGTATCTTCCTCAGGTGTGCCAGAACGTTGTAATCCACCTTGTTTTTCTTGTCCGGGTCCTTAGCTGCATGCTCTTCGATGACTCGGTCATCGAGGGTGATATCCTCAGAGACCTTTTCTTTCCCCTTATCCTTTTTATTCGATCTCTTGTTTGCGGGTCCGAAATTCTTTTCAGGCAGCGTGCGATTGCGCAGCTGAATGTTCTCGCAGGTATTCATCTCTTCTGTTTCAGGGATGGATTCCTTGAAGAGAGGGCCGAGGGCTATTTCTTCATCAGAATCACTCCAAAAGGTGAGAACTTGCGATCCCCCGGAATTAACCATGTGACATTCACCGATTATTCTTTTATGCTCATATGTCGTGCTTCTTTGTTCCTGACGAGTTTTGCGCTTCATCCGCTTGAAATGCTGCCGATGGGCAACATATCCTTGCCACTATTTTTTAAAGGCACTGTATCCTTTAGTAGGGTGTGCAAATCTTTGATGGTATAAGCAGTATCAAGGATGTGCATCTGCTTCGTCAAGGTGTATCCTGCTGGGAGTGTTCCCTTTGGAGGGTGGCAGCTTCATTCCTATTGACAGGGCTTTAGCGAATCGTTTCCTCGTCTTAAGCTTACTTCTGTCTGCGGTGGATGTGCTTTTATCCGGGGGGAGTGTTTTTACCCTTTTGTACAGTCTCCGGCGTTCGGCTTTTTCAAATATGGCCATTTCGCGCTCTCGATCAGCTTTGCTCTTTTGACAGGCCTCGTTCAGCAGCATGTCAATCAGCTCGTCTAACGGTTCTAGGAGTTCCGATTCGGGATCTGCCCCTAGTTTTTCTGCATTAGGAGCTTCTTTTCCATTTATCGAGTGAGAGATCATGAGGCAGCTTACCACATAGTCTTCAAGCCCTTCTGAAGAATCGTCTCCTTCATCAGCGTCATTGTATTCATTCTCAAGAACATGCTTAAAGAATTCGTCCAACGTGATTGGGTTCCGTGCCTTCTGGTTATATTCTTCCAGTGCATCGATTTATTTCTGTAGACCTGTACGACTGTATTCGGGTTAGACGGGCTTCTTGTCCTTCTTTTTTTGTAAAGACTTTGGAGGGTTGACTTGAATGTTTTGTCCACCTTCACCAACTTTCAGCATTGGGCGCGGCTTCAGCATCCCCTCAATAATCTCGGGTTCCAGCGGGATCTTCCACCTAATCGTCGGACATGCTTGGAGATCTTTCAGCATTCTTTGCGTTTTGGCTGAAAGAGCGACCTCCCATGGAGCTTCTTCTATAAAAGAGCATGATACCTCCAGTGTGTCCCCCCTTTTAAGAGCGTGCAGCTGAGGCGGGCTTACTTTCCAATTCTTGGACAGTGCGAATTTACCCTGTTGGTATTGGTCCTCAATCCAGCCTTTGAAGATGAAGCAATCTTCAATTGGATGCCCCATTACTCGGTGATAGGGGCAGTAATTGGGATTGTTGACATCACCGGGCTGCAGTGGGCGTTTTGGATCCGGCAAGGTGATGAGCCTATTGCGCACTGCCAGGTCGAACAGTCTCCTCGTTTTATCCCGGGGAAACGAATAAGGGCGCTTCAGCTTCTCGTTAAAGAATCGCTGTCTATCGTCTTGGTGATTGATTGGTTTTGGATCATTGGGCTGCTGCTGAGCATTGGCGACGAAGGTCGCTTTCCCTTTCCCCTTTTCGTTTCGAGATTCCAACTTTGAAGAAGATGGTCTATGACCCATCTGATCCATTTGGGTCAGCTTGTCAATTAAGGCCTGGAAAGTAGTTAGCTTGAAGAATATCATGAACTGGGATATGGTTGCCTGCGGATCAAGAGTACCCATGAACATGCCTACCGCAGGCGCTTCTTCGATGCGCTGCTCGTACTTCGACCGTAGGTTCCGCCACCATATCGCGTACTGCACCCATGTTTCGCCTGGCTTCACGCTGGCGTTAATTAATGCGGTGATCGGGGTTCGCTCACTAGCGCTTACGAATCTTTGTATAAACAGCAACTCCATTTCTACAAATGTCTTAACGGAGTCGTTCGGGAGCTCGGAGTACTATTCAAACGCTGTCTCCGACAAGCTGCCAACAAACTGACGAAACATCAATTTGTCGTCACTCCTAGTATTACCGCACAAGGCTCTGAATTGAGCAACGTGCTGGTGTGGATTCCCCGTCCTCTTATATACATGGAATTTAGGGATCGTATATCCCGGTGGGTACTTTATTTGGTCGTACCAACCCGGATATGGTCGTCCAGTCTTAAAAATTTGGCCGGCCGCTTCGTTCGCCTGATGAGCTCGTATCTGTTGAGCGATATAGTCATCCAGGACGGCTTTGGAAATGGTCTCTTCCTTGGCTGCTGAACATGCCGGAAGAGGGTTCGATGTCTCTCCCCTATCGTCTTCAAGGATAATCGGAGGGTCTTCAGCTGGAGGATCCGGCTCTAACATCATCTCGACCATGTCTTGGAATAAAAGCGCCATTCGTTTTATGTTGGCAGCTTGTTCCGCTGTCTCTTTGTCTTTCTTCTCGAGGATTCTGCGGAGGAACTCAGCATCGGTTTCTTGTTCATGACGCTGCTCTGACGACATTTTCGGGTTTTCTTTTGGCCCAGTGAGTACGAACATCTGTGTTAACATTTCCTGGAGCTTCTGTTGTTGCTCCTGGGCTTTTTTTACCGATCGGTTGAGTGGTCGATGACCCGTAGAGATAAGGCTATCCTCTTTCCCGAATGCCATATAGACAGTGTGCACCACCATGCCCCCAGAATTGGGGCGTTTAGATTCAGTGCCCTTGAGATTCGTTGCAGACACAGGAATTTTCTCCGGCCTTCCCCTTTTGTGAGCGGTCGAAGTTGAGGTAGCCGTTGCAGCGGGCACCCAAGTAGACGACACCTTTTGTAGTACAACAAGGTGGTCCTTCTCTTGCCGAACTTTCATCTTCTTCGGTTGGCGAGAGTAGTCTTGGTTGATCACCGAATCTTGGACCCTTCGCCAGGCTTTATGAATTTTAGAGGACAGCCGCTGAGGGGGTTGTTCTGGCTTCACCTTTGTAGCGTTCTCCATAGGTGGAGGAGATCATTTTAGCATGGCCTTCGGAGAGTTCTTGCATACCCTCCTAAGTGGTTCAAAAATGTTCCCAGTTGAAACAACAATATCAATTTCCACCATCGGAGCTGGCGGAGTCAGTCTAGAAGGAGAGATGACCCTAGCCTTCCTTACTCGGCGCTAGTGACGACGGCGAGCATGTCGTGCTGACGGGACCGGCTTAGTTATGAGGGTGGCTTCTTCATGCCCCCTGCTCTGATAAGGGGTTGTTGTCGTCGTTAGCCTGTCGAAAACCGACGTCCGCTGAGAGGGGATGGCCAACCTGTCGAAGGCAGACTTTCGGACAGGGGTAGCAGTTTTAATGACTTCGCCTGGAACGGGAGCTGAAACGGTCAGTCTTGCAAAGACCGACTCCTTAGCAGGGGAAGTCGCTCTGATGACTTCAGGAACAGGAATGACTATCCGCTTTGGGATGGCCGCTTTAGGTATCGCGGGCTTCTTCATGGGCCCACTTGAGCTTTAGCCCAGTCTGTTGAAAACTGAGGCACTGGACTTGGGCGGCCCGTTGAGAGGGGCCGCAGTAGTTGTAAGCCGATCAGAGACCGATTTCTTCGGAGCTTCCTGCGACGGCAATAGGGCGTTGAGGCTCATTGGTGGGAGCATGGTCCCAAAGAACAGCCCAGTGGTGGCCTGAGTCACCTGTTCCATTGGCATGACAAAGATGGAGGCTGCGTGGGGCCCATAAGTCACTCCTCCAGCGAGGACGGAGTGGGAGTTGTTGTTGCAGCTGGTGTAGTTGGAAGCCATTTTCTTTTCTGCACGGAGCAAGACACCAAATCTTAGTACTTCAAATCCACATGCAACCATAGAAGACAGCGATTCGTTCACGAACACGACACACGAAGTGTGGAAGGAGGAAAAGGTCCCACCGGGCGTGCCAGAATCTGTTCGCCGCCGGAAGCCGGGAAGACTGACGTCTTTCTTGAATCTGGGGACAGATTCTATTTGGTGTTATCCGTCCACCTTTCCGAAGATGCCAAATTAATTTATGGAACTATGCATCGGAAGTTTAAACGGATGCAGCCGATGTAGCAGATTTCTTCAGATTCCCCCTCGTTTGAGGGGTTTTTGATTATGGGGACGCTCTTTCCTGTAGGCGCAAGCCCCTACAGTTAATTACGCTACCGCATCGCGGTAACCACTTTCTCCTTCTCCAGATGGTCATTTCGTGTCGTGTGTGTGTTTGTTTTGTTTTTGGTTGCCCGTAGATTGTATACGGAGATTAATTTATGTTGTCGCCCATAGGGCGTGGATTAGTCCAAATCCGTATTTTCTTAGATTTGGGTTTTGGGTTGGGTTTAAGGATCGTTAGTCTCATTGAGATTAAGATCAACTTAAACATTCGTTAAGGATACGTTAGTCTAATTTTAGACTAAGATCATCTTAACGTTTGTTAAGGACACATTAGTCTGATTTTAGACTAAGACCAACTTAACAGGATCATTTAGATCCAACAAAAGAGCATTTGGGCTCTATTGTTTTAGTTTAGGGATAATGCGGTCTATAAGTTTAAGGACATCATAGTCCATAGAGTTTAAAGACATCATAGTCTAGTTTAGAGACGTCATAGTCTGTAGGGTTTAGTTTAGGGACGTTGCGGTCCATAATTGGTTTAAGGACATTACGGTCCTTTTTAAAGACGTCATAGTCTGTAAAGTTTAAAGTCATCATAGTCTGTGAGTTTAAGGAACTCACAGTCCATGGTAGTTTAGAGAAATTATAGTCTGTAAAGTTTAAGGACATTATAGTCCATGAGTTTAAGCACAGTCCGTAAAGTTTAAGAACATCATAGTCCATGAGTTTAAGGACCCCACAGTCCGTGGAATGTCTGGTTGTCGGGACCCGTCACCTCTCTAAAAACGTTGAAGAATTACAACGACACATATCAGAGGAGTGAAGAGATATACCCTTGAACCAATATTGGTTGGAAGATCTATAGTCCAATTTGGGACTAAGATAAAAAATTTATGAGCATATGGGCTCAATTAATCTGAATTAGGGATCTGTGGCCAACTTGGGCTTGACCCATTCATTTAAAATGTTGGACATTTAATTAGGCTCAGTCCTTTTTCATTTAACAATGCTGAGCATTGGCCCTAACAACTTTTTGTCTTTTATTGAGTGCTGAGCACTCATTATGGCTCTGGGCTTTATCATTTAAAGAACAGTTTATGTTCCCTCAGTGCACACGTGAGGAGCACGTGATGCGCTTGGCACTAAGCGCCAGTCAATGAGTGCAGAGCGCTTCTGTTAAGTAGCGCACACGTGAGGAGCAAGTGGCGCGCTTGGCACTGAGCGCCATTCAATGAGCGCAGAGTGCGCCAGTCAATGAGCGCAGAGCGCTTCTGTTAAGTAGCGCACATGTGAGGGCTTTACCAGAGAGCTAAAAATTGCTTCTTGCTGTTATTTAACAAAAGTAATTTATAACTCAAGCTCAGGAAGTAAAACTCATTTCTTGTATATTAACAGTAAAATTTTCGTACAATATTTTAGAGTCGTTACATTCTACCCTCCTTATAAAAATTTCTTCCTTGAAATTTACAATTACATATGGACTAATTTTCAAAGAGGTAAGGGTATCTTGCACGCAAGTCTTCTTCTCATTTCCATATCGATTCTCCTGGCGAATTCTTTCTCTACATCACTGGGACCAAGTTTACTTCTTTATTCCGCGGTGTCTTCACCTTTCGGTCCAGGATCTCAACGGGTTGTTGCTCACAAGTTAGATCAGTCTGTACTGTGAGCTCGGAGTAATTAAGTATGTGGCCGGGATCGCTCACATATCGTCGTAGCTGGGTTATGTGGAACACGTTGTGCACTCCTTTCAATGAGGGTGGAAGTGCTAAACGGTATACCACTTCTCCAACTCGTTCGAGTATGTCGAGCGGTTCTATGTATGTGGGACTTAGCTTACCCCTTTTGCCAAAGCGGTTCACTCCTCGGTTTGGAGAGATCATTAGGATACATGGTCTCCAGGTTGGAATTCCAGATTTTGTCACTTTGCATCTGCCCAATCCTTCTGTCGTTCTTGGGCTATGTGCATTCTTTCCCTGATCGTACGAACTACGTCCACAGTTGCCATGATTGTTCCCGGCAAAATTTTCGGCCAAGATGTACTTGTTCTCTTACAAAAAAGAGGGAGAATCCTCAAAAAACAGGTATCACGTGAAAAACACGTGGGCGCACATATGCAAAGCATATGAGCGCTGAACATAAATAACCAAGGGCCAAACAGGCATCACGTGTAAAACACATGGGCACACATATGCAAAGCATATGAGAGCTGAACATAAATAACCAAGGGCTAAACATGCCTCACGTGTTACACACGTGAGCGCTCTGAACATACATAGGCTAAAACCCATACTAGGGGTCACGTGTTAAACACGTGAGTGCTTTTTCCAATCACATGCAAAGTATGTGAGCAACCTAATTTAAAATGTTCCTATCAAATTCTAGAATTAAATTCTATTTTGGGAAATATTTTCCTGATCTTTCTAAAATTAGAAAGATTTTCTCGGTTAAACAGAGGACCTTTGGATCAAAGATCCAGCAGTGATCATTCATAGGAAAATATATTTCTAATCTTATAACAAGAATAAAATTCAGTGTTAACATGATGTCCATATTAAGAAAATATATTTCTAATCTTGTTAAACTAAAAAGATATGATAGAATAAAATTCTGATTTTATTAAAACTAACAAGATATTCATAATCTTGTTAAACAAGCAAGAAATCTTCTCTGTTAAACAGATGACTTATGGATTAAAAATCCAACGATGAATAAAATTCACCGAGTGATCTAAAAGATCATGTTGGTTATAAAATCAATCAAAATCTCTCAATAAGAGATTTGCTGAACAAATTGATTCTTTTTCTTCTCATATAAATAGGAGCAAGGAGAGGAGAAAAAAGGAGACGGAGGGAGAGGGGAAGAAAAAATAGAAAGAGAATTTAATTCTCTAAAGAAGAGGAACCCTTCCCAAAAGCTCCCACAAAAAGAGAATTTAATTCTCAAACCAAGAGTTTAACTCTTCTCAAAGAACTTAGTTCTTCCTCTAGTTAAGGTCTGCAGAATCAGATCTCCCCACAAGTTGAGAATTTAATTCTCATCGGGGAGATTCTGTCATGCAGATTCAAAAGCTAGGGGAAAAAACTGAATCCAAAAGAGTTTAACTCTTACAAAACATATAGGAATTTAATTCCTCTGGAATTAGGGTTTAACCCTTTAAAAAGAATTTAATCTTTGTAAAGAACAAAAGGAGAACTTGATCCCTCGGAACCATAGAAAACAACCTGGTGATTCATTAGCATTCAACGCTACATAATAAAGCTCACGTGTTCCCACGTGGGCACCTTTGAAGAACGAAAAAGGAAAGACCGAGATCTAGCCATGTGACCCCACGTGACCCCTGATAAGTGCTCAGCACTTATAAAATAGAAAAAGGGAATAAACCTTATTTTTTGAGCGCCTCACGTGGCCCCACGTGACCCCTGAGAAGTGCTCAGCACTTATAAAATAGAAAAGGGAATAAACCCTATTTTTGGTGCGCCTCACGTGGCCCCACATGACCCCTAAGAAGTGTTCAACGCTTATAAAAGAAAAAAAGGGAATAAACCCTATTTTTGGAGCGCCTCACGTGGCCCTACGTGACCCCCAAGCAGTGTTTAACTAAAGAAGAAAGGGAATAAATCAAAGGGTAGTTTCCATTCTTAAGGCGCCTCACGTGATCCCACGTAACCCAATAGTGCTTAGCATTTAGAAAAGAAACAAGGGAATAAATCTAGAGGAGTAGCGCCAACTTCAAGCGCCTCACGTGACCCCACGTGAGCGCGTCAAATTCTTAGTGTTTAACACTACTTCAAGCACTTCACGTGACCCCACGTGAGTGCATCAAATTCTTAGTGTTTAACACTACTTCAAGCACCCCACGTGATCCTACGTGAACGCCTCAAATTCTTAGAATTTAACACTATTTCAATCGCCTCACGTGGGAGCACGTGAGCGCTGATCATATACTAGTGTTTAACTCTATGAGAGGCCAACATTAGCCCAAATTAACCAAGTCTCCTGAAGCCAAAACCCTTTTTTGGTCATCAATCAGCTGAGCCCTCATTATACTCATGTTTTCTCAAAATTGATCCTAGTCAAGGAAATAGCTAATGAACTCCTGGCATCTAAGATGATGTTCATTCCACCATGATCTCTCTTCTTGATCTGGAATTTGGTTCAAGGGTACATCTCTTCACACCTCTGATATTTGTCGTTGTAATCCTTCAACGTCTTCAGAGAGGTGACGGGTCCCGACAACTAGACATTACACGGGCTGTGAGGTCCTTAAACTCATGGACTACGAGGTCCTTAAACTTTACGGACTGTGGGGTCCTTAAACTCATGGACTATGATGTCCTTAAACTTTACAGACTATGATGTCTTTAAACTACCATGGACTGTGAGGTTCTTAAACTCATAGACTATGATGTCTTTAAAGTTTATAGACTATGACGTCTTTAAACTGTCACGGACTATGGTGTTCTTAAACTTATGGACCACAATGTCCCTAAACTAAAACAATAGAGCCCAAATGCTCTTTTGTTGGATCTAAATGATCATGTTGAGTAGATCTTAGTCTAAAATTAGACTAACGTATGCTCAATAAACGTTTGAGTTGATCTTAGTCTAAAACAAGACTAACGATCCTTAAACCCAACCCAAACCCAAATCTAAGAAAATAAGGATTTGGACTAATCCACGCCCTACGGGCGACAACATAAATTAGTCTCCGTATACAATCCACGGGCAACCAAAAATAAAACAAACACACACGACACGAAGTGACCATCTGGAGAAGGAGAAAGTTTTTACCGCGATGTGGTAGCGTAATTAAGTGCAGGGACTTGCGCCTGCAGGGAAGAGCGTCCCCACAATCAAAAACCCCTCAAACGAGGGGGAATCTGACGAACTCTGCTACAATGGCCGCATCCGTCTAAACCTCCGATATACAGTGCCATAAATCAACTTGGTATATTCGGAGAAGTGGTCGGATAAAACCTAATAGCATCTACCCCCAAATTCAGGCGAGATGTTTGTCTTCCCGGCTTTCGGTGGAGAACAGATTCTGGCACGCCCGGTGAGACCTTTTCCTCTTTCCACTCCACACTTCGTGTGGCGTGTTTTTCCACGATCAAATAATCGCGATATGTATATTTGTGGTTGCCCTTGGGTGATGGGTTACTGAAACCGGTGTTTCGTCTCTATGAAGAATGGTGTTTGCTTCTACCCTAGCAACTCAGGCTCTTTCATATCTGGTGGAGTCAAGTATGGGCCACTTGCAGCCTCAAATCTCTGCAATCTGGCTTTTTAAGAAATCAACGGGCTTCTTTTTGGGTCGATACTCCTACCTCCCACCCTCAGTTCCTCAACGCCGATGGAGGAAGCCCAGAGGAAGTCTGTCTTCCACAGGCTGGTTCGCCAAGCTGCAATTTTGCCGACGGAATCAGTCCTCAAACAACTGGCACCTGCCAAGGACCAAGGTCGACGCAGGGGGCAGAATATTCAAGCTCCTAAAGGAAATTGGGGGTAAGCTCGGCAAAATCCTGAGGCTAATCAAATCCCGGCCGTAAGAAATGGTCGACGTCGATATCGACATCATACAAAATGAACTGGGGGCCGTTCTCCATATGGTCCCGTTTCAACCCCAGTGGTTAATATTGTTCCAACCGGGAACAGCTTCAAATTGTTGCGAAGGGTCAGAAAAAATTCTCTTACCGCAATATTGAAGAAATCTCTGCAGTCCATGGAGATCCCACGAGAGCAGAAACCAGTTCGCTCCCTAAAGCAACGTTCCTCATCTATATATAAAGTGCGGAAGCAAGTGAAGGTCTCTGTCGTCAACCACGGCTTTCCCCCTAGACGTCAGCCAAATTCTGACAAATCCTCTTTCAAATACAAGGGGACTCATCCCAAGAAGGATCCTGATACAGCGGCTCCTCCCAAAACCAAAGCGGCTTTTCATAAAAAAGGAGGCCCAATAAAGCTCAAGTTCCCAAAGCAAACTCCAAAGGCCAAAAACTCCAAACACCCCAAGCCTGGGGGCATGGTAGTTCACATAGTCTATGTGGTGAATTCCAAAGACGAAGTTCGAGCTTCTACTAGTCATCGACCTCAAACTCGGTTCTTAATAAAAGTTCAACTGCAACGTGAAAAGCTGCAGGAGATGCTTGCTCAGGCGTCACCACTCGCTAATCCATCGTCTAAGGCAAATCCCGAAGACGCACCTGGAGAAAGAATAGAGAAGGAGTCAGATATTGATTTCCCAAAGCGCGCTCTGAAAAAGGGAGATGCAGAAGCAGCAGAAATGTCCACTAAAATGAACCGGATGGCCCTTCTGATTTAGAATATGGCTGGAATGATGTTTCAATCGGAACCATTGGCAGATGAACTTCCGGTAGTCGGTCTTAAATATAAGGATGACATTTCAAATTCTCTGGAAAGCTCATCAATGGATGAGGAGGAAATGATTCCTAAAAGCAAAGCTGAACGAGTATATCGCTCAGCAAATCGAAACTCACTACGCCAGTGAAGCCTTAAATAGATCAATCAAGATTGGTCGTCCGTATCCGATATGGCACAATCAAATACAGTACCCACCAGAGTACACACTTCCAATGTGAAGGAACTGAGAATTCTCGCCGGCACATTGCACGATTTGAACCCATGTGCGGCAATACTGATATACTTCTCCTCTGACAGTTCATCGGCTGTCTGGCGGGCATTGCCTTCGAATGGTATGCGGAACTCCCGAATGACTCCATGAATACTTTCGACGAAATAGAGATGCCCTCCTGTCAGAGATTCGCTAGTGTGAATAAACGCACTACCATGACGGTACTGGTCAACGAAAGGGTTAGACCGAATAAGACTTGGGTTCAATGTGTTACCCGATGGCAAAATCTCTGGTCAAATACAAGCAACGCATCGATGAAGTTGCAGCCATGGGAATGCTCATATCCATCCTTGACCCAAATTCAAAGGCGTCCCCATATATGGCCCTCTTCAAGCCGACAGCCTTCCAAGAGCTCATGGATAAAATGACTCGATTTGATCAGCAGAGTCAAGACCCTTCATCATCCGATGAAGATGAATGAAAAGCGGAGGTAAGGTGGTATTTGTCGCCGACGCTCAACAAAAAAAATGCGCGACTTTGAAGCAACCTGTCACTAAAATATCGACGGCGTGGGTACTCGCTCCCCCCGAGGTATACACAGGGGACATATTTCTCACTGGAGGAAGATTCTCTACGTAAGATGGTCCGTTCTTCTCAAAGAATAGAAAGGATATCAAGGGGCTTACAAACGAGTTCTGCAGTCAAGTGTAATATCCCACTTGAAACAAAAAAAAACGGTATGTTCACAAGCGAAATGGGCACGGATGAAAACCCGAAAGGGCGCCGTGAGTAAAAATAGCAGGACTACCGGCGAGTCTGTGAAAACCCAAAAGGGCTCAGACTCGTAAAAAATTCATGCACACTGGCAACGTCCTCTCGACCTTGTAAGAAAAAAATACCTGCGTGAGATCCTTACGACTCACAAGGGAGCAACACACTTAGGGATCCCCACGATTCCTGAGGAGAAACGCACTTACGAGATCCTCACGACTCGTAAGGAGAAACATCTTAATGAGATCCTTACGGCTCATGAAATCAAAAGTCTTAGTCGACAGGATCCTAACCCTGTTTGCTAAGCCATCTTTGTTCGAATCGATAGAGGAAAATGATGATTCACTTCTGGTAACGTTCCAGTAGTAGCGATGCTGATGTCTAAATTGGTATCAAATTCCAAGTCCTTTCACGACAAATAATGATTCGCTCCTGGCAACATTCCAGTCGCAACGATACTGATGCTAAGATTGGTATCAGATCCTGAGTTCCATACTCGCAAAAAAAAACGGTATGTCCATAAGCAAAATGGGCACGGATGAAGCCGAAAAGGCTCCGTGAGTAAAAACAGCAGGGCTACCGGCGAGCTTGTGAAAACCTGAAAGCGCGCAATCTCGTTAAAAGACACTTACAAGGTCCTCACGACCTTGCAAGGAGAAAATACCTGCGTGAGATCCTTACGACTCACAAGGGAGCAACACACTTAGGGATCCTTACGATTCCTAAGGAGACGTTATACTTACGAGATCCTCACGACTCGTAAGGAGAATTTCCTTATGAGACCCTCACGGCTCATAGGATTCAAAAGCCTTAAGTTCCAGGGATCTGAACCTGTTCTTAAGCCATCACAATCCCCAGGTTGCCCTACAGGTGGTCCAATACTGGCCCTTGTATACAATCCACGGGCACAGATAAACATTTCCCCAACAGAGTCCCACCACTGATAAGGGATATCTTCATATGGCGCACAACAGTTGTAAGTCCTCTCGACTTATAAGGAGAAAGCACTCTTGTGAGATCCTTACGACTTATAAAAGACACACACTTAGGAATCCTCATGTTTCCTAAGGAGAAAATGCACCTACGAGATCCTTACGACTCGTAGGGAGAAACACCTTTATGAGACCCTTACGGCTCATGAAGTCAAAAGCCTTAGTTGGCAGAATCTTAACCCTGTTTGCTAAGCCACCTTTGTTCGACATCGACAAAGGCAAATGATGATTCGCTCCTGACAATATCTCAGTTGTAGCGATGCCTAGATTGGTATCGGATCCCGAGTTCCATGCTCGCGACAAAAATTAGCGAGCCACAAATGCATAAGAAATAGCCGAAATGATAGGGAAACTTGCAACAAAATCAGCAAGTAAAATATATGCATACAAAATGGCCGAAATGATCGGCAACTCACAATAAAAAGCAGCGAGTAAAAAGAAAAAATAGCCGAAATGATTGGGCAATAGCGACTTTCGCGATACAAAAAGCTGAAATGATAAAGTATCGCGGAAAGAAAACAAAAAAAATAATACATATAACATGAAACTTTTTCCCTACAGGTGAGATCACATCGATCCCTGTATACAATCCTGTAACACCTTAGAATGTATTTTGTAGCTAATTATATTTTAATGTATGGTTTTTAATAAAAGGTTTACCAAATTAAGTTTTAAATATTTTATTTAATGAGTATTTTATTAGAATTTTGTTAGACACACACACACTTGTGCATGATAACTAGGGTTGTTTTTGGGGTTAAGCATGATTAGCAATCATGGTTAACTAACCTTTTGTCTTAAGTTAGTTTTATGATTAGTTTAATAGTTATGGTTGTTAAAAATAATAAGGGTTTTAAATTGATTTTCTTTGTTTGGTTTGAGGTGTTGACCATGAGAGAGTGAGCATGGTGCTACATGGTTTTAGACCATGCCTCATTAATGAGGGAAGAGAGAGAGAAGGGGGTCTTGGCTTGTTTCTCTCATTCTCTTCTCATATTTCCCTTTCTCTCATTCTCACACCCACACACACATAAGCTTCAGCAGCAGCAGCCCCAGAAGCAACATCAGCATCAACAACAACAACATCATCAGCAAAGCAACTACAGCAGCTCAAGAAGCAAGCAGCAGCACCAGAAAACAGCATCAGCATCAGTAGCAGCAGCCTCAGCTTGCAGCAGCAACCAGCAACAGCAGCTCATCTCCTCCATCCACTTCTTCTCCTGCTTCTTGGGGGTCTTTAGGGTATAACTCTTAAACCCAATTCCCTTTTATTGCTAGCTTATGCGTAGTTTGGTGTCGGTTTGTGTTAATTATGAGTTTAGTGCTAATTTATGGTGTTTTGTGAGATGTTGTGGATAATTGATGATTGTGTTAGATAACCCTACCTATTTTAGTGTTAATAGGGTCACTTCAACTGAGTTTAACCCCAGATTTCACTAAAATACCATAGGGTTTGTGTTTTGTGCAAATTGGTGATTTCCCTTTTATTGCTAGCTTATGCGTAGTTTGGTGTCGGTTTGTGTTTGCGCGATACGCGCGATACGTGAGAGGGTTTTGTGATCCAGCGTATCGCGGCGTGTCGCGATGGTTTTAGACGCGTACACACACGATTCAGCGTATCGTGCACACGCGCGTTTAGTTCGCGACGTGAGTTTCTCGTTTTGGTTCGATATCGCGTTTCGCGGAATATTTGGCTTATATGTGATTTCCATGTCTTAATTGCAGGTTTGCATGCAGGGACTACGGACACGGCTATAGGGGGAGCAGATGGTAGGATTCACCTAACGTGGAGCGTAGGTGAGTAGATTTAACATCTACAGGGGAATCGCCCGCATGGCGTTATGCGTCTGGGCTAGGATTCAAATACCTGTCGCACATTCTACGTCATTGTAGAATTGCGCCTTTACTTTATTTCCTTGATGTAGTTATACTGTGACTAGCAGCCGTAGGACACTGCACATATTATTGACGGTTCATGTTGCACGAGCACGGATTGTATACTACACACACACCGTCAATAATTGCCATGTCACACACTACCCATTATAGATACTATTGCTTACCACACATGATATCTAGGTTACCGGTATACCTATAGTGTATCATACCTTTAGGGATAGGTACATTTACACCTTGCGATACAGCTACAGGTATACCTTTTAGATATTTTACTTATACCGGGGGGGATATCTTACTCATATTCTTCTTATACCCAGGGGGTATACGACACCAGTTCCTATAGGTAGATACCTATACATTGCTACACCTGTATGTTACACACATATTCAGTTGCAATCATATATTTACCTTTACTGATGTTACTTAGTTGTACCTCATTGGTTTCGCATACATCTGGTTTTAGCTACATATTCTCATTTATATGCTCGAATTTCAGATATATCGCATATATTTATTTCTGGATTGCGCATTCTTATTATTTGGATTTTACATGATGTTTTCTGGATTTGGGAACCGCGGGAGTTCATGAAATTATGCATACATTGAAAAACCCGGTTTCCTTGATATGATATTTGCGCATCCACCATGTGCTTTATCGGTGCTGATTATATATACCCCTACGAGGAGGCGTCGAGGCCGTAGAGGGTACATGGTGGGGCCCGGTATGATTCCCCTCGGCAAGAAGATCGATGGATTTTGCCGATTGAGCCTGGAGGCGGGCTAGTACCTACCGGTGACAGTACTGATGACTCGGCGGGGGTCATGGAGACACCGTTGGGAGTCATGCACGTATGCATACGTCGAAAGGCGAGGGTCAGAGCTAGGCACTCGTGCTTTCGGGATAGCGTATGATACGTACCTATCAGGATTTCTGTGTCGATGCTTGGCACATTGTTTTCATGATATTTCTTGTAATACCTTTGTATATATAACAGGGGATTAGCCGTTGTTATATATACCCTTACACCAATATTAGTGGAATGGGACGCTAATATATGTGTATTGCCCCCATCATATTTATTTCTGCAAATATATACATATACCTTTAGGATGTTAGAAACTTACTTGAGATTCGACTTGGGATATAGATGATTCATTGAGATTGGATATTGGATATGAAAGAGATTGTTGATTGTACATTCGAGATATAGGAGATTACTCGATATTGTACATTGAGGAAATGTGAGACTTATATGATGTGAGAGCCCAGTTTGGGGGCTGATTTGAGGATTTGGGATTTGAGTGTCTTGATGGATTGTGATCCTACCACGATGTCAGGTTTCCGTGGAAATGATATATTCCACCCTATACCCCACACTTATCTATTTTATGCACAGATTCATATATTGGTAGTACCTGTTAGTGTACCCTTATGATAGTTGCATATTTACATTCTCATATCCCTACTGCATGGTTATTGCATATTATTGTCATGTTACTATTGCTTCACATATTGATTGTACCTGCTAGTGTACTCTCCTTTATTCAGCATTTGCATGACATGTTATTGCTGTAATCGCATATCTTAGATTCATGCTGTACGTGCATTCCTGCGATTACCTGCATATGTTATCTGCTATTCACGAGTTGGCAACTCACCCCCGTTGTGCCACAGGTGTTTCAGGTTGTTCCCCAGAGTAGTCGAGGCAGGCTATTCAGTATCCATCTATATCTTTTGCTACAGATACCGCATCAGCTCACAGTACTATTTTGCTTAGGTGGGTTAGATGATTATCTGTATTTCATATTGTATATTCATTGTATTTTGTACTCTCCATCTACTATTGTATTGTTGACTTAGAGACTTGGTGAGGACGTTACTGTATTTTATTTGTGGATTGTTGCCTTTTATATACAGTTTCCTTCCTATTGTCTTTATTTCTTCGCTACGGCGTCGTATATTTGTATTGTATTCTTCTTGGCTAGTTTTTACAAAAATGGGGTGTTGCCAAATTTTAAAGAAAGAAAGAGGGACTTTAAAGAATTTGGGTTGCGATTTCAAATGTTTCAAAAACTTATATTATCTTTTCCGTATTTTCTTGGTTTAGATTTCTGGGTTTTGGCTTTCTTTTACTGCGTTACGTCTTTTGGCGTTGCGTAGTATTAGGGCCGTCACGGGCCAATTTTGGGTCGTGACAAAGTTGGTATCAAAGCGATAGGTTTTACCTTTCGGAGTGTAGGATGACCTTAGTATGATGGAGTAGGTAGCTTAAGCAAAGTAACATAGTGTGTGTATGTCTGCAGCATACCCACGATGCGATACTTCGCCTAAAGTGACCTAAGTACAATTTGCTTGACATTCCTTCCTTGATGATTCATATCCTTGAGATTCGATTTCCTTATTCTTATCGAATCTCATCTTATATCTATTTATAGCCTTGCCGCCGAAGACTATGGGGACTCAGAGTGATGCAGCGAGGGCCGAGTTCAGAGTTGGCTCGGGTGAGACGAGTACTGACCAGGATGGCACTCTAGTTGCACAGGTGCAGACGGATCAGCCTACGACCTATACTATTGATAGACTTTAGGTAGAGATGCAGGACTTCCGCCAGACTATGAGTTCATTGGTTGATGTCGTTCGGGAGCTACGACAGGAGGTTGTCACCCCTGTTACCCAGTTGTCACTTACGATCAGCGTGCAGCAGTCCGTCACCTACATAGCACCAGTGGTTGCAGCTCCAGTTGATGAGGCGCATATTCCAGAGGCTCAGAGAGTTCCAGAACAGTGGAGGACTCGTACCAGTGTACCGGCCCAGAGACAGAGGTTTGGTCCTCGAGACAGATTTCTTGGCCGTCGCGGGAGTAGCAGAGGCTTAGGACGAGGACAGTCGTTCAGCTCTCAGCCCCAGGATGGTCAGCACTCAGCGCGTGGATGTTTTCGATGCGGAAGCCTTCAGCACTTCGTCAGGGATTGTTCCTTAGCACCTCGTCATGATCGTTTTCAGAGAGGCCGTGGATGTGGAAGATTTGCTCAGAGGGCTCAGTCTACCAGAGGAGTTCAGCCAGCTGCGGGTAGGGGACAGACACAGGAGTTTGCTTCTACTCATCGGGACGCGCAGACGTCCAATGTGGAGTTTTCAGGTATCTTTGTTTATATGTTCTTTTGATGTATTCGTTTGTTCTTTATGCTTGTACCGTGGTTGGGTAGATTAGTCGTAGTTATGCTAATTTTTGTCAGCGATTCTTTTGTTGCGCGACACGTATTCAGTTGTGTGCCAATCGGATAGGAGATAGAGATTCGTCCGTCGTTTTGATCCTTCTAGAAATGTTGGATTTGACGTTCTCCTGGGCATGAACTGGTTAATTACGTGCTAGGTGTCTGTGGACTACCGTGAGGAAACAGTCAAGTTTGTTTTCCCGGCAAGTCAGTTCTTGTTGTGTAGATAGATAGTTGTGCCGCCTCTCACAGCTTGAATTCAGCCTTTTTCGCTGGTCGGCTTTGGAGGAGTTGTCGTGGATTCTTGGCGTTCATTGTGATACTGGAGCCACAGTGGGATTGTTGGACCGAGTTCCTTTCGTGCGAGAGTTTCCGACGTTGTTCCAGATAAGCCGGCGAAGCTGGGAGCTAAGGGATCAGCTGCAGAGTTGTGGTTTGGATAGTTTGTGCGTCTGAGTGTTTCGCTTTTGGGAGCTCCTATTTCTGTTCGTCGAGGAGGAAGGACGGCAGTTTGAGGTTGTGTATCGACGGATCGTTAATTGTACCTGCTTACGGTGCGGATAGGTATCCCTTACCTCGCATTGACGATTTCTTCGATCAGCTCCAGAGTGCGAGACATTTTCTAAGTTTGTTTGGGATCAAGTCATCATTATTGCAGATTCGGGGTGATGGCATTCCGAAGACTGCCTTGTGCGTGCTACGGGCTTTGTGTGTTTTGGTGTGTCACTGGACTCACCAGTGCCCTAGCAGCATTCGTAGATGTGATGAACCAGATTTCTTCAGGCCGTCCCTCGACCAGTTTTTGTTGTGTTATATACGACATTCTGGTCTATGTAATGTGTCTTGAGGGACAGTAGTAGCACTTGAGGATTTGTTATGCAGAGACTGGGAGAGCACCAGCAGTTGCTAAATTCTCGGAGTGTCTCTCCAGGCTTTTTTTGTGTGTTGACACCTAGGTCTTGTAGTCACGGGAAACGATTTCGTATGGTTCCGAGGGAGATCGTGGCCGTACAGCTTAGGCCCAGACTTGTGTGCAGGACGGAGATCCGCAGATTGTTGGGCTTAGCAGGTTTTTACCGCCGTTTCATGCAGGATTGCTAGAGTAGTGCTGCACCATCGACTGAATTGACCGGAAAGGAGGTTTCTTTTCTGTGGACTGAGGCATGTGTACGGAGTTTTTGGCAGTTGGAGATTTGGTTAACAACTGCATCAGTTCTTTCTTTGCTTTTGGGTTCGGGCGACCTTGTTGTTTAAACTGTAATGTTTCTTGAGTGGGCTCGAGTGTGTACTGAGGTGACACTATAGAGTTATCACTTTTGCTTCCCTACATTTGGAGGAAGTACGAGAAGGATATTCCACTCATGATCTGGAGATGGCCGCGGTGGTTTTGCGTTGGAGATTTGGAGACACTACTTGTTTGAGAGTCGTGTCAGATTTTCCACGGACCACTAGAGCTTAATGTATATCTTCCTGCAGCAGATTTTGATTGTTGTGATAGTCTTCTGCAGATTTACAGTTCTTGTGTGATCGTTGAGTATAGTTTAAGTTCGTCTCTACGGAGGGGACAGCTTGCTCATGTCCGCGCCCGACCACCTTTCCTTAAATCGTTTTCGCGAGACACTGCCCGCCGATACTCGTTCGTCAGTGATACTTGAGCATACTCGGCTGGGTAATAATTCGGAGACCTTGATTTGTGACAATGATGTGCTAAGTTAGGGACGCGTTTGTGTACCTGGTTTCATCGGGTAAAGACGTATAATCCTAGAATAGGCACATTAGTCAACTCTCTGTTTTCATTCAAGTTCCGCCAACAGTGACGTGACTTGTGAGATGGTTACGGGTGGACAGGATGTAAAGAGAAGTTTCAGGTTTCGTTTTAAGGTGTCTGTCTTATTGTGTGCTTGGGTCGAGCATCTGAGGCCGGCTGGAGAGTTGCAATCTTTTACCGTTCCGAAGTAGGAGTGGGAGCAGATCTCCACAAATTTCGTTATGGTTTCTACCCAATTTTAGTCAGGGTGTGACTCCATTTGTATTCTTGTCGTCCGGTTTTACTCAACGTGCTCAGTTGTTTCTTGTTAAGTTGTGTGTTTGTGTTGTTTGTTGTCAGCAGTTTGGGATCGTCACTCGCCATCGTTAGGGTTCTCCTTCGATCGCTGTTATCAGGAGACACTCTAATTGGCCACCCTTAGGCTTAGGGGTTAGGTCGTGTCGATCACCAGTCTGTTGTTTTTCTGACTCTGCGTAAGTAGGACTTTAGACCCCAGCTAGTCTAGAGACTTCGGAGATAGTCCAGTTGTGTTAGGTCAGGATGGGAATTGTCCATTGCGGACTGAGGTCTTATGCCGACTGCCTTGGTCATAGACTCGAGTTCGCAGGGACAGATCATGTATTCCTACGGACTTTCCGATGTATGACGTGTTGGATTTTGGGAAGCTTGTCCCAGGATTTTAGGTCCTTTCGAGATCCTATAAGCGAGTTAGTTTCGTCGCCTTTAATTTGGCTCTTCCGCACAGATTATTGGATTTTCACCCCGTATTCCTTGTGATGATGCTTTACAATTATCTTCATGACCTTTCTCACATGATTTAGCACCAGACCTTTTGGCTTGGACGCGATCTTTCGTTCACCAGCAGCCAATGGTATTAATGGCTCGGCAGGTGGAGGGACATCGGTCAAGGGTCTTGCCACCTGTGAAGGGTTTCCTTGGACGTAGCCGTATAGTGAGATAGTCACTTGGGAGGCTGCGAGCGAGATTTGAGGATTTTAATCTTCTCTTTGAAGGTACACGAATCAGTATATTTTTAAATTCGGGGACGAATTCCTTTTAAGGGGGGAGATTGTAACACCTTAGAATGTGTTTTGTAGCTAATTATATTTTAATGTATGGTTTTTAATAAAAAGTTTACCAAATTAAGTTTTAAATATTTTATCTTATTTAATGTGTATTTTATTAGAATTTTGTTAGACACACACACACTTGTGCATGATAACTAGGGTTGTTTTTGGGGTTAAGCATGATTAGCAATCATGGTTAACTAACCTTTTGTCTTAAGTTAGTTTTATGATTAGTTTAATAGTTATGGTTGTTAAAAATAATAAGGGTTTTAAATTGATTTTCTTTGTTTGGTTTGAGGTGTTGACCATGAGAGAGTGAGCATGGTGCTACATGGTTTTAGACCATGCCTCATTAATGAGGGAAGAGAGAGAGAAGGGGGTCTTGGCTTGTTTCTCTCATTCTCTTCTCATTTTTCCCTTTCTCTCATTCTCACACCCACACACACATAAGCTTCAGCAGCAGCAGCCCCAGAAGCAGCATCAGCATCAACAACAACAACAACATCAGCAAAGCAACTGCAGTAGCTCAAGAAGCAAGCAACAGCACCAGAAAACAGCATCAACATCAGTAGCAGCAGCCTCAGCTTGCAGCAGCAACAGCTCCAGCAACCAGCAACAGCAGCTCATCTCCTCTATCCACTTCTTCTCCTGCTTCTTGGGGGTCTTTAGGGTATAACTCTTAGACCCAATTCCCTTTTATTGCTAGCTTATGCGTAGTTTGGTGTCGGTTTGTGTTAATTATGAGTTTAGTGCTAATTTATGGTGTTTTGTGAGATGTTGTGGATAATTGATGATTGTGTTAGATAACCCTACCTATTTTAGTGTTAATAGGGTCACTTCAACTGAGTTTAACCCCAGATTTCACTAAAATACCATAGGGTTTGTGTTTTGTGCAAATTGGTGATTTCCCTTTTATTGCTAGCTTATGCGTAGTTTGGTGTCGGTTTGTGTTTGCGCGATACGCGGGATACGTGAAAGGGTTCTGTGATCCAGCGTATCGCGGCGTGTCGCGATGGTTTTAGACGCGTACACACACGATTTAGCGTATCGTGCACACGCGCGTTTAGTTCGCGACGTGAGTTTCTCGTTTTGGTTCGATATCGCGTTTCGCGGAATATTTGGCTTATATGTGATTTCCATGTCTTAATTGCAGATTTGCAGGCAGGGACTACGGACACGGCTACAGGGGGAGCAGATGGTAGGATTCACCTAACGTGGAGCGTAGGTGAGTAGATTTAATATCTACAGGGGAATCGCCCGCATGGCGTTATGCGTCTGGGCTAGGATTCAAATACCTGTCGCACATTCTACGTCATTGTAGAATTGCGCCTTTACTTTATTTCCTTGATGTAGTTATACTGTGACTAGCAGCCGTAGGACACTGCACATATTATTGACGGTTCATATTGCACGAGCACGGATTGTATGCTACACACACACCGTCAATAATTGCCATGTCACACACTACCCATTATAGATACTATTTCTTACCACACATGACATCTAGCTTACCGGTATACCTATAGTGTATCATACCTTTAGGGATAGGTACATTTACACCTTGCGATACAGCTACAGGTATACCTTTTAGATATTTTACTTATACCGGGGGGGATATCTTACTCATATTCTTCTTATACCCAGGGGGTATACGACACCAGTTCCTATAGGTAGATACCTATACATTGCTACACCTGTATGTTACACACATATTCAGTTGCAATCATATATTTACCTTTACTGATGTTACTTAGTTGTACCTCATTGGTTTCGCATACATCTGGTTTTAGCTACATATTCTCATTTATATGCTCGCATTTCAGATATATCGCATATATTTATTTCTGGATTGCGCATTCTTATTATTTGGATTTTACATGATGTTTTCTGGATTTGGGAACCGCGGGAGTTCATGAAATTATGCATACATTGAAAAACCCGGTTTCCTTGATATGATATTTGCGCATCCACTATGAGCTTTATCGGTGCTGATTATATATACCCCTACGAGGAGGCGTCGAGGCCGTAGAGGGTACATGGTGGGGCCCGGTATGGTTCCCCTCGGCAAGAAGATCGATGGATTTTGCCGATTGAGCCTGGAGGCGGGCTAGTATCTACCGGTGACAGTACTGATGACTCGGCGGGGGTCATGGAGACACCGTTGGGAGTCATGCACGTATGCATACGTCGAAAGGCGAGGGTCAGAGCTAGGCACTCGTGCTTTCGGGACAGCGTATGATACGTACCTATCAGGATTTCTGTGTCGATGCTTGGCACATTGTTTTCATGATATTTCTTGTAATACCTTTGTATATATAACAGGGGATTAGCCGTTGTTATATATACCCTTACACCAATATTAGTGGAATGGGACGCTAATATATGTGTATTGCCCCCATCATATTTATTTCTGCAAATATATACATATACCTTTAGGATGTTAGAAACTTACTTGAGATTCGACTTGGGATATAGATGATTCATTGAGATTGGATATTGGATATGAAAGAGATTGTTGATTGTACATTCGAGATATAGGAGATTACTCAATATTGTACATTGAGGAGATGTGAGACTTATATGATGTGAGAGCCCAGTTTGGGGGCTGATTTGAGGATTTGGGATTTGAGTGTCTTGATGGATTTGATCCTACCACGATGTCAGGTTTCCGTGGAAATGATATATTCCACCCTATACCTCACACTTATCTATTTTATGTACAGATTCATATATTGGTAGTACCTGTTAGTGTACCCTTATGATAGTTGCATATTTACATTCTCATATCCCTACTGCATGGTTATTGCATATTATTGTCATGTTACTATTGCTTCACATATTGATTGTACCTGCTAGTGTACTCTCCTTTATTCAGCATTTGTATGACATGTTATTACTGTAATCACATATCTTAGATTCATGTTGTACGTGCATTCCTGCGATTACCTGCATATGTTATCTGCTATTCACGAGTTGGCAACTCACCCCCGTTGTGCCACAGGTGTTTCAGGTTGTTCCCCAGAGTAGTCGAGGCAGGCTATTCAGTATCCATCTATCATATTTTGCTACAGATACCGCATCAGCTCACAGTACTATTTTGCTTAGGTGGGTTAGATGATTATCTGTATTTCATATTGTATATTCGTTGTATTTTGTACTCTCCATCTACTATTGTATTGTTGACTTAGAGACTTGGTGAGGACGTTACTGTATTTTATTTGTGGATTGTTGCCTTTTATATACAGTTTCCTTCCTATTGTCTTTATTTCTTCGCTACGGCGTCGTATATTTGTATTGTATTCTTCTTGGCTAGTTTTTACAAAAAGGGGGTATTGCCAAATTTTAAAGAAAGAAAGAGGGACTTTAAAGAATTTGGGTTGCGATTTCAAATGTTTCAAAAACTTATATTATCTTTTCCGTATTTTCTTGGTTTAGATTTCTGGGTTTTGGCTTTCTTTTACCGCGTTACGTCTTTTGGCGTTGCGTAGTATTAGGGCCGTCACGGGCCAATTTTGGGTCGTGACAAATCCAGGGGCACAAAGAAAAAGGGAACCATATTATCCCACCAGGCTCCATCAGAAAGAGAGCCAAGTCTCGACGGCCATATCTACAGCCTAGAGACTATCTCGGAACAACGACAGAGTCCTTTGTTCCAAGTCTCGACGGCCGCATCTACAACCTGGAGACCCACAACAGCGTTCCTCCTCATTCCAGCAGGATTCAGACGCGACAATCAATCTCGGAGCGACGGCAGAGTCCTTAGTTCCAAGTCTCGACGGCCACATCTACAGCATGGAGACCCATAACAACGTTCCTCCTAATTCCAGCAGAATTCTGACGCAACAATCAATCTCGGAGCCACGGCAGAGTCCTTAGTTCCAAGTCTCGACGGCTGCATCTACAGCCTGGATACCCACAACAGCGTTCCTCCTCATTCTAGCACGATTCAGACGCGACAATCAACCTCGGAGCCATGGCAAAGTCCCTAGTTCCAAACCTCGACAGTTCACAGACAACCTAGGGACCACCTCGACATTCGTCTCATTACAGCAGACACAACGTCATAAAAGCGGAGCCATGGCAAAGTCCCTAGTTCCAAATCTTGATGGTTCACAGACAACCTAGAGACCACCTCGACATTCGTCTTGTTACAGCAGACGCAACGTCAGCAAAGCGGAGTCGCGGCAAAATTCCCAGTTCCAGGACTCGGCGGTGCATAGACAACCGAGAGTCAACCCCTGACCCCGTAAAACACGGCTAAAGTCAATCCTGACCCCTGTTCATACCAGAATATTGCATTATATACCGCCCATTCTTACGCTCGTTTGTTTATAGGCAGGTGCTTTTTATCAGTGTTTGCTACATAATTGTAGGATACTGGTCTCAGCTCTAAACAGTGAATATCATGGAATAGTACGACAAATTCTGGATTACTGCCAACAACAGATAAAACACGGGTCTCCGCTCTCTATCCGGGTGTTGCCACATACTAGTTTAAGGGACATGATGGCAAATCGATTGTCATGTCATGCACAAAGCTCAATGTCAACACAAGATCCAAGAAATCCACGCGGAGCTCGAGGAAATCTTGGCAAAAGATCCACATCACATCACCTTTTTGTTCTACTAAAATTCTGGAATAATTGTGAAGAGTTTCTGAGAAAAGTCATATACCACATAGCAGACAACATCAAACCAGGAAACCCCAAAAAAACCACATGGTCTAAGCCCTCTTTATGGCCGCGGAACCGCGGCCGTATAGTGTCGGCAGGGGGTCGTGTTTCAGGGGTAGTTTGGGTACTTCATTTTATGCCATATTCTTGCCCTAGGGTTTCTGTAAGCAGCCTATAAATACTCCAGAACTGAGCTAAGCCAAGGGTCCAATTTTGTGTTCATTTCTTTTAGCCTCTTTTTGTTAGTTTTAGTTCTTCTTCTTCTTCTTCTTCTTCTTCTTCATTCTTCCTCCATGGAAATGTAGTGAGAGTATTGAGTGGATGTGAATAAAGATGAAGTTTTTGTATTATTCTTTTTGTTTAGCTTCCCCCTTGAGCTCTCTACCTTAACTTGATCTTGCAACCTCTTAAATGAGCTTGCAAGTTTAAGCTTTGGTCATTGGTCTCAAGGGGTTGTATCATTTTGTTCTCTCCTTAGTGCTTCATTTCACATGAGTTCTTTACCCTTCTCTTGATCTTGCAACCTCTTGATTGAGCTTGCAAGTTTAAGGGTTGGCTATTGATCCCATGCTTGTTTTGAGTTCTATGGTTCTTGTAATTACTTTCTTGCATTTTTCATTCTTGTCTTTAATTACCTGCAATTTATTACCATGCACTTTAATTACTTGCTTGTAATCTTTTCTTTTCTTTGTTCTTTTCTTTTGCTCTTTTTGGTTTGTTTTGTGAATGGTTGTAATTATTATTGTTAAGAAGAAATACGATATTATAAGTTAACGTTTCTTTGCCCATTTCCTTTTCCCGTATTTTCCATTGAACTCCGCCCAAACGATACGCAAGCGCTCCGTTAGGCACCCTACCCTAACAAGGTAACGGTGATTCCTAACCGCGACCGGTTGCGTTCGGTTTGGCCGGAGGCGAAAGCAAGAGACAAGAACGGAAGGACAAGGGTAAATAAGCCGTATTCCACGAATACCGCGCTTAAATCCCCTAATCCACGTTGTTGCCGATTGCTCTAGCTTCAATTGGTCAAGACTCGGCTCAAAGGTTTTGAGTACGGATTTCTTTAGCTTATAATCTCGTATCTTTTTCTTAACAACTTTATACTTGCAAATAATACACTTAGGATAGAATCGAACAAACTCATACAAATTCTTTATTGACTCGTCTAAAACAAGAACGGAAATACAACCATCTCCCTGTGGATCGACCCGTGCTCAACCGGCTAGCTGCATAGCGACACCGTCCTGATCGCGGTAAACTTTAGAACTTTGAACATCCGACACGCCAAAAGCGTGCGATCAAATGGCGCCGTTGCCGGGGAGACGGTAGCGTATTTTCTTTCTTGTTATTCGGGTTAATATTCTTTTTGGTATATATTTATTAAAAAAAAAATCTTTTTGTTATTTTTGATCATTTTTGTGGGCAAGAGTGCAGATTTTTGCGGATTTGCAAACTGCGATTGTGGGGAGTAAAGTGTACGTTCAAGGCTAAGGTGATTGTAAGGTACAGTGCCAAAGATCCGGGTAGTTTGACCCGCGCAAGCGAACTTTTCAAGCTTACCGGATTTGATTCAACGGGGGTTTCCTAACCCAAAAACTTAACGGTACGTACTTTACTAACACCTTCTTCTCAAATCCGACGCATCCAATATACTATTCTTTGCAGGATTCTTTGTAAGTTCGCTAGCAAACGCTAAAAATTGAATAACCCGTATTTGTTGCAGTGCTGTGCTTAAACTAAAAAACGATTGTTTGATTCTTTATAGAATTTTTTGAATTGCGCATTGCATACATTAATACGGACTTAAGGGCAAGCGAACCCCACAATATACGGTAAAGGATTTCATCACCTTTTCCGTGGCCCACAAATCACGAACTTGAGCATAACGTTTACCCGCACAAATTTTAAAAGAAATTAGACTTTAAGCCTTAAGGACTTCGCGCTCACTAGGAGAAGTTAACTGTGTTTAGAACCTCGCTTAACGGTATATTGTTTATGGGGTGTCTAGAAAAGTGTTAACGGCGAAACCGCCAAAAGAGAAAGGGTTATTTAATTAAAAAACTTCGCGAAAGCGTTGGAAAACCTCCCCTTATCTCTGCACTTATCTGGCCTCGTGATCAGTGTATCTTGAGCCCGTTTCTCGACACAGTTTTACTTCGACAATCAAGTTCTGGAGCAGGTCTAGTTGACCTAGGTGAACCCTAGAATGATTAGGTGTGTGGTATTTTTGTGTCGTGATTGTTTTTGTCCAGATTCTTTTTGTGTGTATATTTCCTTCTTTTGTTAAAAAAAAAAATGACATTCTTTTTCCCCTCCTTTTCTCTGTCTTTCTTTCTTTCTCTCTTCATATCATGGGTACTCCACCTCGCAAAACTCTTGCCGAACTTTGGTACCCACAACCGGACATTACTTCTTACGGTTCTTGCTTTGGCCGAACATCGAACGTTCCCTCCATGCCCAAAATCTCTTTGAAAGATCGGATAGACGCGTCTAGGACAAACACTCGCCCTCCGCAATCCACTTTGTATCAACCTTTTCAACCTCCCCTACCCTCTTATGTTGATACCCCTTTTGCAAGTCGTCCTTTGTCCATCGCTGAACATATTGAACAATCCTGTAGCCAATCTTTCACTCCTTTCACCACTACAGATTCTTGGGATCAACAATTCCATTCACCTTCTTATCCAAATGCTGATCCTGCTCTTGTCCAGCCATTCAATTCCTACCAGTACTACCCAACTTTTGCACCTTCCCTAGACATTGCTTCTACACAGCCGTTTGGGAATTTTCAGTATCCATACAACTTTGAATCTTTTACTGAAACCCCTTCACAACCCATGTCTAGTGTGGAACAGTCGTTGGAAGACTTTAGGGTAGCGTCAAGCCAACAGATGATGGATTTGAATGCGTCCATGGCCGCCCTCATACAACCTAGTGACCCGGTAGCTAGTTTTCAACTAGCTCCAAATTTTTCAATGTATGAAGAGGCGGTAGGACAGGCTGAGAATTTGAGTGGAGAGAGTGAGATGTACCCCCTTCCGAATCAAGCCTACCCAATTCATCTTGACTCCCACAACTCCAGTTTTGAATATCTATCTAGTGTTCCAACCGATTCATTGATTTCAGATAGAACAGATAATGAGTTGTGTGACTTCGTAGTGTTTGATTTACCTGATTGTGAAGGGTCTTTTCCAAGTGAAACCAATCCCAATCCTTTTGACCTCTACACCTCCATCTTAGAACCAGAATCGATTGAAATCCATGCTTTTGATGAGGTGTCTGAGCAAATTGACTTTCACTTGATTGAGGATATTGACGCTGGGAATATTTTGGATGATGAACCCATAGATTTATCTGAATTTTTCTCTCCAACTCATCATCCTGAGTCTTTAACTGTTTTTCCCGAACTTCATATGCGTCTTGATTTTGATGATAAATGCATGGATGAGATAAATTTTGAGGAGAATATTGAGGATAGTACTGAGGATGAAACAGTTTTAATTGATGAGTCGGATTTTCTAATTCATCCTGTTCCTTTCATTGACTGTGTACACCCTCCCGAAACCTTAACTGATACCCTTCCTCAATCACCTCCCCCTACCCTTTCCATCGTTCCGACCATGCAAGAAACCGTATCATTTTCACTTCCTGTGTCTGGTTTACCAAGTTCGGCATACCCATGGTCTCTCACGAATCTTGAGGGATTTGACCCCATTTCTCGATGGGTTAATAGATTAGCACAAACGCTTCTCACACATCAGTCATCACAAATTGTGCTAATCTATTTACTTCAATTGCACCCTCAAGTTCGTATTCCACTTCTTTTTCCCTTCCGCCATTCTTCTTCTTCTCATATACCGAGACCGTATCCCGCTTCTATCTCCATACGGTCTCGCGTATTCTCCATTTCTTTTCTCTACGCCTTCTTTCACCAGCCACTGCTTTATAGCGATAAAATCTTTAAATGGTTGGTACTCACTTTTGGCCTGTGTAAGGCCTTGTATAGTTTGATACTGTTCTTTCCCCCCTAATCCTGAACTTCAACGCTTAACAGTGGAAACACTGTTTTACATAAGTTTGGGGGGACACCTTTTTTGTATATATCTTTTTGGTTTTTGTTTTGTATATAATTTGTTTTTAGGGAGCGCCGGCAATTTTGACCCTCTTGGTGTAGCCTGACAGTGAGGGCACTGTCAGGTTTAAGTTTGGGGGTGTGCTCGGTAAGCTTTCTTCTTTCGCATTCATTTGTATATTTTTCATTTGCATACCTTATTAAAAACCCACAAAAATTGAAAATTTTCCAAAAAAAAATATAAAAACTTTGTCGTTAAGTTAGCTAGTAGGGTAACTTAGATTTTTATTCTGAAAGTTTAGTTGATATATTAGAAATAACTAAATTCTAGGCTTAGGAATTGAAAACCCTAAAAATAACCCTCATTCTGTCTAACTTTGGTAAGTATACGTCCTTACAATTTTTTATTTCAGTTCTTGAGTTAAGTCAAGATGAGGGGAAAGTATTGAAGCTTTACTGAAGGATAAGTCTGAAAAATAGTTTCTTTTCTTGAGTTCAAATTTAGAAAGTATATACCCTACAACTGCACTTACACGTACCTTGAAACTTGGGATAGTAGAGGATACCTAGAAATACTCTTGCCTAAAAGCCTAGTATGAAAGAAAAAAAGGTATTTAGAGCTAAACACCAAAAGAGCATATTGAAAAAAATATATCCGGTCTTGAAAAAAAAAAGAAAAAAAGAAAAATAGAATAAAGTCAAGACCTGGAAACTGCTATTTACGCTTTAAGTTCACACATTCAGTAATCGGTCATTAGTGCCTCAAGAAGCATTAATAGTCGCATGAAAAGTGTGTGAGCAAATCCGTCCATCCTTAATGAAAAGAAGTAGTATTAGGTATTAGGACAAGGGTATTATAGCTTGAATTGAATTCTCAAGTGTAGGGGTGCAAATATACACACACGTAGGGGTATACAATCGATGTTTGGATAAAAGATAGAAATGAAGAATAAGACTTGTGTTTTCTGTAAAGGTGATAAAAATCCCTAATTTGAGGCCGCACTTTAGAAGGAAAACTCAGGAGAACCAATATCTTTTAAAACTTTTTTGGAACGTATATGAACCAAGGTTAAATAGATAGGAGGTGTGAAGCATTAGGGTTGAATATTTCTAACTTAGGATGATAGAGTTTCTAATGTAAATACTAAACTGTAGGAGTAGAATCAATGTTAACTTACGAAACTAGCTTGACGGGATTTTGTGGGTAGTATCCGCTGAAAACCCTCAGGAGACAACACTCCTCCTACTAGGGACACCTAGAGTTTTAACGGCTTGTTGCACACGCTCAGTGCAATCGCGTTCCCTGCGAAAGTGCGGTTAGGATTTTATTTTTGTGAATAATTGGTTTTGCTCGGGACGAGCAAAAGTTAAGTTTGGGGGTATTTGTTCATACCAGAATATTGCATTCTATACCGCCCATTCTTACGCTCGTTTGTTTATAGGCAGGTGCTTTTTATCAGTGTTTGCTACATAATTGCAGGATACTGGTCTCAGCTCTAAACAGTGAATATCATGGAATAGTACGACAAATTCTGGATTACTGCCAACAACAGATAAAACACGGGTCTCCGCTCTCTATCCGGGTGTTGCCACATACCAGTTTAAGGGACATGATGGCAAATCGATTGTCATGTCATGCACAAAGCTAAATGTCAACACAAGATCCAAGAAATCCACGCGGAGCTCGAGGAAATCTTGGCAAAAGATCCACATCACATCACCTTTTTGTTCTACTAAAATTCTGGAATAATTGTGAAGAGTTTCTGAGAAAAGTCATATACCACATAGCAGACAACATCAAACCAGGAAACCCCAAAAAAACCACATGGTCTAAGCCCTCTTTATGGTCGCGGAACCGTGGCCTAAGCATGCTTAGGCCGCGGAACCGGGGCCGTATAGTGTCGGCAAGGGGTCGTGTTTCAGGGGTAGTTTGGGTACTTCATTTTATGCCATATTCTTGCCCTAGGGTTTCTGTAAGCAGCCTATAAATACTCCAGAACTGAGCTAAGCCAAGGGTCCAATTTTGTGTTCATTTCTTTTAGCCTCTTTTTGTTAGTTTTAGTTCTTCTTCTTCTACTTCATTCTTCCTCCATGGAAATGTAGTGAGAGCATTGAGTGGATGTGAATAAAGATGAATGTTTTTGTATTATTCTTTTTGTTTAGCTTCCCCCTTGAGCTCTCTACCTTAACTTGATCTTGCAACCTCTTAAGTGAGCTTGCAAGTTTAAGCTTTGGTTATTGGTCTCAAGGGGTTGTATCATTTTGTTCTCTCCTTAGTGCTTCATTTCACATGAGTTCTTTATCCTTCTCTTGATCTTGCAACCTCTTGATTGAGCTTGCAAGTTTAAGGGTTGGCTATTGATCCCATGCTTGTTTTGAGTTCTATGGTTCTTGTAATTACTTTCTTGCATTTTTCATTCTTGTCTTTAATTACCTGCAATTTATTACCATGCACTTTAATTACTTGCTTGTAATCTTTTCTTTTCTTTGTTCTTTTCTTTTGCTCTTTTTGGTTTGTTTTGTGAATGGTTGTAATTATTATTGTTAAGAAGAAATACGATATTATAAGTTAACGTTTCTTTGCCCATTTCCTTTTCCCGTATTTTCCATTGAACTCCGCCCAAACGATACGCAAGCGCTCCGTTAGGCATCCTACCCTAACAAGGTAACGGTGATTCCTAACCGCGATCGGTTGCGTTCGGTTTGGCCGGAGGCGAAAGCAAGAGACAAGAACGGAAGGACAAGGGTAAATAAGCCGTATTCCACGAATACCGCGCTTAAATCCCCTAATCCACATTGCTCTAGTTTCAATTGGTCAAGACTCGGCTCAAAGGTTTTGAGTACGGATTTCTTTAGCTTATAATCTCGTATCTTTTTCTTAACAACTTTATACTTGCAAATAATACACTTAGGATAGAATCGAACAAACTCATACAAATTCTTTATTGACTCGTCTAAAACAAGAACGGAAATACAACCATCTCCCTGTGGATCGACCCGTGCTCAACCGGCTAGCTGCATAGCGACACCGTCCTGATCGCGGTAAACTTTAGAACTTTGAACATCCGACACGCCAAAAGCGTGCGATCAACCCCGTGGGAAACGACCAAAGTCAACCCCATACCCCGTAGAACACGGCTATAGTCAATTCTGACCCCGTGGGAAATGGCCAAAGTCAACCCCTGACCCTGTAGAACGCGGCTAAAGTCAATCCTGACCCCGTGGAAAACAGCCAAATTCAACCCTGACCCTGTGGAACACGGCCAAAGTCAACCCCTGACCTTGTAGAACACGGCTAAAGTCAATCCTAACCCTGTGGAAAACGACCAAAGTCAACCCCTAACCCCGTAGAACACGGCTAAATTCAATCCTGACCCCGTGGAAAACGGCCAAAGTCAATCCTGATCCCGTGGAACACGGCCAAAGTCAACCCCTGACCCCGTAGAACACGGCTAAAGTCAATCCTGACCCCGTGGAAAACTGCCAAAGTCAATCCTGACCCCGTGGAACATGGCTAAAATCAATCCTGACCCCGTGAAACACGGCCAAAGTCAACTATCGACCTCCCCGTCAAAGCAATGCTTTGACTCTGGAGTAGGTCAACTCATCAACCACTTACGAGTCCTCTCGACTTGTAAAGAAGAAAATTCTCTTGTGAGATTCTTACGACTCTTAAGAGAAAACACACTTATGAATCCTCACGATTCCTAAGGAGAAAATACACCTACGAGATCCTCTCGACTCGTAGGGAGAAAAATCTTTATGAGACCCTCACGGCTCATAAAGTTGGAAAGTCTTAGGCGGCAGATCCGAACCTGTTTCCTAAGCCATCGCTGCTCTACAAGGAGGTCAAGATGGACTATCTGCGGGCCACATTTACCAAAGCCACATTCGCCAATGAAATAAAGAAGCTACTTACGGGTCTTCACGATTCGTAAGGAAAAATACCCTAGTGAGATCCTTACGACACACGGAGGCGATGAACACTTAGAGATCCTCACGATTTCTAGGGAGAATTTACACCTACGAGATCCTCTCAACTTGTAGGGAGAGAAAACCTTCTTGAGACACTTACGGCTTATGAAGATGAAAAAATTCTTAGGCTACAAGGACTCTAAACTTGCCCCCTAAGCCGTCAATTCTATTGCCATGCATAACTCTGCACTACTTCACCCACGTATATGCTTACATGGGCAAAGTAGTGGGGGGCATTTGTTCCCGCCAAAATTTTCGGCCAAGAGCTGTTTGTTCTCTTACAAAAAAGGGGGGAGAATCCTCAAAAAACAGGCATCAAGTGTAAAACATGTGGGCGCACATATACAAAGCATATGAGCGCTGAACATAAATAACCAAGGGCCAAACAGGCATCATGTGTAAAACACGTGGGTGCACATATGCAAAGCATATGAGCGCTGAACATAAATAACCAAGAGCCAAACATACCTCATGTGTTACACATGTGAGCGCTCTGAACATACACAGGCTAAAACCCACACTAGGGGTCACGTGTTAAACACGTGAGTGCTTTTGCCAATCACATGCAAAGTATGTGATCAACCTAATTTAAAATGTTCCTATCAAATTCTAGAATTAAATTCCATCTTGGGAAATATTTTTCTGATCTTTCTCAAATTAGAAAGATCTTCTCTGTTAAACAGAGGACTCTTGGATCAAAGATCCAGCAGTGATCATTCATACGAAAATATTTTTCTAATCTTATAACAAGAATAAAATTCTGTGTTAACAAGATATCTATATTAAGAAAATATATTTCGGATCTTGTTAAACTAAAAAGATATAATAGAATAAAATTCTAATCTTATTAAAACTGACAAGATATTCATAATCTTGTTAAACAAACAAGAAATCTTCTCTGTTAAACAGAGGGCCTTTGGATTAAAAATCCAACGATGAATAAAATTCACTGAGTGATCTAAAAGATCATGTTGGTTATAAAATCAATCAAAATCTCTCAATGAGAGATTTGCTGAACAAATTGATTCTTTTTCTTCTCATATAAATAGAAGCAAGGAGAGGACAAAAAAGGAGACGGGGGGAGAGGGGAAGAAAAAATAGAAAGAGAATTTAATTCTCTAAAGTAGAGAAACATCTCCCAAAAGCACCCACAAAAAGAGAATTTAATTCTCAAACCAAGAGTTTAACTCTTCTCAAAGAACTTAGTTCTTCTTCTGGTTAAGGTCTGCAGAAGCAGATCTCCCCACAAGTTGAGAATTTAATTCTCATCGGGGAGATTCTGTCATGCAGATTCAAAAGTTAGGGGAAATAATTGAATCAAAAAGAGTTTAACTCTTGCAAAACATATAGGAATTTAATTCCTCTGGAACTAGGGTTTAGCCCTTTAAAAAGAATTTAATCCCTGCAAAGAACAAAATGAGAACTTGATCCCTCGGAACCATAGAAAAACAGCCTGGTGATTCATTAGAGTTCAACGCTACAAAATAAAGCTCACGTGTTCCCACGTGGGCACCTTTGAAGAACGAAAAAGGAAAGACGGAGATCTAGCCACGTGACCCCACGTGACCCCTGAGAAGTGCTCAGCACTTGTAAAATAGAAAAGGGAATAAACCCTATTTTTGAGCGCCTCACGTGGCCCCATGTGACCCCTGAGAAGTGCTCAGTACTTATAAAATAGAAAAGGGAATAAACCCTATTTTTGGAGCGTCTCATGTGGCCCCACGTGACCCCTGAGAAATGTTCAACACTTATAAAAGAAAAAAGGGAATAAACCCTATTTTTGGAGCGCCTCACGTGGCCCCACGTGACCCCTAAGCAGTACTTAACTAAAGCAGAAAGGGAATAAATCAAAGGGCAGTTTCCACTCTTGGGGCGCCTCACGTGATCCCACGTGACCCAATAGTGCTTAGCATTTAGAAAAGAAACAAGGGAATAAATCCAGAGGAGCAGCGTCAAATTCAAGCGCCTTACGTAACCCCACGTGAGCGCGTCAAATTCTTAGTGTTTAACACTACTTCAAGCGTCTCACGTGACCCCATATGAGTGCATCAAATTCTTAGTGTTTAACACTACTTCAAGCTCCCCACGTGATCCCACGTAAGCGCCTCAAATTCTTAGAGTTTAATATTATTTCAAGCGCCTCACGTGGGAGCACGTGAGCGCTGATCATACACTAGTGTTTAACATTATGAGAGCCCAACATTAGCCCAAATTAACCAAGTCTACTGAAGCCAAAACCCTTTTTTTGGTCATCAAGCAGCCGAGCCCTCATTATACTCAGGTTTTCTCAAAATTGATCCGAGTCTCAGAAATAGCTAATGAACTCCTGACATCTAAGATGATGTTCACTCCACCATGATCTCTCTCCTCGATCTGGAATTTGGTTCAAGGGTACATCTCTTCACTCCTCTGATATTTGTCATTGTAATCCTTCAATGTCTTCAGAGAGGTGACGGGTCCCGACAACCAGACATTACACGGACTGTGAGGTCCTTAAACTCATGGATTACGATGTCCTTAAACTTTACGGATTGTGGGGGTCCTTAAACTCATGGACTATGATGTCCTTAAACTTTACAGACTATGATGACTCTAAACTACAATGAACTGTGAGGTCCTTAAACACATAGACTATGATGTCTTTAAAGTTTATAGACTATGACGTCTTTAAACTGTCGCGGACTATGATGTCCTTAAACTTATGGACCGCAACGTCCCTAAACTAAAACAATAGAGCCTAAATACTCTTTTGTTGGATCTAAATGATCCTGTTGAGTAGATCTTAGTCTAAAATTAGACTACTGTATCCTCAACAAACGTTTGAGTTGATCTTAGTCTAAAACAAGACTAACGATCTTTAAACCCAACCCAAACCCAAATCTAAGAAAATACGGATTTGGACTAATCCACGCTCTACGGGCGGCAACATAAATTAGTCTCCTTATACAATTCACGGGCAACCAAAAATAAAACAAACACACACGACATAAAGTGACCATCTGGAGAAGCAGAAAGTTGTTACCGCGATGCGGTAGCGTAATTAACTGCAGGGGCTTGTGCCTGCAGGGAAGAGCGTCCCCACAATCAAAACCCCTCAAACGAAGGGGAATCTGACGAAGTCTGCTACAGCAGCCGCATCCGTCTAAACCTCCGATATACGGTGCCATAAATCAACTTGGTATCTTCGGAGAGGTGGAAGAATAAAACCAAATAGCATCTGCCCCCAAATTTAGACGAGACATTTGTCTTCTCGGCTTTCGGCGGAGAACAGATTTCGGCACGTCCGGCGGGACCTTTTCCTCTTTCCACTCCACATTTCGTGTGTCGTGTTTTTCCACGATCAAATAATCGCGATATGTATGTTTGTGGTTGCCCTTGGGTGATGGGTTACTGAAACCGGTGTTTCGTCTTTATGAAGAATGGTGTTTGATTCTACCCTAGAAACTCAGGCTCTGTCCTATCTGGTGGAGTCAAGTATGAGCCACTTGCAGCCTCAAATCTCTGCAATCCGGCTCTTCAAGAAATCAACGGGCTTCTTTTTGGGTCGATACTCCCACCTCCCACCCTCGATGCCTCAACGCCGATGGAGGAAGCCCAGAGGAAGTCTGTCTTCCACAGGCTGGTTCCCCAAGCTGCAATTTTGCCGACGGAATCAGTCCTCAAACAACTGGCACCTGCCAAGGACCAAGGTCGACGCAGGGGGCAGAATATTCAAGCTCCTAAAGGAAATAGGGGGCAGGCTCGGCAAAATCCTGAGGCTAATCAAATCCCGGCCGTAAGAAATGGTCGACGTCGATATCGGCATCATACAAAATGAGCTGGGGGCCGTTCTCAGTATGGTCCTTTTTCAACCCCAGTGGTGAATGTTGTTCCAACCGGGAACAACTTCAAATTCTTGCAAAGGGTCAGACAAAATTCTCCTACAACAATAATGAAGAAATCTCCGCAGCCCATGAAGATCCCACGAGAGCAGAAACCAGTTCGCTCCCTAAAGAAACTTTCCTCGTCTATATATAAAGTGCGGAAGCAAGTGAAGGTCTCTGTCGTCAACCGCGACTCTTCCCCTAGACGTCAGCCAAATTTTGACAAATTCTCTTTTAAATACAAGAGGACTCATCCCAAGAAGGATCCTGATACAGTGGCTCCTCCCAAAACCAAAGCGGCTTTTCACAAAAAAGAAGGTCCAATAAAGCTCAATTTCCCGAAGCAAACTACAAAGACCAAAAAATCCAAACACCCCAAGCTTTGGGGCATGGTAGTTCACATAGTCTATGTGATGAATTCCAAAGACGAAGTTCGAGCTTCTACTAGTCACCGACCTCAAACTCGGTCCTTAACAAAAGTTCAACTGCAACGTGAAAATGTTAGTTATATGTATGCCCTAGAGGCCATTACTGTACATACGATGTATATTGTAATGGATGCTTGGACATATATAGGGAGGACTTTCTTGCTCGACATGATAGTATGCTATCTGGTTGTACTTTATCTTAACATGTACTCTGATTGTCTCTATATTACATGTTGATAAAGCCCTTAGGATATGTACTCGACTACTGGGACTATGATGGGATCATACTAGTGGGGCCACGGTAGTCGATGAGTACATCCTATAACTATTCCTAGTTGAGGGTGTATCGAGACAGGGCATCGATACACCAGAGTAGACTAGAGTATACGCATCTTGACCCATATGATGGGCGATGGATGATCCCATATCCATCGGTGTTTGACATCAAGGATGGTGTACGGGTGCTCATTAGAGACTGGGTATACTGGACGGACTCGCCGAGAACTCCCAGATGGTATTATACCTCACGTCAGATGGCAGTTCTCCGGTGACACTGGTACAGAGTTGTCTGTTGACCCGAGATCGTCATAGAGTCTTGTGTGATTCCCACTGTGCTTTGATTTCCATCATACCACGTCCAAGAGGGCATGCAAAAAGGTGGCTTTTGGGTACAGTCCCGAATCATATGGAGGCAATGAGCGATAGGAGGGGATTCGTCTCTCCCGGTATAGGGAGTTGATGTTGTGCTGTGTTCGATTGGCTATAACCGGAAATCCCTGGCCAGGGTTGCTGAGATTTACAGGTAAGTGTTATCAGTAGTTTCTCGAACTGTTATAGACCTCATATCGACACGACTTATCGAGCTACTGGGGTCTGACGTTTACCACCCCTAGGCGAGATATGCAACATTTCAGACGACGAGACCGGACTGTACGAGAGTGTTACTGTTTGGATTCACAGGAGAAGTTACAGGCTTGCTTGTTGATCTTCTGAGCGCTCAATACCTGGGTAGCTGTTACGTTTAGCTGACCGCTTGCAGCTTGTGGGTGTTTGATATGATCATCACCTACTGCCGGCGTATTGACGATTCTTTAGAGTCCTACACAGAGGTTTCTTGGCTCAGGCAAAACGGAGTAGGAGCACATATGTGATATGTGCGGGACCGAGGATAATACGATATGAGATACCGTATTCTATTCTCGCGATATTTGATATCAACCGGGTCATCGGATCAAGTGTTGATTCGATGAATTGGTACGGATAAATATTAGTCGGTTATATGCGATATAGCCGGATTGTCGGATCAAGTGTTGATTCGATAATTTAATGTATAATAATATATATGATATATTAAATTACATTAACTAATATTAGCTCACTAAAAGATTCTTTTTCTCACTCGGGTAATACATTGATATATATGCGATATATGTTAATTGTATTATTTTATTTGGTTACAATAAATATTATATATGTGATATATAATATTGTAACATGATATGATAACTAATGCAACATGTTTAGTGGAGTTTAAACATGATTAGGGTCTGGATTAGGGTTAAGACTTCTAGTTGATTCTAGAAGGTTTCTTTTTGTCATGATAAAGATATTTTGTTATGACTCATGCTTTAACCCAACCCAAACCCTAACCCTAGTTAATTCTCTACATGAGTTTAGTTGACCATGGTTGCATTATTTATCATATTAATTCTTTCTATTCATCAAAAAAAGGATAATTGAATTATTATTCATCTTCTTCTTCCTTCTTCTTTTTTCATGGAAAAAGCTCACTAGCTTTTTTCCAAGTGATGAATAAATATGAGAAAAAGATAAATAAAGAGAGCAAAAATCCTACTTCATCATCATCATCTTCCCTTGCCCTTTAGATTAGAGTGTTCACTCAATTTTAGTGAGTGTTAGCTTGTGTTAATGAAACTTCAAGGTAGATCATCTTTGTATCGAAGATCGGAAGCAAGACTGCATCTTTCTCTTCGTGGAACCTCTCGAGAGTCCGGAACCCGATGATCGCAGCGAAGGGACCTCAACACGGAGCTAATGAAGTGAAGGACCTGATCTACAAAGGTTGTATTCTCTCTCACTTAGTGTTAAAGTGTTTAACATGTTAGTTTTTGCCTAATCTCTAGTTTAAAGATCCGTATTCGGGTTGTTCGGCACGGATAAAATTTTAATCGGGCATGGTTGATGCCTCGTAGACCCTTGTGCGCGTGCATAGCAACCCTACAGTGGTATCAGAGCCAAGCTAGAGCTTTAGGCGAAGTCTAGACGAAATTTAAAGTCCGATCGAACCCGGAAAACCCGATATACCCTAGTTTCTGGAAATTTTTCAAAACTGTGATTTTTTCCAAATTAAAAATGCTCAAAAAATTCAGCAGGGTATTTTAGGAATTACTGTGAAAAACGACACTTTGAATCGTTCAAAGCGCCGCGGAACCCCGGCCAAACTAGGGTATTGGCGGCGGTTCCGCGGCAGAACTTGGGGATTAAGAGTTAGTTTTTGCACAGTTATAACCGTTGGTACTTGCTGATTCTTCTGGGAATTTTTATTTTTCACTCAAGTGTTGAGTTTTCTGTGTTGTATTGGGGACTGGTAGATTCGATCGGATATTTTAATTTTGTTTAGTTTGTCCGGATAATTTTTAGAAACTGTTAAAAAGTTCGAACGGATATCAATAACTCACTTTTTCCCCTGTCGGAAATTTTTTCAAAAGTTGGATTTTTTCTCGAGTTTAAAAATGTTCTAAGTCGTGCAAGTAACGCAGTGGACCCTCTAGAAGACAACAAACCTTAACTCGATTATGTGACCGTCTTGAACTGCCTTTTGAACCTTAGGGTTTGGGGCAGTACGGCGTGCCACATATGAGGCGTTGGCTTGACCCTTCTACGGCTGGACCATTGGTACTGTAGCATATGATGGATGTTTTTAAACTGATTTCAAGTGTTGAGATATATTGGGGAAAACTTGGGTGTTTGATTATTCGATCGGAAAGTTTAACATTGTCTATTTATCTGGATTGTGATACAATATTTGGAATCCACAAGAAGTTATGAGATAACTAATTTGAATATTATAAATCTAGCAGTTTAGTCTCAAATGATCGGTTGCCACGCAATTTTGATGTGATCAAAAGTCCGTCGCAATCACGTAGCGTACGCGGATACTCGCCGGGTAAACTTAATAGACAGCCACGCCCCATAGCCCCGACCAAGTGACTGTAGGAGAACCCCGTCGCCAAAAGCATCCGTTCGGGTGCTCGCGGCAGCGGTGTTCCGCCTTAGTGCACTTCGTCGACGGCATCTTGGGGTGCGGCCGTCTACTAAAGTTTGCGACGAGCATTCGATCAGGTTGTCGGGAATCTTGTTGAATTGTCCGACTTGATATTGAAATGAGTTTTCGATAATGAGACTAAAATGCGGGGTTTATAATTGTTAGGCATGCGATGTCTAACGAATTCATTTGGATAGGCATGCGATGTCTAAGACAGTTGCGGATTCTAACTGTTGTAGTTTTACACTTTTTTTTCTGTGACCGTAAGCGTAGTATGTGGTATATCGCCGGCTTCGTTGCTATACATCAACGACAATCGGGATACGCATACTTGCTTACGTTGATGATATGAGATATTATGTGTTGCTGTGATATGTTATATTGGATCGTCGCGTTCTGAATAGCCGGGGGTTTTATATGAGATGAGAGTTTTTTCTTTTTCATTCATGTAAAATTCATTTGTATGTAATATTCTTTTATTGGGGCACTTCCAGGTTGTGGAAGATGTCATCGTTGTATATTATTTACTTTTCTGCATTAGGTAGACCCAAGGCGGGGAGCACAAGTAACCGGGTTCTAGGGTCCAGTGGGAGACCATCTCGAGGAGTCGGGACCGGGTCTCCTAACCCTAGAATTGGCAGTGTTGCTTGCCGCTCTCGTAGGGGTCTAGGGATGTGGGTTTGGCTATTCATCGCGACCGTGGAATCCGTGTTTTATACAGGCTCGTATTGAAAACACGGACGTCCTAGTATATCCAATATTTCATATATGTTCTTCTGCTGCAATGTTCTGTGATGAGATCATATTACTGCCTGAGACGAATGTTTATATTATATATATGAGATATATGTTATATTGCAGATTTCGTTTCAAAAAGAGATGCTTGCGAAGCATAATAAAATGGGACTTCATTAATGAGATTAATGAAATAAAAGAAACCTAAGATGTTGTAGAAACTTGTTTAAATTAAAAACTGGTAGCTCTAGTTCTTGCTTTGCATCACGGTGTTCCTCGTAGAATATCCTGCACCTTATTCGATAAAGAAAGGACCGAGATCCCTTCACCGGGAGTGACTCCTTTAGCAATAACTAGCAGATGCTACAACCCTCGGTCTGTCTTTTGATTGCTTCTATAGTTCTTGCTTTGCATAGTGGTATATATGATATATCATGCACCTTATTCGATGAGGAAAGGGCCGACGATCCCTTCACCGCGAGTGACCCCTTTAGCAAAACCAGAAAAGCCTAAAAAACACTCCATTTAAAATCACTCGATTTTACAACGATATCAAGTTCATTACGCAAAGGGTTTTCTGAAAAACCCGTCGTAGCCCTCCGTCATTTCAGATAAGTAATAGTTAGTATTCGTGCTGCGTTTGTTGACCTTGTCAAGGCGTAGTGTGCGGTAGCTGATTACTACTTATCTGTATAAGCATATGATGCGATTGGATTAGGGTAGTCGTGCGACTTTGTTGACCTTGTCAAGGGTCGTGCGGGTGGGTTTAATTCAATCAGGAAATGACGGGTTGAACTTGACTTGCGGTCTATGGTTTGTTGACCTTGTCAAGGTCATAGATCGCTTGGGGCAAAAATATTATTAGGAATTTCAAGTGTTGAAATTTACAATGAGATTGTATACCTTCTATGAGATAGTTGGATTCCGATACCCGCTGCGAGTAAGAGTTACTCCTGGGAGAGTTTTACACATTACAATTAGCCGATCAAGTAGGTGTCTAGAAAGGTGTTAACGGGGTTACGCCCCTGGGAAAACGAGATTTACTTTAATTAGGTTCGTGCGAAAGCACGGGGGACCTCCCTCAAAGTACCGATACTGGCCTGGCCGAAAAATTGGCGAACTTGTAGCGTGTAATTAATCCCGGCTAGTCTTTCCTTTTAGGGTTTGAAGGAAGATTTGATTAAAACAGTGGGAGACATCCTGATTAGATATATTATATAACCAATCTAATCTTGCAAGAGCATACGCTGAGTGTTTTCTTCTCTCTCTCTCCAGGTAACGACCATATCACGCCTTAATCAAGATAATAAAACTGATATATTGACCGAACCCGCTTGTTATACTGAGCTGGGGAACGTTGGTCCCGCTCCAACTTATAATTGTTATAGGACAGAGCAGGAAATTGGGGATTACCAGAATTCCCGTGCCGCCCAAACGAAGAAAGTGCATGTTGATACATCATCTTCAGATGTGTTCATTACACAGAAATGTTTCTCAGTATCCTTTACGTCCTGGGTATGTGATACCGGATCAGGATCCCGCATATGTAATCTGTTACATGGGCTACAGATAGGTAGAGAACTGAGAACGGGTGATAAGTTTCATGAGACAGAAAACGGTGCAAGTGTTGCAGCCAAGTCTGTTGGTCACTATCACCCTGTATTACCTGAATACATTAATTCTGAACAAATGCTATTAGATACCGAACCTGATATACAAAATCATATCAGTCTCTTTATTAGTAAAGAAAGGATATAATTTTGTATTGTTGGATAATGTTTTGAACATTTCCTATATCAATAGTTGATCGGTTCAGGCACGTTATCTGAAAGCATTGACGTTCTAAATCAAACCACAGTTCTTAGTATATAGAACACACACAAGAGGAAGAGTTCAGAAATGAACGAATCCTTCTTGAGGCATTGTAGACTAGGTCATATCAATGCGACCTGACTAGCTAAGTTACATTTAGATGCATATTTAAATTTGTTTGAATTTACATCTTGTGAAACTTGCCAGTCATGTCACAAAGATAAAATGACCACAGCTCTGTTTATTGGAAACAGAGAAAGAGTTAGTGAACTCTTGGGATTGATACATGCTGATGTATGAAAGTCCCCTGTCTACATATGCCAAGACCGGTTCTTTTTACTTCATTACATTCTCTGATAATCTCTCAAGATTCAGACAAATGTTCCTGTTGAAACACAAGTCCGAACCTTTTGAGATATTCACAGAATATAAGTTAGAAGTAGAGAATCGAAAATACGGGTAAAAGTATTATGTCCTTTGATGCGATCAAGGAGGAGAATACTTGAGCACGGAATTCCTGGTCTATTCTAAAGGAGAATGAGATTCTCTCTCAGCATTACTTCTCTGTATACACCACAGCACGTCGGTGTATCGGGGCGGAGCAATCACACCCTATATGATATGGTGTGCTCTATGATGAGTACTGCTGAGTTTCCTATTTCCTTTTGGGAGTTATGCACTTGAGAAGCTGCATACCTATTGAATAGGGTACAAATCAAATCAATTGCCTACCACTTCATATGTGATATGGAAAGGGAAGAGCATATATCTTAAGTTCGTTAGATTTGGGGTTGTCCGGCCTATGTCTAAAAGCATAATCCGGACAAGCTCGAGAAAAGGTCTGTTATGTAGAACTGGAAATGTTCCAGCTATACAAACTGCAGCTGATGATTTGGTAGAACCAAAGCATTCAATAGTAACCAACAAACCTCAGCCTCTCCGCCGATCTAGCAGGGTTCCTCAACCACCTGAGAGATACTTCGGTTTCTCTATGACAGTGGGAGCGAGGATTGCATCATGAGATGATGACCCAACTAGTTTCGAGCTGGCCATCAGGAGTGGGACTCTGTAAGAATGGCTGGATGCTTATCGATCTGAGATGGATTTCTTATACACCAACAAAGTATGGACTTTGGTTGCTTTATCTGAAGGGTTAAAACCCCATCAGGAGCGAGTATATCTTGAGAAGATTACTTGGTGTACATGGAAAAGTTGAGACTTTCAAAGCTATGCTTTAGTCCATCCATATCCTACTTGCCACGGCTATATACCATGACTACGATATCTGGTGGTTGGGTGTCATGACTGCTTTTCTAAATGATGTTTTAGAAAAGAGCGTCTATAAGTACACAGCCAGAGGGCTTCGTAGACAGTGGGAGCAGCGGAAACGTGTGCAAGATGTTTCATGTGATAAAACAGGCATCGCGGAGTTGGAACATCTGTTTTGATGTGGTAGTCAAAGAGTTTGACTTCATCAAAATGGTAGATGAACCTTGTATATACAAAAAGGTAGTAGGGAGTATGCTGGTGATCCTCGTAGAGTACGTGGATGATATACTCTTGATAGGGAAGGAGTTTCCTATGCTACGATCGGTCAATCTCCGCTTATCACAAGGATTCTCCATATAGGATCAAAGTGATACCTCCTAAATTCTGGGTTTTTGGATCTATGAGATAGATCTAATTGGATGTTAGGATACTCACTAGTTGTAGTGAGATGGTATCAATCGATCCTGGGGAGAATCACTGGAAAGGTTCCAGGGTGATAAGGACGACTGAATTTCAGTCGCAGGCATTGTCTTTACCCTCAGTGGAGGGACGGTATATTGGAAGAGTTCCATGCTAGATACCGTGACATACTAGACGATTAAAGGCAAGATACATCGTTACCAAGGATGCTACCAAAGAGGCAGTCTGGATATATATAAGTTCATGAGATGAACTTCGTTCCTACCATTGTGTGACAATGGAGTTGTGGCTTTATGCCAAGGAACCCCCGTCCCATCAGAAATCCAGATATAATTCTTAGGCAGTATCACCTGATCATGGAGATGGTTGATCTCCAGGAAGATCGAGGTTAGGAGAGTAGACACAGAGGACGACAGCGCGGATCCACTAACAAAGGCCTTTTTCCCAGTAGAGACTTTTATGGGATGGTTGAGTAGGAGATACTTCAACCACAGCTAATTGTTGGGTATGTGATACCACAACAGATGGCCCTAGTGCAAGTGGGAGATTGTTAGTTATATGTATGCCCTAGAGGCCATTACTGTACATACGATGTATATTGTAATGGATGCTTGGACATATATAGGGAGGACTTTCTTGCTCGACATGATAGTATGCTATCTGGTTGTACTTTATCTTAACATGTACTCTGATTATCTCTATATTACATGTTGATAAAGCCCTTAGGATATGTACTCGACTACTGGGACTATGATGAGATCATACTAGTGGGGCCACGGTAGTCGATGAGTACATCCTATAACTGTTCCTAGTTGAGGGTGTATCGAGACAGGGCATCAATACACCCGAGTAGACTAGCGTATACGCATCTTGACCCATATGATGGGCGATGGATGATCCCATATCCATCGGTGTTTGACATCAAGGATGGTGTACGTGTGCTCAGTAGAGACTGGGTACACTGGACGCACTCGCCGAGAACTCCCAGATGGTATTATACCTCACGTCAGATGGCAGTTCTCCGGTGACACTGGTACAGAGTTGTCTGTTGACCCGAGACCGTCATAGAGTCTTGTGTGATTCCCACTGTGCTTTGATTTCCATAATACCATGTCCAAGAGGGCGTGCAAAAAGGTGGCTTTTGGGTATAGTCCCGAATCACATGGAGGCAATGAGCGATAGGAAGGGATTCGTCTCTCCCGGTATAGGGAGTTGATGTTGTGCTGTGTTCGATTGGCTATAACCGAAAATCCCTGGCCAGGGTTGCTGAGATTTACTGGTAAGTGTTATCAGTAGTTTCTCGAACTGTTATAGACCTCATATCGACACGACTTATCGAGCTACTGGGGTCTGACGTTTACCACCCCTAGGCGAGATATGCAACATATCAGACGACGAGACCGGACTGTACGGGAGTGTTAATGTTTGGATTCACAGGAGAAGTTACAGGCTTGCTTGTTGATCTTCTGAGCGCTCAATACCTGGGTAGCTGTTACGTTTAGCTGACCGCTTGCAGCTTGTGGGTGTTTGATATGATCATCACCTACTGCCGGCGTATTGACGATTCTTTAGAGTCCTACACAGAGGTTTCTTGGCTCAGGCAAAACGGAGTAGGAGCACATATGTAATATGTGCGGGACCGAGGATAATACGATATGAGATACCGTATTCTATTCTTGCGATATTTGATATCAACCGGGTCATCGGATCAAGTGTTGATTCGATGAATCGGTACGGATAAATATTAGTCGGTTATATGCGATATGGCCGGATTGTCGGATTAAGTGTTGATTCGATAATTTAATGTATAATAATATATATGATATATTAAATTACATTAACTAATATTAGCTCACTAAAAGATTCTTTTTCTCACTCGGGTAATACATTGATATATATGCGATATATGTTAATTGTATTATTTTATTTGGTTACAATAAATATTATATATGTGATATATAATATTGTAACATGATATGATAACTAATGCAACATGTTTAGTGGAGTTTAAACATGATTAGGGTTTGGATTAGGGTTAAGACTTCTAGTTGATTCTAGAAGGTTTCTTTTTGTCATAATAAAGATATTTTGTTATGACTCATGCTTTAACCCAACCCAAACCCTAACCCTAGTTAATTCTCTACATGAGTTTAGTTGACCATGGTTGCATTATTTATCATATTAATTCTTTCTATTCATCAAAAAAAGGATAATTGAATTATTATTCATCTTCTTCTTCCTTCTTCTTTCTTCAAGGAAAAAGCTCACTAGCTTTTTTCCAAGTGATGAATAAATATGAGAAAAAGATAAATAAAGAGAGAAAAAATCCTACTTCATCATCATCATCTTCCCTTGCCCTTTAGATGAGAGTGTTCACTCAATTTTAGTGAGTGTTAGCTTGTGTTAATGAAACTTCAAGGTAGATCATCTTTGTATCGAAGATCGGAAGCAAGACTGCATCTTTCTCTTCGTGGAACCTCTCGAGAGTCCGGAACTCGATGATCGCAGCTAAAGGACCTCAACACGGAGCTAATGAAGTGAAGGACCGGATCTACAAAGGTTGTAATCTCTCTCACTTAGTGTTAAAGTGTTTAACATGTTAGTTTTCGCCTAATCTCTAGTTTAAAGATCCGTATTCGGGTTGTTCGGCACGGATAAAATTTTAATCGGGCATGGTTGATGCCTCGTAGACCCTTGTGCGCGTGCATAGCAACCCTACAGAAAAGCTGCAGGAGATGCTTGCTCAGGCGGCACCCCTCGCTAATCCATCATCTAAGGCAAATCCCGAAGACGCACCTGGAGAAAGAATAGAGAAGGAGTCGGATATTGATTTCCTAAAGTGCGCTCTGAAAATGGGAGATGCAGAAGCGGCAGAAATGTCCACTAAACAAGTGTAAATCCAATCTCAAATCGTGGTCATGACTAGCAATAGATTGGTAGTGTGCCCGATTAGGATGTTAACATTTATTTTGCTAATATTTATAGACTTTAAAATGTATAAAATGAGTTAAATGATTTTATCATTTATTGATCTACCCTAGCCTACGAACTCTAGCAAGCTAGGAATTACCCGCTCATGGTTTGAGATTTAGAAGAAATGTGGAAGAAGAATGAAAGTATGATTAAAATGCAGAAAGTAGTGCAGAAAGTAAGTGCGGAAAGTAATTGAAAAAAGAATAATAAAAACACTACCTTTATCAATCAACTATTTCATATGACTCTCATTTTTGAAAGTAGATTACAAAGAACCCTAGTTTTTTCTTTCGCTTTCTCTCTTGTTGGAGGTAGATGACTAGCTGATGATCAACTGGATGCGTGGATCGCTTTGGACCTCTTGATCATTTCGGATTGATAGTTTTCTAAGTGAAACTCTCGGTCCCTTAAATAGTCACAGAAACTAGGAACCCTAGTTGCCAGATGTTAGGATATGCTAATACGATCACACCAAAATAATACCAAATCCTACGGCCATAAGGAGGCCATGGATCTACCGCATATCATGGGGTTTAGCCGCCCAACCGAGGCTCTTACTGAGATCAAGTTCTGGGATTTTTTGTGAAATCTTCTGTTGACGTTTGTAGATCCCTTCGATGTCTGGATTTTGTAAATCTTACACCGAGTTTCTGCCGTTGCTAGATCATATATTTTCCCTCAATATTTCAGTTGATTTGATTCCGACATCTCGGATCTTTTGATCTCCAGATCTGAGCTAATATCTGCACAATATCTCAAGTCACAGTGTTAGTAATATTTGTTATTATTTTGAGATATTATCCTAACCATTTGTATGATACAATATTTTAAGAATATTGATTAGAATTATTTGATATGATACAATATTTCATTTAAATATTATATGCATGTATTTTCCCTCATTATGTTAATTATAATGTATAAACATATCATAATAAACTTTTTACACATAAACCCTCGTTTGTTCTATAATTACAATAAACACCTTTTAGAACTTAATAATAGTTGGGAAAACAATCATTCAAATGTGCAATATTTCAGACTAATCAAATACTCCCAAACTTAATTTTGACCGTCCCGAGCAAACTAATTATTAAAGAGAAGAAGAAGAAAAAGAAAAACCCAGCACAATTTCGGAGGCAACATGATTGCACTGAGCACGTGCAACAAGCCTTTAAACCTCTAGGCGTCCCTAGTAGGAGGAGTGTTGTCTCCTGAGGGTTTTCAGCGGATTACACCCACAAAATCCCATAATAAAGAAAGATGATGAAAATTACATACAAAGATAAAGAACATATAAAAGAAATAACTTGAAAATAAGAGTTTCAAATTACACTAGCTTTTTAGTAACCATGAGCCCTATCATAATAGTCATGTAAAGATGTCAGAAATCACATCATACCTAAATAAAATATCGCTTTTAGTTTTCCTCCCTACCTTTCTTCCAAATATAGATCATATACCCCTACGTGTGTGTAAAAGACATCCCTACAATTAGAGAATTCAATTCAAGCTATCATACTCTTGTCCATCTTCCTTAGTACTTTTTAGTCGGTGAATATTTCAGATAAAATTGCTCACACATTTTTCATGCGTCCGTCAATATTTCTTGAGGTACTTACCAACCGATTACCGAATATGCTCACTTATTAAGGCGTAATTTGCAATATTCATGTCTTGCAACACCTAAGGCTTAGCGGTGGCTCCCAAACCAGTTCGTCTAAAGCACTAGGTGATAACGCACCCTCGCTATATTTTTTTATGATGCCTTAGGTAATTACAAAACCAGTATTCATTTTTCTTCACCATTTTTTTTGTTTCACTTTTTTCCTTTGATCTTCATATTAAGGCCTTTAGACAAGAGCATTTCAAGGTATCCTCTACTAACCAAAGTTTTAAGATATGTGCAAGTGCATATAGTAGGGTATCAACGGTCAAAAGTTTGGACTCAAGAATAGAGACTATTTTTCAGACTCAATTTTATCCTCAGATTACTGATTCCCTTCATCGTACTAATCCTTGGGACAACAACTCATGACTGTCTGTTACTACCTTCATTATAAAATATCTAATTTTCTTGCTTTTCTTAAACTTTTCCTTTCTATCATATGTATTTTTCACTTTCTAACTTTCATTATAAAGAAAATTATTTTATATATATATAGTGCGTAGTGCCAAATGATATTTCAATAAATACAAACCTCCCCACAAACCTGTTTGCAGCAGTGTCCTCACTGATATTGTTCTTTGAGCGCATAGACCTGTAGACTTGGAAGGAAAATATTAGGGATAAAATAATAGTTAAATGAAAAAAATACACCGAAATTTGTTCTTTGGCACGCACAGATACTCACCTCCATTCTTAGATGAAACACTGTTACCGAAACATGGAGGTGATGCGGAGGAAAGCTAGTTATGATAAAATGGCTTTTGTAAAAACAGGAGCTCCGCCGCTGGGTCAGCGGAAAAGTATGGTTTTAATCTATGCCCATTGACTTTAAAAATAGAACCATTTAAAAAAAAAATTATATCCACTGCACCATGCGAGTACACATATCGCACCGTAAAAGGCCCTTTCCAACGAGATTTAAGCTTACCCGGATGAAGGTGGAGATGGGAATCATAAAGAAGGACTTGTTATTCCGGTGTGAAAGTTTTTCTCAAAAGATTTTTATCGTGGAACACTTTAATCCGGTTCTTTATTATAACCGCACTATGGTAAGCTTCATCGCGAAGTTCGGTTAGCTAATTTAACTGCAGCTTCCGATAGCTGCTGGCTTGATCAAAATCAAAGTTAAGCTCTTTAATAGCCCACCTTACTTCATGTTCGATCTCGAAAGGAAGGTGGAAAGCCTTCCCAAATATTGGTCGGTATGGAGACATACCAAGATTGGTCTTATAAGCGGTACGAAATGCCCAAAGAGCATCCGTTAATTTGGTGGACCAATCTTTACGGTTCTTAGAAACCGTTTTCTTCAAAATTTGTTTGATCTGAGATCTCAGCTTGCCCACTCGTTTGAAGATGATAGGGCGTAGAAAGCTTGTAGTTGATTGAATATTTCCGCATCAATACCTCGAAAGACCGATTATAGAAATGCGTTCCGTTGTCGCTAATTATAGCATGATGGTGTCCAAATCATGAAAAGTTATTTTCTCTAACGAGTTTAATAACAACCTTATTACCATTAGTGCGACACGGTACTACTTCCACCAATTTAGAGACATAATCAATAGCAAGTAAGATGTATAAATTCCCAAAAGAGTTGGGAAAATGGCCCATTAAATCAATTCCCCAAATATCAAAAATCTCCACAACCAAGATAGGTTGGAGCGGCATCTCATTTCTCCGTGAAATCCGACCCATGTGTTGATACTGTGGACAAGTTTTGCAATGATCATATGCATTTTTAAATAATGTTGGCCAATAAAAGCTACATTGCAAAACTTTCTCCGCCGTTTTCCATGGCCCAAAGTGATCGCTACATGCCTGATCATGGCAGAAAGACAATACACTCTTGAATTCATCATTAGGGACACATCGGCGAATGATTTGAGCGGGACAATACTTAAACAAATAAGATTAATCCCAGTAAAAGTGTTTTACTTGGGATAGAAATCGGTGATTGTCTTGTTTTCGCTGGGTATAAGTCCCGTAACTAAATAATTCACAATATCCATGAACCAAGGTTCACAGGATATGGTCAAGAGTTGTTCGTTAGGAAAGGAATCATTTATTGTCAAGGTCGACGTTGGCGAAGAAGAAAGGCGTGAAAGATGGTCGGCTACTACGTTTTCACATCCACTCTTGTCTCGTATGACAAGATCAAATTCTTGTAATAACAGGATCCAACGTATTAGCCTGGCTTTAGCATTCTTCTTCGATAAAAGATTTCTTAGGGCGGAGTGATCGGTGTAAACTACAACTGGAGAGCCAATCAAGTAGGGCCTGAATTTTTCTAATGCAAATACAACTGTCAAGAGTTTTTCTCGGTAGTTGTATAATTCATTTGGGCTTCGTTCAAAGTCCTACTTGCATAGTAAATTACATGTGGTATCTTATCAATGTGTTGTTCTAAGACTGCACTAATAGCAAAATCAGATGCATCACACATAATCTCAAACGGGTGATTCCAATCCTGGTATGACACAACGGGGGCTATAGTGAGAGAGCTTTTAAGTGATTCAAGAGCAGCCTCGCAATCCGAATCGAAGTGAAATGTTGTATCCTTGGTTAAGAGAAGAGTTAAGGGTCTAGCAATTTTGCTATACTTCTTAATGAACCTCCTATAAAATCTTGCATGACCAAGAAATGATCGTACTTTTTTGACGCATTTGGGATGAGGAAGGTTATGGATGACATCTATTTTAGCTCTGTCTACCTCCATGCCTTTTCGTGAAATGACAAACCCAAGGACTATACCTTCTTGAACCATGAAATGACATTTTTCCCAATTCAAAATTAAATTCTTATTCTTACAGTGGGTAAGAACAGCGTCAGGATGATGGAGGCGTTTCTCAAAGGAGTCCCCAAATATGGAGAAATCATCCATAAATTTCTCCAGAATATTCTCGACCATGTCCGAGAATATCCCCATCATGCACCGCTGAAATGTAGTGGGAGTATTGCATAACCCAAAGGGTATGCGTCTATAAACAAAAGTACCGAAAGGACAACTAAATGTTGTCTTATCTTGATCCTTTTCGGCGATGGGGATCTGGTTATAGCCGGAGTATCCGTCCAAGAAACATTAGTATTCATGCCCAGCTAATCATTCTAACATCTTGTTAATGAAAGATAGAGGGAAGTGATCTTTCCTCGTTATGGCATTGAGTTTTCTATAATCAATAAATACCCGCTACCCAGTTTGGGTGCATGTTTGGATCAACTCGATAGTTTCATTGGTTATGACCGTGATGCCAGACTTTTTAGGGACCGCATGAATAGGACTTACCCATTGGCTATCAGATATTGGGTAAATAATGCCATTATCGAGGCATTTGATATTTTCTTTCTTTACTGCATCCTTCATGACGGGATTCAACCATCTTTGTGGGTCTCGGGCTGGTTTGGCTTCATCCATCAAATGTATATGATGTTCAACAATCAAGGGATCCCTTTGATGTCTGCCATTGTCCAACCAAAAGCTTGCCGATTTGATCTTAAGACTGATAAAAGAGCGCTCTCTTGCTTAAAGCTAGAGAAGCTGATATGATGACGGGCAAAGACCCATTCTCACCTAAATATGCCTATTTAATATGAGAAGGTAGTGGCTTGAGATCTAGTGTCGGCAGGGAGACGATAGACGGTAGGGTAGGGGAATGCCACTCGGACTCCCTAAAAGGTTCATCGCTCGCGTATGAGATTGACTCGGAAAGCTCGACTAACTTTTGCAACAAGTCAAAAGGATTTGAATTCGGGGGAAGACCTTTCAAAAGTGTCCTCACTAGTATAGTAATTTTCTGGATCAAATAATGACGCACTAGTGTCGTCAAGATCATCATAGAAAAGTTCCTCAACTTCGCAGCTGTCAGAAGCTATCTCGTTGACAGAACATATATCGATTAGATCGGCAGAAGATTCAGACGGTTGACTTCCCAGCTTGTAAATGTTAAGCTCGATTGTCATCTTCCCGAAGGATAGGTTCATAGAACCGTTATGACAATTTATTACAGCATTGGAAGTTGCTAGAAAAGGCCGACCTAGAATCACCGGGATTTGGTTTCGTGGGTTCGCCACAGGCTGTGTATCTAAAACAATAAAGCCCACAGGGAATATAAATTCCCCGACTTTAATTAACATGTCCTCTAGCTTACCCTTAGGTTAGGTGATAGATAGATCGGCCATTTGGTGAGTGCAATGCGCAGGTTTCAACTCTCCTATACCTAACTGCTCATAGACAGAATACGGGAGCAAGTTAACACTAGCACCTAGATCGAGTAGAGCACGATTGATACGTTTACCTCCAATAGTTATCGATATTGTAGGACAACCGGGGTCTTTACGTTTCTTAAGCAATTGTTAGGTAAAAGTCGTACTTACATTACTCGTTAAGAATACCATTTTAGGTACTTGAGTTTTCCTCTTTCTAGTGCACAAGTCCTTAAGGATTTTCGCATAAGATGGAACTTATTGAATAGCATCTAGGAGAGGAATATTTATGATAACTTGCTTAAACATTTCCACAATCTTCTCCATTTGTGCATTAGGTTTTTTGGCCATCAACCTGTTTGGAAAATGAGCTTTATCAATAAGGGTTGGATTCAACATTGGAGGAGAAGTTTGTGGGGATAGAATGGATCCCAGAATTGGAGTTGGGATCGTTTAGGATGACTTAGGGAAGTGGGCTGAGGATTTGAGCCTAGGGAAGAACGGAGAATAGGCTCGGACGAAGAGGGTGGACAAGAAGAATTAGGGTTAGAAGAAGTAGCCGGGGTTTCATTTGATTCAACGCCATCAACGTGTTCACCGACATGATTGTTTAGTACTCTTCCAGATCTCAACGTGGTTACGGCACCCACATTATGACTTTGTGAGTGGCCAAGATTCGGTAGAGGTTGAGATGGAAGTTTCCCTTTCTCTCTCTCCCTCATCACAGCATTTAACTATGCAAGTTGTGCTTCTATCGATTTTATGCTTTCACCGTAAGAAGCAGTATGCTGCACTAATGTTTAGATAGAAGATGTTAAATTAGCCGTTGTTTGCGTGGAATGTTTAATAAACGTTTCCAAGCTTCGTTCAAGTGCAGAGGACTTTTCGGTACCGGTCGTTGGGAAAGAATTATTATAAGGTGCAATTATTGGCTGGATTTTGAAAAGATTGCGGTTGAAAAGGGTGCTGACTTTGTTGTTGTGGTTGCTGTTGCTGCGGAGGAGGCCTTTTATAGTTATTTTGGATTGGGAACGGATTTTGAGTTTGAGTTTGGTTTTGGTTCCAAGCAAAATTAGGATGATTCCTCCATCCCTAATTGTATGTGGAAGAATAAGTATCGTTTCTAGGTCATTGCTGAAAAGCAGTATTAGTTTGTTCTTTACCTTGAAACGGAGAATTCAAAGGACATTCTTCCGTTAAGTGTGATGGGTCAGAACAACAACCACACACAGTTTTTGGGAGTTTAACTTGGTTTAGGGAGACTGATAAGAATTTGTTTTCCATAACTTCGAGTTTCTTTTTCATTACTACCATTTCGGCTTTCACTGCGATGGAAACATCGAGCTAATGGATGCCTGCCCTAAATGAAAATGATGTTGGTCTAACACTTTCCCACTGTAAAGTTTGTTCAGCGAGATATTCCAGGAATTGCCAAGTTTCGCCATTGTCTTTAGAAATGAAATGACATTGTCAAATGGTTTCTAGCATCTGTTTTGTCGCTGGATTAACACCCTCATATATAATGCGGAAAAGTTGCCATCTATCGATTCTGTGATGAGGAAATTGGACAAGCAGATCTTTAAATCATTCAAAGCATTTCCAAAATGGTTCGTTGGGAAGTTGGGTAAACTGGTTAATCTCGCTTCGAACACGGGCGGTCTTATGATTGGGATAAAATTTCTTAAGGAATGCTATAACGAATTCATCCTATTTGGCGATAGAGTGTGCAGCAGTGCTATAAAACCATTTTTCTGCTAGATCGCACAAGGTAAAAGGTAGAAGACGTAATTTCATAGCATCTACAGAAAGTTGTGTAGTGCCCATCATTGCACATACGTTTTTGAATTTGGTTATGAAAACGTATGCGTCTTCGGATTCAAGCCCGTGAAATTTGGGCAACAGTTTGATGAAGGGGGGGTTTAATTTCAAAATTATCCCTATTGGCTGGTGAAATAGACAGACAAGTAGGAAGGGGGCCGCATATCGGGTAGCATCTTTCTTAAAGAGAGATGCACGGTGGATTCTGCGCACCTACGGGTGGCAGCAGGTGGTGTTGTGAAAATCTGATGGAGAACCGTCCATCTCGGTCGATGTGGTGGGTGGAGGGGAAATAAAAGATGAAGTATCGACTTCCGATTCGATAGAAAAAATGCGGACAAGGCGGGCGCTAGAATCCCGTGTCCAGCTGATCATGCTCTAAGCTGGTTAAGTGCACGTAGCAGCGTCTGTGATACTGATTTTAAGAAGGTTTGTTTTTGAAAAAGTCGGACGTGAGTCTTGACTCAACAAATCACAAAAATGCACAATCAATCTCTAGAACTAGGGTCACCTAGGTCTAGTCAATAGCCCGCTCCTAGATTTCCGAAGGATAAGTCGGATGATCAATCCTCTACCACCTCTTTATCGCTCTTATGGCTAGGTAAGTGCCATGTAAGTGGGAGGTATCCGCTATACGAATCACTGAAAATAGCGGGCATAATTAAGTAACCACTTTCCTTAGTCACACTTTCCTAGACACCACAAGAGAAATGTGGATAAGCGATAGATTACCCACGACCCTCCTCTGTCCTAATTGAGCGCGACAGTCCTTAAAGGCTTGGTCTAGATATTTTTTAATTAATGTAGGGTGAAAGTATGCTCGTTTTGTGATTTGTGGGGCCTAGGAAGGGTGATGAAATCCCCACCTAATCTGGATTTGGGTTATTGCCTCTTAATGTACGGTTAAGATATACACAAACAAACCAATATCAAAATACACAAAAAGATTTTCGAGCGGCGATATTTGCAAAGAATCCTGCAGGAAAAATCAGAATATTGGATTTTAGAGAAGAAAAAGAGAGAGAAAGATACCAGAGAAGTTTGGCGATGCAACTCCACCAACCCACCACGCTTCCACCACAAAATGCTTGCTTCTATCGCTGTTCCGCCGCACTATGGTGCGTTCGCATGCTGATTTTTCTTCAGTGCCTTATAATTCTCCTCTGGTCGTCGTTGAAAGTTTTCGAATCTCTATTTCCTCGCTCCAGTGATTCTAGATCCCCTTGCAAAATTCGCACACTAATTGTTAAATACACAAGATGCTGTTTTATTTATTTTATGATATGGATTAATAAGAATTCAACCCGAATAGCAAGAAAAAAATTACAGTCGTTTCCCCGGCAACGACGCTATTTGATTGATCGTTTCAGAGTGTGTTTGTTTGTAAAGTAACCGCAATCAGGACGGTGTCTCTAGTAGCTAGCTGCGATGAGTACGGGTCGTCCGCAGGGAAACATGAATCTTTTTCTTGCTTTAGACGTGTTGATTGAAAGATGGGTTGATTGGTTGTAGATCTATTTTTATAAGGATGTAGATTTTATAAAAAGGAGTCTTGTAGAGTTCATATGACTTAGTAGTAATGGATGACTAATTAAAAATGACTCATTTTATCTTTTAATAGTTTAAAACTAGATCGATAGTGATGAATGTAGATTAGGGTTCTTTTGGAAGAAACTAGGGTTTCCCCACTCTTAACCCTTTTTCTTGTATTGATCTCTATTCATGTCTAATCTTTACCAAAACAAGTGTTAATCCAATATCAAATCGTGGTCATGACTAGATATAGATTGGTAGCGCGCCCGATTAGGATGTTACTTTTATTTTTCTAAAGTTTATAAACTTTAAAATGTATAAAGGAGTTAAATGATTTTATCATCCATTGATCTACCCTAACCTACGAACCCTAGTAAGTTAGGAATTACACGCTCATGGTTTGAGATTTAGAAGAAAGAATGAAGAAGAATGAAAGCATGATTAAGATGCAGAAAGTAGTGCAGAAGTAAGTGTGGAAAGTAATTGCAAAAAGAATAATAAAACACTACCTTTATTAATCAACTATTTCATACAACTCTCCTTTTTGAAAGTAGATTACAAAGAACCCTAGTTTTTGCTCTCGCTTTCTCTCTTTTTGGAGGTAGATGACTAGCTGATGATCACAGGATGCGTGGATCGCTTTGGACCTCTTGATCACTTTGGATTGATAGTTTTCAAAGTGAAGCTCTCAGTCCCTTAAATAGTCACAGAAACTAGGAACTCTAGTTGCCAGATGTTAGGATATGCAGATACGATCACACCAAAAAAATACCAAATCCTATGGCCATAAGGAGGCCGCGGATCCTCCGCATATCATGGGGTTTGGCCGTCCAACCGCGGCTTTTTAGTGAGATCATGTTCTGGGATTTTTTGTGAAGTCTTCTGTTGACATGTGTAAATCTCTTCGATGTTTGGATTTTGGAAATTTTACTCAGAGTCTTTGCCGTTGCTAGATCTTATTTTCTCTCTCAATATTTTGGCAAATTTGATTCCGACATCTCGGATCTTTTGATCTCCAGATCTGAGCTAATATCTGCACAATATCTCAAGTCATAGTGTTAGTAATATTTGTTATTATTTTGAGATATTATCCCAACTATTTGTATGATACAAATATTAATAATATTGATTAGAATTATTTGATATGATGCAATATTTCATTTAAATATTATATGGATGTATTTTCCCTCATTATGTTAATTATAATGTAGAAACATATGATAATAAACTTTTTACACATAAACCCTCATATGTTCTATAATTATAATAAACACCTTTTAGAATTTAATAATAGTGGGGAAACCAATAATTCAAATGTGCAATATTTCAGACTAATCAGTGACAGTCGATGGTAGCGAAGAAAGTTCCCAGCCAGTCCATTCCCAAGACTACGTCAAAATTTGGTATGTCCAGCACGTTGAAGTCCGCATAAAATTCTCTACTGCAGACGACTACTGGACACAGATCGTATCCCAGAGTTTCTTTTAGAACGTCGTTCCCTGAATTGACATTCCAGCTGGATACAAGCGGTTAAACTGGAATCGCATGAGTTCGGACGAACCGTTGCGATATAAAGCAATGCGATAATCCAGTGTCGAAGAGTGCGAGTGCAGGAGCGAGGCTACTAGTATAGTACTTAAGTTGTGTGAGGTTAGGTTTAGATTTAGGACAAGTATAAAGATATACAAGGATTGAAAAGATGAAAGGGTTGGGAGTTACCAGGGATGACTTGTCCCGTGGCTTCGGCCTCCTCGACCGTCATCGTGGAAGCCCGACCTCGTGGTACATTCCTCCTTGCTGGAGGAACATTCCTTGGTCCTTGGGGCATGTTTCTATGCTCTTGAGGCATGTTTCTCTATGCCTGATGGAATTGACGTTGAGGCTGTGCAGGAGGTCCACATGGAGGTAGTGCAGGTAGGGCTAGTCGGGGTGCAGGAGCCTGAATAGCTGGCCGCTGCGGGATGGTGATTGCTGGTCGGAATGATGGAGCTGTGTTGAAACGATATGGACATGCTCCAATAGAGTGAGCAGATGCGTCACAAACTAAACACAGGCCATTTGCACGCCTGCAGTCCTTCTCCAGGTGTCCTGTCCTTTTGCAATAGAAGTAAAAGTCTGGACTGGGCATGTTAAATGATCCTCCCGGTCTCCTAGGTGCAAAGTTCGGCCTAGAAGAGGCTCCTCCTGTCATTTGGGTGGCAGGGCATTTTACACCGGCAGTCTGAGGTCTTCCCTTCTTCTTCACCATTGCCTCATAGCGTTGGGCAGTCTTCAGAGCAAGCTCATGGGTTGGGAAATCCCCTGTTATAAGTGCATCTTGGATATCCGGGTCCAACCCTTGCTAAAATTGTCGTGGCCGGATCTCAGCAGTAGGAATCAGGTATGCAGTGAACCTGTTATGACCTTGTGTTACCAGTGTAATGAGTGAGATCGGGAATTTGAATTTGAGACAATATCTTACCTGCTAAGGATGGTAATCTCAGCATCGTATTCATCCACGAACTTGACCCACATCGAGTTTTGTTGTAGATGAATGAACTGCTTCTCCATGTCGAAACGGGCAGTCTCAGGGAATTACTTGACATCAAACATATCGCGAAACGTCTTCCATTCAATCGGTTGGGCGAGACGACATTCTTCAGTCTTCCACCAGACTCTGGTATTGTCTGTTAGTTGCAGCTTTGCAACTCTCACCCAAGCAATATTTGGCACTTGTGCTACTGCCAGATCATCTTCGATCAATTGAGCTCATCCTTCCTCCTCTAGTGGGCTCTCTTTCCCAGAGAAATGTTTTGGATGCAGTGTCCGGAATTATTGGACTCTGGGTGCCTCTGCTTTTGGACGGTGCATGAGGATAGCAGTCTGCTACTGCTGACCCTCCAAGAGAATCTTGATCGCCTCAAGCAGTACCGTTTGCTGGTTAATGGGAGCTGCAATGGTAGGTGGTGGTGGTAGAATAGGCAGTGGGGTGTTGCTATTGACGTTCGTGCTGGTGTTGTTGGGAGAATCCACGACCTTGATAGAAAATGAATGGTTAGAATAGATTCAAGAAATTAGAAATGTAAGGAATGTATAGTTGCTGATTTTTATAATTCTTATGATATATTACTTAAGACTTCATGCAGAACTTACCTGCATGGGCCGCCAACAAAACCTGTCATGCCACGCTTCCCAGTAGACGGATACGGTGACGTGACAGGCCGCAATGTATTTACTCAGAAATAAATACGTTAAGCGTAATTAAGCAACATATAAAATAAACAAGAATGACAAGTGATATAAAATAACAGTAAATTTATTTACATTCATCTTTACATATAAATGTTTGAAAAGAAAATATACAATGATAATAAGTTGTGCCTAAATAATGGCATACAAAATGAAAGTAAGTACAAGAAACTAGAAGTCAGGCTGTGCCGCGAGCTGGTCTAAGTCCTCCTAGCTAGGCTCGATCTCCTGAGAGTCATGTCCTCTTGACGAACATTCCAAAGAAAGAAATAGAAAGGAATATCGTCAGCGAACTAGCGCTCGGTAAGTCTCAAAAGAAGAAGAGAATATAGCAAGTAATGTGAAAAGAACAGGTAAGGTGTGTATGATTGATTATCGGTATATGATGATTATTATAACGTGGTTGTTTGTACCTTGATACAGAAGGTATGCATGTATACGAGAGGAGTCCATCTTACCCCGTGGAATATGGTAACATGTAGTACGATTCCCCATCATAACCCACGGGACAACAGCACGAGAATTCATGTAGGTGTCTTTTAAATGACCTCTCGTGCCATGATATACGTTCCGTACCAATCTACCCCTTTACCCCCGCGTATTGTTTTGTATAGATTATAATTATTAGACTTGCCGAAACCATGGATACAAAATGTTCAAGTATTCATGTTCAGGATGTAGTCATGTATTCAAGTAGTCAAGTCAAGTCGTAACCATGGTTCGGTCAAGTCAAGTCAAGTTATACATGTTTGATATTGATGTTTGGATTCGAGTATCCATGTTCATGTTTCAAGTATTCAAGTTCTTGTTTGATGTTGGATTCGGGTTTGAGACTGGACTCTGACTTGAGTCAGACACTTGTAAACAGATTTAGATCTTTAGGTTCGGGAGTTATCGGTAACTGCTGCACATGGACGACAAGATTTGTGTCTTTTTCCAAGACAATTACCATTGATAACTCCGTTAACTTTTCTACCTTAAATTGGCAACACTCACTTTCTACGGCTCCCTAGGGTTCAAGAGAGTTGATCCTGCTTAAACCTATATTTACTAAAATCCTTAAATAGTGTTTTTATATAACTCGAGAGGGTTTTATGAAAAATATTTTAATATAGTTAAAAAGTAAAGCTCGAGGGTGATTAGTATTATTTTAGATTGTCATGAGCATGGATTTTAAGTATTTGGGGTATTTTAGTGATAATTACTTAGTTTGGAAAGTTCATGGTATTTTGTTGTAAAACTTGCCGTTTTGGTATCTTGAGGGTATTTTATTGTCGTTTGTTAATCTTTTTATTTTTGAAAAATATAGATTTATTATATTTTGAAAATATGGATTTATAAATTTATATAATTTTAATTTAAAAAATAATTTTATTTTATTTAGAAAATTCGTATTTCTTAAAAACCGTATTTAAATCCTTTCGAGATCGAATGCTCCGTGAGCAGATCTACATCTCGCTCTACTAGCCCAAGGATGTGCTCTAATCTACACTATCTATTAGCGGGTCCCTTAAAGAGAGTTGTAGAGGTATAATCGCAAAGTAATAGGAAATACCGATTTAAAAGAATACCGGTTTTAGATTTATATGGTATTTTATTGTAAAGTTTTCCTTGTAACAAATATTCATACAAAAGAGGTATCGTGCTATGGAACCAAGTGTGCGTGTGGGATAAGTCGTTACCCCGTGAAGTTTTTCTAAAGGTATTGTTTTAACAAATACTAAAAGTAGCGTTTATAAAGTTCAAGTTATTTTAATGAAAAATTCAAATATGGTTGTTTTACATGAGATTCTACGTTAAATCTTGATTCTAAATATTGGTATTAAAATTAAAAGTGAAGAGGAAAGTTTGTTTGACCAAAGTATAAAAGGAATTGGGGTTATGGCTTTTATAAAAGATAATATCAGTATAACTCCACTTTTACCGATTTTTATTAAAAAGAATTTTAAATGAAGAGAAGGGGAGTTTGGGAGGGACTTACTATTTGACTACGCTAAGAAGAGGAGAAGGAAGATGAGGAAAGCCTTGTGGTGTCACGGGAGCTCTGGATGTTGCTTCGATTTTCGCCGGAAGTTGTTCGCTTTCTAACTCCTCTTTACTCCATATGTACTTAGAAAATTTTTGAGAGTTTTGGTTAGAATTTTCCGAATGGTACTGAGCCAAAGTGTGGGGTGGTATTTATAGTGGAGAATTAGGGTTTTGGAATTAAAATGGTGGATTAAAAAGCATTAAAATATGGTTTAATTGTAAAAAGAAGCATTTCTGTTTGATTGCAGGGAAATCAAACAGTGCAGGGGAGTTAGGGATAGCTGAAGGGGTGTGTATGCAAAGCACGGGGCAAATTAGGCTCATCACACCCGTCCCCGCCGGCCCAAATGTGCTTTCCACCGGTCGATTTAGGGTTTTGGGTGTCGAGATTTGTGCCATGTGGATTTGTCTGTATTTAAACTATTTTGCACATGTTTGATTTTCTGAACTTTTCATTTCCTTGTGTATTGCACGTGCAATCTTTTGCGCTTCGAAAAGTTAAAAGAAAAATTCAGAAAAAAATAATGTGTCTGATGGGAATCGAACACAAGGGCTACGTCACAGCAGTGCAAGGTGTTTACCAGTGAACTACATGTTGCTTCTTGCTGTTATTTAACAAAAGTAACTTATAACTCAAGCTCAGGCAGTAAAACTCATTTCTTATATATTAACAGTAAAATTTTCGTACAAGATTTTAGAGTCATTACAAGTTGGTTCGAGTAGTTTGAGTTCAAGTTCATAGTCGAGTTTTGATTCGGGTTAGGTTAGGGTTCGCGTTTGTGTTCGATTGAAGATTCGATTTCATGTCTTTTCATTTGTATTGATGTAAATTGTTAAAAAAATTATGTTCGGGAGAAATCGGCAACTGCTGCACATGGACCGCAGGAGTTGTGTCTTTTTCCAAGATAATTGCCATTTGATAACTCCGTTAAGTTTTCTAAACTGAATAGGCAAGCACTTACTTTCTCCGATTCCCTAAGGCTCAAAAGAATTGATCCCTCTTAAACCTATATTAATTCTAGAGTCCTTAAAATAATGTTTTGTCTTTTTCGAAGGGGTTTTATGAAAAATGCTTTAAATAGTTTAAAAATAAATCTCGCGGGTGATTTGTAATATTTAGGGTTTTCATGAGCATGTATTTTATTTGTCGTGGTGTTTTTGGTGATAAAACCTAGCTTTTTGAAAGTTTGTGGTATTTTTATGAAAACTACTACTTTTGAAAACCTGGTGGTGTTTTATTAACAATTTTTAATCTTTTTTTTTGAAATATAGTTTCTTAATTTTTTTTATTAAAAATACGGATTTATGATTTTTATATAATTTTTCAAAAAATTAGTTTTGTTTAGAAAAGTCGCGTTTCTTAAAAACCGTATTTTTATTCCTTTCAAGACCGAATACTCCATGAGGAGTTCTGCATCTCGCTCTACTGTCCCAAGGATGTGCGATAATCTGCATGATCAATTAGCAGGTCCCCTAACGAGGGTTGTAGAGGTGTATTTTCCAAGGATTCGAAATACCGATTTAAAGAAACTCGTTTTTATAAAAGTGTGGTATTTTAATGAAATGTTCTTCTTTAAAATTAACTAAAGCTCTAGAATACCGTGCTACGGAACGATAGAGTGCATGTGGGGTAGGTCGTTACCCCGTGAAGTTTTTCTGAAGGTATTTAAACTAATTATCGAGAAGTGTTATACTAAAGTTCATGGTATTTTAAAGAAAAAGTTTGCTATATGTTTGTTTCCTATGAAATTTTTGTTAAATTAAAAAACTAAATGATGTGAAATTATGTTAAGATTAAGGTAGCATATTAGTTTTTTTTTAATTTTCTTAACACATGCCTTACAAATATACAAAGAATATAATATCAGAGATAACTCCTCTTTTGTCGAGATATTTTAAAATACGAATTGAGATGAAAGAAATAGAGAGAAGAGGGACTTACGGTTTTTAGATGGTTAAGAAGAGATTAAAGAAGCTCTCGGGGTCGCGGTTTCATTGGAGATACTCCGGTCGTCGAGTTTGGCTCTCTATTCTACTTGAGGGGCTTAACTCCATTGGCACTTAGAGAGTTTGAGAGAATTTTTGCTAGAATTTTAGAATGGGGAGTGCTATGGCATGGGATAGTATTTATAGTGGAGAATTATGATTCGGGAATTAAAAATGTGGATTAAAATGCATTAAAAAGATGTTAAATGGTGAATTGAAGAGTCTCTTTTTTATTGCAGGAAAATCAAACAGTGCTGGGGAGTTAAGGGGAGTCGTAGGGACAAGTGTGCAAAGTACGGAGGCAATTGGTGAAAATCGGACCGCCAGCGGCGGGGGAAAGGGCAAAACGGGCAGTCAGATTCAATTGTCCTATCTCGAGATTTGTGCCACGTGTTAGGTTAAGTGTGTACACCTCATTGCGCCTGTTTGATTTTTATGAAACTTTTTGGTTCTCCGTGTATTGCACGTGCAACTCTTAGGCTTCCAAAAATTAAAAAGAAAAATCTGAAAAAATAATTGTGTCTGATGGGATTCGAAAACACAGGCTATGTCACAGCAGTGTAGAGGTTGAGTGTGTACACCTTATTGAGCCTGTTTGATTTTTCTGAAACTTTTTGGTTCTCCGTGTATTGTACGTGCAACTCTTGGGCTTTCAAAAATTAAAAAGAAAAATATGAAAAAATAATTGTGTCTGATGGGATTCGAAAACACAGGCTATGTCACAGCAGTGTAGAGCTTTTACCATTGAGCTACAAGTTGCTTCTTTCTTTTATTTAACAAAAATAACTTTTAAATCTTACACAGGCTGTAATACTCCTTTACTGTGAAATACAAGAAATTTCTGTACAGTGATTTCAGAGTCGTTACATTCTACTCTCCTTATAAAAATTTCGTCCTTGAAATTTACAATTACATAGGGTCTAATTTTCAAGAAGGTAAGGGTACCGTGTACGCATATCTTCTTCTTTTTCCTAAGTTGATTCTCCTAGCGAATCCTTTCTCCACATCACTCGGACCAAGTTTACTTCCTTATTCCACAAATGTCTTCACCTTTCGGTCCAGGATCTCAACTGATTGTTGCTCGCAGGTTAAGTTGGCTTGTACTGTGAGCTTGGAGTGATCAAGTATGTGGCTGGGATTGCTCACATATCGTCGTAGCTGGGATATGTGGAACACGTTGTGCACTCCTTCCAATGAGGGTGGCAGTGCCAAACGGTATGTCACTTCTCCAACTCATTCGAGTATGTCGAACAGTCATATGTATCTTGGACTTAGCTTACCCTTTTTGCCAAAATGGATCAATCCTCTGTTTGGAGAGATCTTCAGAAATACATGGTCTCCAGGTTGGAACTACAGATGTCCACGCTTTGCATCTACCTAATGCTTCTATCGGTCTTGGGCTATGCGCATCCTTTCCCTGATCGTGCGAACCACGTCCACAGTTTCCACAATCATCTCTGGTCCAAGGAGTTCACGATCTCCAATGTCGTCCCAACTCAACGGGGAACGACACTTCCGCACACAGAGTGCTGCAAAAGGTGCCATCCCAATACTTGCCTGATAACTGTTGTTGTATGAAAACTCCACAAGGTGTAGGTGATCTTCTCACGATCCTCTGAAATCTAACATACAGTCTCTCAGCATGTCTTATAGGATCTGAATTGTCCGCTCCGACTGTCCATCTGTTTGTGGATGATACGCCGTGCTGAAATTCAGACTCGTTCCCAGGCTAGCTTGCAAACTCTGCCAAAATTGTGAACGGAATCTTGTATCACGATCGGAGACGATGCAAATAGGTACTCCATGTAATCTCACGATCTCCTGCATGAGTTTATGGGTATCAAGACAAATAGGGTACATCTTGAAGGTTTAAATCTTACTTGAGATTTTTACTTACCTCCATGTACTTCCTTACTAACGTCTCGGTTGACGGTCTAACTCTGAATGGAATAAAGTGAGCGAACTTGGTGAGTCAATCCACAATAACCCAAATTGCATCGTTACCCTTCGTGCTGTGAGGGAGAGCGGTCATGAAGTCCATGGTGATGTGCTTCTATTTCCATTCTAGGATTGGTAACGGCTGAAGTAGACCAGCAGTTCTGTGATGTTCAGCCTTCTCTTGTTGACACTCCAAACACTTGGCTACGTTCCTTGCTATTTTGTGCTTCATTCTATGCCACCAATAGTGTTTCCATTGATCCTTGTACATTTTCTACCACTAGGGTGTACCGAATACGGAGAGTTGTGAGTTTTTTCATCAACTCTTCTCAAATAGGGCCGATGGTACGCATAAACGGCTTCCATATCGCAAGGATCCGTTTTCATGGATGATAAAGTCAGTTCGTAGTCCACTTTCTACTTGTTCTTGGATCTATTGTAGCTTGGCATCATTTGCTTGAGCTCCTTTGATCTGATTGACAAGAGTGGACTGGATTTATAAGTTCATCAAAGATGAAGCGTTACCTGACACAACTACTTCAATCTCCAATCCATGCAGTTCTTATTGTAGCTTCCACTGAGCGGTGAGGTTCATTGCTAATGGCTGGCGACTAAGTGCATCAGGAGATACATTCACCTTCCCAGGATGATACTGTAGGTTGATGTCAAAATCCGCCATGAGTTCGAGCCATCTTCTTTACCTCATGTTGAGTTCCTTCTGAGTAAATACATACTTAAGAGTTTTGTGGTCGGTGTATATATCCACTTGTTCGCCCAAAAGATAGTGGAGCTTGTTCACCGTCGGAAGAGGGACCGAGACGTTGGGACGTCTGGCCTGAATTCTGAGGGCAGATGCTATTTGGATTTATCTGACCACCTTTCTGAAGATGCCAAGTTGATTTATGGCACCATATATCGGTGGTTTGGATGGACGCGGCCGTTGTAGCGTGACTTCATCAGATTCCCCCTTATTTTATGAGGGGTTTTTAATTATGGGGACGCTCTTCCCTGCAAGCGCAAGCCCCTATAGTTAATTGCGATACCGCATCGCGATAACCATTTTCTTCTGCTCTGGAAGTTCACTTCGTGCCGTGTGTTTTGTTTTGGTTTTGGTTGCCCGTGGATTGTATACCAAGACTAATTTATGTCGTCACCCGTAGGGCGTGGATTAGTCCAAATCCATATATTTTTAGATTTGGGTTTGGGTTGATTTAAAGATCGTTAATTTGGTTTGAGATTAAGATCAACTTAAACATATGAGCATTTGGGCTCGATTATTTTAGTTTAAGGACATCGCGGTCCTTTATCGCCATGTTTGAGGTGAGGTGTTAGTTTAAGGACGTTTCGGTCCTTTATCGTCGTATTTGGGGGCGAATATTAGTTTAAGGACATTTCGGTCCATTATCCATCTTGCGCGCACGTGTATTTGTTACGTGACGAAGTGAACAATGGTGATATGGAATGTGCCCAATTTGGGACATGATCCGATTTGAGACGTGCATGTCAATTTGGAAGTGCATCAACGAAAGAAGTTATTGATCGTCGGGACCTGCCAGCTCTCTAAAGACGTTGAGGAATTACAACGACATGTATCAGAGGTGTGAAGAGATGTACCCTTAAACCAAATCCCATATTTGAGGAAAAAGGGTTGTTGTGGACTTAAGAATTTTTGATCATATTTGAAACCTTGGAAATCAAGAGCATATGGGCTCAATTGATTTAAAAAAACAAAGGGGTTTGACCTCAAGAAACTTAGCCAATTTTGTGCTAAGATTGAGTTTCCATAATTACCCAACAATGCTGAGCACCGGGACATACAACGCTCACGTGTGAAATACGTGGGATACTGGATTAGTGCTAAGCACTAGAGTCCTGTGGTACTCATGTGTGAAACACATGAGGAGCTAAGATGCAAGCGTTTTTTAGTCATTTTTGACTAATCATGGAGTGCTGAGCACTCTGCATGATAGTCAAGTGGGAAGGACGTGAGTGATGGGCTTTGGGGTTTATTTGTTCGTTTCCCTCTTTTCACAAAAGTGGTAAGCACTTGAATAGAGCTCACGTGCATTTCACGTGACTGCTTCCTTTTGGGGCTGCTGCCTAATTGACAACTAATTTTTTCTTTGCTTTTTAGGTGCCCACATGAGAAACACGTAAGGCAGCTTTGGCTGTTCCTTTTGTTTGTTTTTTTAAGCACTTCTCGTGGGAAACACGTGAGGCTTCAAAATAGTGCTAAGCACTAATCGAGTCACCAAGTTGTTCTTATATTTTCTTAGAGATATTGATCACTATTAATGACATTTTTAGTCATTGATGATTATCAAGATTTCAGTTTTGAAGATCTTGAACCATCATTATCGTTTGTACTGAAGAACTGAGTTCCTTTTCACTTTTCTAAGAACCAAGTTCTTTATGTAGGGTTAAACCCTAATTTTTTTTGAGGAATTAAATTCCGATATATTCTTGTTCTTTCTTTTTAACTTAGTTATTTTTCCCTAAGTTTTGAATTCACAGAAACATAATCTTCCCGATGAGAATTAAATTCTCAACTTGTAGGGAGATTTGCTTCTGCGAATCTCAACCGGAGAAAGAACCGAGTTCTTATACGAAGGGTTAAACCCTTAGAGAGGCAAATGGGAGATAATATGATCTCTGTGTTTCTTTACCTAGGGTTTCAACGATGCAAGTTTTCTTTGAGAATTAAATTCTCTTTCTTTTTTAAGAGCTCACTGTATATATTTTTTTTGCAGAAGCTTGTGGGGAGTTCTGTGTATTTAGATTTAATCCCCTTACTCCTATTTATAGGAGAAGGGAAAAAACAGTATGTTAAGAAAATCTCTCATTGAAAGATCAAGAAGATTAATTGGTGAATTTTATTCACCGTTTGATTTTCAATCCAAAGGCTTTCTGTTTAACCGAGAAAAACTCTTATTTGTTTAACAAAATTAAGAAATATTTTTCTATGAATATCTTGTTAATTTAATAAAATTAGGAAAATATTTTCCTAAGATAGAATTTTATTCTATCAGATGATCGGGAGGTGATTTTATAATTGCCGTTGGATTTTGATCCAAGGGTCCTCTGTTTAACAGAGAAGATCTTTCTAATTTGAGAAAGATCAAGGAAATATTTTCCATATAGAATTTAATTCTATTAGGTGGTTTGATTAGTGATATTTTATCACAATTGGATTTTAAATCCAAAATTCTCTGTTAGAGAAGAATCTTTCTGTACTAGAAAGATCAGGGAAAATATTTCCCAAATAGAATTTAATTCTATCACCGTTGGATCTTTGATCCAATGGTTCTCTGTTTAACAGAGAATATTTAATCAGGAAGATATTTTTTCCCTACTAGAATTTAATTCTGTCATTCTGATAATTTATTATCACTATTGGATTTTTGATCCAATAGCTCTGTTTAACAGAGAATATTCCAGATTTTAGAGAAATATTCCCCATCTAGAATTTTATTCTACCCTTTTTAATTTGGGCACTGACGCTCACGTGCTATGCACGTGGGCGCCGCCTAAGAATTTAATTCTTTTATAAATAATCACTTACGTGCTTTGCATGTCGGCGCTCACGTGTGTTCCGCGTGAGGCGCCACTATAGGATTTAATCCTAACAGGCGCTGGCGCTCACGTAAGAAACACGTGAGGACCAAATATAGGATTTAATCCTATCTAAGGAGGTATCTATATGCTTTGCATGTGGGTGCATGTGTTTAACACATGGGGGTTTCCCTTTATTTTTATAAGGGAACAACAAGCTCTGAGCCAAAAAAATTTGGCGGGATCAAATGCCCCCACTACTTTGCCCACGTAAGTATGTACGTGAGTGAAGTAGTGCAAAATTATGCATGGCCATAGAATTGACGGCTTATGAGACAAGTTTAGGATTCTTGTAGCCTAAGGCTTTTTCATCTTCTTGAGCCGTAAGGGTCTCAAGAAGGTTTTTTCTCCCTATTAGTTGTGAGAACCTTATAGGCGCATATTCTTCCTAGAAATCGTGAGGATTCCTAAGTGTTCATCGCCTCGTGAGTCGTAAGGATCTCACTTGGGTATTTTTTCCTTACGAGTCGTGAGGACCCTTAAGTAGCCTCTTCATTTCATTGGCATGTAACTTTGGCGAATGTGACTCGTGGATAGTATACAAGAGTCCATCTTGACCTCCTTGTAGGGCAGCGATGGTTTAGGAAACAGGTTTAGATCTGTCGTCTAAGACTTTCCAACTTTACGAGCCGTGAGGGTCTCATAAAGACTTTTCTCCGTTCAAGCCAAGAGGATCTCGTAAGTATATTTTCTTCTTAGAAGTCGTGGGGACTCCTAAGTGCATTTTCTCTTGAGAGTCGTAAGGATCTCACAAGAGAATTTTCCCCTTACGAGTCGAGAGGACTCGTAAGTGGTTTCTCTTCCTGTCGGTATGCGACTTCGGAGAATATGGAATGTGGATAGTATACAAGTGTCATTTTGGACCTACTTGTAGAGCCACAGTGCTTAGGAAGCAGTTTGATATCCCCATCGCCTAAGGCTTTTCACCTTCATGAGCCGTGAGGGTTTCATAAAGATGTTTTCCCCTACGAGTCGAGATGAGTCGAGAGGATCTCGCATGTGTATCCTAACATGAAATATAGATAACCTATTCTTTACGACAGGGGTCCGTTAGGTTTGTGGTACTAGGGTTTTAGTCCGTGGTACCGTCGCATTGACTTTCGGCGGCTTAACGAGTGATTTTCCGATTACAATTGGTTTACATCAAGGATCTGCATTAAGTCCATTCCTGTTTACCATCGTGATGGATGATCTTACTAGAAGTATCCAGATATTGTTCTAGTAAATGAGACGAAAGCAGGGGTTAATGCCAAATTGGAATTATGGAGGCAAACATTGGAATCTCGGGGTTTCAGATTGAGCAGGTCCAAGACAGCATATATGCATCGCAAATTTAGTAACCAGAGAAGTCAAAACCATATTGGTATTACATTGGAAGGGCAAGAGATATCACCGAGCGACCAGTTTAGATATCTAGGTTCCATCATCTAAAAGAATGGGGAGATCTATAGTGATGTTAATCAAAGGATCCAAGCTGATTGGTTGAAATGGAGGAGTGCAACAGGGATTTTGTGTGATCGTAACTTTCCGTTAAAATTGAAAGAGAAGTCTTATCGGAGCGCTATTCGGCATGCCTTATTATATGGTACAGAATGCTGGGCTCCTAAGAAGCATCATATACAGAAGATGTACGTAGCGGAGATGCGCATGCTTCGTTGAATGAGCGGTAACACTAGAAAAGATAAGGCGTGAAATGAGGATATTTGTGCAAAAGTTGGTGTAGCACCTGTGGATAAGAAGATGCGGGAAAACCGGCTAAGATGGTTTGGTCATGTGCGACGCAGACCTATGGAAGCACCAGTTCAACGAATAGATACTCTCGATATGGGCAATAGCAAAAGGACAAAAGGGAGACCGAAGAAAACATGGATGGAGGTGATACGAAACGATATGGTTGCCAAAGGACTCAATGAAAGTATATTGTTCGATAGGAGTGAGTAGAGGGGGAGGATTCATGTGCTGGACCCGACGTGATTCTCATGTTGGTTCATGTAGCCTACCCCATATGCTTGGGATAAAAGGCTCAGTTGTTGTTGTTGTTGTTGTTGTACCGTCGCATTGACTGATGTATTCCTCGACATGCAGTCTTTAAGCTGCTGTTCGAGTAGCCCCGTGACTGTCGTGTCTCTGATCCCTTCTGAGGCTGTAAAAGACGCCTTCAAGTAATCTCTTTAGGTCATATTACCATCGGAAGAGCAAGCATTAGGAATCTTGAGTTTAGGCTCAATTTGGAGCCCCGATGAGTCTTAACTACTCCGCTCTGGTGTGGGATTATCTCCGATAGTCTTTTAGGCTTTATATGAGTTTCTTTCAAGACTTGAAGCTGGGAATATGCCGTTTCTTCATTTTATTAACAATGTCGTGCCGATTCTTTGCTGAAGTAGGGTAGACATCTGTAGGACCTCTATACTGTATGTATTGCAATTGAAGTCCGGAGCTAGGAATATGCCATTGCCCCACGACTGTCGTGTCTCTGATCCCTTCGGAGGCTGGACAAGACGTCTTTAAGTAATCTCCTTAGGTTATATTACCGTTAGAAGAGCAAGCATTAGGAATTTGCCATGACGCTTTTTACTTGAGGTTGGGCTCAATTTGGATCCCCGATGAGTCATAATCGCACCCTTCTGGGGTGGGAAGATCTCTAATGGTCTTTAGGGTTTTATATGAGTTGCCATCAAGACCCGAAGGTAGGAATATGCTGCCACTTCATTTTTTGCTTTGACAATGTCGCGTCGATTCTTTGTTGAAGTAGGGTAGACATCTGTAGGACCTCCATGCTGTATGTATCGCAGTTGAAGTCCGGAACTAGGAATATGCCATTGCTCCATTTTTGTTTCGACCCTTGGGTCTTTTGTTGACGTTGCATCTACATCCTGCTGGAGTGAGAAGGAACGTCGGGATAGTCTCTAGGTTGTATATGAACTGTCAAGACTTGGAGCTAGGATTTTGCCGTGACTCCAGTCTTTGTTGACGTCATGTTTGCACCCTGCTGGTATGAGGAGAATGTTGGGGTGATCTCTAGGCTGTAGATGTCGCCATTGAGATCTTGAGGTAGGATTTTGCCATGGCTCCACTTTTATTTGACCCCTTGGGTCCTTGTTGATGTTGCATTTTCACCGAGAAGGAACATCGAGCTGATCTCTAGGCTGTATATATTGCCGTCAAGATCTGACTCTCCCTTTGACAGAGCAAGGTGGGAAAGTATGGTTCCCTTTCTTTCATTTATACCCATGGATTGTATACAAGAGTCAGTATGGATATACTTGTAGGGCAGAGGAAATTTTATTTTATATTTTTTTTGCCGCAATGCTTTATCTTTTCAGCTTTTCATATCGCGAAAGTCGCGATTGCCCAATCATTTCGGCAATTTTTCACGGTGCCCAATCATTTCGGCTATTTTTTTTATATTTTTACTCGCTTCTTTTTATTGCGAGTTGCCCAAACATTTCAGATGTTTTTATATGCATATTTTTTGCTTGCTGATTTTTACTGCGAGTTGTCCCATCATTTCGGATACTTTTATATGCATATTTTTTTACCCGTTGATTTTATTGCGAGTTTGGAATCTGATACCAACCTCGGCATCGGCATCGTTAAGACTGGAATATTTCCAGGAGCGAATCATCATTTGCCATGAAAAGACTTGGAGTTTGACACCTGTTTAGGCATCAGCATCGCTACAACTGGAATATTGCCATGAGTGAATCATCATTTGCCTTAAGAGGACTTGAAATTTGGTACCTTTTTAGGCATCAGCATCGCTGCAACTGGGATATTTCCAGGAGAGAATCATCATTTTCTTTGAGCGGACTTGAAGTTTGATACCTTTTTAGGCACATCATTGCTGCAACTGGGATATTGCCAAGAGCGAATCATCATTTGCCTTGAGAGGACTTGAAGTTTGATACCTTTTTAGGCATCAATATCGCTGCGACTGGGATATTGCCAGGAGAAAATCATCATTTTCCTTTGTTGTTTTGAACAAAGGTGGCTTAGCAAACAGGGTTAGGATCCTGTCGACTAAGGCTTTTTGATTTTATGATCTGTAAGGGTGTCATAAAGGTATTTCTCCCTATGAGTCATGAGGATCTCGTAGGCGTATTTTCTCCTTAGGAATCGTGGGGATTCTTAAGTGTGTGTTATCTTATAAATCGTAAGGATCTTATAAAAGTATTTTCTCCTTATAAGTCGAGAGGACTTACAAGTGTCGTTCACCATATGAGGACATTTCTCGTCATTGGTGGAATTTGGCGGGGAAATTGTTTATCTGTGCCCATGGATTGTATACAAGGACCAATATTAGACCGCCTATAGGGCAACTTGGAGGATACGATGGCTTAAGAACAGGTTCGGATCCCTGTAGCTTAAGACTTTTGAATCCTATGAGCCGTGAGGGTCTCATAGGGGGACTTCTCTTTATGAGTCGAGAGGATCTCGTAATTGTAAAAAAAATTTACGAGATTGTGCCATTCCGGGTTTTCACAAGCTCGCCGTTAATCCTGTTGTTTTTACTCACGGCGCCCTTTTGGGTTTTCATCCGTGCCTATTTTTCTTGTGGACATACCATTTTTTTAATGACCCATCTGTTTGCCAGTGGGACTTGGGGTGACTTCACCGCCAGAGTAACTCTGTAGCCAGTGGGACTTGAGTTGCAGTCTTTGCCGTTAAGGTTTCGATTGCAATATAGATCTCAAGGGAGCATATCACCGTTTTGTTGACGATGTGATAGTTTAGGGACATCTCAGCCTGTTATTGCCATGTTTGAGGCAAATTTTTAGTTTTAAAGACTTCTCGTTCCACTGTCACCATATTTGAGGCGAATTTTTAGTTTAAGGACATGTCGGTCCGCTATCGCCATTTTTGAAGCGACGTGCTTCTTTGCATATTGCTCTCAGAGTTTTTGACTCAGGAAGATAGCGAGCGGACACGAGCGTCGTCATCTATCATTAACCTAGGTCATGGCTCATCAAGCATAGTATTTTTTGAGGAACCGGCCGTTTATTGGCCGTAAGGGCCTTTCGCCATACATATGCATGAGCAGGTAGGCTCCGCCTTGGTAGACTTTGTCTATAATGTACGGGCCTTTATAGTTCGGCTTGAATTTCCCCTGTTTTGCACAATTGGAGATCATTAGTCTTTTGATGACTAGCACGAGCTCGCCTTGGTGGAATTTTCTTGGCCTAGCCAGTCTTTCATATGACTGTGTCATCCTTGCCTTATAAGCCTCCAAGTTTATCTGTGCTATAAGGCGGGTTTCGTCGAGGGCATTGAGCTCCTCGAGTCTATGATGAGCATTTTCTTCATCAGTCAGCTCGTATTGAACTGCTACTCGTAGAGAGGGGAGCTCTATTTCCAGTCGGAGCACTGCTTCCGTGCCGAACACCAACGCATATGGTGTTGTATTCGTAGCCGTCTTGAACGTTGTTCGGTATGCCCAAAGAGCTTCATGCAACCTTTCGTGCCAATCTTTTTTTGCTTCTGGACACTGTTTTCTTTATAATTTTTTCAAGGTCTTGTTGAAGGCTTCAGCTAGACCGTTGGCCCAAGGATTATAGACTGAAGAGTATCTCCAATCTATTTTATGTTGCTATGTGAAATGACTGATTTTATGACTTCTATAAGCTGGCCCATTATCCGAGATAATTCGTCGTGAAGTGCCTAACCGATAGATGACACGTGTCCTGAAGAAATGGAGGATATTCCCCGTCTTCACTTCCCTTAGTGGTACTGCTTCTGCCCACTTAGAGAAGTAGTCGGTCGTTGCCAGTATGAACCAGTGTCCTTTGGATGATGTTGGTTCAATGGGGCTGATTATAACAGTTCCCCATATTTTGAACGGTCAGTTAACTGCTGTTGGATGTAGCGGATTTGGATGCTGGTGGATGAAGTCCCCGTGAATTTGGCACCAGTGATACTGCTTCGCATATTCGAGGCATTCCTGAATTATTGTGAGCCAATAATAACTCATTCTTTTGATCTTCAGCTTCATTTTTGGCCCAGCTTAGTGAACAACGCAGAGTCCGTCGTGAGTTTCTTGGACGACTCTCTTCGCTTTTTCTGGTCCCAGGCATCTTAGCCACAGACATTCGAACGATCTCTTATATAGAGTATCATTGACGAAGGCAAAGGACATAGCTCGTTTCATGAGCTGATGTCGAGACGACGCATTTTCGGGCGTTCGTCGAGATTTGAAGTAGTCTATGAAGACTTCTCTCCAATCCTTGACCTTTTCTTCATCCTCTATTTGAAGGGCTATTTTTCGATCGTTTCTTTTCCTTCGGATGCCTCCGTTAAGTTAAACTGTATTCTCTTCTGTCGTTTTTGGTCTCTCGAAGATATCTCTGTTGGCGCGAGGATCCTGCGGCTTTGCACAATGATCTTTACATCATCAAGGTCTTCGTCGGCCAGTTCCTTAGCCAATTTGGCCAATGCATCTGCCTTGCTATTTTCTGCACGCGGTATACTCTCTAGAATGTAAGAGGGGATTTGTGTCAACAGTTGTTGAACTCTTTCGCCATACTTTATCATCTCTGGCTTGCACATCTGATTTTCGCCATTTACTTGGCTAACGATCAGCTGGGAGTCTCCATATATGAGGAGGAATTTGATTTCCACGTCGACAGCGATCCCGAGACCTGCTATCAAAGCTTCATATTCATCTTCGTTATTAGTCCTCGGCTGCGCTAAGGAGAGGGCATAACGCAATATCCCTCATTGTGGAGCCACGAAGATAAGGCACACCCCGGTTTTTATTACGGGGGTGTTTTGCTTTTGCCTCTTCATGGAAGATGCTCCATCGAAGTAGAGTTCCCATCGGGAATCATTTTCTTCCTTCTCTCATTTGATTGTGTTGAACGCATGTTCATCCGGCAACTCGCAATTTAAGGGGGAGTCAGCTGGTATTGGATGCTCTGCGAGAAAGTCGGCAATGGCCTGGCCTTTTACTGCATTAAGGGGTCAATACGTTATCGAGAAATCCATCAAGAGAAGGGCCCATTTGGCAAGTCTTCCTGTTAGTATGGTCCTTGACATCATATATTTGAAATGATCCACCTTTGATATAAGATGGACCTCATGTGCTAAGGCGTAATGTCTGAGCTTCGTTATCGCGAAGATCAGTACCAGGCAATGCTTTTCGAAGGGGGAGTAGTTGTTTTCTGCCCCTAGGAGAACTTGACTCAAATAGTACAAAACTCTCTCCTTTCCCTAATCGTTCTCTTGTGCCCATAGCGTGCCTAGAGAATCCTCAAGGGACGTTTGTTTGGCCCAATCAGAGCAAAGCTCTGTTGAAATTCAAAATTCAAAATTTTGAAGCAACGCTTCAAATCTCGGGCGCAACGCGCCACATGTCGGGCGCTGATACGTCAGCACAGCGCCCAAGAAGGCGCGCCCAATCAGAGCAAAGCTCTATTTAAAGGAAGCAACGCTTCAGCTGCGCTGTGCGCTGCGCGACACGTGTCAGCGCAGATACGTTAGCGCAGATGCGCTGCGCGACACGTGTCAGCGCAGTTGTGCTGCGCGACACGTGTCAGCGCAGTGGCGCAGCGACAGCGCTGCGCGACACGTGTCAGCGCAGATGCGCTCGCGCAGTTGCGCTGCGCCCTGCGCTGTGCGACACGTGTCACGCGCTGGGGCATCTGCGCCAAACAGAATTAAATTTCTAAGAAATCCTTTCTGTTCTTGTTAAAACAAGAAGATTTTCTTCTGCAAAGCAGAAGCCCTTGGATCAAAGATCCAACGGTGGGGAAAATTCCCCAAATCACTCAGAGAAAGATCTCTTTAACAAATTTAACTAATTTATGGGCACTATAAAAAGGACCCTAGGCCTCAATTCAAAGGCATGAACATTTCTTAAAAAAAAAGTCAAGAGCTTCAAACAGAGAGAACTCTGAGAAAATTTCAAGAAAGAGGTAAAGAACCTTCACGAGAGAGAAGAAATCTCTTTTAAATAAATCATTGATCTAAAAACCAGATCAATGTTTTTCACATAACAGTGCTTTGCACTTCTTTTTGAACGACTGGTTCTTTAAAAACAAGAAAACAACAAAATAAAAAAAAATAGTGCTTTGCACTTTTATGAACCTCTGGTTCTTGAAACAAAAAAAGAAAAATTTATTTTTCTTTGATCTAATTTAGATCAAGAAATTAAATAGTGGTTTGCACTTCTGTTTTTGAATCTAAACGATTCTTAGTGCTCTGCACTTACAAACTGCGCTAAAGCTTTGCTCTCTGGAATTGGCGCAACTCACCAGAGCGCGCCACGTGTCAGCAGCGCAACAGCGCAGCGCACTAGCGCAGCGCACTGCGCTATTGCGCTTGCGCTCACCAGAACGCGCCACGTGTCAGCAGCGCAACAGCGCAGCGCACTGCGCTTGCGCTCACCAGAGCATGACACGTGTCACCACCATATGAGTTTGCGCTCATTACTTAGCGCAAAGTGCTTGACAAGCCACGTGAGGCACTGTCAGAGTATTTAATGCTCTGTATTATTAAAGAAAAGGGACAGAGCCTAATTAAAAGGCCTAACAGGCCTAATAAAAAATGCTATGCATTTTAAAAGGGGGGCAAAGCCAGGACAAAAAAATAGATGCTCTGCATCATTTATAAAAGGGCAGAGCCCAAACCAAAACATATGCTATGCATCATAAAGAAAGGGACAGAGCCTAAATCAAAAAGGCCTAGCAGGCCGGAATAAAATGCAGTGCATTATTAAATATGGGCAAAGCCCTAGTACAGGCCTAATAGGCCAAAGATCAAGAAAAATCTTGAATATTCTTAATGGAACTTAGCTCGATCATGGCCGTAAGTCCCCAAACTAAATTGACCGAGCAAAAATGCTCTCCTAAATCAATTTACGACCGGTTCAAGGGTACATCTCTGAACTTCTCTGACACATGTCGTTGTAATCCTTCAACGACGTCAGAGAAGTGACGGGTCCCGACAACCACATATTAATATCGGACCAAGACGTCCTTAAACTAATATCGGACCGAGACGTCCTTAAACTAATATTGGACCGGAACGTCCTTAAACTAATATTGGACCACCACATCCCTAAACTGGACTATGGACCACCACGTCCCTAAACTGGAGCACGGACCGAGACGTCCTTAAACTAATATCGGACCGAGACGTCCTTAAACTAATATTGGACCGGAACGTCCTTAAACTAATATTGGACCACCACGTCCCTAAACTGGACTATGGACCAACACGTCCCTAAACTGGAGCATGGACCGAAACGTCCTTAAACTAATATTGGACCGAGATGTCCTTAAACTAATAATGGACCACCACGTCCCTAAACTGGCAATGGACCACCACGTCCTTAAACTAGAACAATAGAGCCTCCAAATGCTCTTTTGCCGGATCTAAACGATCCCGTTTAAGTTGATCTTAGCCCCAAACACGGCTAACGTATCCTTAAATATCCAAATGGATTATAAAACTCCAAATCGACTTTGGTTCAAGGGTACATCTCCGAATTCCTCTGACAATTATCGTTGTAATCCTTCAACGACGTCAGGGAGGTGACGAGTCCCGACGGCCATATATTAAATGGAATATCACGTTAAGTTGATCTTAGTCTTAAACAGGACTATCGTATCCTTAACGAACGTTTAAGTTGATCTTAGCCGCAACGCGACAAATGCATCCTTAAACTAAAAACACCAAACCCAAATCTAAGTAAATACGGATTTAGACTAATCCACGTCCTATGGGCGACGACATTACTCAGTTTCCGTATACAATCCACGGGCAACCACAAACAAAACAAACACCTACGACACGAAGTGAAATTCTGGAGAAGGAGAAAGTTGTTACCGCGATGCGGTAGCGTAATTAACTGCAGGGGCTTACGCCTGCAGGGAAGAGCGTCCCCACAATCAAAAATCCCTCAAGCGAGGGGGAATCTGACGAAGTCTGCTACATCGGTCGCATCCGTCTAAACCTCCGATACACGGTGCCATAAATCAACTTGGCATCTTCGGGGAGGTAGACGGATAAAACCAAATAGCATCTGCCCCAAATCTCAGGCGAGACGCAAAGTCTAGGCCGCCATTCGGAGGGGAACAGATTCTGGCACGCCCGGTGGGACCTTTTCCTCTTTCCACTCCACACTTCGTGTGTCGTCTTCGCGAACCAATCGCGGTTTCTTAATGGTTGCCTTCGGATTTCAAGTTACTAAGATTTGGTCTTTTGCCTGGCGCAGAACTCAAGATTCAATGGCCTTTAACTGCACCAACTGCTCGAAATGCTACTGCAACGGACGCTCCACCTCACCAGGAGGTGTAGCATATGGGCCCCAAGCGGCTTCCTTCCTCGCTCTGCCGGTAGACCAGGTGACCCAAGCCACCACTGGCCTGTTCTTCGGGACCATGATCCCACCTACAAGCTTCTCTATGCCAATACCTGCACCGGAAGTGAACAAGAAGTCGGTCTTCGACCGGCTCACTGCCACGACGGCCCCTGTCAATGGGTCGCCCACTACCAAACCAGCAGGCTCTGTTTTCGCCAGGCTAAATCAGAACTCTAAATTGGCTGTCCCAAGGAAGGCAATAACTGCTGCTCCAGAAGTCGTCAAGACGGCTTCCCCTGTCAAAGAGTCAGTCTTTTCAAGACTGACGATTCCTACTCCTATCCTTGCTCGAGGAGCCATCTTCGACAGGTTGAATATCACCCCTCAAAGGGCAACCTCAGTCTTTAAGAGGTTAACACCAGTGGCGCCCCATTCAGACAGGGGGAAAAAAGAACCTATCTCTATCTCTGAGCCAGTCCCAACGGCTCGTCATGCTCGACGTCGCCATTGGCAACGAGTGAGGAAGGCAGGGGACAACTCCCCCTCAGGGCTAACTCCACCGGCTCCAGTGGTGGAAGTCGACGCTGCTGTTCCAACTGGGAACAGCTTTGAACTGCTGAGGAGGGTACGTAAGAACTCTCCAACCGCTAGATTGAAAAGATCTCCTCCGCCGACGGAGAGAGTTCCAGAAACAAAGCAAGAACAGCCCCCTCAACGACTGTCATCAAAAATATACAAGGTTTGGTGAAAGGTTCAAGACTCCGTGACCGACCCAGATCACTCTCGTCAATGAAAGAAGACGAAGGTGCAAAAAGAAAAGGACCGTTCTATTAAACAGCATAGGACAACAATCGCTAGGGTGCCCACTTCAACGGCCCCTTCAACTTCAATGTCCCACAAAAGAAGAAGGCCAGAGAAAACCCCCGCGTCAACGACAAATATCAGAGGTGGTGCACCCAGACGCCCTAAGTCAGGGGGCATCGTAGTGCATACCGTCTATGTAGCGTCTGGTAAAGAGGACAGTCGCATATCTACGGGTCACCGACCACTTACGCGATCAGTGACCAAGGCGCAGGAGTAGCAGCAGAAGCTCCAAGAAATGATGAATGCTATGGCTGCACTTACCGGGCCAAAAGAGAACCCCGAAGCGTCTTCAGATGAACGCCAAGAAGAAGAAACCGACGCCGAATTCCTTCGTCGAATATTGGAGAAGAAGGATAAAGAGGCTGCCGAACAAGCAGCCAACATACAGCGTATGGGCCTCCTCTTCCAAGACATGATAGGGATGATGATACAACAAGATCTTCCGGCCGAAGAGCCCCCGATCGTCCTTGGAGACGATAGGGGAGAAACATCAAATCCTCTACCAGCTCTGTCGACGGCTAAAGAAGATACAATCTCCAAAGTTGATTTGGATGAGTACATCGCCCAACAAATCCGGGTTCATCAGGCGACTGAAGCAACCGGTTAGGTCGTAAAAAAGGGGCGGCCATATCCGGGCTGGTACGATCAGATTAAGTACCCACCAGGTTATACGATACCGAAGTTCCATGTCTACAAAGGGACGGGCAATCCTCATCAGCATGTTGCCCAGTTCAGGGCACTTTGCGGCAACACCGGCGGTGATGATAAGCTGTTGCTTCGCCAGTTTGTTGGAAGTTTATCAGACACGGCGTTCGAGTGGTACTCTGAACTCCCGAACGACTCTATTAAAACCTTCGCGGAGATGGAGCTGCTGTTTACTCAACGTTTTGCAAGTGCCAGTGAACGTACCCCGATGACAGCACTGATTAACGCCAGGGTAAAGCCAGGCGAGACGTGGGTTCAGTATGCTATACGGTGGCGGAACTTGTGGTCGAAGTGCGAGCAGCGCATTGAAGAAGCTCCCGCGGTGGGTATGTTTGTGGGGACCCTTGATCCGCAAGCAACCATCTCACAATTTATGATGTTTTTCAAGCCAACTACCTTCCAGGCCTTGATTGACAAGCTAGCGCAGATGGATCAGATGGGTCATAAACCCCCTCTTCCAAGGCCGGATTCCCGAAATGACAAAGGGAAGGGAAAAGCGATCGTCGTCGCTAACGCTCAACAACAACCGAGCGACCCGAAACCGGTTGCTCGTCAAAATAATATGCGCCCGTACGTACCCCTTGAGGATAGGATGGGGCATCCTTATTCTTTTCCCCGCGATAAAACGAAGAGGTTATTCGAGCTGGCGTTGCGCAACAGACTCATAAATCTGCCGGATCCAAAACGTCCGTTGCAACCAAGTGACATCAACGAGCCTAACTACTGTCCTTATCACCGAGTACTAGGCCATCCGATCGAAGATTGCTACGTTTTCAAGAATTGGCTTGAAAACCAGTACCGACAGGGCAAGTTCGCATTATCTGACAAATGGAAGGTGAATCCCCCGCAGCCCCACACCTCTAAGGGGATGAATACGCCGGGGGCAACATGCTCCATCATTGAAGAAGCTCCTTGGGAGGTCGTATTATCAGCCAAGACAAAGAGAATGCTGAACGATCTTCAAACATGTCCAGCGATCAAGTGGAAGAACCCGTTGGAACCGCAGGTCATTGAGGGGATGTTGAAGCCACGTCCAACTCCAAAGACCGATGGTGGTGGTTCAAGCACTTGCATCCAGCCGTCAAAATCTTCGAAAAAGAAGAAGAAGAAATCTAAGAAGCCCGTGAAGCCGGGCGACCAGCACACGGACTTACAAAAGCAAATTGACGCTCTGGATGAATACAACCAAAAGGCACGGACTCCCATTACACTCCAAGAGTTCCTCAATCACGTCTTTCAAGAAGAAGATGGGGGAGAAAGTTCATCGGATGAATCTGAGGAATATGTGGCGAACTGTCATATGATTTCCCATTCGATCACGAACGATGAGGAAACTCCTTGTACCGAAGCGCTGGGGGCAGATACCGAATCAAAAATTCTGGAGCTATCAGTTGAAATGATTGACGCGTTCCTTAACGAAGCTCGACTAAAAAGTAAAGCTGATCGAGAACGCGAGGCGGCTATATTTGAAAGGGCCAAGCGCCAGCGACTTGGTGAAGGAGCTGAGACGATCCCGGTGGAGCTAAACACCTCCACTACCGACAAAAGCAAATTCAAGATAAGGAAAAAGTTTGCTAAGGCCATATCAATGGGCATGAAGCTACCATCCTCTGAAGAAAAAATTACTGGTGAAATAGAGACGCACCCCTCCTATTGCTTATATCATCAAAAGATTTCACACCCCACTCAAGAGTGCAAAGCTTTCGATAGATGGTGGCAAGGATACGTTGCTCATCGACAACACTTTAAACAGGAAAAGCGTAAAACTCGTCGAGAGCAAAGAAATACAACCGAAGGGCTTAAAAGGACTGCTGGCGATTGTTGCATGGTTAACACTAGCGGGTCACAAGTGCCTACATTCGGGAGTGATTCTGATGAAGAGCTAGAACTTGCCCCTCTCTTTAAAAAGTCCGCTTCGAGAACAGAAGAAGAACCGAAGGTTTGCGAAAATATCCGGCTACGTAATCGCACGCTGCCCGAAAAGAACCTCGGACCCTCGAACAGGAAAGATAAGGGGAAAGAAAAGGTCTCTGAAGATATCGTCTTCGATGACCAAGTGGTGGAAGAGCTAGCTGCCAAAGACCCACCAAAGAAGAAAAAGGTGGATTACAACGTCTTAGCACATCTGAGGAAACTGCCCTCACAGCTCAGCATTCTTGATGCCCTTTTGCTATCAAAAGAAGCGAGAGATTCGTTAATTAAGGCGCTCCAAGTCCCAGAACAATTCCAAGCATGCCTGGCCGAGGAAAAGATGAAGGATGAATTGGAGGAAGTGCACACGGTCGATGTGACTTATGGCGATGAAGACCTTCTACTTGGGACGTGCGAACACAATCGCCCTCTCTATGTCTCAGGATATTGCCACGATATTAAGATAGGCAAAATCCTGATCGACAATGGATCATCCGTTAATCTCCTCAACGTGCAGGTGTTAAAAGAAATCTGCATGAGCGTCCAGCACCTTGCTCGTGACAAAATCACCATCTCCGGGTTTGACTCCCAGTCGTCAAGAACTCTTGGGTCTGTGATACTGACGCTACGCTTTGGGCTACTCGTCACGGACATTAAGTTTCACGTCATAGACGCTAAGACATGCTACAACGCTTTGCTCGGCCGACCATGGTTACACGAATACAACATCATCCCTTCTACACAACATCAATGTATGAAGTATTTTAAGGATGGTTTCGAGTATACCGTGACGGAAGAACTGAACCCGTTCTCTGTGAACGAGGTCCGCAAATACGAAGATGCCAAATACTTCTTGCCAGATTTCGAAGACACGGAGAAGTGTCACAAGCCGGAGAACAAAGCTAACGCCACCATCCCTGTCTTCGTCAGTGATACTGAGGAGGAAGAGGGGATGGTTTATTCGGGTCTGCCCCAACACAACAAGCCGGGACCATCAGCTCCTACATTGATCTTTGGCAGCGACTCGGAAGATGAAGTCCATGCTGTTGTTGGGGTAAAAATTTACACCCCGGTTGATCAAGTCAAAATCAAAGTCAACCCCAAGCCAAGTGGGCCCAAGCCCAGATCCAGTGGGCCCATGCTCGGGTCGAGCCAGAACATGAAGCGGCCGGCCTCCCCCCATGCTAAGATAAAAATTTTGTAATAAATAATTTTGTTGCATTTTCTTTTAGTTTATTTTATGGATAAATGTAAGAAAAATGGGCATAAAGCCAAATTTTTGTAAAGCCCATGGCTTATGTGCAAAAAGAAATGGCACATGAGCCATGGGATAGGCAAAATGCCATTTTGTGAAGCCCAAGGGGCTATGTGTAAAGTGTATGGCCTATAAAGGCAAAGATAATGGAAATATCTAAACAACTTTTTCTCTCTCTAAAATTTTTCCAGATCTGAGATCCTTCCTTCTTCTTCAAGGTTCCAAAACCTTCTTCTTACTCTTGAATTAAATCAAGAGTTTTACTCTTCTTTTTATAAAACAAATTAGTTTTTCACCACAAAACCCACAAAGGGGAACTTGGATCTATCATTAGATCTCAAAAAGAAGAGATTTTTAGATCTCACATCTCTTGAGCCAGCCAACAGAGGAGGAAGAAGAAGAACTCATTTCCTCGACCAAAACATTCTTCTTTTTTTTCAGGAGTTTAACTCCACTATTTTCTCTTTCGAGAGTTTTTGGGGCTAAAAGCCCTGTTTTCCTCTCCAGCGCACTGCGCCCGAGCGCAAAGCGCCCACGTGCCGACACGTAGCGCGCGCTTGCGCTCCAGCGCGCAGCACTCATGCGCAAAGCGCCCACGTGTCGACACGTGGCGCGCGCGCTTGAGCTCCAGTGCGCTTGCGCTCCAGCGCGCAACGTTCATACGCAAAGCGCCTACATGCCGACACGTGGCGTGCGCGCTTGCGCTCCAGTGCGCTTGCACTCCAGCCCGCAGCGTTCATGCGCAAAGCGCCCACGTGCCGACACGTGGCGTGCGCGCTTGCGCTCCAGCACGCAGCGCTCATGCGCAAAGCGCCCACGTGCCGACACGTGGCGCGCGCGCTTGCGCTCCTGCGCGCAGCGCTCATGCGCAAAGCGCCCACGTGCCGACACGTGGCGCGCTTGCGCCTGAGCGCACAGCACCTAAGCGCACAGCGTCCAAGGTGCTGCCCCACGTATCCTTTGGATGCCTTTTTCCTTTTTTTTATATATAACATATGCATACACATGTATAGATACGCACACACTCCACAATACTGTCCTCCTCAAAAAAATTTGGGCCGGGGCGCTGCCCCTGTTAGTTGTATGTATGCCCTAGAGGCCAGTATTGTACAGATGATGCATATTATATTGGATGCTTGGACATATATAGAGATGACTTTCTTGCTCGACATGATAGTATGCTATCTGGTTGCTCTTTATCTTAACATGTACACTAGTCTCTTTATACTGTCTTATAGTTACATGTTGGTAAAACCCTTAGGATGTGTACTTGACTACCTGGACTATGATGCAGATCATACTAGTAGGGACATGGTAGTCCATAAGTACATCCTTCAAGATCCCTAGTCGTAGGTGTATCGAGACGGGGCATCGATATACCAGTGTAGACTAGCGTATACGCTTCTCGACCCATGTGATGGGCGATGGATGATCCCATATCCATTGGTGTTTGACATCAGAGATGGTATACGGGTGCTCAGTGGAGACTGGGTACACTGGACGGACTCGCCGAGAACTCCCAGATGGTATTATACCTCATGTCAGATGGCAGTTCTCAGGTGACACTTGTACAGGTTAGTCTGTAGACCCGAGATCGTCATAGAGTCTTGTGTGATTCTACTGTGCTTTGATCTCCACCTTACTACGTCCATGAGGGCGTGCAAAACGGTGGTCTTTGGGTACAGTCCCGAGTCACATGGAGGCAATGAGCGATAGGAGGGGTTTCGTCTTTCCCGGTATTGGGGGTTGATGTGGCGCTGTGCTCGATTGGCCGTAACAGGGAAGTCCCTGGCCAGGGCTGATCAGAGATTTGCTGGTAAGTGTTACCAGTAGTTTCTCGACCCGTTATGAGCCTCACATCGGCACGACTTATCGGTTATTGGGGTCTGACGTTTACCACCCCTAGACTTGATATGCGACGTATCAGACGAACAGACCGGACTGTACGGTAAGTTTTACTGGTTGGATTCACAGGAGTGTGAGCGGGCTAGCTCGTCGATCTTCTGATCGCTCAATACCCGGATGGCCGTTACGTTTAGCAGACCGCTTGTGGCTTGCGGGTGCTTGATATGATCATCATCTGCTACCGGCGTATTGACGAGTCTTTAGAGTCCTACACAGAGGTTTCCTGGCTCAAGCGAAACGAAACAGGAGCGCATATGAGATATGTGCGGGACCGAGAATAATGCGTGTATGTGATACCGCATTTCATTCTCACGATAAATGTTTCGATTGGTTATATTCGATATGACCTAGTTATCGAATCATTGATTCGATAAATCGATACATTGGATACTAGTCGGTTATGTGCGACATGACCGGATCATTGAATCAAATGTTGATTTAATGATTTAATGTATAATTATATATTTGATATATTACTTTGCATTAACTAGTGTTGGTTCACTTTATATGGATTTTCTCACTTGATGTGCAAGAAGTATATATGATATACTTTTGTGCACTACTTTGTGTCATGTTTGATGATACATGTAGTTTGGTGTTGTGTTAAGACTTAAACCATGGTTATGATAATAGTTAGGGTTTTTATTTATTTACTTATTTATTTATCTATTCTTTTTGATAAATAAATATATATGATAACAAAATGGTTTCTTTCATGAAGCTTGATGAAGCTTCATGAAGCTTTGACTAAAGTGACTATTTTGTCATCATCCTTAACCCTAACCATTCTCATTTGACCATGGTTTATTCTCTACACTTAACCTAGGTTAGAAGATGATAAGTGTTGATTTTATTATTCTTTTTTTCACAATACTTATCATATTCTATCTACTTCTTCTTCTTGATCTTCAAGAAAGAAACTATGATGCCATCAATGGCAACTTGAGATCCAAAGTGAGAAATCCAATTCTAAAGTGAACCCACCTCCTATTTCTTCACCCTCTACCTCTTGCCAAGTTGTTTTGGGTGTTTTCTTCACAAGTTTCACAACTTGGTGAAGTTGGAGCTTGAACTTGCGCAACCTCGACGTAGATCATCTTCGGCACGAAGCCGACGACCTATTCCGCTCACTTCTCCGATGAAGCCGTCGTGAGAGTGCGAGATTCGAGATGGACAGCGAGGGGATGACCACGTGGAGCTAAGGAAGTGGATAACCGGATCTACAAAGGTTGTAGCCTCTCTCCTTTAGTTAATATGTTAACTAGATTCGTTTTTCGCCTAGGATTCTAGCCGACGATCCGTATTAGGGTTTCTCGGCACCATAATTTTTGTAAATTGGCATGGTTGATGCCTTGTGAGACCTCTATAGGGTGTCTAGGAACCTTTCACTGGTATCAGAGCCTAGCTAGAGCCTTAGGCGAAGTCTAGACGCAATTTGAAGCCCGAACGAACCCGAAACCCTAAACCAAACATGCTCTCTGGACTTTTTCTAAAATCTGGGATTTTTCCAAATTAAAAATATGCAGAAAAATCAGCAGGAAATTCTAAGGTTTACTGTAAAATTCGTGAGCCTAATTCCACTATATCACCGCGGTTCCGCGGCATGAGCAAGGCTCATGCGGCGGTTCCGCGGCCGTACGGCCACAGTATGTAAAGTTCTTTGCACAGTAACTCTTAGTTTCCAGTGGTGATTTTCCTGGGAATTTTTAATATTTTTTCCAGAGTTTTAATTTTCAGGGTTGTTTTGGGGATTCGAATGTTCGATCGGATTATCAAATTTTGTCGGTGTGTTCTTCCGGATAAATTTTAGAATATGTTAAAAAGTTCGACCGGATATAAATACCCAACTTTTCCCTTGTCGGGAAATTTCCAAGTGTTGGATTTTTCCGTAGTTTAACGACGTTCTAAGTAGTGCAAGTAACGCGATGGACCCTCTAGAAGACAACAAACCTTAACTCGATTATGTGACCGTCTTGAACTGCCCTTTGAACCTTCGGGTTTGGGGCAGTACGGCGTGCCACATGTGAGGCGTTGGCTTGACCCTTCTACGGCTGGACCGTTGGTACTGAGGCACGAACTGAATGTTGTTAGACTTATTTCATGTGTTGAGTTGTATCGGGAAAACTTGGGTATTCGACTGTTCGATCGGAAAGTTTAACATTTTCTGTTTATCTGGAATGTGATACAATAATTGGAATTCACAAGTAGTTATGAGATAACTGAATGAATGTTATAAATCTAGCAATTTAGTCCCATATGATATTGAAAAGAGTTTTCGATAATGAGACTAAAATGCGGGATTTATATCTGTTAGGCATGCGATGTCTAAAGAGGTTGCGGATTCCAACTGTTGTAGTTTTACACTTTCTTTTCTGTGACCGTAAGTGTAGTATGTTCATATCGCCGGTTTCGTTGCTATACGTCAACGACAATTGGGGTATGCATACTTACTTACGTTGATGACATGTGATGTTATGTGTTGCTGGATATGTTATATTGGATCGTCGTGTTTGAATAGCCGGGGCTTTTTATGTGAGATGAGTGTTTTTCATTTTCATTCATGTAAAAACTTGTATGTAATATTCTTTTATTTGGGGCACTTCCAGGTAGCGGAAGTTGTCACCTTTTGTATATTATTTACTTTTCCGCATTAGGATAGACCCAAGGAGGGGAGCACAAGTAACCGGGTTCTGGGGTCCAGTGGGAGACCAACTCGAGGAGTCGAGTCCGGATCTCCTAACCCTAGAATTGGAAGGGTTGCTTGCCGCTCTCGTAGGGGTCTAGGGGTGTGGGATTGGCTATTCATCACGACCGTGGAATCCGTGTTTTATACTGGCTCGTATTGAAAACACGGACGTCCTAGTATATCCAATGTTTCATATGTTTCTTCTGCTGCGATATCTGTGATATGATCATGTGATGTTCTGTGATGGATATAGTATATAGTATATATGATATATTATATAGACGTTACTTATGTTTTACACCCGCGCTAGCCCTGCCCTGCTCTGTCGTTAGTTACCTAACCTAACGGTGCACGAGGGGACATCGAGGCGAATGCGGATGGCATAAGTGTACGTCATATCTATCTGTGATGTTTAGGTATTTAAATGATGGGACTTCATTAATGTGATTAATGAAAGAAAAGAAACCTCAGATGTTGTAGAATCAAATTTTAAATAAAACAGGTAGCTACAGTTCTTGCTTTGCATAGCGGTATATATGATATACCCTGCACCTTATTCAATGAGGAAAGGACCGAGATCCCTTCACCGGGAGTGACTCCTTTAGCGATAACTGGCAGATGCTACACACTCGGTTTGATTTTTGATTGCTTCTATAGTTTCTGCTTTGCACAGTGATATATATGATATATCCCGCACCTCATTCGACGAGGAAAGGGCCGACGATCCCTTCACCGGGAGTGACCCCTTTAGCAAAACTAGAAAAGCCTCAAAATCACTCCATTTCAAAACTTCATTTGATTCTACAACGATATCAAGTTCATTACGCAATAGGTTTTCAGAAAAACCTGTCGTATCCCTCCGTCATTTCAGATAAGTACTAGTTAGTATTCATGCTGCGGTTGTTTGGCATGCGTCAAGACGTAGTGTACGGTAGCTAACTAGTGCTTATCTGCTAGCATACGATGCGATTGGATTAGGGTATTCGCACGGCGTTGTTTGGCATGCGTCAAGGGTCGTGCGGGTGGGTTTAATTTAATCAAGAAATGTACGGGTTGAACTTGACTAGCGGACTATGGGTTGTTAGGCATGCGTCAAGGTCATAGCACGCTAGGGGCAAAATATTATCGGGAATTTCAAGTGTTGAAATTTGCAATGAGATTGCATACCTTCTATGAGATAGTTGGATCCCGATACCCACTGCGAGTAAGAGTTACTCCTGGGAGAGTTTTACACATTACAATTAGCCGATCAAGTAGGTGTCTAGAAAGGTGTTAACGAGGTTACGCCTCTGGGAAAACGAGGTTTACATTAATTAGGTTCGTGCGAAAGCATGGGGGACCTCCCTCAAAGTACCGACACTGGCCTGCTGAAAGATTGGCGAACTTGTAGTGTGTAATTAATCCCGGCTAGTCTTTCCTTTTAGGGTTTGAAGAAAGATTTGATAAAAAACAGTGGGAGCCATCCTGATTAGATAAGATAATAACCGATCTGATCTTGCACGAGCTTACGCTAAAGTGTTTTCTTCTCTCTCTCTCCAGGTAGCGACCATTTCATGCCCTAATAAAGATAATAATATGGATGTATTGACCGAACCCGCATGTTATACTGTGCTGGGGAACGTTGGTTCCGTTCCTTCTTATAAGAGTTATAGGAATGAACAGGAAATAGGGGAATACCAGGATTCCCATGCCACCCGAATGAAGAAAGTACATGTTGATGCATTTTCTTCGGGTGTGTTTGTTACAGAGAACTGTTTCTCCATTTGCTCCACGTCCTGGGTATTAGATACCGGGTCAGGATCCCATATATGTAATCAGTTACATGGGCTTAGGAAAGGTAGAGAACTTGGAGAAGGTGATAAAGACATTAGAGTTGGAAATGGTGCAATTGTTGCAGCTAAGACTGTCGGAGAATATCACCTTGAATTACCAACTGGTAATACATTGGTTCTGAACGAATGCTATTACATGCCGAACCTGATATGCAACATTATATCCGTTTCTTTATTAAGTAAAGAGGGATATAATTTTGTATTACAGGATAATATTATGAACATTTTCCGTAACCAAAAGTTGGTTAGATCAGGCACGTTGTGCAATGGCATTTATGTTCTAAACCAATCAACAGTTCTGAGCATAACAAACACACACAAGAGGAAAAGTTCTGAAATGAACGAATCCTTCTTGTGGCATTGTAGACTGGGTCACATCAATGCGACACGACTGGCTAAGTTGCATAAGGATGGATATTTAAATCCGTTTGAATTTTCATCCTATGACACTTGCCAGTCATGTCTCAAAAGAAAGATGACCAAAGCTCCGTTTACGGGACACGGAGAAAGAGTTACCGAACTCTTGGGACTGATACATAGTGATGTATGCGGTCCCATGTCTACACATGCCAGGGATGGTTCTTCGTACTTCATTACATTCACTGACGATCTCTCTAGATTCGGATATGTGTTCCTGATGAAACACAAATCAGAAGCTTTTGAGAAATTTATAGAATATAAACAAGAAGTCGAGAACCAAACCGGAAAAAGTATTAAAATCCTACGATCTGATCGAGGAGGGGAATACTTGAGCAATGAATTCCTGGACTTCCTAAAAGAGAATGGGATTCTCTCTCAGCTGACTCCTCCATATACACCACAGCACAACGGTGTATCTGAACGGAGAAACCGCACCCTATTAGATATGGTGCGCTCAATGATGAGTACAGCTGAGTTACCTATTTCCTTCTGGGGATATGCGCTTGAGACAGCCATGGACCTATTGAATAGAGTTCCTACCAAATCAATGCCTACCACTCCATATGAGATATGGAAAGGGAAGAGACCATATCTTAATTATATTAAGATATGGGGTTGTCCAGCCTATGTCAAAAGACAAAATCTGGACAAACTCGAGGCAAGATCTGTCTTATGTAAGTTTGTAGGATATCCCAAAAATTCACAAGTGTATATCTTCTACCACCCCGAGGAACAAAAGGTGTTTGTTTCTCGACATGCCACTTTCTTAGAAAAAAGTTTTCTTATGAAACAGATAAGTGGCATTGAGGTAGAACTGGAAGAGGTTCCAGCGACACAGACTACAACAGAAGATTTGGTTGAACCAGAGGATTCCGTAGTTCCCGATGAACCCCAGCCACTCCGCCGATCTAGTAGGGTTCCTCGCCAACCTGAGAGATACTACGGTTTTCTCATGGATGGAGGGAGCGAGGATTGCATCATGGAGGATGATGACCCAACTAGCTTCGAGCAGGCCATCACGAGTAGGGACTCAGTGAAATGGCTGGATGCTATGCGGTCCGAGATGGAATCCATGTACACCAACAAAGTATGGACTTTGGAAGTTGCTCCTGAAGGGGTAAAACCCATTGGGAGCAAGTGGATCTTCAAGAAAAAACTTGGTGTAGATGGAAAAGTGGAGACTTTCAAAGCTAGACTTGTAGCAAAGGGTTTTCGTCAAAGACCAGGTGTGGACTATAACGAGACCTTTTCTCCAGTAGCTATGCTTAAATCCATCCGGATCATGCTTGCCATCGCTGCATATCATGATTACGAAATCTGGCAAATGGATGTTAAGACCGCCTTTCTAAACGGTGATTTAGAAGAGTGCGTGTACATGACTCAGCCAGAGGGCTTCGTAAACAGTGGGAGCAGCGGCAAGGTGTGCAAGCTGCTTAAATCCATTTATGGATTAAAGCAAGCATCGCGGAGTTGGAACATCTGCTTTGATGTCGTTATCAAAGAGTTTGATTTCGTCAAAAACCCAGATGAACCTTGTATTTACAAGAAGGTGGCAGGGAGTAAGGTTGTCTTCCTCGTATTGTACGTGGACGACATACTCTTGATAGGAAATGATATTCCTATGCTGCAATCGGTCAAGCTCTTCTTATCACAAAGATTCTCAATGAAAGATCTTGGTGATGCCTCCTGCATATTGGGAATCAGGAGCTATAGAGATAGATCCAAACGGATATTGGGATTGTCCCAATCCAGGTACATTGACACCATACTAAAGAGGTTTAGTATGGAAAAATCCAAGCGTGGGAACTTGCCCACGATCTCTGGAGTCACTCTCTCCAAAGAGATGTCTCCCAAGACTGATTTGGAGAGAGCTCGCATGCAAGGGATACCCTATGCTTCAGCTGTAGGCTCTATCATGTATGCGATGCTATGTACCAGACCCGATGTAGCATACTCACTAAGTGTAGTGAGCAGGTATCAAGCTGATCCTGGAGAGAGTCACTGGACAGCTGTGAAGAGCATTCTCAAGTACTTACGAAGGACTAAAGAGATGCTCTTGGTGTATGGTAACGGAGAACTCCAAGTGGAGTCCTTTACCGATTCGAGCTTCCAGAGTGATAAGGACGACTCTAAGTCGCAGTCGGGATTTGTCTTTACCCTTTACGGAGGGGCGGTTAGCTGGAAGAGTTCCAAGCAGGAAACCGTGGCAGACTCGACGATGGAGGCTGAATACATCGCTGCCAACGATGCTGCTAAAGAGGCTGTCTGGATCAAGAAGTTCATTGCTGAACTTGGAGTGGTTCCATCCATTGAGCATCCAATACCTTTATATTGCGATAACAATAGAGCGGTGGCTTTGGCTAAGGAACCCAGGTCCCATCAGCGATCCAGGCATATTCTGAGGCGGTATCACCTGATCCGGGAGATAGTTGATCGCCGGGAGATCGAGGTCAGGAGGGTTGACACGAAGAACAACACGGCGGATCCACTCACGAAGGCCATTCCCCAGATACAGTTTGAGAGACTCTTCGGGATGCTCGGTATGCGATACTACAGCAGCTGGCCCTAGTGCAAATGGGAGATTGTTAGTTGTATGTATGCCCTAGAGGCCAGTATTGTACAGATGATGTATATTATATTGGATGCTTGGACATATATAGAGATGACTTTCTTGCTCGACATGATAGTATGCTATCTGGTTGCTCTTTATCTTAACATGTACACTAGTCTCTTTATACTATCTTATAGTTACATGTTGGTAAAGCCCTTAGGATGTGTACTTGACTACCTGGACTATGATGCAGATCATACTAGTGGGGACATGGTAGTCCATAAGTACATCCTTCAAGATCCCTAGTCGTAGGTGTATCGAGACGGGGCATCGATATACCAATGTAGACTAGCGTATACGCTTCTCGACCCATGTGATGGGCGATGGATGATCCCATATCCATTGGTGTTTGACATCAGAGATGGTATACGGGTGTTCAGTGGAGACTGGGTACACTGGACGGACTCGCCGAGAACTCCCAGATGGTATTATACCTCACGTCAGATGGCAGTTCTCAGGTGACACTTGTACAGGTTAGTCTGTAGACCCGAGATCGTCATAGAGTCTTGTGTGATTCCCACTGTTCTTTGATCTCCACCTTACCACGTCCATGAGGGCGTGCAAAACGGTGGTCTTTGGGTACAGTCCCGAGTCACATGGAGGCAATGAGCGATAGGAGGGGTTTCGTCTCTCCCGGTATTGGGGGTTGATGTTGCGCTGTACTCGATTGGCCGTAACAGGGAAGTCCCTGGCCAGGGCTGATCAGAGATTTGCTGGTAAGTGTTACCAGTAGTTTCTCGACCCGTTATGAGCCTCACATCGGCACGACTTATCGGTTATTGGGGTCTGACGTTTACCACCCCTAGACTTGATATGCGACGTATCAGACGAACAGACCGGACTGTATGGTAAGTGTTACTGGTTGGATTCACAGGAGTGTGAGCGGGCTAGCTCGTCGATCTTCTGATCGCTCAATACCCGGATGGCCGTTATGTTTAGCAGACCACTTGCGGCTTGTGGGTGCTTGATATGATCATCATCTGCTACCGGCGTATTGACGAGTCTTTAGAGTCCTACACAGAGGTTTCCTGGCTCAAGCGAAACGAAATAGGAGCGCATATGAGATATGTGCCCGAACCGAGAATAATGCGTGTATGTGATACCGCATTTCATTCTCGCGATAAATGTTTCGATTGGTTATATTCGATATGACCTAGTTATCGAATCATTGATTCGATAAATCGATACATTGGATACTAGTCGGTTATGTGCGACATGACCGGATCATTGAATCAAATGTTGATTTAATGATTTAATGTATAATTATATATTTGATATATTACTTTGCATTAACTAGTATTGGTTCACTTTATATGGATTTTCTCACTTGATGTGCAAGAAGTATATATGATATACTTTTGTGCACTACTTTGTGTCATGTTTGATGATACATGTAGTTTGGTGTTGTGTTAAGACTTAAACCATGGTTATGATAATAGTTAGGGTTTTTATTTATTTACTTATTTATTTATCTATTGTTTTTTATAAATAAATATATATGATAACAAAATGGTTTCTTTCATGAAGCTTCATGAAGCTTTGACTAAAGTGACTATTTTGTCATCATCCTTAACCCTAACCATTCTCATTTGACCATGGTTTATTCTCTACACTTAACCTAGGTTAGAAGATGATAAGTGTTGATTTTATTATTCTTTTTTTCACAATACTTATCATATTCTATCTACTTCTTCTTGATCTTCAAGAAAGAAACTATGATGCCATCAATGGCAACTTGAGATCCAAAGTGAGAAATCCAATTCTAAAGTGAACCCACCTCCTATTTCTTTACCCTCTACCTCTTGCCAAGTTGTTTTGGGTGTTTTCTTCACAAGTTTCACAACTTGGTGAAGTTGGAGCTTGAACTTGCGCAACCTCGACGTAGATCATCTTCGGCACGAAGCCGACGACCTATTCTGCTCACTTCTCCGATGAAGCCGTCGCGAGAGTGCGAGATTCGAGATGGACAGCGAGGGGATGACCACGTGGAGCTAAGGAAGTGGATAACCAGATCTACAAAGGTTGTAGCCTCTCTCCTTTAGTTAATATGTTAACTAGATTCGTTTTTCGCCTAGGATTCTAGCCGACGATCCGTATTAGGGTTTCTCGGCACCATAATTTTTGTAAATTGGCATGGTTGTGCCTTGTGAGACCTCTATAGGGTGCCTAGGAACCTTTCAGCCCCGCACCCCGCAAGGGGGCGGCTAGCCCCCTTGACCCCCAGCCCGCTATCCACGTAGCGGGACCCCCGTAAAAACTCTGCGTGGCTCCCGATATATCCAAAAACCCCTTTCAAAACAAAACACACGTACACTGCACATTGAGTTCTCATCACCAGTTTAACCTGTTAATCGGAGGTTCCCTCGCCCCAAAGGCGAGGGGTAATTAACGGCAGCTTAGTCCGCGGCTGCGGGAGATTCGGATCCCCACAATCATTCAACCCCCGCCTACCCTAGGCAGGGGGAATCTGTAGTACGCCTGAGAAGCGTGCGCGTATTCCCATCTCAATGGGATGACGAAAAACACCCTACAGATTCTGGCACGCCCGGTGGGACCTTTCTTTCCTCCCATATTTCGGGTTAAACGTTCATGCGAACTCAATCAATATACATATCGGTTGCCTATACTGAAATGATATTCTTTTTTCCACGCAGCAATCAACCTTCGACGACAATGTCTCCCTAGACGAATTCAGCTTCCAACGTGACCCCGATTCCGTACGTTGTCAAGATCAACGCTCGTGTGGTTCTCCCCACGAGCCTCAGTCGACAGAGGGAGGAACCGCCCCGCCAGTTTGGCTCCGTCATCATCTACCCTGCCGGAAGCGCTCACCTGGCGGAGATCCCGGCGGAACAGGTGGCCAAGACAGTCTCAAGGGGCAAGAGGCCGAATGTCGTGATCGTCAAGGCACCACAACCGAAACTTAAGACGGTGTCTGAACGATTCTCTGGTGCTCCAGCAGGGGGCAAGAACTCCGGTACAAAGGGCAACATCAAATGTTGCGGACGAGCTCAGGCGATGACTACAACAAATGCACAATTGAGCGTATCTCCAAGGCCCTCCATCGCCCGGTCTGTGGCGTCTTCCCAAAGAGCCGAAGTCTGCCGGGTGCTTAGAACAGAAAAGTTAAGGCAGAAGCGGCTCAGGTATCGAGCCAACAAGAGGGCCAAGGCTTCGGCCAAATGGAATCGTGTGAAGTTCCAAGTGCAGGGTTGCCCTACGACGACGGCTGAGTCGGACGTAAGAATCAGCAATTCCTTCGAGCCTCTGAAGTGGGTTCAGAAAAATGCCATGACCGCCGAATCAAGAAGACAGCGGTCCGAACGATTCTACAAAGAGACGTGTCCCGGCCTCAACAGAAAAAGTATGATACGGTCTCTTCAAGAGTCTATCAAGCACTCTGTGCCGCATGAAAGCAGCGGGGCAAACCCAGAAAAGAAGCGCCAGCACCATTCAAGAACCTGGTTAGGCCAGCCGACTTCGATCGACTACCAGCTACCGAAGCAAGGGGGTCAAGACAACGATCCGTGAAATCAGCCGCCAATGATAGAAAGACGGCCGGATATATCATCCATACGGTCTATATAGCGGGCGGGCGCCCCAGCGACAACCTTCGCAGCAAAAGCAAGGATGGGGCCACCACATCCCAAGCCCAATCTAGCCTGAATGTGGTTGCCGCCGCCCAAGAACAGCCGCCCCCGCTAGAAGAAGAAAACCCTCTCGATGAGGATGATAGGCAGAAAGACCCCTCGGTCCATGCAGAGTCAAGCTCGGACAGCGAGGAAGAGCCGACTTTCCGCCCCAGGACTGCGGAGCAAGAGCTACTTCAAGTGCTTCGAAAACAGCTCAGGAGCAAAGATAAAGAGATGGCCAAGCTCTATTCGAAGATTGACGACTTAACGAACGTGGTGATGCAGCTTACGGCTCAAATTGCTCGAGCGCCTCCCAATCAGGCACAAGCCGCTACTAATCAGCATGGTGATGACAATCCGAGGCAACCAATGTCGGTTCCTTTGGGACCGAGACTGGTCGAGCCACATAAAAGCCGGCCACACTCCGCTTCTGGGGACGCTTTGGCCCCAGATAGCACTATCCCGCTAACACAGGATCGGATAATGGATTTGGTCACCAGCAAGGTTAAAACATTGGTGGCCGAAGCTGAAGCTCAGAAAGAAATCGGCAGTAGTGGGCGGCCATACCCCGCGCAGTACGATCTGATTGAGTTCCCAAGCGGCTACGTCATTCCTAAGTTCGGAAGATTTGATGGAACGGGGAATGCAAATCAGCACGTCACCCACTTCAAAGCATCGTGCGGAAATACAGGGGGCAATGACGCGCTCCTTCTTCGTCAGTTTGTCAACAACCTGACCGGCGTCGCCTTCGACTGGTATGCGAGTATACCGGATGGGTCCGTCATTACCTTTGCCCAAATGGAGTCCCTGTTTCGGCAAAGGTTCATGAGTGTCAGTGATAAAATCTCCATTGCCGACCTTGTGAGGACCAAGCCGGGGAAGAATGAAAGCAACACCGACTTTATCACTCGATGGCGTAATCTCACAGTCAAGTGCAAACCACCGCTGGAGCAGGACCAGTCCGTCAGCCTTCTCATTGGGAACCTCAGCAATTGGATGGTCCCATTCTTGTGAACAACGGGCCTCAAGACATTTCAGGAGCTAACCAAGAAAGTTCAAATGCTGGAACGCTCGAAGCAAGAGTCTCCGCCGGACTCTCAGAGAGACAAAACCTGGAAAAGCAAACGGGACGACAACCGTAGAAGCGGGAGTTCCAGCAGTACCAATGTCTTCAATGCCTCCGACAATGAAGAAAAGCGAAGGGCGGCCGAATCCAAAACTAACCGGTCTCGAAAGCCATTGCTGGGAGGAGATGGGCCTTCCCTAGAGGAGAAAAAGAACAAGATTTACTCTTTCAGAAGGGACAAGGTCCGCAAGATATTTAAAGATGCCTTGAACAACGGCCTACAATTGCCGGAGTCGAAAAGACCCCAAGAAGCAAAAATGACCGACAATCCCCTGTATTGCCCGTACCACCGAGTAGTGAGACATGCGATCGAGGATTGCTATATCTTCAAGGACTGGGTCGAGAAGCAGTACAAGGCTGGAGAGATCGAGCTGTCCAAAAGCGTGTTGGTGAACAATCAAGTTGCGACCGCCAACTTTATACAGACAGAAGTTGAAGCCTTCTGGGAGCAGACAGCTGAACCCGCTGCCCCGACAAACGAAACTGACTCATCGCAGCTTCCGTGGAGTACGCACATATCTAATAAGACGAAGAAGATGCTAAAGCTGCTTCAGAAAGAACCCGGGACGGAATGGGAAGGGCAGAAGAAGCCTACCAGTCCAGCTGCCAATGCGGCTCCATCAGGCTCAAAATCCAAGAAGCTCAAGAAGAAGAAAAGTGCAGCTCGACGCGATAAAGAGTCTGCAGGGAGATCGACCATTCAAAAATATGTCGATTCCCTCGAAGAATATGAACAAAAGGAAAGAACATTGATTCAATTGAAGGAGTTCTTCCTTGTACAAGCGGCTGAAATTCTGGAGGAGTTAGAAGAAGACTCCAATGAAGAGATCCCAGTAGTGACTTGCTACGCCATCCATCTTGGCAGCGACTCCGAGGATGAGCTTTGTTTTCCCGAAGAGGACGAGGAGCTCACCACAAAGGCCAATCAAATCCAGCTCAGAAGCGGCAGGGCTCTACCGCAAAATCAGGGCAACGCCCCAAAAGGGAAGGAAAAACAAGTCACTAATGAAGAAGATGGCAGAGAACTGGCTGATGAAAACACAAGTCCTTCCTCGGTGGACTATAATGTCTTGGCACATCTCCGGAAGCTTCCGTCTCTCCTGAGCATCTATGACGCCTTGGTCCTATCTAAGGAGCTTAGAGATGTTCTCATTCACGCTCTACAAAACCCCGAGCGGTATCAGGCTCATTTTGCGGAAATTAATATGAAAGAAGCCCAGCACGCTTTGCATGCCGCCGCAGTCACATTTAAGGATGAAGACTTGCTACTGGGAACGGCTGAGCATAATCGGCCGCTTTACGTGACCGGGTACAGCGACGGAGATCGAATTAATCGCATATTGATTGATCCGGGGTCCTCAGTGAACATCATGAACTTGCGAACTCTGAAGAGTTTGTCAATGGACGTCCGACACCTGTCAAGGGAAAGGATTGTCATTCAAGGGTTCAACCAAAATTGCCAGCAAGTTCTAGGGTCTATAGCTTTGCCAATCAAATTCGGGGATCTGCAAACTGAAGCTAAGATATACGTGATCGACGCCGACACGTCTTATAAGATTCTCTTGGGGCGGCCATGGCTCCACGATTATGGCATCATTCCGTCAACTCTCCATCAATGCACGAAATATACTAAAAATGGCGAAGAAAGACGCATTGACGGAGACATCCAACCGTTCGGTGTGCATGAAGTCCGCTATGAAGATTCTCGGTACTTTATGAATCACCAAAATGCTAAGCCACAACTGACTGAGGATAGACCGGCCCCAAGACTCAAAAGCAAATCTGCGCCGGCTATCACTTTCAAAAGCAAAAACGCCCAAGTACGCCCGCATTTCGGTAGCGACACTGATGAGTCCGACGCTGGAAGCCCGTCCTTCCGTAAAACTCGCCCACGTTTCGACAGCGATACGAACGAATCTGTTACTGAAGGCCCATCTAGCAGCAAAGTCCGCCCTCATCTTGGTAGCGACACTGAAGAGTCGGAGGAAGAGGACCTGCCGTGCAACAGCAATGCAGATTGGACCCCTATGTAACAAGCGAAACTACGAGAGACCTTTGAAGTTGCAGAAGGGTCCCTAGCCGTCACAAGGGTACCAGAGCAGATGTGCAAAGAGCTCGATGCGTTATCAGTCTCCACCGTGGACCAGCTGAAAACTTTCTACGTTCCCGGGAGGAAAAGTGGACAGAAGGGCATCCTGTTTTATGGGTCAAACCCCGTTGTGCACCCGGACGATCTTTCTGTCGCGTGCCTTCCCTATGAGAGAGGCATAAGAGCCGTTCTCAATCCCAGATACTATGCGCCCGAGATGCGGGAATACTTTAAAAAGTGCGGATGCCGGTTATATCAAACGGAGTCCGAAGCAAAGTTTTACGAAGGGCTATGGCATCCACCCCAAGTCCGAGCACTCATCGATGGAAGAATTCCAGACAGACGGGGAATAAGTTACATTCAACCTGATTCCAAAGCGTGCTACATGATCCATGTTGGTGAGGCCAGCGAAAAATCAAATGATGACGACGAGATAGCCGAGCCAGAAGAAGCTCCTCAAGAGCTCGAAGATGGCGGACAAGCAACCTTTGACGAGCTAACCGAGATTGACTTAGGAACGCCCGATAATCCAAGGCCGACCTACATCAGCTCGCTCTTGTCAGAGGAAATGAAAGCGCAGATAATTGCCCTGCTGCATGAGTTCGTCGACTGCTTCGTATGGACATTCAAAAAAATGCCTGGCCTTTCCTCTGAAGTGGCCGTACATAAGTTGGCTATATCTCCTGATGCTAAGCCAGTCAAACAAGCTCCTTGAAGAATGAGAAGGGAACTAGAAGAAAAGGTCATCGAGGAAACTAAGAAGCTCATCGATGCCGACTTCATCAAGGAAGAGAAATACGCGGACTGGATCGCATGCATAGTCCCAGTGAAGAAGAAAAATGGGCAGATCCGAGTTTGTGTCGATTTCAGGGATCTCAACAAGGCATGTCCTAAAGACGACTTTCCGCTGCCGGTCATGGAAATGATGGTCGATGACACCTCAAATTACGAGTTGTTCACCTTTATGGATGGCTCGTCTGGATATAATCAGATCAAGATGTCGCCTGAGGATGAGAAACACACAGCATTTCGAACCCCGATCGGAATATATTGCTACAAGGTAATGCCGTTCGGACTGAAGAACGCAGGTGCTACATATCAAAGGGCAATGACTAATATCTTTGATGACCTAATCCATAAAGTCGTCGAATGCTATGTTGATGATCTGGTCGTCAAAACTAAAGCCAAGGCTGACCACATCCAAGATCTTAAGACCGTTCTCACCAGACTGAGGGAATACGATCTGAAGATGAATCCTCTGAAATGTGCTTTTGGAGTGTCATCGGGAAAATTCCTGGGTTTTATAGTCCGGCATCGAGGGATCGAAGTTGACCCATCAAAGATAAAGGCCATCATGGAGATGCCCCCTCCGAAAAGTCTGACGCAGCTAAGATCTTTTCAAGGCAAGCTTGCTTATATAAGGAGGTTTATCTCAAATTTATCGGGGAAATGTAGGCCCTTCTCAAAGCTCATGAAGAAAGGAGCTCCTTTTATCTGGGATGCCGAATGTCAAGCAGCGTTCGAAAGCATCAAACAATACTTGTTGCACCCTCCAGTGCTGGCCGCTCCCATTCCAAATAAACCGCTGATTCTCTACACTGCCGCGCTAGATGAGTCACTCGGTGCGCTCCTTGCCCAGAATAATGAGGAGGGAAAAGAAAATGCCCTCTACTACCTCAGTCGAACTCTAGTCGGGGCGGAACACAACTATTCCCCAATCGAGAAGCAATGCTTGGCTCTGATATTTGCTGTGAAGAAGCTGAGGCACTATCTGCTTGCTCATCGGGTTATGCTGATCTCCAAGGTCGACCCGCTCAAACACTTGATTACCAGAGCGAGCCTAGCCGGCAAAATGGCAAGATGGGCTGTTATGCTACTCGAGTTTGACATAGTTTATACTCCTCAGAAAGCAGTAAAAAGGCAAGCCCTTGCAGACTTTCTCGCTGCTCATCCCATGCCAGAAGGGTCACCGCTAAATTGTGAGTTACCCGACGAACAAGTGCTGCACCTCAAGGAAGATGGGCCATGTTGGGAGCTCTACTTCGATGGAGCCTCATCAATAAGGAGCTCCGGCAGATCAAGCGTCCTGGAGGTAAAAGCGGGGATAGGATTGGTATTCATCACGCCATCAATGGGAACCCTACGGCATTCTTTCGCTCTCACCGAGCCTCGAACAAACAACGAAGCTGAGTATGAAGCTCTGAAAGCTGGTTTGGAGCTCGCCATAGAAATGGAAATCCGTCGGCTACGGGTTTACGGTGACTCCCAGCTTGTCGTCAACCAGGTAAGCGGCAATTATAAGATATACAAACCCGAATTAGCTCGGTACAGAGGCCGAGTGGTGGAACTCATGAAACGGTTCACTCATATCGAACTAACGAGAGTCCCTAGAGTGTTGAACGGAAAGGCTGATGTACTCGCTCGCTTGGCCAAGGAGCTGGCTGATCCTGACATGGACGAAATTCTGATCACAGTCAGGAGCCGGCAAATTCTACCCCCAGTCTCTCTACGAGAAGAGGAAAGCGCAGAACAGAAGAGCAGTCCTGCGGAAGAAGCTTCGATCATCCAAGACGAGCCCGATTGGAGAGAACCCTTCATAGAGTACCTCCGATACGACAAGCTGCCCGAAGAAAAATCTGCGAGGATTCAGCTGAAGAAAAGAGCTCTCCGATACGTGTTTGTAAATGACATGTTATACCGCAGGTCATATGACCAACTCTGGCTCAGGTGTCTGTCATTGGCCGAAGCCCAAAAGGTCATGAAAGATGTTCACTCGGGCGTTTGCGGTGCTCACCAATCCGGCCCCAAGATGTGACTTCAAATCAAACGGCTTGGGTATTACTGGCCCACCATGATACGGGATTGCGGAGAACATGCAAAGAAATGCCAGATCTACCAAATCCATGGTGATTTCATTCACAAGCATCCCAATCCGCTGCATCCTACGGTGGCGTCGTGGCCCTTCGAAGTCTGGGGCACCGACATTGTTGGCCCAATTGATCCTCCGTCATCTAAAGGCCACCGGTTCATACTGGCCGCGACAGACTACTTCTCCAGATGGGCTGAAGCTGTCCCGCTAAAAGAAGTCAAGACAAAAGATATTCTGATATTCTTCCAGCATAATATTCTATACCGCTTTGGTACACCAAGAAGAATCATTTCTGACAACGGGCCTTCTTTCAAGAGCTTCAATGTCTCAAGGTTCGCTACTCAGCACAAGATAGACTAGAGATATTCCTCCATCTATAATCCAAGAGCCAATGGGCTAGCAGAAGCCTTCAATAAGACTCTATGCAAGCTCCTGAGGAAAAATGCTTCAGCCAACAAGAGAGACTGGAATCTCAAACTTCACGAGGCGTTGTGGGCATATCGTACCACGCACCGTACTCCAACTCAGTCCACTCCATACTCATTGCTCTTCGGAGTGGAGGCGGTCCTCCCCCTCGAAGTCGAAGTTCCAAGCTTAAGAATGGCCGTTCAGCACGAGTTGACGGAGGAGGAAAACATGCTCCTTCAACTTGTAGAACTCGATGCCCTCGAAGAAAAGAGGCTCGCGGTGCAGCAAAATCTGGAGCTATACCGAGCCCAAATGTCACGGGCCTATGACAAGATAACCCGTCTCCGCGCTTTCAAGAAAGGTGAATTGGTGTTGGTCCTCAAAAGACCGATCATCCCCAATCGACATGCCAAGGGAAAATTCGATCCGAACTGGGAAGGACCATACGTCATCGAGAAAGTGTTCGACGGAGGATCCTACCAACTAATAAGTGCCGAGGGAGAAAGGCCCATGCCACCCATCAATGGCCGATATCTCAAGAAATACTACACATGAATGCTCCAAGTCGCAGGCGAATTGAGCACATCAGCCCTACGGTCTGGATCAGACATCCTGCAAAACCGTATACAATCCACGGGTGTAAATGACCCCTATTTCTCCTAAATCCTGCCGGTGAGACTACTTTTAAAGTCCCACCAGCAGCAAAAAAAAAAGAAAAAGAAAAGAAAAAAAAAGGAAGAAGAAATAAACGGTATGTCCACAAGCAAAACGGGCACGGATGAAAACCCGAAAGGGCTCCGTGAGTAAAAACAGCAGGACTACCGGCGAGTCTGTGAAAACCCGAAAGGGTGCAAACTCGTGAAAAGAGATGAAATACACTCGCAAAGTCCTCTCGACCTTGTGAGGAGAAAACCCCTGCGTGAGATCCTTACGACTCACAATGGAGCAACACACTTAGGAATCCTCATGATTCCTAAGGAGAAAATACACCTGCGGGATCCTTACGACTCGTAGGGAGAAAATGCTTTATGGGACCCTCACGGCCCATAAAATTGAAAAGCCTTAGGTGATAGGGACCCAAACCTGTCTCCTAAGCCATCGCTCCCCAATGGGCAACGGCAAATGATGAGTCGCTCCTGGCATTTCGCTTCAGTGTTAGCGGTGCTGATGCCGACCAAAAACCCAAATCCCAAGTCCTCCCAAGGCAAATGATGAGTTGCTCCTGGCATTATTCCAGTGCAGCAATGCTGATGCCAAACAAGATCCAAATTCCAAGTCCCCAACCCCAAAGTGGCGAATGATGAGTCGCTCCTGGCATTATTCCAGTGTAGCGATGCAGACGCCAACCAAATTCCAAATCCCATACCCCAACGGCGAATGATGAGTCGCTTCTGGTACCACATTCCAGTCCAGCGATGCAGACGCCAACAAAGCCCTGAAATTTTTTCGGCCCTACGGTCTGGATCATACATCCTGCAAAACCGTATACAATCCACGGGCGTAAAACAATCCCAACCTCTCCCAAGTCCTACCGGTGAGACCACATTCAAAGTCCCAAAAAAAAATCCCAAATCCTCCCGGAGCAAATGATGAGTTGCTCCTGGCATTATTCCAGTGTAGCAATGCAAATGCCAAACAAAAACCAAAATCCCAAAATCCTCTAAATGACAGATGATGATTTGCTCCTGGTACCATATTCCAGTATAGCGATGCTGATGTCAACCTAAATCAAAATCAACAAGTCAACTTTCACTCCGACACCGTAAAAAGCGGAGCAAGTCAGAATCCAATCTCGACACCGCAAGAAGCGGAGCAAGTCAAGTCTACCCCTGACACTGCAAGAAGCAGAGAAAGTCAAATCAAGCATCGACCGTCCAAGTCGTAAAAAGGGCAGCATCGACCGTCCACGCCACTAAAAGGGCAGCATCGACCGTCCAAGTCGCAAAAAGGGCAGCACCGACCGTCCAAGTCGCAAAAATGGCAGAACCGACCGTCCAAGTCGCTAAAATGGCAGCATCGACCGTCCAAGTCGTTAAAATGGCAGCACCAACCGTTCACGTCGCTAAAACGGCAGCATTGACCGTCCAAATCGAAAAAAGGGCAGAACCGACCGTCCAAGTCGCAAAAAGGGCAGCATCGACCGTCCAAGTCGCAAAAAGGGAAGCATCGACCGTCCACGTCGCTAAAATTGTAGCACCGACCGTCCACGTCGCAAAAAGGGCAGAACCGACCGTCCAAGTCGCTAAAATGGCAGCACCGACCGTCCAAGTCGCAAAAAGGGCAGAACCGACCGTCCAAGTCGCTAAAATGGCAGCATCGACCGTCCAAGTCGTTAAAATGGCAGCACCGACCGTTCACGTCGCTAAAAGGGCAGCATCGACCGTCCAAGTCGCAAAAAGGGCAGAACCGACCGTCCAAGTCGCTAAAATGGCAGCACCGACCGTCCAAGTCGCAAAAAGGGCAGTACCGACCGTCCAAGTCGCAAAAAGGGCAACACCGACCGTCCTGGTCGCAAAAAGGGCAGCGCAGGATTCCTACAAGCGGGAACCAGATCACTCCGGGCCAGAGAAAACGTCTATCACGGACACTCCGTCTCGGAGACATGTCAAGCAACGACCGTCCATGTCGTAAAAAGGGCAGTGCCAGCTTCCCAAAAAGCGGGAACCAAATCAAGTCGCCTCCACGTGAAAGAAGATCCATCAATTTCATGTACACGACCCACATATGTGGTGTGCATTTATTGATGGGGGCAATTTTTTGGGGTCAAAATTTACACCCCGGTTGACCAAGTCAAAATCAAAGTCAACCCCAAGCCAAGTGGGCCCAAGCCCAGATCCAGTGGGCCCATGCCCGGGTCGAGCCAGAACATGAAGCGGCCGGCCTCCCCCCATGCTAAGATAAAAATTTTGTAATAAATAATTTTGTTGCATTTTCTTTTAGTTTATTTTATGGATAAATGTAAGAAAAATGGGTATAAAGCCAAATTTTTGTAAAGCCCATAGCTTATGTGCAAAAAGAAATGGCACATGAGCCATGGGATAGGCAAAATGCCATTTTGTGAAGCCCAAGGGGCTATGTGTAAAGTGTATGGCCTATAAAGGCAAAGATAATAGAAATATCTAAACAACTTTTTCTCTCTCTAAAAATTTTCCAGATCTGAGATCCTTCCTTCTTCTTCAAGGTTTCAAAACCTTCTTCTTTCTCTTGAATTAAATCAAGAGTTTTACTCTTCTTTTTATAAAGCAAATTAGTTTTTCACCAGAAAACCCACAAAGGGGAACTTGGATCTATCATTAGATCTCAAAAAGAAGAGATTTTTAGATCTCACATCTCTTGAGCCAGCCAACAGAGGAGGAAGAAGAAGAACTCATTTCCCCAACCAAAACATTCTTCTTTTTTTCAGGAGTTTAACTCCACTATTTTCTCTTTCGAGAGTTTTTGGGGCTAAAAGCCCTCTTTTCCTCTCCAGCGCACTGCGCCCGAGCGCAAAGCGCCCACGTGCCGACACGTGGCGCGCGCGCTTGCGCTCCAGCGCACAGCACTCATGCGCAAAGCGCCCACGTGCCGACACGTGGTGCGCGCGCTTGTGCTCCAGTGAGCTTGCGCTCCAGCGCGCAGCGTTCATACGAAAAGCGCCCACGTGCCGACACGTGGCGCGCGCGCTTGCGCTCCAGTGCGCTTGCGCTCCAGCGCGCAGCGTTCATGCGCAAAGCGCCCACGTGCCGACACGTGGCGCGCGCGCTTGCGCTCCTGCGCGCAGCGCTCATGCGCAAAGCGCCCACGTGCCGACACGTGGCGCGCGCGCTTGCGCTCCTGCGTGCAGCGCTCATGCGCAAAGCGCCCACGTGCCGACACGTGGCGCGCTTGCGCCTGAGCGCACAGCACCTAAGCGCACAGCGCCCAAGGTGCTGCCCCACGCATCCTTTGGATGCATTTTTCCCTTTTTTTATATATAACATATGCATACACATGTATAGATACGCACACACTCCACAATACTGTCCTCCTCAAAAAATTTTGGGCCGGGGCGCTGCCCCGCACCCCGCAAGGGGGCTGCTAGCCCCCTTGACCCCCAGCCCGCTATCCGGGTAGCGGGACCCCCGTAAAAACTCTGCGTGGCTCCCGATATATCCAAAACCCCCTTTCAAAACAAAACACACGTACATTGCACATTGAGTTTGCATCACCAGTTTAACCCGTTAATCAGAGGTTCCCTCGCCCGAAAGGCGAGGGGTAATTAACGACAGCTTAGTCCGCGGCTGCCGGAGATTCGGATCCCCACAATCATTAAACCCCCGCCTTTCCTAGGCAGGGGGAATCTGTAGTATGCCTGAGAAGCGTGCGCGTATTCCCATCTAAATGTGGTGACGAAAAACACCCTACAATTGTATTCCCTGCTCGACCTTCAATACAAACGTTCGCTGATGAAGAGCAAAGTCTGCAAGTCGCCATGGTGCCGCTTAAACACCTTAAAGAACTGGATGCACTTAATATTTACAACGTAGAAGAGCTACAAACATTCTACATCCCTCCCAGGCGAGAGAGCGAGAAAGCAATTCTGTTCTACCGCTCTGACGAAACCAAGGTGGAAAAAGAAATCTGGCATGGCACGGATCCTACGCTCGACAGGCTTCAGCACATCCGTCTCCCCAGATATTATACGGAAGGTTTGAAAAAGCTGCTGAAACGCCAGGGGATATCCTTCAAGCAAACTGTTCGAAAAGCCAAGTTCTATGACAAAGTCTGGAACGTTCCCGGGACTCAACACAAACTTCCTAGTGGGAGAATGGAAACAATTGGGCTTGGATACGTCCGGTCAAAGAAACGGGAGCTACTAAACAGCTGCTATGTCGTGTACGACTTCGATGAAGAAGCGGATGCTCAATGGGAGGACGCTAATCCTAAGCCAGTAAAAGTTCCAGATGCAAAGGAGCCCAGTCCGTCGTTCGAGGAACAAATGGACAGACTTATAAAGAAAACTGGTCAAAAAGTCCGAGATGATCACAACCGCGAGACGGCCATTTATGAGAAAGCCAAGACGCAACGCCTTCTCCAACAAGCAGTAAAGGATGAAAATGCCGCTCCTTGTCAACCTGTTATAAAGAAAGCTCGGCGCAAAAGCAGAAATAAGTCAAAAGGCCAAAAAGACGCTCAGCAGCAACAAAGCGGGGCTAAGAAGCCGCGCAAACGGGAGTCGAGCGTCATTGATCTATCCCTCATGAAGAAAATGGGTCGAGCATACTCGTTTCCTCGGGGCAAGACGAAGAAGATACTTGATCTTGCTCTAAAGCATCAAATGCTTACAATGCTGGAGTCCAAACACCCCGAACAAGCAGGCGAAGTCTCATACCCTGACTATTGCTCTTATCACCGAGTGGTAGGGCACCCTCTCGAGGACTGCTTCACCTTCAAGAATTGGGTCGAAGATCAGTATCAGCTTGGCAAGTTCGCTCTGTCCGACAACTGGAGGGTAGCGCCGCCACAGAAGCACAAGCCCAAGGCCACGAAAGAAGAACCGGTTACACATTGGGATTGGAAGAGAATTCGCACCTATCATATGATTACAATATTAAAAGAAGAGCCCGAGGACATAGATGAGCTCCCTTCGTGCTTCGAAAACAGCAGCGACGAGATAATCTCATAATTCCCACCAGCGCCAAAAGAGCTGGAAGATGGAATCCATACCACTGCAGATAACCTCAAGAAGATTGAGTTGGGGACGATAAACGATCCACGACCGACATTCATCAGCGAGCTGCTATCTGAAGAAAGGGTGGCTGCGTTAAAAGACGTGCTTCTACAGCATAGAGATTGCTTCACGTGGAACTATTCCGAAATGCCGGGACTAAACCCAGAAATTGCTGTGCACAAATTGGCAATATCCCCGGACGTCAAGCCAGTCAAACAGGCGCCGAGAAGAATGCGGCTTGAGCTTGAGATGAGCATCAATGCTGAGGTCAAGAAGCTGATCGACTCTGGCTTCATCCAGGAAGTTCAATACCCTGAATGGATCGCCAACATCGTCCCGGTGATGAAGAAAAATGGGACGGTGCGCATATGTGTGGACTTCCGGGATCTCAACAAAGCCTGCCCGAAGGATGATTTCCCGGTGCCAGTCACCGAACTGATGATAGAAAACACGTCCACTCATGTAGTTTTCTCCTTTATGGACGGCTCATCAGGGTATAATCAAATAAAGATGCATCCCGAAGACCAGAAGCACACCGCCTTCAGGACTCCTTTGGGTATATTCTGCTACAAGGTGATGCCCTTCGGTTTAAAGAACGTCGGTGCTACTTACCAGAGAGCCATGACGCAGATATTTGATGACCTTATACACGAAATCGTCGAATGCTATATCGACGATCTCGTGGTTAAAAGTAAATCATACGAAGAACATCTCGAGCATTTGAAGACCGTATTTCAATGCCTTCGGCAATACATCTTGAAGATGAACCCTCTTAAGTGTGCATTCGGAGTTTCCTCGGGCAAATTTTTAGGATTCATCATCCGACACCGGGGTATCGAAATAGACCCGTCCAAGATCAAGGCGATCATGGAAATGTCTCCGCCGAGGACTCTTAAACAGTTGCGGTCTCTCCAAGGGAAGCTCGCATACATACGGCGATTTATAGCCAATCTCTCAGGTAAGTGTCGCCCTTACAGTCACCTGATGAAGAAAGGAACTCCATTCATCTGGGATCAAAAATGCCAAAGTGCACTGGATGAGATCAAGCAATACCTGCAGAACCCCCCAGTGTTGGCTGCTCCGGTTAAGGGAAAGCCTCTCATTCTTTATACAACCGCCCTCAAAGGTTCTTTAGGCGCATTATGGGCACAAGAGAACGATCAAGGGAAGGAAAGAGCACTCTACTACTTAAGTCGAGTTCTACTGGGTGCAGAAAGCAACTACTCCCCCATTGAAAAACATTGCCTGGCGTTGAACTTCGCGATAACAAAGCTTAGGCACTACGCGTTGGCGCATGAGGTCCGTCTCATTTCAAAGGTGGACCCCCTTAAATACTTGATGTCAAAGGCCATATTGACGGGACGACTCGCTAAATGGACCCTACTCTTGATGGAGTTTTCAATAACATATCAACCTCTCAAGGCAGTGAAAGGCCAGGCCATCGCCGACTTCCTTGCTGAGCATCCGATACCCGCCGATTCTCCTCTGAATTGCGATCTTCCAGACGAACATGCGTTTGATGCGATCGGCAGTGATACTACCCGATGGGAGCTTTATTTCGACGGAGCATCTTCCGTGAAGAAGCGCAAACAAAGTACCCCTATAATTAAATCGGGGGTAGGACTCATCTTTGTAACTCCACAAGGAGGGATAATGCGCTTTGCTTTCTCCCTGACGGAGCCGAGGACAAATAACGAAGCCGAATACGAAGCTTTGATAGGAGGCCTCGAGATCGCCATTGACATGGGAATTGAAGACCTTCTCATATACGGGGATTCTCAACTGGTCGTTAGTCAAGTAAACGGCGACTACCAAACGTGCAAGCCAGAACTGGTGAAGTACGGCGAAAAAGTGCAACAACTGTTGACCCGAATTCCCTCCTATACTTTGGAGAACATACCGCGCGCGGAAAACAGCAAAGCAGATGCGTTGGCCAAACTTGCTAAAGAACTGGCTGACGAGAACCTCGATGACGTCAGAATTGTGGTACAAAGCCGTTGAGTGCTCGTCCCAGCGGAAATATCTCCGGAATCACCCGAAAAAGAGGAAACGACTGAGCGAATGGCTCTGAAAATAAAAGATTGGGAAAGGGTCGAGGATTGGAGGGAAGTCTTCATAAACTACTTTAAGTCCCACCGATTGCCCGAAGAAGCGTCCACAAGACATCAGCTCATGAAACGAGCTCTGTCTTTCGCCTTCGTCAATGATACTCTGTACAAAAGGTCATTTGATTCTCTATGGCTGAGATGCTTAGGACCTGACGAAGCGAAAAGGGTCGTCCAGGAAGTTCACGATGGACTCTGCGGTTCTCACCAAGCAAGCCCAAAGATGAAGTTGAAGATCAAACGAATGGGCTACTATTGGCCCACGATGATCCAGGACTGCCTCAAATATGCGAAGCAATGCCACTCATGCCAAATTCATGGGGACTTCATCCATCAGCATCCGAATCCACTACATCCAACGGTGGCTAGCTGGCCATTCGAAATATGGGGGACTGATATAGTCGGCCCCATCGAACCAGCATCGTCTAGAGGACATCGTTTCATCCTAGCAACGACTGACTACTTCTCTAAATGGGCTGAAGCAGTACCGTTAAGAGAAGTGAAGATGGAAAATATCCTCCATTTCTTCAAGACGCATGTCATATATCGGTTTGGAACGCCAAGGCGATCATCTCCGATAACGGGCCAGCTTACAGAAGCCACAAGATCAGTCGCTTTGTACAGCAGCACAATATAGACTGGAGATATTCCTCGGTTTATAATCCGCGAGCCAACGGACTAGCTGAGGCCTTCAATAAAACTTTAACAAAGATCATAAAGAAAACGGTGTCCCGAAATAAGAAAGACTAGCACGAAAGACTGCAAGAAGCTCTTTGGGCATATCGAACTACGTTTAAGACGGCCACGAACACAACACCGTACGCGTTGGTGTTCGGTACCGAAGCAGTACTCCCCCTCGAGATAGAGTTACCCTCTCTACGAGTGGCAGTCCATTACGAGCTAACGGACGAAGAAAATGCTCACCTTCGACTTGAGGAGCTTGACGCCCTTGATGAAACCCGGCTCATAGCACAACAAAATCTGGAAGCTTATAAAGCAAAGATGATGTGCTCATATGAAAGGTTAACCCGACCAAGGACGTTCCGCCAAGGCGAACTCGTGCTAATGGTCAAAAGGCCTATGATTCCCAATCGCGCCAAGCGGGGAAAATTCGAGCCAAACTATGAAGGCCCGTACATCATAGATAAAGTTTACCAAGGTGGAGCCTATCTACTCATGGACATGCACGGGGAGAGGCCTTTCAGGCCGATAAACGGTCGCTTCGTAAAAAGATACTACGCTTAATGAGCCACAGCCTAGGTCAATGATAGATGACGACGACTATGTCCGCTCGCTATCTTCTTAAGCTTTATAAAAAAAAGGTAGCCGGCCTTCTCCACGACGGACCGAAACGTCCTTAAACTAACGACGGACCGAAACGTCCTTAAACTAACGACGGACCGAAATGTCCTTAAACTAATAGCGGAATGAAACGTCCTTAAACTACTACCGCAGCATCTTTTAGGCTGACGAGATAAAAAAAACATATAAAAAACGGTATGTCCATAAGCAAAAAGGGCACGGATGAAAACCCGAAAGGGCTCCGTGAATAAAAACAGCAGGGCTACCGGCGAGTGTTTGTGAAAACCCGAAAGGGCGCGACCTCGTAAAAAAAAAGAGAAGAAGAAAAAAAATATATAAAATAAAAAGGTATGTCCATAAGCAAAATGGGCACGGATGAAAACCCGAAAGGGCTCCGTGAGTAAAAACAGCAGGACTACCGGCGAGTGTTTGTGAAAACCCGAAAGGGCGCAACCTCGTTAAAAAACACTTATAGGGTCATCTCGACCTTGTAAGGAGAAACCACCCACGTGAGATCCTTACGACTCACATGGGAGCAACACACTCAGGGATCCCTACGATTCCTAAGGAGAAAATACACTTGCGAGACCCTCACGACTCGTAAGGAGAACTCTCTTATGGGACCCTCACGGCTCATAAGAGTTGAAAGTCTTAAGTTACAGAGACCTAAATCTGTGCTTAAGCAACCCCCACAACTTCCGATATTGCCCTACAAGTGGCTCAATATTTACCCTTGTATACAATCCACGGGTGCGAATAAACATTTCCCTAACCAAGTCCCATCCATGACTGGGGATATGTTCGCATGGTACACAACCCTTGTAAATCCTGTCGATTTATGAGGAGAAAACCCTCCTGTAGGATACTTACGACTTACAGAGGAAACGAACACTTAGGAATCCTCACGAGTCCTAAGGAGAAAATACCCCTACGAGATCCTCACGACTTGTAGGGAGAAATAACTTCGTGAAACCCTTACGGCTTATGAAGTCGAAAGCCTTAGTCGACAGGACCTTAACCCTGGTCACTAAGCCACCTTTGTTCGACATCGACAGAGGCAAATGATGATTCGCTCCTAATAATATCCCGGTTGTAGCGGTGCTGATGCCGAAATCGGTTTACAGCGAAAAGCCAATAGGCCGCATACGAAATAGCCGAAATGATTGGGCAACTTGCAATAAAAAGCAGCAAGTAAAATGTATGCATGCAAAATAGCCGAAATGATTGGGCAACTCGCAATAAAAAGTAGCGAGTGAAAATAAAATAAACAGCCGAAATGATTGGGCACCGCGAAAAATAGCCGAAATGATTGGGCAATCGCGACCTTCGCGATATAAAAGCTGAAATGATAGAGCATCGCGGAGATAAAACAAAAAAAAATGATGATGATAAAACTTTGGCCCTACAGTTAAGATCGCATCGATCCCTGTATACAATCCAAGGGCGTAAACAAAGAGGGAACCATATTTTCCCAACAGGCTTCGCCACAAGACGAAGCCAAATCTCGACGGTTCAGTCCAACTCCGAAGAAACCATTATCCTCAGCAAACTCCTCGATTCACGGATACAAACACTCCTTGACGAGAGCCTCCTGATTCGCGTCGACTCGCAGAGCCACCAGTGCCTCCGTGGGGAATCCTCGACTCGTTTCAGACCCTAAGGAAACAAATAATCCTTGGCGCTTGGGAAACAAATAATCCCTAGCAAATTCCTCGACTCACGGATACAAACACTTCTTGACGAGAGCCTCCTGATTCGCGTCGACTCGCAGAGCCACCAGTGCCTCCGTGGGGAATCCTCGACTCGTTTCAGACCCCAAGGAAACAAATAATCCTTGGCGCTTGGGAAACAAATAATCCCTAGCAAATTCCTCAACTCACGGATACAAACACTCCTTGACGAGAGCCTCCTGATTCGCGTCGACTCGCAGAGCCACCAGTGCCTCCGTGGGGAATCCTCGACTCGTTTCAAACCCCAAGGAAACAAATAATCCTTGGCGCTTGGGAAACAAATAATCCCTAGCAAATTCCTCGACTCACGGATACAAACACTCCTTGACGAGAGCCTCCTGATTCGTGTCGACTCGCAGAGCCACCAGTGCCTCCGTGGGGAATCCTCGACTCGTTTCAGACCCCAAGGAAACAAATAATCCTTGGCGCTTGGGAAACAAATAATCCCTAGCAAATTCCTCGACTCACGGATACAAACACTCCTTGACGAGAGCCTCCTGATTCGCGTCGACTCGCAGAGCCACCAGTGCCTCCGTGGGGAATCCTCGACTCATTTCAAACCCCAAGGAAACAAATAATCCTTGGCGCTTGGGAAACAAATAATCCCTAGCAAATTCCTCAACTCACGGATACAAACACTCCTTGACGAGAGCCTCCTGATTCGCGTCGACTCGCAGAGCCACCAGTGCCTCCGTGGGAAATTCTCGACTCGTTTCAAACCCCAAGGAAACAAATAATCCTTGGCGCTTGGGAAACAAATAATCCCTAGCAAACTCCTCGACTCACGGATACAAACACTCCTTGACGAGAGCCTTCTGATTCGCGTCGGCTCGCAGAGAAACTAGTATCTCCGCGGGAAATTCCCGATTCGTCTCAACATGCAAATGAAGCCTCAGGCAGCAGGGACTAAAAAACTTGCTTCCTGAACCATGGGACCCTGCAAGTCAATCCAAAATGGTCTCTTGCATACTATTCACGGGTCTCACTCTCTAAAGTCGAATTTCGACGAGGAGGGAAACAACCGCTTGTGGGTCCTCTCGACTCGTAAGAGGGAAACATTCTCTTATAAGATCCTTACGACTTATAAGAGAAAACCACACTTAAGGAGCCTCACGATTCCTAAGGAGAAAACCCACCTATGAGATCCTCTCGATCCGTAGGGAGAAAAGTCTCTATGAGACCCTCACGGCTTATAGAGTTGAAAAGTCTTAGGCAGCAGATCTGAACCTGCGGCCTAAGCCATCGCTATTTCTTAAGAAAGTCAGGATACTCGTTCTAATCATCCGTCAAACATGGTTACTAAGGTGGCACGCTGATAATGAAAGAAAGAAAAGACGGAGAAAATGACACATTACAAAAAAAAAAGTGTATCTTTTATTCATAAACTTGATTGGATACAGGATACATTATGTCAAAGAATAAAAAATATATATATACATTCTTTTATCTACGAGTACAAACGATACAAAGATGGATAGCTACTGAGGAGGAAGTGTCTTTAGTAAATTCACAAGCTGCTCTTGCACTTCCTTCAGCGCTTCCTCTTGAGTGACAGCCGCAGCCACCTCCGCCTCCACTTGGGCCCGCTGCTGCAAGAAGAATGAAAGTTGCTCCTCCGCCGCCTTCTGGGCTGCTTCCTGGCTGGGTGCATCTCGCTCGACAACGTCAAGTTGTTGCCTCAATGATAACCCTTCGGAAAGACATTGCAGAAGGCCCTCAAAGACAACCTTCAGCCGTGCGGCGTTGGCCTCCACCCGAGCATGCAGTTGAGCAGACTTGCTCGAAGTCTCACCACGCTCCTTACGCCTTGAAATGACTTCTTGTTCGAGATGGCGGAAGTAAGGAACACTCTTCTCAATCCACGCTGTTCTTTGATTACTGGCAGCCAAGGTCTCGGGAGCGGGACGCAGCGACTCCAACTGATATAGGCGACCCTCGATCTCCTTACAATGGTTAACCCAGGATGCAATTATGCCCTCATCATGAAAGTTCACGAGTATTGCTAGCATCGGGTTAACCACCATAGCAAAGTTTGCGGCAGATGTAGGAGTTTCAACGTCGAGTTTCTCGACGTAGTCACTCAACATGCGCAGACTATTCGCGGCGCCTTTTGAAGACAAACTCCTCAGATAAGGACCCGCCGGCATTGTAATGCGAGGCTCGAAGGGCGCCGAAGCCAGAACGACAGCTGAAAAGAAACAGGATACGATCAGATAACAGTACAGAAAATAAAGAGAGGAAAGTTACCAATATGATGGTCACTGTACCAGTTGAGACAGGTAGCAAGGTCGGAAGGGCTGGTGGCGCAGCTGATCTTTTATCCCCTCCTTCAATCTGTAACACTGTAGTTGAGATGAGAAAAAGAGGTTAGAGGTAATTCCATCAATAAAAAAAAAAGAGGAAGGATGTCAACGGAAATCATACTCACCAACGCCACCACAGGAAGAAGCAAGCTCGGATGGGAAAGAAAAGTGTGGGAGCAACATCTGATATACATGATCAAAAAGCACTCCTGCAAACACAACAGTGTGACTTTAGTACACAAATTATATGTCTGGAAGACAAGATTAATAAATCGTAAACACATACCTTCCAACATCTTCGAGGTATGAGAGAGGGTTGAGAGGTGACCACCGCCAAGGCAGTCGTTGAAGGCGCTCCCTCGAGCAGTGGGGCATCGGCGCTGGCTGCACCTGCATTACGAAAAGGTGAACTTGTCAGAAAAGATAGTAAAGTAAAGAAAAGCAGCAACTTGGGGTTTACCTGAGGAGCTCCCGGCTGAAACGGAGGCGACTCCCTCCTCTATCGACATGAGACCACCGCCCATGACTTCATCACCCGACTCGATGGGGACCGTTGTAGTGCTCGCGAGACCTGGAGACGGCGGAGGACCATAGATGGGGAGGGCTATGACTGGAGTATTGCCAGATTCCAGAGAAGGAGCGGTTGTCTCGTCCTCGGGAATCATGTCCACCTCACCCACTACTCTCTCAGGTTCAGTAGTCACGGTTGTATCGTCCACCATCACCACGAGATCGCCGGCCTCAAGCGCCTCGTCCGCCACCACCCTTGGTTCAGTTGTAACGATCATTTCATCTGCCACCACTTCAGACTGGGCATCAATGACCCTCTCAGCTGCAGACCCCTCAACCTCCCTCTCAGGCCCTGAAGCCTCGGCGACGTTGCCCATCGTCGGCTCAGGCTCAGTAAGAGCTGCCTCCTCTGTCTCCTTGGGATCAGCGGTTTTCGCCTCCCCCTCAGTCGGACTCGACCCTGCAAAATAGAATATATAAGAACCGACAGCTTTATGAGTCTAGTAACGAAATTCTGAAGGAAATATATTACCTGAGGTAGACTTGTCGTTAGCCTCTCTATTGGCGCGGATCGCCTGTCTATAAGCCGTAGATAGGGCGACCGGGGCCTCTTCGGATGGAGTTTCAGCACGAGGGGCAGTGCTGGGGCCCGCTCCCATAGCCAAGGCAGCTCTGCGTGCCTTTGCTTCGCGCCTCGATCGTTTCCGTTCCTCCCGAGCTGTCGCGATGGACCTCTGTGACGCTTCCTTCAGGGCATTGTCATCCTCGTTCAAAGATGCCTCCAGAGCCCTTAAGGCATCTCTCATCGGCTCTTCAAGACGAACTTCCTGCGGCGGCCCAGAGAAAGCGGGAACATCGGCGGCTGGCGGAACATTTGCGTCGCTTGGTGGGAACGGCATTGAGGTTTATGCAATAAAAAGGGAGAGGTTAGATCGACCATAACACGAGGGAGATGAAGACTTGATGGATTAAAACTTACTAAGGCCCATAGACGCTCTAAGACGTTCCTCCTCCTGGAAAGTCTTCAAAGAAGCGGTGATGGCTTCTTCATCAGTGATGCCTGTTGGAAGAAAGGAAAGAAAAGCGTTAGTCAAAGGCAATGAAGAGGATATGTTGCAATAAAGAAAAGGCAACTAATAGTTACCTGATTGCGCTAGTTTAGCCAGCCACGCGTCACGCCTTGCCAACCACGCTGAAGCTTCGAGAGCAGCCTCCAAGTCTGTATCGTCCGGCGGCGGCATCACTAGTCCTTCGTTAGTCCCGTATTCGATCAGACCCTCGGCATAGGGAGCATGAGGTTCCTGACCGAACACGACGTCCGCAGTGAAGAGCGATTTCTTTTTCTTTTGCCCTCCGACCCTAGGCTCACGTAGAATCGACTTCCGCTTAGCAGCTACTTTGGGACGACGGGTCCCGATGTCTGCACCTACAACGGACTCTGGCGAGGCCATGACCGCTGTCTCCAGTGGAGCACGGGGCGCTGGGGCTGCATCTGTAATATCGGGAAGCGGCAATCCATGCGGAAGACTTTGCGCACGTGATGGTCTGCCCCCGGCATCTTTTAGAAGAGGAACCACCGGGGTCCTTGGCATTAAGGGAGCATTACGGTCGGTGCCGGGAGGTGCTTCTTTGCGGTCGATCAACACTCGCCTCTCCTCCTTTATAACGGCCCCCGTCGCATGATTGTACCACTCTTTATATACATTAAGGAGTCATGGAGCACAGGCCGGCGTGCTGATAAAGAAACGAGAACCCGTGTTCAGGCGCATAAAGTGATGTAACGCGCTCTCCATCCCTTCTTCATTGGCAGCAGGTTCCAGTAAGAAAGCTTCCAAGGGTACCCCATGATCGTAGCCCAGTTGTCGGGCGAAACGATGCGGGTTATATCTCATGAAGATTGCCGCACCGCCCTGCCTGAAAACTAAGAAACCCAGTCTAATAGAATACAAGTGGAGGGTCTCCCAGGCCGTCAACACTGAAGCTCCATCCTTAAAGGAATCCTGTAATGGTCGCACCGCAGTGGTGGACGCTTTTACAATGGTTAGTACCTTGTCGATGAAGGACATCCCGACTCCAACGGTGTGAGGGCGAAGCAGTAAGCCCCTGGCGTTCCGTGGTGAGGGGGTCACGATTGATGAGCCAATCAACTGTATAATGCGAGGAAAACCGCACTTGTCAAAGAATGAAGGCCTTTTATGCATGCCAAAGACACCCGCCGTGTGTAGCTCGAGCCACGATGCAAAGTAGTGCATCGGGAAGACCACGTGCAGTACCCCGGGCTTATTGGCATCCGCTGCTCGGCTGAGGCCATGATATAGGTGCGCCAAGCCAGCGATCCCCACAGCCACCTTTACCCCGATGACCATTCGGTAGGCTGGGTAGAAGACGGAAGGCCGCATGCGATGAGAGTGCATTGGGATCGCGAACCAACTCAGCCACAGTCCGAGAAATCCTAAAAAGAAGGCCTCCTCATCCATTCCAGGGGCTGCAATTTCTGCAAAAGACATGGTTGGGGAGTTAGGAAGAAAAAAGTCCTTTTGGTCTATGTCTTTCCCTGGCAGGTTATCCAAACCTAAACCGAAAGGGTCATCCAGGGTGGCAAACTTGGCAGATCCCGATGAAATGACGCTTGGACGAAGGAAACGAGCAATGAAGTCCTCAAAGTTAACCCCCCGACTCCCATGTTCAAAAAAAAAGGGACTCGTAGATGTTCAACACCTTGATCAGGCTTGGGAATTGGTGTTGAACAGCATTTTCCGGCGTGATCCCCCTTACCATCGGCTTAGCACCGAAGACGTACTCATCTGTCGGGAGCAGCTCTTCATAGTGTTCCCCCATGACCGGTAGGCCGGATACCTCCGCGAATTCCTCCAAAGAAATGGACACTTCCCGATCCATGGCAAGGAAAGTGTGGGTAGGAATATTCCATTGCTCCAAGAAAGCCTTGAACCACCAGGTGGGGAGCGAGGGATACTGGAAGAGAGAGACGTAGACCGCGGTGTACAATCCTAATCTTATCAACTGCGATTTCTTCGTCGACAGGATGTACCGGGCCCATGGCAGGTAGCCAATCGGATGACGAGGGATCAGACCAATGTTATATGATTGCCCCCAAGGTCTCGCCTCGCCCTGACAGATAGGACGTCCTATGATATCCAAGACCATAGGACGTTGGACCGGAACCGCATCCATAGCAGGATGAAGAAAGCTGTTTGCGGTCCAATCTACCATCTCCACGGCGTACTGCACCAGGGGTGGGCTGGCGTAATGAATCGCTGTTATAGGTTCTGACGGCACCGCGCATGTGAAGCTCCGTCGGCCCATGATGATCTGATTGTACCACGACCCCCAAAGATGGAGACTCTTGTATTCCGGGTCGTACTCCTTAATCATGGCCAGAACTTCACGGTCCAAGGGCGCCTCGGGAAATCCCTCCTCCGAGCGGATGAACGGGAATGAAGTGTCTAGAGACATGATCGCTGCAAAAGAACAATTTAGTCGTTAGTGTTGTAATTCCAACGTTTGGCGTTTAAAAAAAAGAAGAGGGAAACGCATTAATTAAATTAAAATTAATTAATTACACCACACAGCAGTGCAGCGGATAGGAGACCGAAGGGGGACCCACAAAATCTAGATGACAATACGTCAGTTAATAAGACGACCTCATCATTGGATGAGATTGTCAGTCGGTCCCCAGGAAAACTTTCCTATTTATAAAAAAGGGGGGGAAGAATCCCTAGAGCAAGGAGAAAATCTCCTCTTTCAGAGCAAAGCTCTGTCACAGAGTGACACTTGTCAAACTCTGGTCCCAGGGAAATAAGATTCCTTAAAAGAGCCTAGCTCTGTGATGATGATGAGAAAATTTATTTAAAACTCCTAAAGAAATTAAAATCTTTTGAAGACTATTAGAAGTTTTTTGTTTTTAGATCAAAAAGATCTATTTTTGGATCCATGAGTAAAGCTCTGCTCATGGGTTAAAACCCATGAACAAGATCTCTGTAGATCTATGGATTCATGAGAGCAAAGCTCTGTTGGTGAAACCCCAAAGGGAATTTCTTTAGATCAAAAGATCTATAAGAGCAAAGCACTTTTGGTTAAGATTGATTTAAATTAATCTGATTTAAATTAATTTTACCTAAAAGTTTTCTAACTGTGGAAACGAGCAAAGCTATGAAGTTCTTAAGCAAGAGCAAAGCTCTGGAAAATCAAAATCTTAAAACGGTAAGATTTTTCTAAGGGCCAGAGGTCCTATTTATAAGGCGCTTGCGCCCCTTGAGCTCACCCCTTGATCCAACGATCAGGAGTTTGCCACCGCTGCACTCACGTGTGCGCCACGTGAGCGCAACGGTGGGGGGGCATTTGTTTCGCCCAATCAGAGCAAAGCTCTGTTGAAATTCAAAATTCAAAATTTTGAAGCAACGCTTCAAATCTCGGGCGCAACGCGCCACATGTCAGGCGCTGATACGTCAGCACAGCGCCCAAGAAGGCGCGCCCAATCAGAGCAAAGCTCTATTTAAAGGAAGCAACGCTTCAGTTGCGCTAGTGCTGCGCTGCGCGACACGTGTCAGCGCGGTTGCGCTGTGCGCTGCGCGACACGTGTCAGGGAAGATGCGCTAGCGCAGTTGCGCTACGCGACACGTGTCAGCACAGTTGCGCTGCGCTGTGCGCTGCGCGACACGTGTCAGCGCAGATGCGCTAGCGCAGTTGCGCTGCGCTGTGCGCTGCGCGACACGTGTCAGCGCAGTTGCGCTGTGCTGTGCGCTGCGCGACACGTGTCACGCGCTGGGGCATCTGCGCCAAACAGAATTAAATTTCTAAGAAATCTTTTCTGTTCTTATTAAAACAAGAAGGTTTTCTTCTGCAAAGCAGAAGCCCTTGGATCAAAGATCCAACGGTGGGGAAAATTCCCCAAATCACTCAGAGAAAGATCTCTTTAACAAATTTAACTAATTTATGGGCACTATAAAAAGGACCCCAGACCTCAATTCAAAATGAGGAACATTTTTTTTCTAAAAAAAAAAGAGAGAGAGAACTCTGAGAAACTCCTCAAGAATAAAAAAGGTAAAAACCTTCAGAAAAAGGGAAAGTTCTCTTATGAACAGATCATAGATCTAAAAACAAGATCAATGATTTTTAATAAAAATAAAATAAAATAGTGCTTTGCACTTTTCATGAACCTTTGGTTCTCTGAGATAAGAAAAACAAGAAAAAACTTATTTTTCTTTGATCTAAATTAGATCAAGAAATCAAATAGTGCTTTGCACTTCTGTTCTTGAATCTAAAAGATTCTTAGTGCTCTGCACTTACAAACTGCGCTGTTGCGCTCTTGAGAGAGCGCCACGTGTCAGCTATAGAACCACTTGCGCTACGCGCTCGTGAAATAGAGCTTTGCTCTCTGGAATTGGCGCAACTCACCAGAGCGCGCCACGTGTCAGCAGCGCACTAGCGCAGCGCACTGTGCTATTGCGCTTGCGCTCACCAAAGCGCGACACGTGTCACCACCATATGAGTTTGCGCTCATTACTTAGCGCAAATCGCCTGACAAGCCACGTGGGGCGCTGTCAGAGTATTTAACGCTCTGCATTATTAAAGAAAAGGGACAGAGCCCAATTAAAAGGCCTAACAGGCCTAATAAAAAATGCTATGCATTTTAAAAGGGGGCAAAGCCCAAACAAAAAAATAGATGCTCTGCATCATTTATAAAAGAGCAAAGCCCAACCAAAGCAAGAATAATGCAGTGCATTACTGAAAAGGGGTAAAGCCCTAGCACAGGCCAAAGACAAAAAAATATTGAAATTGGACTTAGCCCAATTTTGGGCCGTAAGTCCTTAAATTAAATTGACTGAGCACGGCTGCTCTTTTAAATTAATTTATATCCGGTTCGAGGGTACATCTCCGAGCTCCTCTGGCACTTATCGTTGTAATCCTTCAACAACGTCAGAGAGGTGACGGGTCCCGACGACCACATACGTCAATATGGACTGCGGGGTCCTTAAACTCGTGGACCGAAACGTCCTTAAACTAATATTGGACCGAAACGTCCTTAAACTAATATCGGACCGAAACGTCCCTAAACTAATGTCGGACCGAAACGTCCCTAAACTAATATCGGACCACCACGTCCTTAAACTGGAATATGGACCACCATGTCCCTAAACTGGAATATGGACCCCCACGTCCCTAAACTGGAATATGGACCGCAATGTCCTTAAACTACCTATGGACCACTACGTCCCTAAACTGGAACAATAGAGCCTCCAAATGCTCTTTTGTCGGATCTAAACGATCCTGTTAAGTTGATCTTAATCTTAAATTGGACTAACGTATCCTTAACAAACGATTAAGTTGATCTTAGCCTCAAATATGGCTAACGTGTCCTTAAATCAAACCTTCAAACAAACTTTAGTCCCAAATTGGACTATAGATCTCTCAACTAACTTTGGTTCAAGGGTACATCTCTGAACTCCTCTGATATTTGTCGTTATAATCCTTCAACGTCGTCAGAGAGGTGACGGGTCCTGACAACCACACATTAATACGGACTGTGGGGTCCTTAAACTCATGGACTTATGCGTCCTTAAACCAATATCCGCCCCCAAAATGGGAATGTTGGACCACTATGTCCCTAAACTGGAACAATAAAGCCCAAACGCTCTTTTGTCGGATCTAAACGATCCCGTTAAGTTGATCTTAGTCTCAAACTGGACTAACGTATCCTTAACGAACGTTTAAGTTGATCTTAGCCGCAACGCGACTAATGCATCCTTAAACTAAAAACACCAAACCCAAATCTAAGTAAATATGGATTTGGACTAATCCACATCCTACGGGCGACGACATTACTCAGTCTCCGTATACAATCCACGGGCAACCACAAACAAAACAAACACCCACGACACGAAGTGAAATTCTGGAGAAGGAGAAAATTGTTGCCGCGATGCGGTAGCGTAATTAACTGCAGGGCTTGCGCCTGCAGGGAAGAGCGTCCCCACAATCAGAAACCCCTCAAGCGAGGGGGAATCTGACGAAGTCTGCTACATCGGCCGCATCCGTCTAAACCTCCGATACACGGTGCCATAAATCAACTTGGCATCTTCGGAGAGGTAGGCGGATAAAACCAAATAGCATCTGCCCCGAATCTCAGGCGAGACGCAATGTCTAGGCCGCCATTCGGAGGGGAACACCGTTGTATATAGAATAAGGAGTTTTTCCTTAACCGGAGCGATCAATACCGGCGGATTTTGCAAGTATTGCTTGATTTCGTCTAGTGCATTTTGGCACTTTTGATCCCATACGAACGGGGTCCCTTCTTCATCAAATGACTGTAGGGACGGCATTTTCCGAAGAGGTTGGCTATGAACCACCAGATATATGCGAGCTTTCCTTGATGAGATTGCAACTGTTTGAGGGTCCTTGGCATAGGCATCTCCATAATCGCCTTGATCTTTGAGGGATCGATTTCGATACCCCGGTGCCGTATGATGAACCCTAGGAATTTACCTAAGGAGACTCCAAATGTGCATTTTAGAGCATTCATCTTCAGATTATACTTCCGAAGACGTTAGAACACTATGTTTAGATGTTCCCAATGTTCCTCGTAACACTTGTTTTTCACCACCAGGTCGTCGATGTAGCATTCGACAATCTCATGGATGAGGTCATCGAAGATCTTTGTCATGGCCCTTTGGTAGGTAGCGCCGGCGTTCTTTAAACCGAAAGGCATCACCTTATAGTAGAATATACCCAGCGGAGTCCGGAAGGCGGTATGTTTTTTGTCTTCAGGATGCATCTTTATTTGGTTGTATCCTGAAGATCCATCCATGAAGGAGAAGTCCTCATGGGTAGACGTGTTATCAATCATTAGCTCGGTAATAGGTACTGGGAAGTCATCCTTCGGGCAAGCTTTGTTGGGGTCCTGCAAGTTCACACAGATGCGCACCGTCCCATTTTTCTTTATCATCGGAACGATGTTAGCGATCCAGTCGGGATATTGAACTTCTTGGATGAAGCCGGAGTCAATTAGTTTCTTGACTTCAGTGCTGATACTCATCTCAAGTTCGAGCCGCATTCTTCTTAGCGCCTGTTTGACTGGCTTTATGTCTGGCGATATAGCCAGTTTATGTACTACTACCTTTGAATCTAGACTCGGCATTTCGGAATAGTTCCATGTGAAGCAGTCATTATACTGCATAAGCATGTCTTTTAACGTGGCTACCTGTTTTTTAGATAGCAGTTCACTGACGAACGTTGGCTTCAAATTGTTTTCCGTCCCTAAGTCAATTTTGCTTAGGTTGTCCGCCATAGTATGTATCCCGTCTTCCAGCTCTTTTGGTGCTGATGGAAACTTTAAGATCACCTCATCCTCGTCTTCATTTGCGAAGCACTTGAAGGGGTCATCTATAGTCTCGTGCTCTCCCTCCTTTGAGAGTGTTAGCACATGGTAAGTATGGGTCTGCTTCCATTCTTGACGTTGAGCCGTTCCTGTCCTCACGGTATAGGTCCTCTTTGGCTCATGCTTTTGTGGTAGGGTTACCCTCCAGCTGTCGGATAAAGTGAACCTGCCTTATTGATACTGGTCATCGACCCAGTCTTTGAAGGTGAAGCGGTATTTAAGGGGATGACCTATGGCTCGATGGTAGGAGCAATAATCTGGGTGATGGACCTAGTTTATTTGTTCGGGGTGTCGAGACTCCGGAAGCATCATCATTTTGTGCTACATGACAAGGTTGAATATTTTCCTTGTCTTGTCTTGAGGGAAAGAGTATTCCCGACCCATCTTCTTTATAAAGGACGGGTTCCAACCAAGTTTTTCTTGATAGCAGGGCTTCTTAGATCTGCCTTGTTGTTTGTGAACGTTGTTTGCGCTCTTTGTCCTATTTTTTCCTCTATTTCGGGCTTTTTCATTTTTGCGAGGACATATAGCGAGCTGGGGATAAAGGGCATTGTAGTCTTCTTTCTCCACAGGTTACTGATTGAGGCGTTGCGTCCTGGCTTTTTCATATTTAGCCATTTCGCGGCTGTGGTTGTCTCTACTCTTTTGACAAGCCTCTTTTATTAGCTTGTCTATTTGTTTTTCGAGCGGCATACTTAACGTTCTTAGAGCCGGATTTCGCTCTGTTTCAACGTCACGGCCATTTGGAAGAGCATTTTCCTCTTCTCTGGCGCTGTTTATGACGCTGCAGCTGTAGAACTGCTCCCGTTTCATGGACTGAACGTATCCGAGACTGGTTGTCTCCATCTTTCCGTTGGGCATCTTTCGTGGAGTCCCGGGAATATCCCAAATCTTTTTGTAGAATTGGGCTTGGCGAACAGTTCTTTTGAGTGGTACACCTTGGCATCTTAACAGTTTTATCAATCCCTCCGCGTAGTAACTTGGAAGACGGATCGGTTGAAGCCTGTCGAGTGGGAAATCGGCACCGTGCCAGACTTCTTTATTTACTCTGGTCTCCATAGATTGGTATAAGAGGATCGCTTTTTCACCTCCTCGCCTGGGAGGGATGTAGAAAGTCTGCAGTTCTTGTACGCTATATGTACGGAGCGCATTAAGTTCCTTATAATGTCGAGGCGGAGCCATTGTGATTTGAAGGTTCTGATCTGCTTCGTCAAGAGTTTGCATTGGCGGGCAGATGGAGAACACTACGTTGGCCTCATCCTCAGAGTCGCTGCCAAATACCAAGATAGGAGTAGATGGTCCGGGCTTGTTGTCTTGGTGTTGCCCCGAGTATACTATTTCTTCATCTTCCTCGGTATCGTTTCGAAAGATCGGGATGGTGGCGATGGACTTCTGTTTATCTTTCGGCTTATGACACCTTTCTGTATCTTCGAAGTCTGGTAGAAAGTACTTTGCGTCTTCATATTTCCAGACCTCATTTACGGAGAACAGATTCAGCTCTCCTGTGACGGTGCATTCCAAACCATCCTTGAAATACTTCATACACTGATGTTGTGTAGAAGGTACGACATTGTACTCATGCAGCCAGGGCCTGCCGAGCAAAACGTTATAGCAAGTCCCGGGGTCAATGACGTGAAATTTGATGTCGGTGACGAGCAAGCCGAAGCGTAACATTATAATTACGGACCACAGTGTCCGTGACGACTGTGAGTCGAACCTGGAGATGATAATTTTTTCTCGGGCTAAGTGCTGAACATTCATGCAGATCTCCTTTAGCACTTTCATGTTGAGAAGGTTGACGGAGGATCCGTTGTTGACAAAGATTTTCCCTATTTTGATGTCATGGCAGTACCCGGTAAAGTATAACGGGCGGTTATGCTCGCATGTACCGAGGAGAAGATCTTCATCGCTGAATGTAATGTCAACTGTATGAACCTCTGCCAGCTTGTCCTTCATCTTCTCTTCTGCGAGGAAAGCTTGGAACCGATCAGGCTCTTGTAATGCACTGATCAGAGAATCTCATGCCTCTTTGGATGGGAGGAGAGTATCCAATATGCTTAGTTGTGAAGATATTTTCCTCAAATGTTCCAGGACATTGTAATCCACCTTATTTTTCTTGGGCGGGTCCCTCACTGCGAGTTCTTTGACAACTCTACCGTCGAGGGCAATTTCCTCAGGGATTTTTTCTTTCCCTTTGTCTCTTTTGCTCGAACCTTTGTTTGTAGGTCCAAGGTTCTTCTTAGGCAGCGTGCGGTTACACAGCTGAATATTCTCGCGGTTCTTCTCCTCCTCTTCTTTTTTGGAGGTGGAGTCTTTGCAGACGGGGCTAAGGGTTATTTCATCCTCAGAATCGCTCCTGAAAGTAAGAACTTGGGGATTTTCCCTTTCCGAACTGGTATCAACCATATGACAGTTGCCAGTCATTTTTTCACACGCATCTGTCACTCTCTTTTGCTGTCGACGAGCTTTGCGCTTCATCCTCTTGAAGTGTTTTTGATGGGCAAGGTATCCTTGCCACCACTTCTTGAAGGCACTGCATTCCTCGGTTGGGTGGGTAACCCTCCGATGATATAGACAGTCGTTTGGATGTGAATCTTCTCCGTCGAGGTATATGACCTCGGGAGTGTTTCTTACGAGAGGTGGCAGCTTCATTCCCATTGACAGGGCTTTGGCGAACCGCTTCTCTGCCTTGTTCCTACTTTTATTTGTCGCAGGTATGCCTTGGTTTGGTTGGAGTACTTTTCGACTCCACCTTGCCGCAGCTTCTTCATCCTGACGCTGACTCTTAGCCTTTTCGTATATGGTTGTTTCGCGTTCTCGGTCAGCTTTCCTTTTTCGAAATGCTTCGTTTAACAGCCTATCGGTCAGGTCCTCTGGCAGTTCCCGGGATTTTAGCGCCGATTTTGCCCCCAGTTCCTCTGCGTTGTTTTATGACGCCGAGGGAGTTTCTTCGTCATTTAAAAACGAATGGAGACCATGTGTCAACTTGCTACATAGTCTTCAGTTTCTTCTGATGAGTCATTTTCCTCATCGTTTTCACTATCTTCGTTCTTAAGAATATGCTTGAGGAACTCTTAGAGCGTGACCGGTTTCCACGCCTTCTGGTTGTACTCCTCCAGCGCGTGAATGTACTTTTGTATGTTTGTGCGCTTGTCGTCATACTCGGCAAGCTCGAAGGCTTCTTGGTCTTCTTCTTTTTCTTCGAACACTTTGAAGGCTTGACTTATGGATTTTGCCCTTTGTCAACATATTTCGGTATGGGACGTGGTTTCAGCATCCTTTGATGATTTCAGGTTCAAGTGGGCTTTTCTACCTGACTGCTGGACATGCCTGTTGATCCTTCAGCATTCTTTTGGTCTTTGCTGAATGAACAATTTCCCATGGAGTTTCTTCCACGAGCGAGCATGATGCCCCGGGTGCATCCACCTTTTTGGGAGTGTGCTTCTGTGGCAGGTTCACCCTCCAGTTCTCAGAAAGCGCGAACTTCCCCTGTTGATACTGATCCTCGACCCAGTTCTTGAAGATGTACCAATTCTCAATTGGGTGGCTTACCATTATGTGATAGGAGCAGTAGTTGGGGTTGTTGACGTCGCCGGGTTACGGTGGACGCCGTGGGTCTGGCAATGTAATGAGTTTGTTATGCATTACCAAATCAAATAGCGTCCTCGTCTTATCGCGGGGAAATGAGTAAGCATGTCCTAGCCTTTCTTCTAGGGATAGGCATGGGCGTGCATTGTTTTAGCGAGCCGCCAGTTTTAGGTCGCTCGGTTGTTGTTGTGTGTTGGCGACGAAGGCCGCTTTTCTTTTACCCTTGGCATTTCGAGGGTCCTTACTTGAGGAGGAAGGCCCGTAGCTCATCTGGTCCATTTAGGCCAGTTTATCTATTAGAGCCTAGAAGGTAGTTGTTGGCTATAGTGCCCTCAAGTCAATTATTGGATTGCAGGCACATGATTGCAATGATTGAGGAAGGACCTATACCGGTAGAACAGTCTTACTCGAGATGATCGTATGCTATCTAGTTTGTCTTTATCATCGTGTACATGCTTCAGGTGACATTACAGATCACTATTACATGTTGATAGAGCCCATAGGATTCATGCTTGACTACCAGCAGTATGATGGCGAGGCGCGGTATTCATGCTTTTACCCTAGTCGTGGGAGTTTCGAGACTGGGCATTGATACTCCAAGAGTAGACTAATGTATACGGATCGAGACCCCGACGAGGTGCGGTGGCCGGTCTCTCAAGCCATTGGTGTCAGTTGGTTCACCTAAGATGTATACAGGTGCTCATTGGGTTATGAGTACACCGGATGGACTCACCGAGAACATGCTAGTTGGTATTATATCTATTGTCAAATAGCAGTTCCCTGGTGACATGTGTACATGTTAGTCTATCGACCTAAGATCGTCATTTGTCTCGTGTGAGTTCCCACTGTGCTTTGATTACTACCCTACCACGGCTCAAAGGAGTCATGCAAACGGGTTTTAGTTGGGTATAGTCCCGAGCTATATGGAGGCAGTGTGCGGATCGTTAGGGGATTCGTCTCTCCCGGTATTGGGGGTTGATGTCACGGTGTTCACGGATGGCCATCACCAAAAATCCTCGGCCGGGATAAATGAGAATTGCCGATATAGAATCGATAGTTTCTCAGTTGGTGATAGGTTTCATGCCGACAGTTATTAGGGGTCTGACTTTATCCACCCCCTAGACTCGATGTGCGATACTCATAGACGAACGGACCGGACTGTACGGATATTGTCACTGTCAGGCTCAGTAGGGTTTCAGGATGAGTTTGCTCGTCGGCCTCCCTTTCGCTCAATACCTGGGCAGCCGTTACGTATAGCTAGTGCCAATGACGTGCTTGTGGTTAAACCCACTACCAACATATTGACGAGTCTTTAGAGTCCCACACAGAGGGTTTTCCTGGTTCGGGCGAAACGTTGTAGAGGCCATATGGTTTTATGGCAGGGTTCGATCATATACGTACACTTGTGCACGGATCATGATCGGACGGATAATAGTAGTGGGCTTTGGTTTAAGCCGGATCCAAGTATTATATTGTTAGATTATTTTCGTCTCGTTGTATTCGTATTCATTCAGAATACGGATGCGGGTATGTATATACAGATGAGGGGTATTCTTATAATTCGTTACAAGATAACTTTAGGGTTGCTATTTCTTTTCTTTCATTTTATATTAAACATTTAGAGTTTTTAAATGTTTAATATTGTTGTGAGGTGGAAAGTGTGAGCATGGGTTTTTTTTTTGGCTTGGACTTTGGTGAGTCATGGTGCATTGATTGATTGAGGTGAGTTGTGAGATATGGTGAAGGATGGGTTGTTTTTTGAGGAAAAAATTTTCTTTCGTTGCAAATCACTAAAACCTCACAACTCCACTCAAGATAAAAGAAGTGTAGCTGTTGTTTGTGTGCAGGGAATTTTCGTGGCTTATTTTTGTGCTGGGAAAATTTCTTGTGTTGCCTTTTTAACACAAACTTTTCACAACCCTACTCAAGAATTTCAGCAGCCACTTCATTCTTCATTCAATGGCCACTTCATTCACAAGCCACAACACTTTCTTCATAAGCAAAACTTGAGCTCACACTTTACTCCAATGGAAACTCTTTCACCTCTACCCTAACATGTCTCATGTGTTGAGCAACATAGGGTGTTTTGAGACAAAATATTCACACACTATTTCTACTTCATCTTGGGTATCTAGGCTAGCAAACTGGATCCCCGAGTTGCTTCGGTTTTGAAGCGGGAGCCCGTATTACTAATCCTCGACGTGGATCGTCTTCGACGAGGAAGACCGGAGAACAAACTTGATCGAGGAAGCCGTGAGGAGCTTAGGACAGAGGTTGAAGACCGAAGGACACGGATCGATCGGTATAACCTCTCTAAACTCCTTTTATAGTTAACTAGTATAGGGTTAATGGTTCGATCCGGGAATCGGGTTCCGTTAGCGCCGGGTTTTAAAAGTTTTTGTTCCGCGTTTGGCCACGGATTGATGGCCAGGGCGCTGGCATAACCTTACATGGTATCAGAGCCAACCCATTAACCGCATACTAGTTGTTTAGACGATATTAAATATCAAAACCGAAATAACTCCAAATCAACACCAACCCATTTTCCATTCTCTATCAATTTTTCCCGTGTCTTCTAAAATTATTTTAGCAACTGCAGAAGACTATTTAGGAGACGACTAGACTACACACCAAACACGAGCCCCTAACTCCACTATTGGACCGGCCGTATTGAGGTAAAATCCGACCTTGCCGGTTTTGTAGTGGATCTGGGACTTGAGTTTTGGTTTGATGTCTAGTCTCTGGAATATTGGTTCAGTGGTATCGTATATCCTGGCAGGTATTTAATTTGGTCATACCAGCCTGGTTACGGTCGTCCAGTTCTGACGATTTGGCCAGCCACTTCACTAGCTTGATGAGCTCGTATTTGTTGAGTGGTGTAATCATCAAGAGCAGCCTTGGAGATCGTTTCCTTCCTGGACACTGATAGAGCCGGAAGAGGGTTTGATGTTTCCCCTCTGTCATCCTCGATGATTATTGGTAGATCCTCAGGTGGGGGTTCTGGCTGAATCATCATTCCAACCATATCCTAGAACAAGAGCGCCATCTGCTTTATGTTGGCGGCTTGCTCAGCAGCTTCTTTGTCTTTTCTTTCAAGCACCCTTCGCGGGAACTCTGTATCGGTCTCCTGTTCTTGGTGTTGTTCGGTTGTTGGATCCGGACTTTCTTTCTGCCCGATGAGTGTTGTCATTTTTGTCAGCATCTCTTGGAGCTTTTGTTGTTGCTCCTAAGCTTTTGTTAGCGACTGAGTTTGTGGTTGATGAGCCACAAAAGCACGGCTTTCCTCTTTCCCGGAAGCCATGTAAACCGTGTATACAATCATGCCCCGAGTCTTGGGGCGTTTGGGTCCATCGCCTTTGGAATTTGCCGCAGACGGTGGGATTTTCTCCGGCCTCCTCCTTTTGTGGGAGTTCGAATTTGAAGGAGCCATTGTAACAGGCACCTGTGTGGAAGAAGTCCCTCGCTGTATGGTGGAGGGATGGTCTTCCTCTTGCCGAGTCTTCGATTTTTTCTGTCGACGAGAGTAGTTTTGATCAATCACGGAGTCCTGGACTTTTCGCCAGACTCTAAGAATTTGGGAAGAGTGCCATTGACGGGGTTGCTCCAGGTTTGCCTGCACTGTGGTTTCTGCAGGCGGGGGCGATTTCTTTAGCACCGTCGTTGGAGAGTTCTTTCGCACCCTTCTAAGAAGATCAAAGTTGTTCCCGGTTAGAACAACAACATCAATTTCTACCTTTGGAGCTGGCGGAGTAAGTCCACAGGGAGAGTTGCCCCCAGCTTTTCTCACCCGGTGCCAGTGGCGACGTCGAGCGTGTCTTGCAGACGGACCGCCTCAGTTTTGGAAGTGGCTTCTTCATGTCCCTAGTTTTGGTGAGGGACTGTTGCTGGTGTCAGCCTATTGAAGACTGACGTCCTTGGTAGAGTTTGCCGAGGAACGGCCAATCTTCTGAAGGCCAATGTTCTGATGGTGGAAGCGCTTTTAACGGGTTCACCTGCAGGAGGAGTTGGGAGGGCTATCCATTTTGGGGCAGCCCCTTCAGGTATGACGAGCCTCTTTGCAAGCCCGTTTTGGTTCTGGCTCAGCCTGTTGAAGACTGAGATGTCTGAGCTTTGACTCAGTCTGTTGAAGACTGAGGCATCGGATTTGGATGGCCTATTGAAAGGGGCTATTGTGGTTGCAATTCAATCGAATACCGACTTCTTAGGAGCTTCGTCTTGCGGCGTTAGGGCGCTGAAACTTGTTGGTGGGATCATAGTCCCGAAGAACAATCCGATAGTGGCTTGAGTTACTTGCCCCACCGGTATTGAAAATATGGAGGCCGTGTTGGGCCCATAAGTCACTCCTCCAGTTGGGAAGGAGCGGGAATTGCTGTTGCAAGTTGTGCAGCTGTAAGCCATCAATTTTTTGCTTCTTCTGAACAGGAACAAGACACCAAATCTTAGTACCTCGAATCCAAGGGCAACCATAGCGAACAACGATTTTGTACACGAAATACGATATACGAAGTGTGGAGTGGAAAGAGGAAAAAGTCCCACCGGGCGTGCCAGAATCTATTCACCGCCGGAAGATGGACCGAGACGTTGGGACGTCTGGCTTGAATTCTGGGGGCAGATGTTATTTGAATTTATCCGTCCATCTCTCCAAAGATGCCAAGTTGATTTATGGCACTATATATCGGTGGTTTGGATGGACGCGGCCATTGTAGCGTGACTACATCAGATTCCCCCTCATTTTATAAAGGGTTTTTAATTGTGGGGATGCTCTTCCCTGCAGACGCAAGTTCCTGCAGTTAATTATGTTACCGTATCGCGATAACCACTTTCTCCTGCTCTGGAAGTTCACTTCGTGTCGTGTGTTTTGTTTTGGTTTGGTTGCCCGTGGATTGTATACGGAGTCTAATTTAAGTCGTCGCCCGTAGGGCGTGGATTAGTCCAAATACATATATTTTTATATTTGGGTTTGGGTTGATTTAAGGATCGTTAATCTGATTTGAGATTAAGATCAGCTTAAACGTATGAGCATTTGGGTTCGATTATTTTAGTTTAAGGACATCGCAGTCCATTATCGCCATGTTTGAGGCGAAGTGTTAGTTTAAGAACGTTTCGGTCCTTTATCACTGTATTTGGGGCGAATATTAGTTTAAGGACATTTCGGTCCATTATCCATCTTGCACGCACGTGTATTTGTTACGTGACGAAGTGAACAATGGTGATATAGAATGTGCCCAATTTGGGGCACGATCCGATTTGAGACGTGCACGTCAATTTGGAAGTGCATCAACAAAAGAAGTTGTTGGTCGTCGGAAACTGCCACCTCTCTGAAGAAGTTAAGGAATTATAACGACATGTATCAGAGGTGTAAAATGATGTATCCTTAAACCAAATCCCGTATTTGAGAAAAATGGGTTGTTGTGGACTTAAGAATTTTTGGTCATATTTGAGACCTTGGAAATCAAGAGCATATGGGCTCAATTAATTTTAAAAAAAACAAAGGGGTTTGACCTAAAGAAACTTAGCCAATTTTGGGCTGAGATTGAGTTTCCATAATTACCCAACAGTGCTTAGCACCGGGACATACAGCGCTTACGTGTGAAACACGTGGGGTGCCAGATTAGTGCTAAGCACTATAGTCATGTGGTACTCACGTGTAAAACACGTGAGGCGCTCAGAAGTGAGCGTTTTTTAGTCATTTTTGACTCATCATAGAGTGCTGAGCACTCTGCATGATACTCACGTGGGAAGCACGTGAGTGCTGGGCTTTAGGCTTTATTTGTTCGTTTCCCTCTTTTTACAGAAGTGCTAAGCACTTGAATAGAGCTCACGTGCATTTCATATGACTGATTCCTTTTGGTGCCGCTGCCTAATTGACAAAGAAGTTTTTCTTTTCTCTTTAGACGCCCACGTGAGAAACACGTGAGGCAGGTTTGGTTGTTCTTTTTGTTTGTTTTTTTAAGCGCTTCTCATGGGAAACACGTGAGGCTTCAAAATAGTGCTAAGCACTAATCGAGTCACCAAGTTATTCTTGTGTTTTCTTAGAGATATTGATCTCTGTTAATGACATTTTTAGTAATTGATGGTCATTAAGATTTCAGTTTTGAAGATCTTGGACCATCATTATCGTTTGTACTGAAGAACTTGTTAGTGTATATGCCCTAGAGGCCATTACAGTATCATACTAGTTTGTATATTACTTAATGAAAGCTTGGGATATTCACAGTTGTATAGACCGTCTTGCTCAAAATGGTAGTATGCTACTTGGTTTGATTCTACTTTAATATGTGCGTGTGTTTCTTTTAGCATATCGCTTATACATATTAGTGGGGCCCTTAGGATTTGCTTAATTACCAGCGTTGTGATGGCAGTCACACTAGTGGGGGCTGGGTAATCTACAAGCACATCCTTATACAGGTCCCTAGTCATAGGATTATCGAGACGAGGCATCGATACTCCGGAGTAGACTAGCGTATACGCTTCTCATCCCAGCAGGGGAGATGGTCTGTCCCACAGCCATTAGTACATCGTACTGAAGATAGTGTGTGAGTGCTCGTTAGGTTACGAGTACACTGGACAGGACTCGTCGGGAACTGTTGGTTGGTACTATACCTATCATCAGATAACAGTTCCCAGGTGACAGGAGTACAGCTTAGTCCGTCGACTTGACACTGCTACTTCGCCTTGAGTGTGTTCCTACTGTACTTTGATTACTACCCTACCACGGCTCAAAGGAGTCGTGCAAACAGGTAGTAGTTGGGTGCAGTCCCGAAGCACTTGGAGGCAGTAGCGGTTAGGCAGGATTCGTCTCTCCGGGTATTGGGGGTTGATATCGCGCTGTGTCTAGGAGAGCCATTACACAAAGTCCCTGGCCAAGGCAAGCGAGATTTACTGGTGGTGTTTCCAGTAGTTTCTCAGGGTGTTCTGGGCTACACTCCGGCATGACTTGTACCGCTATTAGGGGTCTGACGTTTACCGCCCCCTAGGCCCGACATGGGACACTCATCGATGAACAGACCGGATTGTACGGAGATTGTCACATTCAGGCTCAGTAGGAGTTCGGATGGGTTTACCTCATCGGCCTTCTTATCGACATCTACCTGGGGACCGTTACGTACAGCTAGTGCCGCTTGCGATCTGTGGTTAAACCCACTGCTAGCGTGGTGTCGAGTCTTTAGAGTCCCACACAGAGAGTTTCCCTGCACTGGGCAAAAGGTGTAGAGGCCGTATGGTTTTACGGAATGGCTAAGATCACTTACGTGCACTTGTGCGCGTATGATGTTCGGGCAGACGATACTAGTGGGCTTTGGTTTAAGCCGGATCCTAGTATTGTATAGATGGATTAGTTTTGTCTTTTGTGCATTCGCATTTTACGGAATGCGGATGCGCGGGTGTATGCACGGTTGTGAGGAGTAAAGAAGGAGTTGCCTCATTAGGGTTTTGACCATTGATTCGTTCAAAACCATTATGAGGTGAGGAAAATATTTACTAATCCTTTTAATGATAATTATGTTATGGCTAATTGCTTTGGCCATTTGACCATGTTGATCTTTTGACCTAGTTGACCATTGTTGACTTGGATATTTCTTGTGAGCTCTAGACTATTCTTATGGCTTGGATTTAATTTGACATGATAATGGTCAAATCAATGGTAACCATCACACTTTATCATGACAAAAGGATGGTAATTATTTTTCTTATGCATCATTATCTTCTTCTCATTCTCTCTCTTCAAATAAGAGCTCCCATGGTTTGCTTCTTCTTCCTCCTCGCTACAAATTCTTAATAGTCTCATGTGTTGAGCAAATTAGGTTCTAAATAGACAAACAAACCCATCTTCTTCCTCTACATCACCTAGGGCATCAAGAGTAGCAAACTTGTTGCCCTAGTTATTTCGGCTTGAGGTGGAGCTCGGACTATAGACTCTCGGGTGGATCGTCTTCGACTCTAGGAGGCCGCGGAGGTGACCAAGATCCGGATTGATCCTCGGAGCTTACATGGACGAGGAGGACAGTGGAGGGAAGAACCGAAGGACCATTTTCGTGAGGTATAATCTCCTAAGCATAGTAGATAGAACCTCTAGTTGTTTGTTAGAAATGGTTTGGCAAAGATCCTCAAGATAGTCTATGTTACCTTGTGATAAAAATTTGTTTTTAACTATTCCGCCTCCCCGTAAGTACCGGGGTGGGTAACGTAGACTTACAGTGGTATCAGAGCCTCGCTAAACCATTACTAACTTGTTAGCAAAGTGTTAGAAATTCGATCGCCGGAGAAATCGCAAAAATACGTCAAAAATGCACGTTTTCTGTCGTTTTTAAAAACTGGTCCAAAATTTTTTCTAGGGACCTTAAAAATACGTGCAGGCTTTTTTAGGGACACTCAAGAAAAACGAGATCATGAATCGGTCAGACCGCCACGGAAGCGCGGCGAAACTAAGCGTTTCACCGCGGATCCGCGGCCGAGTCGACTCCGAGTCAACTCGTTTTTCATGTAGAGTGTCCAGCATGGTGTTTTGTGATTTCTCTGATATTTTGTTTCTGTCCAGATTTTGTTGAGTACTGTGTTTTGCTTAGGGTAGTTTCAAATCAAGTTATCGATCGAAATTCTAAGTATTTTAGCTAATCGGATCTTCTGTGATGTGATATATGTACTGAACGTTTACTAATCGCTATACGTCGATTAGTGGGGGTTGTACATATCTGTGATCTGTGATGTTGGATTGTGTATATGAACTTGTTGGATTGTCATGATGAATAGCCGGGGGGGTGTTATGAGAGTTTTCATTTTTCATTCAATGTAATAATTGTAAATTGATGTAATATTATTTTTTTTGGTCACACATCCGGGTTGAGGTTGTAGCCACCATTGTATATTATTTTTTTTACTGTTTTTGCACCTAGGATAGACCCAAGGTGGGGTGCACAAACTACCGGGTACTTTGAAGTGCTGAGTGGCCTACTCACGTCGTTGAGAGAGGCTGCTTCACTTCGGGTATTTGGCGGGTAGTTTGCCGCACCTGTAGGGGTCTAGGGTGGGGTTTGGCTATTCATCGCGACCGTGTAATCCGTCTTTCGTTGCAGGCTCGAACGAAACGCGGATTCCTAGCATATCCAATGTGTTCATCTGTGATCTGGAATGACTATCATTGCGTCTGACGAATGTATATATCTATATATGATATCTAGTTGGCGTTGCTTATGTTTTGCATCCATGCTAGTCCAGCCCCCGCTCTGTCGTTAGTTAAGTAACATAACGGGTGATGACGGGGCCCAGTGGCGAATGCGGATGGCATAAGCGTACGTCATATTTTTGTTGTTTTCTGCAATGGTAGGATTAATTGATAGGACGCATTATATTAATGCAAAGAAAACAAACCAAAGTTAAATCGTTGGAACAATTTCAAAACCCACTCTGTTTTTTCAAAACAGCAAAACTTTTTAAAACGCTAAGCTTAAACCACTCCTTTTAAAAACTATCAGGTTTCTTCGATTATATCAAGTTCACTACGTTCACGGTTTCGCCAAAACCATTCGTAGCCCTCCGTCATTTCAGTTAAATGTTCAGTAGTATTTAAGCTATGTATTTTGACCTTCGACAAGGCATAGTGATTGGTAGCTGCTGAATATTTATCTGTAACATAGATAGATGCGTTGGTTTGGGACAGTCGTACTACTATTTTGGCCTTCATCAAGGGTATGTACGGGTGGGTTCAAATTAAGCTGGATAATGACGGGTAGAACTTTACATGTGACTTATGATATGTTGGCCTTCGTCAAGGTCATAAGAGCATGGGGAAAAAATCCACATCGGGAGTTTCTAAAGAAATTGAAACTTGCTAGTGCTGCATACCATTTGGAGTTTGATGATGTTGGTAGGATTCCTTCAGCATTATCACACAATGATATTTGGATCCCGATCCTACTGTGAGTATCCGCTACTCCTCGGGAGATTTCTTCACTTAACGATCAATGCTATAAACCAAGTAGGTGTCTGGAACAGTGTTAGCGAGGTTACGCCTCTAGGGAAAAGAGGTTATTTAATTAAGGAACTTCGTGAAAGCGTCGTAAAACTTCTCTCGAAGTACTGACACTAGTCTGGCTGAACGGTTAAGCAAGTATTGTACGGTGAGATTAATCCTGACTAATTCTTCTTTTATGGTTTGAGGAAGGATTCGAGAAACAGTGGGAGCCATCCTGTTTAGATAAACTAAAAACCAATCTAAACTTGCAAGAGTATCATGCTAAGTGTTTTCTTCTCTTTCTCTCTTAATTGCAGCAACCCAGTGACCAGACATAGGTTACATCTAGATAATAAAATGACTGAATCTGACTGTAATGACTGGCAAAGGTCTGTCCAGATGCCCATTACCCATAATAAACTGGGAGACCTCTTCACTAATCAAACCCCTGCCGTCTCAGGACCAGTTTCCACTGTCACGGATATTGATATCCGTAAGACATCGGAAAAGGACGGTGCGAATGCCAAGTGCCTCGTGCTGGCCTCAGTTGATGGTACATACCAGAGGCAGCACGAGAAGATGGACTTAGTTTCTATCTTCCTCCATAACAAAGATTTATATGGAGAGCAATCTCGTATCGCAAGATATGAGACCTCAAACGAATTACTTCAAGCTAGATTGGCTGTCGGGTCATCTGTAGGGGACAACGTCCTTACAGAGACTAGCCATTTTGATGAGCTCACGGATGTGAAGACCACATTGAAGAACGGGTCAAATACTGACTTGATTCTACAGTCTCTGCCCTCTACTTACACCCTGAAGGAAACCAGGGAAGTAGAAGGAAAGGGAAGGGCAAAAGTTTTGGGACTAGATATAGGGAAGGAGGGACGTCCCTATTGTTACGGGAAAGGACATTGGCAGAGGGATTGCAGGGCTAGCAAAGATAGTAGCCAGGATTTGAAGCATGTTGTGTCTTCGGCTTCAGGTGTGTTTGTAATAGAAAACTGTATGTCAATTAACTCTACTTCCTGTGTACTAGATTCCGGATCAGGATCTCATATCTGTAATTCATTACAGGTTTTGAGAAACCGTAGAGTTAGCAGGGTAGGTGATATGACTCTCAGAGTTGCAAACGGAATGAGCGTGAACGCTGAATCCGTAGGGGAATGTTTCCCCCAATCAGAGCAAAGCTCTGTTGAAATTCAAAATTCAAAATTTTGAAGCAACGCTTCAAATCTCGGGCGCAACGCGCCACATGTCAGGCGCTGATACGTCAGCACAGCGCCCAAGAAGGCGCGCCCAATCAGAGCAAAGCTCTGTTTTAAACAAAATTAAATGAAGAAACGCTTCAGTTGCTGCGCTTTGCGCTGCGCAACACGTGTCGGCGCAGATGCGCTAGCGCAGTGACGCTGCGCTGTGCGCGGCGCGACACGTGTCGGCGCAGATGCGCTAGCGCAGTTGCGCTGCGCGACACGTGTCGGCGCAGATGCGCTAGCTCAGTAGCGCTGCGATGTGCGCTGCGCGACACGTGTCAGCGCAGATGCGCTAGCGCAGTAGCACTAGCGCAGTAGCGCTGCGCTGAGCGACACGTGTCACGCGCTGGGGCATTTGCGCCAAACAGAATTAAGATTTTAAAAAAATCTTTCTGTCCTTGTTAAAACAAGAAGATTTTCTTCTGTAAAACAGAAGCCCTTGGATCAAAGATCCAACGGTGGGGAAAATTTCCCAAATCACTCAGAGAAAGATCTCTTTAACAAATTTAACTAATTTATGAGCACTATAAAAAGGACCCTAGATCTCAATTCAAAGGCATCAACATTTTATAAAAAAAAAAAGAGAGAAAGAGAACTCTGAAGAACTTCTCAAGAACAAAAAAGGTAAAAACCTTTAGAAAAAGAGAAAGTTCTCTTATGAACAGATCATAGATCTTTAATAAAAAAATAAAAAAAAAATAGTGCTTTGCACTTTTTATGAACCTTTGGTTCTCTGAGATAAGAAAAACAAGAAAAACTTATTTTTCTTTGATCTAAATTAGATCAAGAAATCAAATAGTGCTTTGCACTTCTGTTTTTGAATCTAAAAGATTCTTAGTGCTTTGCACTTGCAAACTGCGCTGTTGCGCTCTTGGGAGTGTGCCACGTGTCAGCAGCGCAAGCGCAGCGCACTAGCACAGCGCACTAGCGCAGCGCATTGCGCTTGCGCGACACGTGTCAACACTACAAGCGCTTGCGCTCTCGGATTGGCGCAAAGCGCCTGAAAATGCAATGCATTTTCTAAAGGGCCAGGCCCAAATCAAAAAGACCAACAGGCCAAAATAAATTGCAAAGCAATAAAAAAGGGCAGAGCCCAAACAAAATGGATGCTCTGCATGATTTATAAAAGGGCAGAGCCCAGTCCAAACAAAAATAGAAAATAATGCAATGGGCTAAGTCCTAGTACAGGCCCAAAGCAAATAAAATGTTGAACATTTTCAACTAGACTTAGCCCAATTTTGGCCGTAAGTCCTCAAATTAAATTGACTGAGCAAGATTGCTCTCTTAAATCAATTTACGACCGGTTCGAGGGTACATCTCCGAACTCCTCTGACACCCATCGTTGTAATCCTTCAACGACGTCAGAGAGGTGACGGGTCCCGATGACCACACATCAACATGGACTGCGGGGTCCTTAAACTCGTGGACCGAAACGTCCTTAAACTAATGTTAGACCGAAACGTCCTTAAACTAATAGCGGACCGTCATGTCCCTAAACTGGAATATAGACCACCACGTCCCTAAACTAGAACACGGACCACCACGTCCCTAAACTGGAATATGGACCCCCATGTCCCTAAACTGGCAATGGACCGCAAGGTCCTTAAACTACCTATGGACCCCTACATCCCTAAACTGGAACAATAGAGCCTCCAAATACTCTTTTGCCGGATCTAAACGGTCCCGTTTGAGTTGATCTTAGCCCCAAATACGGCTAACGTATCCTTAAACATTTAAATGGACTATAAAACTCCAAATCGACTTTGGTTCAAGGGTACATCTCTGAACTCCTCTGACACCTATCGGTGTAATCCTTCAACAACGTCAGAGAGGTGATGAGTCCTGACGGCCATATATTAAACGGATCACTACGTTAAGTTGATCTTAGTCTCAAACGGGACTAACGTATCCTTAACGAACGTTTAAGTTGATCTTAGCCTCAATACGGCTAACGCATCCTTAAACTAAAAACACCAAACCCAAATCTAAGTAAATACGGATTTGGACTAATCCACGTCCTATAGGCGACGGCATTATTCAGTCTCCGTATACAATCCACGGGCAACCACAAACAAAACAAACACACACGACACGAAGTGAAATTCTGGAGAAGGAAAAAGTGGTTACCGCGATGCGGTAGCGTAATTAACTGCAGGGGCTTGCGCCTGCAGGGAAGAGCGTCCCCACAATCAAAAACCCCTCTAGCGAGGGGGAATCTGACGAAGTCTGCTACATCGGCCGTATCCGTCTAAACCTTCGATACACGGTGCCATAAATCAACTTGGCATCTTCGGAGAGGTAGACGGATAAAACCATATAGCATCTGTCCCGAACCTCAGGCCAGACGTCCTAGCGTCGTCGCCGCCGTTCGGAGGGGAACAGATTCTGGCACGCCCGGTGGGACCTTTTCCTCTTTCCACTCCACACTTCGTGTGTCGTGTTCGCGAGCAAATCGCGATTTGCTGTGGTTGCCTGTGGATTCAAGGTACTTAGATTTGGTGTCTTTCTCCGTGCAGGAAACAGAAGATCAATGTCTTCAAGCTGCACTACCTGCAACTGCAACTCTCGCTCCGTCCCTGCTGGAGGAGTGACTTATGGGACCCAAGCGGCTTCCTTCCTCGCTCTGCCGGTAGACCAGGTGACCCAGGCCACCACCGGCCTGTTTTTCGGGACCATGATCCCACCTACAAGCTTCTCTATACCAATACCTGCACCGGAAGTGAACAAGAAGTCGGTCTTCGACCGGCTCACTGCTACGACGACCCCTGTCAACGGGTCGCCCACTACCAAACCGACAGCCTCTGTTTTCACCAGGCTAAATTAGAACTCTAAATTGGCTGTCCCAAGGAAGGAAATAACTGCTGCTCCAGAAGTCGCCAAGACGGCTTCCCCTGTCAAAGAGTCAGTCTTTTCAAGACTGACGATTCCTGCTCCTGCCCCTACCCGAGGATTCGTCTTCGACAGGTTGACTATCACCCCTCAAAAGACAACTTCAGTCTTTAAGAGGTTAACACCGGCGGCGCCTCATTCAGACAGGGGGAAAAAAGATGTCTCAATTTCCGAGCCAGTCCCAACGGCTCGTCATGCTCGACGTCGCCATTGGCAACGAGTGAGGAAGGCAGAGGGTAACTCCCCCTCAGGGCTAACTCCACTGGCTCCAGTGGTAGAAGTCAACGCTGCTGTTCCAACTGGGAACAGCTTTGAACTGCTGAGGAGGGTACGTAAGAATTCTCCAACCGCTACATTGAAAAGATCTCCTCCGCCCGCGGAGAGAGTTCCGGAAACAAAACAAGAACAGCCCTCTCAACGGCTGTCCTCAAAAATACACAAGGTTTGGCGAAGGGTTCAGGACTCCGTGATCGACCCAGATCACTCTCGTCAACAAAAGAAGACGAAGGTGCAAAAAGAAAAAGACCGCCCCATTAAACAGCAGGGGACAACGATCGCTAGGGTACCCACTGCCACAACCCCTTTAACTTCAACGGCCCACAAAAGAAGGAGGCCAGAGAAAACCCCCGCGCCGGCGACAAATATCAGAGGTGGTAAACCCAAACGCCCTAAGTCAGGGGGCATTGTAGTTCATACCGTCTACGTGGCATCTGGTAAAGAAGACAGCCGCATATCTACAGGTCATCGACCGCTCACCCGATCAGTGACCAAGGCACAGGAGCAACAGCAAAAGCTCCAAGAAATGATGAATGCTATGGCCGCACTTACAGGGCCAAAAGAAAACCCTGAAGCGTCCTCGGATGAACGCCAAGAGGAAGAAACCGACGCCGAATTCCTTCGCCGGATATTGGAGAAGAAGGACAAAGAGGCTGCTGAACAAGTAGCCAACATACAGCGTATGGGCCTCCTCTTCCAAGACATGATAGGGATGATGATACAACAAGATCCTCCGACCGAAGAGCCCCCGATCGTCCTTGGAGACGATAGGGAGAGACATCAAATCCTCCACCAGCTCTGTCGACGGCTAAAGAGGATACAATCTTCAAAGCTGATTTGGATGAGTACATCGCCCAACAAATACGGGTTCATCATGCGACCGAAGCAGCCGGCCAGGTCGTAAAAACGGGGCGGACATATCCAAGTTGGTACGATCAAATCAAGTACCCACCCGATTACACAATTCCCAAGTTCCATGTCTATAAGGGGACGGGTAATCCTCACCAACATGTTGCCCAGTTCAGGGCACTCTACGGTAACACCGGTGCTGATGACAAGCTGTTGCTTCGCCAGTTTGTTGGAAGTTTATCAGATACGGCGTTCGAGTGGTACTCTGAGCTCCCGAACGACTCTATCAAAACCTTCGCGGAGATGGAGCTACTGTTTACTCAGCGTTTTGCAAGCGCCAGTGAACGTACCCCGATGACGGCACTGATTAACGCCAGGGTAAAGCCGGGCGAGACGTGGGTTTAGTACGCTATACGATGGCGGAACTTATGGTCGAAGTGTGAGCAGCGCATTGAAGAAGCTCACGCAGTGAGTATGTTTGTAGGAACCCTCGATCCACAAGCAACCATCTCGCAATTTATGATTTTTTTCAAGCCGACTACCTTCCAGGCTTTGATTGACAAGCTAGCGCAGATGGATCAGATGGGCCATAAACCCCCTCTTCCAAAGCCGGACTCCCGAAGTGACAAAGGGAAGGGAAAAGTGATCGTCGTCGCTAATGCTCAACAACAACCGAGCGACTCGAAGCCGGTTACTCGTCAAAATAATATGCGTCCGTACGTGGCCCTTGAGGAGAGGTTAGGACGTTCTTACTCCTTTCCCCGCGATAAAACGAGAAGGTTATTCGAGCTGGCATTACGCAACAGACTCATAAATCTGCCGGAACCAAAACGCCCGTTGCAACCAAGTGATATCAACGAGCCCAACTACTGTCCTTATCATCGAGTACTGGGTCATCCAATCGAGGATTGCTACGTTTTCAAAAATTGGCTTGAAAACCAGTACCGACAGGGTAAATTCGCGTTATCTGACAAATGGAAGGTGAATCCCCCGCAGCCCCACACCTCTAAAGGGACGAATACGCCGGGAGCAACATGCTCCGTCGTTGAAGAAGCTCCTTGGGAGGTTGTATTATCAGCCAAGACAAAGAGGATGCTAAACGATCTTCAGACATGTCCAGCGATCAAGTGGAAGAACCCGTTGGAACAGCAAGTCATTGAAGGGATGTTGAAGCCACGTCCAACTCCAAAGAATGATGGTGGTGGCTCAAGCACTCGCAACCAGCCGTCAAAATCCTCGAAGAAGAAGAAAAAGAAGTCAAAGAAGTCCTTGAAGCCTGGCGACAAGCGCTTGGACTTGCAAAAACAAATTGACGCGCTGGAGGAATACAACCAGAAAGCACGGACTCCCATTACACTCCAAGAGTTCCTCAATCACGTCTTTCAAGAGGAAGATGAGGGAGAAACCTCATCTGATGAATCTGAAGAATGCGTGGCGGGCTGTCATGTAATTTCTCATTCGTTCATGAACGATGAAGAAACTCCTTGTACTGGAACGCTGGGGGCAAATCCTGAATCAAAAATTCTGGGGCCATCAGATGAAGTAATTGACGCATTCCTTAATGAAGCTCGGTTGAAAAGTAAAGCTGATCGAGAACGCGAGACGGACATATTTGAAAGGGCCAAGCGCCAGCGACTTGATGAAAGAGCTGAGATGATCCCGCTGGAGCAAAACACCCCCACTGCCGACAAAAGCCAATTCAAGATGAGGAAAAGGTTTGCTAAGGCCATATCAATGGGCATGAAGCTACCATCCTCTGAAGGAAACATCACCGGTGAAGTGGAAACGCACCCCTCCTATTGCTTATATCATCAGAAGGTTTCGCACCCCACTCAAGAGTGCAAAGCTTTCGATAGATGGTGGCAAGGGTATATAGCTCATCAACAACACTTTAAACGGGAAAAGCGTAAAACTCGTCGGGAGCAAAGAAATACAACCGGAGAGCTTAAAAGAACTACTGGCGATTGTCTCGTGGTTAACACCGGCGGGTCACAAGTGCCTACATTCGGGAGTGATTCTGATGAGGAGCTGGAACTTGCCCCTCTCTTTAAAGAATCCACTTCGGGAAAAGAAGAAGAGCTGAAGGTCTGCGAAAATATCCGGCTGCGGAATCGGACGCTGCCTGAAAAGAACCTCGGACCCTTAAACAGAAAAGATAAAGGGAAAGAAAAGGTCTCTGAAGATATCGTCTTAGATGACCAAGTGGTGGAAGAGCTAGCCGCCAAGGACCTGCCAAAGAAGAATAAGGTGGATTACAACGTCTTAGCGCATCTGAGAAAGCTGCCCTCACAGCTCAGCATTCTTGACGCCCTTTTGCTATCAAAAGAGGCGAGAGATTCGTTGGTTAAGGCACTACAAGATCCGGAATAATTCCAAGCTTGCCTGGCCGAGGAAAAGATGAAGGATGAATTGGAGGAAGTGCACACGACCGATGTCACTTTCGGCGACGAGGACCTTCTCCTTGGGACGTGCGAGCACAATCGCCCCCTCTATGTCTCAGGATACTGTCACGATATAAAAATAGGCAAAATCCTGATCGACAATGGATCCTCCGTTAATCTCCTCAATGTACGGGTCTTAAAAGAAATCTGCATGAGCGTCCAGTACCTTGCTCGTGACAAGATCACCATCTCCGGGTTTGACTCCCAGTCATCAAGAACTATTGGGTCTGTGATACTGACGCTACGCTTCGGGCTACTCGTCACGGACATTAAGTTCCACGTCATAGACGCCAAGACATGCTACAACGCTTTGCTCGGCCAACCATGGTTACACGAGTACAACATCATCCCTTCTACACAACATCAGTGTATGAAGTATTTTAAGGATGGCTTCGAGTATACCGTGACGGGAGAACTGAACCCGTTCTTTGTGAACGAGGTCCGCAAATACGAAGATGCCAAATACTTCTTACCGGATTTCGAAGATACAGAGAAGTATCACAAGCCGAAGAATAAAGCTAATGCCACCATCCCTGTCTTCGGCAGTGATCCCGAGGAGGAAGAGGAGATAGTGTATTCGGGTCCGCCCCAACACAACAATCCAGGACCATTCGCTCCTACGTTGATCTTTGGTAGCGACTCAGAAGATGAGATCCATGCTGTATTCTCTGCTCGACCTTCAATACGAAAGTTCGCTGACGAAGAACAAAGTCTACAAGTCGCCATGGTGCCGCTTAAACACCATAAAGAACTGGATGCACTTAATATTTACAATGTAGAAGAGCTGCAAACGTTCTATATCCCTCCCAGGCGAGAGAGCGAGAAAGCAATTCTGTTCTACCGCTCTGAAGAAATCAATATGGAAAAAGAAATCTGGCATGGCGCGGATCCTACGCTCGACAGGCTTCAGCCTATCCGTCTTCCCAGATATTATACAGAGGGTTTGAAAAAGCTGCTGAAACGTCAGGGGATATCCTTCAAGCAGACCGCTCGAAAAGCCAAGTTCTATGACAAAATCTGGAACGTTCCTGGGACTCAACGCAAACTGCCTAATAGGAGAATGGAGACAAAAGTACTTGGATACATCCGGTCAAAGAAACGGGAGCTACTAAACAGCTGCTATGTCATGTATGACTTCGATGAAGAAACGGATGCTTAATGGGAGGACGCTAATCCTGAGCCAGTGAAAGTTCCAGATGCAAAAGAGCTCATTCCGTCGTTCGAAGAACAAATGGACAAGCTCATAAGGGAAGCAGGTCAAAAAGTCCGGGACGACCATAACCGCGAAATGGCCATCTACGAAAAAGCCAGAACGCAACGCCTCCTTCAACAGGCCGTGAAAGATGAAAATGCCGCTCCTTGTCAACCTGTTATAAAGAAGGCTCGACGCAAAAGCAGAAATAAGTCGAAAGGCCAAAAAGGCGCTCAACAGCAACAAAGCAGGGCTAAGAAGCCACGCAAACGGGAGTCGAGCGTTATTGATCTATCCCTCATGAAGAAAATGGGTCGAGCATACTCTTTTCCTCGGGATAAGACGAAGAGGATACTTGACCTTGCTCTAAAACATCAGATTCTTACACTGCCGGAGTCTAAACACCCCGAACAAGCGGGCAAAGTCTCACACCCGAACTATTGCTCTTACCATCGAATAATAGGGCATCCTCTTGAAGATTGCTTCACTTTCAAGAACTGGGTTGAAGATCAGTATCAGCTTGGCAAATTCACTCTGCCTGACAGTTGGAGGGTAGCGCCGCCACAGAAGCACGAGTCTAAGGCCACGAAAGAAGAACCGGTTCCACATTGGGATTGGAAGCGAATTCGTACTTGTCACGTGATAACGATATTAAAAGAAATGCCCGAGAACATGGATGACCTTCCCTGGTGCTTCGAAAACAACAACGACTAGATAATCTCAGAATTTCCACCAGCGCCAAAAGAGCTGGAAGATGGAATCCATACCACTGCAGATAACCTTAAGAAAATTGAGTTGGGAACGGCAAATGACCCGCGACCGACATTCATCAGCGAGCTGCTATCTGAACAAAGGGTGGCTGCGTTAAAGGACGTGCTTCTACAGCATAGAGATTGCTTCGCGTGGAACTATTCCGAAATGCCGGGACTAGATCCAGAAATTGCTGTGCACAGATTGGCGATATCCCCGGACATCAAGCCAGTCAAACAGGCGCCGAGGAGAATACGGCTCGAGCTTGAGATGAGCATCAACGCCGAGGTCAAAATGTTAATCGACTCTGGCTTCATCCAGGAAGTTCAATACCCTGAATGGATCGCCAACATCGTCCCGGTGATGAAGAAAAATGGGACAGTGCGCATATGCGTGGACTTCCGAGATCACAATAAAGCCTGCCCGAAGGATGATTTCCCAGTACCAGTCACCGAACTGATGATAGACAATACGTCCACTCATGAGGTTTTCTCCTTCATGGACGGTTCATCGGGGTATAACCAGATAAAGATGCATCCCGAAGATCAGAAGCACACCGCCTTCAGGACTCCTCTGGGTATATTCTGTTACAAGGTGATGCCCTTTGGTCTAAAGAACGCCGGTGCCACCAACCAAAGGGCCATGACGAAGATCTTCGATGACCTTATACACGAAATCGTCGAATGCTATATCGACGATCTCGTGGTTAAAAGCAAATCATACGAGGAACATCTCGAGCATCTAAAGACTGTATTTCGACGCCTTCGACAATACAACTTGAAGATGAACCCCCTCAAGTGTGCATTCGGAGTTTCCTCGGGCAAATTCCTGGGATTCATCGTCCGACACCGGGGTATTGAAATAGATCTATCAAAGATCAAAGCGATCATAGAAATGCCTCCGCCAAGGACTCTCAAACAGCTGCGGTCTCTCCAAGAAAAGCTTGCGTATATACGACGATTTATAGCCAACCTTTCAGGCAAGTGCCGTCCTTACAGCCACCTGATGAAGAAGGGAACCCTGTTCGTTTGGGACCAAAAATGCCAAAGCGCGCTAGACGAGATCAAACAATACCTACAGAACCCGCCAGTGCTGGCTGCTCCGGTCAAGGGAAAACCCCTCATTCTTTATACAACCGCCCTCGAAGGTTCCTTAGGCGCATTATAGGCACAAGAGAACGACCAAGGGAAAGAAAGAGCACTCTACTACTTAAGTCGAGTTCTGCTGGGGGCAGAAAGCAACTACTCCCCCATTGAAAAACACTGCCTGGCGTTGATCTTCGCGATAACAAAGCTCAGGCACTATGCGTTAGCGCGTGAGATCCGTCTCATTTCAAAGGTGGACCCTCTTAAATATTTAATGTCGAAGGCCATATTGACAGGACGACTCGCTAAATGGGCCCTGCTCTTGATGGAGTTCTCGATAACGTATCAACCTCTCAAGGCAGTGAAAGGCCAGGCCATCGCCGACTTTCTCGCTGAGCATCCGATACCCGCCGATTCTCCTTTGAATTGCGATCTTCCAGACGAACATGCGTTTGACGCGATTGGCGGTAATGATACCCAATGGGAGCTTTATTTCGATGGAGCATCTTCCATGAAAAGGCGCAAACAAGGTACCTCTATAATCAAATCGGGGGTAGGCCTCATCTTCGTGACTCCACAAGGAGGGATAATGCGCTTCGCTTTCTCCTTAACAGAGCCGAGGACAAATAACGAAGCCGAATACGAAGCTTTGATAGCAGGCCTTGAGATCGCCATTGACATGGGAATTGGAGACCTCCTCATATACGGGGATTCTCAGCTGATCATTAGTCAAGTAAACGGCGACTACCAAACGTGCAATCCAGAACTGGTGAAGTACGGCGAAAAAGTGCAACAACTGTTGACCCAAATTCCCTCATATACTTTGGAGAACATACCGCGCGCGGAAAACAGCAAGGCAGACGCGTTGGCCAAACTTGCTAAAGAACTGGCTGACGAGAACCTCGATGATGTTAGAATCGTGGTGCAAAGCCGTCGGGTGCTTGCCCCAGCAGAAATATCTCTGGAATCATCCGAAGAAAAAGGAGCGACTGAACAGACGACCTTGCAAATAGAAGACCGGAAAAAGGCTGAGGATTGGAGAGAAATCTTTATAGATTACTTCAAGTCCCACCGATTGCCTGAAGAAGCATCCACAAGACATCAGCTCATGAAACGAGCTCTGTCTTTCACCTTCGTCAATGATACTCTATACAAGAGGTCATTCGATTCTCTGTGGCTGAGATGCTTGGGACCTGACGAAGCGAAAAGAGTCATTCAGGAAGTTCATGATGGACTCTGCGGTTCTCACCAAGCGGGCCCAAAGATGAAGTTGAAGATCAAACGGATGGGCTACTACTGGCCCACGATGATTCAAGATTGTCTCGAATATGCGAAGCAATGTCACTCATGCCAAATCCATGGGGACTTCATCCACCAACATCCAAATCCATTACATCCAACGGTGGCTAGCTGGCCGTTCGAAATGTGGGGAACTGACATAGTCGGCCCCATCGAACCAGCATCGTCCAGAGGACATCGTTTCATCCTGGCAATGACTGACTATTTTTCCAAATGGGCAGAAGCGGTACCGTTGAGGGAAGTGAAGACGGAGAATATTCTCCATTTCTTCAAGACGCATGTCATATATCGGTTTGGAACGCCAAGACGACTCCGATAACGGGCCAGCCTACAGAAGCTACAAAATCAGTCGCTTCGCGCAACAGCATAATATAGACTGGAGATATTCCTCAGTTTATAATCCGCGAGCTAATGGTCTAGCTGAGGCCTTCAACAAGACCTTGATGAAGATCGTGATGAAAACGGTGTCACGAAATAAGAAAGACTGGCATGAAAGACTGCAAGAAGCTCTCTTGGCGTATCGAACTACGTTTAAAACGGCCACGAACGCAACGCCATATGCGTTGGTATTCGGTACAAAAGCAGTACTCCCCCTCGAGATAGAATTACCCTCTCTACGAGTGGCAGTCCACTACGAGCTGACGGACGAAGAAAATGCTCACCTTCGGCTTGAGGAGCTTAACGCACTTGATGAAACCCGGCTCATAGCGCAACAAAATCTAGAAGCTTATAAAGCGAAGATGACGCGCTCATATGAAAAATTGACCCGACCGAGGACATTCCGCCAAGGCGAACTCGTGTTAGTGGTCAAAAGGCCTATAATCCCCAATCGCGCCAAGCGGGGAAAATTCGAGCCAAACTATGAAGGCCCGTACATCATAGATAAGGTCTACCAGGGTGGGGCCTATCTACTCATGGACATGCACGGTGAAAGGCCTTTCAGGCCAATAAACGGCCGCTTCCTAAAAAGATACTACGCTTAATGAGCCGCAGCCTAGGTCAATGATAGATGACGACGACTATGTCCGCTCGCTATCTTCCTAAGCTCGACCTTTTAAAGCAGTAGCCAGCCTTCTCCTGGACGGACCGAAATGTCCTTAAACTAATAGCAGACCGAAACGTCTTTAAACTACTACCGCAGCATCTTTAGGCTGACGAGATATAAAAAATCATGTAAAAATAAAATAAAATAAATGGTATGTCCATAAGCAAAATGGGCATGGATGAAAACCCGAAAGGGCTCCGTGAGTAAAAACAGCAGGGCTACCGGCGAGTGTTCGTGAAAACATGAAAGGGCGCGGCCTCGTAAAAAAAATAATATAAAAAAAGAAAGTGAATAAAAAAACGGCATGTCCATAAGCAAAATGGGCACGGATGAAAACCCAAAAGGGCTCCGTGAGTAAAAACAGCAGGACTACCGGCGAGTGTTTGTGAAAACCCGAAAGGGCGCAACCTCGTTAAAGAACACTTACAAGATCCTCTCGACCTTGTAAGGAGAAACCACCCGCGTGAGATCCTTACGACTCACAAGGGAGCAACACACTTAGGAATCCCCACGATTCCTAAGGAGAAAATACACTTGCGAGATCCTCACGACTCTTAAGGAGAACTCTCTTATGGGACCCTCACGGCTCATAAGAGTTGAAAGTCTTAAATTACAGAGACCTAAACCTGTGCTTAAGCAACCCCCACAACTTCCGATATTTCCCTACAAGTGGTTCAATACTGACCCTTGTATACAACCCACGGGTGCAAATAAACATTTCCCTAACCAAGTCCCATCCGTGACTGGGGATATGTTTGCATGACCCTTGTAAGTCCTCTCGATTTACAAGGAGAAAACCCTCCTGTAGGATCCTTACGACTTACAAAAGAAACAAGCACTTAGGAATCCTCACGATTCCTAAGAAGAAAATACACTTACAAGATCCTCACGACTTGTAGGGAGAAATACCTTTGTGAGACCCTTACGGCTCATGAAGTCAAAAGTCTTAGTTGACAGGACCTTAACCTTGCTCGCTAAGCGACCCTTGTTCAACATCGACAGAGGTAGATGATGATTCGCTCCTGGAAATATCCCAGTTGTCGCGGTGCTGATGCCGAAATTTGTGTTAAATTTCAGGTTTACGGCGAAAAGCCAATAGGCCGCTCATGCATATGAAATAGCCGAAATGATGGTGCAGCTTGCAATAAAAAGCAGCAAGTAAAGAAAATGTATGCATGGAAAATAGCCGAAATGATTGGGCAACTCGCAATAAAAAGCAGCAAATAAAAATAAAATAAACAGCCGAAATGATTGGGCACCGCGAAAAATAGCCGAAATGATTGGGCAATCGCGACCTTCGCGATATAAAAGCTGAAATGATAGAGCATCGTGGAAATAAAACAAAAAAAATGATGATAAAGCTTTGGCTCTACAGTTAAGATCACATCGATCCCTGTATACAATCCAAGGGCGTAAACAAAGAGGGAACCATACTTTCCCAACAGGCTCCACCAGAAGACGAAGCCAAATCTCGACGATTCATTCCAACTCCGAAGAAACCAGTGTCTTCAGCAAATTCCTCGACTCACGGATACAAACGCTCCTTGACGAGAGCCTCCTGATCCGCGTCGACTCGCAGAGCCGCCAGTGCCTCCGTGGGAAATCCTCGACTCGTTTCAAACCCCAAGGAAACAAATAATCCTTGGTGCTTGGGAAACAAATAATCCCTAGCAAACTCCTCGACTCACGGATACAAACACTCCTTGACGAGAGCCTCCTGATCCGCGTCGACTCGCAGAGCCACCAGTGCCTCCGTGGGAAATCCTCGACTCGTTTCAAACCCTAAGGAAACAAATAATCCTTGGCGCTAGGGAAACAAATAATCCTTAGCAAACTCCTCGACTCACGGATACAAACACTCCTTGACGAGAGCCTCCTGATCCGCATCGACTCGCAGAGCCACCAGTGCCTCCGTGGAAAATCCTCGACTCGTTTCAAACCCCAAGGAAATAAATAATCCTTGGCGCTTGGGAAACAAATAATCCCTAGCAAACTCCTCGACTCACGGATACAAACACTCCTTGACGAGAGCCTCCTGATCCGCGTCGACTCGCAGAGCCACCAGTGCCTCCGTGGGAAATCCTCGACTCGTTTCAAACCCCAAGGAAACAAATAATCCTTGGTGCTAGGGAAACAAATAATCCTTAGCAAACTCCTCGACTCACGGATACAAACACTCCTTGACGAGAGCCTCCTGATCCGCGTCGACTCGCAGAGCCACCAGTGCCTCCGTGGGAAATTCTCGACTCGTTTCAAACCCCAAGGAAACAAATAATCCTTGGCGCTTGGGAAACAAATAATCCCTAGCAAACTCCTCGACTCACGGATACAAACACTTCTTGACGAGAGCCTCCTGATCCGCGTCGACTCGCAGAGCCACCCGTGCCTCCGTGGGAAATTCTCAACTCATTTCAAACCCCAAGGAAACAAATAATCCCTAGCAAACTCCATGACTCCCGGATACAAGCACTCCTTGACGAGAGCCTCCTGATTCGCGTCGGCTCGCAGAGAAACCAGTGTCTCCGCGGGAAAATTCCCGATTCGTCTCAAATTGCAAGATGAAACCTCAGGCAGCAGGGATTAAAAAACTTGCTTCCTGAACAATGGGACCCTGCAAGTCGATCTAAACGATCTCTTGCATACTATTCACGGGTCTCACTCTCCAAAGTTGAGTTTCGACGAGGAGGGAAACAACCGCTTACGAGTCCTCTCGACTCGTAAGAGGGAAAAATTCTCTTATAGGATCCTTACGACTTATAATAGAAAATCACACTTAGGAATCCTCACGATTCCTAAGGAGAAAAACCCACCTACGAGATCCTCTCGATCCGTAGGGAGAAAAATCTCTACGAGACCCTCACGGCTCATGGAGTTGAAAAGCCTTAGGCAGCAGATCTGAACCTGCGGCCTAAGCCATCGCTATTTCTTAAGAAAGTAAAGATGCGTGCTCTATTATCTGTTGATCATGTTTACTAAGGTGGCGTGCTGATAATAAAAGAAAGAAAAGGCGGAGAAATGAGACAAGACATTACAGAAAATGTGTATCTTTTATTCATAAACTTGATTGGGTATAGAATACATTGTGTTAAAGAATAAAAAAAATATATATATACACATTCTTTTATCTACAAGCACAAACGATACAAAGAGGGATAGCTACTGAGGGGGAAGTGTCTTTAGTAAATCCACAAGTTGCTCTCGCACTTCCTTCAGCGCCTCCTCCTGAGCGGCTGCCGCGGCCACCTCCGCTTCCACCTGGGTCCGCTGCTGTAAAAAGGATGAAAGTTGCTCCTCGGCCGCCTTCTGGGCTGCTTCTTGGCTGGGTGCATCCCACTCGACAACGTCAAGCTGTTGCCTCAAGGATAACCCTTCAGAAAGACATTACAGAAGACCCTCAAAGGCAGCCTTCAGCCATACAGCATTGGCCTCTACCCGAACACGCAGCTGGGCAGACTTGCTCGAGGTCTCGCCGCGCTCCTTAGGCCTTGAAATAACTTCTTGTTCGAAATGGCGGAAGTAAGAAGCGCTCAGCTCAATCCACGCTGCTCTTTGATTGCTGGCAGCCAAGGTCTCAGGAGCGGGACGCAATGACTCTAGCTGATGAAGGCGAGCCTCAATCTCCCGACAGTGATTAACCCAGGAGGCGACGATGCCCTCGTCATGGAAGTTGGCAAATATTACCAAAATCTGGTTAACCGTCGTAGCAAAGTCCGCAGCAGACGTAGGAGTCTCGACGTCGAGTTCCTCGATGTAGTCGCTTAACATGCGCAGGCTATTCACCGCACCTTTTGAGGACGGACGTCTCTGAGAAGGGCCGGCCGGCATTGTAATATGGGACTCAAAAGGCGCCAAGACCGGAACGACAGCTGAAAAGAAGCAAGATGTGATCAGATAACAGTTTAGGAAATAAAAGAGGGGGAAGTCATTAATGTGATAGTCGCCATACCAGCCGAGACAGGTGGCAAGGCCGGAAGGACCGGTGGCGCAGCCGATCTTGTATCCCCTCCTTCAATCTGTAGCGATGCAGTCGGGAAGAGAAAAAGGGTTAGAAGCAATTCCATCAATAAAAAATAAAGATATCAATGGAAATCATACTCACCAGCGCCACCAGAGGAAGAAGCGAGTTCGGACGGAAAGGAGAAGTGTGGGAGCAACATCTGATATACATGATCAAAGAGCACTCCTGAAAAGACACAACAATATGACTTTAGTACACAAATTATACGTCTGAAGTATAGGATTAATAAATTGCAAACCCATACCTTCCAACATCTTAGATGGTATGAGAGAGGGTTGAGAGGTGATCACCGCCAAGGCAGTCGTTGAAGACGCTCCCTCAAGCAGTTGGGCATCGGCGCTGGCTGCACCTGCGTTACAAGAAAGGTGAACTTGTCAGAAAGGATTGTAAAGTAAAGAAAAACAGCAACTTAGGATTTACCTGAGGAGCTTCCGGCTGAAACGGAGGCAACTCCCTCCTCTATCGACATGAGGCCACCGCCCATGGCCTCATCACCCGATTCGATGGGGACCGTCACCGTGCTCGTGTGGCCAGGAGACAGCGGAAGATCGTAGACGGGGAGGGCAATGATCGAAGCATTGCCGGACTCTTGAGAGAGAGCGGCTGACTCTTCCCAAAGAGTCGTGCCCATCTCACCCGCTACTCCCTCGGGCTCCGCAATCTCCATCGGCTTATCCGCCGCCGCCACAAGGTCGCCGGCCTCAAGCGCCTCATCCGCCACCACCCTGGGCTCAGTTATAATGATCATTTCATCTGCCGCCACTTCAGGCGCGGCATCAATGACCTTCTCGGCTACGGACCCCCCAACCTCCATCTCAGGCTCTGAAGCCTCAGCGACGTTGCCCGCCGTCGGCTCAGGTTCGACAGGCGTCGCCTCCTCTGTTTCCCTGGGTTCAACGGTCTCCACATCGCCCTCGGTCGGACTTGGCCCTGCAAGATAAAGTATATAAGAACCCACAGCTTTATGAGTCTTATAATGAAATTCTGAAAGAAGTGTTACCTGAGATAGACTTGCCGTTAGCCTCTCTATTGGCGCGAATCGCCTGTCTATGAGCGGTAGACAAAGCGACCGGGGACTCTTCTGACGGAGTATCAGCACGAGGAATGGTGCTGGGGCCCGCTCCCATAGCCAAGGCAGCCCTGCGTGCCTTTGCTTCTCGCCTCGAACGCTTCCGTTCCTCTCGGGCTGTCGCGATAGACCTCTGTGACGCTTCCTTCAGGGCGTCGTCGTCCTCGTTCAGAGATGCCTCCAGAGCCTTTAAGGCGTCTCTCATCGGCTCTTCAAGACGAACCTCCTGCAGTAACCCTGAGAAAGCAGGAACATCGGCAGCTGGTAGAACATCTGCGTCGCTTGGCGGGAATGGCATTGAGGTTCCTGCGATAAAAAGGGAGAGGTTAGATCGACCATAACACAAGGGAAATGAAAACTTGATGAATTGAAACTTACTAAGGCCCATGGACGCTCTAAGACGTTCCTAGCGCAGGGCGACCATAACACAAGGCATAGCACTGCACAGCGCGACACGTGTCAGCGCAGATGCGCTAGCGCAGTTGCGCTGCGCTGTGCGCTGCGCGACACGTGTCAGCGCAGATGCGCTAGCGCAGTAGCGCTGCGCTGTGCGCTGCGCGACACGTGTCACGCGCTGGGTCATTTGTGCCAAACAGAGTTAAGATTTTAAAGAAATCTTTCTGTTCTTTTTAAAACAAGAAGATTTTCTTCTGTAAAACAGAAGCCCTTGGATCAAAGATCCAACAGTGGGGAAAATTCTCCAAATCACTCAGAGAAAGATCTCTTTAAAAAATTTAACTAATTTATGGGCACTATAAAAAGGACCCTAGACCTCAATTCAAAGGCATCAACATTTTCTAAAAAAAAGAGAGAGAAAGAGAACTCTGAAGAACTCCTCAAGAACAAAAAAGGTAAAAACCTTTAGAAAAAGAGAAAGTTCTCTTATGAACAGATCATAGATCTTTAATAAATAAAATAAAATAGTGCTTTGCACTTTTTATGAACCTTTGGTTCTCTGAGATAAGAAAAACAAGAAAAACTTATTTTTCTTTAATCTAAATTAGATCAAGAAATCAAATAGTGCTTTGCACTTCTGTTCTTGAATCTAAAAGATTCTTAGTGTTTTGCACTTGCAAACTGCGCTGTTGCGCTCTTGGGAGTGTGCCACGTGTAAGCAGCGCAAGCGCAGCGCACTAGCACAGCGCACTAGCGCAGCGCATTGTGCTTGCGCGACACGTGTCAACACTACAAGCGCTTGCGCTCTCTGATTGGCGCAAAGCGCCTGAAAATGCAATTTATTTTCTAAAGGGCCAGGCCCAAATCAAAAAGACCAACAGGCCAAAATAAATTGCAAAGCAATAAAAAAGGGCAGAGCCCAAAAAAAATGGATGCTCTGCATCATTTATAAAAGGGCAGAGCCCAGTCCAAACAAAAATAGAAAATAATGCAATGGGCCAAGCCCTAGTACAGGCCCAAAGCAAATAAAATGTTGAACATTTTCAACTGGACTTAGCCTAATTTTGGCCGTAAGTCCTCAAATTAAATTGGCTGAGCAAGATTGCTCTCTTAAATCAATTTACGACCGGTTCGAGGGTACATCTCCGAACTCCTCTGACACCCATCGTTGTAATCCTTCAACGACGTCAGAGAGGTGATGGGTCCCGATGACCACACATCAACATGGACTGCGGGGTCCTTAAACTCGTGGACCGAAACGTCCTTAAACTAATAGCGGACCGTCATATCCCTAAACTGGAATATAGACCACCACGTCCCTAAACTGGAACACGGACCACCACGTCCCTAAACTGGAATACGGACCACCATGTCTTTAAACTGGAACATAGACCACCACATCCCTAAACTGGAACATGGACCACCATGTCCCTAAACTGGAATATGGACCCCCATGTCCCTAAACTGGCAATGGACCGCAAGGTCCTTAAACTACCTATGGACCCCTATGTCCCTAAACTGGAACAATAGAGCCTCCAAATGCTCTTTTGCCGGATCTAAACGGTCCCGTTTAAGTTGATCTTAGCCCCAAATACGGCTAACGTATCCTTAAACATTTAAATGGACTATAAAACTCCAAATCGACTTTGGTTCAAGGGTACATCTCTGAACTCCTCTGAACTCCTCTGACACCTATCGTTGTAATCCTTCAACGACGTCGGAGAGGTGATGAGTCCTGACGGCCATATATTAAACGGATCACTACGTTAAGTTGATCTTAGTCTCAAACAGGACTAGCATATCCTTAAAGAACGTTTAAGTTGATCTTAGCCTCAATACGGCTAACGCATCCTTAAACTAAAAACACCAAACCCAAATCTAAGTAAATACGGATTTGGACTAATCCACGTCCTACGGACGACGGCATTATTCAGTCTCCGTATACAATCCACGGGCAACCACAAACAAAACAAACACACACGACACGAAGTGAAATTCTGGAGAAGGAGAATGTGGTTACCGCGATGTGGTAGCATAATTAACTGCAGGGGCTTGCGCCTGCAGGGAAGAGCGTCCCCACAATCAGAAACCCCTCTAGCGAGGGGGAATCTGACGAAGTCTGCTACATCGGCCGTATCCATCTAAACCTCCGATACACGGTGCCATAAATCAACTTGGTATCTTCGGAGAGGTAGACGGATAAAACCATATAGCATCTGCCCCGAACCTCAGGCGAGACGTCCTAACGTCGTCGGCCGCCGTTCGGAGGGGAACAGGGAATATCACCTAGGATTGACAAGTGGGCAGATATTGATTCTACGTAACTGTTTATATGTACCTAGTCTAGCTTGTAATATCATATCTGTATCCTTACTCTCTAGGGAAGGATATGATTTTACATTTGTAAGCGATATGGTCCACATCCACCTAAATCAAGTTCTGATTGGGTCAGGTACATTAGATAACGGTATATATGTACTGAATCAAGCTCAGGTTTTAAATATCCAGAACACACTTAAAAGAAAGTCTCCAGAATTAAATCAGGCTTTCTTATGGCATTGTAGACAGGGCCACATCAATGAGACACGATTAACAAAGTTACATAAAGAGGGATATTTGGATCCATTCGAATATCAATCTTATGCCACCTGTGAATCTTGTCTCATGGGAAAGATGACAAAGACTCCGTTCACTGGACACGGAGTAAAGGCGAGCGAGCTCTTGGGACTTGTACACAGCGATGTATGCGGTCCAATGTCTGCACATGCACGAAGTGGTTTTTCCTATTTCATTACTTTTACGGATGATTTCTCCAGGTATGGACATGTCTTCTTGATGAAGCATAAATCCGAGGCCTTTGAAAAATTCCAAGAATACAAGAATGAAGTAGTAAAACAAACAGGCAAAAGTATCAAGTCACTGAGATCTGATCGAGGTGGTGAATACTTAAGTGCCGAGTTTCTGGACTACTTAAAAGAGAATGGAATTCTTTCTCAGCTTACTCCTCCATACACACCACAACACAACGGTGTATTTGAAAGGCGGAATCGAACCCTATTGGATATGGTTCGTTCCATGATGAGTAAGGCTGAGTTACCGCGATCTTTCTGGGGTTATGCACTAGAATCAGCTGCATATCTTTTGAACAGGGTTCCTACCAAGACTGTGTCTACCACACCATATCAGATGTGGTGTGGGAAGAAACCCTATCTTCAATATCTAAAGATATGGGGATGTCTAGCTTTTGTTAAAAAGCAGCATGCGGACAAACTCGAGGCACGCTCAGTACTGTGTAAATTTGTGGGATACCCAAAGAACTCCAGGGGGTATCTTTTCTATTACGCAGAGGAACAAAAAGTTTTTTGTTTCTCGTCATGCTCACTTTCTGGAACATCAGTTTTTAGAAAAAGAAACAAGTGGGAGCGCAATAGAACTAGAAGAAATTCCAGAACCACAAGCTATTACTGAAAGCTTGGTAGAACCAGAAGTTTCAGGAGAACCGGACATCCCAGCGCCACTCCGTAGGAGTAGTAGGCAGTCTCATCCGCCCGAGAGATACTACGGTTTTCTCATAGACGGAGATCGAGAGGATTGCATCATTGAAAATTATGAGCCTACTAGCTTCCAGCAAGCCATTCAGAGCAGTGACTCAGTAAAATGGCTGGATGCAATGCGGACTGAAATGAAGTCCATGTACACCAACAAAGTTTGGACTTTGGACATTGCTCCAGAAGGGGTAAAACCCGTAGGCTGCAAATGGATATTCAGAAAGAAGATTGGTGTAGATGAGCAGGTTCAAACTTATAAAGCTAGACTTGTTGCAAAGGGTTTTCGTCAAAGACCTGGTTTGGACTATTATGAAACCTTTTCTCCAGTAGCTATGCTCAAATCCATTCGGATCCTTCTTACCATTGCTGCCTTCCACGATTATGAGATCTGGCAGATGGACATAAAGACGGCTTTTCTAAATGGAAATTTGGAAGTGTGCATCTATATGGATCAGCCGGAGGGTTTCATTCAGAGTGGGAGCAGCGGTAAAGTATGCAAGTTGCTTAAGTCCATTTATGTACTAAAGCAGGCATCGTGGAGTTGGAACATCTGCTTTGATGATACTGTCAAAGAATTTGACTTTATCAAAAATCCAGATGAACCATGCATTTACAGTAAGATTGTAGGGAGAACTGTGGTATTCCTCGTCTTGTACGTGAATGACATTCTCTTAATAGGAAATGACATTCCTATGCTACAGTCAGTCAAAGGATTCTTGTCACAGAGGTTCTCCATGAAGGACCTGGGCGATGCCAACTACATTCTGGGGATCCAGATCTATCGTGATAGATCTAAGAGGATGTTGGGACTTTCGCAGTCCAGGTACATCGACACCATACTGAAATGATTCAGTATGGAAGATTCAAAGCGCGGTAACCTACCGGCTTGTCACGGAATCACCCTATCTAAAGAGATGTCTCCAAAGACTGATTTGGAAAGGGCTCGCATGTCATTTATACCCTACGCATTTGCGGTAGGCTTTATAATGTATGCGATGTTGTGTACCAGACCAGATATAGCATACCCACTGAGCGTTGTAAGCAGGTATCAGTCTGACCCAGGGAAGAAACACTGGATAACAGTAAAGAACATTCTCAAGTACCAAAGAAGGATTAAGGAGATGTTCTTGGTGTATGGCGGAAAAGACCTCCAAATCGAGGCCTTTGCTGACTCCAGCTTCCAGAGTGACAAGGATGACTCCAAGTCCATGTCGGGTTATGTCTTTACCCTCAATGGAGGGGCGGTTTGTTAGAAGAGCTCTAAGCAGGAAACCGTTGCTAACTCGACGATAGAAGCGGAGTAAATAGCTGCTTGCGATGCCGCAAAGAAAGCTGTCTGGATGAAGAAGTTCCTCACGGAGCTTCAGGTGGTTCCTACCATTGTTGATCCAATGCCGCTGTATTGCGACAACAACGGCGCTATAGCCTTAGCGAAGGAACCCAGGTCCCATCATAAGTCCAGACACATTTTGAGGCGGTACCACCTGATCAGGGAGATCGTAGATCGCCGGGAGATCGAGGTGAAGAGAGTAGATTCGGAGAATAACACTGCAGATCCATTCATGAAGGCCATACCCCGGACTGAGTTCGAGCGGCTGATCGAGATGATAGATCTTCGATACGCCAGTACATGGCCCTAGTGCAAGTGGGAGATTGTCAGTGTATATGCCCTAGAGGCCATTACTGTATCATACTAGTTTGTATATTACTTAATGGAAGCTTGGGATATTCACAGTTGTATAGACCTTCTTGCTCAAAATGGTAGTATGCTACTTGGTTTGATTATACTTTAATATGTGCGTGTGTTTCTTTTAGCATATCGCTTATACATATTAGTGGAGCCTTTAGGATCTTTGCTTGATTACCAGCGTTGTGATGGCAGTCATACAAGTGGGGGCTGGGTAATCTACAAGCACATCCTTATACAGGTCCCTAGTCGTAGGATTATCGAGACGGGGCATCGATACTCCGGAGTAGACTAGCGTATACGCTTCTCATCCCAGCAGGAGAGATGGTCTGTCCCACAGCCATTAGTACATCGTACTGGAGATAGTATGTGGGTGCTCGTTAGGTTACGAGTACACTGGACAGGACTCGTCGGGAACTGTTGGTTGGTACTATACCTATCGTCATATAATAGTTCTCAGGTGACAGGAGTGCAGCTTAGTCCGTCGACTTGACACTGCTACTTCGCCTCGAGTGTGTTCCCACTGTACTTTGATTACTACCCTACCATGGCTCAAAGGAGTTGTGCAAACAGGTAGTAGTTGGGTGCAGTCCCGAAGCACTTGGAGGCAGTAGCGGTTAGACAGGATTCGTCTCTCCCTGTATTGGGGGTTGATATCGCGCTGTGTCTAGGAGAGCCATTACAGAAAGTCCCTGGCCAGGGCAAGCGAGATTTTCTGGTGGTGTTTCCAGTAGTTTCTCAGGGTGTTCTGGGCTACACTCCGGCACGACTTGTACCGCTATTAGGGGTCTGACGTTTACCACCCACCTAGGCCCGACATGCGACACTCATAGATGAACAGACCGGACTGTACGGAGATTGTCACATTCAGGCTCAGTAGGAGTTTGGATGGGTTTACCTCATCGGCCTTCTTGTCGACATCTACCTGGGGACCGTTACGTACAGCTAGTGCCGCTTGCAGTCTGTGGTTAAACCCACTGCCAGCATGGTGTCGAGTCTTTAGAGTCCCACACAGAGAGTTTCCCTGCACTGGAAAAAAGTTGTAGAGGACGTATAGTTTTACGGAAGGGCTACGATCACTTACGTGCACTTGTGCGCGTATGATGTTCGGGCAGACGATACTAGTGGGCTTTGGTTTAAGCCGGATCCTAGTATTGTATAGATGGATTAGTTTTGTCTTTTGTGCATTCGCATTTTACGGAATGCGGATGCGGGTGTGTATGCATGGTTGTGAGGAGCGAAGAAGGAGTTGCCTCATTAGGGTTTTGACCATTGATTCGTTCAAAACCATTATGAGGTGAGGAAAATATTTACTAATCCTTTTAATGATAATTGTGTTATAGCTAATTGCTTTGGCCATTTGACCATGTTGATCTTTTGACCTAGTTGACCATTGTTGACTTGGATATTTCTTGTGAGCTCTAGACTCTTCTTATGGTTTGGATTTAATTTGACATGATAATGGTCAAATCAATGGTAACCATCACACTTTATCATGACAAAAGGATGGTAATTATTTTTCTTATGCATCATTATCTTCTTCTCATTCTCTCTCTTCAAATGAGAGCTCTCATGGTTTGCTTCTTCTTCCTCCTCACTACAAATTCCTAATAGTCTCATGTTTTGAGAAAATTAGGTTCTAAATAGACAAACAAACCCATCTTCTTCCTCTACATCACCTAGGGCATCAAGAGTAGCAAACTTGTTGCCCTAGTTATTTCGGCTTGAGGTGGAGCTCGGACTATAGACTCTCGGGTGGATCATCTTCGACTCTAGGAGGCCGCGGAGGTGTCCAAGATCCGGATTGATCCTCGGAGCTTACATGGATGAGGAGGACAGTGGAGGGAAGAACCGAAGGACCATTTTCGTGAGGTATAATCTCCTAAGCATAGTAGATAGAACCTCTAGTTGTTTGTTAGAAATGGTTTGGCAAAGATCCTCAAGATAGTCTATGTTACTTTGTAATAAAAAAAAAATTTACCTATTACGCGTCCCCGTAAGTACCGGGGTGGGTAACGTAGACTTACAAAACTGAATTCTTTTTCACTTTTCTAAGAACCAAGTTCTTTATGAAGCGTTAAACCCTAATTTTTTTTGGAGGAATTAAATTGCAACATGTTCCTGTTCTTTCTTTTTAACTTTGTTTTTTCCCCTTAAGTTTTGAATCTGCAGAAACAGAATCTCCCCGATGAGAATTAAATTCTCAACTTGTAGGAAGATTTGCTTCTGCAAATCTCAACCAGAGAAAGAACTGAGTTCTTATATGAAGGGTTAAACTTTTAGAGAGGCAAAGAGGAGATAATATGATCTCTGTGTTTCTTTACCTAGGGTTTCAATGGGGCAAGTTTTCTTTGAGAATTAAATTCTCTTTCTTTTTCAAGAGCTCACAGTATATTTTTTTTTTTTTGCAGAGGCTTGTGGGGAGTTCTGTGTGTTTAGATTTAACCTCTTTGCTCCTATTTATAGGAGAAGGGAAAAAATCAGTATGTTAAAAAAATCTCTTATTGAGAGATCATGAAAATTAATTGGTGAATTTTATTCACCGTTGGATTTTCAATCCAAATGCTCTCTATTTAACAGAGAAGATTTCTTGTTTGTTTAACAAGATTAAGAAATATTTTCCTATGAATATCTTGTTAATTTAGAAAAATTAGAAAAATATTTTCCTAAGATAGAATTTTATTCTATCAGATGATCGGAGGGTGGTTTTATAATTACCGTTGGATCTTTGATCCAAGGATCCTCTGTTTAACAGAGAATATTTTTCTAGTTTGAGAAAGATCAAGAAAATATTTCCAACATAGAATTTAATTCAGGTGCTTTGATTGGTGATATTTTATCACAATTAGATTTTAAATCCAAAATTCTCTGTTAGAGAAAAATCTTTCCGTATTAGAAAGATCAGGGAAAATATTTCTCAAATAGAATTTAATTCTATCACTGTTGGATCAAAAGTTCTCTGTTTAACAAAGAATATTTAATTAGGAAGATATTTTTTCCCTACTAGAATTTAATTCTATCATTTTGATGAGTTATTATCACTATTGGATTTTTGATCCAACAGCTCTGTTTAACAAAGAATATTCCAGATTTTAGGGAAATATCCCCCATGTAGAATTTAATTCTACACTCTTTAATTTGGGCACTAACGCTCACGTGCTATGCACGTGGGTGCCGCCTAAGAATTTAATTCTTTATAAATAGTCACTCACGTGCTTTGCACGCCAGCACTCACGTGTGTTCCACGTGAGGCGCCACTATAGGATTTAATCCTAACAGAGGCTGGCGCCGACGCTCACGTGGGAAACATGTGAGGACCCAATATAGGATTGAATCCTATCTAAGGCGGTATCTACATACTTTGCATGTGGGTGCACGTGTTTAAAACGTGGGGGTTTCCCTTTATTTTTATAACGGAACAACAAGCTCTGAGCCACAAAAATTTGGCGAGAACAGCGCCAAATCTTGAGTGCGAAGATAACGGCTACCAATTCCAGATGATGTGTTGGATAGTTGCGCTCATGAACCTTTAATTGCCTTGATGCAAAAGCCACAACTTTTCCATACAAGTGTAGAACACATCCTAATCCTTTACCGGACACATCGCAATGCACATCGAATCCGCCAGATTTATTCGGAATTACAAGAATTGGTCCATAGGTTAATCTCGACATGAGTTCTGCAAAAGCCTTTTCACATGCTTCTGACCACATGAATAATTCGTATTTACGTGTGAGCTTAGTCAGGGGTGCTGCGACCTTTGAGAATCCTTCAATGAATCATCGGTAGTATCCTGCTAATCCCAAGAAACTTTTTATATCTTTCACCGTCTTTGGTGTCGGCCACTCGCTGACAGCTGACAGCTTAGCTAGATCTACAGAGATCCCTTCGTCTGAAACGATATATCCGATAAATCCGACTTGATCTAGCCAAAATTTACACTTGCTGTACTTGGCGTTGAGCTGATGTTGTCATAATGTCTCCAGGACAATCCGTAAGTGCTCGGCGTGTTCTTTCCGATTGTTTGAATACACCAGGATGTCATCGATGAATATAACAACAAACATATCTAAGTACTCTCAGAAAACTTGGTTCATCAGGTTGATAAAGATGGCAGGTGCATTGGTCACTCCAAATGGTATTACAAGATATTCATAATGACCATAACGAGTCCTAAATGTCGTCTTCGGAATGTCGGACTCTTTGAACTTCACTTGATAATAAGACGAACGAAAATCTAGCTTTGAAAAGACATAAGACCCACTTAACTGATCGAAAAGGTCATCGATGCGTGGTAATGGATACTTGTTCTTAATTTTCACTTCGTTCAGAGTTCGATAATCCACACACATCTTGTAAGAACCTTCCTTCTTCTTCAACAGCAGCACTGGAGATCCCCAGCTTGAAGTACTGGGACGAATCCAACCTTTCTTCAATAGTTCGTCCAACTGAATGCGGATCTCCGTCAATCCCTCCGGGCTTAATCGATATGAATCTTTTATTACTAGTTGTCCACCGGGTTGTAAATCGATGCTGAATTCAAGAGCTCGATCGGGAGGCAAACTTGATATATCTTCCGGAAATACATCCTCGAACTCTCGAACTACCTCTGGCTTCGATTCATCCGCTTGCAATGCGGCGATCTGTTCCTTCTTTGGTTTTGCTCGGTAGACGCTAGGTTCTAAGGTTCGGTCTCCACTTTTGAAGTAAAACACTGGATGATCTGGTATTTCGAACACTACCTTCCTTTGGCAACAGTCCTAACCAATCCATTCCCAAGACTACGTCGAAGTTCGGTATGTACAACATGTTAGTTTTATGTATGCCCTAGAGGCTATTATTGTACATAAGATGTACATTACAGTGGATCTTGGGGCATATATAGGGAGGACTTTCTTGCTCGACATGATAGTACACTATCTGGTTGCTCTTCATCTTAACATGTGTTGTGTTGTGTTTCATATCTTTATATGCATGTTGATGAAGCCCTTAGGATTATGCTTGACTACCAGGATTATGATGAGATCATACTAGTGGGGCCTAGACAGTCTATAAGCATATCCTTTAATGGTTCCTAGTTAAGGGTATATCGAGACAGGGCATCGGTATTACCAGATTAGACTAGTGTGTACGTTTTTTGACCCTGGGGGCGATGGTTGATTCCACAACCATTGGTGTTTGACATCAAAGATTGTACACAGGTGCTCATTGGAGAATGGGTACACCGAACAGGACTTGCCGAGAACTCCTAGATGGTATATATATACCTATTGTCAGATAGCAATTCTCTGGTGACACTTGTACAGGTTAGTCTGTAGACCCGAGATCGTCATGAAGTCTTGTGTGGTTCCCACTGTACTTTGATTTCCACCCTACCACGGCTCTATTGAGTCGTGCAAACAGGTGGACTTTGGGTACAGTCTCGAATCACATGGAGACAGTGAGTGATAGGAGGGGTTTCGTCTCTCCCGGTATAGGGAGTTGATGTCGCGCTATGTTTGATCGGCTATAACACCTAAATCCCTGGCCAGGGTTCTCAAGGTTTAATGATAAGTGTTATCGGTAGTTCCTCGAACTGTTATGAGCCGTAAATCAGCATGACTTATAAAGTTGCTGGGGTCTGACATTTACCACCCTTAGACTTCATATGGGACGTATCAGACGAAGAGACCGGACTGTACGGTAAGTGTTGCTTGCAGGCTCATTGGGGTTGTGATGAGTTCGCTCGTCGGCCACCTTTTCATCATGTACCTGGGTAGCCGTTACGCACAGCTAGTGCCGCTGACGTGCTTGTGGTTAAACCCACTGCCAGCGTACTGTCGAGTCTTTAGAGTCCCACATAGAGGGTTCCCTCGTTTAGGCGAAAGATGTAGAGGCCGTAAGTTGTTACGGCAGCCGTAAGGTGTTACGACAGGGTTTCAATTATGTTCGTGTAATTGTTACAGGAATAATAATCGGAACGATAATACTGGTAGGCTTTGGTTTAAGCCGGATACCGGTATTATATTATTGGATTATTGGTATTCGTATTTTTCGGAATTCGGATACGGGTATTCGGTATACGGGATACGGCATACGGAGGAGGGGTATTCTTGTAATTGTTACAAGAATACCTTCTAGAAGATGCCACCTCATAATACATTATTTATTTTATGAAAATGAATAAATGAGGTGGAAATTATAAAGTCCAAGCATGGTTGTGAGAATGGGTTGTTTTATATTTTAATCTTTTGGAGTTACTATTGAAGTATGGTGCTAATTTTATATTCCATGCTTCAATTATTTCCATTTGAATATATCATTTTCTCATGCTTGAATTTTCTGATTATCACAAACTCTTTCTCTCTCCTTCTTCTCTCCTCCTTCTTCTTCCTTGCTTTAACACTCACATAAGATGTGAATCAAAAGCCAAGGATCAAAGATAATCCAATACACTAATCTCTACATCATCCTAGTGACCATTTTTAGCAAACTTGATCTCTAGGTTTAGCTCTTGAGAAGAGTTTGTAGCTTGCATGATAGCTCTCGCATGGATCATCTAGGTCTTGAGATGGCCGGAGATCGAGGACATCGGCAACATCCAAAGGAGCTAAGGAGTTTATCAAAAGAGAAGGCAAGGAGCAAAGGAGTTGCACCAAAGAGAAGACCCGAAGGACCGTATCATCAAGGTATAATCCCTAACATAGTAGATAAGATCTCTAGTTAGGGTTTTCTAGTTATGGTTTAGACAAGATGTTTGGAAAAGTGCGTGTTGTATGCAAAGAAATTTTCGTTTACCGCTTCCGCTGTCTCACAAGAGTTGTGGGAGCATGCAACATGCACTAACAAAACACTTTGAAGTCCACATAGAATTCTTGACCGCAGACGACCACTGGACACGGATCGTATCCCAAAATTGCTTTTAGAACGCCGTTCCCTGAACTGACATTCCAGTTGGATACGAGTAGTGTAACTGGGATGGCATGAGTTCGGACGAACCGTTGCGACATAAAGCAATGTGATGCCCCAGTGTCGAAGAGTGCGAGTGCAGATAGGGAGGCTACTAAGAAGGTATCTAAGTCGCGTGGGATAGATTTAGGTATAACAAATATAAGATGACTATGTCTTGAAAGAGAATAGGGAAGAGATTTACCGGTGATAACCTGACCCGTAGCTTCGGCCTCTTCAACCGACATAGTGAATGCTTGGCGTCGCGGAACTTTCCTCTGTGACTGGTTAAACACTCGGCATTGGGAGAGCAGTCTGGGTGCGGGGAGCTGGAGCTGGTAGGGCTAACCTGGTAGGAGGAGCTTGGATCGCCGGTTTAGCTAGAGGGTTGTTGGGTCCTCGGTTCTGTGGGTATGCTCCAATGGCGTGAGGAGAAGACCCATAGATCAAGCACAAGTTGTTCTCCCAACGACAGTCCTTCACAAGATGCCCTATTCTCTTGCAGTAGATGCAAAAGTCTGTCTTGTTGTTGGCGAACGAACCTACTGGCCTCCGAGATGGTCCGTTAAAAGTTGGCCTGGAAGTGGCCCCTCCGGTGATCTGGTGGACAGGGCGTTTCACACAGGCAGTCTGCGGCCTACCCGTCTTCTTCACAACTGCTTCATAGCATCAGGAAGCCTTCAAAGCAAGCTTATGGGTTGGGAAATTCCTTGTGGCGAGTGCAGCTTGGATTTCAGGGTCCAACCCCTGCTGAGATTGTCGTACCTGGATCTCAGCAGTGGGAATAAAGTGTGCAGCGAACCTGTTATGACCTTATGTTAGCAGTGTTGTGAGTGAGATCAGAAAATTGAATTTGAGACAATATCTTACCTGCTGAGTATGGAAAACTCAGCATCATATTCATCCACCGACTTGACCCACATCGAGCCTTGTTGTAAATGGATGAATTGCTGCTCCATGTCAAAACGGGCAGTCTGAAAGTACATGGCGTCGAAGAGCTGTCAGAATGTTTTCCATTCTATCGGTTGTGCGAGACGGCTCTCCTCAGCCTTCCACCATACCCTGGAGTTATCTTTCAGTTGCGACTTAGCAACTCTCACCCAGGCAATATCTGGCACTTGAGCTGCTGCCAGATCATCTTCGATCGCTTGAGCCCATTCTTCTGCCTCAAGTGGGCTCTCTTTTCCTGAGAAGTTCTTTGGGTGTAGTGCCCGAAACTGCTTAACTCCGGGTGCCTCGGCTTCGGGGCGGTATATGAGGATAGCAGTCTGTTGTTGCTGACCCTCCAATAGGATCTTGATAGTCTCAAGCAGTACCGGTTGCTCATTGATAGTTGCTGCAATGGTAGGTGGTGGAGGCAGTGTAGGCGGTGGAGTATTACCATTGACGTTCGTGCTGGTGTTGTTCGGAGAGTCCATCACTTTAATATAGAAGATATATTAGGATAGATTCAAGAATTTGAAATGCAAGGAATGTAAATGTTTTTTAAACTCATTAATTCTTGGGTATATTGTTTACGACTTCATGCAGAACTGACCTGCATGGGCCACCAACAAAACCTGTCACGCCCCGCTTCCCAATAGACGGGAACGGTGACGTGGCAAGCCCACAACATATTTATCTAGAGAAGGTCATTCCTTAAATAAATATACTAAGCGTATTAAAAACAATAATACACAATGCAAGAATAAATTGAGACTATAAAATTTTTCAATAAACATCTTTATTTACATTCAACTTCCAATATTTTCAAATACAAGAGTTTATGCTGGAAAGTAAATACAATAAGGAAAATGCCTAAACAAGTGGCATACATAAACTGAAGAAAAATGAAGCTGAGCTAGCCCTAAGAAGCGATCTGGTTGTGGTCCTCCTCTGTGGCTTCAACTTCCTCCGTCTCGATCGTATCTGACAAACATTCCAAGAGAAGAAAAGTGAGTTGAATGCCTGTCAGCGAACTAGCGCTCGGTAAGTCCTAAAAACAGGTAAGAGTAAAGAAAATAACAAGTGTAGAATATATATGATGAGTAAGAGTATATGATCATGGGTAAATATATGTACTATAGGTCTCTATATGGTCACTATATTAACGTTAAGTTCCAAGTGTAAATATCAACGCAGCCGTAGAAGTATTCATGAGCTCAAGAGTGGGGCCCAGGAGCAAGGAAACACGGGCCTATTTCATGTGTTTAATACGGAACTCCTGAAGCTCCGTTAGATGTTAGGAATATGTATGCCCTAGAGGCCATTATTGTTGATATAGTGGATGCTTAGACATGTATATATAGGACTTTCTTGCTCGACATGATAGTATGCTATCTGGTTACCTTTATCATAACATGTAGACTGGTATTATTATACTGTTTGTCTCTTACATGTTGATAAAGCCCTTAGGATATGTATTTGACTACCAGGATTATGATGAGATCATACTAGTGGAGCCAGGGTGGTCCAAAAGTACATCCTTTAACCAGTTCCTAGTTGAGAGGATATCGAGACTAGGGCATCGATATTTCAGAGTAGACTAGTGTGTACGTTTCTTGTCCCTTAGAGGGCGATGGTTGATCCCACAACCTTTGGTGTGTGACATCAAAGATTGTACACAGGTGCTCATTGGAGAATGGGTACACCGAACGGACTTGCCGATGACTCCTTGTTGGTAGTATACCTATCATTAGATAACAGTCCTCTGGTAACACGGGTACAGGTTAGTCTGTAGACCCGAGATCGTCATAGAGTCTTGTGTGACTCCCACTGTACTTTGATTTCCTCCCTACCACGCTCAAGAGGAGTTGTGCAAACAGGTGGATTTTGGGTACAGTCCCGAGTCACATGGAGGCAATGAGTGATAGGAAGGGTTTCGTCTCTCCCGGTATTGGGGATTGATGTTGCGCTATGCTCGATTGTCTATAACTGGAAGTCCCTGGTCAGAGCTGCTGCTGAGATTTATTGATAAGATTTATCAGTATTTTCTCGAACCGTTATAGGCCAGACATCGGCATGACTTATCACATTACTGGGGTCTGACTTTTACCACCCCTGGACATGATATGCGACATATCAAACGAAGAGAACGGACTGTACGGTAGTATTACTGATAGGCTTCATGGAGAGTATGGACAAGCTTACTTGTTGATCTTCATTTCGCTCGATACCCGGGTAGCCGTTACGTCCAGCTAGTACCGCTAACGGCTTGTAGGTGGCTGATGTGATCATCACCTACTGTCGGCGTATTGACGAGTCTTTATAGTCCCACACAGAAGTTTCCTGGTTCAAGCAAAACGAAATAGGGCACATATGTTGATATATGTGTGGGCCTGATTAAATACGAGTATGTGATACCGTATTGTAATCTGGCAGTTATCTGTTATCGGTTAGGTTATATGTGATATAACCAGATTATCGAATCAAGTATTGATTTGATAATGTGATAAACAGATTAGTGATATTAGTCGGTCATATGTGATATAACTGGATTATTAAATCAAGTGTTGATTTAATAATTTGATGTATATTTATTATATTTGATATAATTATATGTTAACTAATATCATTAGCTCACTAATTGCTTTATATATATATATATATATATATATATATATATATATATGTTAATATATATATATATATTTGATATATATATACATATACAAACATATATATATATATATATATATATATATATTATATGAAGCATGGCATGTTTTTCTATTTTATGAAAATAGAAAAATGAGGTGTAAAAGTGGAGATATTTTGGGTATGGTTTAAGGCATGGGTTTTTATCATATAATATTTCTATTGAATCACTATTCAAGCATGGTTATATATATATATATATATATGAAGCATGTCATGTTTTTCTATTTTATGAAAATAGAAAAACGAGGTGTAAAAGTGGAGATATTTTGGGTATGGTTTAAGACATGGGTTTTTATCATATAATATTGCTATTGACTCACTATTCAAGCATGGTTGCAATTTAGAATTGCAATTTTATTCCATGCTTGAATAAGTGAGGAGAGGTATTCATCACTCATTCTTCACTTGGTTATTTTCATGCCTTAGCCATTTTCCTTCATGAGCTCTTGCTCTCTCTTGCTCTCCAAAAATTCTCAACTCATCTCCAAGCTCAAATCCCTCACATGTGATGTGAATCATTGAGCTTGTGAGATCTTTAGTGAGCTTTCAAAACCCCTACTTTATCATCCTACACTTGACTAGCGATCAAGTATAGCGTGTTTCCTACACTAAAATAGTTTAGTGTAGAGATAGCTTTAGCTAGAGAGGCTTCGGGTGGATCGTCTTCGGCGCGAAGATCACGAAGGAGGCATGTTCAATTCGAAGAGGAGCCTAGTGGAGTCACGTGGACTACAACCCGGAGCTAAAGAAGAGAAGGACTCGATCTATAAGGGTATAACATCTTTTCCTTCTTTCTAGTATTTCATATCATAATAAGTAGAAACCCTAATTTTCTAGTAAAGATCTTGTTAGTCTGACTTAGCTCCTAATAAAAATTAAAATTTAGCATGCTTGATACTTCTAAAACCTCATGGTGGTGCTAGGCTAGACTTTCATGGTATCAGAGCCAAGCTAGAACATTTGGGTAGGTCTTTATGATGTTAAAGTGTTCAATCGGTTTCGAAAACCCGCAAAATTACTACTTTCTGTCGAATTTTTCAAATGTTGGAATTTTCATGATTAAAAATATCCAAAAAATTATGCAGGTTATTTTATGGAGCCCTAGAAAATTTGCTCACCTAACTCTTCTAAACGACCGCGGAACCGCGGCTTAAACCCCTTTTTTAGCTGCGGTTCCGCCGCTCTTTTGTGGGGTTAAGTTCTCTTTTTCTCTGTGCTGCTCCATTGGTATATTTGGCACTTTCTGGATGTTTTTAATAATACTCAAGTTGTTAAGGTCTCTGGAATTTGTGAATGTTTGATAAATCGATCGAAATGTTTAGCGTCGTATAGATTATGATGATATATGATACAATTGTTAGAATCCGGAATAATTAGTTTTGGGAAAACTAGTTAGTATATTGTAAATCTAGTCGTTTAGTCTCATTCGATCAATTTCCACGGAGTTTTGATTCGGATCAAAAATCCGTCACAATTGTGTATAGTACGCGATCACTTAGTCGGGAATCTTGTTGAATTATCCGACAGATTATTGAAAAGAGTTTTCAATTTGAAACTAAAATGCAAGATTTATAAGTTAGGCATGAAATTCAGAATATGAGATATTCCGGATTTATGATGTCTAAGGATATTGCGGATTCTAATTATTGTAGTTTTTTAATTTCTTTTCTGCGACCGTAAGTGTAATATGTGGGGTATCCCAAATCTCGTTGCTATATGTCAACGAAATTCGGGATACGCGTATTTACTTACGTTGATGACATAAGATGTTATGTGTTTCTGGTGATATGTTTTATTGGATCATCGTGATTGAATAGCCGGGAGGTTTTATGTGAGATGAGAGTTTTTATTTTCATTCATGTGAAATCTGTATGTAATATTCTTTTATTGGGGCACTTCCGGGTTGAGGATGATGTCACCATTGATGTATATTATTTACTTTTCTGCATTAGGATAGACCCAAGGCGGGGAGCACAAGTAACCGGGTTCTAGAGTCCAGTGGTAGACCATCTCAAGGAGTTGAGACCGGGTCTCCTAACTCTAGAATTGGTTGGGTTACTTGTCGCTCTCGTCGGGGTCTACGGATGTGGGTTTGGCTGTCCTTCACGACCGTGGAATCCCAGTTTTACATTACTGGCTAAATTTAAAACACGGAAATCCTAGTATATCCAATATTTCATATGATGCTCCTGCTGCTTCGTTCTGTGATGTGATCATATAACTGCATGAGACGAATGTTATATTATATATATGATATATAATAAACGTTGCTTATGTTTTGCACCCGCGCTAGTCCAGCCCCCGCTCTGCCGGTAGTTAAGTAACCTAGGTGCATGACGGGGCCCAGTGGCGAATGCGGATGGCATAAGTGTACGTTCTATTTTCGTTTCATTTTTCTGTAATGTTTAGGAAATATTAAATGATGGTACTTCATTAATGAGATTAATGAAAAGAAAGAAACCTAAAGATGTTGTAGAATTAAATTTTCAAAAAGGGTAGCTCTAGTTTTTGCTTTGCATAATGGTCTTCCTTGATGAATATCCAACACCTCATTCGATGAGGAAAGAGCCAAGATCCCTTCACCAGGAGTGACCTCTTTAGCGAAACTAGCAAATGCTACAACCCATTCGGTTTGTTTTTGATATGCTTCTCTAGTTCTTACTTTGCATAGTGGTATTCCTTGATGAATATCCTGCACCTTATTCGATGAGGAAAGAGCCGAGATCCCTTCACCGGGAGTGACCTCTTTAGAGAAACTAGCAAAAGCATCAAAAACACTCATTTTCAAAATCATTAGATTCTACAACGATATCAAGTTCATTAAGCTCGTGGTTTTCTTAAAAACCTGTGTAGCCCTCCGTCATTTCAGATAAGTGCTATTTTAGTATTCGTGCTACGTTTGTTGGCTTGCGTCAAGGTGTAGTATGCGGTAGCTGAATTAGTGCTTATCTGCAGCATGTGATGCGATTGGATTAGTGTAGTCGTACGACGTTGTTTGGCCTGCATCAAGAGTCGTAGGGGTGGGTTTAATTCAATCAAGAAATGAAGGGGTTGAACTTGACTAGCGCCCTATCGGTTGTTTGGCCTGCCTCAAGGTCATAGGACGCTAGGGGTAAAAACCATTATCGGGAATTTCAAGTGTTGAAATTTACAATGAGATTGCATACCTTCTATATGATAGTTGGATCCCGATACCCACTGCGAGTAAGAGTTACTCCTGAGAGAGTTTTGCACTTTGCAATTAGTTAATCCAGTAGGTGTCTAGAAAGGTGTCAACGGGATTATGCCTATAGGGAAACGAGGTTTATTTTAATTAGGTCCGTACGAAAGCACGGGGAACCTCCCTCGGAGTACCGATAACTGCCTGGCCGAACGATTGGCGAAACTGTAGGGCATAATTAATCCCGGCTAATCTTACCTTTTAGGGTTTGAAGGAAGATTTGATAAAAACAGTGGGAGCCATCCTGATTAGATAAAAACCAATCTAATCTTGCAAAGAGCGCACGCAAAGTGATTATCCTTCTCTCTCTCCAAGTAGCGACCAATGAAATGCCTTAATCAAGATAATAATATGGATGTATTGACTGAACCTACTTATTATACTGGGCTAGGTTCCGCTCTATCTTATGATTATCATAAGTATGAGCAAGGAATAGGGGAATATCCGGATTCCCACGCCACCCAAACGAAGAATAAGCATGTTGATGCATTTATCTTCTGGTTTGTTCGTTACCAAGAACTGTTTCTCAGTTTGCTCTACGTCCTGGGTATTGGATACCGAATCAGGATCCCATATATGTAATTTAGGCTATATAAAGGTAGAGAACTGGGAAAGGGTGATATATCTCTAGTAGTAGGGAATAGTGCAATTGTTGCAGCCAAAGTAGTTGGAAAATATCACCTAATGTTACCAATTGGTAATACAATGATTATGAGCGACTGTTATTTCATTCCAAAAATATTGTGAATATTTTCCTAAATCAAGTGTTGATTAGATATGGTATATTGTATAACAGTATACGCGTTCTGAATCAAACCACAGTTCCAAACGTACAGAACACACATAAAAGAAACAGTTCAGAAATGAACGAAGTCTTCTTATGGTATTGTAGACTAGGTCATGTCGATGAGACAAGACTAGCTGAAGTTCCATAAGGATGCATATTTGAATCCGTTCGAATTTACATCTTATGAAACTTGCCAGTCATGTTTCAAAGGCTAGGTGACCAAACCTCTGTTTACTGGAAACAGAGAAAGAGCTACTGAACTCTTGGACAGATACATAGTGATGTATGCGGTCCTATGTCTACACATGACAGGGATGGTTCCGCGTATTTTATTACATTCACCGATGTTCTATCAAAATACGGACATGTGTTCTTGTTGAAACACAAATCTGAATCTTTTGAGAATTTCAAGGAATATAAGTACGAAGTTGAGAACCAGATGGGTAAAAGTATTCAAATCCTTCGATATGATCGGGGAGGAGAATACTTGAGCACGGAATTCCGGGATTATTTAAAAAAGAATGAGATTCTCTCTCAGTTTACTCCTCCTTGTAAACCACAGCACAACGGTATATCGGGATGGAGAAATCGCACCCTATTAGATATGGTGCGCTCAATGATGAGTACTGCTAAGTTACCTATTTTCTTTTGGAGATATGCACTTGAGATAGTTGCATACCTATTGAATAGAGTTCCGACCAAATCCAATGCCTACCACTCCATATGAGATATGGAATGGGAAGAGGCCATCTTAAACGAGTTAAGATATGGGGTTGTTCGGCCTATGTTGAAGAGAAAAATCCGGACAAGCTTGAGGCAAGGTCAGTTCTGTGCAAGTTTGTAGGATATCCCAAACATTCGCGAGGGTATATCTTCTACCACACCGAGGAACAAAAGATGTTTTGTTTCTCGACATGCCACCTTTTTTTGGAAAAGGAATTTCTTGTGAAAGAAATTATTGGCAATGAGGTAGAACTGGAAGACGTTCTAGCAACAAAAACTATAACTGACGATTTGGCGGAACTGGAGGATTCAATAGTCCCCGATAAACCGCAGCCACTCTGCGGATCTAGTAGGGTTCCTTATCCACCTGAGAGTTACTACGGTTTTCTCATAGACAGTGGGAGTGAAGATTACATCATGGAAGATGATGACCCAACTAGTTCCGAGTAGGCCATCACGAGTGAGGATTCTATGAAATGGCTAAATGCTATGCGGTCTGAGATAGAATCCATGTACACCAACAAAGTATGGACTTTGGATGTTTCTCCTGAAGGGGTAAAACCCATCGGGAACAAGTGGATCTTTGAGTAAGATAATTGGTGTAGATGGAAAAGTTGAGACTTTCAAAACTAGACATGTAGCAAAAGGTTTTCGTCAACGACCTGGTGTCGACTATGATGAAACATTTCTCCTGTCTCTATGCTTAAGTCCATCAGGATCCTACTTACTATTGCTGCATACCATGACTATGAAATCTGACAGATGGATGTCAAGACCGCTTTTCTAAATGGTGATTTAGAAGAGAGCATGTATATGACATTGCCAGAGGGCTTCGTAGACAGTGGGAGCAGCGAAAGCGTGTGCAAGCTGCTTGAATCCATCTACGGATTAAAACAGGAATCGCGGAGATAGAACATCTATTTTGATGAAGCTGTCACAGAGTTTGAGTTCATCAAAAGGTAGATGAACCATGTATATATAAGAAGGTTGTAGAGAGTAAGGTTGTCTTCGTCGTATTGTACGTAGATGACATACTCTTGATAGGAAACGATGTTCCTATGCTACACTCGGTCAAGCTCCTCTTATCACACAAGTTCTCCATGAAAGATCTAACTGATGCCTCCTACATCCTAGGGATATAGATCTATAGAGATAGATCTAAATGGATTTGGGATTGTCCCAATCCAGATACATAGACACCATACTAAAGGGGTTTAGTATGGAAGAGTCTATGCATGGTAATGTACCCGCTTGTTCAGGAATCACTCTCTCCAAAAAGATGTCTCTCAAGACTGATTTGGAGAGGGCCCACATACAAGGGATACCCTATACTTCGACAGTCGGGTCAATCATGCATGCGATGTTGTGTACCAGACCGGATGTGACTTACTCGCTAGGTGTAGTGAGTAGGTATCAAAAAGATCTTAGGGAAAACCACTGGACAGCTGTGAAAAACATTCTTAACAGCTGAGAAGTACTAAGGAGATGTTCTTGGTGTATAGTAATGGTGAACTCCAGGAGGAGTCCTTTACCGATTTGAGCTTCCAGTGTGATAAGAGCGACTAAAAGTCGGTCTCGTGTTTTGTCTTCACCTTCAGTGTAGGGACGGTATGTTGGAAGGGTTCCAAGCTATATACCGTAGCAGACTCGTTGATAGAGGCCGATTACATCGCTACCAACGATGCTGCCAAAGAGACTGTCTGGATGAATTAAGTTTATAAGATGAACTTGGTTCCTACCATTGAGCATCCAATACCTGTGTATTGTGATAACAATGGAGTTGTGGCTTTGACCTAGGAACCCCGGTCCCGTTAGCGATCCGACATATTCTTAGACAGTATCACCTGATCAGGGAGATAGTTGATCTCCGGGAGATAGTTAATCTCCGGGAGATCAAGGTCAGGAGAGTTGACACAGAGGATAACACAGCGGATCCACTCACCGAGGCCCTCCCCTAGATACTATTCGAGAGACTTTTGGGACGTTGGGTATGAGATACTACAACAACTGGCCTTAGTGCAAGTGGGATTGTTAGGAATATGTATGCCTTAGAGGCCATTATTGTTGATATAGTGGATGCTTGGACATATATATAGAAGACTTTCTTGCTCGACATGATAGTATGATATCTGGTTACCTTTATCTTAACATGTAGACTGGTATTATTATACTGTCTGTCTGTTACATATTGATAAAGCCATTAGGATATGTACTTGACTACCAGGATTATGATGAGATCATACTAGTGGGGCCAGAGTGGTCCAAAAGTACATCCTTTAATCAGTTCCTAGTCGATGGGATATCAAGACTAGGGCATCGATATTCCAGAGTAGACTAGTGTGTACGTTTCTTGTCCCTTAGAGGGTGATGGTTGATCCCACAACCATTGGTGTGTGACATCAAAGATTGTACACAGGTGCTCATTGGAGAATGGATACACCGAACGAACTCGCCGAGGACTCCTAGTTGGTAGTATACCTATCGTCAGATAGCAGTCCTCTGGTGACACGGGTACAGGTTAGTCTGTAGACCCGAGATCATCATAGAGTCTTGTGTGACTCCCACTGTGCTTTGATTTCCTCCCTACCACGCTGAAGAGGAGTTGTGCAAACAGGTGGACTTTGGGTATAGTCTCGAGTCATATGGAGGCAATGAGCGATAGGAGGGGCTTCGTCTCTCCAAGTATTAGGGGTTGATGTTGCGCTATGCTCGATTGGCTATAACTGGAAGTCCCTGGCCAGGGTTGCTGCTGAGATTTACTGATAAGAGTTATCAATAGTTTCTCGAACCGTTATGGGCTAGACATCGGCATGACTTATCACGTTACTGTGGTCTGACGTTTACCACCCCTAGACATGATATGCGACATATCAGACGAAGAGACCGGACTGTACGGTAGTGTTACCGATAGGCTTCATGGAGAGTATGGACGAGCTTGCTTGTTGATCTTCATTTCGCTCGATACCCGGGTAGCCGTTACGTCCAGCTAGTACTGCTGACGGCTTGTAGGTGGCTGATGTGATCATCACCTACTGCTGGCGTATTGACGAGTCTTTAGAGTCCCACACAGAAATTTCCTAGTTCAAGCGAAACGAAGTAGGGCAGATATGTTGATATGTGTGGGGGCCTGATAAAATACGAGTATGTGATACCGTACTGTAATCTGGCAGTTATCGGTTATCGATTAGATTATATATGATATAACCAGATTATCGAATCAAGTGTTGATTTGATAATGTGATAAATAGATAAATGATATTAGTCGGTAATATGTGATATAACCGGATTATTAAATCAAGTGTTGATTTAATAATTTGATGTATATTTATATTTGATATAATTATATGTTAACTAATATCATTAGCTCACTAATTGCTTTATATATATATATATATATATATATGTTAATATATATATATATATATATATATATATATATTATATGAAGCATGGCATATTTTTCTACTTTATGAAAATAGAAAAATGAGGTGTAAAAGTGGAGATATTTTGGGTATGGTTTAAGGCATGAGTTTTTATCATATAATATTGCTCTTGACTCACTATTCAAGCATGGTTGCAATTTAAAATTGCAATTTTATTCCATGCTTGAATAAGTGAGGAGAGATATTCATCATTCATTCTTCACTTGGTTATTTTCATGCCTTAGCCATTTTCCTTCATGAGCTCTTGCTCTCTCTTACTCTCCAAAAATTCTCACCTCATCTCCAAGCTCAAAACCCTCACATATGATGTGAATCATTGAGCTTGTGAGATCTTTAGTGAGCTTTCAAAACCCCTACTTCATCATCCTACACTTGACTAGCGATCAAGTGTAGCGTGTTTCCTACACTAAAAGAGTTTAGTGTAGAGGTAGCTTGAGCTAGAGGGACTTCGGGTGAATCGTCTTCGGCGCGAAGATCACGAAGGAGGACCGTTCAATTCGAAGAGAAGCCTAGTGAAGTCACATGGACCACAACCCGGAGCTAAAGAAGAGAAAGACTTGATCTATAAGGGTATAACATCTTTTCATTCTCTCTAGTATTTCATATCATCATAAGTAGAAACCCTAATATTCTAGTAAAGATCTTGTTGGTCTGACTTAGCACCTAATAAAAATTAAAATTTGGTATGCTTGATGCTACTAAAACCTCATGGTGGTGCTAGGCTAGACTTTTAGATTCACACAAGAAACTATCACAAACACCCCGAGTTTAATATATATAACTGATTAATATACTTAATAGATTTGATTGATTGATTAATATGTCTTGATCGAAACCATAGATTGCAAAAGGTGTAGAATATATTCGAGTGAGTCAAATAATATGCGAGTCATGTCAATTGCGATCTTGGTTCGAGTCAAGTTGGTTCGAGTAGTTCGAGTTCGAGTTCATAGTTGAGTTTTGATTCGAGTTAGGTTAGGGTTCGAGTTTGTGTTCGAGTTTGGATTTGAGTTCATGTCTTTTCATGTGAATTGATGTAAATTGTTAAAAAAAATCTTATGTTCAAGAGAAATCGGCAACTGCTGCACATTGACAGCAGGATTTGTGTCTTTTTCTAAGAAAATTGTTATTTGATAACTTCGTTAAGTTGTCTAACCTGAATAGGCAAGCACTCACTTTCTCCGGCTCCCTGAGACTCAAGAGAATTGATCCCGTTTAAACCTATATCAATTCTAGAGTTCTTAAAATATTGTTTTGCATATCTCGAAAGAGTTTTATGAAAAATACTTTAATATAGATTAAAAATAAACCTCAAGGGTGATTTGTAATATTTAGGGTTTTCATGAACATGTATTTTATTCGTTGTGGTGTTTTTGGTGATAAAACCTAACTTTTTGAAAGTTTGTGGTATTTTTATGAAAACTACTAATTTTGGAAATTTGGTGGTATTTTATTAACAATTTTTAATCTTTCTTTTTAAAAAATATAGTTTATTAATTTGTTTTTATAGAAAATACGGATTTATGATTTTTATATAATTTTTCAAAAAATTAGTTTTGTTTAGAAAAGTCGTGTTTCTTAAAAACCGTATTTTTATTCTTTTCGAGACCAAATACTTCTCAAGGAGTTCTGCATCTCGCTCTACTGTCCTTAAGATGTGCGATAATTCGCACGATCCATTTGCGGGTCCCCTAACGAGGGTTGTAGAAGCGTATTTGCCAAGGATCCGAAATACCGATTTAAAGAAACACGTTTTTGTAAAAGTGTGGTATTTTAATGAAAAAGTTCTTCTTCAAAATTAAGTATAGCTATAGAATGCCGTGCTATGAAACCATAGTGTCCGTGTTGGGTAGGTCGTTACCCCGTGAAGTTTTTTTGAAGGTATTTAAACTAATTATCGAGAAGTGTTATACTAAAGTTCATGGTATTTTAATGAAAAAGTTTGTTATATGTTTGTTTCCTATGAAATTTTTGTTAAATTAAAAAACTAAATGATGTGAAATTATATTAAGATTAAGGTAGTATATTAGTTTGTTTTAATTTTCTTAACACATCCTTTACAAATGTAAAAAGAATATGATATCGAAGATAACTCCTCTTTTGTCGAGTTGTTTTAAAATACGAATTGAGATGAAAGAAATGGAGAGAAGAAAGGCTTACAGTTTTTAGATAGTTAAGAAGAGATTGAAGAAGCTCTTGGGGTCTTAGTTTCTTCGGAGATGCTCCGGTCGTCGAGTTTAGCTCACTACACCACTTGAGGAGCTTAACTCCACTTGGCATTTAGAGAGTTTGAGAGAATTTTTGCTAGAATTTCAGAATGGGGGAGAGCTATGGCATTGGGTGGTATTTATAGTGGAGAATTAGGGTTTGAGAATTAAAAATGTAGATTAAAATGCATTAAAAAGGTATTAAATGGTGAATTGAAAAGTCTCTGTTTGATTGCTGGAAAATCAAGCAGTGTAAGGGAGTTAAGGGGAGTCGAAGGGACAAGTGTGTAAAGCACGGAGGCAATTGGTGAAAATTGGACCATCGGCGGTGGGGAAAAGGGCAAAACGGGCGGTCAGATTCAATTGGCCTATCTCGAGATTTGTGCCACGTGTTAAGTTGAGTGTGTACACCTTATTGCGCCTTTTTGATTTTTCTGAAATTTTTTGGTTCTCCGTGTATTGCACGTGCAACTCTTGGGCTTCCAAAAATTAAAAAGAAAAATCTGAAAAAATAATTGTGTCTAATTGGATTCGAACACACATGCTATGTCACAGCAGTGTAGAGGCTTTACCAGTGAGCTAAAGTTGCTTCTTGCTTTTATTTAACAAAAATAACTTTTAATTCTTACACGGGCTACAATACTCCTTTACTGTGAAATACAAGAAATTTTTGTACAGTGGTTTCAGAGTCGTTACGTCATGTATTGTAAATGTATCAAGTCAAATGTAAATAAAATTGTTGAAGTTTAAATCTCATGCTAATTTCTTGTCATTTTTATATTGCTAATTTACGCCTAACGTATTTATTCCGGGAAATGATCATTCTCGAAATAAATACATAGCGGGCCTTGTCACATGCTTGTTTCTGTCTTTTGGGAAGCGAGGTATGGCAGGGTTTTTTCGGTGGCCCATACAGGTCCGTTCTGCATGAAGTCGTAAGCAACATATCATAAGAAATATGAAATTTAATAACTTTACATTCCTTGCAATTCAATTTCCGTTGAATCTATCATAATATTTCTTCTCTATCTAAGGTGATGGATTCTATCAACAACCCTAGTACTAACTTCAATGGAAATACACAACCACAACCTACCCTTACCGTTCTACCACCTACCGTAGCCATTCCACTCACAGAACAGACGATACTTCTGGAGGCTATCAAAAGCCTACTTGAAGGTCAGCAGGCTCAAAGCATAATTTTCCAGGAGCAGACTGCTCTCCTTCAACAGAGTTTCACCCGCTCTGAAGCAGAAGCACCGAAAGTGAAACAATTTCGAGCATTACATCCGAAAAAAATTTCAAGGAAAGAGAAACCGCTTGAAGCCGATGGATAGGCTTAAAGCAAAGAAGATGACCTAGCAGCAGCCCAAGTTCCAGAAGCGGCGTGGGTCAGAATAGCAAAACTCCAACTTACTGACAATGCCAGAGTCTGGAGGAAAGCCGAAGAGAGCCATCTTGAACAGCCGATCGAGTGGAAGATTTTCCGTGATCTCTTCGACGCTAAGTATTTTCCGGAAACCGCAAACTTCGAGATGGAAAAGAAGTTCATTCACCTGCAACAAGGATCCATGTGGGATAAGTCGGTAGATGAGTATGATGTCGAATTCACTATGCTAGGCAGATTCACTGCCCATCTAATTCTTATTGCCGAAATCGGAGCCAGGCGCTTTCAGCAAGGATTAGACCCTGGGATCCAGGCTGCCCTAGCAACGGGGGAATACCTGATACATGAAGTAGCTATGAAGTCAGCCTGTCACACTCCGCTTCCCGGTGTACGAGGAGGAGACGCGGCAGGTCACGCGACGTATTTACTCAAAAGTAAACACGCGAAGCATATATAAGCAATATAAAGTAAAATGTACACAAGAGACAGGAATATAAATGAACAGCAACTTTATTTATTAAATATTCTTTTACAGGTACAACTGGAAATGTAAATACAAGGATAGAAAGCAATGCCTAAACAATGGCATGAACTGAAAAGACAACATGTACAAGTGACTATAGCTCAGGGTCTTCAGTGTACTGCTCGGGGGGCTGCTCCAAGTACTCATGGCTGGTCTCGAACTCTTCAGAGTCGGGTCCTCCTGACAACATTCCAAAGAAGAAGAGAAATAGGAATGTCGTCAGCAAACAATCGCTCGGTAAGTCCCAAAGAAGGAGAGAAGTAGAATAGACAGAAAAGAGAATATATCTAGTATAATGTTTGATTGATATGTTAACGTAGTGTTTGTAGCTTGGTACAGAATATGCCAGTGTATACGAGAGGGGTCCAACTTATACCATGGACTTTGGTAACCCGTAGTATAAGGCTCCGTCGATAATACCATGGAACAACGGCATGGATGTAATTATTTCTTTTAGTGACCACCTTGTGCCACCTTTAACATGTTCTGTACCAGTTTACCCCTTTATAAACCCCGTAATGTTTATTGTATTAATTGTATTAATTGTATTAATTGCACTGATTGTATTGTATTGTCTTGTAGTAAAAGGAAGACTTACCGAAACCATGATATCAGTAAACAGAATGGATATAAATGGATAATCATGTAATCAGAGTATATCCATGGTTCGGTTCGATCATGATCATGTTGATATAGATTGTATTCTGGTATTCGTGGATTCATGTTGTATTGCAGTTATACTTGAATTGAATTCAAATCAGATTGATTTCAGATTTGACCATGACTCGAACTGAGTCGGACTTTTAAACAGAATTGAAGTCCTGAATGTTTTGGAGTTATCGGTAACTGTTGCACATGGACGGCAGGATTTGTGTCTTCTTCAAAGACAATTACCATATGATAACACCGTTGTTAGGTTGTCTACCTTATATAGGGAAGCACCTACATTCTCCGGCTCCCCGAGGCTCAAGAGAACTAGTCCCGCTTAAACCTATGTTTATTAGGGTCCTTATTGTAAATTAATATAACTTAAGGGGGTTTTATGTAAAAGTAGTTTTAATATATTTTCAAAATACACCTCAAGTATTTAATTATCGTCTTTAGCGTTTTCATAATTGTAATTTTTATAAAGTAAAATATTCTAGTGAATATAACCTGGATTCCAATGTATATGGTACTTTAATGTAAACTTGGAATGGTATTGAATTGTAAAGATAGTTTCATGAAATTGGTGATTCTTTTGATTTAGAAAACATATATATATTGTATACTTAAAGAAGATATTTTGATTATATTATATATATCTAATATTTATAAAAAAAATAGAATTTATGTATTAAATAGAAATCACATTTTTCTTAAAAATTGCATTAAAAATTTCATCGAGATCGAATGCTCCTTGCGGGTGTCACGACCCAAAAAGTTTGGCCCGTGACCGGCACTTAACCACGTAACGTCTACAGGCGTAACGCGACTAAGTGAACCGGAAACCCAGAAATCAAACCAATGAAGTATGGAGTGTTTTAAGTTTTTAAAATGGAAGCATTTAGATGTGATAAGAAATCTTTAGTAAACACTCACCAAGATAGCAATATACGACGCCGTAGCGAAGATCAAGAGTAAAAAGTGGGAACATCACAGATAGAATAAACTGCAAGTAAGTCGGCTCATAATGAGCTCGACACCAGAATACAAATAATATACATCATCGTCCTCACACTGTCTCTAAGTCAATACATAAGTGGTAGATGGAGAGTACTAGATACAACAATGTACATAACTGAAAGATAAACAGATACCGCACAAAACCCACCTATCAGCAAAAGAGCTAGTACGCCAACTGTAGGGGTATCTGTGTCAAAAGATGCAAGAACGCGGCCTGCCGCGACTACTCCGAAGGGAAACCTGCAACCACTGTGGCACAACGGGGGTGAGTTGCCAACTCGTGAATAGAAATAACATATAAAGGTAATCGCAAGCATGCACGTACTGCGCTACTCTATCATATGCCAACAAATGATATCAATGTATGATAAGCAGTATGTGCAAAAATCATGCAAGTGCTCCATTAGGTAATATAACTACAGGATGAGATATAATAATGAATGCCGAGCATGGGAAGTATAACATCTACACGGAATGTCAATGTGGAATATATATATATATATGCACCGCAAATCCCAACAACCCAGACGCCGGCACTCCCATCGGCCCTCAAATCCTGTACATCCCTGAGAATCACGAGTGCCCAACATCGGCACCCAAATATCATAAATACTCGTGTCTAGCATCGACACGCAAATCCTCCTCTATCGGGCATCCGTCAGTCCGGGTCAGCCCTCTCTCAATATATCGGGTATCCGTCAGTCCGGGTCAACCCTCTCTCAATATATCGGGCATCCGTCAGTCCGGGTCAGCCTCTCTCAATATATCGAGCATCCGTCAGTCCGGGTCAGCCCTCTCTCAATATATCGGGCATCCGTCAGTCCGGGTCAGCCCTCTCTCAATATATCGGGCATCCGTCAGTCCGGGTCAGCCCTCTCTCATATATCGGGCATCCGTCAGTCCGGGTCAGCCCTCTCTCAATATATCGGGCATCCGTCAGTCCGGGTCAGCCCTCTCTCATATATCGGGCATCCGTCAGTCCGGGTCAGCCCTCTCTCAATATATCGGGCATCCGTCAGTCCGGGTCAGCCCTCTCTCATATATCCCACTCTAGCACCGAGAAAACACAGGGTGGGCGCACCGAAATATCATATCAAGAGAACCGGGTTTTTAAATGATTACATATTTGAAATAGCCACGGTTCCCAAATCCAGAAATCACATGTAATCCAAACCAATATGCAAGTCAATGATCCAATGTGATATATGCATCAAGTATGAATATCATGTCAAGTCACATAAAGATGAGCTACAACATAATGATCCGATATGATATATGCATCAAGTATGAATATCATGTCAAGTCACATAAAAATGAGCTACAACATAATGATCCGATGTGATATATGCATCAAGTATGAATATCATGTCAAGTCACATAAAGATGAGCTACAAAAAAATGATCCGATGTGATATATGCATCAACTATGAATATCATGTCAAGTTCTACAGTGTGAGTATCATGGCAATTACTAACGGTGTGTGTGTAGCATACAGGATAGTGCTCGTGCAGCATGAACCGTTAGTAATGGTGCGGTGTTCTATCAATTCTACTTTATATACATATATCAGGGAATGTGGTATGCACTAAATAGTAGCCATGAACAGTCAATGTATGGAAATGTAGCTACAAGATTCTATCAGCCCTGACGTAGAACGCCATGCGGGCGATATCCCCGTAGATGTTAAATCTACTCACCGTAGTCTCTCGCTAGGTATAGCCGACGACTTGTTCCCCTCCTTCGCGGCGCCCGTCGCACTCGCCTGCGAATCCTAGAATTTCACAATATATCACACATAAGCTCAAAACCGTACAAACACGACATTTAAAGTCAACTAGAAACCCGTGTCGTAAACCAAGCGCGCGTGTGCGCGATACGCTAAAACGTGTGATTACGCGTCTGAAGCTACCCCGACGCATCGCGATACGCAGAACCCCAAACCCACACACACGTATCACGCGTGTCGCGAAAGATTAAAAATACAGGAAATAGGTATTCACCTCCAGATTTTTATACAGAACAGATATTACAATTATATATATACCAAAATAACACAAATAGCAGCAGACTCCGGTGGACCAAACCCCAACCCCCATCTCACCCATCTGGCCGCAAATTGCGGCCAGAACGATTATTCCGGCGGCCTCACTTGGGAATTGGGCCCCCAAGTTTGGTGTGTGCACTCTATACCCCCCATACATGCTACAGAAAAATCTAGTTTCACTCTGAAATATCTCGGGTAGTAGCAGATCCTACAGAGCCTTATTTCTAGTTAAAATCCACACTTTTGCACAAAAATGAAGCGTTAGGGTATTTTTGTGGAACCTGAAACAAACCTAGGTCTAAACCCACACTAATAACTCATTAACAAGCTAATCAAGCCACAACAACATAAATTTTAACATATCATCACTAAATCCCTTCAATAGCACTAAAGTTGCACAAAAAGGTGACATTTTGAAGCTAAACATGCAAGTTATAGAGATAGGGTGCTAGGAGTGAGATTTATACCTTCAAAAGACCCTATGAAACACCAAAAATTCCAGCTCCTCCTTCAAGTATGCAGATTTGCCTCCAAACATCTCAAAAGCTCATTTTTCCCAAGGTTTTGTGAAGGAAAAGGTTAGATTTGTGTAGGGTTTTGTGTAGGTTCAAATGGGAAGTGAAAAGAGAAGAGGAGATGAAGAAAATATTATTGTTGCTGCTGCTTTCTCTGCTGAACTCAGAAATGAGGGAAAGAGAATGAAGTGAGAGAGAAAACAAGGGTCAACCAAGTCAAAATTGCTCACCTAACCACCATACCTCCCATTTTCTATTTAAATTGAATTATAAAAAGGGGTTTGACTTGATTAAAAATGGGTGGGGAATAAAAGGAACCATGCAAAAAGAGAAATGGTTAACATGCTAACACATTTTACCTAGGTCACAAAAATTGTGCTAAGTGTGCATGTATGCACTTAACACGAAAATTCCCAATTAGGGTAAATACGACTAAATTATACTAATAATCCTATGTACACATATAAAATAACACGCACAATTACTAATTATCACGAAAAACATTCTAACGGAAAAATTCAAAGTGTTACAATCTACCCCCCCTTAAAGAAAAGAAATTCGGTCGCCGAATTTAAAAGTCTAACTACACACACCCTCAAAAGATGGGGATACCTCTTCCTCACCTCGCTCTCGGTCTTCCAAGTGACCTCCTCTCTGCTCGGACCATGCCAAAGAACCTTTACGGACGGTATCTTCTTCGATCTCAATTTCTTCACTTGTCGATCTAAGATCATCACCGGCCGCTCTGCGTAGGAAAGGTCACGCTCAAGCTAACGAAAAAATTCAAAGTGTTACAGCGGGGATCTGCATCTCGCTCTACTAGGACCGAGGATGTGCGATAATCCGCACCATCCCGATCGGAGTTTCCCAAAATGGGTTGTAGAGGCGTATTTGCAAGGAATTAAATAACAAACCATTTAAAGAAAACGGTTTTTGAATGTTTAAAGTATTTATTCGTAATCTCGTATTTTTCCATAAATTAGAGTCCCAAAATTCATCGTGCTATTGTAACATTTCAGAAAATATAAAATATTATTTTTGGAATTTAATATTAAAATAATATATTTCCCGAAAACTGCCCGATTTGCAAAATTGGGGTTTTCGAAAAAGGGTATAAATATATACCAATATTTGTGAAATAATTGGAAATTAAAATGATTTATTCATTTAAAAATATATGTAAAGGATTTGGCATTTTTAAAATTTATTATACGCAATTTCGATAAAAACCTGATTAGTGCACTGCTAATTGCGTTTAAGCCAAATCCGTATTTCTACAGTTTTACATGGATAGTGCACCATGTCATGTTCCATTTAGTTATATGTTGTTGTATTTGTGTTGTTTTATGGGTATTATGTGATTTGGTTTTAAAATTTAAAAGAGAAAAGATAAAGGAATGGCAAAAGGGTAATTTAGTGAAAAGTGTATGATTGGAGAGAGAGAGAGAGAGTATGTGAATAAGTGAGAAAGAGAGGGGGGCTGCTGCCTAACTTTATTCCCCCATCATTTTTTTTCTTCTCCCTCTTCATCTTCCTCAAGCCACTTCCCTCCACTTAAAGCCCTAGATCCATCTCCAAATAATCCCCAAAACCCTAAATCCCTTTCACAAAAATTAATCCCCATATCTTCCTCTCCATATTGAACCAAGCAAAGTAGGATTTTGATGACATTGAGAAGCTAGGGTTTTCTTGAGTGACCTTATTGAGATATAATTTCTTCCCTTTAGATTAGTTTTGTGAGATATCGTGTTTTGGATGTCGTTTTATGATGTCGCTGACCTGCTATGACCCCGAGCGTTCGCTGGGAAAACAAACAGAGTGGTAGTGTTGTACTCGAGACCCTGAGTGTTCACGTAAAACCCTAACCCTTTCCCACCGGTTTTGGTCGGCGACTTTGGGGACAAATCCGGTGACCTCGGCCCTGTAGGGGACTGGGGGGTTGTATTTTCTAGGGTAGCTGTTTGAAGTGGTTTTATGATGTTTGGTCCTACTAGATTTGGCTGTATTGAGATTAGGTGAAATCTGGGAACTGTTGTGAGTGTTTACATGACCATGGTGACACGATTCCTGACCTGAGGCATAGAGGTGAACCCGATGCACGAACTTAGGATTTGTTCCGTATTGGTTTTGTGACTTTCAGTGTGACTACTGTGAATCTGGGATGACCTGGGAATTTCTGAGACAACCAAACAGTACCAGGGGCCTAGACACACCACCAGGAGACCACCCTACGAAGTCGAAGCCCTGAGGAGCAAGCAAAACCGGCCTGGCCGGAATTTCTGCCTATGTGGCCGGCCACTGGGTGAGGGTAGGGGCCTAGGTTGGTCCAGTAGCTCATATACACAATATACACCACCCTAAACTTGTTTTCTTGGCTTTATTTGACCTGAGTCAAAATATGAGAACACTTGTGTGTGATTTTGGATATGGTTTTCCGTATTTTGAATGATGAGTTTTGATATTTGGATTCATTTTTGGTTGTCGCATGTTTGTACATCGACAACAAGGATTGTTTGGTTGATTTTGTATGCGTTTGCTATAGGTTCTAACCTACGAGCAAGGCGCGTGCCGTTTTGGATTTTAGAACTTGATTTTAATAGCGTTGCGATATGGATTGTTATTGTAGATACCATCGCGTGGAGTCCGAGGAGACAGATGCGTGGCATCATCGACTTCGGCAAGCGAAGACAAAGGTGAGTGGATCTATATCCACGGGGGAAGTCGGGTGGATGGCGTATAGTACCCCCGCAAAGTTTTGATGGAGACTGATTTATAGAATATGGTTAAGGGAACCTAGATTAGGAAACTAGGGTTAGAGTTAAAAGATAGTTAGTGAAACTATATTAGAAGCTAAATGACAGTTAGAAGTGATATGATACGGCTAATATGAAATGGCGGGAATTGAGGATGATATTTGATGATATTGCCGTTTAGGGTACTATAGGACTAGATAGTCGACGTAGATGTGTCATCCGAACCATACATATTTCTAAACTGAAGAATCGTATGCATCTTTTAAACAGTTACCTTGAGGGACGTTACGGATTTTCAAATGATATATTTTCCTTAAAAACACCGTAACCCCTATTTTCAAAACTACGATTCGCTTCTTTTAAAATCTGCTTGTATAGTTCGGGTGTGTATGTTAGATTAGATACTTATACTTATAGTAGAGATAAAATGTTTATGTAAACTCGACGTGATGTGAGATATAAATGCGATGAAAGAATATAAGACGGATATGATGATATGATGATTTGATGGTATGATGGTATACGGATGCGAGTCGATTGAGATGAATTATACCCTGTCGGTCCCCTGATATGAGATTATTGCGGATGCGACCTGGGAGATAGGTATATAGAGATATTTATATATGTTGTGAATCGTGAGTGATAGCCGTACGAGACGTTAGGTCCGTACCCTCCACATCTTATAGGATGATAGGATCCCTGATAGCTTAATGCCGCCGTACGATGATTTTCCGTACGTGATGAGTTTGACTTGAGGTTTGATCCATACCCTTGACTAGAGGATATCGTACGATGGATTATACCGTACGTGGTGCTGTGAGGCTAGATGCCGATTAATAGATTCATCGACTCAGACATATGATAGTTACGTATACCTTATAGCTTTTAGCTGATGATTTATCTTATGCTGCATTCATGATATTATTATTGCATTGCATATACCTGTGTTAGTACACTTACACCATTATCGATGATGCGTATGTTACACGTACACAGATTTTCCGGCTCACACACTTCATCATCGATAACTGCCATGTCACTACACAGTAGGATTGCTGCATCATGATATGACTCTTGCATAATTTACTTGCTATACTTACCTGTGCACTTTTATACGATGTTGCATTTGACTTTGGAGATATTGGGAACCGCAAGACATATTTTCAAAACTAGAATTATTTAAAAGAGCGGTTTTCCCTTAATATGATATATCACCGTTCCATGTTGCATGATATACGGATATGCTTACATTTCATCATATGTCGCATACATCATGCTTTATGATTTTACGCATTGAGATATGCTGTTTTCATGAGATTTCTGGATTTGAGAACCGTGGTCATTTTAAAAGAAAGTATGTATTGATTTAAAAACCCGGTTTCTCTTGATATGATATTTCAGTGCGTCCACCATGTGTTTTCTTGGTTCTGAGAGTGGCATGTGAAACCCGAATCGAGGAGCGGTAGGCACCGTCTGCGGGTACATGGTGGACCCGGTGAGGTACCCCGGGACAAGAAGACTCGTATATATTAGACGGTGAGCCTGGCAGGGGAGCACTACCTACCGGTGATAGTATTTGGACTCGGCGGTTATCCGGAGGATACCGACCGGAGTAGCGAGATGGATATGAGGGCCGACCAGGGTGTGCGGCGCCTGAGGGCCGATCTGAGGATGCGGCGCCTGAGATATATAAGGATTTATGTGTCAATGCTGGACACGGTTTTCATGATGTTTCGAGTGTCGATGCTAGACACTCAGGTTCCATGATTTGGAGGTGTCGCGGGGGACACATGTTGATTTATATCCTCGTATTTTCATGCATATACTTTTATGATATTTACATGTATGATGTTGTTGTGTCAGTGGGTGACACGTGGACGAGATCCATATGCATACATACTTTGATTATATGGGCGGACGAGATCCACTTGCATACATGCATTGATTTTACTGTTGGATGTTATCCATATGCTTATAGGCATTGACTATCTTGTTAGCACATATACAGACCCGGTCATCCTAGATTTCAAGTATTACCTTTATGATATAGTTGACCTAGGAGTCGTTGTTTATTCGATTTCTATCTGTTGATATTTTTCTACTCACGAGTTGGCAACTCACCCCCGTTGTGCCACAGTTCTTTCAGGTTGACCGCTTGGATCAGTAGCGGCTTCGCTGGTACACAGTTGCATTCGGGTGTTTTGCATTGGTAGGTGGGACACTTGTATCGTACATACTCTTGTATCTATATTTCATATTGTATCTAGTTAACTCCATCAATCGAAATTTGTAAAGTGTATAAATAATGAAACTTAGTGGGATTGTGGTTGCGAGACTTAGAGCGGGGGGTTTTCTGCTACTTGTGGTTTTGATGTCTTGCTTATTTCTTCATCTTTTGTGGTGAACTTCGCCGTTGGGCGTCGTATACTTATATATATACTGTCTTGCATGGTTTTAATCCGCCGTTTGGCGAAGAGCTAGCTCCCGCTTGGGGATGCCATTATTCTTATTATGTATTGGTGGTTTTGGATCAAAAATTACAAAGGAGGTGCTACCCAAATTTTCAAAAAAGACGAAACATGTTTTTTTTAAACTTGCAAAATCCACTTGCATTTTCATGTTCCTTTTCTATGGATTAAGAAAACTTGATTTCATTATACCTTTATTTCAAAACTTCACCTCCTTTATTTTCTTAAAAAGATTTAGATTTCTGAGTTTCAGCTTACTTGAATTACGTTACGCCTTTAAACGTTGCGTGATTTAAGTGCTGTTCACGAGCTAATATTTCGGATCGTGACAGCTATGTCAAACATGTGTGTTGTGATGAGGTAGGTCATTACCTCGTGAGTTATCTAAAGGTAATACGGTTAAATTGAACAATTATAAGTTGTATGTAACATGATGGTATTTTACTGTAAAAGTGAAATAGAAATTTCAACATGCATTATTTTGAGATGAAACTTGCTCTAATATGTTTATTTATGTTTGTTAAACATTATGAGAGAATATGGTATTTTATTATTTAAGAAAAATAATGTTTTTAAAGAAAAACGAATCGGAAGTCGGAATAACTCCGCTTCCGACGAGTTTTGAAAAAGAGAAGTTTTAGAATAGAGATGGAGGAGGGGAATGGGGACTTACTGGTTATTAAGAAAGAAAGGAGAAGGATGAAGCTTTCGGAACCATCGGAGCATCGCCGGATTCTCCTCGAAACGTCGGCGGAACTTCGCCTCTTGCTAACTCCACTTGTACAACTTGGGACTTGGAAATTTTAGAGAGTTTTTGTATAGAATTTTTGAATAAGGAGGGGTGAAATGTAGTGTGGTATTTATAGGAAAAATTAGGGTTTAGGGTAATGACGAATGGAATTAAAATGTGCATTAAAAATGAATTAAAGAGAGGAATTATTACTCTCTGGATGTTTTCAGAGTAATTAAACAACATGGTGGTAGTGGGGTAGGCGAAGGGGTGCCAAGGGAAAATTTTGGGGGCATTACCGTTGGAGTTAACCGGCGCCGCCGGTATTTTCTGGCATCTCGCCAGGCGTAGGTAAAGGGTAGGGGCCTATATCGCTGCCATGTGTCCATGTCGCTTGGTATACCTCAATGCACATGTTTGATTACTGTGTGACTTTTCATTTTACGTGTTGTGCACGTGCAAACCATTGGGCTTCTAAAAGATTAAAAGAAATATCAATTAAAAATATATGTGGCTGGGGGGATTCGATCGCAGAGGTTGCGTCACAACAGTGCAAGGCTTTACCAATGAGCTAAAAGTATTTTCTTGCTGTTCAAAAGCAAATTAAATTTATAACTTGTGCTCAGACTTAGGTGTTCCTTTCTGTATTTTGAAAAAAAATATGTACAGAAAGTTTAGGGTTGTTACACAGTCCGTCGCTATGAAGCTGTCATTAAGAAGAAAGGAAGGCCATAGTCGGTCGATATGAAACGTCCTGCCAACCAGATTACTGGAGGAGCCTCTACTAGGACAACTCTCCCAGCGCCATCTATGAGGCCAGGAGGATCATTTTCCATGACTGAACCAAACTTCTGTATCTATTGTAAAAGAACCGGACACCAGGTCAAGGATTGCCGTCGAGCAAATGGTCTTTGTTTAATATGCGGATCACCCTCACACACTGTAGAAACTTGCCCACACAACCGAACTGTCCCGGCCCCCATAGATATACCAGCTATTCAAACTCCACCTACTCATTTAGCCCTTCCTGTACCACCTCCGCGCGCGGACCACTTTTACCTCGTCAGCCATCGATATACCAGCGTGTACAGAGAAATGTGCAGAGACGTCAGGTTTTCACTTTGGCAGCCGTAGAGGCCGAGCCATAGGTCGAGATAACACTGATGAATCTCCTCCCATCTTTTTCAGCATTTTCAAATTCTTACATCTTTTTGTTCTCTTATCTACCTAAACTTTTTCACGTATTTTCGGTACGATATTAGTAGTTTCTTCACCACCACTTTAACCTAAATTTTTCTTGAATCTGTTACAACATTCCCCTTGTATAAATTTCGAGGACGAAATTTTTATAAAGAGTGTAGAATGTAACGACTCTGAAATCCTTGTACAAAAATTTCTTGTTTGTTGCACAAAAAAGGGGTATTTCGACCTGCTGTAAAGTTATAAGTTATTTTTGTTCAATAAAAACTAAGAAATAACTTGTAGCTCACTGGTAAAGCCCTACACTGCTGCGACATAGCATGTGCGTTCGAATCCCATCAGACCCTATTATTTTTAGGATTTTTCTTTTCAATTTTTCAGAAGCACGAGAGTTGCACATGCAATTCACGGAGAAACGAAAAGTTTCAGAAAAATCAAACAGGCGCAATGAGATGTACACACCAAACTTGACACGTGGCACGAATCTCGAGGCAAGACCTTGAGATCTGACCGCCCGTTTCCCCAAAGGGGCCGACGCCGACGGTTGGGATAGCTCCAAATCCCTCCATGGTTTCCACACTCGTCTCTTCAACTCCCCTCAATTCCCCTGCACTGTTTGATTTTCCTGCAATCAAACAAAGACTCTTCAATTCACCATTTAACACCATTTAAGTCCTTTTAACCCACATTTTTAATACCCAAACCCTAATTCTTCACTATAAACACCACCCCATACCCTAGCTCCCCTCCATTCTGAAAATTTCTATCATCCCAAAAGTTTATAAGTGTTAGTGGAGTCAAGTGGAGTTACCAACCAAACTTTTTCCATCGAAAATCAAAACCGTTTCCAGAGCGATTCCACGGGAATCCCCTTCTTTTATTTAACCTCTTTCCAACACCACACAACGAGTAAGTTCCTCGCATCTCTTCTTCTTCTCATCTCAAATTATCTCCTAAAAATATATCGGTAAAATGGAGTTACCTCCGATACATTTTTTTTAAACTTGGAATTCCCTTTTCCTTAATACATAAGTCAAACTAACTTTACCACCCTACTTATAAATTTGATTACAATCTTTTAGTTTTGAGTTTAACCAAAACTTCCATGTGAAACTATCATAAAACGAAGTTTTCATTAAAATACCATGAACTTTAATATAACCCTCATTTTAATAATTGTTAAAAATACCTTTAGGAAAACCTCACAGGGTAACTACCTACCTCACACACACACCTTGGTTTCATAGCACGGTATCCTAGTTCTATGGTTCATTTAAAGAATAAACTTTTACATTAAAATACAACGCCTTTACAAAACGGATTTCTTTTAATCGGTATTTATAATCCTTGGCAATTACGCCTCTACAATTCTCGTCAGGGGACCCGCTAATGGATGGTGCAGATTATCGCACATCCTTGGGATAGTAGAGCGAGATGCAGAACTCCTCACGGAGTATTCGGTCTCGAAAGGAAAATAAAAATATGGTTTTTAAGAAATACGACTTTTCTAAACAAAACTAATTTTTTTATAAAAAATTATATAAAAATATGAATCCGTATTTTTCAATAAAACGTATTATGATATTATATTTTCTAAAATGAAAGATTAGAATTTTAATAAAATACCATCAAGTTTCCAAAAGAGCTAGTTTTCAATAAAATACTACAAAATTTTAAAAAGGCTAAGTTTCTTCACCAAAATACCTTTTAATTTAAAATACATGTTCATGAAAACCCTACACATTATAAGTCACCCTCGAGGTTTATTTTTAAACTATATTGAAGTATTTTTCATAAATCCCTCGAGATATAAAAAACAATATTTTAAAGACGATAGATTAATATAGGCCTAAGCAGTATCATTTCTCTTGAGCCTCGGGGAGCCAGAGAAAGTGAGTGCTTGCCTATTCAGGCTAGACAAATTAACAGAGTTATTGATGGCAATTGTCTTGGAAAAACACACAAATCCAGCCGTCCATGTGAAGCAGTTGACGATTACTCCCGAACATAAGTTATTGCAAGAACAGAGTCCTTATCATAAGATTCTAACTCTAACATGAATCCAAACTCAAACCAGAATCCAAAATCAAACTTGAACTTGAATACTTGATCATGAACCAGAACATTTGAATTTGAATATCCTAAAACTTGAATACTAGAATACTATGACTTGACATGAACTTAACACGAATACCAGAACACAATGGCTACTATTGAAACTGACTTGACTCGAACCATGAATACAATTTGACATGAATACATGAACACTTGACACGAATACTTGATATTGACATGAACTCAATCTTGCAACTTGATGTATTCATGAATTCGATCAAGGCTGCTAATTTTAACTGTAACGTAGAATACACGGGGTGTTGGAGTAGTTCAAGTGCGAATCCAACGAAATCTCAGGAGTCCCCCTAGATCATAAATCCATGTCTACTAACACAAGCTATCATGAGGGCCCATGTTTCCTTACTCCTGGATTATAACCTGTTGAGTTTGGTATACTTCAACACTAGGTTGAAGTCCCGTTACTAACACTTGATTCGGGCTCGTAGTTCCTTATCCCTAAATTACAGCCTGTTGGGTTTGAGAACACTCTTGAGATTGGTTTCCATTCACCCTTGAACTTATGTTAAATTAGTTTACCCATGTAGAAACTTTTTAGGACGCTTACATGCACTTCATGTTCATTATACCTATACTACACGGCCATGCTATACTATGCTCATGTTACTTTGCCATGATATATATAGAACTGCATGTTAAATAGAATTGCCATGTTTACATTAAATGATATGTTTAAACACCATATCTCATAGTCCATTGCTTCATGATATCCATTTTTCTTTGTCATTATAATTTTATACTTCACACCCTTTTTCTTGGAACTTACCGAGCGAAAGTTCGCTGACGGACATTCCACCCATCTTTGTTTCTTGGAATGTTCATAAGATATTGTGGAGAATGAGGAGGTAAACACCACAGAGGAGGAGCACGATCAGATTGCGGTTCAGGCCTAGACTAGTTATCCTTTCCTTTCAGTTTATGTATGTCACATGTTTAGGCATTTTTTTTCTTGTATTTTCTTTCAGTTGAACTCATGTATTGTAAATGTATCAAGTAAAATGTAAATAAAGTTGTTGAAGTTTAAATCTTATGCTAATTTCTTGTCATTTTTATATTGCTTATTTACGCTTAGCGTATTTATTCCGGGAAATGACCATTCTCGAAATAAATACACTGCGGGCCTCGTCACGTGTCTGTTTCTGTCTTTTGGGAAACGGGATATGGCAGGTTTTTGTTGATGGCCCATGCAGGTCCGTTCTGCATGAAATCGTGAGCAATATATCACAAGAAATATGAAATTCAATAACTTTACATTCCTTACTATTCAATTTCCGTTGAATCTATCCTAATCTTTTTTCTCTATGTAAGGTGATGGATTCTCCCAACAACCCTAGCACTAACGTCAATGGAAGTACACCACCACAACCTGCCATTACCGTTATACCACCTCCACCTACCGTATCCGCTCCACTCACAGAACAGACGATACTTCTGAAGGCTATCAAAAGGCTACTTGAAGGTCAGCAGGCTCAAAGCACAATTTTGTAGAAGCAGACTGCTCTCCTTCAACAGAGTTTCACCCGCTCTGAAGCAGAAACACAGGGAGTGAAACAATTTCGAGCATTACACCCGAAAAACTTTTCAGGGAAAGAAAAACCACTTGAAGCCGAGGAATGGGCTCAAAGGAAAGAAGATGAAGCCTAAGTTCCAGAAGCGGCGTGGGTCAGAATAGCAAAATTCTAACTTATAGACAATGGCAGGGTCCAGTGGAAAGTCGAAGAGAGCCGTCTTGAACAGCCGATCGAGTGGAAGACTTTCCGTGATCTCTTCGATGCTAAGTATTTTACGAAAACCGCACACTTCGAGATGGAACAGAAATTCATTCACCTGCAATAAGGATCCATGTGGGATAAGTTGGTGGATGAGTATGATACCGAATTCACCGTGCTCGGAAGATTTGATGCCATCTAATTCCTACTGCCGAAATCAGAGCCAGGCGCTTCCAGCTAGGATTAGATCCTGAGATCCAGGCTGCCCTAGCAACGGGAGAATACCCAACACATGAAGCAGTTTTGAAGTCAGCCCGTCGCTATGATGTTGTCATTAAGAAGAAGGTAAGGCCACAATCGGTCGGTATGAAACACCCCGCCAACCAGATTACTGGATGAGCCTCTTCTAGGCCAACTCTCTCAGCGTCATCTATGAGGCCAGGAAGATCATTTTCTATGACTGAACTAAATTTCTGTATCTATTGTAAGAGGATTGGACATCAGGTCAAGGATTGTCGTCGAGAAAATGATCTTTGTTTGATATTTGGATCACCCTCACACACTGTAAGAACTTGCCCATACAACCGAACTTGCCCAGCCCCCACAGCTAGACCAGCTATTTAAGCTCCACCTACTAGTTTAACCCTTCCTGCACCACCACTGCACGGACCGCTTTTACCTCGTCAACCATCGATGTACCAGCGTGCACAGAGAAATGTGCAGAGACGTCAGGCTTTCACTTTGACGGCCGTAGAGGCCGAAGCCATAGGCCGAGATAACACTGGTAAATCTCTTCCCATCTTTTTCAGCCTTTTCAAATTCTTGCATTCTTTTGTTCTCTTATCTACCTAAACTTTTTCACGCGCTTTCGGTACGATATAAGTAGTTCCTTTACCACTACTTTAACCTAAATTTTTCTTGAATCTGTTACAACATTCCCCTTGTATAAATTTCGAGGACGAAATTTTTATAAGGAGGGTAGAATGTAATGACTCTGTCTGTACAAAAATTTCTTGTTTGTTGTACAGAAAAGGAGTATTTCAGCCTGCTGTAAAGTTATAAGTTATTTTTGTTCAATAAAAAGCAAGAAATAACTTGTAGCTCACTGGTAAAGCCCTATACTGCCGCGACATAGCCTGTGCGTTCGAATCCCATCAGACCTTATTATTTTTAGGATTTTTCTTTTTAATTTTTCGGAAGCCCAAGAGTCGCACGTACAATTCACGAAGAAACGAAAAGTTTCAGAAAAATCAAACAGGCGCAATGAGGAGAACACACCAAACTTGACACGTGGTACGAATCTCGAGGCAAGACCTCGAGATCCGACCGCCCGTTTATCCAAAGGGGTCGGCGCCGACGGTTGGGATAGCTCCAAATCCCTCCGTGCTTTACACACTCGTCTCTTCAACTCTCCTGTACTGTTTGATTTTCCTGCAATCAAACAGAGACCCTTCAATTCACCATTTAACATCATTTAAATCCTTTTAATCCACATTTTTAATTCCTAAATCCTAATTCTTCACTATAAACACCACCCCATGTCCTAGCTCCCTTCCATTCTGAAAATTTCTATCATCCCAAAAGTTCCTAAGTGCAAATGGAGTTAAGTGGAGTTAGCAACAAGCTTTTTCCATTGAAGATCGAAACCATTTCCGGAGCTTCCGCAACACCATGGGAATCCCTCTCTTTTCTTTAATCTCTTTTCAACGCCACACAGCGAGTAAGTCCCTCTCATCTCTTCTTCTTCTTATATCAAATTATCTCCTAAAAAATATTTCGGTAAAGTAGAGTTACCTCCGATACATTTTTTTTAAAACTTGTAACTCGCTTTTCCTTAATACATAGGTAAAACTAACTTTACCACCCTATTTGTAACTTTGATTACAATTTTTTAGGTTTGAGTTTAACCAAAACTTCCATGTGAAACTATCATAAAATGAATTTTTCATTAAAATACCATGAACTTTAGTATAACTTACATTTCAATAATTGTTAAAAATACCTTTAGGAAAACCTCACGGGGTAACGACCTACCCCACACGCACACCATGGTTTTATAGCATGGTATCCTAGTTCTATGGTTCATTTAAAGAATAAACTTTTACATTAAAATACCACACCTTTAAAAAACGAGTTTCTTTTAATTGGTATTTGTAATCCTTGGTAATTACGTCTCTACAACTCTCGTCAGGGGACCCGCTAATAGATAGTGCGAATTATCGCACATCCTTGAAAGAGTAGAGCGAGATGCAGAACTTCTCACGGAGTATTCGGCCTCGAAAGGAAATAAAAATACAATTTTAAGAAATACAACTTTTCTAAACAAAACTAATTTTTTTATAAAAAAAATTGTAAAATAATGAATCCGTATTTTCAATAAAACGTATCATGATATTATATTTTCTAAAATTAAAGATTAGAATTTTAATAAAATAATATCAAATTTCCAAAAGAGCTAGTTTTCAATAAAATGCCACAAACTTTTAAAAAGGCTAAGTTTCATCACCAAAATACCTTTTAATTTAAAATACATATTCATGAAAAAACTAAACATTATAAATCACCCTCGAGATTTATTTTTAAACTATATTGAAGTATTTTTCATAAAACCGCATCGAGATATACAAAACAATATTTTAAGGACTATAAATTAATATAGGTTTAAGCGGTATCATTTCTCTTAAGTCTCGGAAAACCGGAGAAAGTGGGTGCTTACTTATTCAGGTTAGACAACTTATAGGAGTTATCAATGGCAATTGTTTTGGAAAAAAACACAAATCATGCCGTCCATGTGCAGCAGTTGCCAATTACTCTCAAACTTAAGATATTGCAAGAACAAAGTCCTTTTTATAAGATTCTAACTCCAACATGAATCCAAACTCAAACCAAAATCCAAAATCAAACTTGAACTTGAATACTTGATCATGAACCCGAACACTTGAACTTGAATATCCCAAAACTTGAATACTAGAATACTATGACTTGATATGAACTTAACATGAATTCCAGAACACAATGGCTGCTATTGAAACTGACTTGACTCGAACCATGAATAAAATTTGATATGAATACATGAACACTTATCACGAATACTTGATATTGACATGAAGTCAATCTTGCAACTTGATTTATTCATGAATTCGAGCAAGGCTAGTAATTTTAAGTGTAACCTAGAATACACGGGGTGTTGGGGTAGTTCAAGTGTGAATCCAACGAAATCTCCGAAGTCACCCTAGATCATGAATCCATGTCTACTAACACAAATTATCATGAGGGCCCGTGTTTCCTTTCTTCTGAATTATAGCCTGTTGAGTTTGGAATACTTCAACACCAGGTTGAAGTCTCGTTACTAACATTTGATTCGGGCCCGTGGTTTCTTACCCCTTGATTACAGCCTGTTGGATTTGAGAACACTCTTGAGATTGGTTGTCAATCATCTTTGAAATTACGTTAAATTAGTCTGCCCATGTAGAGACATTTTAGGACATTTACATGCACATCATGTTCACTATACCTACACTACACGGCCATACTATATTATGCTCATGTTATTTTGCCATGATATATATAGAACTACATGTTAAATAGAATTGTCATGTTTACATTAAATGACATGTTTAAACACCATATCTTATAGTCCATTACTTCATGATATCCATTTTTCTTTGTCATTATACTTTTATACTTCACACCCTTTTTCTTAGGGACTTACCGAGCAAAAGTTCGCTGACGAGCATTCCATCCATTTTTGTTTCTTGGAATGTTCGTCAGATACTATGGAGACTGAGAAGGTAGACACCATAGAGGAGGAGTACGATCAGATCGCGACTTAGGTCTAGACTAGTTATCATTTCCTTTCAGTTTATGTATGCCACCTGTTTAGGCATTTCTTTTCTTATATTTTCTTTCAGATGTACTCATGTATTGTAAATGTATCAAGTCGAATGTAAATAAAGTTGTTGAAGTTTAAATCTCATTCTAATTTCTTGTCATTTTTATATTGCTCATTTACGCTTAGCGTATTTATTTCGGAAAATAACTATTCTCGAAATAAATACGCCACGGGCCTCATCATCAGCCTGTTTCCGTCTTTTGGGAAGGGGGTGTGACATCACCAATTGAAAACATAGGATTGTGATTTAAAGCGGTGGTTAAAGGTACGTAGAATAAAAAAGATGATGAAGAGTTTTGAAATTTGACAAAGTCAAGGGAATCAATTCATGAGGGGGTTTGTTTATATATGGAAATACAGGGGTATTATGGGTTTTGTTGTTTCAGACAATCGTATGAGTCAACAAAACCAAGAAAGTTAGAAGAAGAAGAAGGGAAGCACATGGAGAATATGTGGATTCTATTAAGGCAATTTTCCCCTAAAACTTACGCCCTGGACCTTAGAATTTTCATTGAGGAACAATTATTATGCTTTGAAATGTTTGGTCTTTCCTACTGGTTGAGCATCAGCACAGCGAGACTGCAACAAGATTTTATGATTAAAGGTAGCAAGCGTGTACTCCCTGACATCAGAATCAAGAATTGAAGCAACCCACAATCATTCCTCTCTCGTTCAATTTCTCCCCATCGATTTCTTCTCGTTTGAGGTATAATTCATAGTACCTGCTAATTAAACTACTAGGAACCTTAGTAGATTCTAAGTTGGTGCAATTTTTTTTATTTTTCCATTTTTTTAAAGTTGTCATGAATACTGTTAATACAAAGATAAACGTGGGCATCAAAGGCATGGGAGAAAGGGATATTCTATTCGGTTAAAAAGTCAGCTGCCTCCTAATCTTTTTAGTGATCGGAATTGTCTATCTTGATCAGCATATTCTACGACATGCATACATAAATATTATGTGATTTCGATACTTAATGCACTTGCATCATAGGATTGCAAATCTAACGGTTTACCAATAATGTAAAAATTTCCATAATCTAATCTACAATCAAAGGGTATCAAAATGACTTGAAAATGGGTTTTTTTTTGAATTATTATACTTTTAAAATTAAATTATAAAAAGAGGGGGGGATAAATTTTATTTACGAAAATAGGGTGGTTCCCCCACCCCCCCCAGTATAGGGGGCGGGTTCCCAGAACCCGCCCCCTATACAAATGTATAGGGGGCGGGTTCCCAGAACCCGCCCCCTATACATTTGTATAGGGGGCGGGTTCTGGGAACCCGCCCCTTTTTTTTTATAAATTAAATTAATTTTTAATTATAATTATTAACGAATATAATTATAATATAATTATAATTATTATTATAATTATAATTATAATTATAATTCTTAAAAATAAAATAAAATTAAATAGACAAAAAAAACATTTAAATTAAATAATAAAATTTCACTATATCAAATTTTTTTTTACAGAATGAATCCGTCAAAATTTACAATACCAAAAAATCCTATCTATTCGTAAAATGTAAATGCTATATCGACGGTCAAATTTATAATAACAAAATGAATCCGTCAAATTTATAATACAAAAAAATCTGAGTGCACATGTCACGATCCTGAAGGTCCCGCCCCTGATGCATATCCTGGACATCTGGTCCTATAATGGCCTGGTTGTTTGCATAGGCTACATCTGGATTGCCTTTACTGAGGATCAGCATCCATTGTCATTCGATCTCGACGTACCTTAGGTCTTCCGGGCCTTATATTTTTTTCCGGCGGTAATACAGTCGGTGTTTGTCTGTTGGCAGTATAATAGTGCCAATAGCGACTGTCCGGTATAGGATGAAATTTTGGATCGTATGCACCTTGGTAATTAGAAACTGTATAGTAATGGGAAGCAAAATTGTAATGTGAGGTATGCATACTGCTCGCAGCAGCAATTGCGTGGGCACAAGGTAAATGTTGTTGCTGGAAAAGACCGCATGTACACGAAGAGAGCCCTTCATCTCTAAAGTTCACGGTATATTGATTCCCATTACCGCCCGTCACCTGAAACTCCGCCGTGTCAAACCTTTCGGATCTGTAGTATTGTGCTCTGCGCTCCCTTTTCCGAAAGATATCTTCGTAATACGCGGTGAGCGGAGTGTCCATCGCCAAGGACTTTTCTCTTCTGTGCACAAAATAAGTATTCATCCGAAAAAATGTTCGAACAATCAACCCCTGTATCGGTAAGCCTCTAACCCCTTTAAGGACCCCGTTGAAGCTTTCAGACATATTAGTCGTCATTAGGAGATATCTGCACCCATCATCATGTGCTTGTGACCACATGCGTACTGGATACTCATCTAACCACGCTTTCGCGGCTTGACTCATCTCCCCAATTTTCGTCATGTATATGTCGTGAACATTAGGGTCAGGCGTTTCACCGGCTCTGTACATAAGTTTATGTAGATCCGAATTTTTAAATTTTCGATCAAAATTTTGCCTGAAGTGTCATAGGCAAAACCTATGTGGGGTCGTCGGAAATACAGATCTCATTGCAGCTAGTATTCCCGGATGTCTATCAGATATGATGCATAAATCCGTTCTATGAAGAACAGATGGGATATTTTTGAGGTTACGGAAAAACCATGACCAGGATGATGTATTTTCACCCTCGACAATAGCAAATCCCAACGGAAATATACCGTTATTAGCATCAACACCTGTAGCAATTAACATGCAGCCTCTGTACTTACCGTATAGATACGTACCATCAACGCACAATACCGGCCGACAGTGTGTGAAACCAGCCGCATATGGACCAAAGCACCAGAAAATTCTTTGAAACCTGACAGAGCCCTCGACGTCTGTTTCTGTGGTTTTTAACCGGTATACGGTCCCCGGATTTGATGCTTTCATGGCTTCCATAAAAGGGACTAGTGAGTTGTACGAGCTTTCCCAGTCCCCGAATATCTTGCACAAAGCCTTTCTACGAGCATCCCATGCCTTCACATACGAAATCTGAATTTTATGCTCTCCGCTAACCAAGAGCCGTATCTCTCGGGGAGTCATCGCCATATCTGTACGGATCAGGGGCATGATTAGCGAGCAAATGTAAGATGAAGTGCAATTCCGGTGATCCTGTAACATGATAGAATTGATGCAAGTGTGTTCTTGGTTGTATTTCATGACCTTCCAAGCCTTGGCTCTTTTGGAACAACATGCATGCAATCTCCACTGACATTCAGGAGCTTTCGTACATACCACAGTATAGTACGCCTTATTTGACTCTTCGGTTTTAAATGTAACGTTTTGCTGAATGGACCACGACTTCAGCTTACAAATAAGATCTCCTTTTTCCTGAAATAAATCCCCGACGCTGATGCAATCTTCGCTTGCTGCTGTCGCGTCCAAATAGGGTGCCGTATTTACTTCTGCAACGGCTAAGTCTACCCAACCATCATCTTCCAGCGGATCGAGGCCGGGATCTTCTAGTTCGACAAAATCGTTATTCGCAAGCATACCATCAAAGAATGCTACCTCATTCAATCTAGCAGCATATTCCACGCTATCCTCCCCCTGATGATCTTCACCGGTTTCATCATCATCACTGCCACACATATCAATATCACCCGTAGTAACATAAGGCTCGGGTGCAATATATGATGGTTGTGGTCGGTGTAATGTGGATGGTTCGGGGTGAGAAGACCGGAAAGATATGGACGGACATGCTTGGAATGCGCTGCTTGGATCGTGTTGGAATGATGCGGAGGTATGGGGAAATCTGCGTTTAGTATATAAATTGTTATTATAATATTATTCCTTAATATTTTCGTAACTAAATCATCACTTGTTTCAAATTTATTTACCTGTGGAAGGCTGTGTATGGTAATTCTTGCTGTTCTTCTGGGGTGCATGTAACTGCAGCAGTCGACTGGGGAAAGCTGGATTTATGCATTTTATTAAATGTTTGAATATTAGTATATATGTATTACTAAAATGTTTAAATATGGGTTTATAAAATGTTTACCCATGTGCTTGAAGATTTGAATAATGTTGTGTATAGTCATATCCACCGGCACTGACGGCATCATCGTTGACCATGTGACCGTACCCCCAGGAACTATCTCCAGCATTACCATCAAAATTACCCGTTGGAGGTACATCTGATACTTCCAATTGGTCCTTCTGAACCAAAAGTTCGAAAGAATGCTGGGTGCTCGAGAGACCGAAAACTATCATCGAAGATATTGATGCATCGTCTATAATTTCAACCAATGCATTTCCACTGAACATAGGCCATATACAACTTAACTTAACCCTACTTTCACGGGGATCGTATTTCGTAATTTTGAACACTTTAGCCTCTAGTTCATCATAAGTCGTTGATGCTTCCAATCGCATGATTCGTGCAGACCCGCCCATATACTCGGGACCTTGTGCACTTGTGATAACCTGGCCATCGTATTTACATACAACAAATATACTTGGGAAGGCCATAATCCTGCACAAAAAACAGTTATATTTTTTATGTTGTGTTGAAATTGCAAAAAACTTTCAAACTCGAAGATTGCTTACTTCCAATACTTTATGAACTGTTCTACTGCTCGAAGATTGCTTACTCGCAGAATATGGTTCCTGGAACTTCACCTTCTTCTAAAACTCCACACTTACACAAAATTGATAGTGGAGAAGAATTGCAAAAAGTAAATGGATAGTGAGCGGTGTAGGATGAAAATTTGACAGAGATGAAATGAAATGGGTAGTGCGGAGACATATTTATAGCGGCAAGATATTGAAGAGAGCGGGTTCCAAGAACCCGCCATCTTCAATATGATGTTCTGCAGATTTGACAAGACAATATAAAAAAACAAAATTAATGAAGAGGGCGGGTTCCTGGAACCCGCCCTCAACGTTACTTCTGCACACACGTTACTTCTGCACACTTACTTACACCTACATTGATTTGACAAGACAATATAAACAAACAAAATTAATGAAGAGGGCGGGTTCCTGGAACCCGCCCTCTTACTTTCTGAAATTGATGTCACATCAGAATATTATTGATGTGACAACATATGAATATTATTTATAATTTATAAATAATAATTCAAATCAAAAGTGACAAAGTTCAACGTTGTGAAAAGTTACAAATAGTACTTAAATAGTACTGATGTGACCTCTCACTAATTAATGAAGAGGGCGGGTTCCTAGAACCCGCCATCTTCTTTGTGAATAAGAACGCTCTCTGTAATTAATGAAGAGGGCGGGTTCCAGGATCTGGAACCCGCCCTCTTCATTAATTAGTAATTGATTTGACGAATTATTGAAGAGGGCGGGTTCCAGGATCTGGAACCCGCCCTCTTCATTAATTAGTAATTGATTTGACGAATTATTGAAGAGGGCGGGTTCCTGGAACCCGCCCTCTTTGAGAACAAAGACTGTAGCGGGTTCCTCGAACCCGTTCACCCTCTATAAAAGCCGCATCCACACTTTCATCAACCCCACTTTCTTTCACACTTTCTAACTTTCATAAAACTCTTGACAAATCTCTGCTCCAGTACATTTCAATGGAGAATCAACCACTCGACAAATCTCTGCTTGTGCATCAACACGAACACAGATCGTTCAATATATTACACGGGGAGGAAATATTCTAAACTTAGTTAATTTTTTTTAATTACACCTTTCATTTTATTATAATAGTTGAAAATAACATTATTTAATTTTGCAGGATGGAGATAATCTCACCGTCGTCACGCATAGCTCAAACAAATGGGTAGTTAGCGACCAACGAATAAACCATCGGCTTAGACGGGCCGGATTTTATGAAGCGTCGTTGATTCGGCATATCCAAATCGACCACGCCCTCGTCACCTCTCTGGTCGAACGTTGGAGAAAAGAGACCCACACCTTTCATCTAAGATGGGGTGAGGCCACAATCACACTCCAGGATATTGGCCTCTCACTCGGTTTACGGGTCAATGGGCTTGGGTTGGTCGGAGAAAAAATTGTCGGTCCAGATACCGACCACCCATACTGGGATACAAATGTCGAGTCTGCTCTCGGACAGGTAAACAATTTCATTCTGCTTTCCCTATTTAGTGTACCAATTTTATATTTTACATTATTTCTAGCTTTAATATTTAAAAAAATGCTAATATCAGGCACCAGGAGGCCACAGTAAGGGGTATAAAATCAATTTGAACTGGTTAAGAAATACATTTAGTAATATCCCTGATGAAGCCACCGATGAAGTTTTGGATAGACACGTACGTGCCTACATTCTGTACATGATCGGTTCTTGGTTGATGCCGGACCAATCAGCAACGCATGTCCATCCGTTATACCTTGGCTTCCTAGCGAATTTTGATGTCTGTGGCCAATATGCTTGGGGAGCAGGGGTCCTGGCCTTTCTTTATAAGGAACTCGATAAAGCATGTGCTCCTACGAAGAATAAAATTTGTGGATGCAGTACATTACTTCAGGTAAATTCTTTATTTTTCACAGCTAGAATTTTGCAATATTGGTTTTCTCTCTTATAATCTAAGACTTTATTTCTAGATCTGGTCGTGGGAGCATATGTATATAGGAAGACCAGAGAATATTAAAATAATTGGCTTGGATAACTCCGGAAAGCCGCTCGGCTGCTGGTGGAATGGAAAGAAAGCGTATAAGGCTCCTCGTCGAGTGCTTAGGTACTATAGAGATGAGTTGGATCGCATGGAGGCGGCTCAGGTAATCATAATTTGGGTAATTTAATTTGTTTTACAATTTTGAAAATACCTAAATCATAATTTTTTTACTATGTTATTTGCGCAGTTTCTGTGGACGCCTTATACAGCAGATCGTCTAGAAAACTTACCCGGCATCTGTCTCGAAGGAGAGCCGGTTTGGCGGGCTCGATGCCCACTCCTCTGCATCAATGTCGTTGTTATGCACCTCCCAGATAGGGTATTGCGGCAGTTTGATAGATTGCAACATATTCCTGTCCCGCCGCCTTCGCCTATGACAATAGAGGGAGACATGCGAGGAGGAAATACAGAGCGTGATTGGAGGGAGCATCATCATCAGTATTTGCTGAGATGGGAGGATAGGCAGCATAGTATTGCCTTACAGCAAATAAGTGACCACACAGCTATCGACGCTACCAAAGTATATCTACAGTGGTATAAGCGTGTCACCATAAGATATCTTTCTGCTCCTCCCAAAAACTTCCCAAACATCTCGCGGAACGAGCCTAGAGGCCACATGGAACGAGATTTGGTAAGCCGCCCTCTTTATATCATATTACTTTTTAACATCCGGCGGTATGAGTCAATACTTATTTCTTATTTCTAATGTAACGACAGGCACGTGGGTTGCATCTCGTACAAACAATGGTACAGGAACCATACCCGACTGATGCTGGTCCGGCATCTCAGGCTCAATTTTCAAATCTCGGCCAATTTATTGGTGGTGTACTTGGTTCATATGGTATTTCTCAACATTTATCGCCGGCACCGGAGCCGCAGTATCAGCCGGCACCGGAGCCGCAGTATGACCCGGCACCGCAGCCGCAGTATGACCCGGCACCAGAGCCGCAGCATCAAGGAGATCCAGCGCAGCAGGATCGGTGGTTTGGATCACCATACCGTCAACAGCAACCCTGGCATACCGGACAGGCGCAACAACAACAGTCTTGGGGATCAGGTTTTGCAGAACAGCCGTCTTGGGGGTTAGGTTTAGCGCAACAACAGCATCCTTGGGGGTCAGGATTTGCGCAGCCATGGGGCCAAGGTTTTGTGCAAAATCAGCCGCATGAAACCGGGACAAGTTCTTCGCTACAACTGCCCAGTTGGGCTTCGGATTTAGCGTCCTACGCAAATTTGTTGGGAAGCAACACATATCCGACACCTGTCCCACATTCAGGTTCAGGATTTGTGGATCAACAGCCTGTCCAAGACGTTGCTGAAGACGAAGCTGAAACAGAAGCCGAACCCGAAGCAGCAGAGCAGACGCCGACGCCGCCACCGCCATCTATCCAAGAAACAGGTGGTTCCTCCAGTCATCCCAGAAGGCACAGGCTTATGTCAAGCCTTCTCGGATTTCATAAAGGAAAAGGGAAAGGAAAAAAATAGCATATACATTTTACAAATAGATAGGATTTTTTGGCATTGTAAATTTTGACGGATTCATTCTGTAAAAAAAAAATTGATATAGTGAAATTTTATTATTTAATTTAAATTTTTTTTTTTGTCTATTTAATTTTATTTTATTTTTAAGAATTATAATTATAATTATAATTATAATTATAATAATATTATAATTATAAACGTTAATAATTAAAATTAAAAATTAATTTAATTAAAAAAAAAGGGGCGGGTTCTGGGACCCGCCCCCTATACAAATGTGGGGGTGGGCCAGGGAGGGTGGTTTGAAACCACCCTATTCCCATAAATAAAATTCTACCCGCCCTATTTTTATAATTTAATTTTAAAATTATAATATTTCAAAAAAAAACCCTTGAAAATTGATATGCATATGCTATAAAAGTCAAGTTGTAGGACACAATAAAAAACCAGGTTATAGAAAGCTGACCAGAAGAGAAAGCTACATTAAACCGCAGTCTCTCCTTTCCCTTTGTTACCCATGTTTCTCTAATATCAAATAGCAAATTAACTTGGGTATTCTACCTATTTTAATTATTTATTTTGTGATGGAAAAACAGTAAATTTTACCTTTTGTATCTCATCATCATTTACCTTAATTTTGAGATATGTTTCTTAATGATGCAATCACGGTCTATTCTTGGAAACCAATTTAGATTGGCTAATGATATTGCGGTCAACCGCAGCAAGTCCGCTGTCGAAAAGGTAAAGAATTAGAGTTGAGTTGGGACTGAACCCATCTCCATTGCTGGTTCCCATGTCGCTGTGGTCGACCCAGTTCCATTTTTCACTCAAAAGTTTAACCATCAGTTTAATTGACAATATCAGACTTCAGTGCTCATCATTAACTAAACAACCGATAATAATTATATATAAAGAGGAAAAGGCAAAGGAGGAGTGGACGGTTGACAGCATAAGAAGAAGAAGAAAGAAGGAGATTTTTTTGATTTTGTTGGGAGGGGCCCCAAGGCAACGTGTTCGAAAGCGGCAACTCCCATTGTCTGCTCCCTCCCTCTGGCTCCCACCATCAGCAGTGGGCCCCCACCACCACATGCCCCTCCAAACTATTCCAAGCTATCCTATTTGGATTTTTCCCCAAAAATAGGCTTCAAAAGAACACGAGTTTTATGCACTTTGGCCCCCCATCATCATTATATCAACTTACTTATGTAAACCCATTGATTACTCGACGAAATAATTTACCCACAATTATTACATAAAATATAAAGAAATTATCAAAAAGCATATAATAATAATAATAATAATAATAATAATAATAACAAGAAGAAAATTACTAAACAATATTAGTACCATCGAGACATATCCCATATGAAGGAGAAAGTAACCGATGGCGATTACAACAACAACAACATTCCTAGAATCAACACGGGTGTTGAAATTGAGATATGCATTTGTATCAAAATTTCCGCGTACCTGCCTTTGAAAATTGACAATAAACCTTGCTACAATTGGTTATGCATGATTTCTCTAGTCTATCAGTTAACAATTCTTAATAAAGAACATGGAATTTTTTAGGGGGGGAAAAAGGATAAGGCCCGTGAAATATTCAAGTGTGCAGGGTTGAATATAAACTCTAGGACTAGCTGATAAAGTATATGATTGTTCTCTGTACCAAACACTCCTAGTTCAAGTCCAGTCAACAAAACTTCTGTATTCTTCTGAAACAACTCCTTTTTCTTTTCCTTTTTCATTCCTGAACCAAAGAAAAAAAGCTAAGCTGACCATGTCTCCCCTCTTCTTGAAATTCTGCTTCATTCTCCTATTGGCAATCCATCTCTCATGTTCCCAGAGCCTGCCGGGCACATGGGAGCTCCTCCACCCCAACGCCGGCATCGCCTCCATGCACACCGCCGTCACACACCAGAACACGATCGTCCTCCTCGACCGAACCAACATCGGCCCCTCCAACTTCACCTTCAGCCACCCCAGCCGTCGCCGCTGCCGCGTGGACCCCACCATGGACTGCACGGCCCACTCGGCCGTCTTCGACCCGGTAACCCGCTCCCTGAGGCCGCTGTCGATCCTCACCGACACCTGGTGCTCCTCGGGCCAGTTCCTCCCGGATGGGACTCTGCTTCAGACCGGCGGCGACCTGGATGGGCTTAAGAAGATCCGGACGTTTTATCCTTGCTCTAATTGTGACTGGCTCGAGCTGTCGGGGACGTCTCTCTCGGCTGGTCGCTGGTAGGATGGTTTCAGCACACGATTTTAGAAACAAACCCTGCCTGCTTCATAGATTTTAGGATCAACATTAGGATGTGCAAAATGAGTTTATTTATTCAAACAATGGCACGATTGATGGATTTACTGTTCGCACGCATCCCGAATTTAGGTTTAATATGAAATTGATAGGACTTGTGGTATCATGGTTGTCTCTGATCATTACGAAAGAACTATATCAATTGCAACAACTTTGATATATTATTAATTAACACTTAACAGTAGTAACATGCAGTTGCATTAGAGGTGAGATGGGGAAATTTAGTTTGCAAAACAGAATCTAGTCACTTTGCATAATCAAACTGCTATTTACTTGCTATAAATATTTTTTAATAAGCTATTGATTGACGTTTAATTACACTTTAATTGCTTGACTTACACGTCATGTGAGTGCGCGACATTATATGAATAGTCGAACTAACATGTTTAAGCACTATGGATGACAGGTATGCCACCAACCAAATCCTTCCCAACGGCAGTGTCATCATAATCGGCGGCCGTGCTGCCCCCTCCGTCGAATTCTACCCGCCTACCGCCACCCACACATTCCGTCTGTTCCCGTTCCTTGCCTCCGTCTCAGACGCCCAGCTCGACAACCTCTATCCCTTCGTCCACCTCCTCCCCAATGGGAACCTCTTCGTCTTCGCCAACTCCCGTTCTGTTATGTACGACCCCAACACCGGCTACATTATCCGTGACTACCCCGCCCTCGAAGGTGGGCCCCGCAACTACCCCTCCGCTGGCTCGTCCGTCATGTTGCCGCTGATGTCAGCAGACGGGTACACCGCTGCCGAGGTCCTTATCTGTGGTGGGACCCGCTTCGGGGTTTATCTCCACCGAGAGGTATGATAAACAAGAAAACCATATGCTGCTAAGTAGAATGGAATATTATGATAGATTTTGCTACCTATATAGCCTAATAAATTACTGTGGTGTGATCCTGATATATGGAATTCTCTAATTTTGGTAGGTAGACGCTCCAGCGGGGACCACCTGCGGTCGGATTGTGGCAACTGCCCCGAACCCTGTTTGGTCCATGGAGGAAATGCCAAACCCGAGAATCATGGGTGATATGATACTGTTACCGTCAGGTGAGGTTTTGATCATCAACGGGGCCCAAGCCGGTTCACAAGGGTTCGAGGGGGCATCGAACCCGGCACTAAACCCGGTTCTGTATAGACCTGACCAACCGATCGGGCTCCGGTTCATGGTTCTGACCCCGACTCAAGTTCCAAGAATGTACCACTCAACCGCAAATCTGTTACCGGACGGCCGGGTTTTGGTGGCCGGCAGCAACCCACATTACTTCTACAGGTTTGAATCAGAGTTTCCTACCGAATTGAGGCTTGAAGCATTCTCGCCCGAATATTTGGAACCTGAGAAAGCAAACATTCGGCCGAGCATTGAGGTCAGACCTGATAAGCTCGTATACAGTGAAGAGTTCGAGGTTGAGGTGGCGGTGATACTACCGGTGGTTGGGGTTATCGAGGTTAATTTGGTAAATGCGCCGTTTGTGACGCACTCATTTGCACAGGGGCAAAGGATGGTGAGGCTGGCGGTGGGGCCCTCAGTTCCCGTGTCTGGAATGGGCGAAGGTGGAGGGTTGAATAGGTATAGGGTCGGGTGTAAAGCACCGCCCGACCCGAGAGTAGCGCCACCCGGGTTTTATATGGTTTTTGCTGTGAACCAGGGAGTGCCTAGTGTGGCCAGGTGGATCCAGTTAATGGGTTGATCAGGGTTATTTTTTTAGAGTTGGTCTAGTCATTTGTTTTAAATAATTGGCTAGTGGTTGGTTCTAAATGGGATGAAAAGTGTTAAAAGGCTTAAAGCTGGCTGCTTCTAATTATTGTCAATGTAAAAGATTGGTGATTGTGACAATTTGACATGGTATAATGGAAGGTACATAACCCCATATTTTTATGAAGAATTAAGAATGACAAAAACCCTGGTGGAACATGTGATGATGAAAGCAAATCTATTTATCAATGTCTTAGAGAAGAAGAATATTCAGCGGGAAAAAAAATAAGGATAAAAGAAAGGAGAGAAGAAACAATGACTAATTATACTTCTCTTAGAAAATGATAATAAATTATATAATGCTAATACAATCAATTGCTAAGATGACAGTCTAGAATCCTCTTCCTAATCACAAGTACATGTCTATAGGAATAAATTATTCATTTTGCAAGGAAGGGCTATTTGAGATAAATTAATACAACTAGAATTTCCACTAAAGTGTGGAAAGATGCTCTGTTTTCATAATTTTTATTTGTCAAGATGACCCTACTGGTGCCAGCTGTTTCTACAGAACCTTTTATCAGCATAAATATCCCTCTGCCACTTCTCCCTTGAAGAAAGAACCCTCCCAGTTTGCAACGAGTAATAAAGTCAATAGTGCACCATGGTTCCTAATGCCTAGCTATCTATATATGTATCTCACAATATAACCGGAACAATTCATCGTTAAAAGCTATAATATAATTTAAATCTCTTGGACCAGCGGTATCTTTCTAACAAAAATGTGAATGTTCCTAAAATAATATGTTGATGCTTATGAAACTGATACAAAGACGTGCACAAGCAAAATATACAATACAAGTCCTTATTTCAAATTATTAGAGATAGCTACATAGAGCCCTTTTTTTTAGTTCGTCTATTCAGCGCTATTTAGAGACATCTCCTTCGCTCAAACTATCATTTCCTTTTCAGCTGTCTATAGTCCTTGTTGCTCCATTAACTACATTTTTTTCTCTCTCTCCCAATTGGTGTGCCTATTGCTTTCCACTGCACAAATTTTATGGTATAATATCAGAATACTGAAAGTCAAATGAGACTGAGTTGGGAAATCAAGTAAAGTTCATGGTAGTTACTAAGCAGATGATCATGAAAATACTTTTCCAATATCAACCAAAACAACAGCAGGAGAGAAGCTAGAAGGAAATATAAGAACCAGAAAGATAAGATCTCAGCTTAGAAGTCAGACAGTCTCTGTGGCTGCTAATATAAGTAATTTTCATAATAATGGAAATTAAATATCTTTAACCATATACTCAATGTTGAGTATTGCCTGCCCCTCGTCACTTTATGGTGCATGCACAACTTGAGCCCATCACCTAGGTGGAAATTAGGTATTAAAATGTAATTTTCGCCCTTTTGTCAATATGTATAAAAGCCATGGGTTGACAAGGGAGCCAGGTGCATACGATGAAGAAGATAAATGAAATAACATCTTTGTATGAAGCAATCTAAGTTTAACCTTTTCCAATATTATGCCAAATTAATATACATTTATGGTGTGCTACCTAACCAGTTAAGCCCTTTGGATATTCTAGTTGTTTCAATCTTTCTTTATTTTAGATATCCACAAGAAAGTTTGGTAACCTTGACATATATACAATGTCTCCGCCTGAATGAAATCTAATATACGACGTCAATCTTGGTACTATTTTTCCTACAAAATATTGTTATTAATTTTTTTGATGAAAGTCGTGATTCTTTAATTTCATGCTAAAGACAAATCTAAGAAACCAAGTGTTTTATGCAAAGTATTCACATGTCCTCTTACAGTGACTTAAAAATAAACGTTTTCAGATAACAAACTATGTACCCCAAAAGTATCACAAATACAACATGACAATGTATAGATACGACCAAGAGGAGAAAATGAAAAATCGTACCTTGATGCCCCAGAAGATGAATGGCTGTAAACATGAAGTAAGAACCACAAGCAAAGACAAGAGTCCCCCCAAAATGTCACCTACTGCTGAATTTATATGTGGCCTCCAATCCATTGCCTGCCAAAAATCATATTAGCTTCAGATTTGGTGAACAATGACTCGAAATTTACCACTTCTAAAAGTATTATTATTACCGTATAATTGAACACTCTAACATAAACTGGCAGCAGGACCAGTCTCATCGTTAGTATTTATGGTGGTAACTTGTATTACCTCTAGGCGTTTGCTTGAAAAGGTAAACATCAAGTAAATTATCATAATAGTTTCTCTTATGAAAACATACCTCATATATCGGATTCACTGATAAATCATGCCACAATATTCATCTCCCTTAACAAGTAACTCAGTATGTATACATCAGTCATAAGAATCGGCATGCCCTACCCTTTTCTGCACTCATATATGCATATACTAGTTTATACAACTGCTAGACATTTATCTATGGTGCAACATAAACAAACACACAAAGATCAACCGCGGTCATGGCTGCTAACAACCAATAAAAGCAATCCAATTGGCTATCATTCAAATCCTTGCCAAACCAGCTTTTACTCCCTCCTTTCTCTGTCAAATGATCCACGAGTGTGATCAAAAGGGTGCTGAGAAAGCTTGCGACTCCAAATGCACTCAAATACAAAGCTATTCCAAAGCTCCTCATGGTATCTGGCATTTGATGGTAAAAATACTCGTGTAATCCCACAGCCGTAAAGCCATCACCAAACCCAAATATCATGAACTGAGGGACCAACCAGAATACGCTCATCGAGACTAAATCATTCCCATCAACTTCAGCCATTTTTCTCATTACAGGCACAAAGATTCTATCATAGAAGATCACGGCGATGAGCATGCTCATGGCTGAGAGGCAAAGGATGGAGGCTGAAGGGATCTCAAAGTTTGAGTTTATTTTTCGGTTCATGATGCTACCTTGCTTTATAAAGAAAGTTGAGGTTTGTGCATGCAGCAGATACGCCGAAAGGTAATATGATCAGCCGTATGGGAACTGCAGATAAGAATAACTTCATCTCCTCCACTTGAGTCACTGTAGCTAGGCGCCATCGGTTTAGCTTTCTTCAGCGAAGGCGGCCTCATCATCCCTATGCTTGATAATGGCAGCTTTGTCCAAGAACCTGCAACGAACCATATAAAGTTACATGAGACAAATTGAAATTAACTAGGAAAAGTAGAAAGGTAGCATAAACAGGGATCAATTAGATCATGAAACTGAGAAGGGACAAAACACAGAGTTTTGTAAGCCAACATGCCTCACTATAGATCTTTGAGCAAGAATATTTGAAAGCTTCACTATCACTATATATATAAATTTCTAAGATATGGAAATGAAAGTTATATAGGGCCCGTTTGGCTTCAGTGTTAGAATAATTAGGTATTTTTTTGTAAAGGAGGTTATGCAAATTGAAGTTTGCAAATCTCTTTCTCCACCTAAGAAATAACTTTGGTGTTCTGTTTTAGTTATCTCAACTCTAAAAGTATTTCCCCCCTAAGATTACTCATGAACGGTGAAAAGAGTTGAGCACTATGTCGGCAGATAAAATGGTCTGTCTGCCTAATAAGAGTGAGCACTATGTCGGCAGCTCCAAAGCTCGCCCCATCTTGTATGCCGCATACCGCAACATATATGCCAAAATTCCACCAGTCGGAAGTAAGACAGCTTCTTCTTTCTCTCTTCAGTATCTGCATCATCGAATTGATCAGCTCCGAAGCTCTCGAGCATGGACTTGAAGCCTCCAGAGGCTAAGGAGATCAAGTACATGGCAAGAAGATAAAAAACCAACTCATGGAGCTTGAGAGACTTGTTGCAGGTGTCTCTGTAGCAAGGTTTCAGATTAGGGATGAATTGGGACATGATCAAGAGAGAGAGTCCCTGTAAATCGAATTTTAATAGTAGATAATTGAGATGAGCACATGTTACATCCTGGGTTTCAAGAATGCCAAGATAATAAGTAGATAGTGATATACAAAACATGAGACTTTGTATTCAATAATTGTTATCTTTATATTGTCCACTTGATTGAGAGCAATGATGAGATTTTTATGTCCAGTGTTTAAATTTAACTTTATTAGTTCTTGGCAAAAATAACTCTTGAGGACCTGTTTGGGTTCGAAGTTAGGATAATAGAAGTTTTTTTTAAGGTGGAGGTATAGTTATGCAAACTCTAGTTTGCAAGGCCCTGCCTCCACTTAAAATTTAACTTTGATGATTTGTTTAAGCTTAGGAATGAACAAAACTCCAAAATGTTGTTTTGGAGCTATCTAAACTCCAAAACAGTATTTTCTTATCATTTTCTGGATTACATGAAAAAAGAGGTTGGGTTGGATTTTAGATAACTTCGGTTATCTCAACCTTTTAGCTAATATAACTCTGGTAATCTAAACTCCAAAATTAAAGCCAAACGGTGCAGGTTAGGAAAATAGAGTTAGGTTTAGATAACTCTACGAGTTCCGGCTCATCCTAACTTCAACTCCAAAGCTAAATAGGCCCTAGGTGAACATTTCTGAGTTAATGTGATAATATCATGGGCAAGTGTACTATGCAAAAGTCCACAATTGTTAACTTTTTTATTGCGTGGACTTGAACTTCAATATGTTGTTCCCTCATAATTCCTCTTTACCACAACATGAAGTTTGTTCTCTTGATCGAGATATAAGTTCTCAAGGAGTTTTCAATTACAAAATCGACATCAAGTTTTAATTTCCAATGGAGTGAATGATGGAGAAATTTATTAAGGTAGCAAATTATATACCACACGTATCCCAAGATAGATGAGGGGGAAAAGATAACCATGGTAAATCTCCTAAGGTAAGCGTCGGCTATGAATCCTCCAATAAGTGGCATAACGGTTGTAACCACTGACCAATTTTTCGCATTCTTTGCTGCACTCTTCACATCCTGTCACAACACCTCTGTCACGTACTTGATCAAATTGGTGGCTAGCCCAAAATAGCTCTCAGCTTCTCACTGAACTCAATGGCTACATATATATCGAATGTGTTAGAATACCCGTAGTATACACGGGTTTATGTAATTAAATACTTAATAAGGGTGTAACTGCAAAATGGATTATCCTGTATAAAGAGGAGGATTAGGGTTAGACCAATCCATCCATTGCATTATCCTAAAACACATTTTCTCTCTTAATTCCCTCTTTTTCTCTTAATGGTATCAGAGCAGATCTGAGCCACCCATTACTCTCATATCTGATCCAAACCCTTCATCACCATCCAAACACTAAAACACCAAAACCCTAACCCTAATCTTCATCCATGCCACCGCCGCCCCTGCCTCGCTCATCGCCGACCATCACCGCACCTCGCCAACCCCCCCCCCCCACACGAACCCTCGCCGATTATCAACGCCGCCACAACACCTTCGATCGACGTCGATCGACCTCGCCAGCACCTTCGACGCCCCTTGTCAAGCCTTTCCAGCACTTCGCAGACCATCAACGCCCCTCGTCGACCACTTTCAGCACCTCACCTCACCTCGTAGACCACTTTCAACACCTTCGATCACTCCCAGCAGCATCGATGACCTAGATCTGGCCAAGTCGATCACGTTTTTTCTTCAGATCTGGGAGATGAGTTCGAATTGGCATTAAACCTCTGTGATGGGTTCCTTTAGTTTTCTTATGATTTCCGTGATTCTTCATCAATTTGGGTCATCTTTTAGTTGCTGAGATCAATTTTGAGGCTCGTTTGGAGATTTGGTGCTGATTTGTGCTGTTCTTGGTCCTTTCTTGGCTCGACTTGATCTGTTGGAGTTCAATTTAGGTGATTCTTCTTTGATTTGATGATTTATTTGTTGTGCTTTGTCTGATCTTTGATCGATTTTCTGTTCTTGGAGATCTTTTCCTTGATTTGGGGCTGCGTCTCGCTGTCAACATAATGTTTCTCACTATTCTTTGCTGATTTCGAGCTGGAGTTGAGGCTTCTTGTTGTTTTTAGAGCTTGATCAAGTTGTTTTGGGGCTGGATTTCGCCGTTGCTACAGTAATCCGAGCCATATACGGTGAATTCTTGTCTGAAGCCGGTTTTTTGGGATTCTTGACTGCTACAGTAAACGTGAAGGTATTTATCTTTTAAATTGTTCAAGTTCTAGCTATTTTGTTATGAAAGAGTGTGGATTTAGTATTGATTGTGCTGTCGGAGTTTTGGAGCCGTCAAAGTCCGTGCTCAGATTCGATTGAATTGATTTGTGGTTGATTGATCGTGGATCGGATATTGGGAGATCGATCACAACACTTTTGGGAAGAATCTTTCTTGATTCCTTTCTGTCGGTTGGTTGACATTCTTGGTTATTTTGGGTTTGATCTTTGAAGATCCATTTCTTGTTATTTGGTTATTGAAACTGATGAGTGTAAACCATCCCCATCAGGTGTTCGATAAATTGATTGAAATTTATCTTTCACCTTCGGTGTTTACGAGTAGCTATGATGATGGCATCAGCTGCTTCTTCTCCTATTTTTGAAGGGTTATCGATAAATGACAAAATACAAAGACTTCGTTTCCTTTTGTCTTCATTCACTTCAGATTTGATCAAGACAAGAGATAATCATATATCTTGCCTCTCGTCAACAAATGCTCCATATCTTTGGGTAATCGATTCTGGAGCTACTGATCATATGACAAGGAAGCAAAATATATTTTCCTATAAGGCGAGACATGGAACCATCCCGGTAAGTTTAGTAAACGGTACTACAGTTGATATAGAAGGAACGGGTTCAGTTCTGGCTACATCATAATTACCATACTTCTGTTCTATACTTGCCTCGATTTTACCTTCCAACTTGCTACCCGTTAGCCAACTAACTCGACAATTGAATTGTGGTGCTATCTTTTTCCCTAGAGGATGTGTGTTTCAGAAGCTTGAGACGAAGCGAACGATTGGCACCGGGACAGAGATTGATGGATTATACCATCTTGATGAACACCCATGCCCTATAGCCTGTCCAATATTAAGCCTTACATTGGCCTTTGATACTTATTGCCGTTTTGGTCACCCTTCCTTACAAACGTTGAAGAAGAAAGTTTCATCTCTTGGTTTTTTGTCTATTCTAGAGTGTGAATATGTGAGTTGGGTAAGCGTCATCGCTCCAGCTACCCATCTCGTATTAATAAGAGAGCTGAAAAATCTTTTGATTTAGTTCATTCTGATGTTTGAGGGACATGCCCTCTTGTTGTCCAAGGAGGATTTCGCTACTTCGTGAGCTTCATTGATGATTTTTCTTAAGTCTCGTGGTTATATTTGAATAAAAGAAGTGTTTTCTCATTTCCAGACCTTTTATTCTAAAGTTAAGACTTAATTTGGAGTCACTGTGCGTATCTTGAGGAGTGATAATGCCAAGGTGTATTTTAGTACATTCTTTCGAACATATATGGAGCAACTTGGAATTGTTCATGAATTCTCTTGTCCTTATACACCTGAACAGAATGGGATGGCAGAAAGGAAGAGTCGATATTTGTTAGAGGTCACTCGAACTCTTCTTTTTCATATGCGAGTGCATAAATCCTTTTGAGGGGATGCAGTCCTTACTGCTAATGACTTGATCAATCGTATGCCCTCCTTTGTTCTAGATGGACAGATTCCTCATTCCATATTGTTCCCATCGATAGTCCTTTTTTCTGTCCCTCCATGGGTATTTGGATGTGTTTGTTTGTTCATGATTTACAATCAGGGGTTCTAAACTAGATCCCAAGGCCATCAAGTGCATTTTTCTTAGGTATTCTCGGACTCAAAAGGGATAACGTTGTTATAGTCATGAATTACATCGTTGATTTATATCAGCTGATATGACTTTTCATGAGTCCATCCCATATTTTTCTACACCCTACACTCACGTAGACATGGACAATGACCTTACTTTAGATTTCTCATATTTTTCGTCACATGACATCTCATCTGATTCAGTTGATTCTCTACCTCCTGTGTTGAAAATCACCCGTACTGTTCCTATTGACCCACATACTACCCCTAATTCCCTACTATTGGATCCCACACCATCAATTACAAGGGTGTATGCTCGTCGAACCCGTACTGCTCTTGAACCTCAGACTCTTGCTACTAATCTCCCAGAGTCTCAAGCTCTGCCGGAGGCTGACATTGATCTCCTTATTTCCTTACGAAAAAGCACCTGCAACTGCACTTCTCATCCCATCACTCATCATGTGACTTCTTATTTATCTCCGAAATATCGTGTGTTTCTCTCGTCACTCGACTCACGTACTTTACCTAAGTTCCTCTCCGATGTTGTCTCACAAAGGGTGAACCGATGCGATGTTTGATGAGATACTTGCCCTTGAACAGAATCAGACTTGAGATTGGTTCCTATTCCATATGGGAAGAAGGTGGTAGGTTGCCGCTGAGTATACACTATGAAACTTCATCCTGATGGGACACTTTCCCGCTCTAAAGCATGTTTGGTTGCTAAAGGGTATTCGCAAACTTACGGTATTGATTATGAGGAGAACTTTTCTCCCATGGCCAAAATGACTTCTGTTCGTCTGCTTATGTCTCTTGCGGCTACCCATCATTGGCCATTGCATCAATTTGATGTGAAAAATGCGTTTCATGATTCTTTGATCGATGGGGTCTATATGGAGCAACCACCTAAGTTTGTTGCTCAGAAAAAGTCTGGTCTAGTTTGTCGATTGAAGAAGTCATTATATGGCTTGAAACAGTCTTCCTGAGCGTGGTTTGGGAAATTTATTGAAGTGGTTATTTCGTTTGGCCTCAGACGGTGTGCACATGACCATTCAGTGTTCTACCATAACAACACCAATGGCCTTCGTATTCTTTTGGAAGTATATATTGATGGCATAGTGATTACTGCCAATAGTGCGGTTGGTATTGCACAGCTTAAACACCATCTTCAAACAAAGTTTCAAACTAAGGATCTTGTGAGTCTTAAATACTTTTTGGGTATTGAAGTTGCTCGGTCGAATGATGACATATCGCACAGCGAAAGTATGTGCTCAATATACTGACTGAAGCGGGGATGTTAGGATGTAAACCCATTGAGACTTCAATGGATCCTGATTCTAAGCTGCTTCTGGGACAAGGTAACTCAGTTGAAGATCTCGAAAGATACCAACGGTTGGTTGGTAAGTTGAATTACCTCACAGTCACTTGACCTGATATCTCATACCATTGAGCGTTGTGAGCCAATTTATAGCTGATCCTCGAGCGGCTCATTAGGATGCAGTAATTTGAATGCTTCGCTATTTAAAGAATGCTACAGGGAAGGGTTTACTGTACTCGGATCATGGACATTCGAGAGTTGCTGGCTTCATTGATACAGATTGGGCCGAGTCTCCATTCGATCACAAATCTACTACAGGATATTGCGTGTTTGTAAGAGACAACTTGGTCTCTTATAATAGTAGTAAGCAAAGCGTGGTGTCCCGCTCTAGCGCCGAATCAGAGTACCGGACCATGGCAAATACCACTTGTGAGCTTATATGGATTCGTTTTCTGCTGGGAGAGCTTGGTTTTGAGCCCACTTCCTCTATGCGGCTATATTGTGATAATAAGCCTACAATCTATATTGCCTCTAATCCTGTGTTCCATGAGCGAACAAAGCATATTGAGGTGGATTGCCATTTCATGAAGGAGAAAGTTGAAGATGAGATTATCGAAACTTACCATGTTCAAACTGCTCATCAGTAAGTAGATTTATTCACAAAGATCTTGGAAAGGAATAGAGTACAGTTTATTTGTAATAAGCTGGGCGTGTTTGATATGTATGCTCCAGCTTGAGAAGTTATATTAGAATACCCGTATTATATACGGGTTTATGTAACTAGATGCTTAATAAGGTTGTAATTGCAAAATGGCTTAGCCTATATAAAGAGGAGGATTAGGCTTAGGCCGATCCATCCATTACATTACCCTAAAACATATTCTCTCTCTCTCTCTCTCTCAATAGAATGCATATAGTCAAGTATTCTAAAGATATTTAAGAAATATCAGACTTTCACAGATTTAGGGAGGGAAAGTTTTACCAAGGATGAAGATGGATGCTTTCCAAAGGCCGGTGGAGGCTCTAAGGTGTAACTGGCCTTTATAATCAACAGATGAATCATGGACCTGTTCCTCCTCATTACCCAGAAAAATCAACACTTCTCGACTCTCCATATAATTAATGAGCTGAGTTTTGAGCATTTCATGAATCCCATGTAAATAATAGATAAGATTTCAGCTCCATGTCATCAGTCAAAAAAATCTCTATGGCTTCTAGAAAAATATTTCCTGAAGTGGCAGCGAGGGGAGAAAAAATCTAGTCTGCCAGTTAAAGCACGTCTCTTAGGAGAGCTTCGTGTATAATCTGCAATAACCTAATATTGCTTTAATGATATGCGCATGTACTTGATGCTATGTTATGTCTCGAACTTTTGGTATCCGATTGAAGCACATTATCTTTCAAGGAAGGTAATAACGTATGCTTCACTTCACGCAAGCCGCAAGCCATGGCCTATCTGTTTAAACGCTGTTTTTGAATTAAAGAATTGATAGTAATCAAATTTACGCAATTAAGCAGAAATGTGGAAAAACTTGTTAAAAAACCTACTCAGTTCATCAAAGAAAGTCCGTGCATGCTCGTACTTTCTATTGTTCTCTCTTCGAGTCCATTACCTTAATGGAAAATATCTCCTGAAGTGATTTTCCCCTGTTGAGATATAATTATATTTCGATTATTTCACCTTTTCTCCATAAATCAATTGGTCACCAATGCCAGCTTTGAATAAATCTCCTAGCAGCAACTACAAGGAAGGTGTCAAAATTTTAGATTGTGGTAAAGGATAAAAATTAGCTTGATTATGAAAACAAATCAGAGGTCAGGTAATATAGGTTAAGTTGATTAGATATGAAAATGCTCACCTACCACCTATAGCCTTTTTATCAAAATAGTAATGAATATAAGTAAAAGCAAATAAGCAATCCCATATATATGCAGTGATGCTAACCAGTACGAAAGCAAGCATCAATTTGACATGAAAGAGAATGAAAAGCAAACCTTCATATATATATATATATATATATATATATATAAAGCTATACGTGGAGAATATTTCCTCATCTAGCTTTACTTTATTTTGTCTTCCTGTGGCTTTGCTAGAAATTTTTCATATGCCCTCTGTATGTGTTTTGACAATTTGTTATTAGCCCTCTTTCGCTATTATTTATGCACACTTAGTTTGTAAATGATGATAAAACAAAATCTTCTTTTTATTTGTTTTTAAAAAAATTGCAATTAGCTCCTATTGCCCATCCTTTGGTGTACATCTTGGTTATAATCTACCCCGTCTAATATTTTCTGACCAATGAAAAAATAACAACTGTTTTGATTACAGAAATAAATTTGGTGAATATAAGTTTTCTTCCAAGATTTTAATTTAATTCAGTGAGTCTTTAAAACAACTATTAATATAGGTATATTATTTATGATTGATCCCTTTGCACCTTAAGATTGAAAAAGACTTTGCATAGCGACCTAAGCTCCATGAAAACGTTTGGATTTTTGATAGTTGTTTCACGAGGTGTTTGCTGAAAAAATACTTCTGAAAACATGGAAGTATATATTTTTTACAAATAAGATTATTTTTGTTGGATCGTCCTACACTTCTTAAGTGATCACGAGATGTTTGCTGAAAAATACTTCTGAAAACATGGAAGTATATATATTTTACAAATAAGATTTTTTTGGTGGAACGTCCTAACTTCTTGATTAATAAACCATAAAGACTAAGATGAACAATATTGATTTAGTTAATTCGTTTTCAATAGAATATTATACAGACTAAATTTACTTAGTAATTTAAAATAGAAAAAAGAAACTTTTAAATTCAAGTACTCTACATAGGTATAATACGATGATAGATTGATATTTTTGAATTGGGCCATAAGTTTGGACTTAGAAGACTTTAAATTTGAAGTAATATCCGATTCATGGTAAACGTTTTGGCTTTAATTGTGATAATAACCCAAAATCAATTTGAATAATTAGCGAACTAAATTAACTAAAAAAATCAACAAGCTATGATCAACTGGAGCACAATAACCATGTCTTTATTGAGTATTTTTGGCTGCCTTTTGATATCCAAAATAATGTTAGAACTCAACTCTTTGGTAGAAAATAACTTTCCGACACTTTATAATATTAAATAGAATATAGTATTTCTACCAAAATCAAAGTTAGATAACTAATATTAAAATTTGTAGGATTTAACCTATATTTGAAAACCTTAAAACCCCATAATCTTTTGCAACAAATGTCCGTTATTCATTCAACTCAGTTATTCTTTCAACTCAATTCATATTTCGATGGTTTGAAATGAGAATATAAGTTAAATGTTTATTTATTTATTTTTCTTCTTTTCAAGTACTTGATTATCTATAAATATTCCTTTTTATCTTTTAACTATCTATACAGGTGATGTTAAATGTTAAATGGTGAGGAAGAGAAAGTTATGGATTAGGAAAATTATTTTTGGGTTATTTTTTTTAATTCGGTGGAATATATAGTCTTTTTCTGCCTATTACAACTTGAACCAACTTTATCACTTAAACTGAAAATTGCATTGGAAAATTACCATATAAGCTTATTAAATAATTATGTAGTGTATGAGAAATGCAAATATTTACTTTTTTCTCATTTGGTTCTTATCTGTATTGCAAAGTTTCTTTTATGTTTTGAATAAATCCACATCATCTTTTGATATGGCATAGTTATATTAATTGTCTGACATGCATAATATCATTATAGATTGTAGCATTATATATTTGGTTAAAGCATTTTTTCCTTGGACAATAACCCCGCGCATCTGCGTGGGGCCTGCTGCTAGTTCACTATAATGTCAACATCATACCATTAAAGAATGTTCACAGTACTAGGTCTAGTTAAAATAGGCTTATTCTTTGGTGCTTCCCTGTATTTTGCGCATCCCTCTCTCTCTCTCTCTCTCTACACACACACAAGATTCTTTGGTGGGAAGCACCAAAGAATTTCCCGTTAAAATATGGATCCATCAACCACCAAGGCACATGCAACAAAGGGAACTATCTTTCCTATATACACAAGAAATGATTCTTTCCAAGGCACAAACACAAAGGAACCTACTATGTCTAAAAGACAATTAGATAAGTACTTCAAAGACCCATGTGTACGCAGGCTCACGCTCGCGCGCAGAGAGAGAGAGAGAGAGAGAGAGAGAGTTGTGCGTACCAAATAACATGGTAGATAAGATGGATGATGATCCGCCCAATTCATCATGATAGTACGAAAACTTATGGGGTCTGTTTGACAAAAGTGTATATAAATTAAGCAGTCTCTTAGGAATTGGACAAAATGGCACCGCATGAACGGACAAAAGGCCTTAAAAGTTCAAACGCATGGGTTTCCATCCACAAGTAATTTAAAGCATACGGATATGATGAATAAAGTGGGTCATCCATCTAGATAATAGTCCATAAATTTTCCTGGTGTGGCATAGAAGCGACCAATGTGTAAGCACATATCATGTATTCTTGTACGAGTGTGTGTATGTGTGTTTAGTGTAACAACCCTCCATTCCATTGGTTTATAATAAAGTTCGCTTCTCAGAGAATCAAATTGTATGATCCTGTTTTGCGAATGTACTCATAGGATAAAGTTTGTGCTTTTATGACCAACAAGCATACATGTACTATGGATAACTTGTACGCTGCCAACAAAATCTTTCCCAACGGCACCACTCCCTCCGTAACATTCTGCCCTCCTCACCCACACATTGCGTCCAAACCCATTCCTCGTCGCCATTGCAGACGCCCAGCTCCACAAGTATCGTCCACCTCCTCCCCAACAAAAACCTATTCATCTTCGCCAACTCTTGTTTAGTATGTATGATCTCAATGTCAACATCTTTCACAAATACCCCACCGGCCCACCCCCGTTGGAAGGCCCCGCAGCTACCCTCCGTAGGCTCCTCCATCATGTTGCCACTACCCTCAGTAGACGGCTACGCCGCCGCCAAGGTCCTAGTCAGCGGTGGGGGCCCGGTTCGAGGTTTATCTCTGAAAAGAATTAAGAGAAAATAATTTATGGGCATAATAATTAATGAGTTCTACATGCAAATATATAGAGTTATAAACCAACTCTCAGATCTTAACTGATCTAACTCATAAATAATATCCAGCAACCCATTATATTCATAACACTCCCCCACAAGCTAGAGCGTAGGTATCAATCATGTCAAGTTTGGACAAAAAACGAGCGAAAATAAGTCGAGAAAGAAGTTTGGTGAAAATATCTACTAGTTGAATCGAAGAGGAAACATGTTGGAGTGCAACCACCTTATCTGTCACTTTGTTACGAATGAAGCGGCAATCTATTTCGATATGCTTGATCCGCTCATGAAAAACTAGATTCTCAGCAATATGGATCGCGGACTTGTTATCATAGAAGAGTATAGTCAGAAAAGAAGAAGGAACCCCAAGATATGCCAGAAAGGAGGTAAGCCATACCAACTCAGCAACTGTATGCGCTATAAATCTATACTCAGTCTCGACAGAAGAACGAACCACTACATTTTGCTTCTTACCCATCCATGTAACCAAGTTTTCTCCCAAGAATACACTGTAACCACTAGTGGAACGACGATTATCAATAGATACAGCAAAGTCAGCATCCGTAAAGGCTGTGAGCGACAACACGGATGATGGTTTGTAGAGAAGGCCTTATCTTGGAGAACTTTTGATGTATTTGAGAATATACTCAACTGCCTTAAGGTGAGAGGTCAAAAATTCTACATATACTAACTCGCTATACTAACGGCAAAGGCAATGTCAGGACGAGTGACAATGAGATAAATAAGCTTCCCAACTAAACATCGATATCGATCTGGATTAGATAGTGGAGGATCCGAATGAAAGCTCAATCGAAATAGCTTGACTGAGAAATCCATAGGAGTGTTTGCTGGATTACATCCCATAAATCTTGTCTCGGCTAGAAGATTGAGTACATACTTGCGCCGAGAGAGCTGTAATCTACCATAATTCTGTGATACTTCAATTCCAAGGAAATATCTAAGTAGTCCAAGATCTTGGATATGGAAGTGTGAAGCTAAATGTGCTTTCACCTTGGAGATACCGGTAGAATCATCTCCAGTAATGATAATATCATCAACATACACCTGCACAATTACTTTACCTTAAGGACGACTATGTGTAAAGAGATATGTCGGCGTGACTACGTTTGAAACCAATCTGTCGTTGAACTATACTAAACTTTTCAAACCAAGCACGCGGTGATTGCTTCAATCCGTATAACGATTTTTATAGAAGACAAACCATAGACTCCCCCGGTCGCTCAAAATAGGAGGTTGTTGTATATAAATAGTCTCGAAAAGATCGCCATTAAGAAAAGCGTTCTTCACATCAAATTGATAAAGTGGCCATGTCTTAGAAACAACCAAGGATATAAGAACACAAACCGAGATCGATTTGGCAACTGATGAAGACATTTCAACATAATCCAAACCATACTGCTAAGTAAATCCATTGGCCACTAAACGAGTTTTGAGACGGTCAATCGTTCCATCGAAAGTATGCTTGACAGCCAAGACCCATCGTTAGCCGACCACTTTCTTACTTGAAGGCGTAAGTACCAATTTCCAATTTTGATTATAGCGTAGTGCGGAAATCTTCTCTAACATAGCTGCATGCCAACCTGCGTGCTGAAGAACTTCATGAACAGAGTAAGGAAGAGTGATGGCAGACAAGAAAGAAAGAAACTGGTAGGCAGATTGTGTCAGTCTATGATAGGAAACAAAATTAGAAATTGGATGTGCAGTAGTACAGAAACGCTTACTTTTACGTGAGGCAATAGGAAGAGAGATCTTCTTTTGAAGACAGCGGCAGTGGAGAATCAGAAATAGTGGACTGTATAGTAGTACCTATAGAAGAATCGTTAGAAGAATCATTGATGGAAGGGGATGGTACAACTTTGTTATGACAGTGATACACCTGTGGATAAGGGGCTACAGGCTTAAAACTAGAGCATACAGGTTGAACAGAAGAATCAAGCTTTGAGGAAGATAGGTGAAGAACAAGAATAATAGGAGAGGGGTCCTTAACAAGTGGTGCAAAATAGGCTCAATCTTCGAAGAAGGTCAAATCACATGAAGTACAAACTTTAGACGTGGCAGGGTCAAAACAAACATACCCATTTTAGGATCGTGGGTAATCTACAAATACCATACGGATAACTCTAGGATCAAACTTGTCAATATTATGACCTAGAATGTAAGAATAGCATAGACAACCAAACATTTTAGAAGAAACATGAAACGGATTGCCCTGTGGAAACAAAATAAAAAATAGGGCTGGTTGACTAGGACCAGAGAAGGTATGCGATTAATATAAAAACATACAGTTAAGACCGCAAAATTCCACAATCGTTTAGAGATATGCATATGCAAAACAAGAGAATGAGCTATCTCAAGCAAATGTTGGTTCTTCTGTTCAGCAATCTCATTTTGCTGAGAATAAGAACATGAAGTTTGATGCAATATATCATGGGTCTGACAAAATGCAGTAAAGTCCGTGCTGACATACTCCTTAGCATTATCTGAATGAAAAACCTTTATCGGAACACCAAATTGATTTGCAATCTCAGCTACGAAGATTTTAAAAGTAGACAAAAGTTCAGACTTATTACGCAGAAAATACAATCAAGTCATGCGTGAATGATCGATAAAAGTCACAAAATATGTATAACCAAACACACTAGGAAATTTAAAAGGGCTCCAAATGTCGGAGTGAACTAACGCAAAAAGTAAATCGTGTTTTTTATTAACTGGAGGAAAAGAGAAGCGATAGTTTGCTAAGAATACATTATTCACAACTGAACTCTGATAAATCAATAGAAGTTAGCATACTACGTAAAAAAGAAAGAGGATGACTAAGTCTCCATTGCCACTGAAGTATTCCCAACCCAAAAATAGGGCCCCAAGGGCTAGGAAACACGGGCCCAACTTTGGAATGAGACCGATATAGCTCGGTACGAGCTGTAATAACATACGACCGATATAGCCCGGTACGAGATGTAATAACATGGGACTCATGAGATCCTGTTGTACGAACGCATACTCAAACTACCCCTACACCCCGCATATTCGTATCCATTATGATAATAACTAGATCACTAATTAAGAATACTGAAAAAACTGGAATTTGTAATATGGTAATTGTATAGAAGTGAAACTGGTAAATAGCAGTGTGTCATAGCTTGTAGTTCAGCATCCTAATTAAAGATCTCGTTCTTAAATAAATGGACTGGGATAATGAATAATCATGACATGTCAAAAGTAATTGTTATCTGGTAATATTAACTGCATGAAGGCGACGTACAAGCTGGTATGAGTCACAATTGTTATCTTTTAACGTTAACCTTAATATGGATATACTAATCACAAGCTGGCTGGAAGTGTGTATATATGTGTGTGTGTGTGTGTGAGAGAGAGAGAGAGATAGGTTAACAACTTTCAAACTTTATTTGTAGTTAAAATAAATTTCATTTTTTATCCACACTTGCTAATTTTCTTTTTATCACTTTATTGTATAAAAATCTATATTTTTCTGACAATACGAAATAATTGAATACTAATACTTTTCTTTCTATTTTAACATTGCAGAAATACACACACACACGAGGGTTGCCGATGTTGCATCGGCCAAAAGTAAAGCAAGAATACTTGCCTCGAGATGAATAAAACCCAGCGATACGATGCAAAGGCCCAAGCATTGATACTTGGCTAGGGTTCTTGTTGGGCTCAGGTCTGAGTCGCTGCAAGAAAGTCGAGGTGGAGGCGATGGTGGGCGATGGGGATGGGTATGGAGTTGGGTTTTGGAGTTGAGACGACGGTGATGACGGTGATGAAGGCTGCCGGAGTTTGGGGAAGAAGGTTGTGGTGCTGGCGGGAAGGTTGGGTTGTGGTGTTGCGGTGGTGGTGTTGGTGTCGAGGAGGCTGCGGTGAGATGCTTGATGGATGAGTTCGTCGAGAGGGGAGATGGGGCGACGGGTTCGACGGTAAGGGTTTGTGGGTGAGGGAAGGTGGTAACGGTGGTGAGAAAAGGTAGAAGGAGATGGCGATTTAATGGTGGAGACGATGGTTCGCCGACGGAGAAGAAGGATATTGGATGATCGGGAAAGAAGGTGATGGTGTGCGAAGGAGGCGACGATGGGGTGCTGGATTTGGATTGCTGCGGCAACGGAGGAGGAGGTGGCGATGATGAAGACGAGATGGGTCGTGGGTATTTTGAGGCGGAGCTCGGTGATGGGGGTGAAGGCGACGGTGACGGTGGTTGCGAGGTGGGGACGAGTGCAGGCGATGGGGTGAAGGTGAGGGAGGAAAGAGAAGGAAGCGGTGATCGTCGGGATGAGGCAATGGGGAAATGGGGTGCATGGCTCTGATGGAGGAGACGAGGGGGGAGGCGGCGTCGGGAGAGAAAAAGAGGAATAGAAAAAGGGGAGAGAGAGAGTAGTGTGTATAACGCAAGAGAGAGAAGGGATATATATATATATATATATATATATATATATATTTGGGGGAGAGAGATATTTGTTATGTCTATATAATAAAAAATATATCTTTATATGAGTGTTTAGAGATTTAGTATGGATTTTCCCTATTCTCAAACCAACAACAAAATGAAGTTAGACAAAGAAATATATTTGCAAATCAAATGTGAATAGGCTAGTTTAAGAAACTTAGGATATGAAAATATTGTTTTGTTGCCTTAAAGAACTAATGTATATTATCTAAAAACTGAAGATTTTCATATCAAAATTGTATACGGAGAAGTAAAAATAATTATAGTGGCAACCAACCATAAAGTAAATTTTAAAATTATAGTAAAAAAAATTATTAAGAAAATAATATCTCGATAACTCTAGAAACACCGTATTCAAATTAGGGTGTTACAAAATGGAAGAGAGCAACGGGGATCTTATGCAATCGTAACTTTCCGTTAAGATAGAAAGGGAAGTTTTATCGGAGCGTTATTCGGCCTGTCTTATTATATGGTACAGAATGCTGGGCTCCTAAGAAGTATCATACACAGAAGATGCATGTAGCGGAGATGCGCATATTTTATTGGATGTAATGGTAACATTAGAAAAGATAAGGTGCGAAATGAGGATATTCATGCAAAAGTTGGTGTAGCACCCGTGGAAGAGAAGATGTGGGAAAATCGGATACGATGGTTTGGTCATATGCGACGCAAATCTATGAACGTATCGGTTCGACGAATGGTAACTATCAATATAAGTAATGTCAAAAGAGCGAAAGGGGACCAAAGAAAACATGGATGGAGGTGATACGAAAAAATATGGTTGCCAAAGGCCTAAATGAAAATATATTGTTCGATAGGAGTGAGTGGAGACGGAGGATTCATGTGCTGAACCCGGCGTGATTCTCATGTTGGTTTATGTAGACTACCCCATATGCTTGGGATAAAAGGCTCGGTTGTTGTTAATGTGGCCAAGACTATAATACTAAAAATCTTTGTCTTGTCACTGGTGATAATAGCATACACAGAAGATGCATGTAGCGGAGATGCGCATATTTCGTTGGATGTATGGTAACATTAGAAAAGATAAGATGCGAAATGAGGATATTCGTGCAAAAGTTGGTGTAGCACCCGTAGAAGAGAAGATGCGGAAAAATCAGATACGATGGTTTGGTCATATGCGACGCAGACCTATAGAAGTATCGGTTCGACGAATGGTAACTATCAATATAAGTAATGTCAAAAGAGCGAAAGGGAGACCAAAGAAAATATGGATGGAGGTGATACAAAAAAATATGGTTGCCAAAGGCCTCAATGAAAATATATTGTTCGATAGGAGTGAGTGGAGACGGAGGATTCATGTGCTAAACCCGGCGTGATTCTCATGTTGGTTCATGTAGACTACCCCATATGCTTGGGATAAAAGGCTCGGTTGTTGTTGTTAATGTGGCCAAGACTATAATACTAAAAATCTCTGTCTTGTCACTGGTGATAATAGCATACACAGAACATGCATGTAGCGAAGATGTGCATATTTCGTTGGATGTATGGTAACATTAGAAAAGATAAGGTGCGAAATGAGGATATTCATGCAAAAGTTGGTGTAGCACCGGTGGAAGAGAAGATGCGGGAAAATCGGTTACGATGGTTTGGTCATATGCGACGCAGACCTATGAAAGTATCGGTTCGACGAATGGTAACTATCAATATAAGTAATGTCAAAAGAGCGAAAGGGGGACCAAAGAAAACATGGATGGAGGTGATACGAAAAAATATGGTTGCCAAAGGCCTCAATGAAATTATATTGTTCGATAGGAGTGAGTGGAGACGGAGGATTCATGTGCTGAACCCGGCGTGATTCTCATGTTGGTTCATGTAGACTACCCCATATTCTTGGGATAAAAGGCTCGGTTTTAATGTGGCCAAGACTATAATACTAAAAATCTTTGTCTTGTCACTGGTGATAATAGCAGCCAATGTTCCGCCACCAATAACAGGACCGCACTAAATCTCAATTATCCTTCATTTGCATTATCTGTTGAAAGCGGAAAGCCTTTCTTTGCCAGTTACAGTAGAACTATCACCAATGTTGGCTACCCAAGTTCTACTTACAAAGCTACTGTGAATAGTCCTATTGAGCTGAAGATTCAGGTTGAACTCATGACCTTTTCATTCAAATCCCTGATGGAGACGTTATCATTTATTCTAAAAGTTGAAGGAGTAACTGTGAGTGATGTCCTGTCGGCTTCGTTGGAGTTGTATGACGTGTTCATCGGGTTCAGAGTCCTATTGTTGTGTGTACTGTTAATGCTAGAAGGCCATCAAAACTCCAATACTGATCATTTTAGTATCTCCGTTGAGGCGAGAATTGAAGCAACCAGTGACCATTTGTTCTCATTGCATTGTTTGAATTTCCTAAAGGCCTGTAAGTGGCTTTAGTTACCGTTTGTAGCTGGAGAGAAAATAAATGTGGTTACTTTTGTTTTCTACCTTGTGCAATCCAAGCTATTTTTCCCTGTTCACCTGAGTCTAATTTACATGTCCTGTGCCAGCGAAAAGAAAAATGTTGCAGTAAGTTATTTTACATAATCTTATCATAGAAATTCTATTGTTTTTTTGTGACCTCTCACATTTTTCTGAGAAGGAAAATGCTGAACTTGACTTTTTGGCAAACGTTGGAGTGTTAGGTGGTATAGTTGGGTTCGTGCCGATGAGCTTCCAGGGCCTGCCAGGTGCCAAGTGTTTTTGCATGAGTGACATTTCCTAGCTACTAAATAAACAGACATTAGGGAATATTAACATTCATCTCATGTTACTTTAATCTAGAGGGGCTTATAAACCTCTTTTTAAAAAATTTCGAGGGGTCATTAGGAATCAGGAACAAAAGACGGTGATTTACCAATTTGATAAGTTTGGGGTGAGATACACAAAGCAGCTAATGCACCCTTTGCAAAGAACATATTTGTATAGGAATGCAATGCAGCAAAAAAGCGTATCAGCTACAATCGAGAACAGCAAAATTGCAGGGATTTACTCGAACACTTTGTGGTTTCAGTCGAGAGATATGAAGAATGAAGAGATGGTGAAATCAATTCATGGCAAACAGTCACATCGCCAGGTTCTCTTCTCCTCAACGAGCCATTGCTCTTAGGGTTTCAATTTCATCTAATTGCTCTTATTCTGTTGTTAGGGTTCTGGGTTTTATCTGACTGGAACTCCTTTTTAATTTTTAACAGGTTGATTTTCTGAGACGCAGCACCCACATTTCTACTCGTGCTTACAGTTTGCTAAGTTTTAGTCTCCACTCTCAATGGTTCTTTTATCATTTACAGTCTACGGATTTGATAGTTTTCCTTTTGAGGAAAAACAAATATTTTCAGATCCCCCCCCTAGTGACAACTGAGATCAAGCAAGTTATTTATTGATTATCTTAATGCTTCAACTATTAATTCATCAACTGAGTTTCTGAATGAATCGAATCATGACTGTCGAATATATACAGAGGGGGGGGGGGGGGGGAAGACAGAGGAATCTACCGACACAAGTACTCTCTTGTACTAGAAATCCCTTAACAAACCATGAAATTACTTGAGAGAGCACTTAAATGGAGGAGAATGACTTTCCAATCACCAGTAAAGGTTTGCACTTTGTCTCTAATAGAAAAGACTGTCTAGGAATCAATCACTGCATTTCTCTATTAAGATGCAGGAACTTATACAATCACCAAAGAAGGATCATTCCTATGCAAGAGAGACCAAACATCAAGAAGAGACAATTCATCAATTCAAACCTCTGCCATCAACAGTCAAGTTGTCAGCGGGACATTTAAATCCGAGAGAACACGATTGCTCTTATTTTCTGTACAGGGATTCATATCTCATTGGAAGTATCCTTATGACATTCTGGAAGCGTTTTCCTATACTGTATTAACTATGTCTGTGTCATCTTTTAATCTTGTCTTATTCGAGTTTTTGCGTAATTTTGTTCTTGTGCGATATATACTAAGTTCGTATGCTGGATTAACATTGCAGTCTCATGTTCAACATACTTTTTTTCCTAAAACGTAAAAAGCATTGATTCTGTTGATTGAGGCGTCCTTGCCAATTCAGGTCCAAGCCTAATATATAAGATGCTTGTTACAGTTATTTTTCTGTCAGCTCATGTCACCTACTAATCCCGGGAATAAATGTTGAAGATACTACAGCTATGCATCCCCATTCTAGAAGGTTTAAATGTATATGGCTGGGTTAGTGATGTTTATTTATATGGATGATGCTGACAATGCCATTGACGTCGGATTTGTGCTATTTTGGCGGACTTATCACAAAGTGCCTGCACGAGCTGTGTATTGGTGCTGTTTCATACTGGGAACGATTAAAGGTATTTCCAATTAAATGCTTATTTTTTTATTAGGTGTTATTATTTAGAGGAGAGAGGGATGAGAGAGAAAGTGTATAGGGAAATGTAATGGGTGAATTAGCTCAAGCCTAATTCCCCTCTTTATATAGGTAAAACCATTATGTAATTACATCCCTATTATTTATCTAATTATATATAACCCCGTGTATAATACGGTTTATTCTTATTACTCTTTCTCAAGCTGGAGCATACATATCAAACATGCCCGCTTGTTACAAAGAAACTGCACTCTATTCTTTCCGGAGGGTTTTTGTGAATAAATTGGCTAGCTGATGTGCTGATTGAACATAGTAGGCATCAACGATTCCGTCTTCAACCTTCTCACTCACAAAGTGGCAATCCATCTCAATGTGCTTCGTTCATTCATGGAACATAGAATTAGGGGCAATATAAATTGCAGCTTTATTATCACAATATAGCCGCAGAGGTAAAGCAGGCTCAAAGTCAAGCTCTTCCAGTAGAAATCGAATCCACACAAGCTCGCATCGCCATGGTTCTTTATTTTGACTCGGCGCTGGAGCGGGATACAATGCTTTGTTTCTTACTCTTCCAGAGGACCAAGTTACCTCTTACAAACACGCAGTACCATGTAGTAGATCTACGATCAGATAGAAATCCGGTCCAATCTACATCAGTAAAGTCCGCTATTCTTGAATGGCCATGATCTAAGTACAATATGCCCTTTCCTAGAGCATTATTCAAATAGCAAAGTATTCGAATTACTGCATCCCAATGAGTCACTCGAGGGTCAGCCATGAATTGGCTCACAACACTAACAGGGTATGAAATGCCCGGTCAAGTGACGGTGAGGTAATTCAACTTATCGACCAATCGTCGGTATCTTCCGGGGTCTTCAACCAAGTCACCTTGTCCTGAAAGTAGTTTAATATTCGGATCCATTGGAATCTCTATGGGCTTGCACCCTAACATCACTGCTTCAGTCAACATATCCAGCACATACTTCCGCCGTGAGATGTAGATGTCTTTTTTCGACCGAGCAGCTTCGATGCCTAAAAAATACTGTAGGCTCCCAAAATCCTTAGCCTGAAAGTTTGTTTGAAGGTGGTACTTAAGCTGTGCAATATCAGCCGCATCATTGCCAGTAATCACTATATTATCAACATATACCACCAAAATAATACAAAGGCCATTGGAGTTATTGCGGTAGAACACCGAATGATCATGTGCACACCGTCTGAAACCAAACGAAGTAACGACCTCAGTAAATTTCCTAAACCATGCTCGAAGAGACTGTTTTAAGCCATACGATGACTTCTTCGAACAGCAAACCGGACCAAATTCCTCGAGCAACAAAACCAGGTGGTTGCTCCGTATAGACTTTCTCGACCAATGAGCCATGTAGAAAAGCATTTTTCATATCAAACTGATGTAGTGACCAATGGTGGGTAGCCACAAAAGACATGAGGAGTCAAACAGAAGTCATTTTGACCATCGGATAGAAGGTCTCCTTATAATCAATGCCGTAAGTTTGGAAATACCCTTTGGCAACTAAACATGCCTTCAATCGAGAAAGAGTCCATGTCTGATTCAGTTCGAAGGCAAGTATCTCATCAATCATAGCATTTATCCACCCTTTATGAGACAAAGCATCCGAAAGAAACTTAGATAGAGCATGGGAGTCGAGCGAGGAGATAAATGCTCGATACGTCGAAGAAAAGTGAGATGTGGCCACATGATGTAACGACTCTGAATTTACTGTACGGAATTTTCCAGTGTAATGTACAGAAATGAGTTATACAGCCTGAGATTGAGTTATAAGTTAATTTTGTTAAATAACAGCAAGAAACAACTTGTAGCTCACTAGTAAAGCTCTGACACTGCTGTGACGTAGCCCCCGTGTTAGAATTCCATCAGACATTATTTTTCTGATTTTTTAAAAAACTTTTGGAAGCCCAAAATTTTACACGTGCATTACACATAAAAATGAAAAGTCAGAAAAAAATAAACATGTGAAAAATGGAGTTAACACTGACTTGTACACGTAGCACTAATCCAGCGACCCAACTCCCTAGATCGGCCGGCGGAAATGCGATTTGGGCCGATACCGACGGTCTAACCGTGGCCAAAGAGCCCCGTGATTTGCACACTCGACTCTTCCCCTACCCCTAACACCCATGTACTGCAATCAAACAGAGACCCTTCATTTCACTATTTATCATTTTTTAATGCATTTTAATTCACCATTTTAATTCCAAAACCCTAATTCTACACTATAAATACTACTGCATGTCTTAGCCCTTCATCATTCTGAAAATTCTAGCCAAAACTCTCAAAATTTCTTAAGTACAAATGGAGTAAAAGAGAAGTTAGCAAGCGATCAACTTCCGGCGAGAATCGAAGCAAATTCCGGCGATCCCGCGACACCACGAAATTCAACTCTCTTTCTTCAACCTTTCTTTAAGCTAATCTAATTGTAAGTCCCTTTCAATTTTCCTTCCTCTTCTTTAAAAATTCATTTTTAAAACAAATATCTGTAAGTGGAGTTAATACCGATATCTATCTTCTAAACCCTAAAAACTCTCATTTTTCTTACATATTGTTCATCCAAATTTTACACAATACTTGTAATCTTAATTATAAATATTTAGAATAAATTTTAACCTATAATTCCATGCAAAATAACTTTAACTTAAGTTTTTCTTTAAACTACCATGAACTTTAATATTTTCTCTTTTAGTATCGCTTAAACATACCTTAGGAAAACTTCACGGGGTAACGACCTATCCCTCATATACACTCTTATTCCATATCACGATGCCTTTGTGTGAATTTTTGGCTACGAAGAAAATATTACATTAAAATACCACTCACTTTAAAAACGGTTTTTTTAAACAGTATTCTTATTTCCTTTGCGATTATACCACTACAAACTTTTTAGGGGACCCGCTATTGGATGGTGCGGATCATCGCACATTCTTAGACTAGTAGAGTGAGATGCAGAGCTCCTCACGGAGCATTCGATTTCGAAAGGTTTTAAACACGGTTTTAAGAAAAACGCATTTTTCTAATTAAATAAAATTTAATTTTTAATAATTATATAAATATTATAAATCCATATATTTTCAAAATATAATAAACTTACATTTTTCAAAAAATGAAAGTTTACAAGTTTCACTAAAATACCATCAAGATACCAATACAAGACAAGACAAGTTTTACAATAAAATACCATGAATTTTCCAAGCTAAGTAATTATCACTAAAATACCTCAAATCCTTAAAATTCACATCCATGAAAACCCTAAATAAAATAAATAAATTCTCGAGGTTTATTTTGAAACTATATTAAAATAATTTTCATAAAATCCCCCTCGAGTTATATAAAACAATACTTAAGAAATTTAGTACATATAGGTTTAAGCGGGATCAATTCTCTTGAGCCCCAGGGAACCGGAGAAAATGAGTGCTTGTCTATTTAAGGTAAAAAAACATAACGGGGTTTTTCAATGGTAATTTTCTTGGAAAAAGACACAAATCCTGCCGTCCTTATGCAGCAGTTACCGATAACTCCCGAATCTAATTCATGATCTAAATCAGTTACAAGTGTCTGACTCAAACCTGAATCCAAACTCAAGTCTGAGTCCAATTCAAATCTGAATCCAAAACCAAACACAAATATTTGATCATGAACATGAATACCTGAATTCAAATATCAAAATCAACATGTATAACTTGACTTGACTTGACCGAACCATGGTTATAACTTGACATGAATTCTTGAATACAAGATTACATTCTGAACCTGACTACTTGAACAATTTGTATCCATGATTTCGGCAAGACTTGTAAATATAATTTATACCTACATTACACGGGGATAACGGAGTAGATTAGTACGGAACATATTAACGTGGCACAAGATGGTCACTTAAAAGACATCTACATGAACTCTCGTGTCGTTTTCTAGTGGGTTTTGACGGGACCTTGTACCACATGTTACCATAGTCCACGGGATAAGATGGGCTCCTCTTATATACACAAATACTTTCTGTACCAAGTTACAAACAACTACGTTAGAATAACAATCGTATACCTGTATAACTTACCAGTTCAATTCCCATTATTTGTTATATTCTATTCTTCTTTTGGGAACTTACCGAGCACTAGTTCGCTGACGATATTCATACCTACTTTCTTTTTTGGAATGTTTGTCAGGAGGACCGGACTCTCAGAAGATCGAGCCTAGCCAGAAGGACTTAAACCAGTTCACTGCCCAGCCGGACTTCTAGCTCTCTTGTACTTACTTTCATCTTGTATGCCACTGTTTAGGCATTACTTTATAGCACTGTATCTTTTCTTTTCAAAGCAGTTGTATTGTAAAGATGAATGTTAATAAAAGTTGCTGTTTATTTTATATCTCTTGTCATTCTTGTGCATTTTATATATATTGCTTAATTACGCTTAACGTATTTATTTCTTAGTAAATATGTTGGGGTCCGCCACATTACCATTTCCGTCTACTGGGAAGCTGGGTGTAACACATGATGAACTATAGGGTGAGAAGTGCAGCTCTGGATGCCTTTCCATAAGGCAACAGGGAGATCAATATCAATCTCCGGCGGAGCTTGAGACTCTGGGAGATTGGCAACAAGAAGCTGAGGTTAAGGAGCTGTACAGGCCCGACGAGCATATACCCTGGTAACCGATGGTATGGGGCTCAATAGTGGGGAATCAGAGTAGGAGTCGGTTCAATAGGGACGATATATGTGATTTCCAACATATAAGGTGGAGAATCACAACCAACTCAGAAAAGATGGATGTAAATTTTGAGAAATCCAAAAGGAAATCAGTGTCCATATCTACGGTGGTATGAAATGTAGAAAAGTATGGGGTGGATTCATGAAAAGTTACGTTAGCCGAGATAAAACGACGACATAAAATAGGACTATAACAGAGATATCCCTTTTGAGTCCGAGAATACCCAAGGAAGATGCGTTTAATGGCCTTGGATTGAGTTTTGAACTTTCTGGTTGTAGAACATGGACAAAATAAACATATCCAAATACCCGTGGAAGGACAGAAAAAGGAACCTCCGATGGAAACAGTAAAGAATGAGGACTCTATCCATCAAGAACAGAAGAGGGTATCCGATTGATCAAGTAACTAGCAATAAGAACCGCATCCCCAAAAAGATTTAGACACTTGCATACGGAACAAAAGAATTCGAGTGACCTTTAACAAATGTTTATTCTTCCTTTGTCACCCTATTCTGTTGGGGGTATAAGGACAAGAAAATTCATGAATAATGCCAAATTGCTCCATATATGTCTTAAAAAGTGTAGTAAAATACTCCTTGGTATTATCACTCCTCAAAATACTTATAGTGACTCCAAATTGAGTCTTAATCTCAGAACAAAAATTTTGAAAATGAAAAAACACTTCAGTTCCAGATTTCATCAAATAAAGCCACATGACACGAGAAAAATCATCAATGAAGGTCACAAAGTAGCAAAAGCCTCCTTGGGCAACAACAGGGTATGGCCCCCAAACATCAGAATGCACCAAATAAAAAGGTTTTTAGCTCTCTTATTACTACGAGACGGGTAGTTAGAGCGATAATACTTACCCAGCTCAAAAGACTCACACTCTAAACTAGATAAAGGACCAAGAGAGAAAACAATCATCTTCAAGGTCTGTAAAGAAGGATGACCAAACCGGCAATGGGCATCGAAAGGAGATGTGGATGCTGTTGGGCAGGCTATAGGGCATGAATGCTCATCGAGGTGGTACAACCCATCAACTATAGTTCATGCACCAATCGTCTGCCTTATTCCAACCTCCTGAAGAATACATCCACCAGAAAAGAAAGTTGTGCCACAATTTAAATCTCGAATCAGCTGGCTTATAGAAAGTAAATTGAAAGGAAAACCAGGCAAATATAAGACAGTGGAGAGAGGTAGCTGTGGTGTGGTAAGAACAAACCCCACACCCTCTATGGCTGAGGTGGTGTCATTCGCTAGGGTCACTAGGATACACCCATGTCGTAGCCTATATGAAGACAATATGCCTTTCTCTTCTGTCATATGATCGGTCACACCTATATCAATCACCTAAGGTCGACGTACACACGTCGAAGTAATAAAGGATGTATGGTTACCTCTCGTAAGACCCAAAGTGGTCATAGCGGAAGCACGAGGTATAGTCGATCCAGTTGAGCTACTAGAAGCGGACGAGATAACAAGAAGGCTCAATTGAGCAACCTTCTCTTCTAAGGCTATGGTGGAACTCTTAGATGATACATAATCTGTCGAAGTGGCGGAGGATGCAGGAGATGCAGTCCCAACATATGCACGAGTAGTGGGACGAGAAGGCTGAGGGGGCCGAGGAGGCCTCCTATTCAATTTCCAGCAAGAGCTGCGAATATGTCCCTCCTGACGACAATAATCGTAAAAGCGGGGCTCTCCACGGCCTCTGCCTCCAGCTCTGCCTCCTAAGTGACCTGCTCCCCCTCTCTCATGAAAGATAAAATGCGGGAGAACTCTCTGGCTTAATTAATGCACTGTGTTCGCCAGATGCCGACCCATGCTCATCAGTGATCTCGGACGAGAAAATCTGGTGGAGCGTATGATAGGTTGTCGCAAGGGTGATATTTGTCTTCCCAAGTAAGGTCGGATATGCTGGCTGATAGTCGGTCGTAGTCCCCCAGTAAAAATGATCATCAGAAGGGACTCATGTCGCCTCCTCATATCCATAACATCGCTGGTAATAAGGAACATCTCCGAGACAAGTTGAGCAAGCCGTGAGAACTCTGAGTAATACTAATGCAACGACCATGTTCCTTGCTGGATCTTGTATAACTAATGTGCTAAATCATACGTTTTCGAGAGCCTCTGCTGTGAAGAATAGAGCTCGTGAAATTTATCCCAAATAGCCTTCACGGATCCTAAGTGAACAAGACCGTCCATATTGCGTCGATCCAATGAACTCAGCATGAGATGACTCAGCCGTGCATCATCGGCCTCCCAATCATCGATAACAGGGTCAGAAGGAGATTTCGTCAAGTGATCAATCTTCCTCCTTCCCTTCACACAACACTCAACCATGAGCTTCCAACTATGAATATTACCATCATCAAGTTTGAAATCTATCATCTTGGTGGCTACAACGTTGGTTGAAGAGATCAACTTCCGTTCTTTATACTCCATCAACATACTCATTAACAAGAGTCACACCGACTCAATCAAACACAACCACAATAAAAATGATCCATCTTTCGAGATCCGATCCACACACAAACTAACAGCAAACAAAGCAAACCCCAATCAGTCGCATCATAACAATCTCCGAGAGCACAAACCCGTCAACATAACAATCCAAGTCAAAGAACTCCAAATCAATCAAGAAAATCAATCCAAAAAATGCTGGAAATAGCGAATAACTCCAACGACAATTATCAAATACTACCAACACAAATCAAGAACTGATCGAAAAAACTTGCAGAGGACTGGATCAGAGGGAAAACAAATAGAATCGAGTAAAAAACTGTCACCGAGACCTTATCTCTCCATCCTTGCTGATTTCAGTGATGATCTAAGTCGAAATCGAAGAGATGCGAGGTCGAAATCTGGAGACGAGGTCGAGGTCGAGGTCGAGGTCAGAGGCGAGATCGATGGCTTCGATCTGGCGATGGTGAGGCGTAGGCAATGGCTTCTGGCGATGGCGGGGCGTAGGCGAGGGTGTCGATCTGGAGGCGAAGACAAGGTGTCGATCTGGATGATGATGCGGCGATCTGGAGGCGACGGCGAGGTGTGGAGGCGACGGTGAGGTCGAGGCAGCAGCGTGGTGGTTGCGGTGGTGGAGCTGGGCTAGGGTTTGTAGGCTAGGGTTTGTGGGGATGGTGGCTGAGATTGGATCTTGAAATTTGAATGGTTCAGATTCGCTCAAACACCATGTTATTATTTAGAGAGAGGAATGAGAGAGAAAGTGTATAGTGAAATGTAAGTGGTGAATTAACTCAACTCTAGTTCTCCTTTTTATATAGGCAAAACCATTATGTAATTACATCCCTATTATTTATCTAATTATATCTAACCCCGTGTATAATACTGGTTATTCTTAACATAAGACAAAGGCGAGAACCCCAGCCGGCCACGCCTCCCATATTACGGGAAGGCATAGTTTCCTTTTCATCCGTGGCTCCTCACTTGCTCTGAGCAATTTTTGATTATACTACTTTTGTTATGAAGGCTCATGCATGATTGAGATTTGAAAGGAAGGGCTTTGACTCCGGCACTTTAAAGCACATGCAAAATATATGGTCATATTATTTATCTTGCTAGACTGTTCATGTAGTAACTGTGCTATACCATGGATAAATCTATAATCTCCAGGCTGTTTATCGGGGTGGGACAATTTCGTTTAAGTATGCAATATGTTAGAGAAAGCTCTGGTTTCAATACATTGACATAGTTATGGAATTGAATCATAAAGGCAGATTAGTTCAGGTATTCAGGTTAAAGGAGAGTAGAAAAGCCATTGAAGACTTTGATAACGTAATTGCATCTCCTCTTGTGGAAGCCTTCTTTATTTCAGCAGTTACTCTAAGAACCATATAGATTGATAATTTGATAGTAGCAAAGGTAATTTGATCATGCATGCTTCATTTCTGCTTGCAGTGTAAAGAGACTATCTGCGATGGCCTGTTTTCTTTAGATGCATGAGCATGATTGACAGAAATGCTAGAAAATGCTAGTGAAAAACAGCAGGAGATGAGGTTATTCGAAAAACTACTATTTTTACCGAATACCAGGTCTGGGTTCCTCAAAATCTGGGTACCGACCTATGTGACTTGTATGATTCATATCTTGATTAAACTAATAAGTCCTGTTGTTTGGGTGTTAATTGATATTTACAAGGGTTCCTGTCTGGTATTCTGTCTTATAGGCGTGGGCGGTTGAACAGCCGGGCACATTACCAAGACTAAATTTAGGCAAATGGGACATTAAAATTTATTATAGTCCAAACACACCTCAATTGTGTCATCTGAAACTCTGAAGTGTGTCAAAACATGAAATTCTTCTGTCCAACGAATAATCATTTTATGCAAGCAGTGCCAGCGAATCGCAGAAGCATATACTTTTTCTTGCTATATATCCTTTCTAACATAATTAAAGAGTAACTTCCATGGCTGGGATAGACTTTGTAAGGTCCACCAATGGGTGGAAAAGACTATGCATTAATTTGGAATGAGATGGTAATCTTCACATTGGAGGTTTATGTTTGGACTAAATTTGGAGGACAGCTAGAGGGCCAGTGTCCATGGAACCCTTTAAATTTTCTCTTATTCGTTTCACGAAATGCCTCACATCTCCCTCCCTCTTTCCCTCTTTCTCTCTCTCTCTCTCTCTCACACACACACACACACTCATCATGTTTCACCGATCATGGATCCTATTCGTCCTTTCTATGCTCATCCTGACTTTATTCACCAGTTATTCTGGTGCAGATGCAGATAGAAAGGCAAATAATTAATAAAACTCAATTTCTTTACTGCTTCTATTTTCTTCAACCTGTTATTACATCTGGTCATAATTTATTTATATGAAAAATGTTTTACAGGTATACATTGTGTACATGGGAGATCGGCCAAAAGATGTTTCCTCACTACAATCTCTTCACAAAAACTTACTTGACCGAGTGATTGGAAGGTAAACTCCCTGTGCTATTCCCACTTATATATGAGTCCCACAAATGTACTGTATAAACTGCATTGTTCAGTATTCAACTTGGAAACCAGTATGTCAGCCTCATAGTTTTCTTATATATGGTAATAACAGTGATGCATCAGAACTCTTGGTTCATAGTTACAATAGGAGCTTCAATGGATTTGCAGTACGGCTATCAGATGAAGAAGTGAAGAAGATAGCTAGTAAAGAAACCTGTCACATATGTAACTCTTTGCAGAAAAGTGTAATGTGAGTTCATAAATTTTATAGCTTTCCGTTTGTCTCAGGCATGAAAGAGGTGGTGTCAGTCATCCCCAGCAAGCAAAGAAAGCTTCACACTACGAGATCATGGAACTTTGTGGGCTTTCCAACGAATGCAAACAGGGTACCATTTGAGAGAGATGTCATCATTGGCATGCTCGATACTGGAATCTGGCCTGAATCTGATAGCTTCAATGATGCAGGGTTTGGTCCACCTCCAAGTAAATGGAAAGGAACCTGCCAGTCTCCGGAAAATTTCACCTGCAACAAGTAAGAATAGTAGCGATTACTACTGAATGCATTCATTATGCGGACTGTAAATATAATCATAAGGCCGTGTGGTATGACTAGAAATTACAGTTGCTCATAATTGACGCAGCATGGACACTTTTAGCACATGAAGCTGTACCCACGTTGGACATGTGTCAGAAACTGATACTTCCTGGACCATTCTCGGACTTATATTAGACACTTCTCAAACATGTTCCCAATCTTTTAATAATATTTTGTAATTCCAGACACTTCTTAGACTGCTTGACCATCGACTTAGTTTCATTATTAGGACTATATGTAGCGATAAAATGACATTGAAACTGGACTTGAATAATAGCATAATCAGATGTAGTGTTTCATTGAATGTAAGACCCGAGATCATTCAGCTATTCCATACGAAATTTAATATTAAGGCCTGCGCAGTGTACATATGCTTAAAATGTATGATAAGCATTGCATGTAATTATCATGTGTGCACATATTTGTGTACACATGTATGTATATAATATAATATATATGCATGTATCTATGTGCAGACTTTCCTTATGATTACGATTAACATTTAGTCTATATTATATATACTACTATTATCATCATCACAGATTAAATACTCTGTTGTTGTGTCCTTGTGCCCTACTTAGTTTCAATGAACTGCCTAGTCTAGGTACATAATAATATACTTCAGTCTACTCGGCGACCAAAATAGAGTTTTCCAAACCATGATTGGGACCAACTCAATCATTGTTTCCAGAAACTTTTAAAAACTCCACTCCTATTCGATTTATCAATGAAGTTTATAAACCTTAAGTTCAGACTATGTTGCCACTTGCCAGTCATCACTTCAACTTAAATTATTGTGGCTTCATAAACTGGTCTGTATGCAGACAACCCTTGCTTGGTTTGAACTTGAGAAAAACTGTGGTTCTGCAAAATTTATTGCTAAAGTAGACATTTGTGTTGATCTTTTTTTAATCGTCCAATGTCAACAGTAAGATCATTGGAGCAAGGTACTACCATTCTGACAGTAAGTTTATCGAAGGAGACATAGAGTCTCCTCGAGATTCTGAAGGCCACGGGTCCCACACTGCATCCACCGCCGCAGGATGTCAGGTCAGAGATGTGAGCATGAGCGGTTTGGGGGAGGGAACCGCCCGCGGAGGTGTGCCTTCAGCTCGGATAGCTGTTTACAAGATCTGTTGGTCGAATGGGTGTTACGATGCAGATATACTTGCTGCATTTGATGATGCAATTGCAGATGGAGTTGATATCATCTCTCTTTCTGTTGGAGGGGAAGATATAGAGGATTACTTCGAAAATGCCATCGCTATCGGATCTTTTCATGCCATGAAAAATGGGGTATTGACTTCTTGCTCCGCTGGGAACAGTGGGCCTGGATATTTGACCGTAGAGAATTACGCTCCGTGGATTTTGACTGTAGCTGCTAGCACCATTGACAGGAAATTTGTCTCGAAACTGAGGTTGGGCAACGGCGAGGCATTTGAGGTACAAAGGCTCATTTCTTGATGTGACTTATGTATGTCTATTTATATAGGAAGCAACATGAATAGTTAAATTAGCTTCATAGTTAACCCACAACCCATTAGTTATATGTTTTGTGCAATGTGGTCCATGACGTGGTATCATTGCATCAGTTTTAGGTTTCAAGAGGTCTTGGGTTCAATTCTCATCAGTGACAATTTAGAAATATTCATTTACCGTCATTCGTTATGCCTTTATAAGCACATTTGTTTTATCTTCTCACTTTAGGCCTTTCCATTGGCCCAAAAGTCCATGTGCACATAGTGGTAATAATTAAATCAGTTTGACATACAATGTTAGATCCGGAACCCATGTGCTTAAGCTTTTGGCTAAAGTGGTTCTTCTGAGTAATATCACATAGCTATCAAAACCAATCCTAAAGCATTTCCCATTCCAATTCCATTATGTGATTTCTTATAACTTATTTTAATCTGCAGACTTTTCGTTTCATTTCCAGGGATTGGCGATCAACACTTTTGGCCTTAAGGATGAAATGCAGCCTCTGGTGTATTCTGGAGATGTGCCCAACACTTCTGCAGGTTACAACAGTTCCACCTCCAGGTGAAGTTACCTTTCATTACTCAAAAACATTTGAACATCTAAGTATCATATTGCACGTAATTCAAGTTACAGATTTTTGTAAATGGACGAAAACCTGATTGTCGATGAGAAAATAATGCAGATTTTGCTATAATGGGACCTTGGACAAGAATCTCGTGAAGGGAAAGATTGTTCTTTGTGATGCATTAAATAGTGGTTCTGGTCCTTTTGTCGCCGATGCTGCTGGTGCAGTAATGCAGACAGAATTCATGGATATAGCCTACTCATTCCAGTTACCTGTCACAGTGTTGGGAGAGGATGATGCTGAAAAAGTTTATGTATACATAAGCACGACAAGGTTCCCCTGCAAATTATTTTTCCTATCAATAAGTAGAGATGTAATACATTTATCATATGGTTTTAATATGTTTGATGATGTTTCCAATAGAGATCCAACGGCAAACATTTTAAAGAGCCAGGGGCTCGACGATCCAGCTGCCCCATCTGTTGTTTCCTTCTCATCGCGAGGGCCTAACCCAATCACAAGAGACATTCTAAAAGTAAAATGATGTTACATTTTTATTTCTTAAGATATGATACTCTATATGGTCATCATGATAACTCCTTCAATTCGGTAAAAAGTGACAACCCACTTTTTATCCCAGAAAAAATAAAGTATTGCTTTCCTATCAACCTATCTAACACGCTCTTTATTCAAAATACAAACTTGCATCTCATTTCTTTCTGCAAGTTTAGAAATTTGTTGCACGTGCCTAAAAACTTCCTATGGGGATATATGGCATCCTAATATTTACAAATAAATTGATACAGCCCGACTTGTCTGCGCCTGGAGTGGATATTTTAGCAGCGTGGTCTCCAATATCATTAACCCGTGCAGTATCATATAACATTGACTCAGGCACTTCAATGGCATGCCCCCATGCAACCGGTGCTGCGGCCTACATCAAATCCTTCCACCCAACATGGTCTCCGGCTGCCATCAAGTCTGCTCTGATGACTACTGGTAATGGAAATGTTAAATCTCAATATTTCAGTTTCATTATGTCGGAAAAGGCATATGCATCCTCTATACAGTTGGCTAGCCCATGACACATAAATGGATTATACGCCATATAATCGAATTACGCAGAGCCACACAGAAATAGAATTTAGAATACATACATACACACACGCACGCACGCACACATGTATGTGCGTATTTATGTACGCATGCATGAATGCATGTATGCATGTAGAATCCCAGAAAATAAGAAAAGATAGAAAGAATATATCAAAGTGGAATAGAAGAAAGAAGAGGGCCTTTATTTAGTGGATATCAAGTATGAGCGTCGGATTTTGGATACCAGATGTTTATTCGTATTGTACATGTGCCCAATTAAATGGTATTTTGCTTGCGTATTTCGTATAAGGCCAATTTTGCGGCACTCTTTTAATACTATTCGAACACATTTCCTAGCCAAAACTTTTAAATATCAATAAATTGCCCTTTTAAATATTGTTTTACAAGCTCAATTTTGCCTCAATGAAAATCTTCTTCGAGTGGTCTGTGGTTCTTTTCCATCCAGAATGTTGCTCTGACAGTGGGATATACAAAATGTAATTATTAGTGTAGTTTTATTACCTGGGGGAGAACTTTTCAGGATAAAGCACATCTTAATTATTTACATGCAAACCCATGATAGATTTGCAATTGTTTTGAATGAATCGGTTTTATGTCCATTCTGCTAAGAAGGATATATGACACTTTGCAAAGTTGACACTTGTTTTTAATACAAAGCCAAACAACTAGTTCTTTCTAATTGCAACTTTTTTTTTGTATCATACAATTATAAAGATAATTGGTGCATGTACACTGCACTCCCCATGTAATCACTTTATTTCATTTCATTGATCATGAATTATCAAATAAGAGAGTAAATGTGGTGTTCTTTGAGCAAAATACTGAATATGTCCAGGATCAATTTTCGGTATGCTTTCAGGCTTTAAATCTTAGAACATGAACAGGTTAGATCATATATCAGAACAGAATAGGCAATTTTTAGACATGAAATCATTTGAAATTATGTTAAAGGTTTAAGTATTTTATATGATGTTTACGAGCTTGTATGTATTGATAGGAGTGTCACCATTCATCAAGCCTCATTAACAAAATAATAACGAAACAAGTACAAGAGATGCATTCAAACCACATTTAGTTGCTTGATATTGGAACCTTAAACAATGTCCTTCATGTGGCATTTACCTATATGGTGAGACATATTTGTTTAAAATTCAATTACCATTGTATAACATAGATAAATTTACCGCAAAGTATTATTATTGAAGTGCATGCGTGCAAAAAAAGGGAAAGAGATTGATGGGTTTGTCGATAACTTTGGTCATTGGTGAGTTGATATTTTCTTTGTTCATATGGTAATAAAACAATATAACATGGGCCACTTCCGTAGTGTTATCATGAAGCAAATTCTTATTCCAAAATAGTAAAGATATTCCATTACTAACTTAATTTCCATCTTTTGTTTTTGTTTCTTCATTCAGCTTACCCGATGAGTTCATCTAAGAACCCAGATGCAGAATTTGCTTATGGCGCTGGCCAATTAAACCCCATTCCAGCTTTGAACCCTGGTTTAGTTTATGATTTATCCATGTCCGATTACATCACTATGTTATGTGGCCAAGGCTACAGTACAAAAAATCTACGCCTTGTCACCGGTGATAATACCAGCAGATGCTCTACCGCCAATAATGAAACCACATTAAGTCTAAACTATCCTTCATTTGCATTATCGGTTCAAAGTGGAAAGCCTTTCTCTGCTAGCTTCACTAGAACTGTAACAAATGTTGGGCTACCGATATCTACTTACATGTTTACTGTAAAAGGTCCAAAAGAACTCAAGATTGTGGCGGAACCTGGGATCTTATCGTTTAAATCTCTAATGGAGAAGAAATCATTTGTTGTGAAGGTTGAAGGAGTAATTGATAAAGATGTGGTATCGGCTTCATTGGAGTTGAACGATGGTGTTCATCGTGTGAGGAGTCCTATTGTAGTGTATACTGTCAATGTTACAAGGCCATCAGGACCCTAAAGCTGATGATATCTGTTCCTTTGTTGAAGCTAGAATTGAAGTGTGTGTGTGTGGTGGTGGGGGGGGGGGGTCCCAAATTGTTTTTCTCTGATTAATATAATTTTTAAGAGTATATTATTGCTATTTATGCTTTTCATAAGCCAAAGCTCCTTCATGATAGTCTTGAAATGAGTGGTTTTCTCTGAGGCTGATCGTCACGTATATTTGCATGCTGATCGTCACGTGTGTGTGTATATATATATATATATATATATATATATATATATATATATATATTTTGTGCATCCCTGATTATCTACTTTTGTGAACGAATAACTGCTGTGAGTTACATTTTGTGCATGATTCAGGACGGTGTGCATGATGGATTTCAAGAATACGGATTTTCGGACCAAAAGCACGTGCACTTCACTTCAAAAAAACCCGAGAGAAAACCACCAAGTATTGTGACAAAAAGAGGATGTTTTGGAGACCCTTAGGAGTGTACAAGAC